>OX457081.1:11134295-12378045 GCA_949752815.1 Conops quadrifasciatus
ATGTACGCAAGTACCTGCCTCTGATTTGAAAATTCATTATCCGAATCAAAAAAATCATCATCGTTGCTCTCGCACATCATAGACTTAAGTTCAGCATCAAGAAAAATACGTTGTGACTTCTACGAGCATAAGATTAAGAAATGAGACTGTATTTTAGCTGTAGTCCGTGATAATTTTAAAATACCCGAATTCGAAAATACCTTATACCTTTAACGTATGCCTTTTAATAAGCTTAAATGGCGTAGAGACCTTTGAGCGCAAATTACCTGAATAAATTCGCAGAATCTTATGCAAATATTGCACAGTTTAAAAATGGAACGGTTCAATAAGGTTGTATCAGTTAGCATACAGTTCTTAAGGCACGAATCCAGAAAGTCTTGATGAAAGGATAAAACTTCGTCTACATTTTCGACCTGAAAAAACCGATAAAATATCGAGGTACATCGTGAACGTATTACTTATAGTTTCCTTATAAAAATGTATATACTTTTCCCATATTTTGTATGAAAATATGCCAATTCGGTTCAATGACTTCTATCATCATATAATACTCCAAATTTTGTACTGCATTCATCATGCGTTGACGCAAAGTGAACGCTGACCGGTACAGTTCTGCCGCTTGCGGTGAAAACTTTTTTGCAATGCTATTTTCCTTCCAAATCCTACAGAAATTTTTTCAAAAGTCAACCACACGCCAATGATACCAAAAATGCCAATGATACAAACTTGCACAACTGTCGTTCCACGTGCTTACAATAAAATAACTGGCGGAAAAGCATCTGATACTTGGATATAGCAATGTGATTTAGTACTAAGGAAATCGGCCACTTTACTTCATACCGAAAGGCAAAGCATTCCAAACCACTCAAATCCAAACGATCGTGGGACTGCCAATATTCTGCAAATATGAACCGGCTGTAATGATCAAATGTACTGCTGTGGACTACAGCGAGCGCTTCTTAAAACCTTCTTCATTGTTCATAATCTTGCCCATTTGCGTCACTAAATCGTATGTCAAGAGCTCACAGTGCACGTCATCCTTATATGGATCATTCTTTGCTGAAGACAGGCGCAGAGTCAAACCCAGAAGATTCTCCAATTTCATCGGAAGTACTTGATCAACATTTTTTGCTAATTCCTCTTCGCAAGCGTCCATAAACTGTGTTATAAAGTCGCCTTGATGCAGCAACAAATACCGCTTGACTGACATTAGATGGCCCATAAGGTCATTTTCCTTCAGTAGAACTTCCAAAAGATTCTTCGACGCAAAGCGATAAGCGTTTTGAATGACAGTTATGTGGTTCTGATTGGTCGGTGAAAACTGCAAATTCATTTGCGGCGGCGTCACCTTTTTGCCGCATTGCCGAATGACATTTAAATATTTGCCCGTACGTAAGATTATATCAGACACTTTATCCAGAAAGCAAGGAATACGTTCTCGACGAATAGTATAGCTGCATAATATAAGGAATTATATAAAAGCCACCCTCTAGTATGTATTAATTAATATATACATGATTAATATACATATGTATAAATTAATACATAATCAATTTTATTATATGTATGTATGTATGTGTGTATCTACGAAGGCGGTCCGATAAGTTCTTAGCCTCACCACCCGATGGTCGCCACGATCGCAACAGAAATTTACTATCGTGTAGTACATTCTTGTAGACAGCTACTGTCAAATCGAATCGGACTCGTAGTTTTGTTTTAGCCGCGTGTGGAAGCGGGTGTGTCTGCGTATTTTAGAAAAATGGAAAAAGAGCAATATCGGTCGGTGACTCAATTCTTGTTTTTGGAAGGGAAGTCGCGCAGCGAAATCAAAGAGCGCCAAATCAAGAGCGCTGTGTACGGTGACTCTTCTCCTTTGATGGCGACTGTCAAAAATTGGTTTAACGAGTTTCAACGTGGTCGCACGTCGGTTTTTGATGAGCCACGCCTATGTTAGGTGCCCCGAAAACGGCTACCACGGAAGATAACGTGAAAAAAATTCACGATATCGTATTGGCAGACCGCCGATTAAAGGTGCGCGAGATAGCTGAGACAGTAGGCATCTCAAAAGACCGCGTGGGTCATATCCTGAAATATTGGGCATGAGAAAGCTGTCGACGCGATGGGTGCCGCATTTACTTACTCCGAACACAAAGCGCAACCGTGAGACCACTTCAGAGCAGAGTTTGATGCTGTTTAGGCGCAATCCGAAAGAGTTTATGCGTCGTTTCGTTCCATGACCGTCGATGAAACATGGATCCACTGGTACACACCAGAGACCAAGGAACAATCGAAACAGTGAACTTTACCCGGCGAACGTGCTCCGAAGAAGGCGAAGGCTGTCCTATCGGCCGAAAAGGTCATGGTCACAGTTGGGATTCAAAAAGTGTGATCTACATCGACTACCTGGACAAGGGCAAAACGATCACAGAGCTTTACTATGCCGAATTATTGGGCCGAATTGTAGAAAAAACTGCCCCATTTGGCAAAAAAAAAAGTTCTCTTCCACCATAATAACCGGCTTACACCTCCGCCGTCGCCATGGCCAAATTGGTCGAATTAGGCTACGAACTGCTGCCCCATCCACGTATTATCCCGATTTGGCCCCGTGCGACTTCTTTTTGTTTCCAAACTTAAAAAAGTCACTTGCCGGGCCGAAATTTGAGTCGAATGAGGAGGTTATCGCCGCCACAGAGACGCCACAGGTATATTCAATTTTCAATTTTTTTGTGGCGTTATGTTCGTACTCACGTCCCTCACTTAAGCTGACAAGTTCGGCCACTTTGAATGTTTAGTTAATTTTTGACAGCTATTTTGCTTGGACGTGTTTTGGCTCGTCAAAAAATAATGCTTAATCAGCACACGAAATTCACTTTTTAAAATTCACGAGGTTGTCTT
Source organism: Conops quadrifasciatus (assembly GCA_949752815.1). Lineage (NCBI taxonomy): Eukaryota > Metazoa > Arthropoda > Insecta > Diptera > Conopidae > Conops > Conops quadrifasciatus. The sequence goes on from OX457081.1 coordinate 11,137,191, forward strand.
TCAATGGCTGTCAAACCCAAACTAAATGGCGCAGCTTGCTCAAAATTTTACAGCAGTCTATTATTAGATAGATGTTAATAGGAGCAGTGTCGCAAAAACTAGAGATATGTGGTGGTGGCGAGAAAATAACCTTTTCGTTCTAGCGGACTATGAAGTCGGTGTTTGGTTATGAAAGGAGCCGCGGAATGGATGTAGAACACTTGCAAAGCCTCGAAGAACACGTGCAAACGGTACGGCATAAAAAACCAAGACGCCACGAAAAATCACTGAAGGTGCCACATCGCCGAAACCGGTTTGTCTTCAAACCAAAGGCTTGGCGTAAAAACTTACAACTCCGGTTCTTTTCAGAGATTTTCATGCAGAAAGCTTTATTATACCCTACACCCGAAAGGATGAGGGTATATTCACTTTGTTCTTTCGTTTGTAACGCATTAAAGGAGGCGTGGCAGGTATAGAAAAGTATATATATTCTGGTTCAGAATCACCTCTTGAGTCCGTCCGTCTGTCTGTAGAAATCACGATTACGGGAGATCGAATAAAGCTATCGCAATGAAATTTGGCACGAATATTATTTGTCCTCATAGGCTGTTTGGTATTGAAAATGAGGAAAATCGGATTAGTGCCACGCCTACTTTTTATAGCAAATATGAATTTTCCCATGCTTATAGCTCAATATCTCAGCTTGTAGAGCAAATTTAAAGCTAAAATTTTATTTCCGAGTCCACCGTCTTAGACTAAAATATATTCTCAAAAATAGGCGTGACACGCCCACTTATATACTTAACCTTATAATAAGGTGTTTGGTAGGAAAAGCGGTGTTGTAGATGAGTTAATAGATCAAAATTTGCTCCCTGTAAATTAAAAAAAAAGTAGGTGTCACCCGCCCACTTTTTATCACTTTGACAGATGCGGGTGTAAGGTATATGAACTTCGGCCAGGCCGAAGATAACGCTCTTACTTGTTTAGCTTTTGCTTTGCTTGAAATTGATTAACCCAATTTGTTACTTGAGATTTCCATACATTCTTGAACCCTCTATTGCTATAATTTTTGTTTGCGTTTCAAAAATTCATATAGACGTATTTTGAGTTTAGAAACACGAATCTGAAGCCCGTTTTTCATTTTTGGTCATTTTAGTTCATTTTGGTGAGGCGGGTTCCTAGGTATGTATACATGCCTAGCTCTGCCTCTGGGCGGGGTGAACATTTTCATCTATGTCAGGTAAGCGAAGGATCAAAATGAAAAACGAAATGCACTCGAAGGAATGAATTTTTTTTCTACATATCTGTACTCTTTTAGTTCGCTATAGTTTCAGACAAAGTCCCTTTTTTATGTAAAAAATCGATACTTTGGAAAAAAGTTAAAATCACAAAAAACTTAATGAATTTTCACTTCAAACTGGTGCACCTTCCAAATGGAGAATGGCATTCCTAAACCGAAAAAAACTGCAATGTAGAATAAAGCTTTGTCCACACTTTAATAAAATTTTTTTAAAATATTATTAAATATATGCTTTGTGGACAACTGCGTAAATGCCCATCCGTCGAGAGGGGCTGGGCATTACAGGGTTAAAACGTTTTGGGTTGTATGACCCCAAATTACTGTTACTATTGTTACTGTTCTAAACCTGGTCGATGTCGCCATCTTTTCCCGAATTTATTTTCCTCATTTTACATTTACTGAAGCAGCAGGTTCCGCCCAACGGCAAAGAAGGTTTCTGGTCACATAAAGAATTGATAGGACTCACGTTTACTAACAGATTTGCTTTTATATTACACTCTATGTCTGTGTGCCCTGTAATCTACAGAAGGTATTCTTTATTTACTTTTGGACATACAGAACTATACAACAATAAATTGTTTTGCCAAGATCCGCCTTTCGTGGAAATCCTCCTCCAAACCTTACTTTTACATGTCACACACTAAGGTTACAAAGGTTAATTGCCAATTGTTGGCAAAGCATTGTCGCGTCGGGATTTTTTCACTTCGGGATTTTGCCGTGTCGGGACTTTGACTGTTCCCTTTTACACAAGGAAGTTATCAGGAGTTTTTAAGTTAAACTCCTTCAACCTAAATTCTCCAAAGAGCTCAATTCTAACTTCAATTACAAAGAATTGATTTATTTATTTGCTCAATTCCAAAGTCCAAATTCTTGAAGACTTCCAATTCTTTAAATTATAATGGAATTGAATTTCCCTCAGCTCTGACGACCCCTCAATGTAGCGCGTGGATTTTGCAGTAATAAATTTAATAACAGTACTCAAGCTCGAATACTACAGCACGCAATATAATGCTTCGTATTTTAAAATTATTTTTTTTTTCTTTACTTTTTCTCTGTCTAAATCTTGTATCTTTGTATAATTTTATAACGCCACATACCGTTTTTCCCAATAATCCGATGAATAATGTTCAGGAAGCTCTTCCCTGCGTATAACCTCATTATCCTCTACCAAAAATTCCTGTTGCGGATCATTTATTACCCCTTTTTGCACCCATAACTGCAAGATGTTCATGTACGGTACGGCTGCTAAGTGTGTTAGCTGTATCATAAACTTCTGCGATTCTTCGTCACCAGTTAAGGAACTTATTTTATTAAATAATAGAGTTAGAGCTTGTCCTCCACGTAGATCGTTCTGTAATAAAAATTCTTCTTACAATTTCTTAAACATTTTTTATAATGAAATATAATACCAAATTGGACATTTTAAAATCACCTTAACAATGTCGGCCACAGCTTCAGCCAATACTTCCGTGGTAGTCAAAGTAGGGCGCACGTAAAAAAGCATTTTGTGTAAAGTCAAATTTCCACAAATTAATTCCCATTCTAGCTGAGCCAACAACAGCTGTGAATTATTAAGTAAAATGTGTATACTTTTGTGCCTAACCATAGTCGTCACACTTTCTTACATAATAATCGTTTATTAGATTCATCAGCGCTTCACTCAAGGCTTGCAACACTTGCCCACAATTGGAAAAATTAGACTTCTGGATGAACTTTTGAACACAAGTGTAGTGCGAGGCAAGCGGTAATATATCCTGCGCGATGTCCCTCAAGGAACTATGGATCTGCTCAGAAATCTTGAGCTTCAGGCACAGTGCATCCTCAGTTCGGCTTTTCTCCTCCGGGATTATGTATGAACCTCGCATGCCGGTCAAACAATAGACCAAATCGAAGAGCAAAATATTCTCCTGGCTTGTGATTGGAATAGTTGCGATATTAGTCGATTGCATTGGAAAGTTTTCAACAATATGAAAATCCCAGAGTGTATCGGAGCGACTCTTATTTAATGTACGAAACAAAGATGGTGTCTGCACCACCGAGCACGAATTTACAGTAGAAGTGTTTTGGGTGGATCGTGTTACTCCAGAAGCTGCTTGCACAACACGTTCCTTTATCTGAAAATGGGCTGCTATATGGATACGAAGATGTAAAATGCGAATTATCAAACTCTCACTTCAAAGACATTTTCTGATGTTACAGCTTCCAGCGCATTTTTGCTCAGCAACGTTGAGGGCGCAGGCAAGTCCTTCCTCCGTGCAGTTTGCATAGTATTTGCCTCGGCGAAATAATTCAAGAAGTTCAGCAAACAGTAGAAAGGGTCCTTTCTGAAAGAGAATCCCTAAAGATTTAGTAGGGTTCAAAGTTACATTAATCCGGAAATTTAGTTCCATAATGCAGATCCCATTAAAAGCAAAACTCATTCAGTGTTCTAACGGCACTATTTTAACCAAAGTCCACAATATATTTCTTACTTTTCCAATAGCTTGGCTACTTCCTGCAGTGCCTCCGATGCATTCGGTTGATTTTTCGAGATTATCTGTAATATCCTAAGCAACCTGCGGTTGGATCTTTTTTCCTTCGTTGATCGAAACTCGCGCAGTACGTCATCAATCGTGAAATTGGGGCTGCAATAGAATTACAGAGTATTTATTGCGTTAGTGTCCCTCCTTGGAAATTAAAGACAGTTTACGCAGATGTAAAATAGATGTTGGATCTATTTTATTTCGACTACTCACTTTGAAGATTTAATGAGACGTTTGAGCGTAGATCTCATGAAATCCTTTGTCTGTAATTCACTCATACCTCAAATAAATTTTAATCACTCTTAATAACTGTTAAATTTTAAAATATTATAATACAAATCTCTTCACTCTCCCAAAATTCTAGAGAATTGTTGTTTACTTCTCGTGCAGCATTCACAATAAGAACTGATTTAACCCCCTCATTCGCTCAACACAAACAAATCGTGTACATTGATGTTTGTTGTTTTGTTTTCGTTTTTTTGAAGCCTTGTGATTCCGAAAGAACAACTCTAGGGCTAGCCTCAAGCGATGAAAGTGTGGTTATTGGTGCTTTTACATACTTTTCGGCTGTTACGTCGCAGTTTTTAAATTCCTAAATTTAACAACACATTATTCTTCTCGGTTTCTCTCGATTGCAATGTCTTAAAACCAGTCGTCTGCATACAACTAGCAAGAGAATTATGTATTATTTTTTTGACAACATACAAATACATAGTTAGATATGCCATGCCATGTCTCCATTGCAGTTTAATAGCGAGGTTACCGACTTTATCGGGTTTAACACGCTAATCTTGGATGATTTATCGCGGTTATCTATACATTATTTAAACCCTAATTCGAAGAGACGATATCGTTCCGAAAATCGTCTTTTTATATGCAAAACAACAACAAAAAGACGACTTTTGTTTTCCTTTGACAAAAAGACGATTTTTGTTTTTGTTTTGCATATAAAAAGACGACTTTCGGAACGATATCGTCTCTTGGAATAAGGATGTTAATCTCCTCACGACGAGATGTGTGAAATTAAGGTGTTCATTCACAAGTTCACCAGAAGTGGGTAGGACGTCGTCGTCTAAAAGTCACCTTTGGTTAAATGTGATATTCACAAGTTCAATTGTTCTAAAACTAAATGGATTAAATTACGTGACCGTCAATGATAGTGTGCTAAGAGGTTTGTGTACTAGATAAAATTATCACTGCTAGTAGTACGTAAATTGCAGTGGCACGACTAGGTGAATTTGAGGTGACTAAAAGCAATTCACAAGTACAATAGCAGACGTCATGACATCGTGAATAAGACGACAGCAATTTGGGTGTCGTCTCGTGCTAAAAAGCCGGCGCCGTGCTTGTGAATAGCAAAAGACGACGACAGCTGTTTTAATACGACGACGATGCCTGAAAGTGAACTTGTGAATCAGGGCCTACGGCATCTTTTAGTAAAACGATACGAACGCCTCACGATAAGCTCGTGCGTAGGCAATAACGTAAAAAAGTAGCTTTATGTAATTCACTTGTTTCGTTTCGTATTAAACTGCCACTCTCGTTTTAAAAAAAAGAAAATTCTCACTTTATCGCTCGGAAAGTAAACGATCGTCAACGTATACAGTAGATGTTCGTAAAAAAAAGCTGTTACCCAATAATTTCGTGTTTCAGAAGAAACGTTCGAATCAATTCGTTTTACAAAAAGATGCCGCTAATGGCTCTGGCCCATAGAGTCCGTCAGACTTCAACTTCAACGTCAACGTTTTGCTATGGCCCAATAAAAACTAGAATTTATGGGACACCCTGTCTATAGATTGCAAAAGTCGAATACGCACGTGTGTTTGCTAACGAACCGCTTCGTAAGAAATAAGAAATGCAAATCTATCAACGAAACGTTTAGTGACAAACGCAAGCGTATCAAAAGTAACCTTTCTCAGAAATTATACCATTAGTTTTACACAGGGAGAAAGAATTCATGTAAAAAAGTCGTACTAGCTATTAATGAAATATAATTAATAATGTAATTTGTAAAGCGAATAAGTGAAAAAATCGTACAAAATGTTTCGTCATTTATTCAGCCAGCGGGTTAATCTGCAATTGTTCCAAGAAGCTGCCTGCCGCGAATTAATCCAGGTTTTTGAAAAATGCGATGGCTCTAAAGTGGTAGCTCTGGATGAAACTCTTTTCGGTCCGCTTAGACTGATTGCTAGCAATAGCATATTTTCGGATCGAAACATAAAACTGATAAAAATTTCAACAGATGCTATGTTCCCAAAAGAACTCAGGAACGTTGTTTACATAACGCGACCAAACATTGAATTGATGGATATTATTGCAGAACATATTCGCAGTAGTGGTTCTAGTCGTATGTTCCACCTATTTTTTGTACCTCGACGATCCTGTATATGCATTAAGCACTTGGAAAACAAGGGTGTACTGGGAAACTTTGTAACTATTGACGAAATCCCGTGGAACTTTTTCCCAACAGATAGCGACGTACTCTCTATGGAACTGCCATTAAGCTTCAGAGAAGTAGCGGTGGATGGAGATCCCTCCATATTATTTCAAGCTGCTGTTGGGTTGGTGCAACTACAGAAGATTTATGGTCGCATTCCAAAGATTTATGGAAGGGGAAACTACGCCCAAAGAGTCTGGGAACAGGCAAAGCTCATGGGCACTGAAAACAAATCATTTTTCAATGCAGACAAAGGAGCCATAGACCAGATGATATTATTGGATCGCTCCATTGACTTCATGAGTGTGCTTGCCACCCAACTGACTTATGAAGGCTTGATAGATGAAATGTATGGCATTAGCCAGAATCAGGTGACTTTTCCTGTTGAGATCTTTGCTTCACAGAATTCTGACGAAGCCGCACAAGTAGATCTGGCTAATGAAAATATGGTCGTGTACTTGAATTCCGGGGAAAGTTTGTACAAAGAGTTGCGGGACAAAAATTTTAATGAGGTGGGAAAAATTCTATCGAGGAATGCTAAAGAGATAAGTGCTCAAATGGGCCCCAATACTCACGATAAATCGGTTCAGGACATGAAAAAACTGGTGGACAAACTTCCTGAATTGTTGGCACAAAAGCGGTCAGTGGCCGTTCATACCTCCATAGCTCAGAAGATAAGAAAGAATTTGGACGCTGACGAATTCACCGACGATCTAGCTGCCGAACAAGAATTTATGTTGTGCGAAGATATTGGGAAACCGAGTGCATATATAGAGAACTTAATTGCTAAGAAATGCGATCTTCGCAAAGTGATACGATTGATTTGCATTCAGTGCTGCGCTGCGTCCGGTTTCAAAGAGAAGGCAAGTCAAAATGTTCACTCTCTTTCCACTAGAAACTTGTTATTGTGTTTATTCAGGTCCTCAACCACTATAAACGCGAACTGAGCCAAGTATATGGCATTGACGTACTTCTGACAATAAGTAACCTCGAAAGAGGGGGAATAATAAGAACGCACTCAGAAAACCGGGCTTATGCTACATTGAGAAAGGTACTTAAAAAATACCAAGTTAAAGCCAAGTATAATCCATGGTGCATTTAGTTTTTTAAGTTACATTCGACTGCAAACCAATAAAGCATAAACTAATATTTTTTTTTTTAATATTTGTTTTGGCAGACACTTAATTTGACAGTGGATGACTTCAGCGAAATCGATCCCAGGGACATTAGTTATGTACACAGCTTTTACGCTCCACTTACCATAAGAATTGTGGAGCAAACTCTGAAGCCTTTGGGTTGGCAATCACTCAAAGGTCAAATTAATAGCCTTCCTGGGCAGTCCTTTGAAGATTTCCAAGCCCAATTGATTGGTATTGGAGGCAGGCAATCATCCACGCCAAGTGAAGGCTCCTCATTCAACATTCCGCGTGTTGTTTTAGTATTTATAGTTGGTGGATGCACGCGTGCAGAAATTGCTGCTTTACGCTTTCTGTCGCGGCAAGAGGACAATAACGTCGAATTTGTTATAGCGACCACCAATATTGTCAACAAAACCTCATTCCTTAACTACTTCATGTGAATGTGAATTATTGGGATATTTGTTTGTGTAATTCAAAAATTTATGCATTATTTTTATGCAAATTTTTATTTGATTTATTTATTATAAGCGATAAATTCCGGAAAGGAAAATGTCTTCTAATATGAATGATTTGCTTAAATGAAAATATTTATTAGCCAAAAACTACTATTATTTCATACAAATTTAAGAAATTAAATAAAAATGTTTTCTATTCATATTTTGTAAAACACAGTTTTAAAAAAATATTTTATAAGGTTCAAAAAATTACGAAGATGTTGTACATCTTATTATATACGATTATAATACCAATAATACTTTACAGAAATAGACTTATATTAGATATACAAATAAAATTATTAGAAAAATGTTCCAATGTTTGATAAGGAAACAGCAAGTTGAAGCAGTTCAGCAAGTTGTAAGTTTGAGTAACCGCCTTTTACTTAAATAGCTAAGTCCGTCAGAAATGCAACAATTTAGCAAGAACTCCTGCTCTGGGGGAACCGCAATCCAATCAGTAGTCTTACTAGCGTATTAAACAACTGCTTGGTCACTAGGAGCCAAAAGACTTCGAAACACGAAACATTTACATACTCTGACTTTACACCAACGAACACATAAAATCGCATGCTCAATTGTATGGTAATGTCTCTATTCCTTGGGCAATAATCGTAACTTCCACCGACTGACCTTTGCATCTAACACGCTTTCTTTAAGGTTATACAATTCGAAGCGCAATGTAACTGCTGGCAACAAGGTCGCCCGGAAAGGTATTCAATTTTTCTAATTAGTTACGATGGAAAATAAACTATTCGAACAAAAGGTCAACCTGCACATAAATCACAAAATGAGAATGAAATCAGACACCAAACATATTGTATACTTACTTTATTTATTGATTAAATTTATATTGTATTAATTTGTTATTTCTAATCCATTAACACAAATTCAAATTAAAAATGAAACGTGTTTACTTTTGTTACAATTGTTAAATTTGTTATAAATAAAAAGATATTCGTTTGTATTACGAGATTATTATTATTATTATATTTACTAACTGCTATTAGTATTCTTTTCGAACAATCGTTATCTATATTAGTTCGAGCTATTCAAAATAGAATATGTGCTATGTTTAATACTTACAATACGAATTTCTTAACCGTGTCTGCTATTTTAATTTGCAATTAATGAGCAGTCAAATACTTGCACACAAATTGAAACAGTTCATTAAAAATTTTCCTTTAAAATTAACCATAGGTTTACAACATGTTAAAAGAATTAGTTCAAATACAAGAAGTATATGCATAGTCATTTTTGCGGCCTGCATTACAATACAACTTTCAGTTGAAATGCTTCTGTGAAAAATTCCTTCACAACATCAAACATTATTTTATCAAATCAAAGACAAATTTAACATAAAGTTTTTACTAACTAAAACATAGTTTCTAACTAATGAAATCGCAAATTGTGTCTTATAAGATAAACGCACACTTTATACAAGTTACAAATAAAATTTGAAAAAATCACAAATCTGGTTGGAAATCAAAAATATTAAGACAAACAAGTCCACATTACTAAATACGAGTACTGAATAAATGTTTAAAGTTAGAAAGATTTAATTGAACTACGGCAACAATTCCGAAAACACAAAATTTAGAACGTTTTGCAAACACAAACGAATACCTCAATAGTTGTTGGACTCAAAACCTTATAAAATACCGCTGTATACTCAGAGTTATTTTACAATTAATTTGCCTAAATGAGTATACGTACTTACTATCAAATTTCATTAATCAGTGAATAGAAAGAACTGGGAAAGTAAGAAATTTAGTGAATTATACAATTTTATAAAATTTTTTCTTGAGTGTATTATTAACATGGCAACATCGAAGATGCGGATCGCTTTAATGAATTTGAAGGATATAATTTCAACGCTTTCCATATCAACAGAAAATTGGAAGCTGAAAAATCTAAAGCAAATCTACGATCAACGATCATGGAATTTCAGGTGATGCGTCCACGGTCTACGGTATGTTATCATGAGCAAAATGATGCACTACTCAGGCGGTCGATCTTCCTGACACGCTGTTCACGTAGTTACACTGTTCTTCATATATGTTATGTACTTTCTTTTTTAATAAAATTTTTTTTTTTTCTAATATTTTGTATATTTTATTCGTATTTGCGATCGGTTTATGAAGAAGTGTCTTGTGTATTGAGTATTTGAAGTTTTTAATAACTAGTATTGATAATTAAAGAATTATGAAATTATTCCTCCTTGATGTTCCTTCGAACATCTTGCCTACATGCAAGCTATTTGCATACGCATAATGTTCACGAGAATTAGTATATAAATGAATTCTTATATCGTTTTGTAATCTCTACATTTGAATTGAAACAGATTTTGGTTGTTTGCCTGCAGAATTTCTGTATCCTATTATAAATGAGTATAGACAATGCTAATGCTACAATACACATTGTTTAAGTTGCTCTTTTTCTTTTTAATTTGTTGCATTCGCAAATACACGTTGATGAGTTCAGCTAAATTTAAATTGCTAGTACAATATTATTTTTACAATAATATCAGTATTCTATCCTTATATTGTTTTAAATTATTTAATTAATGATTAGTACATGTATGTAATCATATAAAATAGTATTGTTTAATTTAGTTTATATTTTGATTTAATATTATAAATTAAAGTTTCATATTATAGATTACTTCTTCTTTGCTGAAGTAGCGACACGTTGTGTCTGCGTTCCGCTCCAATGTCGTCTTTTAATTGATTTCTACCATAATCACTAGAACTGCGAAATCGATTTGTCACATTTAAATTGCCATTTAAATTACTAGAGTGTCTATGCTATAGAGAGCCAGCCGGAAAGCTTGTTGAGCTATTGCTGTGTGCCAAACTTATCATTGAGCCCGACAAGCTCTCCTCTTCATCAAGGTATGTTTCTCGTGAAACTTCATTGATGGAGAGAGCACTGAAATTAAATGAAATATTTCAATAATTTTTAAGAAAGAGATAAGATTATTACTAATATTCAGAATGTATGTCCAGTACAGAAGCGGACTTTTTTGTATTTAAACTCTGTTAAATACAACAGTTATCTTTCGTGCCGCGGCCTTTATACTATTATAAGAGTACGCGTTAAAAGAGTTACGCATTTTTCGGATAAACGAATGTTTTTGATTTCAAAAACAAAAATCTTAACAGCGTCTCTAAGTCCAAATACAAGTTAATATAAAAAATAACAAAAAAGACATAGGTCTAGTCAAAATTACCTGAAGCCTAGAGCAGCAGACTCCTCGTCAAACGCTTCTAGTTCTTTAATGTGTTTTTCATGTTTTATACGCAAACGTTCCGAGCGCTCTTGATTAAACTGTTGTAATTCTGCTTCCATCTAAAAGTTTCAGATTGCAAGTAGAACGAATCGTTCTCTAAAAGTTCAGAATCAACTGAAAAGTGTACCTTACTCTCCAGCAGGCCTCTTCGCATACTAACGCGGCTCTCCAATTCTCTACGTTCTCGATCTCGTTGCTCCTGAGCCTGTTTCTTGTTCTTATTCTGATAAGCAGTAAGTACTTCTAATTCGTACTCCAGCAACTCATTCGTACGTTGACACTCGATAACTTGACTTTCGTCTAGCTTGTAACTCTGACTTTGGAACATGTCAGAAATACTTTGTTCATACTATGAGCATAAAAATACAAAACAGATATTACAAATTAATGACTGACTTTTCCCCTCCATTGAAACATAAATCTAATCCTCATATCCTGAGGTCCGTCAATTAAGAATATTATTGTATTTGTAATATCAGCGGCCTGTACCTGTTCACCGAGTAGCGTCAGCTTGCGATGTTTTTCCTCCTTTAACTGTTTTATGACTTCCTTCTGCTGCTCTTTCGGCGTAGTTTGAAGTATTTGTGCTTTATATCTCTTATACTGCTTTGTTTGGGTCTTGCAAGTTTCGCGAAATTGTTTACGAATTTGCAACTCTTTTTGCTAAAAAGGAACAGGAAGGATAGATAACAATTTTTTTGCAAAATATAAGAAAGTATTTTAAATTTTGTCAATTCGCACCTTCAAACTTTTGGGATGTTGTCGAATTTCAAGGGCATGCTTTCGAAGCAATTCCTTTTTAACTCGCTCCATGTAGTCCTTCTGATTTTGCAATTCCGTGTCGTGTTGTTTATTAATCTAAAAAGGGATGGCGCCAAAAACCAGGGCTTTTATATGAATTCAATTCAATCGAGCAGGCCTCTCTTAAAAGTACCTGATCCTCTCTTAAATTGTGCACGCTCTTTTGCTGTCGGTATTCCAGGTCTTGAGTTTTTTCATGATGCTTCAGCAGCATGGCATGGGCCTGCTCCAATTGTTGTTGTTTCTTGCTCAGTTCCTAATTTCAACAAAATTCGTATCTGTTTCGTTTCAAAAATTCCAGCACCGTTAACTTACGTCTCTTAACAGTTGATCTTCCAATTCGTGTTGAATAATCATACGCCTTCTTTTGAATTTGCGCATCTCGAGTTCAATATACTGCTTCTGCACTTTAAGCAGTCGTTGTTCTTCCTGAGCTTCTGCCTGCTTCAGGTTGTCCTTTTGTGATTGTAATGTCAAATCGCGCTGTCTTTTCGGTGTCGATTCATCCATCGATAACTCGCGTTTCCATCGCTCCTTGTTGGCCTTATATTCCTTCTTCCGATTTAGGTCAAATGCTTTGCGGTCGCCCTCCTGCTTCGTTGAAATCTCTTTGTATAATTTCCTTTCAGCGGCAGTTGTTTGTTTCATGCGACGATCTAAATCCTGTTGGTGCTTGACCTGAAAACAGAAATTATACGTACAAAAAGCACTGTTAACCGGTAATCTCTCACTTCTAATCGCTCCAACTCTCGCGTGAAATTATGCAGCAAGTTGTCATATTCTTTGTCCAAAGCACTTTTATGGGCCTCCATTTCAACTTTGCACCTCTCTTCGAGTTTAAGCAGGGCTGCCTGATGCTCCCGGCGCATTCGCTTATAGCCAGACATTTGTTCATGCATTTCCTCCTGAGAAGTTAAAGAAAATTAAAAATAAATTCAGTGAACAAGTAATTATATGGGAATGTTTCCTGTAATGACACTCCCTGAAGGGGCATTTGTTTTCTTTTCAGACGCAAAAAACGAATATCTTAGTTTAATATTTGTGTGGAGTTCGCAGCGGCAAGTGAAGCCGGAGTGTAGAAGTCCACACAGAGCTAGTTAGTGTTATCAGGGGAAAATGATGTACAATCATGCTTTAATGGAGAATTCTGTGAAAGCTTCTATAATTTTCTCTCAATGATGGAATTTTTCAAGAGACGTAACACAAAAGATGTGGTGCTTGGAAGTAGTAATGTGGAGCAGAAAGTCGGCATGTACCTGCATGTGCTCCTTCTGCTGTTTGGTGACTATGCTTGTGGTACGAATCGTTGCGAAGTTGTTTGGCCCATGATCGTTCACAGCATTGGAAATCGCTTGCTGTGAAGACGAGGCTGCGTAAACTGCTGCCACCGCCGCAGGAGACGACAAGTACCTCGGCTGCATGGGCATCCTGTCGGAGCCGGCCATGCCGCCCATATTTGAAGTAGCAGCAGGTGAGCCGTGACCACCCACGACACCTCCATTGTTTCCTTGCATTTGCATAACGGGAAGAGCTGGCGCTGGCACGACCGAGGTCGAATTTGTCGGAGTCACGTTGTTATTCATGTGCATAATACTCGGTAGTGGTGGCAAATTTCGGTGCCGCAAAGAGTTTCTGGACACAGCGCCCCCCGCTGCCGCGGCATGAGCGCTACCGTGGTGATAATTCGTTGAATTCGGATTTTGTTGTTGAACACCCGAACCGACATGGTTTGCAGCTGGTATAGAATTGGATGAAGAGCTCTGAAATGTTAGAAGATTGGTTGAAAACGCGACGTTCATTTGAAAATTTTGGAGTGCTGTACTACTTGACTACTCGCCGCCGACACGCCCACCGAATGTATGGAGTGCTCCGAAGTGATACTATTACTCTTGCTGCTGTCGCCACCGGCGTGCTCGTCTTGCGTATCGTCCGGATCGCCCACAGCGCTTTCAGTCTCACAAGTATCCACCATGAGAATCTTTTTCATTTTGCGATAATTTAGATTGTCGAGCTCCCGCACGGCTGCTTTTGTCCGAGCTATAAGGTCCAGCAAGACGGTTTCAGAACGCGGTCTGGTTACATAAGCGTGAGTCAGAAGTTTCGTCGACGACGGTCTCTCTAGAGGTGTCTTTTTGAGACATAAGTCCACAAAATGACAAAACGTATCAGACCAATCATTTTTCTAATGGAAATGGAGGAAAAAAGGAGAGTAGAGTATTGCTAATGGGTGTCATATCATCGGACATTTCGTCGACGTGTTTCTTACCGGCAAAGACGGCGACTCATTCTGGGCAATGTGGTACAAGGCCGACATTGCATTCATATTGAAATAAGGTGGTTTCCTTTCGGCCAATTCAATGCACGTTATCCCCAGCGACCAAACGTCCACCTTCCCATCGTACTGACCCTCGTCCATGGCGAGAATAACTTCGGGCGCCATCCAATACGGCGTCCCAACGAAACTGTTTGCGGGGCATTTTATAGCGGCGCTACCGAAGTCCGCTAACTTGACGACGCCATTGTCGGTCAGAAGAATGTTGCCCGCTTTGATGTCGCGATGTATTCGACCCAAGCTATGCAAATAGCTTAGACCGCTGAGGACGCCGTCGCATATCGCGGATATTTCATCCTCGTGCAAAGGCTTCTTGTGAACTTCTATAATGTCCGATGCCGAGCCCACACAATATTCCATTACCAGCCATGCTGTGGATTCCCGCAAATAGCAGCCCTTGTACTCAATAGTATTTGAATGGTTTAGTTGGCGGAGGAATCTAGAATGTAGGACAGGAAGGATATCTACTATTTAGCACCTCGTCCCCCCACTGCACAATGTAAACAGTTACCTGATTTCTTTCAAAATGTCCTGCCATTTCTCAAGGCTTTGCTTTCCCGTATATGACATCTTCTTGATGGCCACAATTTCTTTGGTGAGATTACAACGGGCATAATACACTGCTCCAAACGACCCATGGCCGATCTCCCGCAGGTCCTCGAAGATCTTTTCCGGATCATGTTTATTAAATAAGTCGGCTATTTCGGGATCCTTCAAGCTACCAGGGCGTGCGGAAGGCATTTCTCATTATATAATTGCAAGAGCGCTGGCGAATGCAGGTTTCCTACCTACAAGAGCGGGACATGTATAGTACGTGCCGGTGCAAAGGAAGCACATAGTGTGTGCTGTAGAAGCACACCAAAATATTATAACAGTAATAATACAATCGTCCAACTCATATCTTGGCAAAAGTATAATAGTTAATTCAGTTTAGCCTTAGCTTATGCCGAGCATAAACAATTTCGAAGCGCCTGTACAGACTTTAATTCTGTTTTCAGTAGTCATTAATTTCTCAGATTCTGTTTATTTAACTAAATTAAAAATATTGAAGTTATCCTGTCATTAATTTTTATGTTTAGGCCTTGTTAGCCTAAATTTAAATAAATATTAAATATTAATGACTAAATATGGTGCATTTTTATTATGAACTTCAAACAAATGTTTCTCATAACGATGACAGCATATACAAATATGTATATACTCGTCCGAGTATAATATATACATATGCCCCCCGTGCTGATAGATGGTCGTGGTAATCGCTTTCTTTTCTCTGCTTCTCTATCAGTGAGAATATCTATAGAATATATGAGGCGCTCAGCGCTAAAGCGGCTTAAGCCCAACTTTTTTGGCCTTTTTTTTATTTTCAAGAAATAATTTTTCATTTTTTTATGTAAATAGACATAGAAAATTTCCAATTTCAGTTTATAATGATTTGAAATAAGCTTTTTTTACTAAATAAAGAAAATACTGCTAAATAAGAAAAGACTGTGGATGGTAAAGTTTTTTTTTTTAAAATGCGGTTTTTTATATGTTCTCAGCTTTATTTAGGAGCCCTCAAAACCCTCAAAATAGGCTTCAAATCAAGCGCTGAGCGCCTCATATATACGCGTACATTTTCGTTTTCATATCATATGCGCCATGGAATTCACTCCTAAAACCTTATGGACGAAAAGCAAAAACGAATTATCGTCGAATCAGTCGATTGATAAATTTGCGTGCCCTTAATTCAAATTCGATTATCCATTCGAGGATAGACAACTCCCTTATCAGGCTACCATGTCTTCGATCATTGATCTTATACGCGATCCGTCTGTAAATCCTTAGACATGGACTACACGGACAAGGATTTTCCAAATCAACTTAATTCTTTAGATTTAAGATTTGAATGAAGTCTGAACATGGATTTTGTATAATAGTATGAGTATATTTTATAATAAGAGATTTACTCAAAGCCCTCAAAATAGGCGTTTGTTTCAGTGATTCGACCCGAATCTCTTACCGCTCAGCCATTTCTTCAGGTTTGAAAACAGGAAATAGTCGCAGGGGGCTAAATCTGAAGCTCGTAGCTTAATTTATCAATTTTTGCCACGGTGACTACACACGTGTGCAACCGTACATTGTTCCCGATGGAACAGCACTATTTCGATCGCCAAATGCGGTCGTTTCTGCTTCAAATCAATATTGAATCTGTCCAAAAGCTCTGAGTAATATCCGACGGTGATCGTTTTACCCTTTTCAGGGTAATCGATGTGAATGACAACTCGTGCATCTCAAAAAACACTTTGGCCTTCTTCGGTGCACGTTCACCCTGAGAAACCCACTGTCTTGATTGTTCTTTGGTTTCTGGTGTGATGTGATCCATGTTTCATCTAAGTGGTCACACGGTTACGCTTATGACCGAGTGTGCGCAATTGCGACAGCCATCGCGCGGATAGCTTTTTCATGTCCAAATATTCAAGCAAAATGTGATGTACCCGCTCAGTTGAGATGCCTATAGCCTCAGCCACCTCACGCGCACTTTCATTCTCCAATATCATTCCATGGATTTTATCGACGTTTTTTGGCGTGACGACTTCTTTTGGGCGACCTAAGCGTTCGGCATTACTTGTGCTGGTACGACCACAAACCACTTCTTAACCATTAAAAATTAGGTGCAGAGTCCCCATAGTATTTATCAAGTCTTTTCTTGGTTTCGGTGATGGTTTTTTTACGCAAAAAATAATGCTTAATCAGCAAACAGAATACACTTTTTCTTAATTCACGAGGTTGTCTGCTTTCAATGGCTGTCAAACACAAACTAAATGGTGCAGCTTGCTCAAAACTTCACAGCAGACTATTAATAGATAGATGTAGGAGGAAACAGTGTCGGATTTGAAGTCACTGCGCGGCAAATTCAAAAAGTCACTCACTTTTTAAACCGCCCTCGTAGTTTAATTTGTAAGTCCCAAAAGCCTTACAAATGTCGGCAGCTTTGGTATTACTGAAGCTAACAAACTTAAATCCAACGCAAATTTAGTGATTTAATAGGATCCAGTTTCTGATTCAGTTTCACAGTGTTCGTCTTTTGATTCTACCTGAATTGAATTAATTGATAACAGCAATAAATACTAAATTTTCAAGTTAGGAGCTTTCTTTTGATATTTTTTTTATAAGTACTCAGTTTCTACTCTTATATACTTCATAATGTACATCATTTTAAGCCTCCAAAGTTGACTTAAGGTAAAAATACATGCTTAAATTTTAATCCGTGTAGCTGTGTTCAGAAGCGTCGAGTTAATATTTCGTTATGCTGATGGGTTTTGGAACGCGCTTTCGTCATCCCATCTCAAATCTGGTTTCTTCAGTGTCTTTTTTCGTTCTTCCTGGATATGCATTATTTCATTATGCGCTTAGACGGAATTGAATTTTGTGCCCTTTGCTCAGTTTAAGAAAAATAAAAATTATTTTAATTTCAAAACCTTAAACATTCAAAATTATGCAGAAAAGTCAGTCTCGGTTTTCCACAAAATAATATACAAATCAGGGCTCCAACTAGTTAACCTTATTAAAAAAGAAATTTCCTTGAAATATACTCTATTTTTAGAGTGATTTAAGACCAATATTTTGAAATAAATGCTTCACTTTTTACTTATTTGCATGGAATATTCAATTGCGTGTAGATTATATTCGGCTCGTAAATATGGGAAGGAATTTGTAGAAAGGGAACGATTATTTTATGGGATCGTTATGGATTCTTTGATGGATGGATATACGTATATGTATCTTTTCAGGTAGCATTTTATTAAGTATTGCCGATATACTGTAAAATTTAAGTTTTTGTTTTACTCCATAATATTATTACGTAGATTTTTTTTTTTTCCTTCATACAAAAGCTTCTTGCGAACTCTCTGAAATACAAACTTAATGGATCTGAGTTATTGAATCTGAGAAGTAGCTAAAAACATTCTAACGAAAGATGTTATTTCCAAATATTCTACATATTGTATAGTGTTGGACACGATTTCATTTTCATTCTATCGTGATTACACGGATTTATGCAGAAGAAACATTAGATATTTTTATGATATATTTATATGGTTATGCATAACTATAGATACATACGTATAAATCATATATATGCACAATATAAATGACATTGTATGCGGATATGATCGATCATAAGCAGTCTGCACATATGTTTAGATTTCTATTTTACATATATTTATATATATATATTGCATAAATTTATATATCTATATACAAGTTTATTTCTTAAAACAATAGCTGGTATTTCAATGCTCACGTCTTTGTGGTTTAACTCTCTGCCATTCCCCTCATCAAAGTTACAAATCCCGCGAGTGTTTAGCCACTTGGATCCATAATGAAACTTACATTATTTCCAAACTGCATCACCGATTTTCCCGGTTATGGTCCTCGAAATTTCGTTGGAATTTTTTTACCAAACTATGTTTATTCTGTTTTCGAATTTTAGGGAGCAGTCGTCCGTCGAAGACTTCACTTGTTTCAATTAGGCAAAAAACACTTTCACCACATTATCGACGGAATGATTTTTTCGGCAGCGCCTATTTTTGCTGCTGAATGATTTCAAAACCATAATTTTTACATTGCAGAATTCATCGTTGCACTGCTTTTGCCAAAATTTTTGTATACTTTTAAAAGCCAACCGAAACCATAAAATTTAATTGAAGTCTGCTACTTAAATTGAAAAATCTACAAACTGCAAATCCTAACTTTGTGCACCCTGTGGTGAATTTCCAGACAAAATGGCGAGATTGTGGCCAAATAAATCAAAAATTAAATCCAGCACTGCCAGATCAAAATATTTTACTCTTAAAGCCTAAACACAACAAATGCTGCTTTTCTGCCGCAGCAAGATGCCAAATCAAAATTTCATTGGCTCTTATGAGAAACGAGAAAAAAATTGCTGCTTGGATCCCAGCGACAATGCCACTACCGATTGATCTATCCTATTTGGCATATTCCCGCTGCTCTCATTCTTCTTTTTTCGTTGTTTGTTTACTTTTTTCCAGTTTTTTCTTTGTTTTCTTGTTTACGCTTTACCTCGTAGCTTCATTGCTCGTAGCTGTATCTATTGAATATTTTTTATTGTGCTTAGCTCTCTGAGTTGTCCCCCGCAACGGCAAGATGCAGCTATGTGTTCAGGCTATTAATATGATATATGACCAACGAAGGATTATAAATGGTAATAAGAGATTATTTCGCGGTGACTACATGAGGATTGCATGAGGTTTGAGTTCGATTCAAAAAACTTGCAGGGTGATACAACATTTTAGCCGAACATTTCTTAACGGACTGAGCGACGCTGGAAGAGAAATCAGGCTTCACGTCTTTTGCATTCAGCAGTTCAGTATTTTGCTATTGTCTTCCACCGGTTTCATTTATTTGCTTTTTCATTTCTGCACGAGGTTCAAGGAAGGTTTTCTTCTTCTTCAGAATTAATTTACCTTGCCCTTGCCTAATTATTTTGCGTCTGTGAATTTTCCGAAATTATTATTGCCAATGACGTATACATATATACGTCATATATTCTCACACATATATTCTTTTCCTGTAAGTTTTTTTATTACTATTTATACTCGTTGATCTCTTATTACCATTTATACTCGTTGATATCTTATTATCATTTATACTCGTTGCTTTAAGGTGACTCAGGTCCTGATTCACAAGTTCACTTTCAGGCGTCGTCGTCGTCTAAAAACAACTGTCGTCGTCTTTTGCTATTCACAAGCACGACGCCGTCCTTTTAGCACGAGACGACACCTAAATTGCTGTCGTCTTATTTACGACGTCATGACGTCTGCTATTGTACTTGTAAATTGCTTTTAGTCACCTCAAATTCACCTAGTCGTGCCACTACAATTTGCGTTTCCCATAAGAGCTAATGTAATTTTCCGAAACGTTATTCATCGTTTTATCGCAAAAAAAAAATTTATCGCGAGCCGAAGCAGAAAAATTTATTTTGAAAATCACTCGATTTTGATAATAATCTTTCTGCTTCGGCCCGCGATAAATTTTTTTTGGATGAATTACTGTTGCGATGAATTGCTGCGCGATGAATTCCTGTGCAATGAATTTGTCTTGCAATGTCAAGCTTACGATAAATTGCTCGCGATGACTTGCAAAAGATATTTGGATGATATAGGTACCATTGGAAAGGTGTTAAAAATATCCTTCATTTATGTAAATTATTATTTTATCCAAAATCGTGTACTTTTAGAGAAAATTTAAAATTTTAATTTTTATTACTACTTTTAACTATTTATTAATATTTTCTGTAAAATGTATTATTAACCTAATTAATTATGTCAATATTAAGAAAGCCCATGTTCTTATGGGCGTCCCGCGGCAGGGATCATAACCGTCAATCAGCAGAATCCTCACGGTCATGTGAGGTTTTTTGCATACTGTTTTTCCCGCGTATTGGCGGCCTTTCTCTGCGGCAGGAATCATAACCCTCAATCAGTAGAATCCTCACGGTCATGTGAGGTTTTTTGCATACTGTTTCTTCCGCGTATTTTTTTTTTTACAGAGGAAAAAAAAATTAATGAATAGAAAAAACTAGTAGTAAAAATTAAAATTTTAAATTTTCTCTAAAAGTAAACGATTTTGGATAAAATATTATTTGACATAATTGAAATATATTTTTTAATACCTTTCCAATGGTACCTATATCATCCAAATATCAAAAAACCCTGAAACCTGTTTGTCCCTTTCAAATCTCAACCAAAATGAACAAGGTATAATGGAAATTCGTTCCGAAATTAATCACCATCTAATCACATTGTAAAGCTCAACAAATATCTCGAAACTTAAAAACACGTCTCAAAATATACATTTGAAATGCGTAGTAGAAACTTTTCTGTGTCACGCAAACCCTGTAAAGATTGCATTTTTACTAATTTTTGGAAACGGAGGTGAAGTTGAATTTAGTTATACAAAAATGGCGAAAGTACTAGGTGCTGGTGTAGCAGAATTTTTTTCAAGTTGCTTAATAATTCTTTTCTTTAGTTGCTGCGTCACCACAGGATTTGAGAACAGTAAGTGCATTTGCATTGATTATAATATAATGCAATTAAACTAAAATATAATTACACAAACTGCCAAAACCAAAATTTCCCAACAGCAACGAAAATGGGAAACATCAAAAGTAAACTTCACGCTTTTTTACTTATCTATTTAATATTATTACATGTTTTCAATGCCTTATATTTGATGAATCTGGTGAGTCGGATTATAGACTCTTTCTTTCGGACATGCCAATAATAGTACTTACGCCAACTAACGAGAGGAATTACAATTTTCGTCTAACCACCTCCCAATAATTCCTTACTTTATTCATGTATGTTTCATAACAAACTACAGAACATTAGTATATCATTAATAACCAATGCCTCTTTCACAAATATATCTATATATAATAATTAAATTACTCGCAGAGGACTAAGATGCTATATGGCTAGCCATACATAAATATAATAATTAACATTTTCATGGAGTGGTCTCAATTCATGCTGGAAAGAATTTAGCTTAGTTCATTAGTTTAAGGCGATAAAACTGAAGCTGTCTATTAAATTATTAATTTAATAATGTTTGAATTTAAGTAATTATAGTCGAAACCTATGGACCGTTTATTTTGAAATTAATGAAAGTTGACTTCTTATCAATCTTCATTCTTCATGTATTATCTTCAATCTCTAAAAAACCATGGAGATATTAAAATAAGTTACATAAATGATACAAATATTTTGTACCGAATCTTAGCTTCTTAGCTTCACTTCATTTATGTACATATTATCGACTCTTTAATAATAATATAAATATTGATATGTATTATGTACGTGCATATCGTTTGCAATTAACTTTGCACTATGTATAATACAAAATACCGATCGGAAATATAACCCAACTATTTACTGATGCGACCAAAAAATTTTGATTTGCAGGTGATCGATACAATGTATATTCTCACATATCACAAGCCGATTCTTATTCGGCATTATTTAGATCGCGCGAAAGAAGGGATACCCAAACTGATATGAAAAACCAATATCAGAGTATTACTCAGAATGTGAACATAAGCAACACAATCCCACCAAAGCTGGGAACACCTAGCAATACTGCAAGTAGTCAAGCTGACAATAACAATGGGCCACAACGTAATAACATAAGCACTACGTCATACACATCAAATGAGCGGTCACTGCTCGGAGTTAATGGTACAGGTCAACGCAAAGACACAACTGATGAAAGCCAGTCAAAAACAGCCATTGTGTCGGAGCCCATTCAACCTACAGCCCATGAACCCACAAAACTAGCTGCAGCTATTGAGCCTGCAGTTGATGAGCCGAGCTCAGAAACGCCAGAGGAACAGATTGTCGACAACATCGACGTACCAGAAGACGATACAATAACCGCATTGAAAAATAAAAATTTCACTGATCAAACAGTGAGTAGCTATGGTCATTTCACTTCTCTTTCTCACCTACAACTATTTTCTATAAATGGAGGATTACCATAACTATTACAACAGTACTATGTACGTGGACAAGGCTGAAACTGATGCTATATGGACGAGGATCAAAAATATAACACATAACTCGATGTTATCGCAGTCGCACCGCAGAGCTATGGTGACATGCTTGTTATTAAAGCAATTTGTAACTATCTCAATTCAATGTTCCTTTTTAGACGGTCGAATTGAGTTTTGACTTTCCGTTTTATGGGTATCCTGTGCGAAACATTACCGTCGCTACAGGTGGCTTCTTGTATACGGGTGAATATGTGCATTCCTGGTTAGCCGCCACCCAATATATCGCTCCCTTGATGGCTAATTTCGACACGAGCCTCGGTAACGATTCTTTCGTGAGACTTAGTGACAATGGTAAATTAGTTCCCGCAGATAGTGGCATTAGATGGCGTTACCTAATCTAAACATTTTTCAAGGAACTGCGTTCACCGTCATTTGGCAGAATGTTTCTCTACAGGACAAACAAGACGTTGGCAAATTTACTTTCAGTGCTACTTTGCATCAGAACGGCGACATTGTGTTTACCTACTTCAATGTACCGATCCTTATTCATTTTATTCAAGATGATAAGCATCCGGTCAAAGTCGGCCTCTCAGATGCCTACATTATTGACAAAGTCGTTTACTGTAAGTTGATGAAATACGTGGCATGTCATATTTCAGATCTCTATTGGAGATAGTATTGTTGAGACTGTTATAAAGATACATATATAATACCTCTGCAGTTACGAGAAGGAAAACTATATACGAATACCATCGAGTGAACTTCGCTAAACTCGATATAACTAACTCCACGATAATATACCTCAAAGCGTTGCCAACATGTTTAAGCTACACAGATTGTGCTTCCTGCGTCAATCATAACACAACCTTTACTGTAAGTTATATTCGAAAGTCTACATGTCTCGATTCTAATTGCATTTTTAGTGTGCATGGTGTCCTATTTTAAATAGATGCTCCACTGGAACTGACAGAAGGATGCAAGAATGGCTGCATAAAGGTGAGAAAAGAGCAACTAGAATACACTTAAGGATATATAGGTAATATATTTGGTTTTAAAAAGGTTGCAATAGGACTCAAATTGCCCACGTCTCTGCTTGTCCTGCTCCCGGACAGAAGGATAATAATTCTAGCAAAGTAAAAAATGGTGATACCGCCGCATCCACAGACTTCAATGAAAGTGGCACGGCCAATAAGACCAACCAACATGGCAGCAGCACCATTTCACCCACCGACGCTCAGCCGCTGAACAATATAAAAAACGCCAATGTTTCGGCTAACACTGACTCGAAAAGCGTTGGCCTGGCATTCGGACTGTTGACTCCAATTTGCTTGGTTTTGTTGGCACTCTTATGGATTTTATATGCTTACAGAAATCCGCATACAAAAAGCGGCCAGTTGTTGATACAGGTTAGTACTATATATCTTGAGTTTTCTAACAACGAATTGCATACTATATCATTATATTAAAATTCGAATGAACGTTTTTCATGCAGACAAAACACTTGCATCAGGTTTGTAATGAATTGCTTTCTCTGTACTTTAACAATATTTTTCTTTTAGTAGCGTCATTGGACTAACTTAATTTTAGTGAAAAATAACAATTAAATAAGTTCATTGCTATAACACGAAATAAATCAGTTAAAATCTTTAAACTTTTATAAAGGCTTATAAATATTTGTGTATGTACTTTGTATATATTTTCAGTACCGTCCCAGTCAATGGTCATGGAGGCGTGGTGAAGCTCGTTATACAGCTGCTACAATTCATATGTAAAATTTAATCTTAATATAGAACTCTAATTTTTGTAACGGAGCAAATTTACATCACAGATTCGTTGTATTTTTATTGTGTTTGTGTATTTGTATAATTGGTCGCATAACGATGGTAGGCATTAAAGTTTGTAAAAGTTTGGTTCACAGACGTAGCCCATACTTCTTTCTTAATTTGTATAAAATAATCTGTATTTTTAATTATGTGATCTTGTTTTTTCTTCTATTACGATAATCTGTTGTAATCGAGATGTATTGTATATTTTGCAGTTTTAAAACTTTATTATCATTAGAACCTTATTTATTTGTAAGAATATTATAATAGGAAAACATAACTCAATTATGAACTCTATTGGTCATTAAAGTAAATCGACGTATTTGGTTTGCTCTTTTAAGCATATCATAAAAGTTATTTGTAAAATTGTGTATTGTGTTTTTTTAATAAATAAATGAATCCGGTTCTTATAAACTAACAAACCATACACGAGCGCATTTTTGCTATATTCCGCAATTGTTTGGTTGCGGCTTAACATAATATAAACAAAAGCGTTAACTTTGGCCTGGCCGAAGCTTATATACCCTACACTCGCACGTGCCGAAGTTAGGACAAAAAGTGGGCGATTTACGCCCACAATAACGAAACTGCCGTGCAGTTACCCGACCGACAGTAATTTTTACTGCTTGTTCGAAAATTTGCAGTGTCAGTTTTACTGTTTAGACATTCCTTTCTCTTTCCCACCGCTCAAACGGTCCATATATCGGGCAACACTCACCCGATTGTCTCAAGCGAACATGTGCTTAAAAGGTGACATTTCAGCAGACTTGTAAAAAGTTATATTGATTTGAGAATTAGTAAAATATCTGAAAAAGTACGCTACATATGTGAAGCCTTTTTGCTAAAAATTGGTAAAAACATGCCGAAAAATTTGTGAAGTGTACGTTGAGAATGCTGTGGGTGAACGAAGGACCCACAGTGAGTGGTCTCCTCGATATCGTTCCAGAAATTTCGATGTCAAAGATGCACCTCGCTCTGGTTGGACAGTCACTGAAAAAGTCGATGAAAGTTTGCAACTGGTGAAGCAGAACCGGCATGCAAACTCTCAGGAAATAGCAGAGACACTAAATATTTCCACATGACAGTTTGGAATCAGTTGAAAAGAGCAGGCTACAAAAAGAAGTCGATTTTTGGGTGCCACATAAATTAATGCAAAGAAATTTGATTGTCCGAATTACCATCAGTGAAATGATGCTCAAACGCGACAAAATCGTACAATTTTTGAAGCAAATCATTACAGCCGATGAAAAATGGGTGAACAACGAGAAGATCAAACGCAAGCGATCATGGTCAAAGGCTGCTGACCCTTCACAAACGACTTCAAAGCCTGGACTAACGGCATACAAAGTTATGTTAAGTGTTTGGTGGGATTGGCAGGGAATTGTCCATTATGAGCTGCTGCAACGTGGCGAAACCATCAACTCGGTCCTGTACTGTGCACAACTCGACCGTTTGAATGAAACAATCTAGAAAGAGCGACCAGAATTGGCCAACAGAAAGGGAGTGACAATGCGTGGCTACACACATCTTTAATGACTCGGAAAAAAAAGTTGCCGGAACTTGGTTGGGATGTTTTGATGCACCCACCGCATAGCCCGGAGCTTGCACCGTCCGACTACCGTTTGTTTCGGTCTCTGCAAAACTCTTGATGGTAAAAAAATTGGCCGACCGAAGCGCCGCTGATAATCACTTGGCAAAGATTTTCGACGATAAACCACAAAAGTTCTACACCGACGGAATTATGAAGCTACCCGAAAAACTGCAAAAGTTTATAGATAATAATGGTCGATATCTACTTGATTAAAATTGATTTTCAATAAAGAAAACTTTTGTTTAAAAATGTACCAAAAAACCACGGAGACTTTTTAAACGTCCCGATATGTAGTAGCATCGTCGTACAATTTTTTTTTTCAATTTGTAAACCTGTGTAATTTACTTGAGATTTCTTCTGCGTTCCAAACATTTGCGGTAACTTCGTCATTAAGTGAAAAATTATGCAGACGAATCTTACATATTGTATAAAGAATTTATTATAAATATTACACATCATAACAATATTTTGTAGTATATACATTTTAGGAAAATATAAATTAACGCAATTAATAATGATCGTAGTACTGAACGCAAATAAAATCCATGCATCGCACACACTTTCAAAAAATATCAGGCACCTTGAAAGCAAAAATAGAAAATACATAATAGTGTGTGCGATTATTAAAAAGAGAATTGCTTAATTCTCTAAACGATAAGAAGCAGCATCCTTCCATAGACTTATTGCATAATAATTTCACAGACGCAATGATTGCCTTCGGCTCTTCAGTCACACCTGATGTAGTTACTTTCAAAAATATCTAATTCGTTCAGTATATAATTGGCTTTGTTGCGCAAGAGCTTTAGTTGCTTTTGATTTGCCTCCAGAATCCCAAGCTTAGCTTCTATAGTTTTTAATTCCTCATTCATGTCAGTCGTTGCATTATCAACGCTGCGGCACAAACGTGCAAACGTACTGGACAATTCCCTACAAGCAAGAGCATTTAAATCTTTTCAAACTCGGATTTTTTTTTGTGGTACTTACTGTTGCACTTGGTGACTGCAATTTGCGGATGTTAAATCTACAATCATCTTCAATTTCTTGGTTGCATGGCGCACGTACTGAGCCTTGAAAGAGCGTTCCTTTGCAGCGTTTGTCCAAGACAAACGTTCGTACATGTATATACAGCCGTAAAGTGCACCTACTCCGATGAGAACACGCCATCCGATCGTTTTCAGCATCTGAAATAAATTTCGGAATATGAAAGCTCAGCACAATAATGCTGTATTCGGAGGCTCAAACTCACAATTCCGCCAACAATAAGACCTCCCACGGTTCCCTGGGAGCCAATAGACGTCATTGCAAAACGGGAGATAACCGATATGTGTTCTTGTGTTATGCCACCACCGCCGCTGCTTGCAGTTGGAAGAAGACACAAGGGCGTCTCACTCAGAGGACTAATAGGCGAGAGGTGCTATTATCGGAAGAAACCACAATTACATTGGGTTAATGTTGTGCACTGTGTGTCTACTTACTCCAATGCTGCTGTAGTGACTGATGCGTGAAGATGACTTCTTATTGCCGTCCTTGATCTTGCCGGTAAAGCGTTGAATCATTGCGGTGATGCCCCAGGAGAATTTAAACTCCAAATCCTCTTGAAAGTCTGCACACAAATTCTGACAATTTAGCGAGTATAGCATCTCAAAAGGTTGTGATCGAGTAGCGACCTTTGTCTGAACTACGGCCTGTTCGCTTGGTATGAGTGTTTGTATGCGATCTAGAACATATGATATTAGTTTTATCACACTGAGCTCCATAACCATATACTATCCATCTACCCGTCATCTCTCGTTGCGCTGCCTCCACATTCATAGCTAACGCCAGTGATAGTCTGGCCCTTAAGTTGGATCCTAAGCCCGCCTCAACGTGAGCGTTCAGCTCTTTCTTGTATATATTTAGAACCAAAGGTTCGGTGTGAAAGGGCATATTGAATTCGTCGATCAAAACACCCAAACGCCAAATCTCCTCATTGAGTGCTTTCGACACCTTCTGCTCTACCTCCTCTACCATGTTGTGGATTTTCAATTTCATTTCGCGTGTTACATTCATCATTTCTGCCTCCACAGCCTGCATGCGGTCGGTGAGAGAAGTTTTTTGGTCGAACTTCAAATTGCGAAAAATATTTGTGCGTTCGAAAATATTCTCGAGCATTGAATGCATGTCATTCCCCAACGACCTGCCACGAGAGCTATGCTGTTGGAACTTTGTTTTAACAGCACTTCGTGAGATGCATTCTTCAAATTTGCGTTCGAAATCCTGGAACTCGAAGTAACGATTTTGAAATCCTTCAGCAATGGCACCTAAGTGGGGCGGATTGCCTTTCGATTCTTCAATGCGAGCCTAAAGGAGTGAAGAAAAATGCAATTATGAGGCTACATCCAAAAAAACCTTTCTAGGCTGCCATTCGTTTTGATTGCTGTCACACAATTGCTTGGAATATGGAAGAGAACAATTCTATCTGGGATTACCTACCTGTAAAGTTTCTCGTGCTGATACGAAAAAGACACGCTCACTGGCTTCTTTCTCATTGCTTACTTTCAGCTCCTTCGTGAGGAAATCAATGCAGCGTTCGGTGTGCTGAGACTTGACCTACAATTGAAAGTATAGTGAAATTATGCTTTTACACTAGGACTGGGTGTATTTATATAGAGACGAAATAAAAGCACTTTGCTGTATATACAAAAAAGCTAGCAGAAGGTTTACCTTTTGAAGCTCCTTTGTTGAAATATAATGTCATAATAAAGAAATATAAATGCAGAAGAAAGTCAAGTTATTTTAAAGATTTATGAACTGGAACTTACCGATTCCTGACTCTCAGGCTCATTGGCGGAAGCATCCCATCTATTGTTTAGTATGAATATATTGGGCTTCGATAGCTTTTGCGACACCGTGTGGAAAAAAGACTTTTCAGCACGGGTCATAGTTGACTCGGCATTCAGAACCAATACAAAAACATCAGCATTGAGACAATGATTGTCGATCCAATCATCTAAATTGGCGGAAACATCGACACCAGGCGAGTCCACAAATACAACGTCATCACGCAGTAGACTACAACGTTCTCTTGGCCAGAAGATACGCACGAGGGAACTTTCCGAGAGTTTTTCTTGACACAAAGCATTAGCCAAGTGTTTAATACTCTAAAAAAAATTTTTTTAAATTTCGCTTTATTATCACTTTGATACACCTTCAGATCATCTTCAAAACAGTGCTACTGCTTTGATCTGTTGTGCAATGCATGTTCCTTAATAATTATTTTTTCCGATTAACACTTAACACTTACCACTACGTTGAGTTTTTCGTCGGAACCTTCTTTCATCAAATAAGCTTCTTTGCCATCGCTGCCCTCCACTTGGCAGAAACAGTTGGTGGTGTGACCGATGCCACTAGGCAAAATTTTCTCTCGTAACATAGCATTAATTACGGAACTTTTGCCATTTGATGTACGGCCAAAGAAAGCCACTTTCATATGATCACGAGAAAGTACTTCTCGAATGGCCACAACTTTATGAACATAACTCTGGAAAAGTTCTCGCTCGGATTTGTCCACAATCTCAGCCTCGGTGTGAAGAGCTAGGGAGAATGTGTTTAATTGAGTACGGCAGGCTGTAGCTAAAGCATTTACCATTTATAAATTGTGTAGTTTCCAGAACATATTCTTCGATCTCGCCATAAATATCATTAATTTTCTTTTTGGCTCTAACAAAGACCTGAAGTGGCGATTTATCATGAGCAGCGGCATTTGACATTAAAAGGTTTTCAGTCAGTGCGTTCGAATCGAAGGTTGATTTGCCCGCGTTGCCGCCGTTTCCGGTGACCGTCGAGATCGTTCGATTCAAGTAGGCCGCCATTAATACGAAAAATAAACGTTTACTGAATATATTAATATATTTTCTCCTTTTTCGATAAATTATTGTGTTCAAATGTTTAATTATTAGATTTTTTTAATGGGTGTCAAAAATTTTTATTTCAAAACAAAGCTATCCAGATTGCTATCAAAGTGGTACACATTGCTTGTAGATATAATTAAATAATATTCGATCTGACTTCCAGCCTATACACAGCCGATGAAACTAAAGATCCAATTTATTTAAAAAACTGAAAATGAAAAAATTAGTAAATTATTTCATATATATTAAATCATAAAGAAATTAAGGATAAACAATTCTAAGGACTTTATATTTACACGTACATATGTATGCATGTACATAATCGCGCAATATATCTAAAGTCAAGCACATGAATTAAGTCGAAGATATTCTACTTCTCGATTTCTATGATGCTTCTTCTCGTATTTTGGAAGATCATATTAAGATATGCTATCACTTCAGTGGGACCAAAAATGTACTCGTCATAAGAGCATTATTATAATAGAATAAATGGCGTGACAGTCAATGGCACTGTATATAATTTTATTTTACGGCGTATGTTGGCATGAATTGAAGCACTTTCTTGTGTTTTGAATGATTGAAATACTTCAACTTGAATTAAGCACAACTGGAGCATGCTCCAGTTTCTCAACCTAGGAACAAATTAAGCAAATTCTTTTGTATGTATCCCAAATACTAAATTTATTTTAAAAGAAACTAAATTTAAAGTAAATTAAACCCAGTTTGGATTGGCCAAATCAGCTTACCTGTTTTTCTTCGGTCATTTTATGATAAGAATTAAACTGTTTAATAATCTTGCTTGAAGGCTGAAGACTAGATGCCAAAAACAAGCATGCTATATAACAAGTCCTTATTAATGAAAAATTTAACTTTATTTCATTTACCACGCAACTAATCCAAGTGATGTAACACGAAATACCACCCCATACAAACGAAAATATCAAAAATTTTGCCGAAAACAACTGACATTTAACGTCAAAAACATAACAGCAAATGACGGAAAATACAGGCAACACAAATTTTTTGGGGATTATCTGATAAGAAAAACTTTCCTTTGTTCGGTATTGTCCAATGTACTATGATAGGTTAACTTACTTACCTATAGGTTAACCCATGAATCAAGTTTTGGCTTATATTTACATCTTCTTACCAGCTCCAATTTTTTTGTCGTTTTTTTTTTTGTGTTTGTGCTTCGTTCCCGACCCCAACAAGCATTAAAAAAATTGTCGCTCTCTCTTGGGGGCGGGGCTGGAGCCCTTTGAAATTTAAAATATAACCAGCGATATCTCCGAAACTGTAAGAGATATTCAGATTATATTGGTACCGTTAGAAAGCTAATATAAATATCATTAATTCATGTTAAGAGACATTTCATCGAAATGCTAACAGTTTTTGAAATAAGCGCAATTAAACATTTTTAGTACAATTTTTTTCCATAAAAAATTTTTTTCTGAAATAAAATGTGTAATTAATGCATGCAATTATACTTAAAATAAGAAAGTAGATAATTTAAGCTTTCTTAGAAAATTTATTTCATTACGATCGGTGCTTTATTTACGGAGAAAAGCGATTTTGAAAGTGGCAACGAACTACTTTATGCAATTAATTCTTTATACACTTTTTCAAGAATGCGACTCTGGTACTATGCACTGTAGCGTAATGGTGTTGGAGTTGTTTTGAAGTGATAGAGCGTAACCTGCGGCGCTTTACTAAAACACAAAAATTTTTAAGAAAAAACATTAAAAAAAAAAAACGAAAAGAACAACAACAATAGCGGTCACTCCCGCCATAGCTTAAACTTTCTAAGACCCAACGTTGCATACGTTGTAAAGTCGTACTATTAAAAGACTGCATAGTAGCAAAATTCAAAAAGGGTAGTTTATACTTATTCTAAAAAATGCGTTTTCTCCGTAAAAAAACCACCAATTTGAATGAAAAAAACTCTAAGAAAGCTGAAATAATCTACTTTCTTATACTAAGTGTAATTGCATGCATTAATTACACATTTTATTTAGAAAAAAATTTTTTTACGGAAAAAAAAAGTATTAAAAATTTTAAATTGCGTTTATTTCAAAAACTGTTAACATTTCCATGAAATGTCTCTTTACATGAATTAATGATATTTATATTAGCTTTCTAACGGTACCGGTAATTCTAACGGTAATATAATCTGATTATCTCTTATAGTTTCGGAGATATCGCTGGTTATATTTCAAATTTCAAAGGGCTCCAGCCCCGCCCCCAAGAGAGAGCGACAATTTTTTTTATGCTTGTTGGGGTCAGGAGCAAAGCAAAAAAACACCATAAAATCGACAAAAAAATTGGGGCTGGTAAGAAGATCTAAATTTGTTCCCAAGTTTTCCAAGAATATTTTTCATATTCAGTAACTTTTAGATGAAGTGGAACTATAAGGGAATGGCTTATTAAATCACCTTTGGTTATGTCCATATGGATATAAATTGAGTGTCAAAAGGAAATCGGGAACAGATTTACCGTTGCACAAGCTCTCAAATTATGTTGTTGTGGTTGTGTTGTTGTTGAGGTATTTAACTTAAATATATGTATTTTTCTATTACAGATTCATTAATTACAGAAGGCTTTACAAAGGCAGAATATGCTCGTGAAATAAAATTGGTTTTTAAAAGAGCAAAGTGAAACCATATCAAAGCAGCCTGTATTGCATTGAAATAGAAACTAAAAAATAATTTAAATATTTCATAATTATAATCAAGCAAACAAACAACAAACAAATGTAAAACAAACAAAAAATATACAACAAATTTAAAATATTCGGCAAAAATATTATTCGGTAAAAATACATCGGCGTGTAAAGAATTATTTACATTTTCAAAGCAAAGTTGCAATGTTACAATTCCAATTTAGAATACTATTACCTATTAAGCATAGGTGTCACTGTAGTATAATAGAAAAATTTGCTCATCCTATAGAAGGCGCTGAAGTTCAATTTTGTTGTAAACATAACAAAAACTTTAGAACAGTCGCTCAAACTGTAAATAGCTTCGCCATCTAGTTGTCATTGTGGGAAACACATTTTAGTACAATCTTCAATGCAGCCAAAACTTCATGAGGTTGGAGTTCGATTGCATGAACACTAGTCATTGAGACCGCAGCAAAATTACACGGTTTTACAACAACAAAACACAACGAAAATGTATTATGTTGTTGTTAGTTTTCTTCATTGCTTCGTTTCCATATATTAGTTTTTGTTATTGCCTCCCAACGGTTTCTCTTATTTATTTTTTACTTGGGTCAATTGGTTGTTTTTTTGTTTTTAATGTAATAATAATAATAGAAAATCAATTACTTTCACAACAAAAGACCCGGCTGAAGTACGTGCTTTTTACAACAAAAACTCCTTTTTATTATTATTAAGCATCGAACGATTAGAGAACTTAACTGAGAAATGCTGAATGCGAAGCTACAGCGAATGATTTTTTAAGTTCTTTAAAAAGATGTGTGAAAGCAGTAACGTCGCTGCATGGGTGACACCCGGATCGGAAATGATGGTGTCACCCCTACACCCCACTACATATTCAATTTGTATATTTTTTTATCACTTTACATTTCTTTTACTAATTAATAGGTGTGATAATCGATGCAAGACGCTTAAATGGAAATCTACATACATTCGGTTGTAGAGGAATCCACAGTCCGGTCAAACAGACCGGAATTTACTGGGGAGAAATATAAGCAAAATATAGGTTGTTTTTGATTTGCTTAGCTAGAGCTTACTGACTGCCAAACAAGCTGCTATACTGCGCTCACTGGTTGACACTTATTACCTGTATACTTTGGCAAATCTTCCCAGACTCACGCTAGAACAACGTTACAAAATTATTCAAATTTCCTTTGAAAATCACGGTTTTTACGCTGGCATCATATTTCTTTATCGGTACCGCACCATTATCAATGATTTTCGAGATGCAGTAAAATACCAAAACCACAGCATCTGAGTCTTATTCCATTTCGGCACTATTTCAGAGCCAATTTTCATATTCGCAACAAGTTCAGATTCCTTTCTACATATGTCATACATAGAACATACTTAGAACACGAAAGCATTTTGTTAAGTAAACTTAGGGCACTATTAAAATTAAAATCGTGTTTGTTTAAAAATTGTCCATTTGATATTTATTTCAGTAGCAAGGCACTGCGAACAAAAGTATTTAAAATGTAAAAGAAGATAATTCATTAGTAAAGTATAATTACAGTAAATAAAATAATAATTTCATATTTACACGAAACAAAAATTGTAAAGTTCAATACCTTCTCCTTAAGGTACATATTCTGGACGAGTGCAGTTGGTAAATAAGTTGAAAGTTTACTTACGCTAACACACTTACGCTTTTCCGTCTTTCATTAGCTCTAATAATGCTATCAAATCTGGTGTGCGCTGCACTAGTTGATAATCTTCTTGATTGAGTGTAAGCAGACACTTGCATACCACTGAACTCAAGTGCCTGTCTTTCGTTCTCAACACTCTACCTGCCATCTCATTAAGTAGATTTATGCGAAAACTGTAATGAGGCACCTCTGCGAATCGCTCCAAATGATCGCAGAACATTGCCCAATCTGATTCGAATATTATGCCAACGAGAGTGTCTATCGTAGCTGAGGACTTGTTTTTGCTGCGACTTAAAATCTGTCTGCAGGCGTTTATTTTGCTGAGACCACATGTCTGAAGGCTATAAAATATGTTGCGCATTAAAAAGGCACATCCGCTTTGCCTCTCGCAATCGTACACCATATTGAGCAGTTTGGTGCGATTGTTTCGCTTTGCATAAATGCTGCAAAAAACAAAGAAGTACCGCTGAAACAGTTTTGCGTGGTTGAACATGAATTTGTAGACAATGTTCAGCTCCGTCCTCTGCAAGCCTTCAAGAGCAATTTGCACCAATGCTGGATCGCGGAACTGGTGATTATGTTGCAAGGAGCTCTGAACTGGACATTTGTCTACTAAAAACGGCAGACAATTCGGTCCGAACACGTTTACGATATCATACACGGCTATACTCCTGTTAATCGCTTCTCCGCCTCTGCCAGCGAGTTGGCCGCGATTCAGTATATAATTTGAGCTGCGTAGCGACGTTTCATCACAAGCGATCTCATTTCTGATCACTGTCAGTGAGAGTAAATCATTTCTCGATTGGAAAGCCTTTGATGAAGTTGCTGAAAACTGTATTGGTGGCGGCTTCAACGTTAAGGGCGGCACTGCACAAACATTCTGCACAGTTCTTGTCATTTTATTTAGATCTATTTTCTTTTTCGACGGCGATACATTAGTAGTGTGTTGTTGCACGGCGTTTGCTGTTGTGTGTGTGGCTACTAACTTGGGTATTTTAAATTTCGTTAACATACTTATAGGGTCAATTATTGTTTCAAACTTTCCAGATAATTTCTGACCGCTCTGGAACGTTGCCTCCCAAGGTTCTGGTTCTACTTTTGTGGAAAGAACTATCTCTGTACCATTCTCTTGAATGCCTGAGTCTTCTTTGTCATCGTTTAACGTTGAAAGAGAGTAACGATCGTCTTCCGGTGAGCTACGGAAAGATAGTATTATATATATGTATATCTCAATCAGTATAAACAACAACAATCGATGGCAGGTACGCGAATAACTTCATCATTTTGTATATGCATACAAGACTGATTATCATTCAGCAGTAGTACAATATAATGTAGTTTTTATTATATTAGGAGTACAATATTGTATATACTCACTTAAAACATGACGTCGCCAAGGATAAAACATCGTCTTCCATCTGATCATCGAAATCAAGGCATGCATGATTGTACGTATTTTCCAATTCCAGAACGGACAAATCCGAAAGCAAAGTGTCTTTTCTAATGGTATTCAGTTCCTTCATATCGCCAGCACTCTCATTATTTGCTGTAGTGGATGTAAACAAATGTGTGGAATATAAATATAATAATTTGATGCATTTGTTGTATTTCCGGTGCTCTTTTTTTCCGCCGAAGTTAAAAATTAAAAATGATCTTTGGAACGAATTTCCGTCTTTTGCCGATATTTTAGGGTCCGTTTTTAACACTTCACTAACACGAAGCGAGAACGAAAATGACTTTGATGTCACATTGCCGCAGCCAGTTTGTAAAGGGGCGGGACGGAAACTCATTTCAAATATTCGCAAATAAAATAATAATATACGAATTCCTATCTAATTTTATTTCGATCCTTGGTTAACCGCGATCATCGAATGCAGATTAAATTGTCGACTCTAAAAGCTATCAGCTATAAAATCGAAAATTAAGCAAATTTCGAAAAATATCATCAATATACATATATACTTATATATAAATATTTTGTAAATATTTGACCGAAAAGAGAAAGGTTTTCGGCGATTATCACCTTCTCTAATACGTTTTATTAATTGTTTTTCTTACCCTTTTCGGTAATTATCATAGATGTTTCTTCTAAATCATTTCCAGTTTCTAGCGAAGAGTCAATAACGCTTCCATTTTTTATATCCTTAATTACATTTTCTATATAATTACTATGATTGACGGTATAGTTTACCGTCCCTTCCTCATTTGCTTCGTCACTTTCTTCTTCAGTTATTTCAGTAACGTTCATATTATCAGATAATGTTTTTAATTCTTCGGCGTTAGAATTGTTATTTATGTCGTGATCGGTATGAATTTGGCTAGAATTTATTAAGATTTCTAATGAATCTATATCAAATAAGTCCACCGGTACATCCTCTTTTCTCTGATGTGTTGTAGAACAAACATCTTTTACTTTCGTCATTGTTGTTGTTGTGGTTGTTGTTGTTGGTGGTTCAATTTTACTATTTGAGTTTTGTGTGACTGTAAAAGATGCTTTCAAAGATACTTCATTATCTTCTAGATGAACTCTTTGTTGGTCGTGGTTCAATTTATCAATGTCATCATTTACAGTATTGGTGGCTTTAGAACTGCCAATTGATTCCGCGTTCTCAAAGTTAATATCGAGGTATAGAGTTGAATTCTCCTCGTTGTCATCCACAGACATCATTGAGTGTTCAAATCTGGTTCTTTTCTCAGCACTTTTATCGATGTCTCCACTCTCATCGCATCGAGCACGTTTATTTTGCGATATTTTAACAATCCCTTTGGAATTATCATCTGGGTTTTCATTGCGTTCATTTGCGACGTGCATCCCTCCGCTTTTGTTATCCAATAAAGTCATTTTATCGCTTATGTGTTTCTTTTCATTGCAGTCGTCATTATTCCGGGAGAACAAATCGATGGAAACAAGACTTATTACTGGTAATTTTTTATATTTCTTTGTTGGGGAGTTATTTTCAGTATTCATCCTAGCGTATTCTAATTGGCTTGTGTTAACATTGGCGTCAGTTTTACCAGACTCTAAGTTAATGTGTTCAGTCTGCCCAGGACTAAAGTTAAAGTTGCACGGCTCAGAGTCTGTGCCTTCCATTTCGTCAACATGATTCCTAACGCCCATATTCTCATTTGGCTTGTGAGTGCAACCAAGGTTCTCATTTAAACTTTCAATTTGTGCATATTCCTTTTCCTTACTCTCTGTTGTGCAAATGAATTCGCTTTCTTTATCACTAATACATTCTGAAGTATCTTTCACCACTATATTTCCAGAGATAAGGGTCGGAGGCTTATCAACCAGTTCTTCATTGTCATTGTGATCGACATTATCTATAAAATGGAAATCTTCCAGAGATTCCATGAATTCTAATGGTGAATTCGTTTTAACTTTATCGTCAATGTTCTTTTGAACATTGGCTACATTATCACTTTGTTCGTCTGGCGGTATAGTTATCTTCGCAGGTGTGTAGTCTATTCCACACAATTCGCCAAGCGCTGTCATGTTTTCAATTCCTTGCATGCATTCATCATCTGGAATATTGTCGGTTCTAATAATGTCCTCATTATTGGAAATGTTTTTCAATTTGTTCACGTTACTGTTTTCTTCAGTTAAATGTTCTTCATTCGCTTCAACACTTTCATCCATTGTAAGAGCTTCAAAATTTAAAGTGCTCCGTTCGAATGTAACAAACGAGTCGTCTAGTGAAATTATCGAAATAAGCCCTTCCTGGCGAGATTCTATTTCGTCATTCTCCCGTCTTAAATGTGCAACACCATCCATTGCTTCTTTATCAGTAATAGTATGTGTACCACATTCTTCTATTTGTATATTTTCTAGAGAAAGTCTTGAATTTTCGCAACCATTATCATCCTTTTTCCCATTATTGCATTCCACACTTGACCTGTTGAGGATATCATTTATTATGTCATCAGATGGCAATATGAGGCTCATAATCGGTGGTGCTCCAGGGTTTGCACTCTCAATACTACATTCATGATTATAGTAGGATTGATCTCTTATTACATCAGTATTTTGATTATCAAAAACGGTGTTGTTGCTATCTATACCAATCGATACAGAAGTGCTTAGCTCTTGAGAGGGCGCAAATGGTAAAGTTTCAGAATCGTTTAAACTGTTACCTTTATTTTCCATTAAGAGTCCATCATTACAACAATTATGGGGACTTTTATCTGTTTAAAAAAAATATAAAACAATGTTGAACGTGATAAGTTGAAGTTTCACAGCTAAAAGCTTACCAGGTCCGTTTTCCAGAGGCAGATTTGGCTGGTTAAGAGCCAATAATTCATCATCGTCCAGTGATGGCATATCAAGGGCTGCCTTATAAGATTCGTTTTCATCCAAAATTGCTTCAGGTGTCAAATGGGAACCACCGGAATGCTGGTTGGTTTCGGGCTTGCAGTCGAAGCTACTATTTTCTATAAATTGTCGCAAAATCTCATCTGATTGATCATGTGCGTCGTTATCAACATCATCATCATTATGGAACGACTGATTTCCATTGTTAGCATAGTTCCTGTTATCTGTTTCTCCAATATTGCCTTTTATGGATAAGTCTATAGGGACACAATCGCCCTGGGGTGATTTTGAATTCTGAATTCTTACAACGGGACAGTTAAACGTTTGTTTCTTCCTTGATAAGTCCAGAACTCCGTCCTGCTGGCCATATGAGTGGGGCGGCATTGACGTGGCCACCATAGGAATTGATAGCGCGTTTACATCAGTTACAGCAAAATGGTGTAACTTTTGCGTCCTTGTTACTACTGGGCGATCAATAAATTGATGATTGACGGCACCGGCGATTTTCTCTTTAGGAAAGTGCACGAGCTGTTCTGATGAGTTGACTTGAACCGTTGGCATAATTGTCACATTTGTCATGTCCAGCATATTTGAGCCAATATTTACAGGAGCACAATTATTTCCATCAAGGACATGCGAAAAACCATTATCAACATCACTGTTCGTGTTGTTGTCAATGTAGTTCACCTGAATGGAATTTGCCAGTTTAGTTCAAATCGATGAAAAGCTTAAATCTCTGGATACGAAACTACAGTGCTGAGAGAATTACGGAGGCATATATGAAATACATGTATTCAAATTTCATGTTGGCTTGAAATTTAATTTCACGGTATTTCATCATTTCAGGCGAACTATTTACGCCCGAGCCGAAGTGACAGAATGTTTTCAACTCAACCCAAAGCAATGATTTCAAAAATGGAGGGTCTTTAGTTTGGGCAAGTGAAGAGTAAAGAAACGGGAAAGGCTATTTCGTATAATATTGACCTAATCATAAAAGCGTTTTTATGCTAATATTGTTTGGTTTTTTCAATCTAGAGATCAGTCTTCAAAATATTTATTTTGTTTGTCACTAAACCTTTTCCAATTGTAATATGGAAAGCATCAATTGTAAAATACAGAAAGCGTCAATTTGTAATTCAGAAAATATTAGTAATTTTAATAATGATATAAAATATGTCCGGAAGGCTGTGGTACAGCCTCGAATGTGCGACCTAGCGAAAGTCTTTATTTTTTGTAGACCATGTAATCTCAATCGAATTTAGAATGAGACAATATGGCCCTATCCCACCTAAGAATTTTGCTCGCCCGTCCAAATTCCTTTCTTTTTACTTACTTAGCATTCGATACTTCTGATTTACAATTGACGCTTTCTGAATAAAATTGGACTATTCTGACTACAATTGATGCTTTCTAAATTAAAATTAACGCTTCCTTAATTACAATTGAAAAAGGTGTAGAATTACAATGAGATTCTAGAAGATACTACAAAAAAGAATATTAATTTGTATCAGACTTGAATACAAACTATTTAATTATATATTTAATTTATATATTTTTATAAAATCCTCAGTATTAATTACTGACAATTTTTGGAAGAATGTTGGTTTTTTAATATTATTATATGTGAAAATTAAAACCGACAAAGGATCAGGATTAGGATTTTCTAATGTTCTATTGCATTTAATTTTTTGGACTGTAGTTGATAGTAGTAAATAGAAAATAGTGAGTAAAATAGAAGATCGTAAAAGTACTAAAAATAAATAGTTCTACCTACATACACACTTACAATATCAAAAGGCGTGTTCACTATTAGTTCTTCATTATTGATATTGTTTGTTTCTAGGCTTCCAACGTTTACGGAAGGAATGACTTGACAAATTTCACCGTTGTTATTTAAAACGTATACGATCTGTGTGGGCTGCCCAGAAATTTGTTTCTGCTGTACGAAGTTCTGCGTAGTCACGAAGTCAACTGCTGGAGTAGCAAGCGCAGACGCAGGCGTTGATGGATCGCAATTGCTTGAAAACGACTCTACGTATTTAGCCAAATCGCTTTTCTTACTTTTTTTGCGCGGAACGTTATTGGTCCTTGGTTTCGGCTTCCGTCCACGCCTCTTACCAGTATATGATAACACAGAAGTATTGTCTCCCTTGACTGGTTGTTTGGTCCCACTCTTATTATCAACAATACTATTAGTCGGCGTGTAATATTTTACAGACACTAAATTGGTATTGCTGCTCTTCACCTTTTTCATAGGCCTACGTTGCGCTTTGTTTTTTTCGCTGTGAACGGGTTGATTATAATTTGAGCCCACGTTGTTATTTATGTTTTCTAATGTATTGGCTGCCTCTGAAGTTTCAAGATCATTCGGCTCAAAAACTTCTGAAATAAGACAAGTTAATGTCTCATCATCATCTTTGTCTGCTGTGCTTAAAAGAGTTTGCTCAGTAATTTGGTCAATTTTTTTCTCTTTGAAATCCGAATAAGCATTGCGCCCGGAGGCACTGACTTTAAAATCGTTGTTTGTCTCGTTGGCGGACCTACGTCTCATTTTTTCGTCAAGAAGTTCTCGAGCCAAGTCTATTTGACCCAAATCAATAGATATCTCCAATTTTCTCTCAGCTTCGCGTAATATCGACGGTAATGAAATGGTAAAGGTCACAGGTGAATCCTTTATATTACTTTTAGAAACCTCTACATTATCCGATACATCGCTTAAATTCATACCTTTGTTTGAGCATTGTTGAGATTTCCGACAACTTTTATCAGGCTGGAATGGCGAGCTCGTAAATCTTCCCAAACATTTATGCTTTCGCTTTCGTCGCGTGCGACGGAGAGCCAATGGTAGGTCACTTTCAAAATCAGTGGCCGATGTTCCATCCGATGATATTATTAATGGATGTTTCGAAGCTGACGAATTGGGTTTTATTTTGAAATCTTCATCCTCACAGCTTGAATCTGACAACTGTGGTGTTTTTATAATCATTGTTTGGACTCTATTCTCGAAAGGCTCATTCAATTTATTCGTAGCTCTGATTATACCAAAGTCTTTGCATTTTTGTAAATTCTTTTCTATGCTCACTAGTAATGTGTGCACTTGGTATTTTTCTAGATTGACCTTCGGTAAACTTTCTTGGAGTTGTGAGCAGAGTTTGATCCGAATATGCTCCTTTTTAGATTCCACACAATAGTGTAAACTGGGACAGAAGTAATAAATCTGTTCCTCAAGTCGCTGCATATCAAGATCCGCATTGAATGACATGTTAACGTTTTTTTTTCCAAATTTCAATTTTTAAATTTATATTGAAGTACCTTCGCGAGCATCTATAGTTGCAGAAAGTTTCTTCCAATTAGAAAATTCAAAATGGCTGCAAAATCTCCCCAACCTTTTTAATAAACAATTGAGCACTTACCACTATTATTTCATATTTTGCATATTTTATTGTTAAATTTAAAATAATTCCATCTGAATTCAATCGCACAACTTTTATATTACATGGTTCGAACTTATAATTTATACAAAACCAAAAACGCGGTTCCCAAAAGAATACTCGTTGTGCAAGTTAATTACTACGATGGATTTCCGTTACTTCTAGTGTTGGAAAGAGCATTTATGTGATCCGAGTTTCATGAATGGAACTACATTGAATTTGTTTTAATATAAATTAATTTTAATATTACGAATTGCTTATATGGCTTTAACGATTTAAGCTTTTAATAATAAACCGAAATATGGATTTTATTAAAAATAAGATTGTTACCGAAAGTTTGCTGCTAAATTAGCATCTTCGGAAAAATAGTAAATTTCAGCGGAAATCAGGGTTGAAATTTAGTCACTATTTTTTTGTCGGCAATGTACTGCGTTATCAGCATTTCTAGCCATTTAGTAATTTAGCCGGATTTAGTCATATTTGGCACACACCCTAGAATTAAAGTTAAAAGAAACAATATAAAAAAATTATTTCTACAGAAAAAGATAATGCAAAAAAATTTAATTTTTCTCCAATCAAGGGGTGCCACTCCAGTTTTGGTTCATATCTGTATTACACGATCAACTTTAGTGCCCGGATAGTGCACAATTCATTCAATAATTGAATTCTGCTTGTAAATCTGCTTTCTTTTATATCTTTTTCAATAGCTTTGGACCAATGCATTTTAATTGACTTAAAAAATGTTTATTTACATTTGTATGACGTAAACAATACGTGCGACGGATCGCATGCGACGAATTGCACTTTATGTTCACATTATTGCGATTAGTCCACTGGTTAAGCTCGTAACAACAACAACAACAAATTTCAAGAAACATCTGACGTGAAACGTAAAGATATGCGATTCGTCACATATGCGACCTATATAAATAAAATCCCTGGGATTTCAAAAAACCCGAACGGGTTCGCCATTTTTTTATTAAACACATGCAAATATCCGATTGGTAGGAAATTTGTTGTCCCTTAGATTGTGCTGATAAATTTGTCAGATTTTATTTTGAAAAATAATTCAATTTTTTAAAATTGATAAAAACAATACCTATCCATCCATCGTAATACCACCATCGTATATTCTTTTATTTAATTTCAAATATTATTATTTTAAATTAAATTCTTACCCATATCTTTCATATCATATACTCATAACTTCATTATATTATTATTTTTTAATGCGTGAAGTTGACTACATTTAAAAAAGGGGAATTTTTTTTTTTTGAAGGGAAATAGCGCAGCGAAATCAAATAGCGCTTGGATGCTGTGTGAGACCGTGACGACCATCTCGTGGTGAGGATAAGTACTTATCGGACCACCCTCGTATATTTATTTAACGCCATTATTCTGATAAACAACTACCGCAAAACTATATGATTCTT
The DNA here is from genome assembly GCA_949752815.1 of Conops quadrifasciatus. Classification (NCBI taxonomy): domain Eukaryota; kingdom Metazoa; phylum Arthropoda; class Insecta; order Diptera; family Conopidae; genus Conops; species Conops quadrifasciatus. The sequence continues at coordinate 11,180,883 of OX457081.1, forward strand.
CCCGATCCTGTTTTATTATTTTCGTTGTTTTGCTGGTAAGTCCTGTTCTACATTGGGCAGTTATTGCGTTGTAGACGTTCCTTTTTCGTGTTGCCGTCAACTTTTTTGACGTTCCCTAAACGTTTATTCTCAGCTTGTTCCCTAAATTTATTTGCCGAAATAAATTTAATTTTGCCAATTATGACCAGGCCCATTTGTGAGAGTATATTTTGGTCTAAGATGGTGGACTCGGCAATAAAATAGAGCTATATATAAACATGGATGAATGCATATTTGCAATAAAAAGAGGCCGCCTTAGTTCTGTTTACAGCATTATCGTGTAGTCAGAAGAGAGAAGCAAATAATTCGCGACGAGTGATGCATGGGAAAGGGTGATCGTGTAAAATATTTACCTAATTGCGTGTCCAGAGTGCGGAATGGCTCACGAGTGAGCGGCTCATTTCGTTTCACGCTCGCTCGTGAGCGAGCAAAGCACACGAGCAATTCCGCACTCTGGCCGTGGCTATGCTACCAAACAAGCTTGCCAAACTTTTTACTTTAATTTTTGTGTTGGTTGTCCGTGTTCGATGGGTGGTTACGCTTGTACCAAACACGGAGTTGCATAAGTAAAACATTTTAAACTTTTTGTACTTTTCGCCCGTATGCGATGTTTTTATATTTTGGTGGCGGTAGAGCGAACGGGAATGTACCCGAGTGTGAGGGTATTGTCAGGCATAAAAGATGCTAAGATTTTGTAAATGCAAAATTATCAATGAACGCGTTGGTTCATTGGTTGGCTTGGGAGAGCAACAAGGATAGGCTACGATGTTTGCGCGCCTGAATCTCTGGCTTAGGAGCAAAAGGTGTGAAGATAGAATTAAGGAATAGTGTTTATAAATGATTAAACACAATCGCAGCAGCGAGAAGCAACTTCATTTCTCAACTGTCAAAATTACATGGGCTCTTATGGAGATCGAGAAAAAAGTTTGATTTCCATTTTGTTGCCCTTACTTGCTGCTGAATCTTCAATTTGCTGTCGAGCTTATTCGAATTTTGACAGCAGCAAAACGCATTTTGTTGTTTTACACAGCTGTTTGTAAACAAACGAAATTTTTACATTTGATTTTCTCATATGCAATTTTTTGCTGCCAGAAGATGCTGCTCTGCCATTTGGTTTAACGATACGCTATTTCTTGCAGCCCTAACTTGAAGTTGCTTCTCGCTGCTGTGATTGTGTTTATAGCATAAGAATGAGTGTATAAGAAAATTATATATATGTATATTCTCTGGAATTTTTTTTTATTTCCATAAATGTATGTTAAATTATATATTGTATGTTTTAATAATTATATGTATGGCGTGCCAGTTTCAGGGCCAGGTAACTGGCCAATTTTTGAGTTGAGGATCGACGAAAATAAGAACTGAAATTGAAAAGGGAAGGGATTCCGTTGCGAGCTGCTGAAAGCGCCAATTAACAGCCAAAGCACATTGCGGCAGCGACAGCATCTGTCTCTCGCTGCTCAGCAAAGTACATTAGAGCAGCGACAGCAAGTCCGCTTATTCGACGTCAGCAAATTAGACAAGTAGTTATTTAATACGTGACGTCACAGTAGTCATAAGTGCTGTGAAAATACAAGTAAATTATTAGTTTCATTGCCTCTAATCATTTCGTAATAAAAATAAACTAAATTCAATGAGGTGCAGTATAAAAAACTGCGAAAATTGGAATGGTGGTAGAGCTTCTTCCTGTAGCGTTTTCCTTCCGACAAGGAATTATTAAAAGTTTGGATCAGTTTTTGAAACGGAAAAGGATTTAATGCAAAAACAAAATTTGTTTGCATAGAGTATTATTGCTAACTTCAAAAATAATCTGCATTCAGAATTGTGTAAGAAAATAAGGTTTTTCTTATTATTCTGTATTGCTATGTGATTTAAATTAATAAGATTTGCCCAAAAACGGATCCTTAAGCGTTTCGCCGTCCCTGGCTGCATAGAGTCCGAAAAGGATTCAGAGATAGGAAAATAAAATAATTGTTAAAGTTTTACACCAAGAGGGTATACAAATAGTACACAATGTGCCATAGCTTTCACTTTGAACAAATTGTTAGACCCTTCGAGTTGGCCTGACTAAACAACACTTTGAGGCGCTACAATTTATTATTATTCTAAAACAAAGCAAATATGATCACTTTGAAAAAATTTTCACAATATTTTCTTCTTAAAACCGTGTAATTATTGTAATATTTAAAATTTAATATCAATGTTTACATTTTTACCTAGGAATTGTATGCGAATATGACAGTTCAGCCATATTGAATGACTACTGTGACGTAGAAAAGAAAGAACGAAGTAATTTTGAAAACTGATGGGCGCAATCCTGCATTCTAGCATTCTTGATAAAAATAAGTCAAACCATCGATAAATGTATGCTACATTTCATAACGAGATTTCCAGTATTTTTAAAAGGTTTTTTAACCAAGGTTGAAAGAAAAGATTAGATTCATTTATTTCTTGTATTCTTTTGAATAGTAAAAGACTATATGATATGTACGATATGTATAAGTCATGATAGCTATTACTTTTATTTTAATTTTTGTATTTATTATATGGATTACTGTTCATCTCGTAGAGGTGATGAGCTGAAGTTTAACAGCCAAAACACAACCTCGAAACGACAGCAGCAGCGAGCAGAATTTTATACACAAGCTTATAGGAAGAGCCACTGCGCCAGCCACTGCAGAGAATATAGATTCTAATCCTGCAGCAGTGATTTTGTTTAAAGAGCGAAAAAAAAGGTTGCACACCTTTTATCTAAAATCCCGAAAAATTCTTGAATCGTTGCCAACCTTTTATAGAAAAAGTAAACGAAAACCATTTGATTTTGACAAAAAGAAATAAATTTAAAAAAATTAAAATTGTTGCAATTCAAATTCAAAATGAGTTTTGAGGAAAATCTTATTCAAGAACTTAAACAAAAACAAAAATCGTCTTTTTGTTTTTGTTTTGCATATAAAAAGACGATTTTCGGAACGATATCGTCTCTTGGAATACGGGGGTAAGTTTTACTGCTACGTGAGAGGGAGTTGCTGCTGCAGTCACTACCAGAGATAACGAGATAGGAAACTGCTGAAAAATGCTAAGAAATGCAACTCTGGCATAAAGTAGTGTTTGTGAAAAACCTAAAAATGCTTCTTAGAAAATCAAACATCAGACCCCGTATGAAGAGTGTCAAGGAAAGGGAACGAGGTTTTTCGTATAGGAAAATCATAGTCACCACCCCTGTTGTCGATGGCACGTTCACGGGAGAGGGGTTAACATCAGACCCCTGATGAAGTGTGTTCGGGATTGAGAGGGGTAACATCAGACCCCTGATGAAGAGTGATCGGGACGGAGAGGGTTCTGCTTTGAGACCCCAATGACAATTCAGATTTTTAAGTCAAATCGTTTGTATTGAGATAGCAACTTAGTTAATTTTTCATATAAGTAATGAATTCGAAGACATCAATTTGTAATTATTTATTTATGCCAATATTTAGTCTATTTAATATCCATTTTAGTTTTTAATAGTTTATTTCTTAATTATAACCTATTTGGGAAAAGTATTTTAAGTTTAAAAATCATTGCAAGTGCAGATTAACAACAAAAAATCTAATGTAAATTATTTCATACGATCAAATCCGCCACTATTTTATACCAGAAACTGTATGACCTATTCTATGAACAATTCAAGCAAAATAAAACATTGTAAAATTAAATTGATTATCCAATTAAAATAAAAGAGCAGACATGAAATGGCGTTGGTATACCCTCATATTTTAGTTCACCTCGCCATTGAATTTGCCGATACTAGTGTTGCCCGTTCGTATAGAACGCATCTATTTTTGCGCCTCTTATGAATTCTGGTACCAAAGCAGTGTTGTCGGTATGCTACAATATCAAATAAATTTGATTTTTTTCTTAATAAGCAAATACATTAGTGCATAAATGTGCTTGAACTGTTAACAAAACGTTTATTCTTGCTTCGCGGAGTACAAATTACTTCCTAGAACAGAAAATTATTGTGTTCTTTACACCGAGTACTACAAAAAGTACTTTTACCTTTTTTGTACTTTCTGAATTTTCTTTTGTTAACGTAAAATGTAACGCTGCTTTATAATATCATTGATTTTTTCACCACAATTGACGAAATGAATAAATTTTAGATGAAATCTTCTATTTTATTCATGGATATCGTATTTAACGATACAAATAATGTTAACTAAATGTACAGAATTCTGCCATTTGTTTGTTTAGGTGTATTCTTTATTTTCAGTAGTTATGAGTAACTTTCTTTCCTTTTATCTTTGCTGCAATAGCTAAACATTCTAGCGAAATTTCAAAAGTTCAATAACGAACATGGTTTTGAAGTTATAAATCTTCTGGACGCAAGATTGCATATGTGTTCCAAACAACCATGTTGGTATTGTATTTAATACCAAACAGCCTATTATGACCAAGTATATTCGTCCCAAATTTCACAGCTCTATTAGTTCTCCCTTAATCGTGATTTCTACAGACGGACGGACTGACAGACTTACAGGCAGACGCCTCCTTTAATGCGATACAAACGGAAGCACAAAGTGAATCTATCCCTCATCCTTTCGGGTGTAGGGTAAAAAAGAATTTCTTTTAAATAATAAGAATTTAAGTTCTTTCATGTATTTATTTATTTATGCATACAGCCACATTAAGTGTTTATCCGATACATAACATTTAAGTTATTAGATGAATAATTTTTCCTACAATATTATGTAGTAACATTTAAATATACAGTCTGAATTATAAAAATAATATGTTACATATTATTATATACATTATATAATACATATATATAATACATTTCATTGTTCTTTTGATTTAAAGCTAAAGTAAATCCGGCGGATTTGTGCGTGAGTAAATCGAGCAACCGTGTGGCCAAGTACAGCAACGCCCGTACTAGAAAAAAATACAAAAACCTCACATAAAACACTTAAATAATAATTTAATTCATTAGTCAAAGTACTTTTTCTGAATTTCTCCTTTTGCGTTGCGATTCCAAATGTTTCCAAGTTGATTTCCATTCCACTTCCATTCAAATCGATTGACTGAGCCCCGAGCAATTGCATTAAGACCGTGGCTCCCGACGATAGTATCACATAGTGTTCATGATTGTGCGACAAGGTGGTGCCTTGATATGCTGATATCGGATCCGATGCGGTACCACTCAAAACATGACCCATCAACTCCGATTGGCCGGAGAAAAATACCAGAGCTCGCAACAAAATTCCCTGCACTGAAATGTCCATGCCTGCCGTTGCAGGCCAATCATCCTGCTCCAAAATGGCAAGCCGTTCGTATACAGCCCCGGCAAGTGCTACTTCCGAGGTCCAGTGCATGATTTAACTTCATTTAAATTCACTAAAAACACTAATTTCTTTGCGAAATAGCTAAACAATTTTCACAAGCTAAACATTTTTCATCTGTTAAAATAATAAACAAAAGAAATGTCATATAAACGTGACGTCTTGTGGTGAACTACATATACACGACACATACACTATACGTGTTTCACCTAACTACCAAATTTCGTTTTTTTTTGACATATACGATGGGTCTCTAAGCAGTTTCCTATCTCGTTATCTCTGGTCACTACGATGTTGTGTTTTGGCGGTAAATATAATTATTTTCGGAGCTTTGAACTCTATTTATTTGTGACAGTCCTTTTTCTTTAATTATTTAGAGCAAGTTTCAACAATGCTAGATAAACAAAGTTTATGATCATAAAATGAACATGAGGCCATGAAGAGTTCTCCGCTCTCAGGATGGGAAGAAGGACACCAATCCACTCCATAGCAGATACTTTCATGCTCTTTATAAACTCCGACTAAGCTCATTGTGCTAAGATTATCAGAGAGCTTAACTAAGCTAAAGTTCTCATACATACATGCTACTAAAATTAGATTTTTATCAAATGGATCCGGCTTCAAACGCCAAATACCACCTTTTAGGTTAATATCTGAGAGCGGATCTTTCAAAGAGCGAGTATCATACATTCGCAGACGTTCGTCGTAGCTTCCCGTTATAAGCATGTGCTCCTTTTTCGAATGACTCAGAATGGATGTAACGCCAGCCGTATGAGATTTGTTAGTCAAAAGACGTTCAGGTGAACGCAAATCATATACATGCATTAAGGTATCGTCTCCTCCAGAGTAAAATATGTTTGGCCTCCATCTATCAAAAGCACATATCCATGCTTCGTAATTATGTGCGGCCCACGAATGTATTTTTGTCAAATTTCCATTTACATTGTAATCAATATTATGCACATATCCTTTGGAATCAGAAGCCAGCATACGGTGACTGGTGCTGCAAATGCCTACATTTTCCCAATCTAGAGATAAGGTCAGTAAATTGGAGTTCTCTGGAGCGAGGTCAATGCAAGCATGTAAGTCAAAGGTTTTATTATTTAATAAAAAAATTTCAATTTGCCCGAGTCCATTGGCAATGGCTAATGTTGGTGAATTTGGACATGGATGCAACCACTTCATGTCTAAAATAGCTGCCGTTTCTATAAAGTTATGTTTTTTAAGAGATTTTGTAATGTGGTCGAATTTGAAGAGATATATTTGCCCTTTTCGGCAACATTGGGACGGGCTTAAATCATCATTTTTGTTTTTCTCTTCGTGTTGATAAGTTCCGCATGCGAAATAAGAGTCAAATTGTGAGGTCGGACACCATTCGATTGTATCGGGATAGTATTTAGTTTTAACATTGTGAATAGTTTTAAATTCTGCCTGAAATAGAAAGATAACGGTCAGTTGTAATCAGAAAACATAAGCAAGTATATTCAAACAATACTTGCATAAAACAGCTTAGGATACGTCCTTGTATAAAAATAAAGGAAAAAATAAATATGGAAGTTAAAATTTAAGATTATTGGATAAAATTGCCACTTTGTACCGAAAATCCAAAAAATTGTAGGAAAAATATACGGAGAAAAAGTTATCTTCAAAGACTAGAGAAAGGAATACAAAATACAAAAAGAAACAGTTTGACATTGAAAGTGAGAGAGTAGCTGCCGCTGTCACAATGTGTTTGGGCTGTATTCCTTCATGCGAGGATTCTGCGCGTGGCACAATATTCGTGTATGCGAGTGTGGTCTGCTGGGCGGCGTTAGAATTATTTTTCTTGGGGGTATTTATTTTGCTCAGTTGAGAGTTATTTCATTATGTATTAGCTTCCAAACGTTTGGATTTATTCTTTTTTTCATTCGGAGTTAATTAATTTTTTTCGGAAGTTATTTCCTGCTTGGTGGGAGTTATTTCCTGAGAGTTAATTCATAGCGCCAGAAAAGTCCTTGAATTACATGAAGACATGAGGACTAGAGCTGAGCACAAGCTGCTTTGAAGACACAGGCAGGCACAAATCGACAGGACTACTGTTTTGTGACTGTCGCATGAAAATTATGGTAAATAACAAAACTGTGGTACTCGACCGACAAAGGAAACAAAATTAAAAGCCTAGGAGACGGCTGAACGTATGGGTTGGGTACGAAATCTCCAAAACAAAATCTCCATAACAAAATCTCCAAACCCAAAATCCCCAAAGACAAAATCTCCAAGACAAAATCTCCAAAGACGAAATCTCCAAACACAAAGAGAATAATACTCGTAATAATTAAGTGCTATAAATTTAAAAGTTATAAAAAGCTCCTTAAGCCTTAAACCCTCACGTAATAACCCCAAATCAACAGAATCCTCGCGTTAATGTAAAGTCTTTTTGCATTCATGGCCTTCCTGCCTGACGGCCTTCGGCCGAGGCAAGGAATTATATAAAATCACCGGTTAATTTGATAAATATGCAAGAATTTATCACAATTAGCAAACCGTGCAGTGATTATGCATAAGAACTAGTAATTATGAATAATCACCGGATTAATCAAATTCACCGTAACATATATACATATACACCCGTATACCGTAATACATACATATATACAAGTATACCCGTAAAAAAAAAATTTTTTTTTAGATTTTTTTAGTTTGGAGATCTTGTCCCTGGAGATTTAGTATTTTGAGATTTTGTACCATGGAGATTTTGGGTATGGCGGAGATTTTGTCTTTGGAGATTTCGGGTCCCTCCCTGAACGTATGTATGTGTTTTGACGGCAGTTTTTACTGCCAAAACGTTCTTTGTTTTTAAAGTCCTTTCGAAACGACTTGTGCACAGCTCTAATGAGGACATGATCTGACTTCTAATACAGAGTAATTCTCCTTCAAAAAAAGCTTTTATTTACTTTTAAAGCTATGATACTAGTACATATGTATTTCGTTTTACCTCAGAAAATAGACCTTCTTTGTTTTATAAAATTATCGACTTTTGCCTTTATTACATGGTATATTACGTTTACATAATTTCTACACACATAATGTGTAACTAACTTTATAATATAATGCTTAAGTTTATTAATTAATCATTCACTACTGCATATTGTTGCCAATAATTGTGGATATAAAATTCCATATTATCCTCCGCTTGCAATATTGGAAGTGCCTTCCAACATGCACACATGTACACCCACATGTATGGTTTATGTGTATATTATTTAATGTTTCTCATCATTATGTTACTTGTATCTTAATTGTAATGAATATGTTAGCTCGTAGTTGATATTGTGTGATCGACTAAAATTATTTAGTTTTCATTACAATAATGGGTTCGAGGATTTTAAGAACGTCGTTATTCTCCTGCTGCGCATATTCTTTACCAGAAGATTTATTGTATGATGTGTTATTGGCTGTAAGTTGTTGTTGCAGCTGTTGTTGATTTTGCTGTTGTTGGTTGGTTAAAGCTATCAATTGTTGTTGGCGTTGATTATGTAAATGCTGTTGTTGTGTTGTCATTGAACTTGCAGTATTCTCCTGAATTTGTTGTTGTTGTTGTTGTTGTTGTTGCTCTTGGTGCTGCTGCCTTTGCAAATTATGCTGCTGTTGCTGCAGTTCCTGTTCTTCTAGCTGCTGCCGCTGCTGCGGTTGGGCTGCCGGCTCCTGTGATTGCTGCTGCAGTGGCACCGTTTCTACTTCATTTATGGCATTCGAATTGGAATTACTGGCGTTTAGTTGTGCGTACAGTTGTCTGGTGCGCTCCTCTAATTTGCGCTTGTAGTCGGGCGTTTGTGCCCGTAATCTTCGCATACGCGCGTATTCTGCCTGCTTTGATAAGCGAATTTTGCGCTCTTCGGGGGATTCTGTCGCTCGCACCTGGGCGCGTTTGACGCGAGCCCGCTCGCTTAGCTTTTTCAACCGTATCTCGCGCTGCTCAGGACTTTCATTTGCGCGTATTTGTCGCTGGTGGGCTGCCATTTTATCTAATCGTAAGCGCTTTTCTTCTTCGGTCTCGAACTTGTGACTTGAGGAATGTTGACCACGTCCGCGCCGCTGAGCCAGTTGCGGTGATACGAGCATGTGATTGAAATCTTGCTCTAACAACGCATTCACTTTGTGATGTCCTAGTGAGTCTGGAGACTCTGGGGGTAAATTGGAAAGCTCATCGTTGGCATTCTCCGCATTTGATGTGGAGTTTGTGTAAATAATCTTTCTAGGGCGACCGCGGACCGGTTTTGGAAAATCCTGTATGGCCTGTTGCTGAGACACTGAGGAAGCAGCGGCAGCGGCTGCAGCAGCTGCAGTAAGTGTTGTATTAGTCAAGAGATTGTACGCTCCACCCGGAGCTTGGGACAATGATGTTGGGCTCGTTGATGTGTTGTTAGCGAAATGTACCGGTGTAAAAGGTGGTGGCACCGTGTTGGGGGCTATACCAAGTTGAAAACCATTATGGTACATTGGGTAATAAGTGGTTGCCTGTGTAGGCGTGTTATTCGGCGAAGTCGTCGTGGACGTGTTGGTTGTTGTTGGGAATGTCGCTAAATAGGGAAATTGGTTATATAGTGGGTTTGGTGGATTCTGAATTTGCGGATGATTGGATTTCAGTTTTTGACCTTCAGGGTTGACTGCCGACGCAACAATAACTTTTGTATCACTTCCTAAATTAGCGACAGCAGAAAGACCCGCGCTGTTGTTCTGGTTAGTTGTGGATCCATTGTTAGCCTGTGGGTATAGAATTAAAAATGTTTATGTATTATTATTGTACAATATATGTATATACATGTTCTCCTCACTTTACGACCTATCTGCTTAACCTAATTCAGAGTAATAGAATTTCGACTTGAAATTCGGGGACTCTCGCTTTTCAGCTTAAGCGTCGGTCAGCGGCGAATAGTGACGTGAACTTTAAGCGTACTATATATAGGCTCCCATACACTTTGGTTTTTTAAAAAATCTTAAAATCGAATTCAAACTTATAATGATCCTTAACTCCCGACACAAGCGCCTTACTTATTTTATTAGCCAATTCTCTTAGACATAGTCGTCGGAAGGGAACTCGGTCGTATAGTGAGAAGTACCTGTATCTTTATATACACTTGCACACAAACACTAAAGTTTATGCAATTTTGTATTTCTCCTTTAAAATTTATGATCCTTGAAAAATTGACGAAATTGTTAAACATACATTTAAAATTTAAAGCAATGTATTCTTCGAAACAAAGTAATGCTGGGATAGGCTATAAATTTACAAGAGAGTTAAAATCTGGGAAATGGCTGATTCTGCAAAGACATCCTTCGTTTCTATTCTATGCTATTGCTTCGCATTCGGTATTTATATACATATGTATGTATTATATTTTGTGGAATTAGACGAAATTTGCTCATCAAAGATGTTGTTATTCCAATTAGAAGGAAGTATTGTGCTTTTCTGTTAGCTCGGATTATTTTGATTGCAGTTCTTTTCAATTTACCAACTAAATGAGGACTCGTAAATGTGCGCAAGTGTACATATTAATTGCATTTGTACATATATATCAACGATATTTACAAACCTGAACTTCATGCTTTTTTATAAATTTATTCTGATAATATTCAATCGAGCTGGCCAGTGTACTAAAATTAGGTACGTGGGCAGGTGGAAGTTTCGATAAAACATTCTTCTGATCCTCGTAAAGATTTTGTTGAAAAATGCTATTAGATTCGGTATCTAAGCCCATATTACTTTGTTGCTGGCTATAACGAGCTGCTTGTTGCTGAGGCTGCTGAGAGTGCTGTTGCTGCGATTGAGATTGTTGCTGTGTGGCTTCCTTCAATATTGTCGGCCTGAGGCCGGGGCTAATGAACATATTTTGATAATATTCAATCGAGTTGGTCAGAGTTTGATTTGGACTGTAGTTAGCGGTAATTTGTTGCTGTTGATGCTGCTGCTGAACTTGTTGGTCTTGCTGCTGTTGTTGTTGTGTTTGTGCCATAGTAATGTTGCTTGCTGCCGTTGTTGTGGATGTCGGCACTGCCTGATTTAAATTAATATTCTCGTTATTATTACAATTTGAGTTTTGCAGTTGGTTCTGATTAGTTTGCTTTAAAATCTTTTTCTTTTCTCTGACCTTTTTAGCGTATTCGTTCAATTTTCTCAGTCTTTCCTTCCGTTCGTCAGAATTTTCATTTGCTATACGTTGTCGAGCTCTAGCTGCCATTTCAGCTAAGCGTACCTTGCGCTGTTCTGGATTCTCTGTAGCTCGATACATTCGCATACGTTCTGCAAGTTTGTGTAGCCGTTTCGCCCGTTGCTCAGGTGATTCCATGGCGCGGCGTAGCCTTTGGCGGGCTGCATTTCGAACCAATCTCATTGCACGTTCCATTTCATTCTCATTCTGTCGACGCAAACGATTGGCTTCAGCGTTTCGCGCGAGTCGCTTACGATATTCCTCTTCAGTTTCACGCGTGCGACGCTCCCGCATTCTTTCTGCATTGCGAGCTAGGCGACGAGCACGTGCTTCCGGACTTTCATTCCAACGTTGAGACGAGTGCGAATGCGTCGAAGTAATAGATGTGGGTCCGACGGTAGTGGTAGGTCCAGCTGCAGTCGTGACGACAGTTCCGGTAGTGCTCGGTGTAAGCGACTGGGTTACTTGTGGTTGTTTAAGTGATAGGGGCTGCGGAAAGGTAGGAAGTCCCAACTGCAAGTTTTGCTGGTGTTGTTGCTGTAACTGCAAATTGTGCTCCTGCTGCTGCTGTTGTTGCAACTGCAACTGCTGTTGCTGGCCCTGTTGCAGTTGATGTACTTCCTGTTGGTGTTGCTGCTGCTGCAAGTGTTGAAGATGCTGTTGGTGATGCGATAGCGGTCCCAACAAGGAAGAAGGATGATCAATAAGTAGGCGTGCATTTGGGCCATTTATAGCTAAAAGGTGTGTTGCGTATTGCTGCTGTTCTAGTGGTGGCTCTATTTTTATCCCATTGGGATCAGCTTCCATTATTTTTCGAACCGAGACGTTCAGGAAATACGAAATAGAAATGGTAAGTTGTGTTCCCACATTTAAATATAATTATTCTAAAATTTTATTCTTAATCCGTAAGGTTCCTAAAAAAACTTTTCCAGTTTTGCGTTTTTGTAAAAATTAAAAATATTTACAAGCTTTCTTACTGATGTCACTTGGTTTTATTGTCAGATTTGACATTTGATTCTTTTGACTTTGGAATGCAATGCCCATTCCATTTCCAGTACCTGAATGGATTGACAATTCATCGGTCATAGTTAGACGATTCTTCCAATCGATTTTTCCACAGCAATCTCCCTCCCTTTTGGTTTGGAATTCTGAATGCGCTGCGGAAAATTTTCAGAGTCGCACCAATTAATATTTAGATGTATTGCAAAGCACATATATATTCATAATATTAGCATCACATATTCTTTCCCAGCCATTGCCAGCCCCGTGATCTGCGTCCTTTAAAACACTATAATTAATTTTCCATAAGTTTTCTCAAAATATATTTTTTCACAATTTGTTTAGTTATAATGCGAACGTTTGAAGGAATATTTGCTACTATTTATTTAGATTTTTTGTATATGAAAACAAACCCAAAAGACAGGTTGTTAACGCAGCCTTCCACTACTCTACACAAAAAATGTAAATACAATGAATCCATCTGGAAAGAGAAGGGATGTTTTTTCCGGTTTGTTTTTTATTCTGGAGCATATTGACTACTAGTTTTGGGCATAAATAGGGAATGCGCCACCAACACCGATTTCTCTAAACTGTGGAAATAAGAGTTGATCGCTTTTGGTTTACAAATGCCTATAGGCATTATGACAATTTTGTTATCATGCGGAATATTTCCTAAACCGAGGAAAGCAACAGAAAATACAAACCATTAAAATTTTTAAAAAATTGTATTTCTTTTAAATAATAAAGAAATTTAACTGGCTATTTTCAGTTTATAAAAGTATGACTCTTTAAAAACATCAAAAAACGTGTCGTATTTAATAAATTATACAGATATTCCCGCACTTAAAATGTCGTATGTTTGAATCTTTATCCACTTAACGGAGAAAAGATTCAATCGTCCAATCGCTTTAAAACTTTTTTATATAAAAGTTTTTCTTCATAAAAAATTTTTCGACGTGCGCAGGCTTTCGCCGCGATAAGAATTACGAGGGCGGTCTGATAAGTACTTAGCCTACAAAAGCAAAACAAAAATTTTGGAAAAGTGGCGATTTATTTCTCTACATAGTCTCCTTTCAGCTCGATACACTTGTACGTATATATATAGTATATGTTTCCGTGAACGGGTATTAGTTTCTTACACTTTTTGGCCATTTGGCCATTACACTTGGCCATTCTACGACAGAGAATGAGCCTCTGTACGTTTATGGGCGAATATTCTTGTTTTACCCTTTTCCCCAGTATGGAAGCCTCCAATAAGTACAAAATTAAGGATTCTCTGCATTGAGCAATAAAGTAAAGTTTTCGTTTCCATTGCATTTTACAGACGCGCTTTGAGCTCACCGCCTGCAGTCAGTAATTTTCAAATTATTGAACTTTAAATCGAAACTAAACTTTGTTTTAAATAAATCTTCTGTCACGAATTTTGAGGCAACGCTAAGCCTAGCTTGGAAGCTCGCTACGAAACTATAACCCATGGTAGGGTAACAGTAACGAATGACACCCTACATTCGTATGGCATTTTAGATGTATAAAACCCAATATGACTTCTAACCATAAAAAATAGTTAAGGGACGCGTATGGTTAAAGAATTTTATAGTATAGATCTGTAAGGTTATCTTCGAAGAGTTGATAAAATCAGAATTTACGTGAGAGTTGTTTAGCAGTTAATTCGGTGGTCAGCGCTTGGTTGTGCTTTGTCACAAGCTCCCCAGTATAATTGGTATCCACCTCCAGTTCCATGTTATTAGATAAAGACACAGTCTCGTTGACTGCAGGCCCCGCAGGTGCTGTCTCAATCCCATCAAAGTCCCATTCGACAACGCTCTCTGACCAAAGCTTCTTCCAAGCAGTGGAGGTTTTCTTGGTGAACCCTTCCCACGGTTATTTAATCATCTTGAGGCAGGCAACGATGTTAAAGTGGCCCTTCAAAAACTCTCTGAGTGGATAGGTCTCGTCCGTTACCCTAAAACAACGCTCAAAGAGTATTTTAGTATAGAGCTTCTCAAAGTTGGAAATAACCTGTACACAGGCGACTGACGACTGAAAATTTTAAAATTGTATGGAAAAGGCACCCGGGTACCTCGTCAGCCATGATAGAGTGTTAGAAATAAATCGACGGATTTTGTAAGAAAACTTTAAAAGAGAAAGACGCCAATATTATGTCATAATCTAAATTACGTTTGTGTTTGGAGATGTCACAAAATTTCAAGTCTCTATGTTTTATAGAATCGAAGTTATGTTGCTCTAAACATGCAAAAGGTACACGGGTACCTCCTCAGTCCCATAAAGGTTAAGCGTGGTTCCACTGTACACGGGTGGCTCTACTACATATTTGGCTAATGTGCATATGAAATTGTAGTTTTCGATCCAGAACTACACCCAGATCATTAGGAGTTTTCAATGCTTAAAACATAACATAACATGCCCATAACATAATTGAAGAATACCGGGCTCGAACGAGCAAAGGCAACTTATTTGCACTTCTTTAAATTTAAACTCATAGAATTAGCAAGACACCATGTACTCAATAAATCTAGATCACATTGTAGGAGTTTTGCATCAATTTAGTTTTTATAAGATAAAAAAAGGTTTCACATCGTCAGCGAACATACATAAATCATTTTTATAAAAACCAAAAACAGCAATGATCCTAAAGGTGTCCCTTGATGGATACCAGACGTGACAACACATTCTGTTGATTTTTAATTTCTTAATAATACTTTTTGAGCGGTTATTAAGATATGAGGCTATCCATTCTACAAGAGTTTTGGGACAATCGCAAAGGTCGAGCTTTAAAATGAGTACTTTGCAATTGACTACCTCGAAAGACTTACTAAAACCAGCATAGATAACGTCCAACATAACATCAGCATAGAATTCCAATAAATTGGTACTGGTAAATTTTCCAATACAACATGGATTCAACATGGATTTTGATTATCCCATATTATTTGTATTATATCGTATTATATTTTAAGACAGCTATTATTTTTGCGGAGTGAAAATAAATGTCCTATTAAGACATTTATGTACCTATTTACCAATTTCTAATTCCAATTATCGTTACTATAAAGCGATTCAAAAAAAATTTACTCAAGTTCCTTAGCCGTTTAAAGCGTGTACATGTATATCCTTAAGACTTGTATTATTTTCTACCGTTATTTGCAAAGAACCATAAAATAAAAATATGTTAAACTAAACGCAACTTTATTCCAGTATTTAGCGCTGCAAACAATTGGATACAGTGAATTTTATTTGAATTTTGACTAGAACTTACATATACATACACCAGTAAAATGCATAATTGAGAGTGATATATTTTGCTGTTATGTGGTTTCTGCACGTATTATAAAAATATTTCCAAGGAGCATTATTACGATATATTTTTAGTTTTATTATTGTTGTTAGTATTACAAGTAATCATTTAGTTAATGTTTTTAAGTACGCCCTTAATGTTTTATGTATGCCCCTCCCCGAGGGACATAATGTACCAAAAAATGCAGATGTGATGAATGGATGGATGCATTACGCCGCAAGCTCAATAATAAAACAAAATATGTTTATTAATTATAAGCTTAGACACTTACTAGAAGTTGTAAGAATTATTTGGACTTTTTCTGTTTTTTCTTGTGCAAACTAAAGACTTGTATTATGCATCAGACGAGCCTGAAGGTTGCCGGAAACGTTTTAAATAATTGTAATATAATCAGTAAAATGATTCCACACTTATCGAAGAGGTTACAGCAGTTAGGAATTAAAAAGCAATTATTTCATTAAACTTATTCTAATTGCTAAAGTAAACTTTTTGCTCATTTTGAGAAGCATGAATTAATGAAATAAGTTCTAACGCATAAGAATAATTTATATATGTTTCCTATACTTTTCTCATTACTTTCTTTTTATTTTTTTATTACTTAAAGAAATTGTATGAACTCATAAGTCGCACATATGTATGTATATTATAAAAATAGTTTGTTAAAATATCGAAAGCATTGATTATATCTTGAGCTAAGTTGAGATAAGTACCCTTAACGAAATCCGATCATGATTTTTACCCCTTATACAGTCTTTACATAAGACGGATTTAGATAAGTCTTGGATTTCTTCCTGTAGTTATTAAATGAGAAGAAATCCAAGATATATCATAATCCGTCTTATGTAAACACCATATTAAACAGTTTATTATCATATAATTCTGACCTTTTAGAAATAGATTTGTCTGACTTAATTAGAATATTTCGCTGATTCACGCATACTTTAATAGTTTAATTATTTATACTATTTGATGGCTTAGTAAAACAATTAGTTCCTCGGAGGATTGAACTAATCATCATCATCATTAGTATGTGTAGTACATATACATATTTTCAGCTAAGGAAATACAGACTATTCGGTAATTGGAAGGTAATTATCTATGAATGTCCTCAGAACAATGACGACAAATCTTCTCAAGGAACCCAAAAAAAGTGTGTATATTGCAGAGAGAAAAGAGCTTTCACTTCACTAAATTGTGAATCCGTGAAATTGTCAACCAACCAACATTAAAGCAGACTCAAAACAAAAGAAAGCTACATTTTTGTGGGACTTAAG
Organism: Conops quadrifasciatus; assembly: GCA_949752815.1. Lineage (NCBI taxonomy): Eukaryota > Metazoa > Arthropoda > Insecta > Diptera > Conopidae > Conops > Conops quadrifasciatus. The sequence goes on from OX457081.1 coordinate 11,198,020, forward strand.
ATAAATTTATTCCAAATATTATTTCTATGATTAAGGACAATTATATAATTATCCTCATTACCCTATAATGTATTTTGAATTGCATTCCATTCATTACATCTGTTATAATAATAAAATTTGCCGCGTTTTTTCTGAATGACATTCTGTGTTAAAAATTATGCAATGTACAGCTTATTGAGGGCATTTACTTCCTCTTCCGATGATTTAAATTTACTCCTGTATGAAGAAGTACGCAGTTATCATTTTATGTCGTATCCTGTGTTGCGTGTTTGAGGGGTTTTTCGGTGTGGGTGCGTCCCGTCTAATATCCTTTTAATCGATCTTGAAGCGGAGGCTTGTGCACCTTGGGAGCGGTTGCCCTTACAAGGCGCATTCGTTCGGCCGCTTTTGCTAGACGCTTTTTGCGCTCTTCAGCTGTCTCACTGGCTCTTCGCAATCGCTGTCGCGCTGCGTTCTTCATCAGTCTTAGGGTTCTTTGTACTTCATTTTCATTCTGCCGCCGTATGCGATTTGCTTCAGCATTCTTAGCTAGCCGGATGCGGTATTCTTCCTCTGTCTCTTTAGACCGCTTCTCCCTCATTCTGACGGCGTTTCTTTCGAGACGACGTTCCCGTGCGTCCGCCGATTCGTTGCTTCTTCTTCGGACTGATTTGGGGGACTTGTTGGTCGTGCTCGGCTGCTGCTGTTGTTCTTGCTGCGGTTGTTGCTGTTGTGGTTGTGGTGGTTCTTGCTGCTGCTGCTGCTGTTGCTGTTGCTGCTGTTGATAATTGTTCTCCAAGTTAAGAGCGCTCACCGCGGTTGATGTGGGAGTGTAGTTATTATAGTCTATGAGACGGCTGTTACCCGGATAAAGATGGTGCATGGGATTTTCATAATTTAAGTATTCAGGTTTAATAAAAAACGGATCTCGCGTCGGTAGCGGAGCCGTTGGAGAATTTAGGAAATATAATCGACTATGATGATCTATACTTCCTCCCCCCACTCCAGTGGACATCTGTAATTCTTACGAAGTCACTATTACCTTCACTAACCACGGTGTGCTGCGTGGTATAAGTTTTCAATTTCTTGATATTGTTTTGCACTTGACGAAAACAATTTTACTTCATTTTGTAAAATTAATTGGCGTTTTTAACAAAATTTTTAGCAGCTTTTGAATAAACAAAAATCCACATAACTAATCAATATGGAAAAAAATTCCACTAATGGACTGGAAATCAATGGAAGTTTGCGCAAGCTCAGCTTCCACTGAATAGTCCGACATTTTGACACTACAAATGTCAGTGGATTGCATGTTTGAGGCAAAGAAGTGGGACATACTTTAATAGAGTGGAACTTTTTTCTAGTAGAAATAACAATTAATTACTTACCATCATCCTAAAGATTAAGGATTTAATTATTTTACTATCGATTCAAATAATTGCGCTAAAGGAAAAAAATTACGTATTACATAGATTTCAATTAGGTTACTTGTCAAACTTGGTTATAAGTCGTTGGGTCGTGGAAAGTACATAACCCAGAAGACCGGTTCGAAACCAACAATACAGAAAATTTTGCATACTATCCCCAATAATTTAATATGTTTTTTACATGTATAAACATTTAATTAATTTAATTTATCAGCGTAATTTTTATTTTTTTATCAGCGTGTTAGATTAAATATTGATTTACTTCTAACAATGTTCTTGAAATTTTGGCATATCAAGCAATTCCTGTTCTGATAAATTTGTTAATTTCTTCGAGCTGTAAAAGGGAAAAGATTAATTTAATGGGCTAAAGCTATCCAAAAACTAAAATTCTTATAATTTTTTAAAACAGAGGTACAATTATACAATTAATTTCATAAAACCAGATTTCCCCTTGTCAAGACGTGAGTTAATGAAAGTCATACATTTTTTTTTGTACACGAAAATATTAAGTATTAATAAAGTATTAATTAATAAAATATTAAGGCTGTTCTTGGGTTCTGAGACAAAAACAACAACAACAAAATTAGAGAGTTTGTGCAACGGTATATTTAAGCCCGCTTCCGAGTGTTTATGAATTAATAAAGCCTTTTTCAAAACACACTCAGGGTAGACTTATTGTGAAAATACCTGCAATGCCTTGATACTGATCTCGACAGAAGTCCTTTATTTTGCCAATAAGGCCGTTTTAGAACTTATCCCGCAGAATATAATTTATCATTGTGAACCATAAACCCATAATCGGGAAATTTTGCTACAATGTGTTCCCATCCTGTCAACACATTTTTATGTTGATCTAAGATAAATTTATGAAATTATCTATGGTTTAGTGTCACAGCTTGGTCTTTGCTGTTTTGGGAAAATGTGTTATTATTTTAAATTGTAGTTATTATGAAAACTAATTATATATTTTTGAAATGATTAATGCATTGCATTCCAATCGGTTAGCGAAAATAAAAAACAATAAAAATTGTAAGTTACATATTTCCAGTTTTGTATTCTTCGAGGTATACAATGTTCTAAGTTTGTGTAAAATGATTTTGGAACCTCTATAATTTTTGCCAGATATCATGTAGACATACATATATTAATATAGGTCTGTCTTCCTTACCTCGTTCCTTTCAACAAAACGTAATTTTATTACCAATTGTATTTCCCAGAGAACAAAATTGGTGCTATTTCATCAGGTATTCTCAATTTTATTAGCCGGGTTCTTATTACGTAAGAGTATTGATTTAACGTTGTATTAAATCCGTAGTACTTGGATCTAAAACAATCTTAGGATAAAAAGTAAATCTTACGATCGGTTTGAATTAATACTATTAAAATAATAATTGTGTCTGCCAAAAACTTAATTTCCAAAATTTATCTAAATACAGGTACTCCTGACTTTACGACCGGTTCTGTTCCGGGGGGTTCTGTTCCGGCGACTACGTCATTAAGCGGATTGGTCGATAAACGAGGAGCTGCACCGGGAATATAGGATACTTGTAAATCCATTTAAATTATTCAAAAAGCTTCAAATTTATTCAGAAAATAAACTGAAAAAGTTCATAGCTAGCCTATAGTACGCTTAGTGCAGACACCACTGTACGCTACTGACTGACACTGAAGCTTAGAAAGGAGATTCGGCAAAGTGCAGCTCGTAAAGAGAGGAGGAGTACTTGTACTTAAATATAAAGTTTATATTTTCTATTGAAGTGGAAACGTTTTTAATAATGCCAAAGCGTGTGTAAGTACATACTCTAAACCTACGTATTTTAAGCCCAACTCAGGCTTTCGTTGGCTTTACACAACAATTGACAAAATAATTAGTTAATATCTCTGTCTCGGAAGTTTTACTTGAGTAAATATATAAATAGGGTAAAATACCCTAATATAAAATTTATTTCCTCAATTTAAAATTTTTTAAATTTTTTCTTAACAAATATATGTACTATTACTCTCAAGAATATTTGCTTCTTGCAGAAAGAAGCTTGGCACATTTACTAAGCGTATTCCACAAAACAAAGTACGGTATTAAGAAGCTGGTGTAAATGTGATTATTATGAACTTATGTGTTGTTAGGTCTCGTTTTCCAGCGTTGACACGTTCTACAAGAAAGTAAAAAGAAGCGCAGAGCGACTACGCCTCACCCGAATTATTCAGACCCATTAGTCTAACCGCCTTCATGCTCAAGATCATGGAGAAAGTCATTGATAATCATATCAGATCTTGAATACTCAATGGTAATACACTTCACCCTAGCCAACACGCTTACAGAGGAACAAGATCAACGGATTTAGCGTTTTATCAGCTAATCAACACCTCCCAGGGAGATATATGTATAAAAAAGAAGTCGCAACTGTGTGTTCCTCGACACCGAAAGGGCCTTTGCTTTACATGAAGCCATGTCGAAGGCACTAGATGAGTGCTTCTATGCTTCGTACCAGATTCGTAAAGACCTCTGCTGGAGAAACAACCATAAGAATACTACCCAGTATAGGATTTCCGCAGGACGGACTTCTCTCCTTATTCCTGTGAGCTTTTCATAGGGTATGCAAACACTAATACAGTGGCGAAGGGAAAGTACGACGAAAGTAGTGCGCGGTATAATCTCGTGGATCCTAAAAATAACGCATGAATAGTGATTTAAATTGGGTCTAAAAAACAACCCCACAAAAACCACAATTGTTCCGTTTACAACGAAACATAAGTTGTAGCATATGCATGACATCTGTCTGAGTAGTCTACACCTTTTTCATCTGTAATTCAGAAAGCGTCAATTGTACTTCAGAAAGCATCAATTGTAAATCAGAATAGTCAATTCAAATTCAGAAAGCGTCAATTGTAGATTAGAAAGCATCAATTGTAATTCAGAAAGCATGAATTGTAATTCATCAAAAACACGTCCAAGCAAAATAGTTGTCAAAAATTAACTGAATTTTGAATGATCACAAAGCGTCAGTTTTAAATCAGAAACCATCAAAAGTAATTCAGAAAGCATCAATTGTAATTCAGAAAATATTAGTAATTTTGTTAATGATTTTCTTAATATTACATAAAATAAGGTATATTTATTACTACAAGTAGTAAATTTAATTGAAGTAAGTAACTAATACTATAAAAGTTTCTGTGTTACAACTGGAAAAAGTGTAGTCATCGATCTTAAGTCAGAGGTTAATCTTCTAGGCCTTGTACTAGACTAAACTGCTCTGCAAAGCACATGTTGATATGGTAATTAATAAATCTACGAAGTCATTGCTGGTATGTAAAAATCTAGCGGGAAATCGTGGGGGACTAAGGCCCTGATTCTGTAACGTTACGTTCATCTAGTATCGCTTACAAACGATTGATTCAACTAAAGGAATCGTCTTTTTGCATTTTCTTTTTTTGATATCGTCTCTCAATTCACTTCACCTGAGCTTACGTGAGATTTTTTATATTTGACAAATAAAAAGGGATTTATGTAAGGCTATAGTAGACGAAATCTTCCGACAAATATGACGAGCAGTAAAAAGTAATAGTCTAGTGTATATGTTATGCGACAGACAGATAAATGACAGACATTATCATATTTAATTATAAGGATAAGGCAGGGATTCCCTAGAAGTGTGTTTCCCTAGAAGTGTAACTCCCTAAACATTAGTGATTTTAACAATTAAAACACACTCCTTAATGCAGTCGTTTCTGCCACTTTGAATGTTCAGTTAATTTTTGACAGCTATTTTGCTCGGACGTGTTTTGGCTCGTCTTCGAGTTTTGCTCAACTTCGACCAAAAACAGCATCGCATTAACATTGCTAAGGAGACTCTGGAACTCTGTCCGCGACGACCCAAATTTGCTCCAGAGGTTCATAACTGGTGACGAATCATGGTTTTATGGTTATGACGGTGAAACAAAGTTCAATCATCGCAATGGAAGATGCTGCACGAGCCAAGAGCGAAAAAAGCGCGCTAAGTGCGGTCGAATGTGATGGTTATGCTACAGTTTTCTTCGATTTCAGGGGCGTGGTGCATTATGAGTTCTTGCTAAAGTGTAAGGTTAGAGTTCTCTGACTTTTTCTTGTTCCCGAACCTGAAGAGGCCCGTGAAAGGACGACGAGGCAAAAATCGAAGACGAGCCAAAACGCGTCCAAGCAAAATAGTTGTGAAAAAATAACTAAACATTTAAAGTCGCCGAACTGGTCAGCATAAGTGAGGGACCCCTGAGTGAGACAGTGAGTCCCTGATTGGGGGTATGACATTAAGAGAATAAAACTTTGCCTCAGCCTGTGTAAGAACAACCTCAGAATACTAACTGGGATCCTCATTGGACATTGTAATCTTAGGGGTCACCTTAAAAACCTAGGTATTGAATGAAGGGAGCACAATAGACCTTATGCTCGTAGTGCATTTTTACCCTAATACTGTATTTGACTGTATTTGGCTGTATTTGACAACACGAAAGCTTGTTCAAAACGTCTTGAAACTTTCAGGGGTTGTGTGAAAGGGTTCCATTTGTCTTAAAATCAAGCAGTGACTGTCGACAGCGCTGTTGAAAACATTACCACATATCAATCCGACAGTTACGGCTTGATTTGAAATCAAATGGAAGCACTGCATCAACACAAAACGTTGCTATATGGGTTGGTGACAAAATCCCGAAACGACAAAATCCCGAAATTCTTTCATAGAAAATCAACTTGTGCAAATTCGTGCACATAAAGTATAAAACCTTCGTGCAAGGTTTGTATCAACGAATACATTAAGATACATAATAAATTATATTTCTAAAAAGCCTGTTCTCTTACCTTCAAAACCGGTATATAATATGATACACTTATTACTTTAGTTTACGTAGCTTTAGCTTATTTAAAAGATGTTAGCAGTATCTTCTCGGTAATGTGAAGTTTTTTGCATACAGATTTTTCCGCGTATTGGCGGCCTTCGGCCGCTGCAGGTATCATAACCCTCAATCAGCGGAATCCTCTCTAATTGCTCTAACCCTCCTCTCCTCTATAATCTGGTTCAAATTAACTTTAAACGGCATAAAAAAAAAATAAGATAAAGAATAAAAAACAAATCGTATGGGATGGGGCCCCTTATCCCCTTGTTTAGGCGTGAGGGGAGATTTTGAGAAAATGAATACAACAACAAGTAAGAGCGTTAACAAGTTGAAATTTTGAAAAAAAAATCTCAAAAAACAAGGAAATAAAAAGATTTATTCAATTTTTTATTTCTAAATCACGTAAATAAGTAAAAAGATTATTTTTTTAAAGGATAACTTCCCTTAAAATGGCCCCCTCCCATACGATTTTTTCTTATCTCGACCCAATCTATTGATTCTGAACTTTTGTCGCGTCTTATGCAGAACAGCCGGTACAATAGAAAATATTATTAATAAAACAACAAATAACCTAAAAAATATCAAACAAATTTTAAAAAAATATCTTGCTATGGGTGCTCCCATCAGTAAGGGAGAATCTTTTTAAATAGTCAAAACGTATTTATTAACGGTTATTATACGAAATTTGTAGATAAACATAAAATACTTAAAATCGCATAAAGAAGATGCGTTGTAATGTATAATTACAATGAAGTTTAAGATAAAGGTCATGTCATGTATTAGTCATGTCTCCGACGAAGATTTCCAAAACACAGCATTAAAAATGGCAAATTGAATTGAGTTTAATTAAATTTTGAGAACTTATATTTTCCTTTTGCATTGATTGGTAAATTCGTGATAAGTTCTATATACCAATCGCTTCTGGAAAATATTGTTTTGAATCAAAGTAAACATTTTTACATATATGTACATAAATTGTAATAAATATAAATTAAATAAAATTTAAAAAAATAAAATAAACGCAAACACAGTTCAATTTCTGCTTTTTAAACAGAAGTAAATGGTATAAACGATAATATAAATATTGTTTCCTTTTCACTTTCCTTTAAATGGTGCAGACTGAATATTATACGAATTATTTTAATTTATTTTAACTGTCGATCGATATATTCTCAGGATCATATTGATGTGTTCCTACCGATATAACAATCACAATATTCTTCCATTAATACCTTCGTATGTATGTCTGCTGTTAGAATATGTACAGTATATTGTCAATGCGACTGAATTTATTTATTGATTTTAAAGAAAATATTACAGAGAATTAGAATTATACTTCTAATAAATCTAACATTGAACCTGCAGAAACTATTATTTCAATGAATACTTCGGGCTGGTACATGGTATAATTAGCCATTTGAGGGCTTTGTTAAACTATATTTTAAAGCCTTAGGTGTGTTATACAACTGTAAATACACATAATTTTTAAAAAAACATTCAGAATTCATGTGGAAAAAGCTGCCGCCCTTATGTTGGAGACCATTTGCATAAAATAGCATAAAACAGAGTTTTTTCTAAACTCTATTCATAAAATCTTTTCCAAAATATACGATATATACGTATTAATAATCAAGGTAACAACGTATAATAATTTTTCAAAATATAAACAGAAATATAAAGCCTTATAGTTAGATTTGAGTTAAAGAATACTTCTAAATCTTTAACCTCAATTATACGAGTTAATTGAGTTACTCGTAGTTTATACACAAATCAACCAGCATGATTCATTTACTCTTTTGTGTACAACATTTTAACAAATGTTACATTCTATGGCAAGTACTTTTTTAAATTGTGTGGCATTTATAATTTTGTATCACGATAATTTTGTATGTATGTATGTATGTATTGTTGTACGTGTCACATAATTTTCTTGGTTTGGCCTGTAATATTTGTAGATTGTAATACATACAGGTTATATTGAAAACATTTTACTATCCTCATGTGTGCTTTCTATTAGTTCCTTTAACGTAGAATACATACAAACTAACGAACGAATAGGCGAGCTGTGAATAAATTTCATACAGCAGAGATTAAAATATTTATTCTTAACAGAATTTCTAAGCGTGAGAGTAATTGCGACAAAGAAATAGTGCTCAAAAGATCTACAATAAAAGTCCACCAACGTAAGTAATGACTTGCTTACTTTGGGTACGTTAGCATTGCCTCTTCGAAGAACTAATGCATTAATGCTTTAGTTAATGCTAAGAAAATTATATGCTGCTTGTACGATGTACATTTTGCCTTCTGATTCCTTGGCAGGCAAAGCAAATAAATAAATTTTTGAAAATAAAAGAACAAACAAAAGAAGAAAAACCAGCAGAGCAAGAATATGCGCTTGCGTTGGGGCAGCGTCCGGAAAGCCTGAAACGCCGTCTATCGTTTTAAGTATAAGACAAGAAACAGAAAACAGGCTCGAACACCGTCGCTGCACAAATGAAAAGTAGAAAAATGCATATGAAATAAAAATATTTGTATTTTGTGCATTTCATTTTGCGTTCCATTCGCTATTTTGCAGTCGCAACGACAATGCTGGCGGCGACTGCAACAGCGGCCGAACCGCGGTACGGCTTATTTTATACATTCCTTAGTTGCGCTGTTTTACTTTGCTCGCTCGCTCGCTCGTTCCCAGGCGCACTTCTTTCTACACTTAGCTTAAGAAACCTACCAAAGTAGTTGGTTTAGTAGTTGATTTGAGTTCATTTCGTTTCAGTTGGGCACCATCCACTGTGTCGCTTTGCGCGGGCTAGCTGGAAGTTGAAAGAACGTGCACGTTGCTAGTTATCGAAGCAGTTGCGGAGCGGCAGTGAGCGCGGGGTGTGCCGGGCGAGCGCAGCAGCCCCAGCCATAATTCCAATTGAAGTACATACTTGAATAACAAAAATAATAAAATATTAAAATGTGTTCTCTGCTTCTCTGTCGCTGCCGCTTAAATTGAGTGAACGCCGCCGTCGTTTTGAATTGTGCTCCAAGTTCCGTCTGTTTCTTGTTAGTTTTTTAGTTTCTCGTACATTTTCGCATTTCAATTTTAATTTAGTAGTCTTCTGTTGTTTCTGTAATACTACTTGTTATTGCTGTTGCTATCGCTGCCGCCGCAGTTTATTATTATACGGATTTATGTACAAATAATTGAAATTTGAAAGAAAATACAATTTTCTATTTGTTGTTTTTTTTTCGTTCGCAGCACAAGTTTGGTGTGTGTGATTTTCTGCTTTATTTGTAATTCCATACCTTTCGTTTCGTCGTTTCATGGTTTTATGAACGTTTTATTCATTTGGATATAATTTTAGTAGTTTGTTTCTTTTTAGCTGCCTCGAACTCTAGTTCGTTCTTCGGAAGGTTGGACCGAAGTGTATGGAACTTAGACGAGTGTGAACCTGTCCCATTTTTGTAACTGGCTGTCGGCTGGTTTCGAATTCTCGGAGTTCTCGTAGACTGCTGCCTAGCTGGGAATCACTCCAAATTAAGTCGACAAATGTTGGAGCCATGGATACACCCAATTTGCAGCTCTGCCGAATTTGCATTACAAATTCCAATTGTGCACAAATGATTTCAATCTTCGGAGAAGATTCGCTGTGGAAGAAAATCACCCTTCTGGCTGATGTGCAGGTATTTACCGCCGCCATACAAGTTTTTATTTTAATTTTAAGAGTATTTGTGTGCTGTAAATTTCTTTGTGGGTTGGGGCAAGTTGAATTTAATTGGATCGCACTCCGTATGCGTTTTTGTTCTTTGTCTTTGATTCTGTTTTTTATAAAGATATGAAATATTTGTAGAGTTTGTGTATGTACTCATAGTTATGTTAAAGTCAGGCAATCGTATGTAATTTTAAACCAATTTATTATTTTAATGCAACGATGAAAATACTGTTTTCACAGCAATGATTGCCATTCAAAGCTTACCGTGTAAATTCCTAAAGTACCGAAAACTTTCGAAACAAAAGCGTAAATGTCATCTTTCTTTTACAATTAAATCAATCTTCGTGGATCTAAAAATTGGCTAAATAAATGTAAATTGCCCGCCTGCAGTTATAGACATCTAAACTATGTATGTATGTCGAAACTGGAATAGTTGTTTTAATCTACCTTCTTATATAAAATAGGTACGATTTGTACTGTGATGTAAAGTGCAATGTGATAAAAATGTTAAGAAATCTTAGTAAGTTTGCTGTTTCTATCTCCATTTCTTTTTAAATTAAACTGAGTTAATCAAACGGTAATAATTATTTGCTTTTAACCTTTATTATAGAAAGTACATACATATGTATGTATGTATGTATATCTCTCAAATTACGATTTCATATTTCTTGTGCATTCAGAAAATGGCGAAGTAAGAAATATCATATACTGTATTGCATTACCACTGGCAGATTGTCCTTGTTTCTTATTCCGAAATTGTTTCTCCAGTATCACCTCTCAAGGTCTCTTTATCGTACACAAATCTCGGCAGGGCTGGCTGCCTAAAGTATTGGAAAAGGAATTAATGGGGCTGGTTTTGTCAATAATCTCACTAAATTCGAGATTGAACGGCCATTCGATGCCTTTCGTTCCGGAAAATGGCATTTTGCGTATATCCTAAACAAATCGGAATTACTTGTAATTTTTCACTTATGTTAAAGTTAGAGTTGTCGTTTTATTTCTAGACTTTTCACAAATGAAAATTTGCGCTCATCACAAGCGTAACGTAACCGCACCCCAAATGGGCAGCAGTCCAGACGCATTGGTCAATTTAGGTTTTTGAAATTCGTTCAGCAGAATTCGTTTTTGTTTGGTCAATGAGGGACCCCGGAAACAAAAACTGCCGCTCCTTCGATTGTTGACTACTTTTAAAACTCATATTTTATTGAAAGTTGTGTAGAGTTTTAAGAATGTATTTTGATTTTTGTTTTTGTTTTATCATCATATTCTCTTTAAATATACATATACATATACATGTACCTTGGATAGAGTGCATCAAACTCTGCTTTGCAACTTTTGCATTGTTACTATGCGTTGAGATCCGTCCTTACCTATTTTCATTTCCAGAAGTTAGAAACGTATTATTAAACAGAAACGATTTTCTGACGTTCTTTAATAGCTTAGAAAATTATTATGCTGCTGTACCTCTTCTCTTAAATAAATATGCACATTTTTCAGATTGAAAAAGACGACCATTTGCCGCAACAAGTGTGCATAACGTGCGCCAAGAATACAATCTCAGCATGCTTGTTTAAGAAGAAGTGCGAAGATGCTGACAATTTCTTTCGGCAACAACTTCTCATACGTAAAATAGATGGACAGAACTCAACAAAGTTTTGCAGCGATGACATCATCACGTTATCGGAAGAAGAGTCATCAGACAAAGAAGTTGATGCCGATGGCGTTAACAGGAGCGGCAATAGTGAGGCCAATGCTGAGGGCATTACGACACCAAGCGGCCAAGAAAAGCAGCCAAGCTTTGATTTTCATTCCATACGCTTGATGCATGAGTATATGCAACAACATTTGAGTAAAATAAATGGTATCCATAGTGCTGGCAGCGGCAGTGATGCGGCGGCAGACGACGACGACGATCCAATGCCACTAATACCAGAAATAGAGCTGTTAACGCCGATGGAAGAGGTCGATGCGAGTATCCCTGCAGGCGGGAGTGTCAAGGATGCAGAGCTGCGTGGTTATCAGTGCACGGTGTGCTTTCAAATATTCGAAGTTAAGCAGATACTCAAACATCACATGCAAACTGTGCATGGAACTGCGGGTCCAGTGTACGAATGTTCGAACTGTAAGAAGACCTATTTCTACAAACGCTTCTTGGAGAAACATGTGCGCCGTGGACGCTGCGTTAAGAAACGAAGGAACCAAACGTACGTTCCATAAATTCTAATAGAGGCATTTTATAATTGCTGTCTTGAGGCAAATTACGTTTATGTACAATATATATTTATTTATGTTACGGGCAATGTGTATAATACGCAGGTATTTTACAATTTTACCGGATAAGGAAACAAGGATTAAAACTTATTTATATACATATGTACATTTTTCACAGTTCATCGATACCTATAATCGGTGCCTATAACTTTTATAAATTAAAGTGGAACAGCTTTTACTGAGGCTTTTATAATTTTCTTTGTAAAAAGTATTTTCAAAGTTCTTCTGTCTCTCGATTTACACCGTTCGATAATCGTATAAATAGAAATCATCGATTTTTATAGGTACAACCATGTAAATCGGAAACAAACTAAAAAAAAAAAAAAAAAACGTAGTGAATATAAATTTTTAAAAAGAAACAAATTAATAATAAGAATTACATTGTCTATATTGAAATAACACAACAAATTAAATATTGAAATATTGCCCAAACGCGAAATCCTGTCATTAGAGTAGGTTGAGGCATATATCGGTTGATAGGTGTATCTTTCTGCCTATGTGATATTGAGCTTCTAGCTTGTGTATCTCTCAGTTTGAATACGTTGTTGGCTTTGTTTCTTGCAGCCGACCTATGCAGTGCTCCGACTGTCATACGCTCTTTCCGACGGGTCATCATCTTGGCTGGCATAAGCGTACTGGGTGCCCTTCACGTGCCGCAAAAATGTAAGCTGCAATAAATTATTTTCTAAACTTTTAATAAACCTGAAATTCTTTAGGCCCTTACAACAACTTCTTAAGCAGAATATTGTGCAGTACAACAATTTTCCGAAGCGCATCGGTATACGAAAACCGGAGAATGCTATTTATTTGCACAACAGAAAGTAAGTAAAGGATTTACCTGCAACAATTTACGACAGTTAAAAGTGATCGTAGAATCTTATTAATTTTTCACAACTTTCAGACTTATCATGGCTAGTAACAAACGTAAGGGCCGCACTCGCATTAAGTTGGATGCCAAAAAGATCGCTTTGGCGAAACAGTTAATCCTGCGAGAAGCTACCACGACGGTAATCGCTAACGAATTGAATATATCACGTACATTTGCTTGGCGTTTGCGCAAAAGCCTGGTGAATGGCGTGAGTTTGCATGAACGCGTTGTTGATCCCATCAGCGAGGAGCAAGCGGACATAGAGGATCCGCACGATCCACAACCTCAACTAGAACAATTTCATGAGACTGCCTGTATCAAATCAGAACAAATAAACAGCGATAGCGACGGAGATGGAGATGGAGGAGATGCTCGCGAATGCAGAACCGTTTCTACGGATTGCGGCTTTAATGCCATTGGAAACAGAGTCGGAATTCAGAGAGACGAAGATAATAATGCTTCAGACGATGACACTAAAAACGAGGTCATTATGGAGACGGAGAAACACGGCGATGCCAGAGATCAACAATTTGTGCAACGCGTATCAGAAGAGTCCCAAGTAAGTGACGGCAATAGTGACTCTAAACAGATTCATACTTACACCCAATCGAAGACATATTCAGATGCGGGACGTCCTCGAGAATTGAATTTTAAAAATAACTTTCAACAAGATATTCCGATACTGAACGGGTTTCCTTCGGCAGTAGTCGCTGCAATGTAAGCTCATGGAAAGTTTTTCAGAGCAATCTTTAATTTTGTTTTATCTTTTACAGTAGTCATCAACTGCCGGTAAATTTGTCTATTAAACCGATTGCATCATTACAGAATGCCGAGGCGTAAGTCCTTTTCTTGCATGATTTTATTCAACTTCTATTCTTTAAAACAATTTCCTATCATTTCTCCACAGTTTTATTTGAAGATATAGACTCATAGATCCAACAATTCAGAGACATTTTCATTGCTTTAGTTTTAACGTTTTAAAAATAAATAAAACTTCATTTTTATTGACAGCACCAGTAACCAATTAAAGAAGCCGCGAAAGCCCAACGTTTTCATTGACGACGAAAAATATGCTTTGGCCAAAATGCTCGTCGCACAAAACTCATCCACAATGGAAATCGCTCGCCAATTGAATGTTTCCCAAATGACGGCCTGGAAGGTACGTGATGCTATTGTCAAAGGAATTCCGCTATCGTATCGCACCAAGCGCGAAATGAGTGGGGCTGAGCCTCAACAAGTCCTACAGCTTCCTACATCACCGTCCCCGCATCAACATAAAACGATTTTGCAAATGTCGTCAATTCAACAAATTACACAATCAATACAACAACAGAATGACATGCATACAGCAATTCGACCGGCTGCCCAAAATGCAACTGTCAGTGCGCCAAAAGCGGCCAGTTCTCGTCGTCGTCTTAAGGCCGCTGAGCGCGAAATGCGAGATAAAGAGATCACTCGAGAAATTCTCGAAATGATAAAAGAAGATAGCAGTATTCAGTACTGGAAAGTGTCTGCGCGTCTAGCAGAAAAGGGCTTTCCGATTTCGCCCTCGTCCGTATGTCAAAAACTAAAATCGATGGGCATACATCGTCGCTGGAAGCCCGGCGATAAACCGCCTATGTTGGATCTGGATCATTTGAAGACAAATAGTGTTGTCGACGGCAGCCTCAGCCACGAGAGTGCAAACGAACAGCAGTTTGATTTAGGCGGTGCCCATTTTTTAAGTGCCTTTACGCATTAGATTTACGTGCAGGAACCACTCTGCTCCTAATACAATGGTATACATACATATATTGATTGACTTCAAGAGTGAAGAAGAATTAAGAAGAAAAAGTAGAAATGTGTTTTCCATTGAAATTTATTTTTTAAATTTTATTTTAGTTTAGTTAAAAAGTGCATTGTTGGAAGGAAAAGTCAGGGGTGTTTTTGAGGTTTATTAAAGAGCTTACTGAATGTGGATATATTTTGAAGTTAACAAAGCTTGGTTAAACACAGTGTCTGTGTGCGCAGCTTCTTCCCCGCGATTCAATGGTTTTCAGAGCTACTCTCGCGTTTAGGAGTTAAAGGTTCATTGCACATTGAAGAAAATGCATCGGCAGAAGATTATATTTTTTGGTGCGGAAATATATTTTTAATTACGAGACAAATTACCGTTGCCACGAGAAATAGAAAAACATAGTACGAAATTTTGATTTTGGGGTTACAGATTTTTTCAAATCAAGGAAATTTCATCAAATCAACGATGAAAATTAATAAAAGAAGAAAACTATCTTTGGGGAAAAAAGATATATTTAAATAACTTCTCTGGTCGATAAGTTTATATTATTATACGATATTTGTTCACTTATAATTAATTCTCCAGGCCGCCCATTCAGACTTCTTCAAAAAATATATTATATTAATAAGAGGTTTTCTTAGAAAGATTTAGAGAGAGGACCTAATTGTAGAGACTGTGAAGACTATGACTATAAACAACATGAGCATACTAAACGTTGCACTTTTATACAATACAAATCAGTATCAAACAATAGTATTTAGTTTTTGGAAGTTAATTTCTTCCGACAATCATCAGTAAAAGTTACAATAATCCTAGTTTAAGTGAATCCATTCCATTCCATTGCATTGCATTAGTTTGTATTAGCGCAGCTTCCACTCAAGTATTTCCTTATTTCTAACATAAAACTTGCACTACTAGAGTATACGAGGATTAGTCCTTACGACGATAATATACGTACACTATATACAAGTTTAGATTACAAATAAGATGAAACGTATAAAGGCTCCCGAAAAGACAGTATAAAGAAATTATCTAATCCAAATGTATATATTTGATAAGAAACAATTTTTGAATGTTTTATTTATTTTATTTTTATGTTTTATTTTTATGTTTATGTTTTTATGTTTTTATTTTTATGTTTTATTTTATTTATTTTTAGAAATCAATTTATTTTACATCCAACTGAATTGAAGACTTTACATCAAAAAAATGTCATTACTATTATTATTATTATTTCCATTAAGTGTAATTAAAACATACATATAATTAAAGCATAAAAGATGCAGTTAAAAAGTGCAATTATTGAAATCCTTTTTCATAAGAAGCGGGACAGCAAATGTCCCGTTTAATGTCTAGAAACTAAGTAACTCTTAAGGCATAAAAAGTAGCTTGGCATTTCGTATTAAAATGCAATGAATGAAATGTTGCATCATATGTAAAGGAACATACACATACGTAAATGCACGTTATACATTTCGATTCATTTTCGTGCAGTGTCTTCTAAGCACATTATGTTCTTACGAATTAGTATACAACAGATCAACACGATTATACATCGAATACAATGATAATCTTTAACCAATTATTGTGCCTAAGTAGCCGGTAGCCAGAAAAAGATTTTTTTCTTTTGCAGCTTTTATAGTATGTCTGTCTATTCATTCTGAAATTTCAAATAAAGAAAATAATTTTTTATAATACACCGTTTATTGTGATTTGTTTTTGTATTTGTATGTAACTATTGGAAAAGATAATTGTTAGCATGAAAAATACAATATTCAAGCTTTTAGAATAGTAAAATATGCAATATAAAGACAAGTAATTGCAAAATACGCATGCCCGGATATGCAAAAAAAAAAAATTAAAACGGTTTGAATGTATGTATATTATTTGGTTGACTTGTTATTGTAATTAAAGAAACAATTAACATTCATGTGCTTTTAAACGTTTTCAAATAAAAAATGTCTTCGCCACATGCTCCATATGTAGAAAAAGTTCGCTCCACCTCAGTGCTCCTTACATTTTACCAATACAAAATTTTAAAATATGCCAGAAATAAGATAACAGAAAATATGCAAAATAAGCACCGAAATATGCAAGCACCATGCAAATGCTAAAATTGTCTTCTCTGGTAATTATTATGAAGATCAGAAATCGATCAACCGATTCTTATTTTTTTAAAATGTTCAGAATCTCGTTTCTGTAACTCTTTTCGATCGCTCTTTTCTATTAGTTTTTTCGATTATACGTAATTTTTACTTAATTTTTTATCCTACTGTTTCTGTAAAAAAGCAATCGAAATAGGAAAATATTCTATGTACATAGTTATCAAAATTTTCGATTGACTTTTGTTTTAATTCCAATGTTATACGAGTAGAAACGAATAGAAAAGATTCGACTGACTTTTTTTACTACTTATGAGCAGTCGAAAATCGAATCGAACCGACGTCACGAGAATCGAAAATCTTTCTATTTCTACATTTTGAATTAGATACAACAAAAAATTTTCAAATTCCATCGGATTGCAGCACCTCCGGAAATACGAGTCGGAATTCAACTCCGATTTAGAATTAATTCCGATCGGAATACAAAACAAGGCTGATTTATCGAAACGTTTTTAAATGGATGGATTGAGAAGCAATCGATAGATTCTTCTTAGAGCCAAAAGAGTTTAGACAATTTTTTTGTATTTCGTTGGAATAATCCTCCACTTAACAAAAGTGGAACCGGCGCCCAAATTAGCTTAAATTTGGAATAGCTTTAGGATTAATATTAATTTTTAGAGGTGTGAAGAAAATTCCTTGGCAATTTCTGATTAGTCGACCGCAGCAAGGAAAAGGTAATATTTTTCAACAGTTCTCTTAAACATAATCCGAAATTTTCACATTGTTTAATAATTTTAGTTTCGCATACACATTTACAAGTGTTGTTTCACTTTATATACTGTTGGTTCTAAAATTAGTCCTGATTAGTTATATTTATCAGGACATTTTTATAACATGTGAAATTTAGCAAAAGCATATAAACAAATTATTCACTTTTATTTTTACGGGTTCCATCACACAATTTCTAAATAGAATGTTTACAGTATAGTTGCATTTATTTATACATAGTAGTTCTAAATTAAGAAAATTGTATATAATTTATAAATCTATTTCTGAAGGATTCGAGCGGGCTTTCTCTTGGCTCTCTGTCCATGCCTTCGCTATCATCTGCTTTGTTTTGCTATCGCCACTATTGTATAATTTTTTCATGATGTTGACCAGTGCATCATCGCCAGATTCAGTTTCTGCTTTTATTTCGCTATCGTGTTTATCTTTGAGACGTTTTTGCACAATAGTCAAATGTTCCCAATTTTGGGCCTCGGTCTCCTTTCTCATATAAATTGCTACAAGGCCAGTTTTTACCTTTCTATAACTCCGTGCAACATCAATTTTATGCAAAAGATTATTGACCACTAGTCCATAATCCTTGCCATTGAGATTCTTAACCATTAAATTCACAGAGTTTTCATTGAAGGAAATTTCCACATTAGATTCATCTACATCCTGTACACCGTTTAGAGTGACAAAGAGTTTTACGAACTTGTCACTTTGGTCCCAAGCATATTCCGTTAGCTCCACCAAATACCTAAGTATTATGGAGTATGTATGTAAATATTGATGTGAAGCTTTTTTAGATCAATTCGTGCTTAAGAGCTAAACTTACCTTTTTGGCTGAACGCTGCCGTCATCGCTGGTGGCCGCCTTGGCTTTCAGTTCCAAATTAATTATTTCCTTGTCCACTTCATGTTTCGCCACAGTCAAGGCATCCTTAACGCGACGGCGGCTTGCTTCATTTAATAGTTTGCTAAACTCTTCCGAGTCTTTTTGTAGCTGAGAAGCAAGAATTTCTTTTAATTCCTTTAATTTATATGTATTTATCACCACTCACCTCTGCTAAAGACATTTTTTAACTGAAAATTTTTATAACCAGATCAGCAACCACAAAACTTCGTGAATTTTCTGCTGAAGAGTGATGCCATTTCTAATCGGTGCAAATACTACCACAACATTTTTAACAATTTTTTGCAGACGATGCGATATATCCCAGAATATACTGTTGTTACACGTGCGACGGATCGCATGTGACGCAGTACACCTTCATGCTTACATTATTGCGACAAGTAGCAAAGTTGCCTGTGTTTTGTTGTTTTTTTGTCCTATTCGCCAATTTAAAACAGATGGTATATGCAACTTGTATCAAAATCTTATTGTTTAAATTAGGATTTTGCAACTCTTATGCTGCAAACATAACCAACGCCGCAGGGATTCTACCGTTAACAAATGTTAAAAATTATATTGCTCTTATGGGAAACAAGGAAAAATAATTTCTCAGCGGTAGAAGCAGCCAGCTATGGTCTGTTTCGATATTGACGGCTTTCGTCGCTGGTCTAGTTATTCTTACGAGTGGTTCGTTTAGATTTTCTTGCTAACGAAATGAAATTTCAAGCAGAAACGAATTGCATTGCGTATATATTAACAATAGAAAGAATATAAATGCAAAACTGATAGAGTAAGTGCGTGAACATAAATGTGACTAACAAACATTTACATTATTTACATTTACATTTACATTAGGCAATTATTGCTTTCAACTCCGAATTCGAAGTTCAAGCTCGTTGGTGAGAGGGTAAACTTTTGTAAAGACGAAAGCGGACGAAAGTTGAAAGCAATTTCAAATACCGTGAAATATTGCTTTCTTGTTTAGATAGTATAGTATAGATACTATACTATACTATACTATACTATACTATACTATACTATACTATACTATACTATACTATACTATACTATACTATAGTATACTATACTATACTATACTATACTATAGTATACTATACTGTACTATACTATACTATACTATACTATACTATACTATACTATACTATACTATACTATACTATACTATACTATACTATACTATACTATACTATACTATACTATACTATACTATACTATACTATACTATACTATACTATACTATACTATACTATACTATACTATACTATACTATAGTATACTATAGTATACTATACTGTACTATACTATACTATACTATACTATACTATACTATACTATACTATACTATACTATACTATACTATACTATACTATACTATACTATACTATACTATACTATACTATACTATACTATACTATACTATACTATACTATACTATACTATACTATACTATACTATACTATACTATACTATACTATACTATACTAACCATATACTACACTCCAAAAAGGTATAAAAATAGAACAGAAGCAATACTATACTATACTATACTATACTATACTATAGTATACTATACTATACTATACTATACTATACTATACTATACTATACTATACTATACTATACTATACTATACTATACTATACTATACTATACTATACTATACTATACTATACTATACTATACTATACTATACTAACCATATACTACACTCCAAAAAGGTATAAAAATAGAACAGAAGCAATGTGTCATAGATTTCACTTTTAACACATTTTTAGGCCCTTCGGGTTTGCCTGACTAAACAATTCGTGGGACACCCGAGCAAACTAAGCAAATAAACAGCGCAAAATAAAGTTTTTGTACCCTACACCCGAAGGGATGATGGTATATTCACTTTGTGCTTCCATTTGTAACGCACTAAAGGGGGCGTGGCAAGTATAGAACAGGAATATATTCTGTCTCAGAATCACTTAATAAATCGATTTAGCCGAACATGGAAAAAATCGGACTATTGCCACGCCTACTTTTTAGGTAAATATTATTGCATTTGAAAGCTGAATTTCTTAGCTTATAGTCCGGATCTGAAACTGAAATTTCAGTGCCGCTATAAACGTGTTAGTGGGAGTCATCACACAAAAAATGGTCATGGCTAACCCACGAGTAAACCATACTGTATAATGACGTGTTTGCTGAGAAAAGCGTTGTTGTAAATGAGTTAATAGATCAAAATTCACTATCTGTAAGTGAGATGAAAGTGGGCGTCACCCGTCCACTTTTTATCTTCACTTCAACAGATGCGGGTGTACGGTATATGAGTTCGGCCGGGCCAAAGTTAACGCTCTTACCTGTTATAATTATTTTACAATGGAAATTTACATTGATGAAACCAAATTTAATTTTATTCAAAAAAGAACCAAATACAGAAATATATTTATTAAAAAATGTTTAAGTATTCATTTCACAAGAATAAAACGCGTAGTGTACCTACTCAAAAAAATCAGTAATTGTTTTCTGCTTTTTCTTTTAATAACAAAAACTTTTGGAGCTCATAGCAAAAACCAAACCGTCCCGTACCCGAACTAAGTGCGTATGAATTAATTCGTATGACCTGAACACGCATGAACTTGTAATTTTTAAGCCAAACACGCACATTTCGCAATAATACGGAATTCCCCGAATTAAAAAATTCGAAAATTTCATTTATTTATGTATTTTCAATATGTAAGCATTCATATAAATATGTTTCATATTGTAGAGTAGTCAATGCAAAATAAAAAGTGTTCATATTTTTGGGTGTTCATATTTTACGGCGTCACATTACTGCGCGTGCACTGTATTATAGTTTGAGAAGCAATGGAAACTAATTTTAAACCAAGCGCATAGTCCCTAAGGGTGACACCTGAGCAGAAAAATTAACAGTACAAAACATTTATTTAGTCATTTTTCAGTCTAATAAAAATATTGGGTGTGTTTTTAAGCCCGATAGAACTTGATATTGTAAAAAATAACACAAAAAAGGTAATTTTAATTAAGTTATTAGAGTATTATTAATTCAAAAGATGAATACATGACATAAGCATTTGAAATTATTTCAGGAATATGACCATCGCGGCTGTTCTTGACTAATCGTGTTCTAGACGTCCAATTTTGGACCCCTTTTAGTAGTATGTCATAAATAACACGAATAAGGTTGGCTTCCAAGGCATCAATTGTTGCTGGGGTTGATCAGTAGAAACCAGTGACTTCACGTGACCCCACAAAAAATAATCGAGCGGTGACAAATTGAACACCCATGGAGGGCAATTGAAAGATCCTCCTATTAAAAGCAACTTATCCCCATATTTTGATTTTAACAATTTGATGTTTGCCGCCCACATTTTGTGCGGATCAATGTCATCCATATTTTTAAACAAAAAATAATGAAATTCCGAGCGACAACATCCCAAAACGGCAAAATCACGATGCGACAACATCCTGAAATTATAGAACGAATCCAGGATCAAATTTCTAGAAAGTCCTGCATCAGCGGTCTACGGCTGCAGAAAAGGATAAAACCTTCAGCAAAGCCAACACATACACGGTTAAAAAATTGGCTTTTATTTTAAAATGGCAAAAATTATGGCATACGGGTGTTATCGCTTTAACTTTTCATTAAAGACTAGGATTTCAATACTCTTGTATATATTTTATAATTTTTGCTATCAAAGTTTTATATATGAACATTTGGTGAATTTTATGATTTTTACGAATAGAAAATTGATGTTTGGACATTAAAAAGATTGTTGCAAAAATTTTCCCATTATTAGTTCCGTATGATTTCAACTCAATAAACAACAAGTTTGTTTGCAACTTTCAATGATGCTCGATTCAACCACACTTAAGAGTTGTCAATGCAATGTTTATTTATAATAATATAATTCTTTATATTAGAATGTTATGTATTACGTATATAATAAACCCTTTTTTGAACTTATTATTTTTATTATATATTAGATTACTATTACGCTTTAATGAGATTTATTGTTGCCAACAAAAATTTAAAATGTTTAAGATTATAGATAAAATCTTTCCGTTTGTGTTATTTAAAAAAAAACTGTTGTAATGTACATATTTCTTTTATCAGCAGATTCGTCAGCTATGTATTTGACAAAATATTACTATTCCATTAAATATTCTATAATACAGCTTGTGTTTATTTTGAATTGTTGAGGCAATATTAAGTGCTTAATTGTGGCAAATATTAAAAATATTCCGTGGTTGACAAAAAAATAATCAAGAGTCAAAATTGTTTTGGAGAAGATAGGTTGGTATCTCCAAGCTATTCAGAGACTGTTCAGTTTATATTTCTTAGTTCAGCTTGGTTTCGTTTCAGTATATTTTTTATTGCGGTCGTGTGCGATTTTCGTCGGATTGGGATTTGTCGGTACATTTGGTTTTGAATTTAAATGTTTGGAGTGTTTGTGAAGCTTTTCTTTCGGGACTCAAAGTCTTTTAAGAAATAGAAATAAATAAAGTAAATAATTATTTACTTTAACAGAAGCTAGAGTGATGAAGTGTTAACAAATCGAACAACTTATTTTCCTAGTACGATTCCAAACAGAAAGAACATTAGAATGCAAATAGAAAACAACAACTTAATGTAATGTTTATGGAAAATTAACGCATTATGTGCTTGTGTTTATTGATCGTACGTACACAAGTCGTTCTTACGTATTAGAATGCAGTCAGTCACTTAACTTCTTATAAATTATTAATTAATGCACGTATTTATTTATTAGCGAATGTATGTACGTATAAATTTAATTAAATACTGCTGTTTTAGAAATATTGGTAAGTTTTTGAATAAATTGTGATGTTTGCATGTGATTTTCATAAACTATGGCTGTCTAAATTAGTTTTTTCATGCAAATAAATTTGAATAGGTTGATACCGACTTAAGAAGTTGTATTTTTAACAAGACAATTATTTTTGTAAAGTAATTTTCCATTTTTAAATGATAATCTATAAACTCTCTAAAGTAAGAAAATTTGAGATAAAATGAGAAAAACATTTATGTACTTATTTGTGTATAGTACTTTTATTTCTAATTCAAAAAAATTTTTTATTTAATTTTCTACCTTGTGGGTAAAGAATTTTATCTTTTGCAATCAATCTAAGGCGGCAGGTAAGACCCACTCATTAAAGATTCTGGCCCAAAATCGAAAACCATTAATTGGTGATAAGAACAAATATTTGATGACTCTAGCTAGAAAAGGATTGTATATTTTCGTTAAATCGACTTCCGGTTGCGGTAGTCAGAATGTTTCTGGCATTGTCCGGTTTGCCGCTCAATCAAACACTCTGGGCACAGTGAAATGGAAAAAGCGGCAGCTTTTAGGGAATTAGTGTAAAACAGCAGTGACTGAAATAACTGTACAATAACAATACAGTGAAATAGTTTCAAATATCTATTATCTTATCCTAATTTGTATTTGCCAATTCTTTCTAAATTTACAGAATCTATCTATTAAAGAGTAAATTCGAGTTAACGGACATGCATTTGTATGTCCATTTCTTCACCATCTGTCTTTACAGAACACGACGATAAGTTTAACCTTATTTTGGCACGTGTCTACTATGAGTATAAGTACTTGCTCCACCAGAAAGAGGCAGGTGTATGCATATTTTGATGGGTGGCTTTCTCCAGTACAGGCATGCGCCCTTGCGACTTAATGGTCATCAACAGCTGTTGTAAGTTTACCTGCTTTCTCTTTCGTGAACTGTCATCTACTTTCCAGATTCCTTTCGTTTCTTTTTATTTAATATATTTTCTTTTCAACTGTCTGTCCGTAGTTTTCTCGCATTCCCAATAAAATTAGCACTGCAGTAATCCAAAAACGTAGAAAGAAAAACGGTGCAGTAGGATTTTCCATCGAGAGTTTTTCATTTCCGCAAAAGTTATGAGCATCTTGCTTTCAATGTATCGTGTAACAATCGAAAACTTTATTGTTTAAACATTAGGATGAAATCAGGAATAATTAAACCTCTAGCCTTGTTTATCTTTTAAAAAAGTTCATAGTTTACACGCTTTTTGGAAAATTTTTGAAAATATGTAATAATATCGAGATTGACTAGCATCCGTTTGAGAACCTATTCGGTAAGTGTGAAAAATGTTTATCACAAAATAATAACTAAATTAGTGCAACAAACCGTGCATGCTCCAAACCGTGTCGTGCTATTCGAATCATAGAATATACAGTAATACGATAGTATGTGTCTATGGGCATATGTATGCTCTTACGGTGAATTAGGAAAAAATGTGATGAAAAATTAATATCCTCAGCCTGTCTATTTGGTCTCATTCCCAGAGAGAGCGAGCGAGCATTTTTCGAATCGTGAGTTAATTAATTGTTCTTAGCTTTTCAAACGCGATGACTAAGACTGAATATGAGCTGTTTTCAGGTAACTGTTTTTAGAACTAGAACAGGAAACACCCATTGCCATTTTTTTGTACTTAGCTTATATATTTTTTAATGATTTGATAGTAGAATTTCATGTTTTCAAATCGTTTAGATGAGAAACAATCGACTTAATTGAATTTGCGATCATGACACCATTGTGGGTAAGGCAAGGATATTATTCCAAGTGATCGAAAATTCTCCTCATAAAAGATGTTATTTTAAGTCGTTCCGTTTCTGCAGCGATCGAGCGATATGTGATATATATATAGCTCCGAAAACCGCACTCGAAATAGAGTGTAAATAGAGTGTATATAATTCCAGACGCAATTTTCACCATAATGTTATTGAAACTTTCGTGAGTTGTTGACAAAAACTGAATTAAAAACTCAGCAAGGTTTAAACAGATAGTAAGAAGAAAAAAAAGAGTTCCTTATTAATATATTTATACTTATTTCAGCTTTATGGCTGAATCAAGTGGGTATAATTCTGGCTCGGAGTATCTGATTTTGATGCAGTTATCAACAATAACCTATATAAATAAGCCACCAGCAAACGAACAAATATTTTACTGCACAGTAAGAATGGTGCTCTTCTTAAGCACCATCACTTTACTCCGTGGTTAAACTTATGATCTCTTCCTACAATTAATGATAAGTGTGCTTAAGTGTGCTGCTTCATATTGCACGCAGACTCACTCTATTGTCTCTCAAATCTCGATTCCAAGGTTAGCGCGTATAAATTGTTGAATTTTTTGATATCATCAGAGATGGTTGCGCGATTATTGGCGCAGAAAATGCTTATTCTAATTTTTTAATCTTCTCGATTGTGATTTTAAAAAGCGTATAATATATTTTTCTACTATAGTAATTTTTCGGGTGAACAATCCGGGGTTATTAACATCTGTCAATTAGGAGATAACAAAAAAACTTTGTCAAATGCTTTTATTAAAAACTATATCTTGAATTGTCAAAAAGCAAAAAATTATTGTATAAATTATAATAAAATAATATTGGCTTGATGGATTCAATTTTCGCACCAAAGTAGTCATAAAATCGAACAAGGAAATAAATTTGTCATGGTGTTTTGTCGAAGCTGAAATCTATTTCAAACGCGTTGCCTTCAAGATTTTTGCGGGATCAGGTTTCTGTAGTGGTTGACCATGAGCGATCTAAACTTGTTGGGCGATTTTGGTTAAATGCTGGAGTACCTGTTCATTCTAGCTGAACTGAAACACTCTTCAGACACGCAGTAATGATATATTTATTTTGTCACTCAGCAAACAGTCATCAGTCCACACTCTTGCCTCCTTCGCCTAAGCGAGAAGTGGGCTGATACATACCTAATTTGAGTTTAACAGAGATTTGTTAAATAATAGAAATTATTGCTTGCAAGCCGCCAATAAGCCAAGACAGTAAAGTATTTTGGTTCGTTGGACTGTCTCTCTCTTTCCTTCGCCGTCGCTCTATGATCTGTAGTACATACCCTGCAGAAAAAAAGTCAACTAGTGCACATAATAAACAGTTCTGGAACTTTAGAAACTGGAGTAGACACCGAACTAGTGCAAAGAAAATGCTGAAAGTGGATAATACTTTGTTGAAACTTGTTCTATTTTTAACACATAGTTTTTTCAAATAATGCCAAAATGTAACAAGTAAGAGCGTAATTTTCGGCCTGGCCGAAGCTCATATACCCTACACCTGCATCTGTCGAAGTGATAAAAAGTGGGAGGGTGACACCCTACTTTTTCTATAAAAAGTAGGCGTGACAATAATCCGATTTTCCTAATTTTAATAGACAATAACAAACAGCCTATGATGACAAAGAATATTCGCGCCAAATTTCATGGCGATAGCTTTATTCGTTCTCCCGTAATCGTGATTTCTACAGACAGACAGACAGACAGACAGACGAACGGACGGACATGGCTAAATCGAATAAGGAGGTGTTTCTGAGCCAGAATATATATATTTTTCTATACCTGCCACGCCTCCTTTAATGCGTTACAAACGGAAGAACAAATTGAATATACCCTCATCTCTTCGGGTGTAGGGTATAAAAATTAATTGTAAATTGAAAAAAGATAGTATTGTGCTCTCAATATTTAAGCGTTCTAGTTCGGCAACTAGTGCTGCAAAGGTAATGCAGGAAGGGTTATTTTTCCCCTCCAATGACAACTACATTGCAAATTCACCAACTAGTAAAATCGATAGTTCTTTACTAGTGGACTTTTCTGCAGGGTACCAGTGTTTATACTGTCGTAGTACATATGTATGTACATATGTATATGTTACAGATATATGTTACATATATAGCGTAATAAGTTGTATATTATATGACACGTTAAATTAATTTATAAATACATACTCCATTTGCATACTCCATTTTGCAATCTGATATTTCTAACTATGTGTATACATAATTGTTTATTTGTTATCAGAATCGCAAAGATTGACTTTTGTAATGCTAAACATTACTATTCATATTTGTGTACGTATTCAAAAGAAAAAAGCTTTAAAATCGATTTTTACCGATATTAATCTAAACAACGGTTTAATCGAACGCACTATCGCTAAAGATGCTTCCGTCAGTGAAAATCTCCGTAAAAGCAGCTATTGTTCCATAAAAACACTAAAGGCATAAAGTTGAACGGGCAAAATAATACATTTTGTAGTTGTAGAAGCTTAAAATTAATGTATAATTTTTATTAAGAATCACTTACGGCGAATCATTACTTGATTACATAATTATTGGTAGGGTGATAATACTTGGTAAAAAGATAATAACTGACACTGACCTGGTGCATGAGCAAAGCGGGTAATCTCTGTAGAACACAAAACACGCTTACGTAATAACACTTTTCAAAAATTAAAGGATTAAAGGACTTCTTATAACACGTACGGTTTCACTCCAACAAAACCGGAGAAAAAACACGAAATTTACCAAAAAAGTGAAGAACCCTCCAGGGTAATTAGCTTGAAAATCTCTGCGAAATCGAGGGAGACAAGATTTTCATCAGAGAAATTTTCTCGATTTTTAGTCGAAATTTTAGATTAACATTTGAATTCTGTACTAATTCTTGCCAAAATCAAATATTTGAAACAGATTATTTTTATTAAAAAAGAAAGAGCAGCTGTGCACAAACTATCAACACTACTACTTTAATAATAATTTACCGCTCTCAAACATACATACTTAAAAGCGTTTATATATTATCTAAGTAAAGGACTAATTCGAAATGCATGAAGTGATTTGATGGCTTTGCATGTGGTTTGTTTACGTTTTGTTTAGTCATTGAGCCTGCAGATCACGTGTTGAGCGTGGTCTTTTAAGAGCGAAGCTGAAGTCGCAATGATTTACGTAAGCAAACATACTTAGCTATACTATAAGTTATAAGTGTAGCGTGAGGGTTAAATACGTAGTCCAGTCTAACTACAGACATACATACATACGTACATACGTAAAACAAAGAGGTGTTGCGGAAGCGTACTCTACGGAGGCGCGAAACATTGTAAAAACCGTCAGAACAGGGCTGCCAACACTTGCTTAAAATAAGTTGATAGCTTGTGACAAAATTAATATGTAAAATGTTAAAATAATATGGAAATTAATTATAAAGACACAAACGAGTACATTTTGCAAGACAAGAAATATGAAAAAACTTAAAAAGCTTAAAAAGAAATTTCCTCAAAAAAATATAAATATTATCAAAAGGTTTTGCATATAATGTATATATGTACTTATAACTATATACATATATATAAATTTTTTTTTTCTTAAAATGTTATATAACAAAAACATATTCGAAATATCCCAAACAGAATTCTTACAATACTTAAAAAAATTAGCAACTGTAAAAATTTGAAAAATTATAAATGTGGCAACCTTACGATAAACGTACTAAAAAAGTCAATGAACATCAATGGAACGTGCTGCGTTAATGTATGTACATATTTGTTGTCCATGTGCCGCCGAAACCTTAAGTGACATGAATAAGAAAGTAACGAGGCGGACGAGTGTGATGGGTATATCCGTATCTGCGATGGTCACGAAAAACATCTGCAGAACATCTACATACTTTCTTAAACTGTTATTCGAGTTTAAAACTACGTACATATACTAATTTGACGTACTGACATATACTCTATATTCTTAAAGGGAGTCCTCATGCTAGATTTACTCTTCTAATTTAGTTTTATGGTCTCTATGAAAACTATTTAAGTGTGTATGGATAATTTCGTATGGTATCTTCGAATATTTTAATAACTTTTTTTTATTTACAGCCGTTAAATGGGATTGAGTTATTACAAAAATGGTTACCTCCAAATGGTCCTATCCATTAAAATAAACAGTTTTTATAAATTTCTGTAGAGTCACCATAACGTGACTTATGCTGTTTTTGAAATGACCGATTCAATTGTTATTTGACAATTTTCATACGTATCATTCATTAAATAGGAGTTTCCTTTTGAATCCCATTTGAGATTTATTTTTTATAACCAGAGCGTATTTTGAACTGAAAATCGTTCGAAATGCAACTTTTTACAGTATGTACTTGTACAGTACAGTATGTACAGTACAGTATGTACTATATTAAAAAGCATTCTGAATAACAAACTAACCGGATTAATTTTTCGAAAAACCTCTTTGAAAACAAACACAAAAACCTCTAGTTTTATTTAAAAGATTTCACGTTTGAATTACTTGCTGCGGACCTTCGTCCGTAGAACAAAGCGTAACCACAATGAAAACGGAGAACCTTGCATGCGAAAAACGGTATGAATAAAAAGTCCTCATTTTCAAGCATAACGCATAAACAGAATTCACTACACATTGACGATTCGTTCTGACACGCAGCGAAAATCGTGACATTTTCTTTATTTTCTAAAGAGAATTTCCTACTTCAGCGATCAAATGACGACGTTTCTAAGTCGACTTAGATGCCAAGAATGGAGCTGTCGAGAACACATTCAGCAGCATACGTATACATTAAGCCGCCCTCGGGCCACCTGACTCACTCCAACAGAGCGTGACACAATTACACGATATCGCATAACATCTTGAATGCTGCAACCGTGTGCAGTGTGAAGAGTGCCGTCTGCAGCCTTGTGAAGCATTTTCAAGACACAAACAAGTGTTGATGCAGTAATGCGGAGAAACTATTAGAAGCGAGCTCATGCTACGCGTTATTGGTAAGCGCCAAACTAGGCTTCTGACGGTTTTCGCGACTGCCATTTGTGATGTTTCTACTGTTGTCACATTTGTATGAATTCAATTTTAAAATATTTGCTTATTAATTTCTACGTAATGATTCCATATTTGTTAAAATGAAACCTATAAAAGAAAAATAATACAACTCATAGTCTTAATTAAAATTCTATTTTTGTCAAATCAGATTTTGTATTTAATAGATAGGCACTTAAATGCCTACATATCTTTTTAAATACATATATACTGTTGCTGTTGCGATAAATTGCTGCGCGATGAATTGCTATGCGATGAATTGCTGTGCGATGAATTTGTCTTGTGATGAATCGCTTGCTATGAATTGCTCGCGATGAATTGCTTGCCCTGAATCAGCCTAAAATCATTTCTTTTAGCTAGAATGTAGCTAGAAATTATATAAATTGCACGGTTAATAAAAAGCTTAAAATCTAAATAAAGTAAACGGATGAGTGCGCATTCAATTGATTCAAATCGATAAACAATTTACATTTCACTCAATCGCACCCAAAGGCGATCAAAGGCGGTCAGCAAATCCTATTTAAAACAATGTAATCCGATTAATCAATCAGACTGTGTAATTATGTAAATCGTTAGACGAGATATTCGACACATACTTTTCAGGTTCAATTCTTTTAGAATTTTAGTAATTTGTAGAATGCAAATAGCGAAATTTCTCAATTAGTGCGATTGACGAATTTTTTTAGAAATCGGTTAAAAAAGAATACTACGATAATATTTAGTGGTTTATAATTTAGTTTATATTTAGTATATTTAAAATTTTAAAGCCCGGAAAGCAACTTTTAAATTATAATGGAATTTCGGTATTCCATGATTTTAGGTTTCATCTATCATTATTCTGTTCTATACTCTATGCCGCATATGAGATATGAAGTGGTTCGGTTTAATTGTGGGACACTTACTCAATTTGTGTCTGTGAAAACGAAACACGAAAACGATTAAACGTTTTTATCGAGTAGTTTTTCTTCAACAATCTCTTCCACAATCGAACAAATAACTGAATTGAAGATATTGCGCGTTTTTATGATTACAATTCCATATCTTGTAAACTTTAAGTGGGTCAAAGATACAAATGGGGACAATACCTTTTGTTGCAATGTAAAGTGATATCTATACGACGACAATAAATCAAACGAAATTGACTCAGATTGACTACGATTTTTACAATTTTAGGAGGTTTTACCAGAGAGACCTTTTCGTAAGAATTTTTTTAGATAATTTCAAAGTGACTTTATCAAATTCATACTACAGTTAGGTTTGTTTCTTATTTGGGTACCTACTTATGAGTAAAACCTAGACCAATTGACTTTACAGCCCCTGATTATAAGAGAAAGCTTTCTAATAATAAATAAATGCGTATATCAAATTAGTTAAAGAAATGAAATATTCCCAAAACCCATATAATGGCGCCAATTAATGGGGCACCTTGGAATGCAGCGCTCGCGTGCCTGCAGCCAATTTACGCACTCGACTGATCACGGAACTGAACGTGAAGTCCACTAACTATGGATTTGCAAGAAGCTGCTTTTCAATTAAGACCACGGTGGTTGCAGCAGCGTTTCTTACCAAAGCTTTTTACATAATCGCGTCCAAATCGTATTTTTTTAAACAAACTCACTCAACAACTCCGAAAGTATTTCTGTCGTTTTCCTCAACAAGCTATTCTTTTAAAGCACAGTATTATTATCACGCAAATCTGTTATTAATATAAGCTAATTTGAAACGTGTGTCCCAAAAGTGCGCTACATAAATGACACATTCAAATTCGAGGGTTTAGTACAAGTTGTCGATACAGATGAATTTAGCCGTAATTTGGAATTCTTTTTATAGCCTACGCCCGAGGTAAGAGTGTACTCACTCTCTTTGTCCTTCCGGTTGTAATGCAGCAAAGGAGGCGTGGTCGGTATAGAAAATTATATATATTTTTGCTGAGAATCGCCTTCTGCGTCGATTAAGCCTTATCCGTCCAGCTATCTGTCTGTCCGTCTGTCTGTGGAAATCACAATTATAGGAGAACGAATAGAGTTATTGTCATAAAATTGAAAACAAGTAGCCTCTGTCATAAAAGCAGGCTTTTTGGGATTGAAAATGGGAAAATATCGCACCAGTGCCCCGCCTACTGAACTCACTAGATAGATTTATAAAAAAACATGTATCCAAGATTTTATTAACAGAATAGTTAGTAAATTCTATAAGATTTCTTTGTGGAATCAAAAAGTTATAACAAATGTTTTTACCTTTTTTCAATTGTATGTGTTTACAATTATAAATTCTTCATTATATGTGTACATATCTATTTTCCAGAAATCTATTCTACTTGCTGCACTTCATAAGTTCGAGTTTTGGTTTCTTGACAGCAGCTCCTTCGTTGTATTCACACACAAACACGGAAAAACGAACTCTCTCTCGATAACGGTAATAACTTCCATAGAAACTTTGAGTCCTCGATTGAACAACGTATGCATTAACGATCTAGAAAAGCAATATATGTACATAAATTATGGAATAACTACTTGGCTAACTAAAAATGAAATAGAATATTATTGCGAATTTTTGAATATTATAATACTTACAATCGAGTGCGAGAACTAAAAGATCACAATGGCGTTACTTGAAGCCAGACCGTATCGTCCATTCAAATCGAGTGAAGAATATTTGGAGGCCATGAAGGAGGACTTGGCGGAATGGCTCAACATGATGTATCCAGAGCTGCAGATAAACGCCGAGACTTTCATGGACAAACTGGACACAGGAGTAACACTGTGTAAGGTAAGGACTCTAGAGTATGTATCGTATGTAATTATATACATAAATATCGGAGATTGTGTGAATTTTTTAGTTAATTTAGCCACAGGTAAAGTATAAATTATAATCTTTCCTCCTTTTTAAGCTTACATCAATCGCGTACTTTAGTAAAAAATTTCCATTTGTAACACTTAAAAGGTTGTAAAATTATAATTCGTGTTATTATTTTGAAAAGTGTAGGTAATTGTTTTTTTTTTAAAGAGGCTTAATAGAAAAAATAGGTAGCCAATTTTTTATTTTAGTTTATCCAGGTTATCCGGGACCGTAATTTTATAAAGCATCAGAGAAGCATTACCTTAATATTTAGATAATATATAATTTCATCATCGTAAGATAAGAAGTTATTTCAATTTACAGTTTATTACGATATTTATTATATTTGGTGCCCGATTTAAACTTGAAATCTGAGTATGAAAATCGTTATTTGATTTCTCTCAATCTGTGTGTTTTGTACTAGAGCATACATATGTACATAAAAACAAGAGACATATGTACATACGTATGTACTATACACATAACTATTTCCGTAGGGGCTACCATCTATTTAATATCTATTCACATATATTAGCTTTCTTTCGTCAATTTGAATCTATGTATGTGTAATCTACATTGCAGATATATGTATGTAGATGTAACATAGATGTACATATATACATAATTTTTTAGAAGATAATAATTTCATTTGAAAAGAGCCCACTTTAAAATAAATTCATTTAATTCCTGTAAGATTCTTGTAGGATTCGTGTAAGATTTCAGAAGTGTTCAGAACCATTTTATATAAACGAGTGCGTGGAGTTCATTGAGAGGCGATTAAAAAAAAAACGGAAATTTATATTTAGCTTTTCAATTAATTGAGGACATTCGAAAGTGTGAATGGATAAACTTTTAAAAATGTTGGTGCTGAATGTGAATGTTTGTATAATTTTGTATCAACGGCATACTTCTAAAAGGGAACTTTATTTAAAGCGAATTAACTTAGAGCATAATTTCAGTAAATGTTCTCATGCATAATGTCATATATCATGATGTGGCACACAATTCAAATACATACCTTAAAAATATGTATGTATGTACGAGACGTATGTACTCTAAGTATAAATACACAGCTTAATTAGACTGATAACGGTACTATTCATCCACTTCAGCATAAATATGTACATATAATATTCAAATTCTTATTCTCCCAAACCATTAGTTGAAAAAAATTATTCTTAAATGTACTTAAGTTTATCGGTGAATACGAGAAGTTTAGAAAAAAATATAAAGCCATATAAACATACATTTATCGCGTACGTATGTATGTACATACATACTCGTATGTATATACAAATATTTCATGATTGCTAGCTTTTCTGTATGCAATCGTTTCTGAGGGGCAGTCACCTACCCCAAGCAAAGTCACCGAGTGAGTGCGTTTTTGCCGCCTGCTGCATTGTGAGAAAAAATGTGCATGAGATGTAACAACACTCTGCTGCATTCAATGTGTGCCCATTACGAATACAAGTATTAAGTTAATGCGGGCTGAGAATTCACTTCATAGTCGTAAAGAAATTTAATGATATTGTGAGATTCGCTTGGGATGCCAACGAAGTCATCCGGCAGTCATTTTATTCATCGCACAGCAAATGCCAGATCAACTTAAAATGTTTAAAAATTTGGCGCGTAAACACAACAGCGCGTTGCTGTCATATTGCAGCGAGTAACGCAAGTGTTATCTACGAACCGTTGGCAAAAGTTCATGACCGCCATGGTAATAGTAAAAATGCCGATCCGCCACGTATGTATGTACATAAATCAAGGCGTCTCGTTCGGAACTCTCGTGCATGAACTACGAGTTCTAAAAAAATAGGTCCGCATAAATGTCATTAATGTTTTAAATATATAATGCGAGAAATACTGAAGTCGTTCTGGATTCTCTTCTTCAGATATTATTTTAAAAATTCCCCTTTTATTGAAAAAAATTAATGTGTTTCTCATGCGGGCATTCAATTGATTTTACATATGAATGCAGTATGTGAATGCTGTAGTCGTATGTATTTACATACATATCGGACACACATACATATGTATGTAGCTATTTAATTGTGTTTTGTGTATACTCGTAGGCTATGTTATTTTAGCTTTATCAACCATTTCAAAATATTATCACGAGAAGCGAAAGAAGGGCGGATAAATATAAATACTCTTTAGAATTGGTTTTAACTTTTTTCGGAATAAATAGTAAAAATAATCACATTCCCCAACATTCATGAGCAACGGCCTAATTAAACATTATCGATTGCAACAATGCATGAGGTTTGCGGTCTGTATACAGTATGCATCCTCATACGTACAAAATACATACATACATGTAAATAGTGTATGAGTATAGAATGTTATCGAAATTTTGTAATTATTACGAAGAATACGAGTATAGCATTAAGAATTGTTGAAGAATAATATTACTTGATGATTGCTAGTATTACCGACAAAATTTGTTTTTATTTTCTCATCGTAATTTTCGGAACCAAAGAAAATTTTCTTTGTCTGTGCTGTAACTTTACTTCAATTAAACAAGTTTAAAAATTGACGGAATTGCTCAAGTATTTTCCATAAGATACGAAAATAAAATAAAAAAAAGCAATGATATTTATGCTTTTTTATTAAGATGTCCTCACACAACAAATTTGTAATATAATAAATACCATAAATCAATAAAGGAAACTCGCTACACTTCTATTACAATAATTCAACGAATGGCTTGATTCTAATGGATACTCTTCAATTGTGCTAATTTATTCCGTTCAAATTTTCAATAAAATGCATAAGTAATTTGAGGAATTATTTTAATTATTCACAGAATTTTCCCTCAATTGATTTAATTGATCAAAGTTGACATGACGTAAATAACTTATTTGTTGAAAAATTTTGCATTTATTTAACCATTTAAAATATGTATGTTTACATGTGTATCTAAATGTATAAAAGTAATAATTTTAAAGATAATGATTTTCTTATCAAGTAATTTTCTTATCAAATTACTTAACGCATAACTTGTCAAAATTAAATGAGCAAAATTTGTTTCCACTGCAATGTCGCTGCACCCATTACCTCCCGCAAAATTTGGAATGCCACAAAAATCAGAAGCAACGCCACTTCGCTTGTATTAATTCATTCATTAAATTTGTGAGCACTTCAGACGGATACTTGTATGAATTACGTAAATACGATAATTTCAAGGAAACCGACTGACTACAATAACTTCAAAGTTACAATTCATTAATTGCTGCTTCATCAATCCTTCAAAAATTACATTTCAAGCAAACAGATATAGTTCCAGCCACGAAATTTGTATTTGAACTTTCTTCAAATTCGGTAGGTCTTTACGTAAATTGAAAGAAACAT
Organism: Conops quadrifasciatus; assembly: GCA_949752815.1. Classification (NCBI taxonomy): domain Eukaryota; kingdom Metazoa; phylum Arthropoda; class Insecta; order Diptera; family Conopidae; genus Conops; species Conops quadrifasciatus. The sequence goes on from OX457081.1 coordinate 11,234,549, forward strand.
ACCCATATGTACTCACATATGTACATAAGATCACCTCTTAATCATTAAAATATTAAATGATCGGCTTATAGCCATTATAACAGTATGCTCTAAAACTCGAAACGACGTCGTTTTTCATTGGTATCTAACTTCACGCATTATCGAAAGGTGTCAAGTTGATAATCAAACGGTCTGGTCTGTCTAAATCAACTTATCTTGCTGTAATTTGCTCCTCACTTTATTACAAACTAGCAGAGTACCCTCCGTTGTCTACCGCATTTATGAATTTACGAATTTTACGTGAAAAGGAAAAAACCTAAAAGTTAGATATGACAGTGGAATATGAATATGCATTATTTTGTTCGCTCCTGAGATATGCAACTTGATAGTAAATTTTGCTCTGATTAGTGCGTAGTGCGTAGCTCCCTTCTTTATTAGAAAATTTTCAAAACTTCATAGAGTCAAGGTCACTTTAGGTAGCATACGTGATACTCGTATATGCCGGAAACCGGATTAAGACTGATTGCCCCGCTGTTGATATATGAATCTTTAGGTTATTATGAATCTTTCTTTCTATAAAAAGGTGCATAGCCCCATCCAGCGATAAAATCTTCAAACTATATATAACCGATGGCACTCTTTACAGAACGTACGAAATAAAATCTAAAACTGCATACAAATTGGTCGTCCCTTTGCTGAGATATGCATCTTTACAATTATAAAAAGTGGAAAATTTTGAAGACTATAAATAGCACATGACACTTTTTATAGACGTCTGACAAAAATTTGAAAACCGAATTAAAATTGGTCGCTTCGTTGCTAAGATATGCATCATTTATTGTTTATTTTAAAAAAAAGCGTACAGCGCTCTCTAAGGAAACATTTTCAAAATTTCATATAGCACCTCTATAAAACTCACTCATATAAAACCTTTATGGCACTCTGTATACTCGTAAATTGTATGATATAAAGTCGAAAATCGCATCAAAATCTATCGCCACGTTGCTGAGATATGCATCTTTATGTTATCCCATTAAAAGGCAAACAGCGCCATCTACCGCCAAATTTTTAAAACTTTACATAACTTATAGTATTTTGTACAAAATATACGACATAACGTCGAAAACCTCACCAAAATGGATCGCCCCGTTGCTGAGGTATGCAGCTTCTTGTTTATTTTAAAAATTATATAAAGGTGCACAGCGCCCTCCAGCGGAAAATTTTTAAAGTTTTATAGCACTCTTGTTAAACCATATGTTATAATGCCGAAAACCGCGGCAGAACAGAGGGCCGAACAGGCTTAAATCGACTCAAAAAATTATTCTAAGTCATAAAATCTACAAAGCACTTAATTTACATAAAACTTAAACAGAAATAAAGCATTCCAAAAATAATTTAGACGAATTCATTAAGTTTTTTACTGCTGCTTAGATTTTTGTTGTATGACAGACACTCCGTTCACGCATATTCGTGTCTTTTTGACAGTCGGTCACTAGTGTTTAATTTTCTTCAACATAAAATAATAATTCCTAACATTTCTTCTGCGTGAATCTTTAACTAAAACTATAAAAAATCTTGTAGTCGCACTATTTGATATTGGCTGAGCACGTTTTCAATGGAAATGTGGCTGCCAGATCAGTACTGCCGGTGCTCTTGCGCGACCCGGCGATGACAGCGGAATCGAAATGTGTTTGATATGTACTCTCTTAATTGCGCAAGCGCATTCTCTTCTCGTTTAGATTGGGTTATGTTTATTACAATATTTAAAAACAATGGCAATTCATTAAAAGTGCCTTAGCATTTTTAATTGAGAAACTTGATGGAGGATGGACTGAGGATGTTTGTATAATGGAAATATTGAATTATTAAACCTCAATTGATAAGAAATAAATATATTTATATAAATGCAGAAAGAAAAATATTTAATTCGTAGGAAACACAACATTTTTGCGGGGGCTCCCAACCCTCTAAATACTCCATTTACAGGCGCCTTCTGCAGCAATGCGTACTACGAATATGTAAATACATATGTACGAGTATTATATAGACATAAGTATTCGTATTATCAAGAAAGTTGTTCGGTTTGTACCGCAACAACTACGCATAAGAGCCAATAAGTAACAACTAAAATTGATTCATTCCTTTAGACCAGGCATCTCAAACACGCAGTCCGCGGGCCGCATACAACCCGTCGTGACCTGTTCTGCAGCCCGCCAAGGCAGATAAGCAATCATGAAATAAGCGCATTTCATTATATCAGCCATTGCAACATTTTCCGATATGAAAAAACATGCTCCTGTCATTGAAATGTACTTAGCGTATGACCATAAATCACAAAATGCTATTAAAGTCGTAAGCTATTCGCTAGCAGTCATTGAATAGTTGCTGCGCTCTAGTCTATATTGCACATAAAGTGCAACGTATAAAGTGCAATGGTCTCAAAGAATATTTCCGACAGACCGTCCACGTCGCTTGGAATATGGCCAAAGTTGCTCGAATGGTTGACGCTGAACCTGATTTTTGGAAGCAAATTTTGGTGACCAAAATTTCACACTCTCTGGCACCGTTAACAAGTAAAATTACCGCATTTGGGGAACGGAGAATCTACACGAGATCCATGGCATCCACCATTGCATGCCCAAAAAGTGACTGCTTGGCCGGCGGTTGCGCCAAAACCATAATTGGGCCATTTTTCTTCAGAGAAGGCGAACAGTCGATGGGAATCGATATCGTTATATGTTGGCTCTTTATGTCAGCCCACAAATGTGTGAAATAGGTCTGGACGGTTACTGATTTCAACAAAATGGTGTGCCATGCCACACTGCAAATCAAACAATGCAGTTTCTACAAGGAAAACTCCCTGGACTTGTGGTTCCAAAAAATGGCGACATCGACTGGCCATCCAGATCTCCAGATTTGACCCCTCTGGACTTTTTTTTAGGGTTATTTAAAAAGCAAAATATACGCCAGAGGGCTTCAGACCATTGATGAGCCCAAGGCAAACATTCGTACTGAAATCCGACAATCCGAAAAAAATACCGACATAAAAGATGCATAGCTGCATGCGCACCATGCATAGAAATGTATTTTTTAATACATTTATATTTTAAATATATTAGTTTGCTCATAATAATAAAAGCTTTAGAATACAGTTCCTTAAAGTGTAGTCCGTGGACCCCTGGGGGTCCGCGAAGCAATTGCCAGAGGTCCGCGGGACAATTTTGACGTTAACTTTATATTTTCCAACCTTTCGTTTTTATTCAAATAACTTATTCAAAAAAAATCCTACATTGTCAAGACCAGTACAAATCAGGCTTTGCGACTTCACGCCCCCCTGTTTTAGATATTTTTATGTCCATGCCCTTCTTATATACCGCACAACAAAAATAAGTTGAATTCTTAACTTATTTTGCTTAGTTACTTTCTAGGGAGGCGTGCCACCCACCTCCCATTTGAAAAGCCAAGTCAACGTAAAATTAATAGGAGGTCCACAACAGAAAATTTGTTCAAGACGGGGACCGCGAACCATATAAGTTAAGAACTTATGCTTTAGAATGATAGGAAAACAGAAGCAAGAAAAGAAGAACTCAATACCATGACGGACGCATTATTACGCACACGTAAAAAATGAAAGAAATTATAACCATGACATACATATTTAAACGTAAAGCATAATATTAAGTTCTAATAAGTTTGGACTGTACGGAGGTTAGGTATTTAAAAAATGGAAATATGTACGAGAATGTACCCTTATGCCATGTCTTCACAGCAGGTTAACTGCCACTAGGTTGACGTTAACCTTCTTCGTTAACGTGTGTGCAACGGGCATAGATAGTAAAGAGATTACATGAGCAACGAGTACGACTGCGGAGACTTGCCTAAGCGCAAAACATTATGACCAAGTTATTTTTTGACGAACTAAGCGACGCTGGCAGAGAGGTTTGCCCCTTCATTCTTCCCTCAAATCTTTTGTCATCAGCAGTTTGGTCTTTCGTTGTTGTCAGCCACCAACGGTTTTATTTATTTGCTTTTTCATTTCTGCACATGGGTCAAGGGATAAGACTTTCTTAATCTGCATTCTTTTCAACTTTCAGCATTATTTCACCTTGAGTTGGCTGCCGAATTATTTTGCATTTTGTCTTTCCCACAATTTTCCAATAACAATAAATCCAATTTTCCAATAATAATAATTTTTCTTTTCTCACTTATGGATTTTCGGCATCTTTGTGCGTTCAAACAGCTGATCAATAAACATCATTTACGCAAACGGTCTAATGGTGAATTCATGAGACAAGGCAGATAAAATTACATATACGATTACACAAAGTACAAAATTATACCATTTCATTAATACCCTTATTTTGTTATTGTTTCTCAAGGTTGCGACCCCGATGTGGACCATTTACAACAAAAACAAAGTAAGAAGAAACAATAATTAAATGGAAGAATGAAAAAGTATGGATTTGTAGTTTGAGCGTTGGCAAAGAGGGGACATTTACATTCTTCTTAATTTGCGAATACTTTTTAAACCCTTTTGTTCTCAATGCTTCTTATCGTCCTAAATGAAGAAGAATACACATACGAAGTATATGAATAAGAATACGAGGGTTGCCTTTTATGTTTCGGGATTTGGCAACCCTAGTGTTGCAATCTAGTGTTGAATCTTTTAAGTTACTGTAAACAACACAAATAGCGCTCGTATGTCAAAACGTTCTGAGTACGTATAACCTCCAACTCAGAACCTCCAAAATGTCCAACTTTACGATAGAGCTGTCAGTTGCCAGATTGCAACACTAGGGTTGCCAAATCCCGAAACATAAAGGGCAATCCTCGTACATGTACGAAGTGTTCATACATAGTAGATGTGTACATACATACATACGTTAATCAGTCTTTCCTAGGCTTTTTATTTAGAAATCACGAGGAAAGGCAATTGCCGACGCCTTGCTTTCCTTTGCCAATTGCCTATCACAAATTAAAAATTCGTGCCGGGGGTGGTCTAATAATTTGCGTAAAATGACGATGAAATAGTATTGCCACCATGATTTCGCCGACGCACAGTGTAACAATCTATAACTTTTGAACGGATGAAATTTTTTTAATTCGGTTTTTTGCAATCGACAGAAAAATTTTAAAACATCTTTGCCGAGTGACGTACACCGCGTGACAACGAAACAATGTCACGCGTTCACACCTCGGGTGACGAAACCCCGATAGAGGTCAGGGTCAGAGCCTCTAAAAATTTAGATCTCTGCTTTTATTTATTATATTACATAGAACAGAAGCTTAATTTACAGACGTAAAATTAAAAAAATTATAGTGCGTCAAACGACAACAAAAAAAAATTCTTTTCTCCTGACAGCCCTTGAAATAACCTTTTATCCAATACCCAGTTTTGTATCCGACAGACCACGGAAACGACAGAAACAACAAGGATCTTTTAGTTTTTGAGAAAATTGAACATTACGAAATATATTGTTGATTAATTCATTGTTTTTCTCAATTGTTTTTGCCTTTCTTATGAAAAATGCAAACAATTTAAGATGAAATGTCACTTTTTAAGCACATGTTCCATGTTGAGACAATCGGGTGAGTGTTGCCCGATATATATCCATACGCATCAACACCATCTAGTCATCAAACACCGTGGATACTTTTTATATCACCCAATATTTTTCTTAATATATACATAGAACAAGTATACACGTTTCAAATCAAATTGTCATATCGATAGTATACGTATTTTCTGTTTACCACACTATCAGAGGAACTACTGTATGTCGAGTAGTGTCAGCAAGTGTAAAAGCGTACTTGCACAGAAGAAAAATTATACATACATAAATAAGTTTCTACACTAAATGCACGACACATCGATGCCTTGGTCCCTGAACAAAATGATCTATAGAAGCAGGAGTGTATAATGAAGAACTCTGTGGGAGTCGTTAGCATTAGTTTTACACTCATGAAAACAATCAATTTCAAATTTCAAACAAAGATATCGACATCTCCGAGCTCCACTTGCTTATTTACTGAGTTGTGAAGGTTATCTCGGCTAATACCTAAACCTTGACTTAAAAGTCATGAAAAAATATCGTAATATAACTTAAGATTAAACTTGTTTGGGTTTGCATTGTTTATTGAAAGTTAAAGTGGCGTAAACGTTTATTTAAAGAACTCGCGCAGCTCTGTCTTAATTACCTCCAAGCATCAACAAAGCCGGCCCTGTACGCTGCAATTAATGAGCAGCAAAATGCCGAACGCGACACGACTGAAACATTTAAATACAGCTCTAAACCTAACAATGAATGTGCGGCCGACTCATACGCACACTCGATTGGTGTCTGGGCCACACCTCAACTCCTGTTAACTCTAAATTCTTTTTACTAAAATAGCTGAAAATTCACTTCGAAAAATCCGAACGAACTGAAAGCTTCAGAACAGAATGAATGCTGCTAAAAAGACTGAAAAGGCTGCCAATTTGTAGGAATGTCACGTAAATCGCTGCCTTTCTGCAATTTTAGCACTGTCGCTGAAAAAACGACTGCCTCAATTGCAGAGACTCAGCTGCCTCTACAAGAGTAGCGACAATGTGAGTCACAATAAATTCATTAAAAAGCATTAGGCTTAAGAAGGCGCCTACGGGTAAGTGCGGTGGGGTTCTTCGAAGACTCTTATCCGTCGGTTCTCACAGAACTTCCAGAAAATCTGATGACGAAAGGTGCAATAACCCAAAGAGAATTTCAAAGTTTTGAATCGTCTGTTTAGATTTTAATAAATCAAAAATAAATATACAGTATAAATATATTGTAAATAAATATATAATAAATATATTGTACAAAATATATTGTAATAAATATATTGTACAGTATATGGACAATATTTTTACCAGCCATACATACTATATACGTATAAAAGCCAAACTCTAAATAATATTAATATTATTTAAATTCGATCAATATTTATCTATGTATTTTGAATCATGGTTGTTGAGTCACCATTTTTTTAGTATTATGATAAATCGTATTATGATAAATCGGCAATCAATTACCCTTCCATCGGCCCTTAATTCGTAACCTTTCATCAGTGTAGAATTAGTTGCCAAACATTCTAAATGCTTAAAAAATATAGATTATGGCTTAAAAAGAGTAAAGTACTAAAAGAAACTATTCAAGCGAGCTTTTTCTTTAAGAATGACAACATAGCAGTCCTTTCGTTTATGTGTTACAGTAAAGTTGATTGATTAATCTGTTATTTTTCATAATTACCGGCAAGGATTTTAACTTTCCATCAACAAAATCCTCTCGGTAATTTAGTTTTTTGCAAGAATTTACCCCATTTGTTCTTGTTTACCAGCAAAATCTATTACAAATTTTAAAATCAGCAAAGCAGACACAGGAAGAACTCTCCTGTCTGCGTGTACGATATAAGCCCCCTTAGTAAAACTCCTGTCAGTTGATCGTAGTGTTATACAATAACACCACAACAATTGCCTTACCTTACCTTACCTTACCTTACCTTACCTTACCTTACCTTACCTTACCTTACCTTACCTTACCTTACCTTACCTTACCTTACCTTACCTTACCTTACCTTACCTTACCTTACCTTACCTTACCTTACCTTACCTTACCTTACCTTACCTTACCTTACCTTACCTTACCTTACCTTACCTTACCTTACCTTACCTTACCTTACCTTACCTTACCTTACCTTACCTTACCTTACCTTACCTTACCTTACCTTACCTTACCTTACCTTACCTTACCTTACCTTACCTTACCTTACCTTACCTTACCTTACCTTACCTTACCTTACCTTACCTTACCTTACCTTACCTTACCTTACCTTACCTTACCTTACCTTACCTTACCTTACCTTACCTTACCTTACCTTACCTTACCTTACCTTACCTTACCTTACCTTACCTTACCTTACCTTACCTTACCTTACCTTACCTTACCTTACCTTTAACGTTTTTATCTTCACAATTACCTTAAATTTAAAACTAACTTTACAAAAGTTGTTTACTAACACTATGAAAATACCGATTTAGAATGCACTTTAAAATTAAGCATTTAATTCGTCTTTATTGTGAGATTTTTATGCTTATTTATAAAAATCTCACAATGAATAATAGCAAAGAATATACAGTACATATATTGTATATTCTTTGATAATAGCCATTGGGTTTTTTTTTAAAAATGTATGTACATGTTCATTCACCAAGAGACAGACATTTCAGTTCTGAGCCTAACTCTATGAGCAAGTAAGTAATCTAAGAAAAGTACATATTGCAATTTGTTGGCTGAAAACGGTGTCAGCACCCACTTTTTTACTGCTTCTCTAATAAAGACACTTCTTCTCTAATAAAGTTTTGGATATAGTGTAGAAATTGTAAGAGAAGCTATTCAAATTTATGGAAAGTTGGTAGCAGTGGTCATAATAGCAGCACAAGAAGATTGATTTATCTCAGTGCACCTCGCGAGTACCTCAACCAAGGAGTTGCGGTTTGTCAAATTGCATTAAGTCCGCAAGGTATTTCAGCATTAGACATACATACATATATTGAATACGGGCATGTGTCAATATAAAGCAAGGTCAGTACATTCGGTATGATTTACTCACGTACACGGTAAAAAGGTTTTGGACTAAAATCAAAAATCTTTGGTTTTTATTTTAAGCTTGTGCTGGTTTTAAAGTAAAATATAATGTAAATTGTTTTCATTTTTAAACCGATTTGTATTAACAATTTAACTATTTTGATGTCAATACTAAGAATGTTCATTTGCAGTTTTTATTACTACAGTACGGATTACAAAAAAAAGTCAAAAGCCAACTTGTTTCCATTCTGAAACTCTTCCATTCTGGGATTCTAAAGGCCTTGTTAAGGCACGCTTGTTAACTTTTCTGTCTCTGACTTTTCTTTTCTCCTGCTATTAATAAATTACATAAATGTAATCTTTTTTAAAATTAACCTTTCTTATTAAACTTCGATGGATTGAATATTAGTTTGTTTGTCTTTGGGCATTTTAGTAAAAAATACGAAATGGTTTAAAAAATTAATTAAAATCTTTACTGTGTATATACGAGTATGTATACACATAGTGAGTGTGGGCTTCTATCGGTTTACCTTGTAAATGTGGTACCTTTGTAGGAAGGTTTTAAAGTGCTATATTGAGAACAAAATTATTTATTATTATCATAAGCCCTTTAAAACGAAGAATTCCATAATGTACTGTATTAAAGTCAATTTCATTTTAATTTTAACTACGGTTGTTCTGACGTTTTGTAAGAAAATTAGACAATTTTATGGCAATAGATACATACTGTTATGGCGATAGCGAAAATGTGCATAACGAATACTTATCTGAACAGAGCTAAACTACTTAACAAGTTAAAGTGCGTTAAACCACACACGCCAACGCCATATCAATACCGTAACTCAAAAGAAACTGCTTATGGGAATTTTTTGTAAAATTGTTAAAAAGTTAGAACTTTTTATAAAATTGTAAACTCGCTCCAGAAAAATGTAACACTCACATTTACATACATGCGGACACATACACATTATAAATGCATATACACACATATACGAGTATATATTTTATACATAAAATTATATTTGAGAATACATACATATTTGAAGTTTCAATAATTACTACATGCTACAACAAACAACAACAACACCCAGCAAAATTCATTGCTAATCTCATGAATCATTTTTTGCTTATATGCCAATAATTAAGTGTCGACGAGTATTTGCTAACGGCCCGTGATGGAAGTCAATATGACGACAGCTGTCACATTAGTATGATTAACAGATATATTAACCAGCGCCGAGATACGATTGATTGAAGCCAAACTAAGCTAAGATTATTAATGTTGAGGGCAGCAAGTAAATTTATGCGTTCGCTTTTAAAATGAAGGAGTTTGCACTGCTCATTCTGAATAATGAAAAACATAAGAGATCAAATTTCTTTGCTCGTTAAGAAAATTGTGCACAGAAATTAATGTCAAGAAAACTAAACATTTACATTGAAATTACTTATAGTTAGTGTTTGAATTGTTATCAGCAAATAGCGAGAGCATGAAAAATGTCCCAGTGGTAAATGTAGCGAAGTTATCTAGCTTTTTGCGTAGACAAGACCACTAAGTGGGCTTTAGCTCTGCGGTACACTTGGAGCATTGGGCTTACTCTTGCTTTGCTCTAATATTCTAACAGTTGCAGAGAAAGAGCGGACGCATTTTATTACGTATGCTGCTAGCAAAAGCTGCTACAATTCGTTAATAATCGAAAGCCCGCTGCCATAGCAGAAAGCTGATGTTTAGACAATCTTCATAAACCGCAATCATTTCTAGTAGAATGGAAATGTTATGGAAATATGGAAATGTTACTGCAAATATCTTTCCCGCAAAATAAATCAAATCTAAAACCTGATTGAAATGTCAATACTGTACTACCCAATACTCGCACTCCACATCTATATACTACATATCTATACATACATCTGCATCAATTTAAGGCTTTTTTTATTTGCTCAAGGGGAAAAGTAATAAACGAATAAACGCTTCAAAAAGTGAGAAACAAAACCTTGGCAGCGATTGAAAAAACAAGAATCATAAGCTTTAGGAATGTTTTCGCAGACTTTTTTTTCAGCTATTTCTTTTTTTCCTTTTGTCGCTTTCGATGTGGGTGAACTTGTAAACGTGATCGAGGCTACCCATTAAAATCAGCAAATCATATCGTATTTTAGCAGAAACTATTCACTATAGTAAATTCCTTATAATATATTTTAAATGGAGTGAGTTTTTACTATAAGAATATAACGAGCAAATATGAACTTGTAGTAGTTTATTTGTACTATACATATATGTATTGCGAATAAGCCAAGATTTAAATATATTATATATAAATTTATATAAAACCAATTTATTTATTTATTCTCTTAAAGGAATTCTCACAATTCTCTTAAAGGAAATTATATTAAAAAAAATACCAAACCGTGAACGTTGGCATCAGGCTTTCAGAGACCTTAAAACCATGAGCGCCACAAATGGTTACTAGAAGCTTTTAACTAACAACACGCCCGTCCACAAAAATTATGCATTAAGAAATACGAATACGAAATACGAATACAAGTTGTTCTTATAAATACAAGAGGACGTTTTTATATTTGATAGAGTATGCATTAGTAGATAACGGAGGTAAACGAAAAATATTAAAAGTTAGGGAAACCTTTAAGGTGGATTGTTAATGAATTTCGTTAAAAAAGTTAAAAAAGTTTAGAAAAAGGCAATGGGTATTTTTAATGTGTTATAGGTACCCCTTTTTTATATTTTTTTTCTTAAATTCAATAGAGTAAAATTTCTTGATAAAGTACCCAACAGAATTTAACTATAAAATGTTATCACAAAATAATTTTTTTTTTAAGTGGAATAAGTCCTTTCCTACATAATATCGTAATCATAATTAAAACAAAATTCTAATTACAATTATTATTAATTGTTAGTCAATTTCTCAGCTTGTAGAGTGAATTTAAAGCTAAAATTTTATTTCCGAGTCCGTCTCAGAATAAAATAAAGTCCCCAAAATGGGCGTGGTCTGATATACCATGCCTGATATACCATACCATATAATAAGGTGTTTGTTGAGCAAACCGGTGTTGTAAACGAGTTAATATTTCCAAATTTACTACCTGTAAATAAAATGAATGTAGGTGTCACCCGCCCACTTTTGTCATTACTTGGACAGAAGCGGGTGTAGGGTATTTGAGCTTCGGCCAGGCTGAAGTTAACGCTCTTACTTGTTTATTATAAGAAATCTTACAATTAGAATTAATTACAAGAAGGTATTTTGCAATACTTTGAAAGCATTCACTTCATTACGAATGTGATTGCTAGTTCCGACTATCTCTGTAAAACGACCTCATTTTTTGGTTTCTCATAATTTAAAAATTTGGGTTTAAAAAAATCTTGGTGTAAAAAAATCTTGGTGTAAAAAAATCTTGTTAAAATAAAATTATGTGAAAATCTTAAATTTCAAAACTTTTAGGTTTAAAAACATTGTACATAATTAATTTCAACATTATCTGTCAACGCACGCTCTGCCTAACGCACCGTCGCGGTTGCGCCTTAAAAGACTAAAGCCCACACCACACAGAATGCGATTTTTTCTTTTCGCTGCGTGGCGAATTTTTCGTAGTTAGTTTCGTTTTTCGTAGTGTAGTTTCGGTATGTTTATTTTATAAATTTTCCTGGGAAGCAGGAACAAATTTGGAAAATCACTAAGAAAAACGTTTGTTTGTAAGCAATAATGATTAAAGAATTTATCGCAAACGCATATGAACACAAATAAATTCAATGGAGACACACTCATTTATTAAAAACGAAACGAAGACATTGATACAACAGCTGATGCAAATTGACAGCTACTCGCCCAATAAAATAGAATGTAGATGTGGTAATTTTCTCTGATAGCCAGGCTGATATAGAGGCTGTTAGCTTTTTTGCTGGGTACTTCAACCCTTGTTTATCGATGTAGAGAAAAACTTGATCATCTTGGCAGTAGCTCAACTGTCTCCCTAGTTTGGGTTCCGGGGCATTCGTGTATTACTGGAAATATGATGGCTGATCAATTGGCAAGAAAAGACTCACAATTAGATCTTGTTTTTGCAGTGGATGTGAAAATCTCAATTGGGAATGTTAAGAAGGACCTGTGTAATTACTTTTTAAGTTTGGCCAATACAAAATGGGGTACATTGCAAGATTGCAACATATCCAGGGAAATATGGGCACGTTATAATCTCAGAACAAGGGACTTGTTTGTTTTCGCTTCGCTTCGCGCTGCGGGGCGAATTTTTCCCCCGATTGTTTTACACAGAAATCCCATTGGCTGTTTAAAGAAAGAAAATGCGTTGTTTACTTTCGCGGCGTATAGATTTCCGCGTCGCGGTGTTGTGAAAATTTCCAAAATGTTCTACTGGTGTTAGTGTTTTGTGAGTGGGTGAGTTCGTTTCTTACTCCAATTTTTGGAGTTGCAAGAGTTGAGATAATCAGTTATCGTTAGATAGTTGAAAGTTTAAAGAAAAAACTTGCCAAAAAATTACCATTTTCTACACTCAGTTAATTTGTTTACTTTTGTATCGATTCGCGTTCTATGTAAGCACCATGGCGAAGTCCCCCGCAGCGCGAATCGAAAAAAGCGTTGTGTCTGAATGCAGCTTTAGAACAACTTGTTTACGACGTTGACAGCTAATTCGTAATGGCAGAATGGGAGAGAATACACAACAGCCACATTAATATCGCCATCTCTTTCCCACTTAGTTTCCCAGTTAGTGATTAGTGAAAATATTGCAACAGTGTGTGCGACTCGGTTTTGCTGGGAATCTATTGAATTTTTGTTCCCATAAAATGAGAAACAAAGGAAACGTCATATAAACGACGTCAAGTGGTGAGCTTCACATATACCACGCATATACTATACATGTGGTTAATTGTAAGAATTTCAGACTTTTTTTGGCATATTCTTTGGCGGGAGAGAAGTAAATAATCGCTGGTCACGACTATAGTGGAATTTTCTCAACGCAGCTATTAATCTGCATTATGGAAGAAATTTTAAAACGAGTGAATAAGAAGTTTCCATGCCGAAATACAGTTGTTCGAACTTTAGTTGAGTTGATTGGTAATGCGCGAGAAACGTTTCCAGCTTCCATTTATATTTACGGTACTGCAGGAACGGGCAAAACTAGTCTTTTGAAGGAGATATTAGAACAGGCGCAAAACCATTCCAATATACGCTTTGTGTTTCTTGATAGTTTTGAATGCTACACGACGAGAATCTTCCTGGAACAAATAATCAATGAAATTCGGCCCGAATGGCGAAAAATTACTGAAGAATACTTACGCTGCGACACTGTTAAGGATTTTATCAATGAAATTGTGCAATGGTCTAAAAAGGATGAGAAGGATGACGTTGGCTACGTAATAGTGGTGGACAATGCAGAACGCATGCGTGATATGGATGCAAATATTTTACCAACATTTTTACGGCTGCGCGAACACACGAGTCTGAATATTTGCAGTGTTCTTATCTCGCAGTTGCCTTTTGAAAAGTTTTACTGCAAAACGGGCTTATCTGAGATCATTACTCTGCATTTTCCACAGTACACTAAGGTTGAAACACTAAAGATACTCAGCAATAATTTTCAACTAGTGTTGCAAGACATACGTTACCAACTGCTAGCTAAGGATACATTAGAGGCTCGCTTGACTATTCTGGACAATATTTCCATAGAATTCTTTCGTAATTATTTGAACATTTTCCTTTCCGTTTTTTATAAAGCTTGTCGTGATCTGCCTGAGTTAAAGTTTACATCGGGTATTTGCTTCTCCACCTACTTAGAACCAGTTTTGGAGGGAAGTGTGGAGCCTAGTGATGTTACACGATTATGGCGACATATTGCTGGACCGCTTCGCATTGCTTTATCGAAGGTGTGCCTTCATGTCAATCAAGATCCTTGTGATGAGCTGTCACATGTTGCAGACAATGCTCAAACTCAGCCACCACATTTAGATCAAAGTGTAAAAAAGTTGGCCGAATCATTGGAATTGCCTTATTATGGGAAGTACCTGTTAATTTCTGCATTTCTAGCCAGTCATAATTCGGCCAAGGACGACAAACGTTTATTCGTCAAGCACCATGGCAAGCAGCGCAAACGGTTACAACAATTGAATGCCAAAGCTAGGATATCAGAGAAGATGTCTACCTCACTGGGTCCAAAATCTTTTAGTATAGATCGCCTGCTTGCAATCTTTTTTGCTATACTCGATGAGAAAGTGGGTTTGACTTGTAACTTGCTGTCGCAAATTTCTACATTGGTACACTTGAAACTTCTTAGTTTTGTCTCTGGCGAAAATAATATTATGGATGGCTCATCCCGTCTACAGTGTACGGTCGGACTCGAATTTATATTATATATTGGAAAGATTGTGGGTTTTAACGTTCGACAATATTTATGTGACTTTATGTGAGTTGGTGGGCTAGTGTCGGTTGTTGCTTGTTGCTTTGTTACTTATGTATAATTTCTAATTTTAATTATTTATTCGCTCTCCTAAATCATACTGTTATATTTTAAAAGAGTATATAAATAAACCTTCAAAAGTAAAATAAAATATTGATAGTAACATAGACAGTTGCAAGGGTGTGGCCATTACGTGTAATTTAAAAAAAAACGGGTGGATGGATACAGAATTGAAACATATATGGATACAGAATTGATGTATAACTTGCTTGCAGTATTTCTTTGATTGGCTATAGAGGGGGAAATGGAACTAATTATAACATATACATATAGGGTATCAAGCATAAGGTGCATCTTGTAGTTCTTGAGAAAATTGAAAATTACGAAATATACTTTTCTCCACACAAAAAAAAAACCGCTTAAGTAACAAAAATGGCAATCAGTTGTACGGAAAATTTGTTTTCTGGGAGAAAAGTATGTTTCCTAATTGTTCATTTTCTCGGGAACTACAAAGCATAAATCCTTTCTGCTTAGGGCATTTTAAAAAAATTTATTAAAATTTTAGGATAAAAAAAAAATTAGACTTATTTTTTTAAATAATCATGCCATGTAATGGTAAATGTAGCCATTTACTATTGTTCCACACCTTCGGGTGCTAAAAATAAATGGTGGCACCAGGGGAGAACACCATACGGTCATTACGTATTTCCTCCATCCATTCGGAATTATCTATGCTATTCAACACTATCGTTCTTTCATTAAACCTACAAATACTACAAATAATGACATCTTCTCTAGTAATGAATTAAGTGATTAGAAGTCTTTTAAACCTGGGATTTATAAGCATTGCAATGACCCAATATTTGTACAATTTGTACGCTCATTGCAATACTGTACGCAGGTGTTCTCCAAAAGTGAAAACTGAATTTTTGTTGTCACCCCATCCGGATTCAAAACGGTAAAGCTGCCAGAATCTAAATCATCACTTGATCTAGAGCTCACCCATTCAAATTCAATGAGACAATCTTCAAATTCGCTACAAGGTTTTTGAAAACGTGCTTCAGCGGATTTGATCAAAGAAGAGAGATCTACAGCCTTTACTTACTTTACCAAATTTGGTAATTTAGGGCTGCTTTCTTTTTTACGAGATTCTCACAAATGCTTTTACGCCATTCCTGTGTAACATAAATTTTAGTATCATTTGTTGGTTTATTAAACCAGTTGGGAGTGTTTGCTGGGTCCACAGTTACTGCACCAGCAGCACAGCAATTCCATATGACATTCCGCCCAAAATTGAGAACCTTTGAATATTTGTTGTTTCTTAGAAATTAGAGAAGAATAACAGTCAAAGGATTCGCACCTGCATGATCGTCATCTTCGCCTAAGAACCTAGGAATGGTTCGCCTTAGAACCTGGATGAGAGAAATTCGCATCGAAAACAGTATAATCACTTTCTGGATGCGCTTTGGTGCCAACAATTGAGCCGACACTTCTAACTGGCGACCAAGCTCATGGATTTTTGAACTGGCTTTTAAAATGTTTGCTACCGCTAGTTGCAAGTCGCAGTTGCCTATAAAAACCGGGTCAGGTCAACTGTCGAATAGCGACCGACAAGAATAACACGGTTAAATAGGTAACTGACGATTTTTATACGCAACTGAGACTTGCAATTAGCGGCTTAGAGAAGTTCTGCCATTATGGAAAACATATGCCGGCTTATGTTTTCCAGTTCTGCCATTCAGACACATAAAAAAAGGACTGCACCAATTTCGTGATGTTAGTATCAATATCAAGCAAAATAATTAAGCTTAAAAAAATATATAATTTTATATACATATGTACATCGGGCTGACCATTTTTGGAAAAAACTGCTTTATATGCGCACTTGGTTTAGTCGATTCAGTTGCTCGCAACTGATTTATATGCTTTATAATCAAGTATTTTTGTTTAAAATCGGCAAACAAATTCTTTTCACAAATTCTCCTTCTGAAAAAGGTTCCACGTGGCAAACATTTTCATATTCTTCATCAGTCATCAGACTCTAAGATCAGTATTCTCTGATTTTTAAATTTTTCATTTGACCTTAAATAAAAATGCTTAGATTCCTTTGAGGTTACATAAATTTTGAATAAATTATACAAAAATGCTTTGTAGTCGTTACATTTACTGCAAGTAATCTGCATCCGTTCAGTCGGTATCCAAAAAGATTCGAGTGGATGCGTTTTTAATCTGGCTCGTAAGAGCACCGGCACACCCTGCTGGTGTCTCTTTAGATTTCGATTCGTTGGAATGCAGTTTCTTCAGTAGAAAATAGAATGCGATCGTTCGTTTTCAGCCTTAAAACACAACCGGATAAATTTAATTAGGAATTTTTGCTTTATATCGTTGCAGCATGCGAACTACGTGCGGCAGGCTGCCGAGATTTACTTGGCTAAACGACAGGCACGCAGCAAATCGATGTCACGCTCGATGACTTCCGGATTGGCCGGACCAATTCTGGCAATGGGCAACGTGCACTATTTGCCGGCCGCCAAAAGCGGAACATTCTTTGCTCGAGATAATGTGTCCAATTTTATTACTTGGTGTAGGTAAGAAATACAAATATCTTTAAGTAAAACAAGACAAAAGGAATCATCAACCATTAAAGGGAGAAATCGCTCCCAGAACCTTTTCACAGAGAATAAACGGTGTCTTATTAAACGGTCTAGGAGCGACTAGACACTTCGAAATCCCTTTGAAAGAAGTTCAATAAAATAATCAATTATTTATAAATCGAATCGTTTGTTTGGTCACAATAACCACGAGCGTGGAGGGGTCGGAAAGGGCTCTACTTTTCTGGCCTATATGGATTACACCCGCTGGAAGGGTGGTTGTTGATATTGCAATTCCACAATACCATCAGATTTCATTTTCTGGCGAAGTCTCTAAATAAAAAAGACTTGTTTCCTCGAATCATCTTTTTGTCAGACAGTGCAGCTTACGATAAACTCAGACGGGCTCGAAACTATGTATCTCGTTTTTTCTTTCTTAAATGTTTTAAAAAAACAAATATTTTCAAATACATATATACTGTTTAAATAAAACTTACCATTAAACTCGTCACCGCAAATATTTACAGAAAAAGCCTTAAGATTATCGAGTGCCTATTATTCGAAACAGACGACCTCATAATGAGAAAAAACGAAAAACATGTAATTTTATGTCTTTTGGAGGTTGCCAGAAGAGGAGCTAAGTTCGGTATGTTACGACTTTGCTTGCGGACGTTATGGTTCCTAACGAAAGTAATGAAATCTATCGCATATATTACAGGAATGCTGGCACCGATGCTGGTCCAAATGGAACGACAAATTGATCGCGAAATCGCTGCTGACAATAAAGCTAATGGTTTTGATTGCAGTACATCTAACAATGGTTCTGGCGATTGTTGTAACGGCAATGTTATAAGCGTCGATTCGACACAGAGTATCGGCGCTGATGTGGATCTTTTTGATTCAGACTCGGAGAATGGCGATGAAGATGAAAATGGACCCATGTTGATGTATGGCCCTCAACCTCAAATTATTACAAATGATCTGAAAAGTCTGGACGAAATGGTAATGAAGAGATATTTTCTAATAGAAATTATTATAAGAAACTATTGTAAGAAGTCTTCTACAAAATTATTACTGCCCATTATTCGGGTTGGCCATGAATCAGAACTTCAAAATGTCTCTGCCCCATTATTCTTAATAATCTTATACTCCGGAAACAAGAAATCCTCATAGTTCCCAAAATGTTATTAATACTATTCAGCCACAGAAGAAATAATCTCAGGCATCATCAGCAATAAATGGGTTTTGTAACATCAGTAGAATCAGAAGTCTGATTCTGTAAGCTTTACATGGAAATGGCTAAGCTGCAGATTGAGAAGATACTAAGTTGGTGATATAGCGGATAAGATGATAGGAGTATATAGCCAATTAACATCATATCGTCCCTTGACTAATGAAACGTTTATGATGTGTATACGGTGTTTTTCGGCAGCATTCTGTATACTAAATATTATACCTGAATCTATAACTTGAAATCTTACCCTTTTTGATTTTGTTCAATCCTTTATCCCTTAAAGGACTAATTTAGGTTTAAAATTTTAATGTGTATGCACTTCAATTACTTTTAGAATCTTTTAAGTCGATTATCTGGACAACACAGTTTTTCATATACAACGGTTTATTGGTCAAGGGACGATATATCACAATATCGTACTTATATTTTTACTGGAAACAATCTAATTTTTATCATTAAACAATATATCGCAGTCGCGAGAAAACACGACGAAGATCATGAACTGGATGAAAATGCGATTTTACCAATCATCTAATTTAGCTTTTATTTATAGGTTCGTGACCTTGTGGAGCAATGTACTTGTCCGTCACAATTTCCTATGGTACGCGTATCTGAAGGAAAGTATCGTATCGGAGACACTAAAGTTTTAATATTCGTACGGGTAAGGACTAAAACTTTTAGTAGACTTATTAATATAAAAAAAACGAAGCGATAAAAATCTAATAACTTATTATATGATTGCTTGTGTCTTTGTTTTATTCCTATTTGAATTCGCAAAATTTCTTAAAAATATCGTAAGAATTAAGGAAAAAGGGTGTAACGATCAGAAATCGTCACAACTTCTTCTCTCCTTTTCTTTTTAATTATTAAGCGACCACCACTAATTACGCTTGACAACCTAGCGGCTAAAGCAACAGCCTCTCAAGCCAACGGACCGAGGTTCAAATCTCGGTACGAACAATTAAATTTTCAATGTTCTATAAATTGTTTTTTAATAATAACGAGGGAGAATTATAAATAAAAACAATATTAAACATTAATTTGTTTTATTCTGCCGCAAAATGGCGAAAATTAAAAGTAAATATCAACACAATTGTCCACACTTAAAATCAAAGAATCACATCACAACATCACATACATACGAACACAGGCATACACGGTTGGACAGACTATTCACAGACGAATGGACTCTTTATTTTTCATTTCACTATTGCTCGCGCAATATAATTCCGAATAGGTTTAAGTAAAGAACCGCTCTTAATGAACATGTTTGCACTTGGAAAAGCGACCTCCGCTCAAGTAAGTCGCTTTGTAAAACTACTTTAGCTTTGGTTCGTTCAAGCATTTCCAGAGTCACGTCAGCCTTCGACAGGACTTTGGAAGACAATTTGTTTAAAAGAATCAGGTCAGCTTTCGAAAGATTCTAATACATACTTTAAGGGAGAATCACGTCAGCTTTCGACAGATTTTAATACATACTTTAAGGAAGAATCACGTCAGTTTTCGACAGATTCTAAAAACATATTCTAAGAGAGGATCACGTCAGCTTTCGACAGACCCTGGTACACATTTTGAGAGAGAATCACGTCAGCTTTCGACAGATTCTAATATATACTTTAAGGAAGAATCACGTCAGTTTTCGACAGATTCTAAAAACATATTCTAAGAGAGGATCACGTCAGTTTTCGACAGACCCTGGTACACATTTTGAGAGAGAATCACGTCAGTTTTCGACAGATTCTAATACATACTTTAAGGGAGAATCACGTCAGCTTTCGACAGATTCTTAAAAAGAGACGATCACGTCAACCTTCGACAGATCCTAGTACATATTTTGAGAGAGAACCAGGTCAGCTTTCGACAGATTCTAAAACATATTCTAAGAGAGAATCACGTCAGTTTTCGACAGATTCTAATAACATATTCTAAGAGAGGATCACGTCAGCTTTCGATAGATCCTAGTACATATTAAGAGAACAACACGTCAATATTCGACAAGGTTTTAAGCGAATTTTCTACCTTTGACTCTAGTTTCCCCCCCAGACAAACCAAACTTCGTAAGCAACCTTTTGTTGTCAAGCGCTCTGCTTGTCTCGCCCAGCTTAAATTATTGTGTAAGCATCTACTCTGTAACGAAACTTTGTAAGCAACCATCTGTTGCCAGACATTCGGTCTGAGCTAAACTTTGTATTTCCATTGTGAGCAACCTTCTGTTGCGGGCACTTGCCCTGGATAACAATTGTATTTAGAATAAGAAAAATCACCAATATACCGTCCGAGCTGAACTACCGAGAGGTGGTCAGTGAACTGATCGACGAACTCGTCGATCGTGCGGAATTCGGAAGCGGTAGTGAACCAGTAAACGGAGGGTTTCGAGATCCCTCCATCATGAACCCTGGAGCGGCTGAGCATACCTCAGCCAAAGAGAAAAACTCGTTACAAGGGGCAAAACGATGCCTATAACGACTATGAGCATAACTCGCAGACAGACTGCATTCTTTCTTAATTTGAGTGTTTAACTTTATGATTTAAGCTACAATATACATATATCGTACTTGAGCTAATTTGGTGCTGAAGTCCTCTGAATGCCTTTTTGATTTTGTAGATATTGCGGTCACACGTGATGGTCAGAGTTGGTGGAGGATGGGATACGCTTTCCCATTACTTGGATAAACACGATCCTTGTCGGTGCAGAGCACAGCATCGGTCGTCAATTGCGGCACGGCTCATACCTCGCACGAACAATCAATCTAATGGTATAGAGTTGCACAAGGCTCAGGTTATATTCGAAAGGTGAGTTATGTTTAGGTAACACAGTCTGTAATGTGTGGAGGTTTTGTATTACGTCTAAAACAACTCTCCGCACTTGAAATGCAATGCAAATTGCTCTAATGCCGGGAACATCTGGGTTGTCCTGTCGAATACTTTGTCGAGTTTTCGACATGTCGAATACCTACGGTAGACTACCAAACCAAATTACACAAAATTGTCGAAAACTCTGAAAAAACACTCTGAACACTACAAAGATTTTTCGACAAAAATACATGAATTTCAATTTTATTTTTGAGTCCAGTAATTTCTTTGTGAAAAATAGAACATTTATGCGATGACAATGAATTTTATTCATTCAAAGTGCTGAGTCTTGATCGATACTTATTTTGATGTCATCAGACTCTTCCAGTATTACGAGTACTCTTTTCTTATTATATTTCTACTTGCGCTCTCGCATACATTCATATGTTAGAAGAAACAAAAGAAAGAGAGGAGATGTATATTTTTCTTGTTCCTTTTATTATTTACACTTTGGCTCGCGCATTTTGGGTATAAACAAGCTAGAGAACGTGCATGTCGATAGATTCTATACTTCACGTGAGTAAAAAAACGATATTTGAATAAGTAATCCTTTAAGTTCTTGAATGTTTAAAAGTTTTCGACAAGGTTGAGGTTTTCGACATGTAGAAAATTACTCTACAGTTTTCGACGTAGACTACATACTATAAGGCCCAAAAATTCTTGTCGAATGCCAACCCTGGGAAACATACATATATAATTATTATTTGGACAACATACACACGATAGTTTCTTCTATTTTATAACAGATCACCACCAGCCATTCGAAAAACAACCTCAGTCATCCAAAGCGAAGCGGCTCCATCTCTCCCTGCTAACGCCTCATATCTCAGTTTGTCTCCCATGAGTCACATGGGTTTAAAAATTCGCAGCCGCAGCCCAACATCACAGCTTAAATTCCGAACTCAATTTAATTCGGAAAATCCAGGAAGTGAGAAGCTCTCTGCAGGCTTTCTACCATCACCGAATCTAGTACGTCGGTCAATGTCACCTAATCCGCGCCGTTTGGTCGATATGCGCAAAAAGCAAGCCTCATTGGACTCCTCGTGTGACAACAGCTCAAAGTCGTTACCACTCGTCAGCGAACTCAATGTGGTCAGTGGTAATCACGTGCAATTTAACAGTCTAAACGCCATAGTCTCGAACGATGTCCCAGTTGCTGGAACCGCTTCTCAAGGGCTAGAAGCCTGTACAAATAGTAACAAATTTGAGAACACCAGCGACAACGGCAGCGAAATCAGTGACGAAGGTTACCGCAGCCTGGGAGTTATCCAATCCAATTCCCAGAAGCGGGAGACGTTGCAAGGTCAGACTTCAATTGAAGATGCTGAAAACAATGGTAAGTCTTTTATTCTAAACTTTATGTAACTGTAAACTCATTTGCATGCTTTCTCGCAGCGCGTCTTGATCAGACCTGCAGCAATTTGCAGTTGTCGCCAGTCGATGACTTCGCAGTGGACAAAAAACCATACACAATCTCGGAAATCGTCTACAGCACTTCCTTCCGCGACAGCAAAATCGATGGTGGTCCGCAATCTCTTCCCTCTGTTTTGCCCACAGCAACGGTCACAACTGCTCCGTCATCAGCGGATAATAAATTTGAAGAATGTGGCATTTTTATTACCGATGATTCGATTACTATTAATACCACGCAGTCCACAGGACCAGACACAACCCATTCCGCAGCTAAAGTTGTCAGCGTATCCGACGCAAGCCGCCAGCGAAAACAAGTCTCAAAAATCCCTCGCTCTCCTAATGCCACAAGGCGTGGTATTCGCGAGAGCAGCGTTTGCGGTGGCAGCCTTCAAGAACTGAATAACCAGATAAGTCCGCCTGCCTTTAATCGAAAACAGCCAGTTTTTCGGTCTATGCGCAAATTTCACAGTAACACAAACACAATGCGCAAGATTTCTACTCCATCTGGACATGGCACTTGGAATGGCCGTAGTATCACCAATAATAGCAGCAAGAAACGACCCTCGGTCAATGCAGATACTTTTGCTTCTACAACAGCTGCAGCATCGGAATTGTCCACTTTTGAAAGAGGCTCTAAACTACGCTCATCTCAGGTGCTCCCAGATACTAGTGGATGCAGAACCAAGGATTTAAGGACGCCATTAGGTTCGCCAATTAAAAGTTATGCCTCTTCGCCGCTTGCACAACAACTGCTGGAAGCGGCAAGCAGTGCCAAGAACGATGCACAAATATTGGAGAAAATGAAAACACTTCTCTCGCTCTATGCGCCTCTCAAATGCAACACAGTCGCCTCTGCACCTCACCCTACTAAATTGGGTGCGAAGAAGTTTTCGGCTGAAGAAGATTTCACCACGGCTTGGGTTCACAGTAACGGTAATTTGGAGCGATCGAATAGTTGTTCTCCGCCCATAAGAAGCAAAGCCAAGAGGGGCTCAACGGCTTCATCTATAGAAGGTTCGCAGCGTGAAATGTCAATGATTGTGTCACCTCGCCCAGAACGCGGTTCATCAAGGATTCCTGGACCAATCCGTCAACATACAGAGCTTTATTAACAAATAACACTTACCTCCAAGTGAAAAATTAACTGGCCTGAGAGGAATATTTTAGGAATTTAAGCTACGAACATAACATTTTAGGCAGTTTTGAAACAACGACCTCACTGGGGAAAATCAGAACAATCAAACAAATTAGTATGTATTAAAAATCTGTAGAAGTTTTTATCGAAAATTTTAAATTACCAAATTATTAACACTTGGGCTCCTTCGCCATCCTCTGAGATCGATTTTGACTAACGTTGTGGGCACTGTGTTTAAGATAAAATTGAAAGTGGAGAACGTAAAGTTTTAACGAATAATCCCAAAGTGAAATTTTAAAAAACATACATACATATTTTGAGCCTTTTAACAAAAGACTTCTTTAGTAGTTAGCAGAAAAAGTGTCTTGAAGGCTTAGATTTGATATATTCGAAGCTTCTGGAAGGGCAACAGAAGCAGAAACGATATTTTAAAGATATCAATTATATACGAACATACATACATACACGGAAGTATTATCGTAAATATAAACAATCTTTATATACTCATATGAATAATCCATTTTCATGTAAAAAACAACGTGAAGATTAGGAGTCACAAGGTTGTCTCTCTGATTCAAAACAGGTATTGGAATTTATTTATAGGTTAAAACATACATTTCTGTCAAGTTTTGTCAAACATGTTAACGTAACCTTGAATTGAAGTATGTATACCGGATAATAATTTAATACCTAATGGTCGTATTGGTATTTATTAAAATAAATTTTCGAAATTACGGCGCCTTGTTTAACGAATTTCCGCACATTCCTTCTGAAACTTGGTTTGAGGAATATAAAGCAGAAATAGATTATTTTTAAATACTATGAGTATATCAAATATATATGTTATAAATATTTCTTAGACCATTAAAACGTTTATGAAATGAAAATACTGAAATCGTAATGGCAATAATTGCAGAAACCTAAAAATTCAATAGGATTTTTCCATATTTTTTAGAGACGAGTATTTATGAATTTAATTACAGCTTGGCTCGGATAAAGTAGACAAACTCAAACAGTGTGCATTTTTGATACTGTTTGCGTGCCGAATCTTCATTGCAATGTTAGAAATATGAAACTCCGGGGCAATATGATTTAGAGGCGCGTTATGATCCTTGATTAAACTTGGAAATCACTGTTTGCGTGACAACAATACACTTTATGTATTAGTAAACGTAGATATTTATGCAGCTATAGACATACTTATCTGTCTTTGTTGCTCTCCAGTTAGACTCTAAGTAAACAACCAAATCATTTTATACCAAATATGGACACTGAAATTGCAAAAACAAACACAGATATGAAAATTTTTCCTAAATTCTATATTTATATATGTCTGTATTACATATATTCGATTCTACATATATACACATATAGTACGATAATATAATTCGTTAATGTAGCTTGTAAAATTAATGTTAAAATCTACAGAAAGACATACATATATAATTTTATATCGGCTTAGATTTAGAATAGAATTAAGGTTTTATACAAAATGAATAACCTTTATCGCTTAACAACTCTACTAATTGATTTCCAAAAACTATTTTTGTTCCATGGCTTAGAGAAAATAACTACGTATGCACTTGCACAAGATACGCTTGTATATACAATATGATAAATATATCAGATACCTTTGTTTGGGTTGTGATTAAAAAAGCCCGTGAAATATGGTTGCGTATTAATTAAAAACAGTTAGTTCAATGTTAAATACTTAAATAAGCACAGAAATTGAAGAACATTTAAAAAAGAAGAGAGAACATTTTAACTTTTTATTTTTTCGGTCCTCGTTTTTTGTAGTCATAAATTAAATCATTTGGTGCTTAACTTATCGCCTATCAAATAAAATTATTAAATGCATTTGTACGGAAGAAAATTGCAATATAAAATATTGTTCTCATCTCCTTAATCTTAGTTATATATGATATATCTATATATGTAGGTTATATGTATGTATGTATACATATGTAGATTATATGTATATCAATTGAACCCAATTAAACGTATCATTTCATTAAAAATACTTAAAAATCATGAATAGCATAAAATTTATTGTCACGAATTTTTGAAAAAAATTGACAAAGAATTTATGCAGAAGTGAAAAATTACTCGAAAACTACTTGCCATTATTTGTTCATGCATTTAAGCATTTATTCAATTAGCCATCTCAAGGCCAAAGTCACAAAGTCAAAATAAACATTACTCTTTTTCCGGATTACTCCAAACATATCATAATAATTCTTCACTTTCTAAAGAGGTTAAAAAACAAAGTTTAATAAAATTAATTGTTCTTTTTATTTATAACCATACCTTTTAATACATGTAAATGCTGTTTATGTTAAGACTACGGCTTCCAATACATCTCTCTGTTGTAACGTGTATAAATGTGGCTCGGTTGGTGAAGTTAATCAAGCCACACTTATAAACAATACAACAGTGTTGAATTGACATATTACTTTTATGTCAGCATAAATTATGTTACAGAAATAATTAATTTAGCTAATGTTGACGACAGTCTACATAAATAAATAGCAACAATGTAAACCAGTTTTCCGTGCTAAACAAATTTATAAACAAATCGTATAAATACGAAAAATTTTTTGTTATTACAAATAAAGATTTATAATTTTATTATTTTACCAAAAACTAAAACAACAAAAGCAATAAAAATTACTGCTAAAATAAAACTGTAACTCTTATTTCTGCCTATGTGGCGAAAGGGAACCGGAAATATTAACTTCGTAATCAGGTGAGCAAAATAGTAAAAAGAAACGGATAAAGTCCACCTTCTAACGAACTCCCAAATTCTTAACAAAATTCTGAAAATGAGAGGGCTCGATGTGGCGAGGTTTCTGGGGAAAAACCACAGAAGATTCTATGAGTATCAAAGAACATACATTGTATAGAAGGCGCATCTCATACAAATTTTCGAAATTTTAAAAGTGTGGATGTGCACTTACGCACACCAATCGACCGCCCAACTATCCAGTTGTGCACAGGTTCGATTGGTAGTGTGAGGCTCCAAATCGCAACCGGAAGACTACCCACTAAAACCACCTCTCTGGCGGGGATGGATAATAGAAGCAGACCATAACAAGTAGTTCCCTTTTCGTTCTCTCCATGACACCGGTTAGGTACCTTCTGCTGGCTCGCCCACAGACCTCATCCACAGCAAGCCCCATTTTGTGCAGATGATATTTAAAGTAGCCGTGCCCTGTTAATCTTATCTCTGCTGTTAATAGAGCAGTAAGCCAATTAAGACTCATTCTAATCTAAAAAGTCTACTGGCCTCAAAACGAAGTGGCTTCTTAATGAACACTTTGTCCGTCGACAACCAACTGTCAACGAAGGGCCTGACTGTCGCAAAACTCAGAAGCAGTTTCCTCTATGGTCAGGGAGTGCGCTATCTTATTCTGTTCTGTGCTGGCGTGTTCTCTCAGTCAGCAGTGTTACCTTGTTGTGTTGGGCACAGTCGTTGAGCTTGAGGACACTTTCAAGCTCCAATTTGAAATTTGCACTTGTCCGCCCCATGCATATGATCACCGACTACTCAACTTTTAGTGTTTTGAGTTCTTACTCTCTTTACTCTAACTTTTGAATGTTTTCGCTAAGATGCACTCTGCAAATAAGCGTTTTAGCAACATGGTCTACTTTTAGCTCGATACATTTAGTCCAGCGTTATAAAATTTTGTTATTCCTTCCAAATAATAGGTTTTCTCGAGGCCCTCAAAATAGGCGTTTGTTTCAGTGATTCGACCCGAATCCCCTGCCGCCCAGCCATTTCTTTAGGTTTGAAAACCGGAAACAGTCGCAGGGGGCTAAATCTTGAAAATATGCTGGATGGGATAACAGTTGGTAGCTCAATTTATGAATTTTTGCCATGGTAACTACACACCTTTTATTTATTTACATTTTTTGCAGAACTTTTTTCTTTGCCAAATACGATTGTTTTTGCTTTAAATCAGTATCGAATCACCCCTTTTCCAGGTATCATCAGTTTTACCCTTTTCCAGGTAATCGATGTGAATGGCACCTCGTTCATTCCAAAAAACTGTGGCCATGACTTTGTTGACCGACACACTCACCTCGCCAAACACTCCTTTGAAGTGGTCACACGGTTGCGCTCACGATCGAGTGTGAGCAATCACGACAGCCTGTAACATTTTTAGTTCTCGTTTTTTCGATAGATTTAATGGATCTGAATCAAATGGTATTCGATAAGGAGACGGCGCCGGTGTTGGTGCATTGGCTCGCCTCAGCATGGCGGCGGGGGTCTTTTCATTTAAAATATACATTTAAAATGTACTTAAATTTAAATAAAAAAAAACCGCAACTGTAATAGAAGGAATAGCAGAAAGGAAGAGGACTAGGAAAGAAGCGAGACAGGAAAAAAGAAACAAAATTACCAGGAAAAGAAAACCGAAAGGAAAACTATGAATCTTAACCCATATTGAACGAAAATTTACCAGCGGCAAGCGTCTAGCTCGATGGCGAACTAAACCCCACCCAAATATGGTCGCTTCTTCGGCCTCATCTTAAGCGACTCCATACTCACGTTCCTCTGTCACGTCCTTTACCCCGTCATTCCCTACCCGTTATTTAGAAGAATTTACTCCATTTTTAATTAACCTAACTATTCAATGAAATTTATTAACAAACAAAATTCGAATTCCATTTGGAGTTGGAAATATTTTAGAACGATTAAATGAATATTTTACAAACATATACATTTCGTATATTCATCTAATTAATTTATTATACAATGAAGTAAATCTATTCTAGTTAATGAACCTTAAAGTTTATGTACGAGTATTCCGAAAATAAATTTAAATTTATAATTAATTAAAATTAAACATATTGTATGCTTTTACTATATTTGCGAAGATATTGTGCAAGGAAAAGACTTAGAATTTATGTAACAACTAGTATGATTATTAAATTCAAGAGTAATCGTATAGAAATTTAAAAAAAAATTTAAGTTTGAACTTCTTAAATACGTTTATTAAATAAAAAAAAATATTAATTACACTCTGCTTTCGATCCAATTTCAATTTAAATTAATTAATGCATTGGTGAACGTTCAGAAATTTAAGTCCTTAAGTCCTTAACGACATCACCTGGTCGTCAGAATTTAGGCAAAACGAGGTATTTCTCACAAAATTCCTTTGTCCAAATGAAATGTGATAACATAAGAACACCAAAAATAACTCACCTTTCAGCGCTTCGATTGCGCACAATCCCGCGAAGAATCGGAGTCTGTGTAACTTAAAGATACTCTGAAATGAAACTTGAGAAATATCCATAAATAAGGAATCAATCGCAACAATAAAGGAATCAAATGGGATTTTGATTCTAACTTAATTCGCAATATAAAATTATTCGATATTTATCAAACCTAATTAGGATTTATAAAAGACAAATTAACTAAAGTAAAAAAGACAGTTAATTAAAAGTTAATGTAATTAATAATTTTGAAATTATTAATCCGGGGATTCGGTATATCGAATATCCTGCATAACGGGATGGTGCGTCGCTGCTCCGTTCCGTCGATTTCAAATCAGTTAATCGGGGTACCGATACATTTAATTTGGACACATCTAATTTATCCTTCAACGTTACTCTGAACTCCGTTCGAATTCGTTTTTGGGGCCGTAGAGTCAGATTGACAGCTGGATCAACCGTTCTTCACAATCACATAATGAGGAACAATTTCCTTGCCTCAGTAGCTTAAGGTTTATGTTGAACAACAGTAGGTCGCTAGCGACGAATTCACCATCGACAACTGGAATGGTCGAACAGATATGTTTGAATGAACGAATGAACCAACAGTTTACCTTATTGTGCCCCATTCACTCCTTTTTCCTTTTTTAAACAACACCAACACTATTACTTCGTAAAACTTCCTATCGTGTAAGGCTGGAATTTTAAGCGCTCTTTTGCGAGTATATTCCATATTTCCATACTGCGATGCAAACACAATCGTATATATGCGAAACAATCTTTATGGTTTCAAACAGCACCGCAAATACAACTTTGCCCTAACAAAATTGCAACCATCAGTCACTATTCGTTTTATGTCGTGATTTTTATCAAACTATAACAACACAAAACTTCGAAACAAATTCCACTGCCCGGAACAGTAGAAGGGTTATACCAAAGAATATATAATAAACTGTATATGTCTGTGTACTGTATATTCTTTGGTGATATGTTTCAATCATTTAAAGCTCACGTTGATATCAAGGAATAATATTAATTTAGGTAATTTTATTCTACTTGTTAAAAATATTGATCACGTAGCGCTTAGATTTTCTGTCGAAGTTAAAATTTTGTGAATTGTACAATTCACGAATTTGAAAGAAAATGTGTGTTTTTGTGCCATTTGATGGGTAACCGTTGCGCGCAAGTGTGCATTTAATGCTTCGCGAATATTGGCTAGTCACAAGTTTTCCAAATATTATTCCTAAAACATAAAAAAAAGGTATTTACTTAACTGACCACCCCCCGTGGGACCACCCGACACCCCTTGGACCTAGGCCAAAATCCGTTTCGCCACATTTGCCATCAATAAGAAATTTTTGGTCAAAACACCCCTGTGTGACCACTTTGGAGGGTGACCACCCACCGCCAACCGTGTTAAAAATCCGTCTCACGACATTTCCTATCGATTTGTACAATAAAAATTTTTTCCTCAAAAAAACCCCAAAGGACCCCAAAAGTCTTTGACAATTTTTTTAATGACTTCTAAAAATAGAAGCAAAGAATATACAATGATAATTGTTCTTTACTAATTATACTCGTTGACTTCGTTCACTCTCCGTACCGAAAGAACCTAAGTTGTCGATTGAGTATCTTGGGCTGATTCGGCTTTTTGTTTTCTTACGGCCCTATTCTGGCTATTTACTTAACAATGATTTGTTAAGAAGTTTTTGTTAATGGCGTTGTTTTAAGTTTAGTTAATTTTGGTATTCTCAAAATGCATTAACAACTAACAAGTATAAATTCATCGCCAATGTTGAAAAATCTGAATGATATTTTCAGCATTTTTTTTGGTTGCAATCTTTATCAAATAGCAAAATGGAAGACACGAAGAGGTAAATGCTCTACGAATTTTAAAATTTAAGATGAAAATTAATAATTTTTTGTTTTTGTTTATCTTCACCAATTAACAAAATAAGTAAATATTTTCCATTTTTTGATATTTGTCTAATTGGACATTTTTCATTGAAAAATTAAATTTTGTGCTAATCGTTGATTTTTTTGCTAATCGTTGATTAACAAAATAGTTAAGAATTCAGCTCTCAATTTTTCGCCACAATACGAAATCTTAACAACTGTTTTTTCCTAACTATTTTTTGTGTGTTTGTTAATGAGGCGAGCTTAGTTAATCAGCCAGAATACGGCTGTTACTCTATGCGTTAAGTAAGCAGAGTATTTAAACAGTTATTAATAAACAAGTAGCTTAACAATTGGTATTAAAATTGTAATACTTTTATACTTTAAACGTAAACTGGGAAAATCGTAAAATAGAGCTTGGAAAATAGACATAAAAAGTTCGTCTATTTCGTGAGTTTCTAGTTCGTGAGTTCTGCGTCTACATCTTGCCAGAATGGATCAGAAAATGTGTCCGATTCACCATCCTCATTGCCAGCAAATGGTGAAGATAATTCGACTGCATCAATTGATGGCTCATCGCATTCAATTGGCCATTCCTCATCCTGTGGTGTGGACTGCGCTACCGAGCTTTCCTCTTGCTTTGTTGCTGAACGGGATGCTTGACCGAGAGCATTAACTCCTTCCAAAGCTCGATGGTACGTAGGCTCCATGCTGCCAATAATATAACATAGTTTTATGAAATACATTACTCTCATTTAATATCTATCGTTTTTACCTTAGTGCAATTGTGTAATATTCCAGAGCTCCGTCTAAATCCTTCTCTGCACTTAAAATATCACCGAGCATCGTAAAGAGTTTGCAATGAGGGTAATTTACCACTTGCTTCTTCAGCAACGCGATTGCTTGCTGAGTTTCACCTTCAGCTTGGCATAACTCAGCCATAAGAGCCACGGCAGGCGAATAATGCTCATCGATTTCAAGGGCCTTAGACACGAATTTCTTCGCGCCGTTTTTGGCAAGCGGATTTGAAGAATAAAATAAAGTACGGGCAAACATCTAGCAAAGCAACGAATTCAACTATATATTATAACAAATTTTTCAGATTCTATTAATCTTACAATGTAACTACGAGGAGAATTCCTAAAATAGCGAACTGCCAGAGCACAGAGTGTTTGTGCTTCCTTAATACGCTTTAGGCCTATATAACAGCCGAAAAGTCCTTTGTACACCTCAAATCGGTAGTTGGCTATATTCTGAGCAGTTCGAAAGAAGTATATCGCGTCTTTGTGCCGTTTTAACTGCAGAAATATTTTCCCGCGCAATAAATGTGCTTCCACATTTCGCGGATCCACTGATACAGCTTTATGAGTAAAATAAGATGCCTTTTCCATTTTTCCTGATGTAAATATGCTCTGAGCTAATACGAACCAGTGTTCCGAACTGAACTCGTTAATATTAGTGAGTTGCGAAGAAAGCTTATCAAGTTCTTGGTGTTTTTGGTTGTAATCATATACTACTGCTAGAGGCATTATCGGTTCAGTACTGTAGGGGCTAATCATGGCTGCAGTCTCCAGATAGTGTTGTGCTTGGGGAAAACTGCCATAATAGTAAAGACATTTTCCAATCATTGTCAAAAGATACTCATTTTGATGAAATCTTGTATTTTCATTTAGAGCTTGGAAGGTCTTTGAAGCCTCCAAATGCTTGCGTCCATACATTTGTGCGTGAGCTTTAATCCAGCTACTTAACCACTCAATATTTTTGGGAATCGAACTGGCTGAATAAAAAAAATGTATGTATATATAAAGACGTAGTTCATTAATTAAATTGTGCAAATAATTGAATTTAAAAAAATTAAATTTATTTAAAAATTAATAACAAAATATTTTAAGGACATACCATTCATAACCAAAGAATTAACCTCTACTCCATCGACACCAATCTCTAGCAAAGAGTTTATGGCATCAAGAGCCATAGGACACTCCCGCACAACGTCTTTGTAGGCAACAGTTGCTTCCGAGCTATTCACAGAAGGAGTGCTTTGCAGCAATTTTCCCAGCAACATGTTAACTTTTGGTGTACGTGTTTTTAAAGGAATACTTTGTAGGGTGCTGATAGCCATGTTGGCTTCTCCCAATTCTCGGTAACAATTGGCTAAGCGATAGCGTGTCTCGGTATCTGTGAAGTGGTCGTAACTTTTCTCTATGGCGGCCAGGTGTGCGTTTTTGTATCGAATCATCGCCTTCCGCATGAGTAACGCAGAATCCAGATATTTAAAAGCTAATCTGAAGCGGCGTTCATAGTAGTAGGAATTCCCTTGAAAGAGGAGTACTTGGTATTCCATCTCAGGGGTGGCTAGCAGACGATCATTCTGCAACAATGTGCTCAACAAGCTGGCCTATGGTTTCATATGCATTATACGATGTGAACTGAAATATAATTTTTACCGTAGGTATAACGCAGGAATAAAGTTCATTGTCGTATAGCTTCTTGATATTAGAGAATAAAACCGATTCCATGGCTTATTTTTGAGTTTGCTTGTTTTGTATGAACAGCTTATTTGATTAAAAAAATATGAAGGGCAAGAGTATTGGAAAGATTTTCTGCTTTGGAATTATTATAGAAACTACGTATCCAAATAATAAAAGTAAATAAGCTTTGAAAAACCCCAATTTATTGAAACCAGCTATTGTATGTGATTTATAAGCAACAATTCCATTCACAAAATTCCGAAATAGCAGGAATGAGATGCCTGCGCCGAAATTATAAACCTTCTTTGATTCGCGGCCGATATTTATCGGTTGCTAACGGCTTAAAGGCATCAGCCGCCCATATACGGCAAAGTTGCCTGTGCCGATAGGTTGTCCGTCCACAAACAAAGACGCACAGTTAAGGCTCAGTTTCATAGACTCCGTTTGCGTGCGTATCCGTCAGAAATCTCACGCAAGAAAATTTTACATTCTTTTCAATCATTGTGGCCCCGATGTGGAGAATTTATGACACAAAAAAAAGACGGTAATGAAATGGAATAATTAATATGTATGCCTTTGGAGTTTGAGCGGAGGGAAAGAGGGAGAGTTTTTTTCGTTACTTTCTTTCCATTGGATTTTGAGCGAAGGGAAAGAGGGAGAGTTGTTTTCGTTTTTTTCGTTCCTTTAAAGTTTACGCGGAGGGAAAGAGATAGAAATGCCTCAACAGTAAAACTGCCACTACAAATTTTCGAAGAAGCAGTAAAAATTACTGTCGGTCGAGTAAAGGCACCACAGTTTTGTTATTTACTACAATTTTCATACGAAAGTTACAAAACAGCAATCCTGTCGATCTCAGGGGTGGCTAGCTAGGGTGCCTAGCTGTCTTCAAAATAGCTTGTGCAAAGCTTTAGTTGTGAAGTCTTTGGTTGATGTAGCTCTGCATGTTGTCTTTTCTTTGGGAAGGAGGGACCATGTCAGTTATCTTGTTAGGTCTATGGTTAGTATGGATCTTAAAACTCTGTTTGATTACAGATTGTTACTGCTGCTTTTTAAGGTTATAAGATACCGTACCATTGCCTATCTTTATGATAAGGTGATGCCTGTATGATAATAAAGTGACCTAAGCTTTATGAAGTTTTGGATCTTACTTTCTTTACTTTTTGGATCTTACTCTCATTTTCATTGAGAGAAAATCCGAGTGTATCTAACTTTTGAATTTTTTTTCTTTTCACGTAAAATTCGTAAATTTATAAATGCGGGAGACAACGGCGGGTACTAAATATTATTTTAGCTATAAAAAAATTCTAAATTATATTATTTCTAAAATTATAAATTTAGTCGGGAGTTTTACTTTCAATAAGAAAAAACACACGAACACATTTTACAAATCACAATAATCATATATTGATTTAGTTCAGTCTTGCAAAATGTCCCAGCCGGTGATGCGAATGCGTATGGCTAGGAAATTTTGTTTTAAATATGCAAATTATTTAACTTTGGAAAATGATTTTTGTTTTGCTCAAATAGTTTTGCTCTTTTGAAACTATGTATGTTATTTGAGAGGATAATTACAGATAAAATTACTCACTCTGTTAGTTCTTCAATTTCACCAGTTTCGCATGGTTTTCGAAAGCGGAAATCAACTAAAACAATCCTGTTGGAAATAAAACAATCAATAATTTTAAGAATTCTAAGCAGACGGATGTTATTTCTACTGACTTTAGTAAAGCTTGCAATGTAGTAAATCATAAACTTCTTATTATAAAACTGAAGTTTTTTTGATTTCCTGGATCTCTTGTATGTTGAATCCAGTCGTATCTCAGAAATCGCACTCAAATGGTTGTGTTAGTTTTTATCCTATTTTTATTTTATTAATTGGAGAGTGATGCCTTTTTACTTCAGTCTGATTGGGATTCCCTGATTGAATGGTGTAACATAAACTGCATGGATCTAAATTTAAAGAAGTCTAAACAAATTAAATTTGACCGCTGTTGAAACTAATTGGTCGTAAGTGCGAGCTGTCGTTAAGCGGATATGTCGTAAAGTGTGGAGTGTCTGTACAATAAACAAAAGCTCGAGCGTGTAAACAATTTATAATGAAATTTTGCGATAGTAAAATCACCATCCTGTGGATCCAGCCTTATTTAAGAACTGACAAAACTTGGAAATCAGCTGTGAGGAAGTTTGGGTGAGTGTATTTCGCCGTACTATATTATATTGCAAGACGATTCTCAATAAAAAATAGAGGAATTTAATAACCGTTAAAAATGAATTTGGGCTGGACTGTTTTAAAGAAGGGAGGCGCAATAAGATCCATTAACCTCAGAGGTCGTCGAAATAAACTCGTTCCACTTGCTCTCAACTTACTTTCGCAGAGAAAAAGCTTATATAGCACTAAACAGCCTACTAATCTTGAGGTTAAGATTCAAAAAATTGAATTAAATGAACATTTCAATCCTCCATCAGATATATCACTTGCTAAACCTAATGTACTTTTAAGAAAGCGTTCACTGAGGAAGAAACGCGGAGGAACTGAAAAGGAAGTTTTTTCTGCAGAAGGGTTCTTTAACGTTACTGGTTTCTCCACGGCTGAGGAATATGATCTGGAGTCTTTACTTGACAGTTTAAAGAAGCAAGATCTTTATACTCCTAGAAAGTTCTTCTCTACTGATAATCTCGGTGTGGAGCAGGATGTTCTGTATGTTACAGCCAAGTACAAAGTGGGTACTGAGCCCCGAGATATTTACTATTTTCGTGAGGGCTCGGTAGTCCTGTGGAATTTTAATGAAATCGAAGTTAATAATATATTATCATTTTTAAAACCGTTCGAGAAAGAGGCATATCTAAGTCCTCTTGTGATGGGCGAGAGTGAAATAATGCCATACACGTATATTCCACCAACAGTCGTAGATATAGAAGGTGATATTGTGAATGCAAATATGCTGGAGCAGGCACTTTTCCGGGATGGAAAATTTTATTTAACTTCTGGCGAGGAAAATTTCCTGCAGAAGTATACATTATCCAACGCAATAGCGACTTCTATTAAATTGGGAATCTGGGAAGCTACACTGGATAGATATATAGACTCAATAGAATTCCTGACTGAAGATCTAAAAAAGGGAAGTCGGATTCGCATATCTCGTGCGGATGTACTTAGGAAAACTGGCGAATTGTTTGCCCTGCGACACGTCATCAATTTGTCATCTGACCTCTTGGACACCCCCGATTTCTACTGGGACCGCGAGGATTTGGAGACTTTGTATTTGCAAGTTTGTTCTTACTTTAGTATTTCAAGGCGCACAAAAGTTATGAATGAAAAAATTAATCATTGTGTTGAACTAGCAGACCTTATATCACACAACTTAAACGATGCACACCATATTCGACTTGAGTGGATGATTATAATATTAATAATGGTAGAAGTAGGCTTTGAGATTGTACATTATATGGACAGGTTATATGGCAAAGAGGTTGACTTATCAAATCAACGTTAATAATAACATTACTTTAATGATATGTTAAAAGTTTTAGGTAATGCAGACATCACCATTTTAATTTGTATTTTTCAATTTGAAAATTGTGAAAATATGGATAGCCCCCTTTTACATGTGGCAAGATTTCCTTTCAAATTGGAAGTTCGAGTTAATTGGTGAGGGGCTGAATACGAAAACGGACGAGTACATACACCTTCGTACCATGAAAAGGCGAACGCCTTTTTGTGCTCTTCGCTCCTTTGACCCGTCGCTTCTCATTATCTCAGGGAAAGAAGCATTCTTGCAACAATTTCTTAAACAATGTAGAAACAAACGCCAAACAAAAAAAAAGGTTTTGAAAATATTGAGGGGGAATCTTGCCCAATATAAAAGGAGCATACCCAGCAAAACCAGCATTTTTTACAATGGTGGCTGAGTGGGAAAGAGATGCAGATATTAACGTGGCTGAAGAAAGGGATACACGATCACACGTACACAAAAGTTTCGGGTACTTTTTTCCGGATGCTGTGAAGAAAATAATAGAAACTTTAACCGAAACTTCGGGTAGCGCTACCATTTAAATAACCGGTGAATTACGAGGTAGCAGTCTTGCCGGGTATGGATTAAAAGTAATTGTAATTAATTCATATACTCTATTAAATAAGAGGGCTAAACAAGACGTCTTGAAGGCTTGAAACTGACATAGCAACATTTTCGCGTTGATTGCTGGGCTTCCAATTGATTTCGAATCAAGCCGTAACTCTCGGAAGCATATAAATGTTTTCAGCAGTGCTTTTTACTATCACCGCTTGATTCGAAAGCATATAGCACTTTAGAATAATAGAAACTTTAACCGAAACTTCGGGTAGCGCTACCATTTAAATAACCGGTGAATTACGAGGTAGCAGTCTTGCCGGGTATGGATTAAAAGTAATTGTAATTAATTCATATACTCTATTAAATAAGAGGGCTAAACAAGACGTCTTGAAGGCTTGAAACTGACATAGCAACATTTTCGCGTTGATTGCTGGGCTTCCAATTGATTTCGAATCAAGCCGTAACTCTCGGAAGCATATAAATGTTTTCAGCAGTGCTTTTTACTATCACCGCTTGATTCGAAAGCATATAGCACTTTAGACAACCCCTAAAGGCTCAGTTTTATAGACTCCGTTTGCGTGACTACACCTTTTCTAATTGTAGTTCAGAAAGCGTCAAATGTATTTCAGAAATGGTCATTTTTATTTCAGAAACCGTCAAATGTATTTCAGAAATCGTCAGTTTTATTTCAGAAATGGTCATTTTTATTTCAGAAATGGTCATTTTTATTTCAGAAACCGTCAAATGTATTTCAGAAATCGTCATTTGTATTTCAGAAACTATCAAATGTAGTTCAGAAACTATCAAATGTAGTTCAGAAATTATCAAATGTAGTTCAGAAACTGTCAAATGTAGTTCAGAAACTATCAAATGTAGTTCAGATACTATCAGATGTAGTTCAGAAAATTTGAATTGTATAGGGTGTTTGTTTTCGGTGGGCCTATTCTATTGATGAGCTAATTTTTTAAATTCCTGTGTATATACGTGTGTAGAAAGGAAACACCATTAAATATTTCCTATTCCATAAGATTTATTGTTTTATATAATTTTCAACATTGTTTTAACAGCAACATTCTTATATAATTAACAACATAGGTTTATTTGCCTACACACAAACTGAGTGAATTTTTTTGACAATTCCTCCCCAGGTCGTTTTTTATATGTGTTGTTTAAGCTACACAACACAGAGTTGAAAGAAAAGCGGCTATTGTGAAGCAATGTGCCAAAACGGCGAAAAGGACAAAAGGAAAGCGAAAAAGTTTCCGGTACGGAGGTGTCTGTACTCTTCCGCTTGCGTCTTTACAAAAGTTCACCCTATCACAAATGAACTCGAACTTCAAATTCGAAGCTGAAAGCAATAATTGCCTAATGTAAAAGGGGACTTACCTACACAACACAGTTGGTAAAAGTGCGGCTAATGTAACGAAAGCAAATTGAAGCAAAACCATTCCAAAAAGCCAAAGCACCTTATAAGTAGGTATAAAGTGAACATATTTTGCAAGTGTGTACATGTCTGCAAGTATTTAAGTCAGTCTGGAATTGGCTTCAAGGCGTTGATGTTTAAGTAATTTCTGTAAAAAATTTTAAGTTTAATTGGTAATAAAAACTGAACTCAAGTTATAAAATAAAGACAACAAATAATTAATATGTATTAACCAAATAATTAATATCATTATTTCTTTATCATTATACCCTACACCCGAAGGGATGAGGACATATTCGCTTTGTTCTTCCGTTTTAACGCATTAAAGGAGGCGTGGCAGGTGTAGAAAAGTATATACATACATATATTCTGGCTCAGAATCACCTCCTGATTCGATTCAGCCATATCCGTCCGTCTGTGGAAATCGATTACAGGAGAACGAATAGAGGTATGGTCATGAAGTTTAGTATGAATATTCGTTGTTATCCTATGCTGTTTCATTACAAGCTGAGCAAGCTGTAGAGTGAATTTTAACAAAATTTTTTTCTGCGTCCACTATCTTAAAATAAAATATCCTCAAAAAAATGGGCGTGGTCCGCCTACTGGTGTACCATATCATACCATATACATATATACATTATGTATGTGAACATTGTATGTATATCCTCCTTCATTGCGGACGGCAACAGGCTCCGAAAACAATAAAAAAATACAATAACAAATAACATAACAGAAAGAAACTACGTAATTTTTAGACAGTGTCTGCATGGAGGGAAAAGGCGCTGGACAACAGATAACGTCGGAGCAAGGTAGGCAGCAGATAAGGTCCTGAAAATGTGCAAATAAAAAAACTAAAAAAGACCCCCTTTCCCTCCCCGCAAATATCAAATGCATGTTTCTGTCGATATTTGCCGTCCTAGCAGGCAGGCAACAGACCGCCTTAGAAGCGTCTGAAAAATATCGGCAAATAAAAAAATTAAAAAAACTCTCCCTCATTCTCACTGCTCAAACTCCAAAGACCGGCGACCACCTCTTTCGATTCCACTAACAAAAACTTCAGCAAATAGATAAGAAACAAAAACTGTCCTTTTTTCCCTAGGCGTAAAGTAAAAAAAACGTATTTCCATGGATTCCACCAGCAAAAATGAATTAACGAGATATGAATATTTCTTTATTCGGTGCCCTTCCAATTCATAAACGACGAATAATCGTTTTCTTCCGAGTCGTCTAGTGTAGAATTTTCAGCAGAGTATTCGTTCAGTCTCATTCGATTCGAATAATCAAAAGATACTCTGCAGTCAATGCTCGAACGTTTTTCTGTATCTCGAAAGTACTTTTGAGAGGATCCATGCAGACCTCCAGTATGTACATATGTAAATAGAGTATATTTATATGTATAGAGTACATATGTAAACGAGTATACAAATTTTTTTTTGTATATAAAGGAACCACAGCTAAACGTCAAGTTTTTTTCTGCATTTCATATGACATTTCTCAATTTCAGACGAACTCAATTTGAACCATGGAAAGATACACAATCGAGCAACGCGTTAAAGTTATTCAGGCTTGTTATGAAAATGGGCGTTCAAATCAAAATGCATATCGTGCACTTCGTGATTTTTTCGGTCAATTTAATCGTCCAAATGTGCGTACAAACGGAAAAATCTTGCAAAAATTTGAGCGAACCGGGTCTGTAGTTGATGTGAAAACACCAGTGCATGCTCGTACAGCTCGTACTGCAGAAAATATTGCTGCTGTTCGCGATAGTGTGGCTGAAGAGCCGTCCACCTCAACTCGTCGTCGTGCCCAACAATAACGAACTTTTTATGACCCGAATTGGAAGATATGGATGTGGACGATATGTGGTTTCAACAGGACAGTGCCACTTGCCACACAGCTAACGAAACAATGGCTCTTTTGCGCGACAAATTCAATGGCCTTGTTATCTCACGTGGTGGCGATGTCAATTGGCCGCCAAGATCATGTGATTTGACACCGTTGGACTTCTTTCTTTGGGGTTATTTGAAAGAAAAGGTGTACGTCGATAAGCCAGCAACAATTCAAGAGATAATTCGGCATATAAGGATGAGATAATTCGGCACATTAAGGCATAGAACCTCAATTATGCTTCAGCGTTATCGAAAATTTGGACCATCGGATGGAGGTGTGCCGCCGAAGTCGCGGCGGCCATTTGGCCGATATTTTGTTCCATTCATAATTGAATCATACCAATATTATCATAATAAAAAGAAATGACAATAAGTTCCTAAATAATTTGTGTTTTATTCAAAATCAACATCGGCCCTTAAAATTTAACCACCCTTTACATATGCAGACTGTATTTGTGCATAAAAGGTAAAAGTGAGTGATTAAATAAAATTTAGCATTGTGACGTTTGACACGTTACAGTTTCTCCCCTTCTTTGGTGAGGGAAAGACGAGTTACGTGGTACAATTTATATTCGGTTTGCAACCCGTACCGAATAAATTCGATCAATCTTTTTTAGATGAGAGTGTTGACGAATGAGCGAGCGAACGAATAAGCGTAATGATAAAATGTAATCTTTTACCCTCTCGTTGTTGGATAAATTGTTTCT
Organism: Conops quadrifasciatus; assembly: GCA_949752815.1. NCBI lineage: Eukaryota > Metazoa > Arthropoda > Insecta > Diptera > Conopidae > Conops > Conops quadrifasciatus. The sequence continues at coordinate 11,276,447 of OX457081.1, forward strand.
TCCAGGTGGTTCAGGAAACGCTTCGGCAGAAAAAAATTCATTATGTACTTCTTTTTTAAAATCTCTCCACGACAAAATTTCGGCTTGCTTAATCCTATACCACTGTAATGCTTCTCCTTGCAAGATCTCTACCAACGAAGGCATGAGTTGATCCCTGCTTATACGGTAGCATTCAGATAATTCTTCTATTTGCTCAAGGAAATCACAACGTGTCGCCTCCATCGTAGTGTAAATCCCATTGGCGTATAGTAGAGATGAGAGTTTTTCAGTACCGGTGACTTTGTCACTGTAGCGACAGAACAATATTTTTACCAGTGACAGTGACTGCCGCCTCCGTGCCAAGATATTTACACACAAATAATCGAAGCACTGACTTGCTTCGGGATATTCACGCACAAATATTTCTTCCCGTCACTGGCTTGTTCCCGTCGCCGTGAATACGCTTTCGTATTTTTTTTTACGTACATATTGTACAAAAATCTAGGGTTACAATAATTTATAATTATTAATCCAAACAAAATTTTTGGTCGCTCTCGTATTAGGTTTAGTTTTAGCCCTTTAAAGCTTGAAAATTTATTGTCTATATCTCCTAAACTGTAAAAGATGGAATGACCTTTCATCTTACGAAATTCCATAACCTTAATATCTTTTGGAAGGCGGAATTTTTTATTGGTTTTCGGATATGACGGCGATAACTATTAATATATGTATGTATATGTAATATTTATAACACTAGAATTTATAAACATGAATTCATTGCAATATTATTTATAATTTCTTTTAAAAATCAAGTACAAGGCTAATACAATAGCATAATACTATTATTGGTTGTTGGTTATCAGCAAAAACGAGAAAATGACTATGCAGAACGAGCGATAAATGAATCGTTCATAGATAAAAAGATCTACCCCTAAAAGTTCTGGTATCTTTACTTATATCAAAGTCACGGTGACTTAAAATCACTGGTTTAAATCACGGTGACCCCTATGTCACAGTCCCTGCTGTCACCGTTTCTAAAAAATCACTGGATCGCTCATCTCTAACTGTAATGCTATAAACACATAGAAAGTCGGCACCGACATTTTCCGGTGTGAAATGTCAAAATAACACAGACTCTTAGGGGAAACGAGAAAAAAATAAAATAAATGTGAACAGCACCGACAAAACTGCGAAATGCGCGAATATTGTCGTTATCGGTGCTCTTGTTCTTCTTTGAACAGAGTTCTCGTTCTCGTTTGCATGGCAATGAAGTGTTGTTGTTGTTTAAATGTTGTAATCTATCAGCAACGCATTTAGAGCCCATGATTTACGCTGACAAGAACCAGCCAACATTGCTTAACCGTTCTGAATGCAACCAATAGCAATACGAAATGCGGCGCCGCTAAAAGATTGTTATTTTGAAAAGTTCGGCAACCCTGTAACACTTACCATATCTTTGGCTTAAAGTACTTCTCTGGCTTTATGCACCGCATAGTTTTATAAGAATTTTGTTTTCCGTAAATTTATAAATTTTTTTATTCTTAGATCGGGTTGTCGCAATCAGGTTTATATTATAACGTAATAAAAAAAAGAGCCTACAAAGTGTGTAAAGATCACACAGTAAAAGAGCAAAGCATTTTATCACAAAATGAATTTTCTTGGGTTTGGACAATCTGCTGAAATCGATATTGTTTTCGATGGAGCCGATTCTCGAAAAACTACAGAGGTAAAAGGAGAAGATGGCAAGGTGGAGAAAATGTTACTTTACTATGATGGAGAGACAGTTTCCGGAAAGGTGAGTATTTCATAGTCATACAACAGAAAAGATGCAATGCGAAATAGTGGGCGGCATTGCAGATTAAAACTTCTAAGCTTAGGTTACGAATGATTAAATTTGTTGATTGGTTTGGTTGCTTGTAGTATATTTAACAACTAATCTTGTAGTTGCTTTACTCCAAACCATCTTGAAAAATTAGAATCGCAAAATTTAAATGAAGCTTAGAGGTTAAATAAAATCCCTTGCAGATTCTAAAAATAAATATTTTAGAAAATAGTTTCAGGCTCAACTTGCTTTAATCAGATATAATATTTTATCATAAGCCGTGTTTTTTAATGAACTGTATATGTTAGGTTTTCTCCATACAAAGTTGAAAACCCAGGGCCCGAATCGTCGCATTCGGGAGACATAATGGGAGTCGATAGGTAGTTCACTGTGTCGAATAATATCGGTCTAAATCAACTCGATATCGTTTCTTGTGTCATAAATTAGAACTTTTGTATGAGAAATTTAAAAATTTTGATTTGACTCCCATCGTGCGAAGCATATTGACGATTCGATTTGTGTCGGAATTTCATTCTACTCGATTGCTTAGTAGAGATCGACTGCCGCGATTCGGGCCCTGGGCTTTCGACTTGGTATTAGAGAGCCACACAAGACGTCTTGAAGACGCCTATGCACTAAATCATAGTTTTGTACACAGTGTAGCGTAGTATAGTGTGAAAATTACCGAAATTAACGACTTATGCCCGGTTTTTCAGTGCAAGCTTTAGCTCCAACCCAGGCTTAAACTCCGGTTTATCTTTTTGAAGCGTTTTACAGTGTGAGTTTAAGATATAAGCTTAACTTAAAGTGACGCTTAAGCGGTAGAATTCCTGGGCTTAAGCTTTAGATGTCAATTTTTGAAACAACAAATTCCCAGTCGCTTTTATTTAATAAAATCATTTTTATACAACAATTATATTCAACAATTCGTGTGTTGGGGTGAAACACATACATATTTCACTCTTTTATTAAATTAAAATTAAATTTAAATAATTTAACAAAGCCTAAATTGCATTTTACAACATAAATATACATAATAGTTTTTTCATTCATAATTTTTAAGTTCATAATAATTTTTGACATATACCGACTGCGAGACCCGTTTACAATAGATAATTTACAAAAATAATTCACAATAGCACCACAAATACGGCTTAGCTAAGCCTACGACATAAAACGCACTGTGAAACCCGACAGGCTTAATAGCCTGAACACAGTCAAATTTCGTTGACTACAAATGACGTCGCTAGTGTCAAAATTACATTGGCTCTTATGGGAAACGAGAAAAAAATAAAATTTCGTTGCATTCGTCGACGAAAGCAACGTCGGTAGTAGCTCGTGTTCTAATTCCTTAGCCACATAGTACGTCTTGTTCTTCTTTTCTTGTTTGTTTGACAACTATCATCGCTCATCGTCGACGAAATGACTGTGTTCAGGCTATAAGAGTTAAGCTTCACTCTTAAAATTACCTTAATAAAAAAACAGGCAGTTTTTACTGCCAAAACGTTCTGTGTTTTAAAAGTCGTTTCAAAACGTTTTGTGCATAGCTCTAGTATACATATACATATATGTAAAATATATTTGATGCGTTTTGTTATAGCTTATAGGAAGTACTTGTATCTAACTCTGTACTAACAAATCGATTACAATAAGAAACTAATTTGTCAGTGGTTTCCGCAACGTCGTAATAAATTTATATGACTATATTGTGTTATATTCAGTAGTATTAATCCGTTTGTTCTTATGTTGCTTAAAGAAAAGTTTAAAGCTTATTGTTCCGTTTGACACGCCTTAAAGTACACATATTCTTGCTGAGCGTCACTTGCCCTGGACCACTTTAGTCCTGACCATCATATGTCTGCGATGAATTTTTCCACAAATATTCCATGTTGTGTAGAGTAGTTTGGACAAAATTGGTCTAGTTATGACTACTTTTTATAAAAAATATTAATATATACGTTTTAAATAAACTTTAACATTTCTTGACTTTTTTAACTAAATATAGGTTAATGTAACGCTTAAAAAACCGGGAAGCAAGCTAGAGCACCAAGGCATTAAAATAGAATTTATCGGCCAAATTGAACTTTTCTACGATCGTGGTAATCACTACGATTTTAAATGTCTTTCCAAAGCTTTGGCACGCCCTGGAGATTTGATTCAGAATACCAGCTATCCGTTCGATTTTCCAAATGTTGAGAAGCAATTTGAAGTTTACGCTGGGTCCAATGTCCGTTTACGCTACTTCCTCCGCGCAACTATCGTAAGGCGTATTAGTGATATTACCCGGGAGGTCGATATTGCTGTCCATACACTGTGCAGTTATCCTGATTTGAATAACCCCATAAAAATGGAGGTTGGAATTGAAGACTGCTTGCACATCGAATTTGAATATAATAAAAGTAAATACCATCTGAAGGACACGATAATTGGAAAGATTTATTTCTTATTAGTCCGTATAAAAATCAAACATATGGAAATCGCTATAATTAAGCGGGAATCCACCGGCAGCAATAACAATATATTTACGGAAAATGAGACGATCGCCAAGTATGAGATAATGGATGGTGCTCCAGTAAAAGGCGAAAGCATACCGATTCGGGTTTTTTTAGCAGGTTATAATTTGACACCTACAATGCGAGATATCAATAAGAAGTTTTCTGTTAAATATTTTCTCAATCTGGTGCTAATGGATACAGAAGACAGACGATATTTTAAGCAACAAGAAATCACGCTGTGGCGAAAGGCGGATATTCCGCGTTATCACACACAAAATCATTACATAGGGGCTCATGTTCAACGCGCACCGGCTCACTTGGTAGGTGGCTCTGTTGCAATTATGTCTTCAACGATTCCAACCGCATCAACTGCGGACGGTGACGCCAACACGTCAGAAATGTCAGTGCCTGAGTCCAAAATGGGCCTATTTACACGCGAAAGTCCGAACCAAGAGTTTTTCCAGCAACAAGAATCTCTACCGACATCGCCCACAATACCGACTGCTTCTGAAAAAGAACGTGGCATGGGCGATGGGGAAGCTGCAATAAGTACTTCGCCAATAATACTTTCAACAACGCCACCTCCGATGCTATGTATTATTAATGATGAAAAGGAGTCTAGCAGTTGTGGAGCAGAAGACACACATCAAAATGTACCTGACAACGTGAACGTTGACAGTGACTTCACAAATATTCCGCTGACGACGCAGGCTGATGAATCTGAGAAGACAGAAATCATAGACACACCTGCCACTGCCGAGTGAAAGGTTGCGCACTCCGTATTTATAAAATATGCGCGAGTTCTTCTCTTGATTATGTTAACCTCTGCAAATTTCCCCCATTTTACCTGTTTAGACAATTTACTCACACTAATTATATCATTTGTAAAAAAGAATGCAATTAGAATTGGAATTTAATGTTTTTCACAAAAAACTATTGAAGATATCACTTCTGTGTTAGCATTAAGAAAAATGTATGTTATGAAATAAAATATTCTATATACCAGTATAAATCGTGGTATTTAAAAAACCATGGATTACAATTCAATGCATACAAGATAGACTAAATCTCTGAAGCAATTAACCCTGTCATCGTGGTGGTCCTTCGGAGTTAGGGTTATATCTACTGAGCTCAACACCGATTTTTCTGCAAAAAAAGAGCGAGACGGTTTTGTACTGCCAATCCAATGCAACACCGGTACTGCCTGTATTGTAGGCAGTGGTATTCGCTGCAGGCCAGATCAAGTAATTTTTTCCCAGTTAAAACTTAACTCCCACTTTTTTTTTCTTTCTTTTTTCTGTGAGATCATATAGAATTTCGATTAATTTTGGCTCACAGCGAAAGAAGATTGCCGTCCTCTGTTCTATACATTTTAAGAACGATTTTCAGAATTCAAAGGTTCTTTTTCTGCTGCTTCACGAAACCAAACAAACCAGAGAAATATAACTCCTTTTTACATTAAATCATTTGAAGAATGACGAATACAATATACTTATTTTTTATTACTGTTCTCTACTCCCATGCCTCTTTTACTTTAAGATGGTTCAGACGGTCTTGAAGAGTTACATGGGGCTTCATTTTTGAAATCGTTTTAGCAGCAGTCCACTGAGCAACTTTCTTTTCGCGCTTTTGAAGCTCCTTCGCGTGTCCCGAAGATTCTTCCTACAATAACACATGAATACAAAGATTTCCTTGTACTATCTAAATACAATTCTACCAAAGTAAGGTACGGATGACGCAATAGCAGCATGATTTTTTCTTGCCGTTCGAAATCCAACCGCAAAAGTTCTATTGCTTTTTTGGTGACTGGCTTGACTAGCCTTCGTTTTCCTCGAAAAATGTGTCCGGGAACAGTTTTCTTGAAGAATTGAATAATCGACAGATGCATTTTCAGCTCTTATCTCTTTCTTATTTCGCCAAACTCTTCAATGTAGAAATTCGAAACTTTCAATTGCAATATGGGCAACAGAAACCCACAGAGACTGAATGAAATATGACTAAACGTCAGCGGCGTGATCCTCGTGATAAATTACAAATGGCTGCTATTACGCTTTATACACAATTGGTAGTGTTATGCCATAAACACAGTTGAAGGGAGAAAGCACTAAAAATTAAAACAAATGGCAAAATCACATAGGCTCTTATGGGAATCAAGAAAAAGAATTAAATATATAAATGATAATATATAATAACAATTGTGTTAAGATAAAAGAACAAATGTGTTCGGGTTAGCTCTTTTTCCAATTTCACACACACAAAGTGCTCTTCTTCTTTTTTCAGTTTGTTTACATTTCTGGTTCGGAAATTGACAGAAATTACAGTAACTGTATTAAGTTGGTAGAGATTTAGGGGGCTATATCGTATACTCTGACAGGAGAGTTCTTCCTGTGTCTGCTTTGCTGATTTCTGAATTTGTAGAAGATTTTGCTGGTAAACAAGAACAAATTTGGAAAATAGCAAAGCAGACACAGGGAGAACTCTCCTGTGAGAGTATACGATATAGCCCCCTTATAATTAGTCCGTAAGCAAAAAGATTACCGCACAAAATAGTTTTTAGTGCTTTGTCCGTCAAATTGTGCTTAAGGCATTATGCCTTTGTCCTTCCAACTGTGTAGAAGGCTTTATGCGCTACACAAAACTTTAAACACGAAATGAAATGTGAAAAGCAACTAGTACACAATACAACATGGAATGTTGCAAGAAGAGTGTATATTGTTTGAGGTTTTTGTACGAATAAAGGCTCAGTTTCGAAGACTCCGTTTGCGTGCGTAATCGTCAGTAATCTCACGCAAGAAAATTTTAAATATATGTAAACATATGGGATGAGTTTCATAGGATCCGTGCGTTTATATGCGTAAACGGGTAAAAGTATAAACATTTTCTACTTTTTCATCCGTCGACCCGTTCATTCTATTACAATCGTTGTCTAGAGAAATAATTACAACTAGGAATTATCAGGGATGAAACAGAAACGTTTTGAGAAATTTTTTGATGTGAAAAATTTTCGGATAACAAATCTTAGTAATTTCGCTCTAAAAGGCTGGTTTAGGAGTTAAATGTCTCAAAAAATAAAATAACTTTAATTTTCTATTTAAGCAGATAACTATATAGATTTTTGCTTTAGATAAGATATAAAATTCCTATATCATTGGCTGCGTTCAGAATGGACAATCAGTGCAAGCGAATGGCTTGTTTGCTTTCTGACTGGGTAGAAGGGTCAGAAGGGCTGACAAAGCGTTCGCCATTTTTTCAATCGAAAAATTTGTGCGATGGATCTGCTCATAAATTTCTTCTCTGTCACTAATTTTCAGTGCTTTGTTTACTTCTCGTGTGGGGGCAACGTGGAATTTGGCAATGAAGTGTTGTTGTTGTGTAAATGTTACCGTATACCAGTGGTTACTAAACTATTCTGGTCGTGGAACCCCCAAATTTTTTGCCAATGATCGCGGAACCCTGAATATATTTTAAGCAACGACTATTCAAAATTTAAGCAGATGTTAAATGAAACAAGTATTATTTTGGTACTTCGGATTTTATTGAATTAAACAAAACTTAAAAAAACAATTCATGATAGAAATAACTAATAAAAATTTAAAAAACATAAACTAGAATAAATAAAAAAACTTCAATGTGACGAATGCACCTGCTTCTTGGAGTCCACGATTATTTTAAAATTGGGCGATTATTTTATATTTGATAAATGAACTCGCTTCACATTATTTTTCTCATTTCAGCGTGCTTTTCGCTTAGTCATATCAGTCCTATACCAATTATTCGAGTTCGTCGGTGAGAGGTTGAACTTTCGTATAGACGAAAGCTGATGAAAGTTAAAAGCACCTTATTTCAAAATTTTTAATTTAATTTGGTGGCCGATTGTAAACTTTCCTAGAAAATGTCAATACATTAAACTAAATTTGTCGCGCGGAACCCCTAAATTTGTTCGTGGAACCCCAGGGTTCCGCGGAACACACTTTGGGAACCGCGGCCGTATACTATCAGCAACGACTCAGAACGCATTCAGAGCAATGATTTATGCTGACTAGTATAAATCATTGGCAACTCGCTTTCTTATTGTCGGGGCAATAGTTTGGCGAGAAAAAATATGACGATAAATGGCTATCATACGGCGACTCGCTTTCTTACAGCCACGGCAATAGTTTGGCGATAAATTTATGACGATAATTGTCTACCATACAGCGACTCGCTTTCTTACTGCCACGGCAATAGTTTGGCAATAAATTTATGATGATAATTGTCTACTTAGATTAATGAAATAAGTTGTTCATATCATATATTATTCTGTGAATTTTTATTTAAAATAATTTTAGATTCTCTCTGCGATTCATTCTTCGTTACCAATTCAATAATTATTTGATGTGCTTTAAAGTTAAAATTTTGCTTCTGTGCTGCATTCCATCCAGTCATCGTTACCATTCATCATTAACGAACAACATCCTGCAAACATAACTCCTGGCAACTCGACATGTCTATCTGCTGGCAACTTGACATATCTAACTACTGGCGACTGGACATGTCTTATTGCTGGCGACTCGTAAACTTTTAAATATTATCGTAAAAATTACCTGGTTAATCCTAAAAAAATTTTACGATTATTTTTATTTTCAATTTCTCATATCGCGTAACATGAAGAAATCCTGAAAGGACTTTTCATTTTAAGTTGCAAAAATTTCTAGCTTCGGCCGCAAGCGCCGACAACCTTGCCAACACACGACCAAAGCAAACACAGACGTATAAAATTATCCAACTCAAGCAGCAAACAACTGCCCATGATAAAAGCGACGAAACGAAAGGGTAAGAAATACACATGAAATGCATTTGGCTAGGCAATGGACGAAGAAAGAAAACGTTCAAATCGCCTGCTCCTTGCTTTTTGTTTCGTATGTGTGTGCCTGTTCTTGGCTATTCTTTGCAATGAAGCAAATGAAGGGAAAGAAAACCGAAGAGAAACAATTCAATGGAAGGCAAGAGCTGGGTCCATGGTACTTGTCGTGTTTATCGCCTACCGACCGACCGCATCCGTTGCGAAAAATTTAAACATTTTCGTCATGCGCCTTCTATATACTGTATATTCTTTGATTAAATTTTTCTCTCAGCTACATTGCTTCAAAAGAGTAGTGGTGCCTATATTTTATTGAAAATCTCATAGCATTGTGCTGGCAAATTTGGATAGCAAAAGTAAAAGACATACGTTTTTGACAGAAAATGCATTTTAGAAAAATGTATACACGTGCATGTAAACAAAATGTTTATATAGCTGCATCCAGTTAAGCAGCCTATTGTATTTAAATGCGCAGCTAGAGAGAGCTGTAGCTGCAGTGATTGTGTTTATACTCTAAAGAGTAATTTTGAATGTTGGTTGTATGGAAATCAAATAAATTTTATTTTCTTCCATCCGGGAAGAAACTTCATTTTTTCCGGGAGCTACTGTCAAAAGCAAATAATGAATATTGGATGTATTTTATTCGAAACAACACAAAAATATGCCCGTTTTGTGGAAAATAAAGGGTGGTGGATATAAAAACAAACTTAAAAAACACGAAGTATCATTAAAGCAATAGCTTAAATAGCTTAATAGCCTAAATAAAGGTGTATGCGCAGCATATGAGCCTTTAAGTGGACGTCAGACAGAACACCATTTACGCTCCGCGATGCGAAATTTTCGCCCGGTTGTGTTACACCGAAACCCCATAAGCACATCAAAGAAAAAACATTGTTTAAGGCTCAGTTTCATAGACTCCGTTTGCGTGCGTATCCGTCAGAAATCTATTACAACTATAACAATTGTTGTTGTAAACGCCCGGACTCTATAAAACTTATCCCATATGTTTACATATATTTCAACTTTTCTTGCGTAAGATTTCCCAGCACCGCCCCCAAAAGGGAGCGACGAAAAATTTTGTTTGTTGGGGTCTACACCAAAAACAACAACAACAAAAAATACAACAAAATTGGAGTATTTTTTCCCCGGGTGTGAAATTATTTTTTAAGAGCCTAATAAAGAGTATAAGTATCGGGTCATATAAAAAGTATCCGCGATTTTTTATTACATTTTTTAACAGAGATTTTCTTTATTGAAAATCAATTTTAATCAAGAACATATTAACCATTATTATCTTTGACCTTTTGCCATTTTTCGGATAGCTTCATAATTCCATCGCTGTAGAATTTCTGTGGCTTATCGTCGAAAAACTTGGCCAAGTAATTTTCAGCGGCGCTTCAGTCGGCCAATTTTTTACCATCAAGAGAACTTTGCAGAGACCGAAACCATCAATTTGTTCTAAGTCATTAAAGGTGTGTGTGGCAGCGCATTGCCATGATGGTACAACTCCCTTTCTGTTGGCCAATTCTGGTCGCTCTTTCTGGATTGCTTCGTTTAAACGGTCTAGTTGCGCACAGTACAGGAACGTATTGATGGTTTCGCCACGTTGCAGCAGCTCATAATGGACAATTCCCTCCCAATCCTAACAAACACTCAACATGACCTTGTTTGCCATTAGTCCAGGCTTTAAAGTCGTTTGTGAAGGGTCAGCAGCCGTGATCGGTTGCGTTTAATATTCTCACATTTCATCAATTTTTCATGGCCTGTAATGATTCGCTTCAAAAAGGGTTCGATTTCGTTGCGTTTCAGCAGCATTTCACTGCACCAGTTGCAAAATTTCATAGACTTTCTTAGTGAGTAGCTGACCAGAGCGAGGTGGGAACGGAATTGAGCAAACCACTCCTGGGTCCTTGGTTCACTTACAGCACTCTCACACTTCACACATTATTTCACTAGTTTTCAAACCAATATAACTTACGCGAGCAACGAATGAGAAAACTATCTTTATAAAAAATGTCCGCTGAAATGTTACCTTTTCATGACATGTTCGTCATGCATGTCAAACATGTTCGTTTGAAAAAATCGGGTGAGTGTTGCCCGATATATAGGCATCAACACCATCTAGTCATCAAAAACCGCGGAAGCTTTTTATATGACCCAATATATAAATACATACATACACATCGGTAATACATATTAGAAAAAAGAATATAACGGTTACCTGCTGTGGAACAAGTATTTATTGCGAAATCTGGTATTTATTATAGATCTGCGGCGTATTTTGGTGTGTGCGCGGAATTATTAAAAATTGTTAAGCAATGGCAATATTGCAGCTAATTTTTCAATACTTTTAAACTATTCAAGAGCCACAAGTATGATTCTACTGAGCCGCATTTTGCCGACCCGTGGCCTAGGGTATAAAAAATATCTTGAAAAAGGACCGGATTTGTAAGCGGCTGGTGACGGAGCAAATTGCACATGTTTCCAGCAGTATGGAATGTAAACAAATTCTGACGCCAGACGCATAAGTTTAATTTAAGGGGATTTATTTGCGAGAGAGCGTTGTGACGACTTTTCGATGTGGGTTCACAGTTAAGATTATACACAAGGAGACCCGCCGTTCGCCGCTGTACTATACGGCTGTGCAAATTTTTTTAAGTTAAAATGTAAAATCTCTGCAGTGCCTCACGAGTAAGTGTAGCGAGCCCGCGGGTTACTCATGCCTGCTCTATACTCTAGAGCAGAGCTCTGCAACCGCTCTGCCGCGATAATTTTCTTGGAAATAAAAAATTCAATATTAATTAACAGCCTTATTGACAAAAATCGAGGGTTATGATCGTTGCCGCTGCCACCACGCGGAAAAACCTGTATGAAAAAAAACTTCACATTACCGAGAGGATTCTGCTAATTATGATCTTTCTACATACAGTAGAAGACATATTCATTTTTTATTATTATCCATCGCTAACATCTTTTAAATAGGCTAATGCTGAATTAAATTAGTAAGTGTACCATATTATACACCGTTTTAAATGTAAAAGGGCGGGATTTACAGGAATGCCAAATTTACATTTACTTTATACCTTAATGTATTCGTTTAGGAGAAAAAATTATTGTTTCAAGGACAAATTGTCATATTTCTACCGTTATATTTTAACCGTTATGATGTATATCAGGCAGTAAAAATACCTTTCAAACGGTATATTACCCGTTCCGATAACTCACTTAATTACAGAGATATTAAGCTTTTATTAGTTGCTTCTAAAGGCAAGATGGCTGACTTCCGGCGAAAACAAAATTAGTTGGGACTAATTAGTCCGAACTAATTTTGTTAGGACTGCGGTCCTAACGGTAAAAAAATTAACAAAAAATTGGAGCTGCTCACCTATTCTTAAGTTGTTTCAAATAATTTGGTTTAACAGCGTAGCATCGTTAAACGACATCGGGCTTTTCGTAACATCTTTTGCGAAAAGCCCCTATTCTCCTACAACAATCTTTGGCTAAAGCCCGACGTTTTTTCTATGTATTCAAGAGATCAATACTCGGCATTTTATATCTTGTGAATTTTATATCTTGTCAGTCCTCTTAAGATTAACACCAAGGCGACAGTCAGTCGTCTATTTTAAAATAATGGATAGAGCCGTATTGATACAGATTTTTAGAACATTAGTGTACTCACCATTTAAATACTTGGCATGAGACGGGTCGCCACCAAATTCGTACCAAAATCACTCAATTTCGACCAAGAACAGCATCGCATTAACATTGCTAAGGAGATGTTGAACTCTGTCCACGACGACCCAAATTAGCTCCAGAGGGTCATAATTGGTGACGAATCATAGGTTTATGGTTATGACGTGGAAACCAAAGCTTAATAATCCTAATGGAAGCTGCCGCACGACCCAAGGCTAAAATCGAAGACGAGCGGACACACGTCCAAGCAAAATAGGTGTCAAAACTTAACTGAACATTCTGAACATAAGTGAGGGACATGAGTACCAACATAACGCCACAAAAAAATTGAAAACCGAATACGTAACCCGAGGACATTCAAAATTCGCGATACTTTTTGAACAGACCTCGTACATATGTATATCTATATATATTAACTACTACTACTAGCTTTATATACATATATATACATATATATATATATATATGGGTGTTACTACAATATATGTATATATATGTAACTATTATATATTAGAGCTGTGCACAAGCCGTTTTGAAGACAGCTAGGCACAAATCGGCACGACTGCTGTTTTGTGACTGCCGTATGAAAATCGCAATAAACAGCAACTGTTGTGGTGCCTTTACCCGACCGACATTCATTTTTACTGCTTGTTCGAAAATTTGGAGTTGCTGTTTTAATGTTGATGCATTTCTCTCTCGTTCCTTCCGCTTAATCTCCAAAGGAACGAAAGAAACGCAAACAACTCACCCTCTTTCCCTCCGCTCGAACTCGAAAGGAACGAAAGGCAAGCATTTGCGCCGCTCGCCATTCCGTCGATGGTGCTTTGTTATCACCAGAAGCGTCTGAAAACTAATTAAGAAATTACGAAGAAAAAACATCCCCTCTTTCCACCCGCTCAAACTCAAAAACCATTCTTATCTATTTTTCCATGTAATTATCGTCTTTTTCTTACTTTGTTTTTGTTGTAAATGGTCCACAAATTGTGGCCCCGAACAACGATTGAAAACAATGAAAAAATGTTCTGCCACAATTTCGAGAAAAACGACAAAAAAAAAAGAAACGAAAAAAAGGGAGAGGCACGCTATGCTTTTTTTCTAACTAAAAGCCTAGGAGACGGCTGAACGTTTGTATGTTTTTAATATACATATATGTGCATTCCGTGTGTGTACCCTCTCTTATATCTATTTAGCAATTGTTGGCATTAAAACTGTTGTGTCATTTTCGTCTGACAATTTTGTTTTTGTTTCCAGCAGAGCACAAGCAATAAAGGCTATGAGTGCAAATCTGAAATGTTTTATCAATTTTTACTGATAAAACGTTGTGTGTTTTGAAAGTGGTTTTAAAACGGCTTGTGAACAGCTCTACTATATATATTACTATGCTACTATAACTACTTCTACTCTATATATATACTATACTAGTTAACTAGTAGTTATATGTATATATATATGTATATACACCCGATGCAATTCTTATCATTATTAGCTTCTTAAGGAATAACAAATACAATCCAAACATAGTATATAACAAATATAATATATTTAGATGAAGGACACTTGTCCGGAACAAAAAAGCATTTAACATCATTAAATTACCTATTTGATAATTATAATAAAAACACTTCGCATATACGTATAAATACTTTACTACAATTTAAATCTAAGTCGCACATTTTTGGAATATATAAATAAATAAATATTTTTAATATTTTGTTAACGGATGTTGTTTAAAATAAAAGATTATTTGGTTTTTTTATTCATAAACATTGGGTCTAGCAATGAACTTCTGTCTTCTATTTTTATTCAATAATTATTAATTAATATTAATATTATTAATTATTAAACTAATTATTTATGCTCTTGTATAAAATCTTGAGTCCAATATATCCTTTAATTCGATTAAAGAAGATATAAATGTCTACGACATGCATTCAAATCTAACAAACGGTTAGTGGGTAATCATGTAGCATTTTTACCCAAGACTCGTCTGTTCCAACAATATCGCATCTATGAATGCGTTTTCCTTGCGATTGCAGCTCTGCAAATTGTGATACGATTGGATCACGGTTGCATGAAGCAACAGCAACAACAGTGTCATGCTCGTTCAGAAAATAGGCCACAAATCTTAAATTCTCCAAATCACCTGTGATAATTACGTCGGAATAATTTCCATATCCAGAATAGCGCAAACCTTTTCCAAAAACCATAGTAAAGAAAAATGGTACAGCATTTAACTTTTGGACTCTGAAGCCTGCCATATTGATCGCAGCTATACGACCATGATACTGCGCGAGCTGGTAATGACCGATTGTACCCCGCTTATTTCCAGTTGAATAAATAGGTGCATTCGCTATATCCCCACCAGCGTACACGTCAGGAATGTTCGTCATAAGACAAGCATCGGTATCTACGGAGCCTTTCTCATTAAGAGCAATGCCCGAGTCCTTAAGGAAATCCGTGTAGAATTTAGTGCCAGTGCCCATTATGAGAAGATCGCATGGTATTTTTAAACCATCCTTAAGCTCCACTTCCACAACCTTGCCATCGCTATTACCAATGATGTTTTCAATACCGCTCTGCATGACCATGGTAACGCCGTTGTCCTTGAACAAATCCAGAATTCGCTCTCCAATTTTCTCTCCAAAACTTGTCTTCAGCGGTACACTATCACGACCGACAATAGTTACCTGAATCAGTTACCATACCAAAGAAAATTAATTTTATATTTTAAAAAATATTGTGTATGTGGTTTTTTTAGAAAATCTTAACATATCGCACCTCGGCAAGAAGACTGTCAGAGTTTCCCAAGAGTTCTAGTGTTTTTTGTTTCATACAACGCCACATCTCGGCAAGAAATTGCACATTAATTATGAGGTTTTATAGCAGGTAGGATTCGAGACTGCCGATCTTTTGGCATACTTATCTCGTTTTCATAATAACCCAAGTTGTGTCAGTCTTCTTGTTAGGGTGAGGTATGTATGGTATCGTGACAATTTACTGACATTAAATAAACATTTATTTTTGGCACATTCTAGAACAGTGATGGCGAACATTTTTCTGTAAGGGTCAATATTATATAATTTTATTTTTTAATTTTACAGTTTGGGTCAAAATTATACTAATTATACCTTACACTCAATGGGATGTGGGTATATTCACTTTGTCCCTTCGTTTGTAACAATTACAGAAGGCATCCCTTCGGGTGTAGGGTATAAAAATCGGACCAGTGACACGCATACTTTTT
The DNA here is from genome assembly GCA_949752815.1 of Conops quadrifasciatus. Lineage (NCBI taxonomy): Eukaryota > Metazoa > Arthropoda > Insecta > Diptera > Conopidae > Conops > Conops quadrifasciatus. Next base: position 11,292,520 of record OX457081.1, read on the forward strand.
AAAGCAAATGTGAATTAATCCGTGCTTATAGCTTAATTTCTCAGCTTGTAGAAGCTATTTTTTGAAGCTAAAATTTTATTTGCGAGTCCACCGTCTCAGACTAAAATAAACTCCAAAAAGGGCGTGTCTGTAAGTGAAATGAAAGTGGGCGTCACCCACCCACTTTAATCATCCCTTTGACGGATGCGTGCGTAGGGTATACAAGCTTCGGCCAGGCCAAAGCTAACGCTCTTACTTGTTGTTATATGTAAATTTGACAGTGGGTCGAATACTTGGCATTTAAATTTAATTCTGATAAATCTAATAAAATTTGATTTTATGATTAGATGTTTAAACTGATTAAACTTATCCAGAAAAAAAATGTTTTGGGAAGTGGTTAAAATATAGCATGGGCCATATAAAAACGTGGTCAGTAGGTCAGTCTTTAACCTGCCGGTCATAGGTTCGCCATCACTGTTTTAGACCCTAAAAATTTGCCTTTTGCTCAACTTACGCTTTTTACTTTCGATACTAGATAAGATGCTGCTTCCAAAGATATAAAACTGGATCCTAAGCACACAACATTCATATCCTTATTAATAATTTTACTTATTTCCCGAGTCCCCTCATAATCGCGCACTGTTAGTACATTGCTAAGATCAGCACCTTGGATTGGTGGTTTATACGCACGGCAACCCGTTGCTATGAAGGCCTTATCGAATTTAATGGAATCTCCATTTGAACAGACAACAGTTTTGTTAGCTGTGTCTAATTTAATACCTTCCACTCCAAGCATGGCTTCGATACCATGCTCCTTGTAAAATTCGGTACTTCGAAATTGAATTGTTTCTATTAAAATGTCCATTGATTTTGAAATCTTTACACGATCATATGGCAAATTGTTTTCTTTACACAGCATGACAATGCGCCCCGTGAAGCCTTCTTGCCTCAGAGTTTCGGCGCATACCGCACCAGCTGGACCACCCCCTACAATGACGAAGACATCTTGATTTTCCAAAGAGCGTTTTGCCATGTCCTTCACTCGCTTGGTATTTTCAAGATCCTTAAGCTTGGCGTAAATTTTAACATCACCATTTGACTCAACGTTTACTTTGTAGCACGGAATTGAATCCAAACCAGGAAAATCTTCAATATCACCGGTTTCGATGTTAAAACAAGCTCCGTGCCAGGGGCAACGGACGCGACCTTCTCCTAGTGCGCCACGATGTAACGGAGCACCGTAATGAGAGCATTTGCTGCCAATAGCCCTTATTTGTCCATTTTGCTTGATAAGTAATACTTTCGTTTCCTGATTCAAATCTACTTGCTTCATATCATTTTCATTGATTTCGTCTTCCTTGCAAATAACCACTGGTTCAGCATATTCCTCCATTTTGGTATCCGATGTAAGTTGATAAGAACCAGTGGTCTCTGAAAAATAGAGTAAAAATATAACAAGCTGCTTGAGGAAAAATGCTTGTTGAAGTAATATATTAATTAAGACTTTTATTTCAAAGTTTTGTTTTGTAATCAAATGTACATACGTATGGATCCAGTCACCGCACTCCCTTATTTGGGAAATGACCAACCCAGACACTAATTGTTTAAACAGAACCACTAAACCTGAAAGAAACCTGAAAGGAGGATTTTTACACAAGCTTGTGTAGAGTTGTGCAGTTCGTCCACGACCTAGTTCCATTGAACTAATCACTACCGTGAACCAAGAATGATAGAATACAAGATTGCGTATTGCGCAGGTCCGTTACTCGGTGTCAGCGTATTTGACGTTTGGTACGTGACGTCATTACAGCATTAACATGTGTGAAATTACAAGTGAATCCTTAGGCTTTTTAATTTGGCAATTTAAATAAACGAAGTATAATAAGGTGCAGTGTAAAAAAAATGCAGCTTATTCCATCAGCTTTTTTCATTTTCCTTCCGACAAGGAATTATTGAAAGTTTGGATCAAATTTTGCCGAGAGGAAAAAGGCTTCAGACGGCTTTCGTAAATCAGTTTTTTTTGTTTTGGCCTTGAACGTCTGAAATTTTCAAGCAATCCAAAGCATTAAATTGCTGATGATAAAAATAAAATTTACTTTGAATGGATGCTAGCTCTCGCGAAATATCAGCAATACCAACACGCACAGATTTCATAAGTTTAATCAAATCAGATTTTATTGACCGACAGTGAGGCTGTGAGGTAAGAGAAAGAATTGATCTCGGAAGATGGTCGTTTTAAAACTTTTTATGGTCGTTTTAAAACTACTTCTAAAACACACAACGTTTTATCAGTAAAAATTGATAAAACATTTCAGATTTGCACTCATTATGGCATTATTGCTTGTGCTCTGCTGGAAACAAAAACAAAATTGTCAGACGAAAATGACACAACAGTTTTAATGTCAACAACTGCTAAATAGATATAAGAGAGGATACACACACGAAATGCACATCCATACATACATACGTTCAGCCGCCTCCTAGGCTTTTAGTTAGAAAAAAAGCATTGCGTGCCTCTCCCTTTTTTTCGTTTCTTTTTTTTGTCGTTTTTCTCGAGAAACGACATATGGAATAATGAATAAGTATGCTTTGGAGTTTGAGCGGAGGGAAACAGGGAGAGTTTTTTCTTCTTAATTTCTTAATTACTTTTCAGACGCTTCTGGTGAAAACAAAGCACCATCGACGGAGTGTCGAGCGGCGCAAATTCTTGCCTTTCGTTCCTTTGGAGTTTGAGCGGAGGGAAGGAGGGAGAGTTGTTTGCGTTTCTTTCGTTCCTTTGGAGATTAAGCGAAAGGAACGAGATAGAAATGCATCAACATTAAAACAGCAACTGCAAATTTTCGAACAAGCAGTAAAAATTAATGTCGGTCGGGTAAAGGCACCACAGCAGTTGCTGTTTATTGCGATTTTCATACCGATTTGTGCCTAGCTGTGTTGAAAACGGCTTGTGCACAGCTCTAGTTCGTAGATAAGGAAGGATTCTGTTTTCGTAATAACGCAAGTTGTGTCAGTCTTCTTGTTAGGGTGAGGTATGTATTTTATCGTGACAATTCACTGGCATTAAATTAAGATTTATTTTTGGCACATCCTAGAACATTGATGGTGAACATTTTTCTGTAAGGGTCAATATTATATAATTGGACCAGTAGGCGGAACAGTGACACGCCTACTTTTTAAAGCAAATGTGAATTAATTCGTGCTTATAGCTCAATTTCGTGGCGTAGGTCAGTCTTTAACCTGCGGGTCACTAACCTGCTGATCTTAAATTTACTTTGAATGGATGCTAGCTCTCGCGAAATATCAGCAAAACCATCACGCACAGATTTCATAAGTTTAATCAAATCAAATTTTATTGACCGACACTGAGGCTGTGAGGTACATAAGAGAAAGAATTGATCTCGGAAAATGATCGGACATGCGGGTTCGCATGTAGGTTCGCAGATAAGGAAGGATTCTGTACTTGGGCGAGAAGATATTGGGATCTTGCAGACGTTACAAAGAAGGATTCGTTTAAAAAGTATATAATAGAAGGCATAACGGCAACGCAGTTTGCTTTTACATTGGGCAAGAATTGCTTTCAACTTTTGTCCACTTTCGTCTTTACGAAAGTTCACCCTCTCACAAACGAACTAGAATAATTGCCTACAACTACAACGTTTCTCTACTTGAACTGAGCGAAAAGCACGCTGAAATGCGAAAAATAATGTGAAGCGACGTGCCAAAATAGGGCACAAAAGGAAAAGAAAAACGGAAGTCGAAGAGTCTTTATTCCCGTGAGAAAAAGATAGGGCCGACTTTCTTGTTAAGCGACCGTATGTGATCCGTTGGTTCGCACTACAGGCTGCAATTTGGTACCCAAATTTGGGGATTTCCATCCGTCCGGTCTACGCTAATCCGAGCGTGCGGTCGAGAAATCTTTTCCTTTTACTCCCACATAAAAGCAATTACATATTTGCATTTAAGTTCCGGCCTATACATATGTAGTTGCTTATACCTCTTTTCATTGGAGAGCTTTTCAACTAATAGGCGAAAGAAAGTAGGATAAACGGGTAGTAGTGACATAGTCTCAGTATTAGTGTTTTTACTTGGCATATATTGTGTCAAAGGTGAACACTGCTCTCGAGCTCCGATCCCAATTAAAAAAGAATCAATTCCGCAATACGTTCTTTTTTTTGTGTTATTGAAAACATTAGTTAGGAATTCATTTTTTAACTATATGGATCCGTCCCCGCGTTGCTGTGGCTCATTCTGGTTAAATGGTTAGAAAGCGTGTGTTGCTTCCGACCACAAATGAAATATTCCTCATACAAACGTTGCAGCCCGTTTTCAGGGATTGGATTTTGAAAAATGCCGAAATATGTATTTGATTAATTATACCAAAGAGTATTAAGACCAAGTTTCAAGCAAATCTGACCATAAAGTCTTTGCAAAATTTCAGCTCTCTAGGTCCAAGCGTTTAGCCTGGGCGTTGATGAGTCAGTCAGGACTTTCATTTTTATATATAGAGATTACAAGTGTGTGTTCTACTCAACAGTATTGAACCAGTATATGGGTTGTATGGATGGTATATGGATTGTATATGGAGTATATGGAATTTGGATTGTTAAATTACTAATGTAGAAGTTCTACAGCATTTAAGTAATTGTAAGTACTAATTTTAAGTAAAAAAAGATTAAATAAATTTTTATCGTATTGTTATACAAAATGATGTATTAAATTGTTTCAAAAAAAGGAGAAGGTGAGAATTAGGACGTGATGGCTGAGGTCGTCAGAAAATAAATGGCGGTTATTTCCGGAATATCTGCGAGGTAAGTGAACCTTGTGAGGTTTGTGAATGGACAATTAGATTAAGTTATTGTTGGTTCTCTGTTGGTCGGAAACGCAACAGGTTTTTATAAATATTATACACAAGTCCCTTGTTAATTATGTTCAAACAATTGGTCTTTGGCATATGCTCAGTTTGACTTATGCTGGGTTTACATTGTATGAATCAGTTGATACGCTGTATAAAGAATTAGAGTCCACTCGAAGTCAAATGTGTTTTAACATTGGAGTAAGCGAGAGAAAAGTACCGATTTGCTATAAAATTGTTACACATTTCTGTCTGAATTCGATATCAATGTTATAGGAGTTGATACAGAAAGATACACTAGCTTAACTTTTTGTATCAATCGTATGACGTCCTATAAATTCTCCATAAAAGTAACTGAATCTAATTGAAATTGTAATAACACTGAACGTCGTATCTCTGGAACGCACAATAGCTCTTCAAAATCGGATTTATGCATTCTACAATATTGAAAAAAGAGCGAAGGATCCTTACTTTTCAAATTAAGAAAAGACGAAAGGAATGCACCACTAAAATCACGCTCTAAGTAGTAGTCTCTAACCCAACAAGCACGAGATACACTCTGCTTTCCTTTAACGAGCTTTCGCGGCGTTAGAAAATCTAAAAAATCTTCGTCTAACAATCCAAACATATCCATTGTAAAATTTTAAATTTTTTAATAATGAATGAAAATGCCACTTGTTTATTTGTTTGTTTGTTTGAGTTATAGCAACTAATATATCTGTCTTGTTTGCAAATATTTCTCTTTCACTTTAGCAATTATAGTAGAATTCATACACCATATCAATTGATTCATACAATGTAAACCCAGCATTATGCGTTTGAGCAGCTCAAAGCAAAACTGCGCGTTTTTGTGTATGTAGAGAGGAAAAATTACGACGTAACTTCCGAAAACATGTGATAAACAACAACAACATTCATACGTCGGTATAAGACTAGCTTTGTCCTAGTTTTGCATGTTATTGAATGGTGGCATTATTGTGGGGTTGAGATGGGACCCAACAAAATTCTGCAGGAAGTGAGGAGATGGAGACAGTAGAGCTATATGTATGCTCTACAAATGTCCACTCTTCGGTGGCAGCCGAACCAATTCCACGATTTGAAGCAATGTTGGGTACTTCCACGATTTGAAGCGAGTAGCGGGTGCATTATTTGGTCATCTTTTGCATTTCTCCAATGTTGTGTACGACAGTTTGAACCAAACCTGAGTTCGAAGTTTCTAATTGTTTATCTAAAAGTATTTGAAAGTCTCTTGAAAAATTGATTGAAATGTAATAGAATTTAGGAGAAATCAGAGTTGCAAGCGAATTTTCACTGAGTTTTCGCTGGAAATTCAACGAAAAGCAGCTTTTCGTTTAACTATTTTTATACAGACGAAATTTTAATTTTCGGTGTGTTTTCTGTGAACTTTTGAAAACACGTGTTTTCAAACAATAGCGTTCATCGGAACGTAGGAATAAAAAAAAAATAATGAATCTTTTACAAAATTTTCCTTGGTTTTTACATATTGAAAGATATACGCGTATAAACAAGTAAGAGCGTTATCTTCGGCCTAGCCGAAGCTCATATACCCTACACCCGCATCTGTCGAAGTGATAAAAAGTGGGGCGGGTGACACCTACTTTCTTTTTATTTAGAGAGAGTAAACTCTTCATAGATAACTGGTAATAGACTAGTATTAATGGTATACCAGTGGGCGGACCACGCCCGTTTTTTGAGAGTATATTTTAATCTAAGACGGTGGACTCGGAAATAAAATTTTAGCTTTAAATTCACTCTACAAGCTGAGAAATTAAGCTATAAGCACTAATGAATGCATATTTGCTATTAAAAGTGGGCGTGTCACTGGACCGATTTTCCCCATTTTCAATACCAATACAAATAAAGTATAGGATAATAAAGAATATGCGTTAAAAATTTCAAGACTATACCTTCGTTCTCCTTTAACCGTGACTACCACAGACGGACGGACAAGGAAGAACTTAAATTGACTCCGGAGGTTCTTCTGAGCCAGAATATATATACCCTCATCCCTTCGGGTGTAGGGTATTAAAATAAGAACCTGGGACCCCATAGCAGTTGCTCGGAACTTTTTTCCGAACGTTGCCAAGTTCTATGAAATAAATTTTATGAATTATGAATTAGGTTTAATGGGGCGAAAAATTTTAAAAATAAGAGTTTTAATTTTTTGCAATGTGAATAGTAAAAAAAGGCCGTTCTATCGTTTTAAGCAAAGCACTTTGCCTGTAAACTTTAAAAATTTTTTTAATTTTTACAAACATTTTTGCCTTGAAAACATGGACATCTGTTGATAAATTAAGTTTTACAAAACAAAACAAAAATATTCGAATATATACTGACATTTTATTTCAGAACAAAAAAAAATTAAAAACAAAAACAAAACAATGTCAATAAATTCAATAAATTATTTACACACTTGTTGACCAACCACTCTAATAGAGTAAAAAAAACACCAAAATGAATTTTTTAGAAAAAAATACCTCGACAGATCGATTTGCAATCTCTCAATCTCCCTGATATGTGAATATCAAAGAAATCCTTAGAGCCGATTTCGACCTCGAAAAATCTACAAATATATATACAATTTTAGCTCGTTTAATAAGATTAGATAGATAGATAGATAAACATAAATGCGAATTTTGATTTCTTACTGAACTAGAATTTCACAATTAGTTTTTACTTGTAACCGACAGAAGCATACAAGTACAGTGCACGCGCAGTAGTGTGAACTAATTAAAACCAAGCGGGTTCACAGTTTCAAATTTTTTCACTTTTGCGAATGTCAAAATTTAAGGCAAAACATATCCCCACTTTATCCTAATTATGCATTTTTAAATGGAAATTTACATTTATGAAACCAAATTTAATTTTATTCAAGAAAGAACCAAATACAGAAACATATTTATTAAAAAATGTTTAAGAATTCATTTCACAAGAATTAAGAATTAATTCGTATGACCTAAACACGCGTGAACTTGTAATTTTTAAGCCAAACATGCACATTTCGCAATAATACGGAATTCCCCGAATTAAAAAATTCGAAAATTTCATGTATTTATGTATTTTCAATATGTAAGCATTCATATAAGTATTGTTCATCTTTTAGAGCTTTCAAGTCTTGTTCACTCTTTAGAGTAGTCAATGCAAAATAAAATGTGTTCATATTTTGGGGTGTTCACACTACTGCGCGTGCACTGTAATGTGTATGTAGTAGATTGTATGCAACTCACTTGTAAAACAGGTTTTAATTTTTGAAGTAATTATTGGTACACACTTTTATTATTACTTAAAAACAATAGCAATAAAGCGTAAAAACGAATTCATGCGATATGAAACTTGTCCGGCTTACTCTTATTTGATACATTTTAAACTGACGTAATGTTTTGATTATTTGATCTATGTATGTACATATTTTATTAACTAATCGTAGAAACAATTGCGGTGTTACACATTCGATGAAAGACTAAGTAAAGAGTTGCTGTTAGCAGTTATTTATAATGCTAAGTGTTTACACTATCATGTGTTTTCACGATTATGTCAGCTCTAAAATTAGGACAGCTGTAGATATTGAAACATTTATCTTATAATAAAGATTTGCCCTACCATTTAAAGAACTTGCAACAAAACGAAAAAACAGCGTGTTTGCTATGAAAAGATTAAACTTCTTGTTTCATTTATCTAGCTTAAATTAAGTTAAATTTTAATAACTTTAACATAGGTATTCTGAGAGTCACTAACTATTGAATCGTCTCAAAAATTGTCTTTTTGCATTGCAAACAACAACAAAGAGACGATTTTTGTTGTTGTTTGCAATACAAACAGAGACGATTTCAATAGTTAGTGACTCTCAGAATACCTCTGTAAGATACCATAAATTAGAAAATTAATTGTTGTTTGTATTAATTACATTTTTCAACACTACAGGATTTGAGAATTAGTTTATTATTTAAGACTTAAACTAAGCCCATTCTGCTTAGTTAAGTTAATAACTGCTACTACTTTTTTCAGTACTTCGCCTACTTTTTTCAGGAAATATACATACATATAAACTGAATAGGAAATCAAAATGATCGTAGCAAACTTTTTCATCATCAATGTTGGAAATGTTCATGTGTAGGGTATAGGGCAAGGCCGAAGTGAACATTCTTTCTTGTTTTTTATTTTAATTTTTAAAGGGGGGCGTGCTTTATATAAGGATTTTCGTTAAAGCTGCGTTCGGACAGAACTGGTTTTTCGCTCGGTTGTAATACATGGAACTCCCATAAGTTGCTCAGACAGAGAAAAAGAATTGTTTACTTTCGCGGCGTATAGATTTTCGCGCCGCGGTGCATTGTAAAAAAATTTACAAAATTTCCTTCTGATGTTAGTGTTCTGTGAGTTCAGTTATACAATTTTCGGAGTTGCCAGAGTTGAGGTTATCTTTACCGTTAAACAGTTAAAAGTTTAAAGGAAAAATTTGGCAAAAAATTACAATTTTCTGCGCGTATGGCATCTTCCTATCTATGTATACCCGTCTATACCTACCTACAACCCAGTTGATTGTTTACTTTTGTATCGATTCGCCTTCTGTCGAACATTAAGACGAATTCGCCCCGCAGCGCGAAGCGTTCTGTACAATACAATAATAACTTTACTGAAAATTGGTTTTTTCATCATCAATTATCTATATTTACAGGTGTAGAGAATATGAGTTTAGGCCAGACCAGGAGAAATTAGCCTCAATTGTTCCCATTGAAATTATTTATTTAAAAATGTTAATTACTATACGAAAATGTTCACGATTTAATTCCATTTTTGGGCCGAGATGAATCTTTTAAGTTACTGTAAACAACACAAATAGCGCTCGTATGTCAAAACGTTCTGAGTACGTATAACCTCAAAAATGTCCAACTTTACGATAGAGCTGTCAGTTGCCAGATTGCAACAATAGGGTTGCCAAATCCCGAAACGTAAAAGGCAACCCTCGTACTAGAAAGCACAAACTTTTACTATTTTTTACTAGAACTCGTTACGCAAATGAGAACGAAAATCATTTCCCCTTCGTACTATTTTTTACTGGCAAAATTTCGACTAGTAAAAAATAAAACGGACGATATTCCATTTGTGAAAAAATTAAATTTTTTGTTTACTTTCAAATGTAAATTTTGACATTATTCTATTTTATACTAGAAACTTGTTCGATAACTGTTGAAGTAAAATTCTCTCTGTTTACAAAATTTGAAGTTTTTACTATTATTTACTAGAAAAGTAAACGAGTTTAAAAGTAAAAGTTACATAAGCTATATAAGCTGTTTTTATATAAAGCTATATAAAAAAAATATAAAAAAACGACAGGACAGTCATGAATTATTGAGGACTTATACATACATATATATATATACTTCTACATATTGATAAGGTATAGTGTCTGATAAGGTATTTACCAGGTGACTTGTTTGAATTGTCTTTTGTTGTTGTTGCGTACTCCTTACAATTGATAGAACCCATGATGCTCCTATATTCATGGATGCTTTTATAGAACAAAAAAGATTGACTATTTTGGAAACGACACTGTTGAAAAAATCTGGTAACATAAATTAAGTAATTAAAGAAAAGCGTATATACGGCTAACCTCAATTTTAATCTTACCCCGTATTTATATGAAAAGCTATCTGGTGGAATTGCTCACTCTGATTACATATCGAGAATGGTAAAATAAGATGTAAGTGTCGATCCACTACGCCACTCTTAACATGGAACGATTTCGCTAAATTTCCCGAGAAAATACAACTAACTACTTTCCGTATAAGAGACTCGGACATGCGCATATAAGAAACAACAAACAGTGACTGCAGAGCTACTATTTCTACTTAGTATATAAGTGTGTAAGTGTGTAAAAACTGTGTAAATATGAATTCCTGATGTAACTGGCATATGGCGGTTGATCACAAGGTCACCAGTACAATTAGCTGGTTCGACGATTTTGTATTGTAGAAAACATCAAATTTCAATCTGCAGAAGTCTGTTCTTGAGTCACAGAGTTTTGAAGTTGTGGCTTTTGTTTAGTTGCTATGTCCACTTGATCACAATCTCGCGATATGCTGAACAAATACTAAAACATTTAGATTTACTTATATTTTTAAACTGGCATGGCTCGTTCTCTTTTTACTTCTATAATTAAGTATAGATTATAGTTATGAAAAAAAATTAACGCACAACGAATTTAATTCACAACACTTAAAAGCTGACCACTTGTTGTACTAAGATGAAAAAACACACTCTCCTCCCTCAGTATTTCACTGAGTAGGAGTTTCATAAAAGGCTTCGTTTGTGTGCGTATTCGTCAGAAATCTCAGGCAAGAGAAGTTGAATTGTATGTAAACATACACGGAGTTTCATAGAAGCCTGAATGCATAGCTGCATCTTGCCGCTGCAGCGAGCTACAGGACTTGTCAAATTCGGAGAGCTAAACACAATAAAATTTCAATAGATACAGCAACGAGCGGTGAAGCTAAGAGGTGAAACGTAAACAAACAACAAAAAGAAGAATAAGAAGATCAGCGGCAAGGCGCAAAATACAAAATAGATCAATCGGTAGCGGTATTGCTGCGGAATAAATGCAAGCGGAAATTTGTTTTTTTCTTGTGTCCCATAAGCTCGCTGCGGCAGCAAAGCAGCATTTAAAATGTTTAGGTTTTAGCGCTCAGTATCATAGAGTCCGTTTGCGTGCGTATGCGTCAGAAATCACACGCAAGGAAAGTTTAACTATATGTTGACATGCGGTATGAGTTTCATGGAGACCTAGCGTTTACGTGCTTAAACGGATAGAAGTATAAAAATTATCAACTTTTTCATCCGTTAATCAGTTCATTCTATTACAATCGTTGTCTAGAGAAATAATGACAGCTACGAATTACCAGGGATGATACAGAAAAGTAATTTTTTTAGTAACAAATTTTTGGATTGTGAAAAATTTTCGGATTACAAATCTTAGTAATTTCGCTCTAAAAGGCTAGTTTATGAGTTAAAATTCTCAAACCCATTAAAAAATAACATTAGTTTTCTATTTAAGTACATAACTATTAAGGATTTTAGTTTTAAATATGAAATTCTATTAGCTTTATAGACCAATGCCATAGACCACGCCGTTGATCTTCTTCCAAAGCTCATATCCGCATTTGACGAAGCAATGCTAAACTTTTATTTAACTTAAAGATAGTAAATTTGTATCTATTAACTGATTTACCGCGCCGCTTTTTTCAAAAAACACCGTCTTAGTATTTGGTGTGGTATACCAGGGGGCGTGTCATTTTTTTTGTGAGATACCTTTTATCAATACGGTAAGCACGGCAATTAAATTTGAGCTTCAAATCTGGACTGCAAACTGAGAAATTCAGCTCTCAAATCGGAAGCATTGATATTTACTTGAAAAGTAGGCGTGCCAAAAGTCCGATCCATTTTTGACATGAATGACAAGGGCATGACAAGGCCAGTAAATATTCGTGCCGAATTTCATGACGATGCTTCTACTCTTTCTCCTGTAATCGTGTTTTTTATTACCAGTGGGCGGACGACGCCCATTTTTGGGAGTCTGAAACTGTGGACTTAACAATAAAATTTTAACTTAAAATTCAATCTACAAGGTGACAAGTAGACAATTTCTCAGCTTGTAGATTGAATAAGCACGGATTAATTCATATTAATCTATGCATATTAATCACGCATTCTTTAATGCGTTACAAACGGAAGGACAAATTGAATATACCCTTATCCCTTCGGTTGTAGAGTATAACAACCGAACAACAACTAACAACTTCGGTTGTAGATTAACTTCGGCCTGGCCGAAGTTCATTATTAGTGGCCCGCCCACTATTTTGTTTCACTTGTAGGTAGTTAACTTAGGGCCGTTGAGAGTGATTGAGAGTGAATAACAATTAAATTTCTTAATTTTCAGTTCGTTTTAATTGGATGTTAAAAAAAACTAAGGGTTCACAATTTCTAGTTAAAAATTGTATTTTTTAACACTCGATTAATTTGAACTGCCGGTTAAAAGGCGTCAGTTAAATTTTTTATTACCTGTAAAGAATTTCCCTAGGACATTTCTTCAAAACGTCAAAAAAAAATTACAAATTCTGCGGCATAAGAAGAACAAGACATGCTCAATGAATGTGCTGCAAAACGTCAAAAAACTTCACAAAATTAATTTCAAAGATTTTAGAAAACTTCAAAAATTTTGAAAAACAGAGAAAATTTTAATGAAATTTGCAATGTTTTACGGCATAAGAAGGCCTTTTATTTAAGAAGATAAGAAGATCTTGACACAACCCAGATCTTTAAAACAAAACAAACTGAACATTTCATTTGATTATTTTCAATTGTTGATAGCCTTTTTCCATGTTTTTTTTTTTTGTTGTATTGTAGAAAAGTAATTTTAATTATGAGTGAAAAAATACGAAACACCTTTATTTGGTAATTGATCTAATTTTCCAGAACCAAATATTTTCTCATCGTATAGTGTTCCGGGTAATCTTGGTTCACGTCCTTAAACAAGGTAACTAGGACCAGTGACTTCAGATTTGTCAGTATTGATGGCTTAAACGAATTTTGGTAATAATTCACCCCATGTTGAATGTTTTTCTTTCACATACTGAGCAATTATAGTTTTGATGGTTCGATTGATTAGCTCTTTCGGTCGGATTCCACACTGCTGAGGAGTGTACGGAGCGGTAAACTGTTGCTTAGTCCCTTAGGAATTTTTTGAGTTCGCGACTGGTAAATTGAGTTTCATTATAAGTAATTAATACTGTTGGAGTACCGAAACGAGCAAGGATACGTTCTTGAAATTACTTTATTAGATGTCTACTCGTAGCTTTTCGGAACAGCATAACCTCAACCCACCCACAAATTTGTCTATAAAAACGAGGATAGTGCAATTCCCGTGTTTAGAACGAGGAAGAGGACCTATAAAATCAGTGCTTACGCTACTCCAATGCTCATTGGCGATCTGAGATAACATCTTACCAGCTGGGGGTTGTTGACTTGCTTTATAACGTTGGCAAGAATCACAGTGCTGTACGTATCTTTTAGCGTCTCTGGTCATTCCTGGCCAATAATATAAACTTGCTATTCTTGAAATGGTTTTTCTCACGCCTAAATGACCTTCCGTGGGTTTGTCGGGCCATTCTTGCAGGACTCTGCTTCTTAAGTAGGATGAAACGCATAATTAAGCGAAATTTCCAAGGTGTATATCCGTCATCATCGGTTTGTTGTGGAATATGTCGATATAAATTTCCATCTTTTTCCAATAAATCTGGGTATTTTGCTGGATTGGTTTTAATTTCGCATTTCTTCTGTTCAAACCAGTGACAAGTTTTATATTCCTCTGTTTCAACGGTGGTTTTGAGTAGAGTTTCCAATGGTTGACGAGAGAGTGCATCTGCGATAATATTGAATTTACCTCGACGATATTGAACATCAAATTGATGTTGTTGTAATTCCAATGCCCATCGTGCAATACGTCCTGAAGGATTCTCGATAGAGTTTAACCATTTGAGAGACAGATGATCCGTAATGACAATAAATTTATATCCTTCGAGATAGGAACGCATTTTTCGAATTCTCCAAATAATTGCTAAACATTCCTTTTCTATTGTAGAATAATTTCTCTCCGCCTGGTTCAAGTGACGACTTGCCTACGCAACGACGCCTAATCCATAGCTTGTAATAAAAATTTCTTTGAAAAATCTGGACATACGAGTACCGGTGCTTCAGTTAATTTCCTTTTCAGATTGTCAAAAGCATCTTATTGTTCGGTAGTCCACAATGTTTTCTCTTTTTGAGAAGAAGTGTCAACGGGTTAGCTACTGATGCAAAATCTGAAACGAAGCGTCTATGCCATAATATAATCCCTAAGACTCGGCGCTATTCTTGAAGATTTCTTGGTGGTTCCAGTTTTGTTATCGCAGCAATCTTGTCTGGTTCCATTTGGATACCTTCTGCAGTGACGACATGACCCAGATATTTGGTTTCGCTTTTGAAAAAATCGCATTTTCCTACGTTGGTCTTTAAATTAGCTTACCAAATTCGGCTAAAAACAAAAGCAAGATTTTTCATATGTTCTTCTTTTGTTGTTCCTGTAAATAAAAGTTTTTTCACGAGGACACATGTGAAAATGTTAATTGTCACATCACAGAGGAAAAAGCAATAAAACTTTTTCGGCAAGATGGCTAATTTTTCAATTTTATTTTTGGCTTTAGTAAAATTCCTAAGAGAAGCAGAGATTCTATAGAGATTCCTAAGAGATTGCTGGGCGTACATACATATATTGCAAAAATGAGAAATTTAATTAATTTAAAATGGCTTTGAAACTCATAGACTTATAGAGTAAAATTTCTGATTCGAAAATTTTTCACATCAAAAACTACTCTCCTGTTACATCCCTGATAATTCGTAGTTGTTATTAGTGTTAGGAACTATCGAGTGATTTCTACTATCAATAGTTAGTTACTGAATGATTTTAACCATAAAGTAAGATTTTCATATTTCTATGACTAGTAAGTTATTTCTTACTCTATGTTTTAACTATCAAATAATTTTTTTCACTCATTCATTCAATCATTCGATCTATTTCTAAAAACTATCGAGAGATTCACTCGTTGAATGTTTTTCGAATTAGAACGTGTGCCAATTTATAGCTTTTTGCTCGGTTTAGGTAGGGGTGAAAAAAATTTCCTCTGGTAAGTAAAAAGTTTGTTTCTAGCTGTGCCAATTCGTCGAACAAATTTAATTTAAATTAAAAAAAAAATTACAGTTTGCAGCCCCTACGTTTAATTAATGTACAATATTATTATTTTCTATAGTTATTAAAATTATTATTTAATTGGTTTATTTATTTTTTTCAACAACAATTAACTTTGGTTTTGACTTTCATCGTTTTTAGAAAAATTAATGGTTGTCAAAGTTTTACCTAGCGCCAAAGGCTACATAAAATGTTGACGTTGGAATTCACCTCAATAGCATAAAAATTTCTGTTTCGGTGTAAAAAAATTTCTATATCGAGGAAAAGCTTATTAATTGGCACACGACCCTACTCGTTGAATAATTTCTGAATTACTAAAAGCTAAATAAATATAATGGTTGGATTATTCAATAGTTTTCAGAAATTACTAATTTCAGTAAAACTATCGAATAAATAAATAATTTTTTAACTATCGAATAACGCGATAGTTTTTATTCGATAGTTCCCAACACTAGTTGTCCTTATTTCTCTAGACAACGATTGTAATAGAATGGACGGATGACAAAGTTAAAAATTTTCTTGTTTCTATTCATTTACGCATGTAAACGCACGGACTCCATGAGAATCTCCGCACAACCAACTTCGCAACGTCAAACGTCGCTCTCTCGCTTAACTTTGCCCTTAAATAAAAAACGCAGATGTTAGTGAAGTTTGTTTACATTTTCATTTATGTATCAACCATTCTGTATCTGCCATCCTCCTCCACCAACATTCACACAAGCAAAATTAGCAAATACTTTCACCACTTTCAAATACTTTCACAACGAAATTGGAACGTTTTTCGATAAAAAGTAGGCATTACTTTTTTGGACGCAAACAATAATTTTACGACAACAACGAGTGAAAGCTCGATGTCAGAGCGAAAATTGAATTGAAACATTCGTGACTTCTAGCGTCAGAGCTCCCGCAAATCGTACTGAAAAGTTGACTGTAGACGTTGCGAAGTTTGGTTGTGCGGAGACTCTAAGGGGGTTATTCCTGAACGCCCGGGCCTTTAACTCCCATGAATTCTTCTCGATTTTGCTTTGTTATTTTCCATTGTTTTTGTTGTTTACCAGCAAACACCCGAAAATGAACAAAGCATAATTGAGAAGAATTCATGGGAGTTAAAGGCCCGGGCGTTCAGGAATAACCCCCTAAAACTCATACCGTATGTTTACATTCTGTCAAAACGTTTGGACGTAACTTACGAGTAACTCGTACGTATGAGTTGGTTAGTAGCTCGCATCCGAGTTACTTCAACATTTTTTGTTTTCACTCGCCTTTATGGAAGTGACCAAAATACGCGACGCCCTAACGCATAAAAATTCGAATTTCAAATTTTGACACGCGCTGAGCGGAAAAATTGAATGCAGTGAAAGAGGGGTGAACACAAACATACATATGTGAAGTGGGCGCAGAAATTGTTTCGTTTTTGGGGTTTGCATCTGGTTTCAAAATGTGCACAGATGGAAGAAGGAAATATTAAAGTGCTTACATATTCAGGTATTCCCCGACTTACGACCGAGATAGGTTCCTCGTCATCGGTCGTAAGTCGATTAAGTCGTAAGTCGAATTTCATATAAAAAAAATTTTCTAATGTCGTCTGAACAGCTTGAGCTTTCATTTCCCGGTAAATTTCATGATAACAAGCCAAATTTTCCTGAATCAGCCTATTTATTTCTGAGAATCGCTCTTTATTTGCATCCATTTGTTGTAATTTTAGCATTCCCTTATTAATTTGTATTTAAAAATAAGTATTTTCTATGAAAAAAATTGGAAAAAAAATGGTCGTAAGTGCGAATAGTCGTAAGTCAAACGGTCGTAAGTTGGGGACTACCTGTATGTTAATTAGAAATTTTCTTATTTTAATACTTAGCTTTTTATTTTCTTGCTTTTAAGACTTAACCATATGTTTTGCGAATTCTGCAATAAGTTTATAAAAACCGAATCTCAAGCAAAATAAAGTCATACATTTCAAAGTATGTATTTTTCTTCTGTTTGTAAGAAGAACAAGAAAAATATAAACATGGAAAATTGAATGCAGACGAAGAGGGGTGAACACAAACATATGTTGGCGCGACGCTCTTATTTCGGTTGAGCACAGTGGCGCTCTGAGAAGAGGAAGCGCGATGCTATAAGCTCTTATTTAGGTTGCACAGTAAAGCAAGTTATTGAGTTTCATAGAGTCCGTCTGCGTGTGTATGCACGTACCAAGAAAAGTAATAAAACCCATAAAAAAGTCGTCGACGACTTTGTCGGTGCATTTAGACTTTGTCTAAATAGCATTGGCTCTTATGGGAAACGGAAAAAAAATAAAAAGTCTGTGCTGCCGAAGCGTACGACTGCGAAAAATTGTAAAATTTTCTATTTTTTGTCGTCGTTGCTCTTGTTCTTCTTGACGATTTTAGTAAATCTCGATAAGTAAATTTCGATAAAACTTATTTGTCCATTGAGCAATTAGATAAGAGCATCACCCCTTGAAATTAAAATTATGAAGCACATATTTTTAATGTCGAAATATGTATATAATCAAATTACCTCCTATAACTAAAACATGTCTTTTAACAACGTTTTACTACGCCCAAAATATATAGTTTCTTGACGTGTGTCAGTTAAGTTAGTTATTTCAATTAAA
This sequence comes from Conops quadrifasciatus, assembly GCA_949752815.1. Lineage (NCBI taxonomy): Eukaryota > Metazoa > Arthropoda > Insecta > Diptera > Conopidae > Conops > Conops quadrifasciatus. The sequence goes on from OX457081.1 coordinate 11,310,763, forward strand.
TTGGAAATTGAAATTAACTGCAAAATTAATGCGATTAAAAAGAAACGCGAGGGGATAATTGTATGGCCAACGATAAGGTAAATTAAGCCTTTCATTTATTATTTTTTAATTTGAATAAAATGCTTTCGTTTTTAGATCCTGTTGCAAGATTTAATTAAAGAGAATAAAACCGTGTCCATCATAGAGAATAAAACACGGACACCAACACCAATAAGGAAAAGCTTGTTTGGAAAGATTTGGAGAAAAGGTAAGACTCGAAACCTCTAATCATAGGATGCATAACCAAACCCTCAAAAAGAGTGCACAACTCCGTCTCATGCTCGGCTGCCTCTTGTTATGCCTCATAAGGTTAAATTAAATAAATTAAGAAAAGGATATACCTAAAATCCCTTTAGTTTCAACGCCATGACAAAAGGCACATGGTGTTCGGTAAGCCAACTTAAAATTCAATGGGCAATTATAAAAATGAATGTCAAAAAATTCAATGCCGCCCACCGCAAGGAAAATTTTAAAACCGGTGGCGGACCAAGACTTACAACGTCCTACAAAACCTATAGAACGAAGTGGTATATACTCCTGGCTTTCAAACGAATTCCTTACCGACGTCAATAATTTTTAATCAGATGCCAACATGAGTGTATGCCAAGATATACCAGATGGCAACATTAGTGACGAAAAGGTGACTGATATAAGCAATAACGATTTACAGGAAAACCATAATGAAGTAGCCAGGAAATTGTCACAGAAATAACTGAAGCAAGGTACGATCCCAGTTTCTTTTTCTTTTCTTCAATCTTTATCTACATTATAGAATGAAGAAGCTTTCGTAATATTTAAAATAGAAAATGTTATAATTATTTTTCTTTACAGCCAAATGCGGAGAGTACCACTGCAGTAACTGATACTGCTAAGGAAAGCATAACGAATATTGCAACTCTAGAAGTAAAGTGTAAAAAAAAGTGGCATGTACTACAAGTTACCAACGAGAAAAAGAGGACGAAATCTGGACCTTGAGTATAAACTGATGAAAGCAAAGTTACAGTCAACAAAACGTAGGAGAATATAACAACAGAAAAATTTATTATTGAACGCTGATGATTAGGTTAGGTTACTAAGAGGGACCCGACTGGGTCATCCAGTGCAAGCACCGGATACACTTAGGCCTAGCGGCCTATTGTGTACCTCCGTGTAGAGCAGGGAAGGAGGAATGATTTAAGGCTCGTGGTACCTTTGCTCAATAGCCTCGTACCTGTTACGTAGCTCTTGATAGCCTTCCACCCTTTGCCTACAACATCCTTTGAGGGTGGTAAATTGTGTTGAGCCCAGTGTTATCAACCTTATTCTGCAGAATGCAGGGCAGTCACACAGATAATGCTCAAGAGTTTCAGGCTCTTCCAAACATGATCTACAGATCTCGGATTCCAGGTTTCGGAATTTCCGAATGTGGCCTTTGAGTTTGTTATGACCCGTCAGAATGCCTATGAGCTTTCGTAGCTAGTTTTTACTTCTTGACAGAAGTTTCTTAGTTTGGGCCGCGTCAGGCTTTCCCCATAGTAGCTTCGCTACTTTGGAGCTTTCCGACTTATTCCATGCCCTAAGGTGTAGGCCATTCGCCCATCCCGCAATTTCGTTTTTTATAGAAAGGAAACCTTGGAAAGGTTTTTAACTGCGGGGGTGACCTCGTTCAATTGAGTGCTTCCTCCCGCGCTAGTTCGTCCGCCCTTTCGTTGCCTTCTATGTTACAATGTCCCGGCACCCATACCAAGTGTACTGAGTACGAGTATATTTGACTTAGAAGTGTTATAGCCTCTCTTCAGCTACGCACCACATCTGAGGACGTCTGGACACTAGCTATAGCTTTGATAGCTGCTTGGCTATCGTCATTATTATTTATTAGCCATTTCACTGCCTCCATAATTCTTCTTCAAATACTTCTGCCTGAAAGACCGTGTTGACATTATATAGCCTGACTCTATTTCCGAATTTATTGTTATTACAAAAGAAACCAGATCCGGTGCGCCCTTCCATCTTCAATCCATCCGTGTATATGTGGATGTCTCATTCTAGTCCTCTTAGCAATTCGGAGTTCCAGTCCTTCCTTTTCAGAATGGTGGACTCCACTGGAGTTCTACAATATACTTCCTGGATACGGTCGCACTCCAGATCCACAAGATCTATATTTAGTTGGTTAAGAATGGTCTGATGTCTGGTGGTATACGAGTATAACCATATAATATATGGTTTACTCTTTTACGTGAAATTGTATTCGACTCCTGAATGTTTTCTTTTAAATGAATTTGTGGAATTTCAGAGTTCTCTAATTCCAAATTTGAGTTTGAGTATTCATCTGAAACAAATTAATTATTCATTATATTTTGTAATAGTATATATGACTCACTCCTCTATCTCTTGCTATAATTGTGTCTATTATTTACCCTGATTAAATTTTCCTTTTTGAAGTAAAATTGAATTCAAGACAAGAAATATCCATTATCCTTATAAATCTGTTGCTTTAGAAACTCTTACCTAAATCTGTATCATGCACGTCTATAGCCACATTGTGTAATACAGCGAGAGCTATGATTACTGTTTTTGCATTTTTTAAAGAAGTGGGCAATCCATGTAGTAGGCACTGAAATCGCTGCTTCCATACACCAAAGCATCTCTCAATCGTGTTTCGTGTGGATATGTGCGCTTTGTTGTACCTAATTCCTTTTTCATTTTGAGGCCTTTTAAGTGGTGTAAAAAGGTATGAAAATAGTTTGTAGCCCGAGTCTCCCAGCAGTCGCCCTTTAAACTCCCCGTTTACCGTTGTTTAAGACGGCTCCCACTAAATATCCTACTATAGTGAGTAATTCTCTGCCATCTGGCGTATTCTTAAGTGGGAGTCGCATACCACCTAAATAACATGATATTAAAAACCATTTTATTGCAGCTTAAAATTTAACTGACTTGCACGTTTAGTGAATAGAATATCTTTCTATTTATGTAATATTGCCTAATATCGTCACCAATTTTCCTAATTTTAATGTGGGTGCAGCCTAAGCACCCAATAACAAAATCTCCATGATACAAAATCTCAAAATACAAAATGGTTCGTATGTTATATATGTATGTATGTTACGGTGAATTTGATTAATCCGGTGATTATTCATAATTAATTCTTATGCATTATCACTGCGCGGTTTGCTAATTGTGATAAATTCTTGCATATTTATCAAACTAACCGGTGATTTTATATAATTCCTTACCTCGGCCAAAGGTCGTCACGCAGGCAAGGACCTGAATGCAAAAAGACTACATTACCGCGAGGATTCTGTTGATTAAGGGTTATAATCCTTGTCTCGGACAAAGGCCGTCACGCAGGAAGGCCTTGAATGCAAAAAGACTTAACATTTCCGAGAGGATTCTGTTGGCCAAGGGTTATAATCCTTGCCACGGCCGAAGGCCGTTACGCAGGAAGGACCTGAATGCAAAAAACTTACATTTCCGAGAGGATTCTGTTGATTAAGGGTTATAATTCTTGTCTCGGACGAAGGCCGTCACGCTGGAAGGCCCTGAATGCAAAAAGACTTAACATTACGGTGAGGATTCTGTTGATTAAGGGTTATAATCCTTGTCTCCTTGAATCTGTTGATTAAGGGTTATAATCCTTGTCTTGGACAAAAGCTGTCACGCAGGAAGGCCCTAAATGCAAAAAGACTTAACATTTCCGAGAGGATTCTGTGGATTAAGGGTTATAATCCTTGTCTCGGACAAAGGCCGTTACGCAGGAAGGACCTGAATGCAAAAAACTTACATTTCCGAGAGGATTCTGTTGATTAAGGGTTATAATTCTTGTCTCGGACGAAGGCCGTCACGCTGGAAGGCCCTGAATGCAAAAAGACTTAACATTACGGTGAGGATTCTGTTGATTAAGGGTTATAATCCTTGTCTCCTTGAATCTGTTGATTAAGGGTTATAATCCTTGTCTTGGACAAAAGCTGTCACGCAGGAAGGCCCTAAATGCAAAAAGACTTAACATTTCCGAGAGGATTCTGTGGATTAAGGGTTATAATCCTTGTCTCGGACGAAGGCCGTCACGCAGGAAGGCCGTGAATGCAAATGACTTTACATTTCCGAGAGGATTCTGTTGATTAGGGGTTATTACATTAAGACTTAAGGCGTTGGGAGCTTTTTATACCCTTTTTAAATTTATAACACTTAAATATTACGAGTACTTATCTTTGGGTTTGGAGACTTCGTCTTTAGAGATTTTGTCTTAGAGATTTTGTCATGGAGATTTTGTGTTGGAGATTTCGTACCCAACCCTTTTCCAGCAAGTGATTACATTTTGATGTATTTATTTATTTGGGCCTATTCTGGCTTTTCTGTTATTCTGCTATGAAGTTCTGTTATGCATTCATAACAGATTGTGACCATAACAGATTTGTTTAAAGTGGCATTCTGTGTTTTAATCTTTTATGGTTATCTGTTATTGGTTTTCCAAACGGAAAATCTATTACAAATTCTTTAAAATAGACAGATGCCAAAAAATTATTCAAAATTAAAAAACGATGCAGGCAGGGCCGGCTAAAAGCATAAACAAATGAGACGACTTTCTAGGGCCCGGTTAAGTTTTCAATGTTGAAAATATTTGTGGAAAAGATAGTTTACTTTCCTGTTGGAAAGCTGTTTATTAACACAAGAATATATTGCCTCTTATAGGGCTATTGTGCATTTTAAAATCTAAAGAAACTGGATGTTTGTTCTTTTGAAAGTAAAACTTCCAATAATTTAGAATTTTTCTAAGCGATAAAAATAATATTAAATAGGTATATGAGCCGTTTATTCTTCGTAAATTCTTACAATTTTCAAATACAAAATGTTCATGAAAAATAGTTTATCAAAAATATTTTTTTATGATTTATGATATATGACTTTTATATTATAGTTTTATCATGGATTTTATTTAAATTATATTTTTCATTATTCAATTTACCTTTTATGGGTAAAATATATTAAATAAAAACTTAAGATTTGTTAAGATTTTTTGTATGCATTATTTCTTGTGGAACAGGCTCCGTCGGTTCGGTAAGAAGCAAATGTCTGGGGCCCCAAATGGTTTTAATCCGGCCCTCGATGCGGGCTGAATCTTTGGTTGTCAAATATATGATTTCCAAATAAATAAACAAAATGTCAAACAGTAATATATGTACTTACTTAGTTAAATATGTACTTAATAGTTTGTACTTACTTTTGCCGTCTTTTTTGAGTATTTGTAATTAAATTTAATCAAAAAAAGTCCACAATTTGTCGCCCGCTAAAAATTTGAAATGTTTGAAATTGAAAACTTGAAATTTGACACGAACTGTTATCATAACAGATACAAAAATCTGCCTTTTATTCTGTTACGGATTATAGCAGATTCTGTTAAAGAATTTGTTGCACAGAATACCAATTTCGGATATAAAAGAAAATTTGACAGATTAAAATTTTGTATGGGAAAACGTAACAGAATAACAGATCTTTTATATAAAAGATTTTCCAGAATAAACCCAAATATTTCCATTATATGAAAATACTAAAATCTCGATTCAACTGAATGAAATTCCATTTCGCATAAATTTTATCTAACCGCATAGTCGCAGACTCTTATATGTTTCTGATAGTCACGGATTGATTCGAAATCAAATGAAAGCACTACATCAATGCAAACATGTTGCTATGTCAGTTTCGAATCTTTCGAGACGTCTCGTGCAGCCCTCTAATATACATACATATAAGAATGAATTAAAAATAAACTGAAAAATTTTTAATTGTTGTCAGACAATTGAAAACAAACAAAGTTTAATTAAACAAAGTCTTTGTGTAAACAACGTTTTCAGACTTAATTTGATAGTGAATCCAATGCAATGACCCGAATTTCACCAGTAGCGTAAACAACCGTTTAAAAACAATTTTCTTTATTTAAATTAAATATAGTGTACCTTGGACCCAATATATGTATGTACTATGTAAACCTTGAACTATTTCAAAACTTCTCAGCTATATTTCTTAAATGAATGGTAATAGTAACTTCAGATATTATACATACATATATGCCAATTGGCTCCTTTCAAGAATAATGTCTACAGATAGAGGCTGGAAAAAGTGAAAACTGCTATTGTAAGCCGGCACTAGCAAGCAAGGAGGTCTTTATTTTCACAGTAGGGTGTTGAAAGTCCTACGTTTTTGGAACGTCTTCCAAGGGCTCTTGTAAAAAAGTGGAAATATTCGGTCGATCGTAGCCACCACACCGTCAGACAGCATCCCACTGTCTGATTTGCGTTTTTGTCACCAACCCTAAAAAGTCTTATTTTATATGATCCATATTTTATATATGTAGTTTATAGCTGTCCAATTCTTCAGAATTCCCCATTTCCTTACTTCGAAAACCTTTGTGAACCAGAGTGATATAAATTAATCTAAAATACATGGACTAAAGTTGGCCTCACTTCGGCGAGTAATAAAATGCATTGATTTAATCACCATAAACTTCGACGTAATGGCGCTGGCTGGCGCCTAGTTTCAAACCTCTGATCCAATCCGGGTAAACAACTTCTGCAGCAGCTTCTGTACGCTTGCGCTGTTTACACCAGACGGCTTATTGTTGAAGTGGTTACGCTTAACACGTTGATCGCTGTTGGCTAGTTTTGACCATCAATTATAAAACCAATCCTTGCAACTGCAAATATTAACTAAAAACGGAACGTTTATTTTATATAATGTTCACAAAAGAAGAAACAGCGGTCCTCTGTTTAAAACTAAAGATTTTTAAGCTATTTTTTATCTACTATCGCTCAACCAATCACATTTTTTTGGGTCTCGGGCCAAAGAGAAATTACAGTTCAGCTCCTAGTGTGGGCTTTCCGAACCATATGACGATTTACACTCTAAAACGCTTATCCCTCCGCGAGCAAATGCCAGTTTTAAACGGAACTGGGTTGGGTGCTCAAGGTGTTAATCAAGCTTTTAAAGATAAGCGGCCGACTCAGAAATAGCTTCGCGTCAAATAACAACAAATTTCGACTTTGCCCGGGTACTCACTCTGCGGCCCGATGACTGATCCGCTGCAATGCAAGGCAGGGCTACGCTTCGCTCCCTTTTGGATTTACTGTCACTTCATTGCGCTTCTGACATTCTTTGAATCGTAGATATGCTAAAAATAGTTGGGGCGTCTGACTGCGTTGCTATTTTTAATTGAAACTAGATCACGGCTTTAATGTACATACTTGGTAACTATGAAAATAAGCGTGTGTGCTTTACTTTTTTGAGCTGAACTGGATCTTGTGTCAATCCACTTAATGGCTGAGATTATTTTCTCAATGCTTTTGTTGTTTTACTGTATCGCGTGGATATCCTTGGGGATGATATAAAATAAATTGTTATGGGTAGAGAAGGATCACATCTAGAGATCCGAGAAGAAGAAACAAGGAACCGGTAAGGATAGGAAGGAAAAATAAGGGTAAACTTTGCTCTTCTGTTTGTAACGCAACAAAGGAGGCGTGGTAGATATAGATAAGTATATGTATATACGTATTCATGCTCAGAATTACCACCTTAATCGATTTAATCCTGTCCGTCCATATATGTACATATGTACATACATACAAGGTGTGGCGTAAATAATGGATAACCCGGTGTGTACTTTTAGGGGCTACCCCGGCTGCTCAAAAAAAAAGATATGAAAAAACTATTTACAAACTACTCTCAAGAGTTATGCCATTTTAAAATTGGGCACTACAACCACAAATTTGGGAATTAGCAGTAGATTTTAAAAACAATATGCTTGAAATATGCAAATTTGATACCTATACCTTTATTTGTTCTCCCGTAAACGTGATAAAGTTCTATTTAATATATAACTTTTTTGTCTTAGTCAGAGAGGGGCTCTTGATGAATAACTAGTTAGTTAAAAGCTAGCTGGCACTAGGTACCCCACATAGACCTTACGGTCCTTAGTGCTACGGTCCTGTGCGTTTGGTTCATTGAGTCCTTACGAGGTCGCTAGGTCGTTTGTTATATCGTTGTTTTTTTTTTTTTATTTGCCGCAAAAACTTCGCTTAGGTCAGAGTGCTGCCCACGACTTTAGAGAAGCGCAGAACGTCATCAAGTGGTGCCACCGCTGCTTGCTTTAGGTCGTGGCACCAGTAAAGGCCCAGGCATTTGACTGATGAATAACTAGCAATAACTTAATAATTTTTAATAAAAGCATGAGATGTTATACTCATTTTGAAAACTGCATAAAGTAGGCATATTTTTAAAATTGTGCGCCACTTAAGTTGCATAAATTTTTTTTTCACCAGAAGGTTTCAAACTTGGCCATTACAAAAACAGAAAACCAAATTTTTGTTTTCACACATTTTTTGAAAAAAAACAGAATTAGCTGGTCATAAATTGTGCTGCGCAAAAAAAAGGCCCAACATTCAAGGATATTTAAAAAAAAATCCACTGCTAATTCCCAAATTTGTGGTTGTAGTGCCTAATTTTAAAGTGGCATAGCTCTTAGAGTAGTTTGTAAATAGTTTTTTAATATATTTTTTCTGAGCAGCCGGGGTAGCCCCTAGAAGAACACACCGGGTTATCCATTATTTACGACACATATGTATACAGGGTGTGTATGTGTCCAAACCATTTTTCAAATAGTAAAACCAATTTCTGGGGAATTTTTCAAAAGCTCAGTTCCTTTTTTCCTGCGATAATACTCCAATTATTAATGTTATGAATTTAAATAGCAAAAAAATCGAAAGAAGCCAAAAATCTTTTGATACAAACTTCCAGAAAAATGTGGTAGAAAAAACTTGATTTTAAATGGTTTTGCGAGGTTTGATCAAAATCTTTTGAGTTTTCTTTTAATAAACTCTTTAGATATTGAACACAATAATATTAATACGTACTTACGTCAGATTAATTCATCTTTGCTTGTAATAAATAGTTTTTTTATTTTTTTATACTATTTACTTGCTGTAAATAGTTTTTTAATATATTTTTTCTGAGCAGCCGGGGTAGCCCCTAGAAGAACACACCGGGTTATCCATTATTTACGACACATATGTATACAGGGTGTGTATGTGTCCAAACCATTTTTCAAATAGTAAAACCAATTTCTGGGGAATTTTTCAAAAGCTCAGTTCCTTTTTTCCTGCGATAATACTCCAATTATTAATGTTATGAATTTAAATAGCAAAAAAATCGAAAGAAGCCAAAAATCTTTTGATACAAACTCCCAGAAAAATGTGGTAGAAAAAACTTGATTTTAAATGGTTTTGCGAGGTTTGATCAAAATCTTTTGAGTTTTCTTTTAATAAACTCTTTAGATATTGAACACAATAATATTAATACGTACTTACGTCAGATTAATTCATCTTTGCTAAATGTTACGATATTGTCGCTAATAATAAACTATTTTCGTAGAATTCGCTGTATATTTAGTTTTATCCATAAAATTAGTCTGTCTAATTTGTTGAACAATATATGCTTAGCGGTCAGCATATATTCGGTGAAAAATATATCCAGTGATAGATTTCTCATATTTCATATAAAGTTTCAATGTTAAAACTTATATTTTATCTGGTTGCAATCTAGGTTTATGTTTTTGTTTGTCGAAGGCTTATTGCATGTCGATACCTCTATTCGTTCTTTCCACATGGAAATCTTTCGTGATTTCCACAGATAGACAGACAGACAGGCGGACATGGCTAAATCGGCCCATGAGGTGATTCTGAGCTAGAATGTTTATATTGTGCACCATGCAATTTTTTATCATACTCAATTCTGTTACTCTTCACAGTCGTTTAAACGAGTCGAAATTGAAAAAAACAAAATTAAAGGAAACCTTTCTAAAAATAGTACGTTGTCCCAAAAATTATGTGTTTTCTATTTAAATTTCGAGGTTTCCTTATCGCTGCCAGTATATTCAAGCAGTCTGGGCTTCTTTCAGCTCCCTTTAGTTCGGCCGATAAAGATCCATGGACAGCAATTGTTTCGAAAGCAGAACCAGCACAGCTCATTTATTTTTAGCTTTGTTAATCAGGTTCACAGTGTGGATGCTGTAAAATAATGTTTGGACAAACAAAAACATAAACCTAGATTGCAACCAGAAACAAAGTTCACGCTGTCTCGATAAACATTACGTAAAGTATTGTTATTATTCATGCCTCGAATTTTGATTGTCAAAACAAATCAAGGCTCAAAGTTCATGAAAAAAGTATTTTCATTGGATTAAATATTGTTTATATGTTCTTTTTCGCGGCAGATGGCGTTATGCCGAGCATATTGTTTCTGTATATAAACTTTTTAATGTCTGCAAAATAAATAAAATAAACAATCTTTTACTTCTTTTTAGTTTAGTGGTATCTACATATAATATGTACAACTATCAGATCTTCTTCATCCTGGCTTAGTTTTAATCTCATTCTAAAATCAGTTTAAAATGTCTTTAATTGAAACTAAGGAATATTATAACAGCATATATATATTGAATTATTTCTCAAAAAATATTTCCATATATGGTATAGTATACTAGTGGGCGGATCACGCAAAAAAAGCACGTATTTAATTGGTTTAAACGTATTTTATGTATTTAATTGAGCGAAATGAGCGAATTGGAAGGTTTAAATTTTGTTCCAAATAAAATAAAATATAATTCGTAAGATGACTTTCACTCTGTAATCGTAAATTCCTTGCCAAGTGGTCAACCCACCCATTTTTTGGGACGTATCTTTGTACGAGACGGTAATTACGGGAATATAAATTTAGCTTTAAACCTGTCCTACTAGCTGAGAAATGTAGCGTAAAAACTGATGATTTTTTACTAATTTATAACTAAAAGTAGGCGTGGTGCTGGTCAGATTTTTGATACCAAACAGCCTGTGGTGACAGAGAATATTCGTGGCAAATTTCATGGCGATACCTGTCGATTCGTTCTCCCGTAATCGTAATTTCCACAGACAGATATGCGGACAAACAGCGCTAAACTGACTAAGGAGGTGATTCTGAGCCCTAATATGTACATATATATTCTTCGCTATATCTGTTATGCTTACTTTAATGCGTTACAAACAGAAGAAAAAGGGAATACACTATTATCCCTCGGGTGTAGGGTAAAAAACACTGTATTGGAGTCAAAACACTTCCTAATAAAACTCGCACTCGCACAAAGTATTTATTTATAGAATAGAATCCATTTACATCGTGTTTTATCAATGCTTTATACCTTGAAAATAGTTTACCTTGAAAAACAGTCTACGAATATAAACAACTTCCTTTGAATAGAGTACGCACGGTTTTCGGATAAGTCATGTCTGAGTGTTTTTCTATGTTTTTAAAATTGTATTAGTTCACTATACAATACATATAAAAAGGTTTTGTCTTTATCGACAGGAGACTGAAGAAGCGCAGATTGACATACTTGCGTCACCACGCAAGATGTTTTGAAGAGATCGAAACAGGTGGATATCTGCTAGCGTAATAATGACCTTTTTGATGATGGTCTTTTTTTGTCTTCACCAAAATCAAAGCATCATCGCTGAGATTAAAGTTACCCACACGGTTTTCATAAACCACTGTTTTCAATGACGTTCTTGTAGTGCATTGTCAGTATAAACTTTACGTAACTTCATGCAAGCTTAAGGCGCTCGTTCTTGCCGGACTGTTACGGAACCGGAAATAAATTGGTTTTTTTTAAAATAAATAGTAATTTTAATTGTAATTATTTTATTGTTATATAATAATAAAAACTTAAATGCGAATAAGTCTACATAGTACTGAAAGAAATGAACAACGTGTTCCGTTACGAAAATGCGTCATAAATTTTCCGGCAACCCACATATCCGTTATCAACTGTAAAATTAAAAAGAAGAAGGAGGAAGTAAACTCTACAAAATGTTCCGTTATTTGTCCTCCCATAGTAGTCCAAGTTTAGAAGTATTTCCTTTTCGAAATGAAAATGAATTCCCAAAATAACACTTGTGTTCAAAGGTTTTGGCTTCTTTGAAAACTTGTTGAATATACCACTATCTAAGCACACCATTGTCTAAAAATACAGTGTACAATAACAATGCAGAATTTAAAAATAGTGTAAACATGGATTTTTGGTGTGTAGCTGCGATAAACAGGCACTGGCTCTGAATAAAGAAAACACCGGTCTCAGATGTGGACAGTGACGTAGATGCAGATTCGTGACGGTGACACCCGGGGCAGAAGTGGTGGTGTCACCACTATACAATTTTTTTACAATGGCAATTTTTATATTTTTTTAATGACTTAATAGTTTTTTACTACATTAATTTTGGAAATCTACACTCGGTCGTGAAGGAATCAACAGTCTGGACAGACAGACCGGAATTTTTTGGAAAGTATAGCAAAATATAAAGTGTTTCTGTTTGCTTAGATAGAGTTTACTGACGGAGTAACTGTCAAACGAGCTGCTATACTGCGCTCACTGTTTGACACTTATTATCTATATACTCTGGCAAATCATGTCAGGCCCACCAAATTATTTAAATTTACTTTGAAAATCACTCGTCGATTTGCGCAACTTATAATTATGTAGAATCTGTCGAACGCTGTATACGAAAGTGTGGAAAAAGATCCAAATGTATCGATTCCTCGGCAACCGCAGGCTCCTGGAAAACGTTGCACTAGATCTTGGCCTAGAGCAGGTATACTGACCCGTTTTATAGAAAAATTGTGTTCGAACAATCCACAAGAGACCCTACAGACTTCCAGAAATATGACAAATATGAGATTACATCCAGAAATATGCACCATTTAGTGCGGTTTTCACAAATAAGCACGTAGCTGCCGTTACAGTCAACGGAGATCGTAACAGCATCATCATAATTGATTTTTGAGATGTAGTCAAATTCCGAAACAACAACATCCCGCTTATTTTGTAGATCCCGAAATGAAAAAACTCCGACGCGACAAAACTTTGCCAACACTTAGCAATTACGATCTAGAGTAGTTGGTCTCCTTCGTAGAGGTGCTCTAGATGCAGAGGAACTTTAGTTACCGGGTAAGTTTTAGACATATTGACGGTTTTAATCGGTTTTTGCAGCCGTAGGCCGCTCACCCAGAGAGCTTTAAACGCAGAAAAATTTGGTAACAGCGCAAATGTCGGATTTGCTAAAGGTTTTATTCCTTTTCTGCAGCCGTAGGCCTCTAACGCATGACCCTCTAGAAGTTTGATGCTGGATTCGTTCTGTAATTTCAGAATGTTGTCGCATCCCGATTTTATCGTTTTGGGATGTTGTCGTTCGAAATTTCGTTACCAACCAATGATTTTTTGTCAGAAAATATCGATCACATTGATACGGGCAAGATGTGATCAAATTTTTAAAATTAAAATATGGTCATAAGTTGATTTCGATAAGCAGACCTTTCAATTAGCCTCCTCCGAGGTTGTGTAATTTGTCACATAAAGTCACTGGTTTATGCTAATAAACCAATAACAATTGATGCCTTGAAGGCCAACTTCATTCGCGTTATTCTTGACATACGGCCGACGGTGATAAAAGTGACCCAAACGTGGATGTCCAGAATGCGATTTATCAAGAACAGCCACGGTGGCCACGTTCCTAAAATAATTTTCAAATGTTAATGTCATGTATCGATCATTCGAGTAAATAAAATGCAATTAAGATGAAATTTTTGGTGTTTTTTTTTTACAATATCAAGTTTTATCTGGTTAAAAACACATATTTTTCGATATTTCTATTTCTACTTGGAATACCGTAGTTTGTTTATTTGGTTTGTTTGCTCGGGTGTCACCCCTAAAATGGTGGCACCCGGGGCGGTGCGCGCCCGCCTTCGCCCCATCACTACGTCACTGGATGTGGGTACATGTTCATGACGTGACGCCGGGAAGGAGCGGCATATTATGAACCTAAAATACTCATAAAAATATTTACTGTAAATAACAGAAGTATTTCTTAGCTGATAGCTTTTGGCCCGCCTTCTCGCGTCCCGCGCGCGCAGCTCTCCTCAAGCCGACGACAACAATAAGATGTGCGGGCGTCTGCTGCGACAGACTACTAAGAGTGTGGGATGCGGGTATTGATCGAAGCTGCGGTATTAATAAATAAATAAGACATAAATATAAGTACAGCTTCTAGAAGTCCCCTTTACTTATATTCCATTCGGTATCGCATTACAAACACGTCCACGCCTAGGTACACTCATTATCGTCTCCATACGCTGCCGCGTGCTGAGAGCAATGAATCCTTTCAAAAGAAACCAAACACGGCTCATGTTTTTTACAAAATTCGTTCGGGTCGATTTGCGTGATAACAACAATCGCCACTGAAGTCGGTGATCTCTGCGAGTTGCACAGTGACCAGTAATCTGCAAATCTTCTTAAAAATCGTTAGGTATGTGCAAAGTAGCGCAAATGCCTTTCAAATATTCTACATCAAATCATCAAAGCTTGGGCGGATCAAGCAGATTTTCTGTTAGATGACTTCTTTCAAAACGGTTAATTCGAGAGAACGAATTTTAGATCTGCATTAAATCCTGAGGAACTCTGCCATAAAGCCAGGTGAGTTTACATTATCTATGGTATAAAGAGCAGGCTCGATCCGATTCTCCTACTCCATTAACTTTAACGTGTTTGCCGGTCTCTTATTTATTTGTATATGTAGAGTGTATATGTAGAATGTAGGGTGCGCACCTTATACCCTACTAAAATGGTTTTTATGCCTTTAGGAGTAATGCAACATAAACTCCTGCAGTAAAATTGATTGAGATCACTGTAAATTTTAAATCCGAACTAATTAGCCACTGGACTCTCTCCATTCCACTCTCCATTCCATTCCACTCTTTTACCATTCAAAACCATTCTGTTTTTCAACGATTTTTCCGATAATGCCAGTGTGGCAAAGTCTTATCGGCGCGTTCATGGTGCTCAAGTCTGCTACTCAATCGTAGTCGTCAACAAGCGTGGTCATCAATAGCAGCGGCAGCAGCAGAAGCAGAACAGAAATCGGAGCTCCGCCTTCAGAATAGGTTGATCGCTCAGCTGTTGAATACTTCTTTTCTATTTTGGCTGTGAAACAACGAGCAACACACTATTTGACGAGCGGTCCTGCACTGCTATAATTCATTAGCACCCTTCTTTTAAAGCACAAAGTTTGGGTCGATTCCTGGCAAGCAACTGAACTTTTCGTCGCGTCCAATCCTACATACAAATTATTTACCATTTTCTAAAAGCAATTTTTAACAACAAAGAGTAAAAGCGGTTACACTGTGCGCCTTTCTTCGAGTGATGGTTAATTGATCTAAAAATAGCAAAAGAATTTGAAGGTAATCCACCTCAAATAGTGTTTGGCGCCTAACTTAAACCTCACACAAGTCACACCAACAACACGAGCTACGTTTTACAACCGAGCTGTTTTATCGTAGATTGTTGTTGTAGTGTAACCAAAACAGGTCGAATGCTTACTTATTGCAGCCGACGCAGCAATAGAAGTTTGCACCAGCAAGCGTCGCCAGCGTATCTTAAACTTCCTGGCTTGTTGGTTGGCTTCCACTTGACCAGAGCGATGTAGAGCTCAAGACAAAACAGAGCTTTGCGCATAGAAAGAATTTGAAAGGAGAGCATTCAGGAGGCACACTACTTAAAAGGACGCAACCGTAACCGCTCCTGTAGAGGATTAATGTTGTAAAAGTGTGTGATCGTAATATAATTTAAGCAATTAAAGTTCCTCAAACAGTGATTTAAAATTTTCGGTTAAGGAAGAATACATCAAAATATAATAGTTTTCAATACTACAAAAATTTAGTCGATAAAACAATAACATATTGTTGGAATTGATGGAAATTAATCAAAGAAGCCACGAAGCGAATCTTAAACAACAGGAATTACCACTAACGGTTCTCACGCATCACGTAAAAATATAATGTTCAGCTCTTTATCCTGTACAACAACTATACGATTCGTTCAAACAACAAAGAAACAAAGTTAGTATTAACATAAATTATAAAAAGTTATAAGATCAATTCTAAATTATCAAATCTGTTGTTAGTAAATAAGTTCAAGGAACCAGGCTGACAGGTAGGTCAACAATATTGAGAAAAACAATTTCAAAGCTCAGAATTTTTGTTATGATTAATATACAGGAATCTGAAATGGTATGTGAACGTACAACATTTAATAAGCAGCAGCGATAACAACTAACATAATAGCTGCAAAAATAGTTTAGTCTCGATGCTTAAGTAGAAATTAAAAGTGTCCTCCAGCAAACAGAACATCGGCCACGTGTTTACTTCGACCACGTAAACACGTCGATAGGCAGCTTATAAATAGAATACGCCGGCTGGCAAAATTCTAAGTTAAGGTACAAATAATAGAGTCGGCATAATCTATGTAACTGTCAATTTAAAGGGGTATACGAATAAGGTATATTAAAAATATGTATATTGAAAAATATATATCGTATATTTGCATTAATATAGAATTTATAACTAGATCACTTCCCACATAAGGTCCGAACAATAGGTGCTTATTAGAAATCATCAAATAACACATTATACGTTATATGTATAGCGAATTCAGTATACTGGACTTTTACTATATTTATTTATTTAAGACTTAATTGCATATTACTGTGTATACAATTATAAGCCTGTATTGTATATTACATAAAACAAATTCACACACTTTCTAGTTCTTAAAATTCATAATTGTGGAAACTTGTATAACAAATTTTCTGGTAACTGCTAATTGAAAAAAAATTACAGCAGCTTAAGCATGCCAATTTATGCGCTTTAAAAAGAGCACTGCGGTTACGAAAGCGACCACCATTGGACAGAACCATAGAACCAGTTTAATGTAATAGTCACAGTGCTAAAAATAGCACAAGCTAAAAATAGCACAATTATTGCTTAGGAGTTTTTAAGATAAAAACCAGTAGGTATGCAGCGAATTTGAACTAAAAATGATTATCCACTTCTGTCTGTCTTAAAAAACCTGAGACAAGTGTCTATATACATATATGTATATAGATATAATACGAGTATATTTGCACATATTTTTTTGCTGAAATAAACTCGTGAGCCAACGGATGTTAGTACGAGTTTCGTCCTTATGGTGGCGTGTTGTATACACTTATATGAAGGTTAAGAAAATCATGCGTAGAGTCACTCTATGTGCTCTTCGCACTTTGGTTCCTGAGGAGACGGATTTAAGTGGAAAAGTTACAAAACCGGAAGGTGTATGCAAGATGGGTACCGAACCGAATAATTGTGCCAACTTCACACTTAGCGATAGCGTTCAACGGGAGCTCCATTTTGAATAGAGAATTCTTCAAACTTTAAAATTATGTTACCATTATAGAACATAAGCGGTTGTTTGTATATCTAAAAATATAAGAAACCTTACTTTTAAAATTTATCTCGTATTAGAATGAAGGTGCCAACATCTTCGGAGCTAAAGTTCTTTAAATTCGTTAGAGGTTCTTTTGATTTTGTCCTTCCCCTTCAGAGTCAATATTTTTTAGAAAATGTGACAAAGCTACCTGGGACAAAGGGGTAACTTTTTCTCCACATATTCATTATTATAAACAATTATTGCCTTCTTATTAAATGACTGTTTAATTTTTTCGAATTTGCAGATGGTCAGCTATCCACTATCACTCCTGCGCCACCTTTCATTTTTGGTCATTCTCATTCCGATCCTAATCATCGTCATTGGACCATGTACTATATCCGCAGTACCTCTTATTCCCAACAGTAACAGTATAGAATACAAAAGATACTGCAGCAACACGCTGTCAGATGCAATACGCTTGATCTGCGGTGGTCGTTACAATTCATTGTCTCGTCAATTTCGTAAGTATTCATAACCGCAAAAACTATTAGTTTTTCAAATGTAAAAGTTTTCAAACATAATAATAATATTTAGCTGAAAGCGTTGGTCCCGGCACAGGCGCAATTAAGCGCTTTACTTCAGAAGAGACTTTTCACCGACCATCCCAAACTGGACCTATTCACGAATGTTGTCGGCGACCCTGCGGTTATGCGGAGTTAAAAATGTATTGTGCTCCGGACTAAATTGAATGAAACAATGTTTTGTTGCAAGATCGAATTTATATACATCGATGTTATATCTGTATACATTTATATATACATATACATACTTACATATACCTATGCATGCAGACGTGTTAACATATACATATTTATGTAAATGCTATAAATACGTAGATTTATATAGTTTAGAAATGCGATGAATAAGCCATGTGATATGCGAAATTCATTATGATAAAAAGATTAATGAAGTCCACCGATATTCAGAATTATACTTTCCCTTCAAAATACACATGTACATACATATATACATCGTTGACATTATAGAATCGAATCGGTAAATAAAAATGTAAATATAATTCTTTAGAAATCATCGAAATGGTTTCAATGAGATATGTGTATGTACATTTATTTGATATACATAATTTTGTGATCCATTTTTTTTAGATCAATACAATTTACTCGTACTACAAATAAACGAATAATAATTTTTATATTTTACGTGTACATAATAAATGAGAAAGTGTGTGAGCCACCAGTCAAGCTGGAACCAAAAATTATTTCTGTCGGCTCCATTTTGGCTTTTAATTCTAAATGGCTCTTTTCGCACTCGAGGCCGGTAGATAACAGCAATTACGTAATCATGTTTCCTGCTGGGCCAGTTGAATGTGGTTGGTTCAAAGAACGAGCAAGATTTGAAAAGAATTGTTGTCTCGCGATCCATTCTTAAAACCTTTTAAAGAATTTGTGGATGGACTATACGCCTAATTTTTACTTTGGGGTAAGTAAGAGTGTTATTTGGGAGCAGTGCTAGGGCCGGTGCCTGGCTTCGATTTTGTTATTGTTGTTGTTTTCTACAGGTATTCCAACAGCAACAACAACAACAATTTTGATCGCTCTCGTATAGCTTCAGAGTTATAGCCCTTTAAAATTTGAAAATTTCAGATCTGTATCTCATAAATTTTACAAGATAAATATATAATGGTATCGTTGGAAAGTTAATCGAATTACCTTTCATTTATGTGGAAAGCATTTTATCGAAAAACTGTTACTTTTAGAGGAAAATAAAATAAATTTTTTATAATTTTTTTTTTCATTTGATAATTTTTTTCTGAATAAAATGTACGATTAAGTTAGATAATTATCTCACTATAACACGATGTTATGTATCATCAGAATCGGTGCAGGATTTTAGGAATGAAATCCCTTTTTTTTAACTCACAATCATGTAGGTTCACGTCACTTTTCTAAATTTGAAAAAACCCTCTCCTGGCTGAACAGTATTCCTCTATCCAGGGTACGTGGCGGCCTGACAACAATGTCAGAAAACAAATAATCAAAGCCAGGTACCTGTCCTTTGATTAGACCGTTATGGTCGATGAAATTCATATACCCAACATTCCTAGTTCAAAATGAGTTTATAGTTTTTCAAAAGGTTATGTGGTTTCATTTCTTTGTTGAATTTTTTTTAGGGGCGTTAGCTACATCTGTTTCTGTATATGCTCGATACGAAGGTACAAATAAGATGTGAAGAGATGATAATTAGTCTCATCCTCATTTAATTTCCTCACATAATCATTTAAGAAGTAAAACAAATTCACCTCGAATTTCTCTGCTAGCGTTCAAATAAGCAGCGCTATCGCTGCATTGCAATAATGACACATGAAAATCTGACGGTAACCGAAAATATCGAGTCATAATTTTTTTTTCTCTATACGAGTATACTCGTTGCCTACAGTCACTTCCTTGGTTCAATTAATTTTTATTAGAATCCAGGCAGCAGGCACAATCAAGCAACGACAAAATTGACCAAACGAAGAAGAGAGACACAGCCGCACAATCCGGAGTACTACGCTGTTTCTTCTGTCGTCTTCATGGCCACACAATCGACTTTTGCAGGAAGAAGCAGCAACAGCAACAACCGGACGACAAGCCACAAGCGCCAATCGGTGTACAAGCGAATATCTTGTTTTTATGCTATAGATGTGGAGCCCCCGGGGGTATAGATGTGGAGCCCCAGGGGTATATAGAGCCAATAAGACAGAGACTCCTCAATACTTGTCGTTAAAAAAAATACGAAGCTTTTCTTAATAAAATTTTTTTGCCTTATTATGTATTTTTTTTCAGTATTACTAAAGATGCAGATGGGGTCAGTCTGAAATTACAGCAAAAGGACGAGCTAGATAAGACGTTGACTGGCAACGCGGATATGTCTGAACAAAGCACAGAAGATATGTTTTATGATGTTCATCGTATGGAAACAGGGGATCATGTGCCAATCGTTTTACCCCCTCTTAACCGTAGACCGAGCCTTGTATCAAAAATGATACATTTGACTTTTGCTTTGGCCAGGAAATATTTTTCGCTTTTAATCTCAGGACGATATTTTGTGACTTTGTTTATTTTGTGCATTATAATTGTTTTAAGTAGTAGTTTTAAAAAAAATAACAATCAAAAAACCAAAAAAAAAAAAAAAACCAAAAATCAAAAAAACCAATCAAAAAATCAAAACTTCATAATTTTATCCTTTGTATCATTTTTGATACAAAACAATATTCAAAGTAGAACCCAAAAGCCACGATGTGAGTATTCCCATTCGCTCTATTCGAAAACTGTAAAGAGTGATTGTAGGAAGCTTGTCACTCTGGAGCATCGGCGGAAGTAATCCCGTATTTTAAGCCGTCACCAAAAACGCGAGAAAGATGCCAGCAGTGTTACGCATGGGGTGATAAAAATAAGCAAACAAGTCTATATTGCTGTATGTGCCAAAACCCAATTTGTACGGATATGCATGCAAAAAATATTTGCATTGATTGTATAAAAAATTAAGAATGAGCAAAGAATTTATTATAAAAATTAATAGATACTATTTTTATATACTTTCGATATACTATGTATCTAAAATGATACAATAGGATTCTTAATAGGATTCTTAATTTTTTTTAAGGCTCGATCTACGGTTAAACAAGATAGCTTAAGAAAAAAATAATCGGCATAGGCAGTAGGTATGGGCAATAATGGAAATATGCGAGTTTGTATAGATTACCAAAAGCTAAATATCTTACAAGTTTCCGAAAGCTAAATATAGCTAAATATAAAACAGGACGACAAAACCAGATCGCTACCCTTTGCCGAGGATTGATAATTTGCTTCATGAAGAAAAAGGATTGACGAGGACAATCTATCAATAATCGGTTGGAATTATTGTAATAACTAATAACCAAGTATGAATTCACTCCCAAAGAAATATGAATTTACTCCCAATGAAAATATGAACTAACTCCCAACTTTTTTCGAGTATGAATTGACTCCCAATTAAAATTAAATAACTCCCAAAAAATATGAATTAACTTCCAACTTTTTGCAAATATGTATTAACTCCCAAAAAAATATGAATTAAGTCCCAACTTTTTCCAAGTATAAGTTAACTCCCACAAAAATGAATTAACTCCCAATAAAAATATGAATTAACCCCTAATTTTTTTAAAATATGAATTAGCTCCCAAAAAAATATGAATTAACGCCCAACTTTTTTTAAATATGAATTAACTCCCAATTAAAATGAATTAAATCCAAAAAAACATTAATTAAGTACAAACTTTTTCCAAATATGAATTAACTCCCAAAAAAACATGAATTAACTCCCAATAAAAATATGAATTAACTCCCAACTTTTTCTAAGTATAAATTAACTCCAAAAAAAAAAATTAAATAACTCCCAATGAAAAAATGAAACAACTCCCAACTTTTTTCAAGTATGAATAAACGGCTCCGGGAAATAACGCCCATTTTAGCAAAAAGGGCGCTATTTAATAAAAAATGAAATAAGGTCATTTATACTTAGAAAAAGTTATTTAATTTTAAGGAATTTTCAAATTTTTCCGAAAAATGAAATAAAGCCCAAAAAAATGAAATAAGGCCCAATTTTGCGATAAATGCGTTAGCTACGAAGCAACTGTTGTACTTACTGGACGATTTAATATACAAATAATTTTGCGAGTAGAGGGTTTTGCTGGCTAAAGGCTTTATTCCCTGCCGCGACCAAAGGCCGCCACGCAGAAGGACCCTGGATAGAAAAAGACTTTCCAGCAAAGAAGATGGTTTTGTTGGCTAAGGGTTTTAATCCCTGCCACGGCCGAAGGCCTGCATGCAGAAGAACACTTTTTGCTTGCGCAGAAGGACCCTGGATACCTGGCCGACGAAGACTTTTCAGCAAGGAAATGGTTTTGTTGGCTGAGGGTTTTAATCCCTGCCCCGACCGAAGGCCAGCACGCAGAAAGACCCTGGATAGAGAAAAACATTTCAGCAAAGAATATGGTTTTGTTGGCTGAGGGTTTTAATCCCTGCCACGGCCGAAGGCCTGCATGCAGAAGAACACTTTTTGCTTGCGCAGAAGGACCCTAGATAGAGGAAGAGTTTTCAGCAAAGAAGATGGTTTTGTTGGCTGAGGATAAAACCATCTACTTGCTGAAATGTCTGCCTCTATCCAGGGTCCTTCTGCGTGCCGGCCTTCCGCCGGGGTAGGGATTAAAACCGTCAACCAACAGAATCATTTACTTGCTGAAAAGTCTTCTTCTATCCTGGGTACTTCTGCGTGCCGGCCTTCGGCCGTGGAAGGGATTAAAACCCACAGCCAGCAAAACCATCTTCTTTGCTGGAAAGTCTTCCTCTATCCAGGGTACTTCGGTGTTCCGGCCTTCGGCCGTGGCAGGGATTAAAACCCTCAGCCAACAAAACCATCTTCTTTGCTGAAAAGTCTTCTTCTATCCTGGGTCCTTCTGCGTGCCGGCCTTCGGCCGTGGCAGGGATTTAAACCCTCAGCCAACAAAACCACAATAAAGCAAACCGAACCAAACCAAATCTCCTTGTTCAAAAGCCTTCCTTTATCCAGGTCTTTTCTGCGTGCCGGTCTCTGGCCGGGGCAGAGATTAAAAGCATCAATAAGTCCAACACTTACTCCATTGCACAAGTTATTTCGCAGCCAAAGTCTTTTTGCCCGAGCGGCCTTCGACCGTGGGAAGGAATTAAAACCCAAAAGCTAACTGCAATTTCATTTCTGCATTAAAGTTCAGTTGATGCCATAATTTTGAGCGTTATTTCATTTTCAGAAATTTTATAATTTTTACAAAAAAATGAAATAAATCCCACAATAAAATGAAATAAAGCTCAAAATGGGCTTTATTTCATTTTCGAAAAAACTGAAAATGAAATAAAGCCCAAAAAATTTAAAAATTGAATAACACCCAAATTTTACGATTTTAGATCTTCATATAAAAAAAAATTGGGCTTTTTTTCATTTGGGCGTTATTTCCCGGAGCATGAATTAACTCCCAAAAAAATTACTTAACTTCCAATGAAAATATGAATTAACTCCCCAATTTTTTTTAAATATGAATTAACTCCCAATAAAAATTAATTAACTCCCCAAAAGTATGAATTAATAGCCCGAACACAGTCAGGTCGCTAGCGACTAGTCGCTGTCAAAATTACATTAGTTCTTATGGGAAACGAGAAAAAAATAAAATTTCCCCTCAGCCGCCAGCGACTGAACACGCAGCGACTGCTCTATTTCTAATTTATAGCCCGAACACAGTCAGGTCGCTGAAATCAGCGACTAGAGCGACTAGAGCGACTGGAGTTGTCATTCGCCAGAAGTTGATTACAATCAAGTCGCTCGCTACAGCGACTTAACTCCTGTATGTATATCTATTTCGTTAAAACGAAATGTCAAATTTGTCTAAACAAAGCAAACAGGCAAGCGACTGGAGCGACTAAATTAGAAATAGAGCAGTCGCTGCGAATTCAGTCGCTGGCGACTGAGGGTAAATTTTATTTTTTTCTCGTTTCCAATAAGAACTAATGTAATTTTGACAGCGACTAGTCGCTAGCGACCTGACTGTGTTCGGCCTATTACTCGCTCCAGTCGCTTGCCTGTTTGCTTTGTTTAGACAAATTTGACATTTCATTTTAACGAAATAGAAATACATACATACAGGAGTTAAGTCGCTGTAGCGAGCGACTTGATTGTAATCAACTTCTGGCGAATGACAACTCCAGTCGCTGATTTCAGCGACCTGACTGTGTTCGGGCTATAACTCGGAGATTTGGAAGCTAAGTGGGCGTCGCCCGCTCAATTTTTATCATCACTTTGACCGATGCGGGTGTACGGTATATAAGCTTCGGCCAGGCCGAAATTAACGCTCTTATTTCTCCATTTAATTATCGTTTTTTTAGAAAGCTTTCGCCGTCGTAACATTGCAGGCAACAGACCGCCGTATAAGCGTCTGAAAAGTAATTAAGAAATTAGGACGAAAAACTCTCCCTCTTTCCCTCCGCTGAAAATCCAAAGACTTACTTATCCATTTTCCATTTAATTATCGTCTTTTTCTTACTTTGTTTTTGTTGGTCCGATTTGAAAAGTGGCATTACAACCTGCTGAGTCTTTTTCGACTAACATTTTGGTTTTTGTTTCCAGCAGAACATTAGCAAAAAAGGCTGGTGCTGCAAATCTAAAAAGTTTTGGCAGTTTTTACTGTTTTAAAAGTCGTTTCAAAAGGGCTTGAGCACAGCTCTAATTTACACTGCGTGTTTGACAGTTCAGCCATATTGAAATAATAATGCTATAAACACGTAGAAAGTCGCCGACCGAGACTTGCCGGTGTGAAATGTCGAAAATCTGCTGCTGCTAAAACGCCGGCAGAGAGTATTGTATGTATTTGTATTTCTTCAAATCGAATGTAAACAATCGACGTCGGTGGTGTTCGCATCGGCAGCACAAACATTTTATTTTTTCTTGTTTCCCATAAGGGTCTGTGTTATTTTGGCATTTCACACATGCAAATGTCGGTGCCGACTTTCTAAGTGTTTATAGCATAAGTTATAAACACATAAAAAAGATGTCGACGACTTTGTCGGTGCGACTTGTCAAAATAACATTAGCTGTTATGGGAAACGTGAAAGAAAAAAATATATCTGTGCTACCGACGCGTACGACTGCGACAAAATTGTAAAATTTTATATTTTTTTGCCGTTGTCGTTGCTCTTGTTCTTCTTTAGTCGTTTGTTTACGTTCGATTTGACATTTGAATTGAGTTATTTGAATTATGAAATTGGAATTGAAGTGTCTTGTGTAGATATTTTAAAATTTTAATCATATTGATATTAATTTAATTTATAAAAGATAATTTATTAAATTATTAAATTAAAGATAATTTATTAAAGATTAAATATTTTTAGGGTGGATATTGAGGAGAAACTTAGTGAAGAGGCAATACAATTAGGCATTTTTGAATTAGGCAATACAAATACAATACAAACTCAAACTCTCTGCAAGCGCTTCATCGACAGCAGATTTTTTAAAAGTCTCACCGACAAAGTCGGCGACGTCTTTTCTGTGTTTATAACTTTAGCATTAATTTTTACCATTCCAAACATTGGCTAATAGTTATATTATAGTTATATGTATGAAATATATATATATGGATCTATATAATTATCCATAAAAACCGACTGAACTGCCTTCCTTCCTCCAAAATTGCATAAAGATATCTTAATTCCATAATGCTTCGCGTTCAGACAGAACGCGGCTTTCGCTACGCGCTGCGGGGCGATTTCGTCTTGGTGTTCCCACAGAACGCGAATTGATACGAAAGTAAACAAATCAACTGGTGTATATATAGATAGGAAGATGTTTAAAGGAAATATTTCCTTTAAACTTTTAACTGTCTAACGATAACTGGTAATCTGAACTCTGGTAACACCAAAAATTGTAGAACTGAACTCACACACTCACAAAACACTAACACCAGTAGGACATTAACACCAGTAGGACATACGCCACGAAAGTAAAGAAAACATTTTCTCTGTCTGAACAGCTTATTTCAGACAGATTTCTATGTATTACAATTTTTTGTGTTATTCCGCCCCGCGTAGCGAAAAACGCGTTCTGTCTGAACGCAGCTTAAGCGCGTACGCATTTGTGTTCACAAAAAGGTGGGTGCTCATAGCAGCCCTGAGAGCTGCCGATTGAATGTAAGTATTCGGCAAGACGCTATGAGCCTCCATTACACACCACTACAAAAAACGAGGCGTCTGCAAGCTGTTTTATGTTTTTCCCTGCGTCTTGCTTCAGTTTGCATTGAGTTATTTTCGAGAAGTGTAGTTTCGCACTTTTTGTTTTCATTTTTGTTGCTTTCGTAAATACAATTAAAACTAAATATTTTCGCTCAAACAATAAAGAGATGAAGACACATAAGAAGCCGATGAATGCGGAAGACTACAAAAAAACGTCCGCCATCAATTCGATGAAACTAGTTCGACTTGTGAGAAACTACGATGAGTTGTACAATAGCGCGGCTGATGGATACAATGATAAAGTTCATAAAGACCAAGTTTGGGAGCGAATTAGTCAAACGCTGTTTCCCATGTTCCCTACCTTTGACGACAAAGTTAAGGAAGTTATTCGTAAGTAATATTTTCTACAAATATACACTGCTCTTCATAACAGCATACACAATGAAAATTGTCAAAAAGCCGAAGCTCCAATAGCAGGGATGTAATAGTTAGTGAATTTGTGGGAATGCCTTGCTGGCTTTCTACTTTCGGTCCGGTGGCGATACATCTAAAGCAATTAATAGAAGTGAGATGGGGATTTATTTTAAATTAGCGGGGATGATTTTTTTTTAAATCAAAAATCGTTTAGGAAAGATTATTTTTTAGTTATAACTATTATACTAGTACTAACAGACCTATTATTTTATACCTTTTGAAGTTGAGAGTCTTTTACTAGCTGAATAAATTGGTACGGTTATATCGATGCCGCAAGAACTGTCGGAGGTTGTTTTAATGTATTTAGTGGTTTAATTCTGGACGCGCTACGAAAAGAATTATTATAAGTATATCAAGAACGGCATTAACTTTATTGAGGTAATAAAACGCGATTTGCGGATATTATATAAGTGTATATGTGAAGGGTTTTCCAATAAGGACGGGTCGATTCTGACAGTCTGTGGAAGTCATGTTGTTTGGACGCTATCTGTCAAATCTGTTGTTTATAATAGTGCTGTATGAGACGTCTCGAATGATTCGAAACTGATATAGCAACATTTTTGCGTCGGTGCTTCTTTATTTGATTTCGAATCAAGCCGTTACTTGCGAAAGCATATGTGGCAATGTTTTCAGCAGCGCTTCCAAAAGTCACCGCTTGATTTTAAAGAAAATTAAAGCATTTCAGACAACCCCTGAAACTTGTAAGACATCTGGAATAAGCCTTCGTCTCATGCAGTCCTCTAGTTTGTAATTCAATCAGCAATGCCAAATAACCATTGCATAAAGCGACCAAATGATTTTTACATACATTTACATACATATGTACATATGTCCAAGCAGATAGATAGCAGTTAAAAATGAAGAATCAAATTGAAGAATAGGCTAAAAATAGTCGAAAAATTACGCTAACTCAGAATTTTTTACGATGTGGGTTGGTTGCTTTCCGCAAAACGGCATTAACAAAACGGCGTCCAATTGTTCTGCAGCATTCGATATCAAATAATTTCGACTTTGTTTACCCTACACCTGAGGTATTAAGGGTAGTTACACATTGCTCATCCATTTCGAACACATTGAAGGTGTGGAAGACATGGAAAAAATAATTTCCATACATATATTTTAGATCGGAATCACTTTCTGAGTCTATTTAGTCGAGAGGATGTCGTTATCACATCCTCTTTGGGATGCCAAAGGTAACCTCTTTGTAGGAAAAAATAATTAATTAGTTTTTTAAAGCTGTGTTTCTTAGCTTGTAGTTTAGATCTAAAGATTAAATTTTATTGCGTAGTTTACCATATTAGAGAAAGAATACTCACGAAACATGTGCATGATCCGCCCACTTTTTCATTATCGGTTCGATAGCTTGTGGGGATCAAGCATTGATGGCTATCCAGGCTAATCGGCTGGCTAATCTGGCCATGTGTCTCATGCAAAATGTATTTCATATTGAAAAAGACCACCTCCTATGACACCTTCATTTATTGCCACTAATTTACTGAGTATGTTTAAAATATTTTGGGTACAATTTAAAATTTAATTGAATAAGATTATATATTCTAACCAAATGTTTTTGATCAACTTTTCAAAACTTGAAGCTAAATTTGTTTCTACTCACCTATCGTTTGTTTGTTTATCTATCGAATCTATTAGAATACGGCTTTCGGCTAACAAAATTTTAGATTTAGAAATAGTTTTCAGTCAGGAAATAAGTCTTATGAGAGGGCTCGCTCAGTTATAGTCTTTACTGGGTAAAGTCGAACTTGAGTACGTTATTCTCCTAAGTTGTTCAGTTTTCAGAACCCATGTAGCCCACTCTTTGACAGTTCCATCCAAAAATAGACGACTATCCAAATCCCTGCCTTCCTTCAGTAAAGGTCAGATATATACATTAATGTATGTTGAATAATAAAAAACTGAACTCCATGGCTGAGTTCAGGATCGACAATCACTTTATTCTGCTTGTTAGCGAAAACTGTGTGCTCTGAAAGTCTTGCTGATAGTATTCACAACTGTAAACAGCTATTTACATTTTCTTAAATGTTGTAAATAGAACAAAGGAGGCGTAGGGGTTCTACCGCTAACGAATAATTTCTCAGCGGTCGCCAGCAGTACAAAATGCTGTTCCCAGCTACGGTTTGTTTCGATATTAGCGGCTTTCGTTGCTGGTCTGGTTCTTCTCACAACTGATTTGTTTAGATTTACCAGCTGACGAAACGAAATTTCAAGCAGAAAAGAATTGTATTGCATAAACATTAGCAATAGGAAGAATATAAAGGAAAAAATAATAGGGTAAGTTTGTGGACATAAATGTTTGTTAGCGACAATCGCAGTTGTGACTTCGTGCAGCCGACAAGCAAATGACAGCGATGATTGCATCTCGTCAAATGCAAATTGCATCTCGTCTCGACGCTTTGGTTCTGGTTATAGCATAACGTTGGCAAATTCCACGTTGCCGCCACACGAGAAGTAAACGTACATTGAAAATTAGTGACAGAGAAAGAATGAGCTGAGCAGATTTAGCGTAAAAATTTTTCGCTAAAAAAATGGCAACCGCTTTGCCAGCATGAGGCATCTGGGGTCCGTTCATGACACCGCTGACTCTCAACACCGGAAAGTGATTGTCGATCCTGAACGTATTCCATCATTCGGGAAAAGCCACGGGTCAAAATAAAATCACCATACATTTTTCTCATTTTTATCCATTGTTGTTGCTTATAGCTCGAGCACACTAAAGCATTAAACACAATCACAGCAGCGAGAAGCAACTTCATTTCTCAACTGTCAAAATTACATGGGCTCTTATGGAGATCGAGAAAAAAGTTTGATTTCCATTTTGCTGCCCTTACTTGCTGCTGAATCTTCAATTTGCTGTCGAGCTAATTCGAATTCTGACAGCAGCAAAACGCATTTTTGTTGTTTTACACAGCTGTTTGTAAACAAACGAAATATTTACATTTAATTTTCTCATATGCAATTTTTTGCTGCCGGAAGATGCTGCTCTGCCATTTAGTTTAACGATACGCTATTTCTTGCAGCCCTTACTTGAAGTTGCTTCTCGCTGCTGTGTTTGTGTTTAATGCTTAAGGTCTCTGAATTCAGCGACCAGCGACTAGAGTTGTCAGACGCCAGAAGTTGATTACAATCAGAATATTTATTGTGGTTCTTGTAAACAAACCAAAAAAAGAAGAACAAGCAAGCGACCAAATTAAAAATAGAGCTAAGGGGAAATTTTATTTTTTTCTCACTTCCCGTAAGAACCAATGTAATTTTGACAGCGACTAACAAAAAACTAGAAAATTAACAAAGCAAAATGAACGATAGTCGAGTAATTGGTGGATCACAACTAGGTATATGTAACCAACCCTAGCGTTATTTACATTTTTGTCTAACCAAGGATAATAAATGTTACAATATGGCGAACAAAGGCAATCTAATTAAAGATATCGTCGTCTCTCTCAATCATTTCTTCTTTGTAGTAAGACCAAGTTTCTTTTAAAAATATTGATTTGTTACCTAACAAACCCTCCAAGTGCATGCAGTTCAGGCCACATCTATGAATTATTATTCAGCTTAAATTTATTCTATAAATTTTACTTGACTAATGTCTTTGGCCTCACTCCCACAAATTTGTGTATTCTGGAGAAACCAACTAGATAAACAAATCTTTATTTCTGTTTGTTGCATGAGCTAACTAGTTTTTTCCAATGATTTGTTATGGTGGGACGTTTAAGTAAGAGTGAGACGTCAAGTGCAGTGTAAAGTGTTCCTTCTAATATGTTGCTCTTATGTACTCTTTCCAATAGCAATTCGTTAGTTGGCATTGAGTTCTCCGCGTGGCAGTGCCGTGTTATACATCTTAATTTTTTTTTGTTTCATTACATTTTTCACAATATATTTGTTTTATGATTAATTTTTATTTTTGTTGAACTTAAATTTAAACGC
Source organism: Conops quadrifasciatus (assembly GCA_949752815.1). Lineage (NCBI taxonomy): Eukaryota > Metazoa > Arthropoda > Insecta > Diptera > Conopidae > Conops > Conops quadrifasciatus. The sequence continues at coordinate 11,341,300 of OX457081.1, forward strand.
ATTAAGTGTTAAATTCGCGATAACATAATTTACAAAACAGTAGTGCTGAAAAATATATAGGAGAGCAGCCATAATAAGAAGCACGTATAATATATGTACATTGAATGGTTTCAATGGCGAATACATAAAGCTGGTGCTTACATTTCGCAGTTTGCAACTTATTTGGGATATATAAAAATAAATACGGAATAAAGAATTAAATAGGAAAGATGAATCCAAACTCTGACGCAGATACACTGAAGCAACAGAAGAAACTGGTAGTTCGTATCGACCAAGACTCGGATGAAAATCTTCAAGCTCTTTTTGATAGTGTGCTTAATCCAGGAGATTCCAAACGGCCTCTTCAAGTTCCCTTTCGCATGAGGAAATTGCCAAATTCTTTCTTTAATCCACCTTCTGCATCGCCTTCTGCATCACATTCTCGTACGAACAGCACGGACTCTGCATTCGGGGCTGAATCGCAAACCAATGCGAATAAAAATCCATCAGTGGCTACACCACGTTACAGCATGACTGGATTACAAATTTGCCATTCTCGTGCCCACAGTAGTCCGGCTTCGTTGCAACAAACGTATAAAGATCACAGTTCAAATCTGAACAGTAATTTAGAAACTGATGCATCTATGAAAGTTTCGGGGCTATCAGGATTAAATAAAATTCGTCAGTCGCAAAATATTTCAGATAATGTGCCACCTGTTCATATGAAACAGCGCTCGTATGACGTAGTAAGTCCCATTCAATTACAAAACGAGCTTGGAGTTTTGCCTGCGGGTTGGGAACAGGCAAAGACAAATGACGGCCAAATATATTATATAAATCATACTACGAAAACCACTCAGTGGGAAGATCCCCGAATTCAGTTCCGTCACCAAGCAGAACAAGTTTTGCAGCAATCTCCAAATTCAAGAATACTTAAAAAGGAATCTGGTACTGTAAGCAGTAACGATCCGTTAGGCCCTCTTCCCCCCGGTTGGGAACAAGCATTCACTGAATCCGGAGATGTTTACTTTATAAATCATATTGATCGTACCACATCATGGAATGATCCCCGAATACAATTTTTACAGAAACAATTGATTTCACCAAAAACTGAAATTAATTGGATTCATTTATCACATGAAGAAAAAAAACGCGAAGTATTTAAACAAAACCAGCAACAAGTGCAACAGAACGCGAGTCTTCCCATTGACCCCTTTTTAAGCGACAATCATACCCGTCAAGAGTCGGGAGATAGTGGACTCAGTTTGTCTTCCAATAACTTTGTTTTAAATGCCGAATTAAATTCGCATATGGATGATAGCATGGACTGCATTAGTGAGAATGGCAATATTATTGCTCTCGGTGGCCTGGATTGTCCAGAGAATTTGGTTTCTTCATTGCAGCTGGAAGACAATGTATGCAATGAGATGTTAAATAACGTTGATGCCTTAACAGAATCGCCTTTACCTAAGCTCGATAATTCGGACTGGTATAAAATTAACTAAATATATATTTCGAAAGCTCTTAATTTTAAATCGTACATTATAAGAGATTTGTATGTAAAAATGTTTTATTTAAGAAATGTAATACAATAATTATTGTAATTCACATAATGTTTGTTGCTAATCAACTATATCTAGAAATTGTGAATAAATTATTAATTATTTGCAATGAAAGCGACGAAACCGATAATCTCTGAATATGCTGGCGAAAAAAGCTGAGGCAAGGCGTCCAATATCGCGATAGTGAAGCTGGTTCATCTCGTACAAAACAGCGAGATGCCCAACACAGCTTGGCAGGAAAATACACTGGCATATCATAATTATGACTAGGAACTCATCTACTCCGACGCTCTTGAGAATAAAACTACAGTAATATTCATTCGTAAGTACACACTCTCAAACACTTCAAATCATTGTTATTGCAATTTACAGAGTTACCATTTGAATGCGGTGCGAGAAAGGCAGATGTTAGAAGTTTGTCTAAAGTTTACCGTATAGTCGATTTCGACCGTAAAGCTAAACCTATTTTTATAATAGGTGAATCGTAACTAGAAAATGCACCTGCGATATGTACACAAATACACCTAATCCTGTTAAATCATTGGATCATGTAGAGTAACTAACAAACAACCAAAACCTCGATAGACTTAAAACTCTGTAAACGTGTGTGTGAATTTGTTGACACTGTTTTTGAAAACAAAATGTCAATAAATATAAAAATATCCTTCACACCATTCAGATATGTTTTTTATTAATTGAAGTAATTGGTCAACAGGTGTGTCAATTAAATAGTTTTTCAAAACAAAATCGTTTTTAAAATAAAAATTCAAAGCAAATGATTTAAGATACAGGATAAAGCAAGTATTTTCATTTGGAAACGTAAACGTGTGTCAATAAATATTCATTGCAAGATTTTCAATAAACCAACAAAGTGATTATTATCACTTTCCTCTCGGTAATATGAAATTTTTTGCATACAGGTTTTTCCGCGTATTGGCGGCTTTCGGCCGTGGCAGGGATCATCACCCTCAATCAGCAGAATCCTCTCGGTAATGTGAAGTTTTTTATATACAGGTTTTTCCGCGTATTGGCGGCCTTCGGCCGCGGCAGGATCATAACCCTCAATCAACAAAATCGCCTCGGTAATGTAAAGTATTCTCGCATACAATGTCTTGCGCAACAACAAAAATCGAGAAAATTCTCGGTAATAAAAAAAAATTTTTTCATTCAGTGAGGTTTAAAATGCATTTTCTCCTAAAATCCTGCACCGATATTGGTGAAAAAAATATGCCTGCAAAGCTAAGAATCTGGGATTTCTTTATATTGACGTAATTATATTGTTTAATCATACATTTCACAGAGAAAAAAATTAATGAATAGAAAAAAATAATATTAAAAATTAAAAAGTTAAATTTTATCCAAAAGTACAAGATTTTGGATAAAATATTACGAGTATTTAACATAAATGAAAGATATTTTTAATACCTTAACAATGGTACGTATATTGGGATACCTTCTACAGTTTAGGAGTTATAGACGGTAAATTTTAAATGGGGTATAACTCCTAAACCAGACGAGAGCGACCAAAAATGTATTTGTTGTTGGGCTCGGCGCTACAAAAACAACAACATTGGAGAGTTTGTGTGTGCTGTCCTCAGTTTAAGCCCAAAAGTGGTAATAATCACTTCGTTCTTGTTCTTGTTCGTTCTTTAATTTGTGAGAGTGAAACATACAATTTTTTGTTTACTTTCAAATGTAAATTTTGACAATATTATATTTTTCACTAGAAACGTGTTCGATAACTGTTGATGTAAAATTCTCTTTCTTTACAAAATTTGAATTTTGTACAATTTTTTACTAGAAAAGTAACGAGCAGACCTACTATTTCTCTAGACAACGATTGTAATAGAATGAACAAATCGACATGAAAAACTCTAACATTTTTATACCTTAACCCGAAAGGATATATTCACTTTGTGCTTCCGTTTGTAACGCATTAAAGGAGGCGTGGCAGGTATAGCCACGCGTATATTCTGGTTTAGAATCACCTCCTGAGTTTATTTAGCCCTGTCCGTCTGTCTGTCTGTGAAAATAACGATTACGGGAGAACGCATAGAGCTATCGCCATTAAATTTTGCACAAATATTCTGCCAAACATTCATTATAGGCTGTTTGGTATTTAAAATGGGGGAAATCGCACCAGTGCCACGCCTACTTTTAGGCTAATAATAATGTATCCAATTTGAGAGCTGAATTTCTCAACTTCTAGTCCGGATATAAAACCACCAAACCGAGGAATAATAAGTGATAATTAAGTTTGTTAACGACATTTTATAGAATTACCGCATTTATTTAACAGTTACTCAAGACTAAAGATCAATGTTAGGCCGTGAAGAACTTAAAAACAAAAAACAGTCAAAATAAAAGTTCTACTAACCAATCTATGCAAAACAACCAAAGCTCTTTTTTATACCTTACAGCCGTTTTATTATACCCTTATATTCAATTTGCTTTTCTGTTTATAACGCATTAAAGGAGGCGTGGTAGGTATAGAAAAGTATATATACATATATGTTCTAGCTCAGAATTACCTCCTAAGTCAATTTATCGTATGCGTCAATTTATATAGTATGCGACGGATAAAGCTGCTATTTTGCTTCTTGTCATTGTTACCTTTTTGCTTATCGAGACTGACAGTATTTTCTTATTTATGAATTTAATTTTTTATTTTTCGTAGGTGGTAATGTTCGTCGTCGCTGGAAGACTCTTCGGAATTCAATTGCCCGGGAAATTAAAAAGACCGCTACAGTGGAAAACTATTGCCGAAAGAAGGAAAGTCCTATTATTAGCGAATTGGAGTTTCTTATCCCGCACATTAGAAGTGTTTATGGCACAAAGTAAGTATACTTGGCATAAACAACGGTCATACATACATTTTAACCAAAATTATATAAAGAGTCGTGACAGCTGTGCACGAATGTCTTGAAACGCACTTACGACGGCGCGACGGCTGCTTTGGGGTCTTGACATGTCTTGTGCTTATTCTCAATATATTTTGTCTCTCTTCCTCAATGCATAAGTGTTATTCTCAATCTCTTGTTACCTTGCTCGATGCAGTAGGTCTGTTTTGTTTACCGTTCAACACAAATCTTATTCACACAAAACCGAATCAACACGATCTTATTCCGCTAGACGGCAGTGTAGTCGCGGATTGGTCTAGTACACGGGTTGGCAATCTGCGGCTGGCGAGCCGCATGCGACTCTGTAAAATCATACTTGTGGCCCTTGAATAGTACAAATTTTGAAACTGATTATACCCTACACCCGAAGGAATGAAGGTATATAGACTTTGTTCTTTGCCTTTGTTCTTTGTAACGCATTAAAGGAGGCGTGGCTGGTATAGGAAAGTATATAAATTCTGGCTCAGAATCACCTGCTGAGTTGATTTAGCCCTGACCGTCCCTCTGTCTATCCGTCTGTCTGTGGAAATCATGAAATTTGGCACGAATATTCTTTGTCATCATAGGCTGTTTGGTATTGAAAATGAAGAAAATCTAACCAGAGCCACGCCTACTTTTTATAGTGAATATGGATTAATCCGCGCTTATAGTTCAATTTCTCAGCTTGTAGAGCAAATTTAAAGCTAAAATTTTATTTCCGAGTCAACCATCTTAGACTAAAATAGGCTCCTAAAATTGGGGTGGTCCGCCCACTGGTACACCATACCATATAATGAGGTGTTTGTTAAGAAAAGCGTTGTTGTAAACGAATTAATCAAGTTATAAACGAGTTATCAAAATTTACTTCCTGTAAATAAAATGAAAGTAGGTGTCACCCGCCCACTTTTCGTCATCACTTCGGCAGATGTGGGTGTAGGGTATATGAGCTTCGGCCAGGCCGAAGTTAACGCTCTTACTTGTTTTAAATAAACTTTCCGATGAGCTAGAGACTTAAAATTTGAACCATAGATTAGAACTTTGATGACAATGCAATAAACAAATCTAAACTAACCACCCATGTCGACATTAACGCAAGAAATTTGGGTCCTTTCAAAATGTTCGCTACAAATTTTTAAATTGATTTTAAACCAGCTTTCTGTGATCTTGAGACTCGAAATTGGAACCATAGCTTCGTGTTGTTATTTCAAATTTTAATTTGAAATTTATTATTAATATTTATTATTAATTTATGCACCTTATAAGGTTATTAATTTCTATATTTGAAAACTCTTCTAGATTCACCGAAGAAATGGGTCTGCGTGAACATGAAGATAATAGTGTTTCAAATGAAACTGATGACTGTTGTGAAGAGGAGCTCGATGATCTCATCGATTTGACGGAAGATATCGATTTAAAACCTATCATAAAAAAAGACACTTCGCCCGATCGATCTGTGGACGGTAGTACAGAGGGGAAAAACACATTTTCACCAGAAATATTCTATCCGTCGGTACATATAAACTCACACGGTAACGAAAGCAAAGGAGCTGAAAATACTGAATCTCAAAGAAAAACTCGAAGTTCGTCAAATGTTTGGAACAAAGAATACTGCACAGTGGCCGAATACAAAGAAGGCGAGTTTATGAATTCTGTTGTTCTTTGTGCCGACATAGATAACGATGACAATAGTCCTTCGACCTCTACTAATTGTGAAGATGGTAAATTAGTAGACTCAAGAAAACGACCAAGGGCCGAACTGGAAGAATCTAACGAAATGCATTCGAAAATTCTGCAATTACTATCAAACTTTGATCGTCGAGAACGTTTAGATTCGCGCCTTGATCAGGAAGGTTGCGACGAGGACCGCATGTTTCTGCTTTCTTTGGTATCCGATTTGAAGCGTGTTCCAGCTGCAAAAAAAATGGTGGTCAAAGCGGAAATCGCAACAGCCATTGCCAAAGCAATTCAATCGTAAATATTATGCCTAAATACATACATTATTGTCAGTAATACTTTATATATTATTAGAATTAAATATTATTATTTTAAATGTGAATTTTTGCATGCATTAAATGCATTAAATACGTTTGAATTAAAATGTATAACTTTGTGAAACACATTGCAATAAAATGAATCCTTGTTATTTAGGTACACACAAAATTTTACAAAACGATTTTATAATATACATATATCTATATATAAGAATGTACATACATACTGGCTGCGTATAAAAAATTGATTTTAAATTTAATACAAAATTTGTGTTGAAGAATTCTTGGTACTTTCATACTGGACGTACAGGGATTTGAGCCAATAAGGACATTGTTCCCCATACTTGGGAAAAGCCAAATACATATAGGAAATCGGAAACACGTACAATTGGAGAGACAGTAAATTTAGATCTATGAACTTATTTACAACACCGCTTTTTCCAACAAACATCTCATTATATGGTATGGTATATCAGTGGGCGTGCTCCGCCCATTTTAGTCTGAACTAAAATGGGCTCCGGAGTTTATTTTAGTCTGAAACGGTGGACTCGAAAATAAAAGTTTAGCTTCAAATTCACCCTACAAGCTGAGAAATTAAGCTATAAGCACGGATTAATTAATATTTGCTATAAAAAGTAGGCGTGGCACTGGTCCGATTTGCCATGGATTTGCCGATGGTCCAATTTTCAATACCAATCAGCCCAGGATAACAAAGAATGTGTGTACCAAATTTCATGACAATCTCTCTATTCGTTCTCCTGCAATCGTGATTTCCACAAACGGACGGACGGACAGACAGATACAATTTAATTAATTTTTCTGTAAATTTTTATGGCACTTATTTTATATCAATATAAAAATAAAATACATTCTTTAACTCAAAATTGAATTTTTTCGTATACTAATCATTCTCACACCCCGCGCAACGATGGACCCCTTCAACCGTTTTATCAACGTTACCGAAAAACTGAAAGAGTTCGAAGTCGAATTCAACGCGATTCCAGTGGATTTACACTGGCGATCATACGGAATTTACATTGAATATTCGCCAAGTCGAATTAAAGGCAGTTTGGTTTGACATCAAAAGGGCATACACCCTTTGCTTGGAGAATTTCATGACGGGATCAGACCGCCTTAATGAAGCGGACCCCCTCCAGCGGATATTATTGTTATTAAATCGAAATATCGACGCTGTTATAGCATTTTTAATCGCTTCTCCCCGAAAATTTGTGAGCGGTTTCCCCTCAAAAAGGTTTCCCCTCGCATTTCAAATTGGGAAACACCCGAGAAATTGCACTAAAGCAATTTCTTCGAAATGAAACAAGACTTTTAAAAACCCCGACCTTTGAAGAAATCTAACTCCGGGATCCGAGAATATTCAAAATTAAACCATATGCCCTCTGTCAAGTCATCTGATTTTTCGTCCGAATCAAACACTATTTAGAAAAAGAAGTGCAATACTTTAAACTTAATACGTTCGAAGTAAATTGCGCTCCATATCGTGCAATACGCACACTTCATAAACTGGCTCACGATATTGAAAAAGAATTGCCACTCGCCGCGTCCGTTCTCAAGAATTCCATATATGTGGACGTCGCGTTGTGTGACTCACATGATATTGATACTGCACTTCGTATTCGACATGACTTCACATCCGCTCTCAAGTCAGCAGGCTTCATTCTGCGAAAATGGGCAGCCAACCATCCGAAACTTCTAGTTGGTATCCTCCCGAAATATCCTTTAAACAAAGATTTTCTCGAACTTGAAGACGCCCAGCACCGCTAAAGTTTTTGGCAACCGAAGGAATGTTCTGCGCAAAAACGAACCTCAACTCGAAGCTCCATACTTTCACTCAACCCATTCCTGTATCAAGATGGAACTCTGCGAGTTGGTGGACGTTACCTCCCCATATGCCTATCAACGACTAAATTGGCATTTTATCTCCGCGGTACCTGACATAGGCGGACTCTGGGAAGCCGGAGTTAAAAGTTTTAAAGTCCACTTCTGAAAATTCGTCGGCAATATGCACTTAACTTTCGAAGAATTTTCCACTATGTATAAAATCGAGGCATGTCTCAACTCAAGACCTCTACATTGCATTTTAGTAGATCCCTCTGACTTGCAACGCATCACTCCTGGGCATTTTCTCATCGGAGGCCCCCTTCTGGCACCCGACAACCCCGAGATCCTCAACTCTCACAAAATCGTTTATATATGGCAAAATGTGAAAGCCATCTATCAGCAAATTTGCTCGGGATGGAAAAATGAATACCTTCTTCAACTCCAGAAACGCAATAAATTCCCCCAACAAAATCTGAAATCCAATGACGTAGTGATGATTAGGTCATATCTCTCACACCTACCTCGGTTCTGATTGCAGAACACGCGTCGCCGACGTCCGAACCGAAAAAGGAACCACACGACCGATATCGAAATTGGTTGTGTTATCTCAGTAATAGTCCCAACGAAACCCGATTCCCCTCTTTCCATTTAGTTGTTCCTCCTCCTAGATATAAATGCAACAGCATCGAACCCAAACAGGAGTACAGTACCTTCTTCCTTCACCATCCTTCCCGTTCTGGCCTCGATTGGGACTTCGACGACATCATGTCTGATCGGTCGGATTCACCGCTGAGCTCCCCTTCAACGGTAGGGGACAACAAGATTAACGCCGATGTCTTGACATCCTCGGTCAATCCCCCCTCAATTCCGAGACCACGACCGTCCCGGCCCCCTCTACTCTACTCTGCCTTAACCGTTCGGTGCCGATAACCTCCACTTCCGTGGCAACCCCTATTCCCGTTTCGACAACTACCCCCACTCCAGACTCCTTCGCCACCTCGGCTTTTCCTACCGCCCAGACAGAAGACGTCGTACTTGATGACGTGGAGACACGATCGTTGATGTCGTTGCGCTGGTCCACCGCAGCTCTGGATCTTAACGATCGTGTCACTTCTCCGACACCGTTGGACAAGGCCATGTTGCTACTGGACGACATCCCGTCCACTAGCCGAAACCCTCCTCGTGTTATTTCCCCTTGGGCGCGGCCATATTCGCTCGAGCGCCGCCCTCTTGCGTGGGAATTCTTCCCATCAGAGAAGTGCAATCCCTCCTTTGTAACAGCGTCGTCAGGCAAGCACAAGGTCGTGCACAAGCCGGCCCAATTAAACACTCAGTTTATGAATCCCATTTATCCAAGCTGCATAGAGAAAGAAATACGTAGGCTGAAAGTGCTTTCGAGGTTGCCAAACAACAAGTATTGCTCTGTGGCCAGCCGCCAGCACTAAGAACATCACAGCATCAGAAGCAGTAATTAACTAATATGTGAAATAAATGTTTGTAAATTGTTGCAGATGTAGTTGCGTAAAAATGTACCTACTGATTAATAACTTACAATTACTGTTTATTGAATCATAAAATTACAATAAAATTATTATGCTGTTTTTAATAAATAATAACGTTTAAGATTTATTGATCTTGGAGATTTATAACTTCACAACCATGTTCGTTATCGGACTTGCAGAAATTTTACAAGGATATTAGGCTATTGCGACAAAGATAAGAGGAAAGACAGTTACTCAACTCAAAATATAAAATACTCTTAAACTTATAGCGGAATTCTCTACATTTAGTCAACATTATTCGTATCGTTAAATACGATATCCATAAATAAAATAGAAAATTTCATATAAAATTTATTAATTTCTTAGTGTGGTGAAAAAATCAATGACGTCACGAAACAGCGTTATTATCTACGTAAGCAAGAGGAAATTAAGAAAGTACGAAAAAGGGAAGAGTACCTTTCGTTTCACACGGCGTAAAAAAAACTATAATTTGCTATTTTAGGTAGTAATTTGAACACCCTGAAGCAAAAGTATAAGTTTTTTTCACATTTTAAGCGCATTTATGCACTAATCTACATATTTGCTAATTAAGAAAAACATCAAATTTATTTTATATTGTAGCATACCGGCAGCACTGCTTTGGTACCAGAATTCATAAAAGGTGCCCAAAATAGCACACACTTCACAAACAGGCAACATTCAAATCGCCGATTTCAATTTCGGCCGCCGATTTTATTTCTTTGTAAGAATGTATAATCAGCTTCAATACTTCATAGAATAGTTAATAGAATTTCTTATAAGATATAGTGTGGGAATTGGGTTAAAAAATTGGGTTTTTTCGTAATAATGTGCACCTGTATAAATTTTAAATTTTGAAATGCTTGCGATAAATGGGTTCTAGAAAAAAAAATTAACTGTATAAAAGTGTGGAAACTAAATATGTGCATAAATCTTAATATATAAAAACGTTGGTGCGTATGTATGTCCGACCTTCACGGCTGAACCACCCGACAGATTGACTTCATACTCACAGCGTATGTTACTTAGGTTGCAAGTATCCCTTTTAGTTAGTTTTTGTCCCAAAAGGGGGAACTCTACCCCCTATGTGGTTAAAAGGGGTGTTGCATGGTCTGGAATGATAAAAAATGGCTATAATTTCAGTACTACCAGGCCCAGGAAGCTGAAATTTTTTTTGGTGATTAGCCTTACGCCATTGATGTGGAATGGGAACATATTTTCAAAAATTCCGCCCCCTAAATGGTTAAAATGGGCGTGGCATTGTCTGAAACGCCCAAAAATAGTCATAATTTCAATACTTCCCGGCCCAGGAAGCTAAAATTTTGTATGGCGATTGGTCTTACACCGTAGAGGAGCAATGAAAACACATTTTAAAGAAGTCCGCCCCCTAAGTGATTAATAAGGGCGTGTCAGGGTCTGGCATGGCTCAAAATAATTTCAATACTTCCAGGCCCAGGAAGCTAAAATTTTGTATAGCGATTGGTCTTACACCGTAGAGGTGTAATGAGAACACACTTTCAAGAAGTCCGCCCCCTAAATGGTTAAAATGGGCGTGTCACGATCTGGCATGGCTCAAAATAGTCATAATTTCAATACACGGTTTTGTAGTTGTACGCATGCCCGCGAAGTTTTCTGATTCTGAGGTTATCACCCAAAGTGGTTACACGGGGGTGTTTTAATCCAATTTATTTTTTGCACCAATCAATAAGAAATATCGGGAAATATACAAGATTTTGGTCATGGGTGGAGGTATGAGGCGACACTCAAAATGGTCAATGGTCATCATCGGTAAGAATTTTCGGAAAATATACACGACTGTGGTCATGGTAGGAGAAAGGTGGCGACCACCCAAAATGGTTCGTTGGTAACCAAATCACTTAAGAACGGCTGGACCGATTTGGCTAATTTTTAAAAAATGTTTTAATGGTAAAATTATAATTTAAAATAATCAGAACGAAACAAACGAGGAAAAGATTGAAGATTTATGTAATACGTTACTGACGGTAACGCCGTGACGCTAGGTGCCCGTTGCCGAAGCGAAGCGAGGCCTCGGGCAGCTAGTATATGTATATATAAAAATGTATGTGTTTAAATTTATTACTTTTATTAAAAACTTACCAAGTAATCTCAAAACAAATGATTTTATTTAAAAATCTGAAATGTCATTTGGGGTCTGAACCCGCTCGGCCCGGTTACTCTACAGACCGGTTGAGTTTCTTATAGAAGAACCCCTCCCCCGCGGTCTTGTCTTAGCATGTGAAAAATTGTGAGCTATTTCGCGAAGAAATTACGGTTTTTATTGTAATTTTTTAATAAAAATGTAATATATTTAAATAAAATGTATATAAAGTGTATAAAAAAAATAAAATAATAATATGAAATGAAATAAATAAAATGTATAAAATAAATAAATGTTTTATTTTAATATAAAATATTTTAGCCACGGCAAGTATTAGAAATTTTAGTGAACCGATACCAGTATCCTCATTTTAATAGGACGCGTCTCCAACATAAACCATAACAAAAAACAGCGAGTGTATGGATTCATTTCAAAAAAGGGCAATGAAACAACACGTCGCACTATAGGTTGGCAGACCTGGAAAAGTGGGAAAAGTCCGATTTAAGAGAATTTTGATTTGAACAGTCCAAAAACGTAGTAATATAAGACTCTTGAGGTCGCTGATTACAGATATGATATGAAACATTAACTGTAAATTTTTTTTTAAATGTTTAGCGCTAAAACTAATGTTTATGCATATATATGGTGGGTAAAAATATAATTATGCTCAAATTATACTTTGTTGTTAAAACATTTCACCTTTTTAAAAAAGTCCCAAATGGGGATCGTGCAACTTTCATGAAAAAAATTTGTTAGAAACAATTTTTTATAATGCATGCATAATTTGATATAAATTATAATTACTTATTTATGTACAACATTTAATTATAATATAAAAACCAAATCAAAAGTACTATCAAAAGTAATATGATAATTTTGTTGTCAAAAATTACTTTTACTTCTTGAAAAGAAACTAAACACAAAATTCACACTGTTATAAACAATATTGGCTGATGTGTATAAAATGACATTAGACTATGAAAAGCACCTAAAATATTTTTCACGCCAGGTGGTGGACCTAAAATTCTCAAATGTGGATCGTAGCAGTTGATGTATTAAAATCATAAAATTCAAAATGCGCCGGCGATTAGCCTAAATATAGTTTTCGAAATCTACCACGAGCAGTTTGCAGTACAACTTGAGACTCAATTTTATATTTAATTTTTTGTACGTTTTAATTTTTTTATTTTTTTTACCCTTTACTTTTTTAATTCTTTGTATTTTGTACGTGTTTTTATGACCTAATTTTTTAATTTTTCCTTTTTAAATACATCATGCTTATGTTACCAGTATCGGTGTACCAGTACTACCTTATGTAATCCTAGCATTCTTTATCTACTAGTTATAGTTTATCTAATTGCTGTCATTAGTCTCTTATAATCCAATCCAGTCAAATTCTGCTGCTTCCACTTCCTCAATACTTGTTTCGCAGGTAGTACTATGTACATTAGGTTTTAGAAACAACTTTCTGACTTCATTAGATAAGGATAATTGTCTTCTTTTTTAAATTCGAGAATCAAGACACAATTTTTACCAAATGGGATCTGACGAATCCATAGCTCTGTTGAACATATCAGTGAGGTTTGCTATACGGCTATGCTTCCTGGCATGAAACTGTCGATAGTTCTTATAATTTTGATTCCTAGCTTCGGAAGCTTCTCCAAGCATCCCTGAAGGAAATGCACTATTTCAAATAATCTGGCTAGAATGCATTAAGATTTTGTGTACTGTAGTGGCATAGGATACCATTTGTAATCAGAAACGTAAATCTCAGCAGTAGATCTAGAATACTTTTCAAATAGATCTGCATTGAGATAAAACTTACAACAAATAGAAATTAAAATAATACGAAAGCCAGTGACGTAGCGTGGCGTAGCGTGACGTATGGGTGACACCCGGGGCGGAAGTTCCGGTGTCACCCCTTATACCCCCCTCCACCCCTACCCTATATATTCAATTTTTTTTCTAACTTTATATTGTTTTACTAAATTAATTTTAGTATATAAAAATATAATAATTTTTATATAATTATTTATATACATACATATACTCGTATGCATGTACACATTTGTTGCCAGCGATGCGGTGGAAGGAATATCGGCGTTTGGAGATTATGACCTCTCCTTATTAAATTTCAACCATCTCATGTTTTTCTTTTCATGTGCCCTCGAGTATTTCCTGAGGTTTTCGCAAGTTTCCTTCTCCTTCTTTCTGGCTTTGGCCACGCTTCCATTCGTCGCTGCCCGACGTTTGCATCTACTCGTGCATAAATACAATAAATAGCTAAACATAAAAGACGGTTTTACACAAGGAATGCGGAGAGGGGGAGATACCCAGCCATGAGGCGTGGTGCTTGTGCGTGTGTGAAACACTTGCAGAAACTTAATCCGCGTGCTGTTCTCGGCTTTCTTCTGCATTACTTATGTCAGCGGGTAATGGAAGGAAGGAGCAAAACAGACCAGTTTGAGCTTTGAAATGTCATTGAAATTTCATTTACATATTTCAATAATGCTCTGAAAGGAGGTTTTAGGGTGTTTTACGTTCCAAAATAAAGGTTGCAGGGTGAGTGAGACCGAATACTCATATTATAAAAATTTATGGGATTTCCAGACTTGTTAAGTATGTACTTACAAAATTTTTGCGGAGAATAAGGTCCAGCGACTACAAAGAACTTCCGCTTTAAAATGACGTGTTGTGCTTCAACAATGTCATCACTATAAAAAAAAAATAATAAGTCAGTAAAAATGCATGAATTAAGTATTGTACTATTATTTTTCAAAGATCATAAATAATATACATATGTCACCAGATCGTACATATCTTAGCATGCTTGTAATTCAATTATTTGAGACTTTCATAAAATTAGAAATGCTTATTTTTTTAAAAACTTATGACTTATTTACTCAACTTTAATTTATATAGTAGCAAAAAAAAAGAAAACTTAAGGCTGTAAAAAGACATTTGTCGTTCTTGATCAATAACATGTTCGTACAGAATGGTAAAATAAAAGAACAGGGCATACTCAGCTTGGTACGTTTTTTCAACTTTGCAAACAGATTTATTTGACGAAACTAGCTTTAATCTTAACTAGAGAGCTGCACAAAACGTCTTGAGACCGCTTTCAAAACACATAAAACGTTTCGAGACATGGACTGCCTGCCGCATTAATCTTTTTTCGAATCATGCCGTGACTGTCAAACGCTGCTGAAAACACGACACGAAGCGGCCGTAGAATAAAAATGATTCTTTGCTTTTTCTAGTCTAAATGCATGAACAATGAATGAACACAAAGGCAATGAATGCCACGAATCACACGAATAACATTGAATAAAATGAATGCCACTAACACACAAACCTTATGCTTACAGAATATATCATTTTTGGTTGAGCGGTGGGAATGATTGAGAGATCTTTGTTTTTTTATTTGCATAGTGCAACGGAGACAGCTGCCTCATACAGTTTGTTAGTTTTTATGTTCCGTCGCCATTCTCGAGATTTGCCACGATGTGGACAATTAACAAAAACAAAGTAAAGACAAAACTATAATCAAAGGGAAGCATGATAATGGAGAAGATAAATTTCTGCGAATATGAACTGTGTCAATCAAATAATGTTTACAAATGTAAATGTAGGAAAAGAAAATATCCTAATTGAATTAAACAGTGTTACACAAATTTTGCTTTGGTTTTTGAAAATGGTGCCTTTTATGTATTATGCAAAATTATAAAAAAGACATAAAAAGTTTCTCACTGAATTGTTTGAAGTCACATTTTGATTTTCTTTTCTCAGCTGCTTGTTAATATGTTAAGATTTGAATTTATATTTTTTATTTATAGTGAAAAGTTTTTTATGTGCGATAGTGATAAACACTAACACAGTACCCATCGTTACAATACAATGATTCACCCAGTAGCGTAGAATGGATTTTTTCGGGGCCCGTGGAAAATTTGCGCCCGGGGGAATCCGTCATGGATTCAAAATAAAACGGTTTTCTTAAATTGACCCTTTAAAGGTGACGTCTGACAGACTACGCGCTACACCTTAAATTTTTTGATGTCACATTATGATATCACATTATCTAGGTAGCCAATTCGAAGCGTGAAAGGAACTGTTGACCTGTTCAACAGTTATTCTCGCAATAATGCCACGGTTTCATGGGCTATGTGGCCGGTTTGTTGGAGCCAAATGTCGTCGAGACTACGGGCAGCAAATAGTCCGTTTTCATGATGCGATGATTCCACCAGCCAATAAACCACACCAAACCGTTGTTTTGTCTGGATGTAACGATAGCTCTTGAACCTCTTCGGGTTGACCTTGAGTCCAAATACGGCAATTTTGCTTATTGACGTAAACATTAAGCCGCAAATGGGCCACATCGCAAAAGCTTTTTAAGAGCCCCAAGACTGAAACTGTTACCATTCGGAAGGTGGGGCGGCTTTAATTCTTGTACAAGTTGGATTTTGTATGCTTTTAAAGTCCTTAATTGATGCTTACAACAACTCAAGCTGTTGAGTACGGCGCCGAGCATCGATTTATCACGTTAATCGCGTGCAGTTTGAGCTACCTGTTGCTATATTTTCTTCACTACGTGCTGGACCTGGTCTATGTGGTCGCGTTTTATCCAATGATAAAAAGTATGTTTAAATTTTTCGATGGTATAGCTAATTGTGCGTTCGGTAGGTTGATTATATGTACCATAAGTTGCTCTAAGCGAACAAAACACATTCCTTGTAGAACGCTCATTTTCGTAATACAACTGAATAATTTGTAGTACGTAAGCCCGTCTATGAGTTGTTCGAAATTGTTCGAATTGTTTCGAAATTCAAAAAGTGAAATTAATTTTCTTATTTTGAAAAAAAAGTTTGACGCATATGCATACTGTTATTCGCATTAAATAGTGTCTCAGCCGTTAAACAGCTGTCAACACTAGTGTCATTCATACAAAAACGAATCAACACAGATCTCATTCGAAGTTGGTAATGTGAGGATTCGTTTTAAGTCGTTCATTTGGTTCATTTTCACAAATATTCACAAATATTATGAATATTCTTTGTTATTCTACGATGTTTGGTATTGAAAATGGGAAAAATCGGACCGGTGCTACGTCACTTTTTATAGCAAATATGAATTTTAATTTTTTTAGAAATTTAATTTACCCAATAATGTGATCATCGACTAGAAAAAAAAAATATTTATAGTATTTTTTTATAGTGCCATAGCTCTTAGACTAGTTTGTAAATAGTTTTATTATATCTTCTTTCCGATCACGGGTAGTACCTACAAGTACACGCCGGGTTATCCATTATTAAGCGGCCGCCCTGTATATAAGTCACGTGTCATGAAATAACAGTCCAAATGCACTACATAAGGAAAAAATAATCCACCGCTATGCCATGCCCTTTTATACCATCACAGTCTCAGGAGAACTCAGAAGAACGAGTGTGAGCAATAAACAAAAGGTTGCAAGTGTAGAAAGTTATCCTCATAGACTTTACCGATAAGTCGCCGTGGCAACATCGCAGCCCTCCCTCATCAAGGAAGACGTCAAGTACGAACCCAAAATGAAATGCACTGTCACACGCTCATGTTTGTTTTCTTGTTTTATTCAATTTGTCGTGCTTATATTCTGCACTCGGTGGTTTTTGTACGCCCCCATCGCAATGGTGCACACCCTTTGTGCACACTGCCCGCTATGAGGTTTGAGAACTTATTGAAATTCGAAGGAATTAAGTCAGAAGGGATCATTAAATATTTCCGCCACAAGCAATTTCAGGACAATCAGAGTTCACTGCCATTTAATCGCTCGGCAAGAGTGAGTTCGCTAAAAAAGAAGAGAATTATTAGAGCATCAACTCCCGAAACCGTTGGTGTTAATTGGTTGTTGGTGGTATGGTGCGAGAATATTAAGGTTTTTGAAGAGAGTACATGAATGGTATATCTTTTGGTAACAACAACAAATATTCAAAACGCTCGGTTGTTTATTATTTGTTGTTTATTATAAATAATATTATTTCCTCTACACACCTCGTCCAAAAGCTCTTTGATTTCATTGTTTCTTTACGTATTATACATAGAGGCTGTCTTACTGTCGCATATATTCCTCAGGGATGGAAGGAATGAATGTAAAGAGGGTGATTATTTTGAAAGCGGAACAACGTATAGAATTTTACGATTATAGGACCTTCGTTTGTCCTGAGGTTCGCAGAAAAGCGCCGGAAGGTCTTGATAAGAGTACGAAGTATACCGCGAAAATCCAGCAAAAAATCCAGCATTTATATACTAAAGATCAATTCTTATAAAGTGAAGTTAATCTTAGAACATGATTTTGGTCATATCCATAAGCCGCTCCATTTGTAATAATTATAAAATTTATAATACATAAGAACTATTTTTCACCTAAAACAAAGAAAGAGAGGCAAACTCTTTCTCTTTCCAAAAATAACCAGCACTTATAAATAATCTTGCCCAGTTTCGAAATTTGTGAGCCCAAAATTAGGTCACCGGTTTACTATAATATTTTAGAAAAGTTAACATTTAGGATATTTTTCTATACCAATTTATACGCTTGTAAGAGCTACTACTACCCATCATACTTTTCCAAATTCCTTAATCGGAATGAAGGATAAATAGATAGGAAACGATAGGTGACAGGCTTGAATGAATTTTTAAAAGTCGTCGATAAATGCAGGCTGCCAATGAATGCAAAGAAGCATGGGTTACAACAGAGAATGGAGATGTTGTAAATTTGATTCTTATCTCATTGTGTGCTGTTGTCAGAGGGTAGATATTTACTTTTTGGTAAGCTACAAACCTACTAAAAAAACACTAATTCAGAAATTTATGTTAAGAAAGTCATCGAAAGCGGGAAAGGGCTGTTTTGCATTTCAAATAAGATTTTGTGTATTCATAGCTGGTAAACAGAATTAGGTAAAACATTATAAATTATTGCCACAAGTTTAGCTCGGTTTTTTTTTTATATTACTAAAAACTATACAAATAAGACTTTCTTAGTTACACTTTTTGAGCGTTTCCTTTGCCATTTTTTCTGAACATCGTGTAGTAGTAAATTTACTATCGTGACCCACGCGATTGAAGGTGCGCGACATAGCTGAGACAGTAGGCCCTCAAAAGACCGCGTGGGTCATATCCCGCATGAAATATTAGAAAAAAACTGCCCCATTTGGCGAAGAAAAAAGTGCTCTTCCACCATGACAACGCATCGGCTCACTCTTCCGCCATCGCCACGGTCAAATTGGTCGAATTAGGCTACGAACTGCTGCCCCATCCACCGTATTCTCCAGATTTGGCCCCGTGCGACTTCTTTTTGTCTCCAAACTTCAAAAAGTCACTCGCCGGGCAGAAATTTTAGTCGAATGAGGAGGTTATCGCCACGACGGAGGCCTACAAAAGGAAGGATAAACTGAATACAGACATACCCTTATCCCTTCGATTGGAGGGTGTAAATTAAGTTGGTCAAAGAATCAGTGACGTATTCAGTAGTGGTCCACGGGCCCGGACCCTCTTGCCAGGAGAGAAATGGAAAGAAAATCAGAGCAAGAATAGAATCAGGGTTTTCTAAAAAATTTGTCACATTGCTCAATTTTTTACTTTATTTTGCTTATACATATTGTATATTCATTAAGTTTTGCATTTATTTTTTTCTTTTAAATATGTAAATATCCAAAATTATGTTAATTAAAACGACTTTGTGCCTCTTCCTCAAAGAGTTTTTACTCTCAAAAATCTTACTAAGAATCCGGTTAAAAACATTTTCCCGACGTCGACTCTGGCTTCTTTACCACCTTTAATATAGCAATGACTAAAAACGGTGGCCGTCATGGCGCGTAAGAAAACAGCGGCTGTTTTCTCGCTTAAATCCATGCTTACACTTCTCTTCACACTTCTCCTCCGGCACTGCTTGTGCTCACTAACGTCATCATCTGTTGACACAAAATCTGTTCGAAAAGAAGAATGGCGACAGACACACTACACTGCAAAATCAGGCTGACGCATGTAAAAACACTTTTATTGATTTTTTTATAGAAAAATAAAGAATGTACATACTATGTATATATTGCATGTATATTTTGTGGAAACAACAACCTGGGAAAGAAAGAGAGAGGTGGAGATAAAAAAGACTTATTTATGTAATAGATCCATACATACATACATACATATGTATATTCCTATACTAGAGCAACAATATTCCATTGAAGACCCAATAATACGGAACATGTATAGCCACAGAAACACAAAGCGGCAGCACAAACAATGCGGATACATACTCGTATTTAACTACAAGGAAGTTGAGCAAATGCAGGAGCGTTTCAGTTTATTTTCGTTTGGAAAGGACATTCACAAGAGTTCAGAGGGGGCAACTGTGCGGACCACTTTCTTTCAGCCACTGTAAACTTCCCAGAAGTACTCATGTGTGGCGATACCCCCACCCGCATGTGTTTCGTCGTCCAGAAGTCGGCTGTTTGGAAAAGCAGGGAGAGAATGACGAAGTTGTGAGCAGCTCCGAAATGAGCGGACAACATGAAGGCAAACAAATGATGTTACGGGGCACGGGGTGACGCAGTAAACGATACAAGAACAAAAGGGCAATGAGAGAACTTCTTAGGGGAGAAAGCAATGTTGTCAATAGGAAGCATGGCGGCAGTGGATGGATGCTTCAGGACGGAGTAGCACCGTGGACGGACACTCCGAAGGCTCCTTGCGTGGTATACTTGTACAAAAATTTGTTGAGAATGCGATAGAAGCGGCCATACAAGAACCAGGACCGTCGTCTACTGCCATTTTCATATACCTTGCCCCACATCAAACTTTGTAATTTCTTGCGGTTCTATTGTGAACATTTTCGACTTTTCAATTTTCAACTAAATTCTGTTTTATCTGTTTTGCGGCTTTACGTTTATAGACTAAACTTGCATTTAAATATTTAAAACATTTATGATCTACTAATTTATTCAGTACAAAAATTAAAAAAAAAGTTAAAAATTACACTTTTTAGATATTACAGAGAGAAAGTAATACGAGCACTTATCCTCCTTCCTTATCATGCTCATCTTTATTGCCATCAATGCATGCTTGTGAGACGAATATACCAGATCTCCATTAACTCACACAGCCGGAACGCCTTTGAGTTGCTGTTAATTGTTTTTGTCGCCTGCGTGACCAACAGGCAATAATCCACCCCGGAATGAACATTGTCGTCCTGCTTGTTTTCCGCAATTTTCATTGTTCTCACTTAGTGTCGATTTTGTGGGGTGTTTCGCTTCGTACCGTTTTTTCTCACTCTCTGCCTCTGAACTAAACAGACTTTATTCATTTCACTGTTTCGAGTAACGTATGATTCGACTTGACAGAATGATTGGCAAAAATCGGTAACGCTGCTACGACAAAAATTTATGTACGTATAAGCCCACAAACACATATTCTCAAATTTCGAGAACAGATCCTAAGGAATTTGGTAATGAAGAAGAGTCGTTGTGATGTAGGCCTCCGGGATTGAGATTATAATGCCAGGAAAGTACTTACTTTTGGTACAGGGACCCAGCATTTGTGTAGAATATTGTCTCTTATAAGCCCGTAAGGTTCGTCTTAGCTGTCTAGGACAATCGATGGGCAGATAAAGACCGCTCAGAGGGTCTCTTTGTGCTCACTGAGTTGTCGATGTAAATACAGCTGCCATTTTGACAAACGCAGCGTTTCCTTTTATATATGCATGTTGTTCATTGCATATAGGTTTATACTGCAGACTATCATATCGAGTATGTCTGTCAATAAGCAGGAGTTCTGGAGTCTCCAGCTTATTTTGTGTGTACCCAGTGGTAAATATTGCGAAGGCCCTTCGAAGTCATCGTTGATCACTAAGATTATTAAAATTTATACCCACAATATTTGAAGCTAGTGGCGATGCGGTGATCTTACACACACATGCAGAGAGGTGAACACAACTTTATGAATAATATCCATCCATTCAACCATCCAACCAACTGCAGGATGTAAATCCACCCTAATGTAAATACGCACAATAAGTGCTGTAACGTTTATCTTACAAACAATTTTCAGGTCAACTCTTTTGAACAAAGCACAAACTATATGTATGTGGCCATATTATATTATATGTATTATATGTATGTGGCCATAATTATGACAATGACCTAAGTCACATTTTTGTTTCAAGATATTTAAAGGTTTGCGTTTCTATACTCCAAAATATCTGAGGGTATATACATATCTCAAGACTATATATTAGACTGTTTATGTTTGTGAAATTTTTTATGTAGGAGGAACTTGTGAGGAAATGTGATTTGTAAAGTAAAAAAAGTGATAAAGTACAATAAAAAGTGTATTTAAAGCCAACCGGAGCGCAACTGACTTCGACACTTTTAAAATTAATCGCAACTAAAATCCATAGACGTATAAAACAATAAATTTAACGGTTAATTTTTACAAATTCGCAAAACTTTTTTCCTATTATGAAAAGTAAAAAGAACTACATACATACTTATTCCTTTTTTTGTTTGTGTGTTTATATGTATACCCAGTCCCAGTTCACAGTTGATCCGAATGTCCTAAAAACAGCTGACACTAGCTAAAAAATGTTTGGCACAACAACAACGAACGAAAGGAAATATTCACCAAACACATTGCCGTGCCAGAGAAGTATCAGACAAATGTTGTCAAATCCTGTTAGGAACAACAGCAGAAACAGCGGGAAAGTGGGGGAGGGGGTCATGCGAATAAAAAAGCAAAATTCTCAACAATAGCTTGTTTGCAAAGGCGAAGAAGAGAAGTTAGTTCGAATTTCTCAACGTGCAAACAGAGAGAAAAGAGATTAAGAGAGACAAAAATAAAAGTACATATTCAAACGTAAGTTTTCATCATACTCACGAAATATGGGTTCGTGGAAGAGAATAAATAAAAGAGAACGAACTCGCCTGCGCTCTGGCACCTTTTTTTGTCGACAGCAAAAGAAGCCAAATGGAAACCTGATCAATTCGCCGCTACCTGTATTCAGTCACTTTAATTTCTAAAGCAATCAGCAAATATACATACATACATACATACATATATACATGCATACATACAAACCTGTGCGTTGTAAGGCGATTTCTGCTTTAAGGTGCACACAGTACTTTTTGGCTCCTGACATTAAAGGGTGCCTTCATTGAGTAGATTTCTTTAGTATATGGAGACACCTTTTTTTGAGAAAGACAATAATTAAACAGCATTAAATATTGTCAGTGCCGCAGCGGTGAGCGGTTAAGGAACTTCTATTTCTACGAATACATTCTTACACTTTGCCACAAATTTAAGGAAGTCCATTTGTTATAGTTCTATCTGTTTCTGCCGCAGAAACCAGGCGAATTTGGAAACCTTGCTATCAGTGGCAAAGGATGGTCTAAATTGCTTCCTGCTATAATCTCTTGCTGTTATATTTACTTATTTTGTGTGGGTTTGTTAATCATCCATTCGCCTGATATTAATGTCTAACGTGATAGACTGAGGACAGTAATGAGACCGTACAAGAATCGTATTTTCTCACTACATCCGTTTCATTCTCTTCTACTGTTGGTTTTCTCACTTGCATCTCGTGAAAGAGGGGTTCGTATCCGCTTGCGTAGGGTTAAAATGGTTCGACGAGCAAAGTCGCCCACGTGAAATAGGCCCACGCTGCTCACATCCTTCCTGGATGTACTAAATGACGATTGCGAAATAGACGACAAAGGATACATGTACGCGTAAAGGCTCTTGTCGTCATCCTTTATGTCGCAAATATACGAATGTGAAATGACGCTCATCCCTTTTAACCACGTTCAACCGTAATATGTAGGTTTTTATCGTGTTTTTTGTGTTTCTTTTGAAAGTAGTATAAGTAATTTTAATTGCACTTTCAAAATAAATAGTTTAGAAAAATTACTAATAATATGTATTTTTTTACTTTGTCCAATGTATTTATTTTACTGAGGTTATGTTTGATTTAAGTTACTTTCTTTTTATGTTTAAAGGACACTGATTTCAAAGAATTTATTGCGAATCACGTCTGGGTTATAATCTTCTTAAATAATTATAAATCCAGAGCTAGAAAATTTTCGTTTTCATCGAGAGTATATAGTTATAGTTATAGAAAAGTTCTAGTTAAAGTATAGTTATAAAACATTTTATACGATAACATATCCATTACCAACATAACATTATTATTAGGGCATAACATTTATCTTATCCATTGGATTTTTGGCCAATTTTATTAATTCTGCTCTGTATTGTTCTTTTTGTAATAGATTTTTCCAAGGAATTTGTTAAAATTAAGTCTTTCAAGTAATGAAAGAATTATCAAATTAACAAAGAATTATCTGCAGGAAGCCATTACCGTTGATGGTATCGCATCAATTGTTAGATAATAACTCACTAACATTTTACTTACTAAGTCACTAATTAATTAATTTAATTGACTTTTTGCCGCATTTGATATATGTATTTGCTCCAACCACAAAAACCAGTTCCAAGAAATCAAAGAAATTCTGTTAAAAGTAAACGCTTGCAAAATGGTTTGCGGATTGGCATACAGATATGAATTCCAAACTCAGAAGAGAGCTCTAAAGAGGGCCTTGCTTCTTCTCACTTCATTGAGCCTTCAGCAAATGACTCTCTTTCATGTATTATGAACAGGGATGCATCACTACCACACTTCAAAAGTATGCCGGGGCACTTACATACATATATCCACAAGCGAATATTGATGTCGTGCCGACGAGCACGTTACTCCTTGTTACCTTGTGTTTCTCATAACATTCTCACAAGGCCTAATATCGGAAATATTGGTTGTATTTTTAAGCACGATATAACTTAATATTGTAAAAAATAACACAAACAACTTCATTTCAATTAAATTCTATTCTATCCATCCGAAAGATCAATACATGGCATTGACATTTGAAAATTACTTCAGAAATATGGCCACCTTGATGGCTGTTCTTGATTAATCGCATTCTGAACGTGCGTTCTTTAGAATTAAAAAAAGACTTTTTCATAAACAATAAATTCTTTTGTTTAAAATATTAAAATATTAATAATGGATAAACTTATACCATAGGTCCTGTTGAAATAGGCTTAGAGAAACATAATTTGCAAAAATTTGTCTTTATTTTACATTCTGTATAAATTTCTTGGTTCAGGTTATTTAAACTAATTTGTTACAATTTTTAATAAAATACAAAAAATCACTTTCGCTTTTTTCTTTTATATCTTTATATATTTTTCTTATGAAATGTATGAAATGTACAAATGTATGGTAATAACACTTTAAAAAATTCAATTTAAAAAAATTTAAAACACACATATTCTTATACACAACTTCAAAGGCCGCATGAAAAATTTTTACTATGTTGTAAATCGTTTGCACTTGTTTTGGCTATTTTGACAACATATTGCGACAAAATATATGTAAGCAAGCGAGTTAATCTTGATCTGCTGTAATAAAAAATTGCTGTTGTGACGAGTACGTCCGGTATGGCTATTCGAATCTTCGGGAATTCTACGTATTACCAGAATACTTCGTTCATATTCGATTATGAACGATGTAACGTACGCACATTTAGGCCTGTCATACATAATTTCTATTTTACGGATTAGAGGGCTGCACAAGACATCTTGTCGTCAAGCAGTTTCAAGCCAGCAACATTTTTGCGTTGACTGCAGTGCTTCCTTCTTCCATTTGATCCAGTGCTCGCCTATTACGAATGTGTTCGTGCAAATTCATTGCGTCTCTACAAGTCTATTTAGGGCGAGCCTCAACCAATAAAGTTACGTAAGGAGAATAGCTGAGAAAGAGAGTGTAGAGCCAAAGGTTATTCTCTTTCTCTTTGAAGAAGGGTCGGCTTTTGTCATTTGTGTTTGCATTTTCCGTTGACTTTTTCTAGCTCCGGATTTACATACATATATTGGTACGAGTTTAATTTCTTTTTAGGATTAGCAAGGTATTAAATTCTTAACGCATTAAAGATGCTTCCCATATTTTATCCGTAACTATAAAATCAATTTACATTAACAATTGCATATTTATTGTATTTAATGGTTATACTAAACTAAGATTAAGGTGAAGGGAAGGTATTAGCTGATAAGAAGGTTAGACACATAACGTATAAACTTTTTTATTACTACCAATTTTTTTAACGCACTCTAGAAATGTTGTTTTTAATCCGTTTGATATAACATCTCTCATCATGTACGAGTAATCTCTTTATATGAGTATATGTATGAGTATTTATATACTCCTACAAGCAACAACATCTCTATTCGTTTGATCCTGTGGTCTAGTTTTCTAAACAGATACTATACCAAGTATATCGTCTTATATGTATGTACATATGTGTGTATGTATACTTGAACCTAACAAGTGTGTATCTGTTCAGTGACGTGACATAAAGTTCAATGTTCTCAATATATTGACAGAAAGCAGCTGGTGGCGGCGTCGGTTCCTTTTGCCAAACTCAAACTCACTTTACCTAAGAAGGGTGCAGCAGTAACGTAAGGCCAGTTGTCAGGCATTGCCTTTGTAGGATTAACAATAGCAACAACAACAAGCACACTTCCCGCCATTCTTACCTTTTCATTCTGTTATTTTTTTTGTTTACTCCTTCCTACTATCATCCCTCCAGGTACTTTTTCAACACAATGATAATGGGCCCGCACTTTTTAATATCCGTTTCGTTTTCCTCTCTCTCTCTTTCCCTGAGTTGAGAAGTCTGTCATTGTGTTTGTTGTTCCTTTTGTGTTCTACTCTGTTACCGACAATAATGTAACTTAAAAAAAAATTCATGTACGATGGACGCCCTATGTTAATGCGAGTATAAATGCGACTGCGAGTCCAATTAGAGAATTGCGAATTACATAATTTTATATATTACTAAACTTTTACCTGGTATTAATCATACCGGCATTACCTACATTTGTTTCAAGTTTGTCAGCAGATTGTTTAGATTTTAAGAAAAATTTAAAAAGAAACGCTAGCTTTGAGGATGATATTGATGGTTTAAAACTAGACTTTTCCATTGAAAAAATTGAAATCAAAAAAACTTTACTTGGAATGTAAAATAAAACCTAAATTTTCGCATTTTATGGTTCTCTAAGCCTATTTTAACATGATTACTGTTGGTGTATGGTATAAAGTTTATCCATTATTTTAAAAGAACAAAACAATTTTTTGGTTAAAAAAAAAAACATTTTTAAATATTCTGAAGATCGCACGTGTTGTGGATCGGTTGCCTTCTGCAAAACGGCATCCAATTGATGTCTTATTCGTGTTATTTGTGACACACGATCAACGGTGCTAAAAGTGGCCCAAAATTGGAGATTAATTAAGAACAGCCGCTGTAGCCGTATTCCTAAAGTCATTTTCGGATATTAGTGTCATGTATTGACGTTTCGAATTGATAATAGAATTTATTTAAAATAAAGTTTTTAGTGTAATTTTTGAAAATATTAAGTTATATCGTGCTTAAAATTGCACCCAATATTTCCATTTCTTCTTAAAAATTGCTCAATAAATGTTTTGTACTGTTAATTTTTCTGCTCGGAAATATTCCCTTACACCCTTAGGGTGTCACGCTGGGTTTAAAATTAGTTTCTATTGCTACTAAATACATTAAATAAGCGGACGCCCACAGATACGCAAATCCCAATTCGCTCCAAGAAGAATTTAGTGTTTCCTAGAACATTCTTGTTACCCCGAGTTAAGGGTAAGGTGGTTTTTCTGTTTGTGATACGCATTATAGGCGGCGAGTTATTTATTTTGAAAAATACGGGTACACGATATATACTTGCTCACCATTCGAGCAGATTTAACCCTGACCGACCATCTGTTTGCCTCTGCCTGTCTCTCACTCTGACTCACAACAAAACATACATAATACATATCTTCATGAATTTTTGGCGCAAAAATTCTCAGCCATTAATCGCTTTTTAGGTTTGGGAAAATGAACGAAAAAGGATTAGTGACACCCATATTTTTAATGGGAGCTCATTATCTGACTTTCAATCATGCACAGAGCATTTCCTTTCACATTAGATAGAATTGTAATATATGCCTGATTTTTATAGAGGCGTTTTTCCAATACGCGTTCGTCATTGACATTTTTAGGACTTATATTTTCCATTCTTAACGGTATAACTTACTATCTATCTATGCGTATGAAGTTGCTATCCTTTTGTTCGTTCCTTTTGTTAGCAATTTTGACGCACGCAGTCATATTGCGAAGCAAAAAAGTGTTGTATTTACTAACTATTCTATACTGTCCAGCAGTCGTCACCTTTTCAAAGAAATCAGTTTAAAAGGCATGCCAGAAGACATAGCCGGAATGATATTTTTCTTTCACGCTACATTATTTTCACTGATACGGCTTCGATTGTTAAAAATGCTAACAAATATTGGCTAGGTATGTATGTACCTGCTCCCTTACTGGTTACACCCTTTATTGACCTTCAACTTTTAACTTGCTTGTTCCTTTCCATCTGTGGACTTCGGCCCACCAAACCTGGCGGGACATTCTGCGATAATTTTCAGTAAAAATACAAATAAATACGCCATATTTCGTACACTAAGCAAAGGATATGTTCTTAAGTACCAAGTTTTGTTGATAAATTATGCACAAATAGGCCAAAAAACAGCCATCTACAGCCATCTACTATGCTCGGTGTTCATAAATCCTTTGCCAAAAGATGTAAAGAATGGAAATGTTGTTGATGCGTGATTCCTACAATATGGAATTTTGTTTGCTGTTAAGACCTACTCGTGGATTAACGAAATACTTAAGAAATCAGCTCTCAATTTTTCGCCCGAAAATCTTAACAGCTTTTAATTCTTAACCATTTTCTTATGTATTAATTTTTAATGTGGTGAGCTTAGTTAATCAAATAGATTCGATGAATTACACTGTAAAGAACAATCTCTCGGAAGCATATCAAAATTTATTACTGGCATTACAAATTATGTTAACGACGCCAGTAACCGTGTCTTCAGCAGAGCGTATCGCGCGCTTGAAACTGATAAAAAATTATCTCCGATCATCGATAAGCCAAGAGAGATTTTCATCTCTGACTATTCTGTCAATAGAAAGCGAATTAGCAAATTCCATCGATTTTGATGATATCAGAGATTTGGCGTCGAAAATAGTCACGCCAGCTCTCTCTGAGAGTATATAATTATAAGTAATAATAAGTAAATATGTACATATATATTTTTTCAATTGTTGTACTTACTTGATTTTACTAAATGTTACACAGCAGATAATGTATGGAGAAAACCACAATACTCGCACTTATCGCAACGGACAAATGTCTGAAGTAAAAGAGCATGACGCACAGTGGGAGAAAAAGGCCGTTTTTTACCTTGGGATGATCAAAACTCTGTAACTTTTGATGCTGTTTTTTGCGTGTGAAAATAAAAATATGCATTTTAATGCAGACCTAAGTTTCAGAGGCCTCACAATTTTTTTTATATATTTATGTACGTATATAAAAAATTTTCCAGACTTAATATTTTAGACAAAAGTCGCATGAAACTAAAACCTCCTTTTAACGTATTTATATATTGATTATTAAGTATTATTTATATAACATAATATGAAAAAATTGATAAAAAACATAAAAACATTTTAAAACTTTAAGATTATATTTTAATAAAAATCATTGTCCGTTGGAGTTGTAACATATGCTTGTAATATGTCATTTTCGCCTCATCCAATTGAATTTAAAAAAAAAAAATATTCCTCTAAAATCTTTAAACCAATAAAAAATCAAAGCAATTTTTAAAATTGTTGGTTTTTATTTAATTAAATAAAATAAGTTATTAAATAATGTAAGTTATTAAATAATAAATGTAATAAGTTATTAAATAATTTCTTAACCACTAATAACGCTAAAATACTGAAATAACACTAAAATTTTTTAAAATAATTAGTTTCTGCAGACGAAAAACGTTTACAAGACAAACGAAAGAATGGTAAATTCTTTTAAAAGTTTAGGCTGGTGAAGATAGAATATAATCTTCATATAATCTTCATATAATATAATCTTCCTACACTGATTTTGCTTCATTTTATGGGCGACAAGTGAAAAAAACAAGGTTATTAGAGAGCACTATTTGTAGAAAATAGCTTCAAAGCAAGTAGGTAAGTTTTTCAATTTTCAAACGCAAAAAAGGGAGCTTTAGTGGGTCGCCGTGGGTCAAGTACCTATATTTGGGAGAGTTGTTCTCAATGCTTTTAAGAAATAATGACCCGTTCTACGTGCGTAGACGTGCGTCAAAAGTTATGGCTTCTGAAACCGGGAAATTATAGTAAATATAAGTTATATATAAATATAAATATAAGAAAAAATAATTAAAAATATACCCGAGAGCCACGCCCACAAACAGTAAACGGACCGTGATTTAGGAATATCCAATCCTTTTCATATCGTCTTAATAGCTTTAACATCGAATGAGCCGCAGGCATTCAAAGTTAGAAAAAAAAACTGAAGAAACGTCTCTGCAAATATTTGATTTGTATATCTTGACTTTGACCTACCGTCACGTGTCATGATGACGACTTTCATAAAATTCCCTTTGGCTGTCGAGGTTTATAACTATTAAAAATCATATGCAACAAAAATTTTTGAAAATATATGTGCGCGACTTTCGGGGGTTTTTGGCCGCGAACACGAGACGATCTCCCACTGTGCGACGGCAAATGAGAGAGAGAGAATTCCTGGACAGAAGTTACCCGATTTGAGGGAAAAATCCTGAATGATGCATTTTGTAACGTACATAGGTACATGTGAAAAAAATTGTGAAGAATATAAAGGGATGAAAACCTGTTTACACGGAGGTAAATAAACTGCTTATCGAGTAGGCACAGCAGCAGAGAGTAGCCACAGAAGATTAAAAAAGGCATATATGTACATATGTATATATGATACAAGAGTTTAACAAACTTGATTACTTTTGCCAAGCTACATCATCATTTCTTCTTTCTTTCCTTCGTTCCTTCCTTTCTTTTTCTTGAGTCTTCAAATTTCAACCCTGTCCTACGGTTTTCACACTTTTGCCAATCGCCTATTTTTACAATCTTATTAACTTTTTTAAATGCTGGCAATTAAATTATTATAAAATTGACATTGAATTTACCGAATGGTCCGAATTGAATTTCAGTATAATCGACGATTTTGAATTTTATGTGTACGTTTTTTTTAAACCTTCATTATTAATATTTTGTGGTATAATTCAAAATATTTTTTTCGTAAAATGTAAACTGCTTTGCATGTCATACTCGTATCATCAAACTGGTTAAATTTCATTTATTGGTGCTGTGCCACTGTGGGACTGCGACAATGAAGAGACCAACCAGCCAACACAAGCCACAACTGCGTATTATGCCTGCGTCAATTGGAATTTTTAATATTTTACTTCCGTTCTCAATGCGTCAGCTTCTTATAAGTTATTGTTGATGTATTTTGTGTTTGTAATTTTCTTGAATTTATTTAATAAACTATGTATGTATCAGTTGAGTTGATACTATCAGATCCACATCAGCTGTTAAACCATTCTCATCACAATTAAAACCGTATTCATGTTTCCAATGAATTGAGGAATATCAGTACCTACATAGTTATTAATCTTTTCATTAGGTAAGTAATGCCTTCTGAAAACATTTTTGCCTATCCGCATATTTGTACCTTTTACGCTTCGAGTCTGTTCGTGCTTCTGTGAAAATCATGGTTACTGAGAGGTCAAAAGAGAATCATAATAATTTTCCATACTTGTTCCATTATTGTGTGAAGCTGCTTTTGTTTGGGAATATGACATGAGTCATAAAGTTGAATTTTTTAGGAGGGTTTACTGTCAAGGCTTTACCTGCACTCTAGTTTTTCTTATTTTTCAGTTTTTTTCAGTTTTTCATGCAGTATATGACTCATGGAGATGTAGTGAGAAAAAACTTACCCAATCTTGACGCTAGTTTTTACCATCTTATTCCGTTGAAGCACCATATTCGTCTAGCCAAAAAGTTGTCTTCACATTTAATATATTGCACATAAAGTTAAAAGACAAAATTATTCATTTAAAACGTCATGAAAAAATAACTAGGTCGTTAAAACCTTTTCCAATTTAAAATTTGACCATTTCTTTTATGCAAATTTTTTATATTTTTTTATTTTTAATTTTGCGGATATTAGATTTTGTAGCTTATACCTTTTACACGACTTACGCATTATCACAAAGCCTGTTACAGATTATAGTGGACATGATAATTCGTAATATTTGTCGATACAATATTTTTAATTAATACTATTGATATTATATAGATTAATGATATAAAACCTTATCAATGTTATTAACTGCTCAGTTATCTCATAAGAAGTTACGCCGAAATTATTAAGATAAATAAAATCGATTATAATTTTTAATTAAGTATGTACCACACAACACAATCTACCCACTTTTACATTAAGGGGCTAATTAAACATTTGCGTGATATGCACCGTTATTACACAATTACGCTACGCATTACGTACCATAAAAGGGTAGGAGTTACTAGTCCCCCCCCCCCCGTTTTGGCGCAATGGGAGGTTTTCGAAAAAGTATTTCAAAGAAGATAGAAAGAAAACATTGTACTCTCTCTCGAAAAGTTAATTAATTCTATAAATTCTTATCGAAAACGCTATAAATTCTAAAAAACAGGGCTCTTCACAGGGCTGATTTGTGAAGTGAAGGTAGAAAGTTTTGGAGATAATTGAGGAAATTACGAAACTGATTCCAATTTATTTATTTATACATCTGTACATAATATATTAAGAAAATCTTGTGCGATCTGTAATCGCGTAAGATATTTCGCAAAATCAGAGATTAAAATTAGCTTTCTTTCTTTCTTTCTATTCATCGATTCAAATATGTCAAAAGAGTACGATAATTATTTAATGCTTTCTAAATAAAATGCTAAAATGTTTTTTTTTAAATGCTTTCTGGTAATGTACAGGTAAAAGTAAAAATTCAATTAAAGTGAATAACAAAATCCAGGCTGCCCACAATTTCATGACTTCTCAGAGATTATTTCGAAGATGGAAACTCATTGTTGGTGTTATAGTCTTTGGGCAATAAAAAGGATGAGCAGATTATTAACAAACTCGCCTTAGCGAAGTGAAAAGTAAATTTCAAAATACGCTTCAGGTTTGCGGGAGGAGGTTACAGACTTACAACCTATACACCTCGCTGAAGTCCATTCTTCATAGTACATACATATGTATATTGTGCGACCGGAGCATAGTCGACATCTTGGCTGGTTGACATCTGTTTAATTTATTACCTTAACCAGAATATTGGCAGAGTTCTTGCACCGGTTCAAACGACGAACAGCGTACGCACAGTGAAGGAGCTACCAACAAAAGAGGCAGAAGCAACCCGACAACAATTCAACGCCGTTTGGCCTTTAAATGTGTTTTTTTGTTGTTATACTTTTATACCCTACACGCCAAGCGGTGAACCCTACACAAACGGCAGAACAATGTGTATATAACTTTATCAGTCTGTTCTTCCGTTTAGACCGCATTAAAGGAGCTATGCTAGGTACAAGGAAGTATATATATATTTCTATATATACATCCTATATATATATGCGTACACATATACATATACATACCTCGATTTAGCTCTGCCGTCCGTCTGTCTATCTATGGAAATCACGATTACGGGAGAACGAATAGAGGTATTGGCATAAATATCAATGCATATAAATATTCTCTGTCAAATAGCGCACTTTAGGATGGAAAAAGGGAAAAATCCGATTAGAGGCACGCCTTTTTTTGGCAGCAAACATAAATGCATTCGTTTTTAGAGCTGAATTTCTTAACTTGTAGTCCAGATCTCATCGCCAAATTTCATTGCCGAGTTTACCGTATTGGGGAAAGTCACCTTACACACACAAAATGTGCGTGCCACGCCCAAGGGTATACTATACCATTTATGGATGGATATTTGTAGTGAGTAAAGCGGTGTTATAAATGAGTTAACTAATCTCGACGTTTACTATCTGGAAATGAAATGAAACTGGTGGTCCCCGTCCACTTATTTAGCATCGATTCGACAGAAGTATTTATGTACTAAGTGTAGGGTATAAGAGCTTCGGCCAGGCCCAGAAGTTAACACTTTTACTTGTTCTCTTATTCTCTGTACGCTTCTGCTTGTGGCTCCTTCGTACTCGTGACTACCGCTACCTGATTCTGTTGGTCGTTCAGGCGCTTCGGGCACACGTGCGGACCACACTGCGACACAAATGATCCGCAGTTGTTTTTTTTTGTGTTGATTTGAACACTTATAGCGGCAAGCATCTGCACATCAACTGCACGTAGACCTAACCAAGTCTATGCTGGGGTGAGCTCAGATCCCCCGAAAAGCATTTTGAGAGACACCAAAAACTCCGATTGAAAGATTCATGAGGTTAACATGAGGTTAGTAGGTTTTCTCAAAACCATTGTACGAAGCCAAAAGCTCATAGAAAAGAGAATATAGAAAGCTAATATAGACTTTCTGTTCTAGAAAAGTAAGAGCATACATATGTATCTTCCTATAGTATACCAAATTAAGATAATTATTAAGAAATGTTGCTGGGCGCCCCCAGATCAAACATTTGGTTCACGCTACGGCCTTGTAAATGCATCTTGTTGAATGTCTCTTAATTTCACATGGTGTAAATCCTTTGAAAAGGCACTTATCTGGTTGTCGGTAGATTTCTAATCGTGGAAAAACACTTTCTGCAGATCGCTGTGAGTCATTTACACGAAAGATCGTTAAATTTTGATCGATTTTCTTAAAGAATTGTGTAAAAATAAGTATGGCCATAAAAATTCCACAATTCAACGTCCGACACAAACACAACCAGGACTTATTCGTAGTCCAGGACTCAGGACTTATGTACTCAGGACTTATATATACATATATGTATATGTATATGTATATACGTATTTACCAATTATGGATTATGTACGATACATATGTACATGCGTAGACATTGATTATACTCGTAAATTATAGATAGAAACATCCCATTTTTCAATTTATTTTGCATTTTTATTACTTTAGTATAAAACTTTATTCTGTTTTTCAAAATGATTTAAGCTACTCTTAAGTACTGTAACTACATACTCGTAGTAATTTTAATTTCTGGTATCTAATCGTAGCATCTCTCCTTTGTATAAGAATTTCGAAACAAAAACCCAAAAAAAGAAAAACACAACTGCAGTTCGTAATAACGTAAATTCGGTAAACTTCCAGCTTTAAACTCATCGCCGCTGAAGTGATGGGAATTGCTTCTGCTCCACAATTGCTCCACCAATGAGCAGCAACTTCACACAACGTAACCACACGCAACATCCTCCAATTCTCTGATAGCCTGACATTATACCACGTTATAATAAGACAAAGGAAGCATAATGTATATATGTATTAGTAGCATCAGTTTCTTCTTACCTCGTTTATTGTTTACTCATGCATGTCCGATTTCATAATTCTTAAACAATCATCGAAAGAAATCCACACTATACTCGTAAAGTAATGCCTTCCCAATTTTCCTCTGAGGGGTTTTTCTGCAGCTCAGTTAGACATTGGACGTTTGTAGCAGCTTTGGCTGGTGCGGTCGTGTGTATAGTTTCAGATAGATACCACCGGTTCAGCGTTGTTGGAGTGCCTCTCGCTCTGACTGCCAAGTGTACAACGGCGCGGCAAGTTTAGAAGCGAGTCTCATCGAACCCAAAACAAAAACGTGGGGAAAAGGAATGAGAGAAACGCTTCAATTTTATTGCTGCTGCTGCTCCATGTTACAGAGACGGATGGGTACAATGCAAACCTGCTCTTTTTGTAGCCCAGTATTTTATGCGATTTAATCGTTTCGGTCAGGTCGACTTTACGGCTTCATTATGCGACTTGAGAATTTAAAACGAAAGAGAAAACAAAGCTGCAAATTAGAATTATTAACGCTCATAACAAGTTCTCTGTGCCAACAAAGAGAACACATCTTTGACGTTTTATGATGTAGAAATTAACCAAATTTTTAGATTGCTTGAAGAATATTTTTTATAATGTATTGTAAATTTTAACCGGTTTGATGTTCTTCGTGTCGATTACAAAAAGACTTTATCAATGATAAAGTTTTATAAAAGTTATTTTTAATCAGCTTCCGGTATTCTTTGTCCAAAGCAATGAAATGTTTTTTTACTGCCAAATGGTGGAAAAGGCATTCACTGTGTACTTCAATATATTATGTATGTATGTATATGTATTTTTTATATCTATATATACAAGTATGCGCATAAATATCTCTATATTATGATATGGTATTATCTATTTTATGGTATTATGTTATTATTATTTATCAAAATTTTTAAGAATCGGGTTAATGATGCCTGCCTATCGTGTTAAACATTTTTCAATTGTAGAGTGACAACAATATTAGAACAGTCGTCCGCCTTCAGCAATTTATGCAATCTAAGCATGCTGCTGCAGCAGTCACTAACCACAATTAGTAAAGCCACAGCTACTAAACCACAGCCACAAACAACAAAACATAAACCAGCACAATTATAACAACAAAACTACATTTTTGGAGGGAGGGGCAAACATATAATATTGCTAAAGAAAAAATGAAAAAAGGCAGCCGTTTAAAAAGTAAAAGTAGCATAATTATCGAAGTAGCCAACGGCGACGCAGCGCCAACGAAGAAGCAAATGAAAAAAAAGGAGAAGATATACGATATAAGCACAAAGTGAGCCCGTCGAAACGGAACCACTTCAAGTGGAGCCACACGAAACCGTTCGAAAAATACTAAAGCTACTAGCACGAAAAAATAAGAAGCAGCACAAAAGCTGTGCGCACAGTGTCACAGAAAAGTTAAAAGATGAACCGAAAATGAATGAATGAACCATCAATACGAGTATATGTATGTGTGTGTGTATTACATCTGCTAAAGTCGTCTCCAGATAAACCTGTTGGGATCTCTTATCTTTTCATTATTTCTTTCTTTATTTAAATAGAGAATTGAGAATAGAAACTGAGCAACAATGCTTAACCGTTCTCATTAAACATAATACGCAAGAACATCATTCAATAGATATAGTTTGACAAAAAATTTAAAATTTTTTGCTTAGTTGCATACAAGAAATCCGATAGATTAACATGAACTGATTGTTAATAAACTGAATTAAAATCAGCACAAGCTTCACGAAGAGGTTCTTGTTGATGATAAGTAGCTCTGCATAAATTTAGATGAAGGAATTTATATCTTCTCGGTCAAAACCAAGGACACGGAGCCGAATGTTGCAGATAAGGAGAATCGGTAGTACCATCATAGTCTCTAGTCTACTGTAATCGAGCGTACTGATGTACCGATTTTCGTACCTTTCCCTGAATTGAGTTATTCAAAATATAGTTGAATTTCTGATTGAGTTGTTTACTTTTCAAACCAAAGAATAAATTTTATTATATAGAATTTAAACAATGAAATAAAAAATATCTCGCAAGCGCAGGCGGTTACTAGCCTAAAATACGTTGACTTGATTGCAAAACTAAAACGTGATCAATATCCTTCACATGCTTTTATTTACATATACATCATAATAAATACTACTTTATTTAGTCGAATAGTTTAGATTTTTAACTGATAGAAAAAGTTACAGACCTTCTGTGCAGACGACAGAAACACCGAAACGATTGGCTAAAAGGAGCAATGATTAAGGCGTTGTCATTGAGAGAGGTGAAGTTATCATGAATAGTTAAAGAGCTACATATCTGGCGTAAGCGGAGAGGGTGAAGAAATTTCAAATTAGCTTCAAAGAAATCAGAAATCAGCATCGCAATAATCAGTTACAATCAGTGCCAAAAATTAAGATTTTAACGTACATACGTAAGTACGTACTTCAAGCAGACTGATTGAGGATTGAGTATGTACATTGAATGATGATTGCCTTCAAAGTAGAGATAACAACAACTTGACGACGTATTCACGGAACATACATACGTACCAGATACATCGTAAATAAATATTATATATGTAGCTCTAAAAAA
Organism: Conops quadrifasciatus; assembly: GCA_949752815.1. NCBI lineage: Eukaryota > Metazoa > Arthropoda > Insecta > Diptera > Conopidae > Conops > Conops quadrifasciatus. The sequence goes on from OX457081.1 coordinate 11,379,284, forward strand.
ATGAAACAAAAGAAACGTAAAAAAAGTGGAAAGGAAAAAGTGTTGAAGTAATATTAAGCAATGTTTTTTCTTGAACTCGGAGCTACTAACTACAAAAGAAATAGGATTTCTCAAATTGTTGCTCCTTACAATAATTTTTCTAATTTTAACGAAACCACTAATTTTATAGTCAAGATTGGGTGGCTAAATCGTATATACATAGATAGTATACAGTTTCTCTTGCTATTATTGCATCAAATCAAATTATTGTTATTACTATTGCTGTCTCTGTTGCTGTTGCTGTTGTTGCTACTGATGATACTGTTCTCTCAAGAGTACAATACTACTCAAAGAAGAGAACTCATCACAGGCCTTGTAAATAATCGTCGTTCTTCTCTCTGTACATTCATTATGAATGCTTGTTTACTTTTGCTTGTTGCTGCTGCTATAATGGTACATGATAACCATGGATTCATTCAACTTCTGAAAATTCGACAAATAATGACCGTACAGCTTCATCCGATGAATTTCAAATCAAATACGTACATATTTCTTTTTTTCATCTTGTTTTCTTTTTCTTTCTTATTTTATCTTGTTATTTTTGTTGTAACAAATGTTTTTCTACTTAACGTATTTGTTTGCTGCCTCGTTCTCGACGTTTTCCCCTTCTTCTTTATTTTTTAAGGAAATATTTTACTTTTACTGGACCATTTCTTGGAACGTGCTTGGAATTTTCAAAAAAACAGCAAACACAATACAACTAATAGAAGAAACCTTTTAAAATAACAAAGAATAAAAGGGCAGCAACGATCTGAGTCGAATTTGAAAAATGTGGCAGCTTTTTCTTCAATATATTGTATTTGTTGAGAATGTCAAGGTGGTAAATGTTTTTTCAAGCCTAGACGCAAATATTTTGGCCTTGTAGAACAAAAAGTAAAACAATGAAATTCTTTACGGGGTAAACACATTGCGGCAGCGGCAGCATCTCCCTCTCGCTGCTCAGCAAAGTACAATACGTGTTTGGAGAGAGCTTACTCTCCATATATTTCTCAATACAATTTGTCGGATTTTCGGTAAAAAGTGGCCAAACTTTTCGAGAGAAAAAGTGCGAAAGACTTGCTGCCGTAATAGAATCACGTTTTCAGGGCAGACTCAGCACCCATAAGCTTCTGTACAATTTCTGTGTACTGCCGCTGCCGCAATGTTACCCAGTTGACAGTAATATAAAGACGCGCTCACGTAGCGTGAAATGGTGAAGAAGAGTGAGGGCCTATAGAAAAGAGTCTCTTTGCTGTAGTTCCATCTTTCTGATTTTATTGAGAAATCGTCATAGTAGTGGCCTTAATGATTTCATGCCCTTGCATTAAATAATTAAGCAATTCAATTGTTATGGGTACGTATACAGGCAGTTCCGTTTAGTAAAAAGTAGTTAAATTTGTTATATACAGATCTGTTTCTTTCAATAGCCCTTCAGTCCAGATGTCTATATATATCATTTTCTAGAATATACAATATAGTCGTATGTATTAACCTGTATTAATCTTGTCAAGTAATTTTTCCACAATAGAGATAGCTTATACAATAAATATATACATATTCCTGTTTCTGCCAAATTATGGAATTTTTAGTATAAAAGCGCTAGAATCGATGTTGTATTTATTTTTTCGAAGAGTAGTTTTTTTATTTATTTACGAAACTGTTAAACTAAGACCTATATACTTTAAGGGTTTAATAATAAATAAAAAAAGCCAACAACATTAATCTACAAAAGCTGAAATAAACAAGTAAAAGCGTAAACTTCGGCCTGATCGAAGCTCATATACCCTACACCAGCATCTGTCGAAGTGATGACAAAAAGTGGGCGCATGACACCTACTTTTATTTTATTTACAGGTAGTCAATTTTGATCTATTAAATCGTTTACAACACCGCTGTTCTCAACAAACACCTTGTTATATGGTACGGCATGCCAGTGGGCGGACCGCGCCCATTTTTTGGAGTATATTTTAGTCTAACCCACTCATTTGAGTGAACTCGGAAATAAAATATTAGCTGAAAATTCGCTTTACAAGCTGAGAAATTAAGCTATAAGCAAGGATGAATCCATATTCGCTATAAAAAATAGGCGTGGCACTAGTCCGATATTCCCCATTTTCAATATCAAACAGCCCAGGATAGGATAACAAAGAATATTCGTACCAAATTTCATGACGATGCCTCTATTCGTTCTCCTGTAATCGTGATTTTCACAGACGGACGGACAGACAGACGAACGGACATGGCTAAATCGATTCAGGAGGTGATTCTGAGCCAATATATATATAAATACTTTTCTATATTTTTTAAGCAAGATGAATATACCCTCATCTCTTCGGGTGTAGGGTATAATAATATATGCAATAATATGGTTAAAAATAAAAAACTTCGATGTTGCCGATTTCACTTTCCTTGTTGTTACTATTTTGCGCCTTTGTTTCGTGACGCTATAGATTGAAATTACACATATAAATAAAACAACAACATCTACAACCATGAAATTCAACTGTTATGTGAACGTGAGTTAATGACTGAATTCTTATTGTTGTACAGACAGTGGATTGTGAAGTCTTTACACGACTTCCGTCCTCACTTGATTCGACGGCGAGTCACTCACGACCTCACCGCAAACATTACAATAGAAACAAAAAATTTTTTAGCTTAAGCTAAACATCAGCACCCCGCCTCTTGAGAGCGGACCCTTGGAATATGCTCACAGAGTGTCAGAAAACTTGGGCAGAGCGCGTTATATATTTTTAAATGACGTTCAGTCTCACACGGTAAAAAATGTCGGTTTAATTTCACCAGAATTTCGACTTTTATTAGGTTGGAGTAACCATTTAGTATTATTATTTAGATGGAAAATATTTATTAGTATTTAAAGACCCATTGCTTACAACAAGTGTACGTTTCTGAAGGTGTTAATATAATTGAAGTTTTTTATTTACGTTCTCTTTTTGAAAAAACGTACTTTTTGAGGGAAAAAATATTTTCTTTAACCAATTGTCAGCCCATTGGAGATCTAGGTAGAAATTTAACTTCTCAATAGCACTATAGATGTCGAACAAAATCTCTTTTTGAGCTTATTTAATAACTACATTTTTAGCCTTTCCTTCGGCTATTATTTCTTATTCATTCATTTTCATAACTTATTGAAAAGCTGCCTTGCCGATCCTCAGTAAAGTTTCAATTTCATTGTGTTCAATGCCACAGAAATAGAGAGCAGAAGCACTAAGAGAACAAGTAAGAGCGGTCACTTTGGGTTGGCCGGAGCTCATACACCCTACACCCGCATTTGTCGAAGAGAGGATATAAGGTGGGCGGGTGACAGATAGTAAATTTTCATCTATCTTATATATTTATATTTATTCCGATTTTTTTCATTTTCGACATCAAGAAGCTCTGAATGGGAGAGAATATTCTTGCTGAATTTCATGATGATGCTTGCTTTTCTGTAATCGTAGTTTTCGTCTCCACGCCTTCACGCTTCAAATTCGCTGTATAAGCAGAGAAATTAAGCTATAAGCACGGGAAAATTCATATTTGCTATAAAAAGTGGGCGTGGCACGGTTCCGATTTTCTGGAACATATACCCTACATATACCCTACACCCGCATCTGTCGAAGTGATAAAAAGTGGGCGGGTGACACCTACTTTTTTAATTTACAGGGAGAAAATTTTGATCTATTAACTCGTCTATAACACCGCTTTTCCTACCAAACACCTCATTATATGGTATAGTATACAAGTGGGCGTGTCACGCCCATTTTTCAGAATATATTTTAGTCTAAAACGGTGGACTCAGGAATAAAATTTTAGCTTTAAATTCGCTCCACAAGCTGAGAAATTAAGCTATTAGCATGGGAAAATTCACATTTGCTATAAAAAGTAGGCGTGGCAAAAATCCGATTTTACTCATTTTCAATACCAATACCAATACAGCCTATGATGACAAAGTATATTCGTGCCAAATTTCATGGCGATAGCTTTATTCGTTCTCCCGTAATCGTGATTGCTACAGACAGACAGACAGACAGACGGACGGACATGGCTAAATCGAATCAGGAGGTGATTCTGAGCCAGAATATATATACTTTCCCGAAATCCCGGGATCCCGCAGTTTTTAAGACTACTCAAAATCCCGGGATCGAGCAATTAATCCCGGGATTTGACTTTTTAAGCCTAAATAGAAAAATTGCTCACAGTTTCCTTATAAATTTAAAAAAAACAAATCGTATTTTGTTTAGCATATTCAAATTTAAATTGTTGGAATATTTTTTAATACCAACAAAGAGGTGCACAGAGAAAAATAGTACCACATAAAAATAATAAGATCTTCCAATTAAGCCTTTTTACTATGGAATCTTATTAAAACATACAAAAAATATGTTTAGAGAAATCTTATTAATTTTATAAAGAAAATCTTATTCTCATGAAACAAAATGTTATTCTTATGAATTCGTAAGTTTTATAAGAAATTCATATTTTTTCCGTCAGAAAGCCATGAAATCAACAAATCTATATGAAAGTATGAAGAATTTTTATATTCGTATATTAATGAGATCATCTCTATGAAAAACAATAACATTTTCTTATTGAGTTTGTATTTTAATATGACTGTCTTTTTAAATTTTAATCACATTTTTTGTATGGTTTAATAACGTTTCCTTCTTGGATGCTATGCTTTTCATCCAAGAAGAAATCTTAATGTTTTTTTTCTATTTTATGTGGTGTTTTGGGTCTATATATAAGTATATTTAGAAACATATTTTTGAACGTGTCATGTTATTGATTGTGTTGAAATAATATGTTAATATGTTTCAAGTACAAATATTTAAAAATCACGGGACTAATCCCGGGACTGGGTAAATGCAATCCCGAAATCCCGGGATTGAAAATATAGCGCGGGATTGCCAACCCTAGTATAAATGTACTCATTTCTTACAATAATGGTAAGCGAACCTTCGAATTAGCGAACGCTCACGCTGAAATTGAAGCATAAACTGATTAGAGTCAGAATGGAGAAGTTGTCTTTGATAAAGACAGCTTTTCTTTACAGCTTTTAAGACAATTACCATTTTTTTACTAACTAACCTTGAATTTTTGAAGGTAACGCAAACAAAGTCATTCATTAAAAATTAATCTGTTAGTGTTTTGAAGTTTTTGTACATATATGTACATATATATATGTACATATATCTTATATATCTTTTATAAGAGAGGCTGGTTGTGTTTCTTTTAATGAGATTATGGTCACCATTGACTCTCTTCAAAATCATCTCAATATAACAGGGTTGGCGAAATGCATTTGCCAATAATTTTTCAATTTTTTTAAATTTCTTTCGGTTGGAATGAATATTGTTATAGTTGTTATCAACTATTAGGTTTAAATCGTGAACAGAAAGGCGTGAAACTTTACCTTCGAATGAAAATTTTTCCTCTTTAAAGTTGGGAATGAGTAGAGAAGGTTGAAGATATCAATTTTTTTTGTTAGGATGTATGCATATGTCAGCCTGCTAAGTTGAAAAATTAAACCAAAATTTTCGACCGTGTACGTTTTATACTCTCACCAATCTTTGCGTCCTTGTGAGCACTGAAATGGTTGCTCTGCTCTTTTTATATCTCTGCTGGTTGCTCTTCTTGCTTTATACTTTCTGTGCTCTTTGGTTTCACGCGAGCTGCTCTCTGATCATTTAAGTTCATGGACACAGAATCAACTTTAAAGTATCGTTGAAGCAAATTCGGATTTTTACTCCTACAAAATAAATAAAAAACTAAGTAAATAATATTTAAACAATTTTTTACTAAATATTTTAAAAATTGAATGAACTTGAAAAGTTCAACGAATAGTAGCTCTTGTTTTATTTAATCATCGCTTATGCTGGCGAGAGACATTTAGATAAGCCATACGTATGTACATATATACATATGTATCTAAATATTTGCGTGTTTGCATATAATATTTATATAATATTAATACTTTTGCAATTTTCTAAATACTCGTACACATTCCTCTTAATGCGCTGATGACAAAAGAAAGAGAGAATATTTAGTTTTTTTTTTCATTTGGTTTTTTTTTTTCGGATCCGTTTCGTTTTCGGATCAATTAAACTCGATTAACTCAAAGTGTTACCAAGTATCAGATCAATTGGCAAATAAATTTCTGATTTAAGATTTTGTATATCGCAGTTTATAGCTCCTATATTTACAATATAGACGTCGATAGATATGTATTTACAATATTTACAATCTGTTTATCCAAATGTAAATTTGTTGCCGTCAATAAAGAAGCTGTGAAATGGCCGAATGGCAACAATTAAACCCAAAACTTGTACGACGAAGTAGTTGACAAACGCAAAGAAATGTGGAAAAAAACAACTCTTATCCACAACAAGAGCAACAACAACAACAACAACAACAACGATAGAAATTAAAATTAACACAAACATTAAAACCACTTCTTATGGCGTGTTATTTGTGTATCTTGTTGTTGTTGTTGTTGTTGTTGTTGTTTATATGTGAAGCGCTTGTTGATAATGTGTCGAGTATTACGAGTAATCGGTAAAACGAAGCAAAGGAAAAACAACAAAAACATTTCTGCGGTTATGCCAACAAAGCAAAAACTATGACAAATAAATAAATTATTTACTTAATAAATGTTGAGCTGAAAACAAAGGCAGCAGCAGAAGAAACAACAACAACAACAACAGCACCTACAAAATATACGAATTTGAACGAATTTATGTTTACAGTAAAGCAGAAACAAAGTTAAATTAATTTAAAAAATTAGATGCGAAATGCTCCTAAAACACACCAACAACAATTGAATACATACTACTCGTATAGCCAGCCATTTTTTTTTTGTTTTGTGCCGACGGTCACAGAAAATTATTCACCTTCTCTACCAACTTTTGCGTTACAAAGATTTTTACTTTTATAACGATTTTCATTTACAGTTAACTCGCCTCAACCACTAATGATTAGACGTTTAGAAGGCTCATGATTTTCGGAATATTTACATTCTTAATTTTGGAAAATTACAATCTACAAATTATTCTCTTTATAAAAAAAACTGTTGCAATACCTATAGTAAAAAAACTATAGCCATTAATATTAACAAATAGATTATTTTAAGACCTTCGAAGTAAAAGAAATCACTTTTTTCTGACAATTTCTGGGCGTCGTGTGGTCCTGGGATCAGCAACCTGGTCTTTATAACTGGACTTTAAGCTAGTAGAAGAACAAGTTGAAAGTTAAGCTAGTAGAAGAACAAGGCTTGAAACTGACATAGACAACAACAGTATTGCGTTGATGCAGTGCGTCCATTTGATTTTGAGTAAAGTAACTGTCGGAGGCATACTTGATTTAGAAGCAACACCTGACAACACCTGAAACTTCCAAGACATCTTGAGCAAGCCTTCAAGTCGTCTTGTGCCGCTGCCTATTACATACATATACCACATACATATGTATATTTTTTATTCTAAGAAAAAATCATTTGTGAGCACATAAGAAATTATAAAGGTTCATTGAAGAAAATAAGACACATTCTAAATAAATAGAAAAAATATTTTACGATTACGTCTCTTATCCTGCTTCTTATTCTTTTCATTTTATTTGTTTTTTCTTTGGACTTTATTTTCATCCTTCTCTCCACATTCTTCTTTTATATTGTTCTAACCACACAAACGTAGATTGTTGTCGTGGCCAAATTCTCCAGACGACGAGATAAAATCAATCATCGGTCACCGAAGAAATCGAGGGAGAAGAGCAGTTAAATCGATGAAATCGAGTTCAAGGCGAGAGCGACTGCCCCATTACGAAAAGGTTGGCAATGAAGCCAACAACACGGGAATGATCAAAAGCAGACGGAGAAGGTTTCTTTTAATTTGTGGAGTATGTACTCTCGTGGAAAGAGAACAATCAGAACAATCCAGGGAGAGGTTGAAAACGTATGTATTTGAAGAAGAAATTAGAAGAGATGAAAAATGTGCACCCCGATCATCCCGTCACAATTGAAAATGAAAGACATTGGAAAACCCTAGTCCCACACCCCAACGACAACAACAATAGAACTCGATGTGGAAGCCGAAGTGATTAGAGAGCATAAACGAACCAACGTGAAGCCGGACCAGAGAGCAAGACGTTGTAGCCGTTATGTATTGCATACACGAGTGTGGTAGAGTCAATTACGATATCCAAAGCAACAGCAGACGGCGGCATCTGACACAACGGCAAAACGACAGATATGCGGAATAATAGCTACTACGTCTTACAAAACGGGGAGAGCGGAGCCAGTAGAAACACAATTTCGTCGAACGTGCGCCGCTTCACATTTCACACAATCACAATATACATATACAAAGTACATACATACGAATATCATGCGGCGCAACGAGTGAGGACAGCTCGCTTCGATTAGACTCGAGCGAAGAAGCTATCGGTTTGATTTTTGTATCACATTTTGTATCACTGCAAGTACATATTCCTAAAATACATATGTACATATTCTCAATTCTTGAAATTTATACGATATTATCTTTTCCTATAATTGTCGTATTACGGAATGAAAGCAGCCCGATATGCATTAGAGAGCTGCATGAGACGTCTCGAAAAATTCGAAACTGATATATGTAGCAACATTTTTGCCTTGATGCAATGCTTCCATTTGATTTCGAATCAAGCCGTGACTATCGGAAGCATACATATGTGGTAATGTTTTTAGCAGCGCTTCCAAAAGTCACCGCTTGATTTGAAAGCAATGGAAGCATTCAATTGTCCACCTCTGTTAGTATAACAGCAGGGTTGGGAATATGCATTTGCTAAAATGGTATCGAAATGTGTAAGAAAAGGTATTTTCAAAATTTTTTTATAAATTACAAACAGCAATAATTTATTTTAAGTACGAGTATTTTATTTTCACTTTTCCTGTAAAGTTATAAACTCAATAGAAGTCGTTCGCTGTTTTTGATCGTAGAGAAATGTCAATATACGTAGCATTGGCTTTTATGGAAAAGAAAATGAGACAAAACGAGACAAAAATAAAAAGTCGGTGCTGACGAAGCGTACGACAGCGAAAAAACATTAAAAATTGTCTATTTTTCGTCGTTGTCGGTGCTCTTGTTCTTCTTCCTATTGTTTGTAAACAGACAAACTAATTTTAATAATATTAATGTTAATTTATAAAAGATTAAATATTTTAGAGAAGATATTGTGGTGAGACCTATTGAAAAGGTGAGGCAATACATACACAAAACAATACACACTCAAACTCTCTGCCAGCGTTTAGCAGCAGCAGATTTTTGACAATTCTATACGATTAAAAACGGCGAATTAGTGTTTCTATGTGTTTTTAACTTAACAGTAAACTTAAAGTTTTTACAGAGTTGTATAATTTATTCAGCAGAAAACTATAGGGTTGCAAATAAGTGTACGCCCAAATTTTAAAAAAAGGAAAAAATCTTATCGCACTACTAATACTTTTTCCATAAATATAAAAGTACTGCAAATTTCATGGTCGAACTTCGGTACTTTTTAAACCAAAAAGTACAAAATACCTGTACAACACTGTATAAGAGCGAGAGTAAGTGAGTAGAGAGAATTTCCGCAGAGAGATCAAGACATAGAGGGAGAGAGGGAGAAAGAGAGAGGGTTTATTTAAGAATGACATTTTTACTGATAATGCTAAAAATAATTTTATTATGCACTAGGTATGATTCGAGCAATCCTTACATCGTTCACATACAATATAACCACTTTCGTACGGTCATTACACCACTTCGACTCCTCCAGAGAGCAAGCCTTCACACTGGAATTTTGAGTCCGATTTCAATTCTTAAATAATAAAACTAAGCCACCGATGAACCGACGTCAGCCAGTTGAATAGTTACGATAAAATTGATATCACCACGTATTTTTGCTCTATGTGTTTGTCTGTACATATTTATATTTATATGAAGCATTTGCGCGCACACGCATATAAACATTTGTATGGGCGTTTTATGTGTGTGTTTTTATGAACCACAAGGCTTCGTGTGTGATAACGGCGGCAGCTGAGGCAACAACAATAGCAACCGCACAACCCCGGCCCGCACGAAAGAAACACTAAGATAACATAAACACAGATTAAGAAGTCTTGGTTGGCAATGCAACGATCCGCCCGAGTAGCATTCACTGCTTGACGATGGATGAGCTGATGACTGGATAGGCTCAAAACCCAGCCTGACAAATTTGCGAAAGTACATGTGTGTTCGTATATGATAAAAAACAAAAACACGAGAGTCGAAAAAATATTAAAAAATAAAGGCAAAACGAACTAACATACGTATTCTGAGATTCACGAACTATTGAATCGTCTCGAAATTGCATTGCAAACTACAACAAAAAGACGATAAGAGTCAAAAACAGTGGCGTATCCACGGGGGAGACTTTGGGAGTTTTAACCTAAAAAACGACGAAATATAGAAACTGAAGTTATACAAGTATATCGTATAAATTTAAAAGAGACATATACACACAGCCAAATGCACCACGAATGGCTCAATCAAGATAATTGTTATTTTTTTCATGTTTTCCATGCCCCTTTAATGACTTTTTTATAGAAAAAACATTAGTTAACACTAGCGTTTTTAATCAGATTTTTAAAATTTTACTTGATATAATTTTATTTTTTTAAAATTGTATTTGTAGGATGCTAAACCTCAACGAATGAATATTCAATTAAAAAGTCTCCGCCTGAAAAATTAAAAAATATCCAGTTAACTTTTTTGTGTTGTTCAGTGTTTCTAATGATTTCACAGATAAAACTCTCAAAGATGTTCTATTTTATAATGGTTTTAACTAATTTTACTGTAAATTCTAAAGTTTTTAACTTTTCTTTAACTAAGAAAGCCTAGAATCCCGAATTAATATTAACTTAAAAAGCGAAAGCCAAATTTTATGACAATGCTTCTCGTCATTCTACTTCTCGTTCTTCTGTAATCGTGGTTTTTGTCACCAATGAATTTCCACAGACAGACGGACAGACTGAGAGGACTAAATCGACTCAGCAAATGATTCTGAGCAAGAATACATACATACCTACATTTTTTCTAAGTCTCGCAAGCCTCCCTTAAGGCTCAGTTTCATAGACTCCGTTTGCGTGCGTTTCCGTCAGAAATCTCACGCAAGAAAAGTTGAAATATATGTAAACATATGGGATAAGTTTCATAGAGTCCGTGCGTTTACAACAACAATTGTTATAGTTGTAATAGATTTCTGACGGATACGCACGCAAACGGAGTCTATGAAACTGAGCCTTTAATGAGCTACAAACGGAAGAGCAAAGTGCATATCTTATGCCATCGGGTGTAGGGTATAAAAATAGAGAGAGGGAGAAAGCGAGAGAGAGAGAATTTAAAATTCTTTACAAAAGAAGAAATTGCATACATATACATACGTATATAAGCACACAGAAAATAAATCATTAAGACAAATAGCCCGAATAGTATATCAATACAATTTTAAATCTTTATAAAAAGTATTCTAATAAAGAACAAACAATCAAAGCACTCAGAACGCAAATGCATAAAAATTTTAAATAGACGACAGTGGAGAAATCAAGTAAAAAACCAATTACAATAAAAACAGAGCAATTTTCATTGCAACAAAAACAACAACCCCAACAACAAAAACCAAATTGGTATTCCGTCTGCACACACTGTTCAAAGCAACTTATATGTATTTATATACACACATACTATACGTAGTTATGTATGCATCGATGTGTAAAGCATGTGTGCACGCTTGTAGCTTGTAATCCATGTCATACAGAAAATATAAAAGAATCACGCACGACTTTTCACCAATGTTTAAAAATCGCTCTGACTTGCTCAGATTCAGTAGAAGCGAAGGAATTGAAATTAAATTTTTGCTACTGAATCTAAAAGGCCTAGAGGAGTGCATTTTAAAGCTGAGAGTATCTACATAATGCTAAATAATTTTGCTTTTACCTTTAATTTCTTCTATTATACGTAAAAGTCAAGAAAGAATCAAAACTACGATTATTTCCGGTACTATCTATTATCGAAGTGATATTTGTGTCTGGTAAGACGTTGAAAAACAAGTAAAAGTTCGTTATACTCGTATTCTCTTGTGATATTAGAGAGAGGGCAGACCATATAAAATCAGAAAAGACGAAAATGATACAATATTTGCATAAGCCGCCTCTTGAACTTCGTGGAATACGCAATGTTCATAAAATGTCCGAGTATTAATTAAAACATACATACATACATGCACACATAGATATAAAGTATACCCGTAAGATATTTAACTTCATATTCAAGGCGAAATTATGGTGATTACATTATGAATCAATGACATGAAGTATAAAGAATCATTTGACAGAGCATCATGTCAAACCATTGACAGATTGGTTTTATGAAAATCAAAATTTTTTATTTCCAAGCAATCAACATGCGATGCTGTCTTCGATGATAGAAAAATAAACTGATGACGAAACAGTCAGTCACCGACGATTGGAAGGTACTTCTCAGGAAATTTCCAGTGACGATTTCATTTGGAAGGAATAAGAAAATATTTCTTTATTTCAATTTTAATTGATTTGACTATTGGTAACATAATATAAACTGATGACGAAACAGTGTCACCGACGATTGGAAGGTACTTCTCAGGAAATTTCCAGTGACGATTTCATTTGGAAGGAATAAGAAAATATTTCTTTATTTCAATTTTAATTGATTTGACTATTGGTAACATAATATAAACTGATGACGAAACAGTGTCACCGACGATTGGAAGGTATTTCTCAGGAAATTTCCAGTGACGATTTCGTTTGGAAGGAATAAGAAAATATTTCTTTATTTCAATTTTAATTGATTTGAATATTGGTATCATTGACTATTATTTTATATATTGTATTATATTTTAAACGAAAAAATGTTGGATATCGTAACTTATAGTCATGAATCTCCGCCTCGAATTGCTGCTAAATATACATAAATACATAACTCGTAGATTTGTGTGCATGCACATTAAGATATACAGAACAATAATAGGTACTTTTTGTTGCTGTTCTGGCCTAACAACTCGAAGAGAGAAAAAGTTGAAATAAATGGCAGTTTACGTCTGAAAAAGCCGATGAAGAGTGCGGGGAAGCCGGCTGGAGTTAAATGAAAACGACAAAGTCTGGCACCGTGCCGCCAGAGATAACTAACTACCTTGCTTAGTTGTGTCGATTGTGTAGTTCCAACCTCCTACGGCACCGCGGCCAACCGACTGTCTGTATATCTAATTACAAATATCGGTCTGTCCATGACAATGAGGAAACGCAAACGGAATTTCAGCATTTGAACGGACGAGCAGGCGCAGCAGCAATTGAAAACGCCGAACGCTACCAAACAAACGCCACTAAGGCAGCAGCAGCAGCACCACCACCAATACCAGAAACAACTTTCAACAATGGTAACAGCAATCAACAGCTGGAAAACCCGACAGAGGACGGAATTTTTGAGAAATGATAAGTAAAGTTTTCAATTCCTCACCTCCAGCGCGGCACTGGGTTTTGGGTAGAACAAGCAAACACTCTCGCTCTCCTCTCTGGAGGGCAGAAAAGACAGAAAAGAGAAGATTGCTCGACGTAGAGGCAATGAGAAAGCATAATCGTTGCGCCAAATTTTTCAGCCAGAGTAAATCCAAATAAAATACGAGTATATGTATATTTATGTACATATATACACATTTATGTATTTAAATAATATTTTGAGGGGCTCATAGTCAACAATACAATACGATTTTTTTCCTATATTATGAATTCTTCCTCAACCAACGAGTATTTACCGAATATAAAATATAGTCCAAACTGTATGAGTTCTCCCTAATATCGATTATTTTCTGTATCGATTACAAAACAATTTTTTTTGACTTCTAGATAAGTTTTTTGTATGTTTATTTGGTCATTTTAAATTCTTCTCTTAGAGGATCATGTAGAGCACTCTTTCTGTACATGCGTACTCTTCGGTCCTCTCGTTGATCATCGGTTGGTTAATTCAGACGATTTGACCGATTCTCTTACCATGCTGCAAGCAGGTTTTAGCCGCATGGAATCCCAAAGTTTTTTGTCGAGACTGTCTCGACCAACCGTCGTAAGTTGGCACTGCGGCCTATAAACATAAACAAGTAAGAGCGTTAACTTCGGCCTGACCGAAGCTCATATACCCTGCAGAAAAAAAAATGTATTTTTTCCTCCTGTAATTGTAGTTTTTGTCGCCAGTGGGCGAACCACGCCCACTTTTTAAATACATTTAGACGATAGAGATATCGTTCTCCTGTAATCGTGATTTCTACAGACGAACGGACAGGGCTAAATCGACTCAGGTGGTGATTCTGAACCAGAATATATATACTTTTCTATACCTGCCCCGCCTCCTTTAATGCGTTACAAACGGAAAAACAAGGTGAATATACCCTCATCCCTTCGGGTGTAGGGTATAAAAACAGGAATTCGTGAATACAGACAATGCCCGTCTGTCAGTATAGGCGACTACCTTCTATATGTGCGTACACACGTACCCACGGATAGATCTGTGTTTTCCTGACTGCCTCTGCTTCTCTCTCGTTCTCGCTTTGTCATTTACCGATGGCTAGGCAGTGACGTAGCTATATGGAGAAGTCGGGGGGGTCCGCCTCGTGTGACACAATTTTAGAGGGGACACCTGCGCAAACTCAGCGAATTAACAGCACAATAGAGAGTTTTTATATAGAGTTTAGAGTTTTTTGATAATAAGTGTCAAACAGTGAGCGCACTATAAAAACTCGTTTGACAATTAACCCTTCAGTAAGCTCTATCTAAGCAAAAAAAAAAACAACTGAGTGTAGAATGCCATTTAAGTGACTTGCACCTTTTAATTACACTTAGTAAAAAAATATCAAAATTGCCATCACCGAAAAGATTGTATACCTAGGGGTGACCCTACTACTTCCGCCCCGGGTGCTACCCACTCTAGCTACGTCACTGGGCTAGGTGCTTGTAATATAAATTATGAAGGCAATAGTTTTGTGTTTTTGCGTTGGCTGCTGTTATTTCTTTCTGTGTTATTACAGTAATGCTTCTACTCCTTGCTTACACCGCTTTACCAGGCCACACGTAGTACTCTTCTCTCTCACATCTGCCTGACATGCATTCTCTTCTTCTTTTCTTTGGGTTTAACACTTGACTTCTTTCCATCCATTGTTTCTTCTTCAACTATTTAGCTTGTGGAGCATATTCGATGGCCTATTTGTTGGCGTAATTGCTGCTGTTGTCGTACTCTTAAGTTAAATAGCAGGCAAATGCCTTAAGTTTGGAACCTATGCATCCATGAGATACGATAAATTCCAACACAGATAAACTTAAACACTTATTAAATATTGAATGCACTAACAGGTATACATCTGTGCATACATACATACATGCGTTGATAAGGCTGAAGTTGTGAAGTGACAGCACTGATGAAAAATATCGTATGGCAACAAAGTAACAAAATAACATGAACAGCTAGGCCACAGCTAAGCACATACATATACATATGTATATATGTTTTATGTCATATAATCGACATTTATGACCACATTATGTATGTATATTGATAATGATGGTGTCACTTTAGCATTATAAAAGCGCCCTTCTTTTGGTCGGTCAGTTTAATCAGTTTGACTAATCACCGCATCTGTGCTCATATACATACATACTTACATATCTATATGTAACAATGAAGACACCAGCTGTCAGCTCCGCTTAAGCTGTGGAGCAATAATTATTGCTCACAGAGAGAGAGAGAGGATCGGAGAGTACTATTTCAAAAGAGAGGATGTTGTATTAGTGTGATCTCTCTTTGATTGGCTTTAAGGCTTAAGCAATAAATCAACTGAGTGCTTGCATATCACGGGGGCCTTTTTTCTCAAAGAAGGTTGCCTTCTCTTACTTCTTCAACCTCACGAAGCCGTACTTATCGGCAAAATGTTGTTAGTCTCTCTCAATCCATGTCCTAATCATCCATCTCACCATTGTCAAACTCTCTGCCGCACCATTTTCGTCGCAATTTCTTACCGCACTTTGCTATTGATTCGAAATATGTATGTATGTATGTATATACGCGTTTGTACATACCTGGAGGATTACTGCCTTGGGGCAATGGTTCTTTTTCAGGACATTCAGGCTGAATGAATGATTCTCATCTGAATCGAATCCATTGGAATTGATAATTAATAATAAAATTCGGTGATGCTGGAATTAGGCACCCTTTTCCACAATGTTTTGCATTTTCTGTAATTAACCTACTGGGAACCGATACCAACGGATCCCGCGTGATAATTCCATGCAACTAATTACATAATCCCTAATTTGGCCACCCGGCCAAAAGTTAATTCACCTTTGCTGCTCCTTTTGCAACGCATGGAAATGGACGTTGTGTAATAAAATTGGTCCGTTTGAGCCGCAAACAGATCCATCCAAATATGGGGCATCCATCGTTCCCCCTTTTCAATCATCATCCCCCATTCAATCATCAATCATGCGGATTGAGAAAAGTTAAGAAAAAAGTTGTGAGTTCCGAAATTTAGATATTTTTTTCAAAATAACAGGATTTTATTTTTCAATGCCGAAAATCCTGGGATTTGAAAAATTATTCGGGCATTTGGGACAGCCCAAATATACACATTCATACTCGTACATACATATACCAATACACTTCAATTTAATGAAAAATGTTCAAAATGAAAAAATAAACCCGTCTGCATGCACACTTAGGTGCATACATACATACATACATATGTATGTATGTATTAGTAAGCTTAGCGTTGGGTTTTATAATGTCAAATCATTACTAAAAATGTTTTTGTGCCAACTAAATTATGAGCACCGTTTTAATGAACGCTGGTGTACGTATGTATTATGTATGTTGACCCGCTCTACTTACCTTCATCTTTTTTCTTCAAAGACTTCTTGAAAAAAAAATGTCTGAAAAATGTAAAAAGGACCACAATTTACTACATACTTCGCACTGGCTGCTCGGTCGGTCTTATTGATGCCGAGAGAGAGAGAAGAAAGAGAAGAGAAACACGTTCCCTCTTTTATAGTTTAAAAAAAAACAAATTTGTATTCAAGCCAAATAGTTTATTGTTGTTGTTGTTGTTGCCTTTGTAATTGCTTTTATTGCTGACGGATGTTTGGGCTTTGTTGTTGTTGTTGTTTTCGACAACGCCGAATGCAGCGCCGAGTTCAACAGCGTCGGTCGTTTGAGTTTTCTATTTTGTGTTCTCTCTCTTTCTCTTTCTGCAATGCCTCAACAGCTGGATTTCCCTTTAGTTTGATGTTTATGAGAAAACCTGAAAAGCAACCAACGTTTGTCGTTAAACTAGATTTTACGGGCAGGGGAGCAGAAAAGAGAGAGAGCGAGAGAGAGAGAGAGCGAGAGAGTTTTTACAATGAGAGAAGGGATGAGCTTCATTTTGGAAATCAATCAAGATACATACATATATACAACCACCATGTACATATTTTAAAAAAAGTCGTTTGAAGGCATCATTAACAATTTATACGTGTAGATATGTACATGCAAATACATACATACATGCATACAGCGATCTATATTATCACAGAGAGTAGACTTTTTTAGATATTTAATAATAAACATATAGCCCAACGCTTGTACTCATATAAATTGTTATACATTACAGCCTCAGCTGAAGGAATTGTTGTAAAGATTTCGAAACAGTCAAATCGAAGCATTCAGTTAGTGGTTATCTTATCAGTATGCAGAGTATGTTCGTGTGAACAATTTCTGAGCACGAGAAAAACAATAAATCATTTATTATTTCAGCAAAATAAATAACTTCATCTTGGCATTGCTGATTGAAAAACAATCCAATCCAGAAGATGGTGAGCTTATCGTATTCCTTGACCATAATCGTCGACATGTTCTGTTCATATGCGATATTTGTTCGTCTCTTTTGGTGGGCCCTATCGCTTTACTTCACATTCTTAGCTTAACGAACGCGCGTGCAGCTCGACTGTCACAAAAAAAAAAACACAAAAGCACAACCTGAGTAAAGTCTATTGCATTCATGAGTATTCAACGTCTCGTACATCAAAAATATATGTAACACAATTTGGGTTTCAATTAATCATAAGACGTTTTTATATTCTAAAGAAGTTGAACTATTAAATAATTGTTAGACGCATAAACAATCAATCTCTAGTTAATTAACGTCTCCGTGTATCCTAGCTTCTTATGTCTATTAGAGGAGTGCATGAGACGTCTCGGCATTCTTATTCAAGACGTCTTGAAAGTTTCAGGGATTGTCTGAAATGCTTCCATTGCTTTCAAATCAAGCGGTGACTTTTGATTTGAAAGTCAGAGCTTGATTCGAAATCGAATGGAAGCACTGCATCAACGCGAAAATGTTGCTATATCAGTTTCGAATCTTTCGAGACGTCTCATGCAGGCCTTTTAATGTCTATACATCAGTCTTCTGGCGAACTGTAACTATCGTACTACAATAAAAAACTTATTAGGAATGGCAAAAAAAAGTTGGCTGCTGCAACTTAAACAAACATGCAGAACAATGTGTACGCATCTACTATTTAATCGAATGGAGACGACTGCGACAGAAATAGAATCATATTCATCTGCTGCTCTGTATGAACACTACGATCTACATACATACATACATACAAATAGAAATTTTACAAAATTGAAATTAATTCAAACTAATTCCGTAAGTCACCGAAAAAAGTCACCGAAGTGTTATTTGTCTCGCCAATCTGTTTTGTGTACGTCATCTTTGATAAGTAAATAAAGCTAACAGAAGCAAAAGAAAGAAGAGAACAACGTTCCGTGTATGTGTTCAAGAGAGCAAGAACCAGAGAACAACCCAATGCTTAGATAAATACATACCGACAAATTCATGTACGTACAGTTCAAAGCCTTGACAATACTCTAGTAATGGCGACACACGGAGACAGTCGGGAGGGGAAATTCGGCAAGAAGGAATCTTTGTGTCGATTATGGCATGAAACAGACGCTATTTATTCGCCGAACAACTACATCCACTTGAATTTATAATTGATGATAGCCCACTCTGCTGCTGCGCTAGTGTTCAGTATGTATGTATGTAATGTCGCATAGCAATAATAATGGAATGAGATGCACACAAAACCAAAAGTTAGCTGTTGAAACGAAGAGAAGCGGTTAATCAGTGGAACTGGGCATACATATATTTATGTATGTATGTATGTATGTGCGTCTTTAATAGATTTACGAAAAGCTTTAAAAAAAATGTTTAAATACATTTCATAACTGTATGTACATACGTAAAAGCAAATGAATCCTTGATAAAACATACATACATACACATACCTTTATATTTCTTGTGCCGTATTCATCGAATATAATTAACATTGCTCGTCATCAACATCATCACCATCACCCCTCCTGATATGGGTGCTGTTCGCTTGTTAGAAAATAAAACTTCCCCTGAAATTTTACCCCAGTTATCATCGTACATACATAAATCGTCAATCCCCACCACGTCCTTTTTAGTCTCATGACTCCGTCCGTCTCTGAATAGGAATAGGTAGGCGCTATCGGCTACCGATATAACCATCCCTGCTGGCAAGGCTTTGCTTTTGCACATCATGCAGGCAAATACTTGGTGTCGTGTGGTCTTGTGTCCATAGCAAGCATTTTGGCTGATAATCGAATGTTAATTGGTCTTATCGGCAGAGCCTGCAATCAGATCGACTGCAAAACGGCCATATAAGAAGTCAGTCTCGTTACAGGCGAAACTGACGAAGTCATTTCTTAATCGACCCTTTAACAAAGGAATAGCCTTGGTTCTAAAAATATACCTATGTATATAATCTGTCATTCTAGGATTATACGCTACATATTACTAATAGGTTTGGTGACTTATTGTATTGTATATATGTACATGCGCAATCATGATTTGCTTTAAATCATCATCATCATCATCATCATCGTCATCGTCATCTACATACATACATATACAACCGGCCTGAGTAATAAGGTTTACAAATACCGCCATACATACTGGTTTCTTAACAAAAATCTTTTTTCAATAAAGTCTGCTGGCTAATAAACATTCTTCAACTAAACTGGGAATAATACATTATGGCAAAGCGAAATTTCAATCAACCATTTTTTTAATTATGTTCTTTTTATATACACTTTAAAATTATGTATGCTGACATATATGTATATGTTTGTATGTATGCATTAATATGAAGTTTTAGTTTCAATAAATGTCTTTCTTTTTTTTTTTTCTTTTGCTTCGAAATCGTATTTTTCATACCATGGCATAGTTTCTAAATTTACTAATTTTTAAGTGAGAGTTTTTTGAAAATTCTGTTTTGTCAACATTTAATTAGTGATTTGAATTTGTTGCCTTTTTTCTTTTTCTCGCACTTCTATGTGCCTACAATTGCGTTTACATATATTGTAACGCAGACGAGAGTCTGTCTCCCAAACGAGTTTCTCTCGCTCTCTCCGCGCCGCTGCGCGCAGGTACAGCACAGAACAGCACTCTTTTGTCGGATTATTTTCAACCCCAAGTGCTCTTTTCACTGAGCCGAACACTTGAGCACCGCTGGTCTTCCTCCCGCTGCCCCCTCCGATAATCGTCGCACTCTTGTGGACAGCATCAGCACCTTGTCTGGCTGGTCGGCCGCAGCGTACGACACTTGAATGTTTTTCAGACGAATTCAGTCGACGAGGCACAATCAAGCGAGCCAAATGCTAGTGCGACGGTGGAGCCTGCGTTCAGTTCGCTGCGAACGTGAGAACCGTGTGGACGTCTCTGACTCGTAACGTTTGAAGTTGCGCTCCCAAGCAGAGAGCACAGAGGCAGTCAGTCAGTATTTATAGAGTACATAAATTAAAAATTACGAAATGATTTGCTAATGTTTTAATCGAAGAAACAATTTGAATTGGTGCAATCAAAACTGTCGTTTCTACGCAATAAAAACAAACACACACACACGCAATTGTTCGCTGTTGACAACAGCAATTTGCCAAATGAATCAAATTCAAAAGCTGTGGATTATTTTGAATTTGTCGCTGTTTCAACTGGAATCAAAATTTTATCAAAAAACAGAAGTAGCGCAACAATCCTTTTTAGTGCCAGTTAGTTAAAGTTCGGCAACAAAAGCAACAACTTTTAGATCGATAAACCGTTGATTTCAAATAAAAATCGATAAATCAGCTTGTATATATTACACAAGATCACAAGACGACACTGTTGCAGCACCGTCGAAATTAAGAATTGGTTTGCTTTACTTTAGTTTGCAAAAGATTGCTTGAAGACATATGAGATTCTTTTAAGTGAAATGGAAGCGGTCTCGAAATCAGTGATATTCAGCGGTATCGGAAAATTGTGATTGAACTAACTCGTTTCTTGACTTTAAATTAAGAATCTTTTTCAATTTATACTTGCAAAAATCTTTTATTCGTAAGATCGACAAAAACGGCAAATTTGAAACGACGGAAATTACACACAAAAATCAATAGTAAAAAAACGTCTAAAACTGAAGTGGAAAAATTCTGGTTCACCTTGCAGGCGTTAAGTGAGCGCCGTGTGCTACCACACAACCAACGCGTACAACATAAAACAAGTTTTGTTGCTCTCTTCTGTTCTCTTCTGCTCGGCTCTCTTCACTCTCAGCCTCAGCCGTACACAAAACAACAAAAGCCACAACAACGCAAAAAGCGAATGAACGCAGATACAACGGTTTCTCCGCGTTTCGACTGCAGTATCGACGAGTTCAACCCCAATCCTCGCATTCCACTGCGAGAGAGCAACGAAAGACCCCACACAGCCGAACGCCTCTCCGCTCCCATTGTCTGTGACCAACAATGACCTTGCCCACAACAACAACGCTGAACGATCACTGCGAAGACGATTCGGATATGTTTGGCCCGCCGCGTTCTGGGCCGCCGATGGGCTACCATCATCATCGGTCGCGTGTGCCAATGATCTCGCCCAAGCTACGTCAGCGGGAAGAGCGCAAGCGCATCCTGCAGTTGTGTGCTCACAAGCTGGAGCGGATTAAGGACTCAGAAACCAATCTTAGGCGCAGCGTGTGCATAAATAATACGTACTGCCGACTGACGGACGAGCTGCGTAGAGAAAAGCAGTCGCGCTACTTGGCCAACCAACCAAAGTAAGTTCATATAAATATGCATACGATAAATAGATACCTACAATTCGCATATTCGTCTGTGAGTGTGTATATATATGTATGTGCGTACATACAGACGTTCATATTTCGTAGGCATTAAATTAATTTGACAAAAACCGTGCATGGCGCGACAGTAATCACACGAAAAGCAAGCATAATATTCCTAGACATATTTTTCTTATTCTATTAATTTTGTTAAACATATGAAATTGGTTAGGAAATAATAAAGTATCGGACATATTTCGATACTGAGTATGGAAATTGTACATACATACAATAATGCGTATAAAAAATTTATCGTTTCGCCTACGCTCTATATTCGATTTCGATATCACGATGACAGGTAGTTACGTCCATAGTGACGTGCGATAAAGGACGGGAAACGTTAGTATACGACATTTTTATGCAAGCAAGATGGGAAAGAGGAAGAAAAGCGAAATTAAAACTGAACAAAAACGACTACAAAAGCCGCGTATAAAAGCGTGGCACTTGAAGTCAACAGATTTAAGTGCAAATAAAAGACACAACAAAAACAAAAGCTAAAAAAAATGATTTTAGATATCCATTTACATAAACGAATGCATACATAAATGTATTTATGTACGAGTATATGTGCAAATCGGGTAATGCTGTGCGTATTGTGTATATACGTATATATTGGTGTCTATTAAAATGCAGCAAAAGGCCACAGAAAGAAATGAAACGTCAAAGAAAATTACGAAGTCGTCGACGACGACGACGACGACTAACAAACAACGTCGCACTTAGCCAGGAATAGCTTACAAGAAAAAAATGCCCAGCCAAAACAACTAAAACAGAAACAGATATAAAAGCAGCGTAGATTCAGGCCAAGCTCAGTAGTTTGCATATAGATATGTACGATACTTGGAATATCGTATCAACGGCGCAGAGCAACAGAAACGGCACGTCGCCGTACTCGCCGAAGCTACGGCTGGAAATTAAAGAGTGCAGAGAGCCACAACCAATCTGCAGGCAGTGAGTGAGCGAGCAGGCAAAACCAATAACAGTAACAGTGGCGTAAGGAATTAATTATGACTACCTCTGAGGTGAACTCAAATGCTCCCTGGAAAATTTCAAATGGGGCTGTGTATGTACATATGTATGTATATATGTACCACACTCGTTAACACTCGCTTCATCAGTGATTACCAAAAATTTAAACACAAATATATGTATGTATAATGTGGAAATATTTTGTTATTAATGTGGAAACGCATGCACATACATACATAGCTTGGGAATATTGGGAATTATAGTATGCACAGATGCTAGTGCAAGTAACATACATACATATATTTTTTGTATTATAGGTGTGTGTGTGTGTTTGTGTTTGTGCGTTTGTGTGTGTGTGTGTGTGTGTGTGTGTGGAAGGTAGCGTATAGCGTAAAAACGAAAAGCAAACAAATTTCTAATGTTTATAACAAGTTAAATGTGGATTCGTTGATTTCCGAATGCAGGCACGAGCACTGTATGAGCGAGCCGTGATCACGTTGCACCAGCAGCAGCTCTTCTACCGTTACCGTTACACTCTGGCATGTTCGAATTTTAATTGTTGTTGTTGTTGTTGTTGTTGTTGTTGTTGTTGTTGTTGTTGTTGTTGCTGTGGCAATTTTGCTCCTAGTTAACGACTTTTTAGACATGGCAATAAATTGCAAAATGTTTCTTGAGGGTGCCTTCAAATGTTGCCAACAAGAACAGCAACAAAAAAATATAACAAAAATATACCAACAACATCGGATTGAATTGTTACAAAATTGTGTACATATACATAGGTATACGTATTTATGTATGTATGTACATAAAAACACACTTCTCTATTTGTTTTTGCATGCAAGCAGAGTGCATATAAAAACTGTCTTCTTGCTTTGAATTTGCGAGAGTGGTTTCAGCTGGCTCTTGCCAGCTCTCGCAGTATACCGAAATATGCTCTATAACAGAAATACACAAATGACTGATGACGAATGATGGTGTCCAAGTTTAAGCAGATACAAACAAAAGTTTTAACTTCATAAAAATTCAACAAATTAACAACTAACAGGCAGTAATGCCTGTCAGATTGAAACACCTCGACCAGTCGCACTGGAATAAACGCTTACAACAATGCGATAGCAACGATAGAAACCATCAACAATAGTCAGTGCAAAGTCAGTGTCAGAGCAGGCGCGCGAGCGGCACTTCGTTAGACGTCAAACTGGTGGAAATGCGCACACAAACAAGAAGCAAAAGCAACTTGTGAGCAATAAGCGGCTCCAGTAGCCAACAGCCAACAGCCAACACGCAACAGCAATTACAACAACAAAACATATTATATAATATAATATGTATATATTGTGGACAGATATACATAAGTGTACGTATGTATGTATGTGTTTAAGTTGATAAATATATATATGTACAGCCAAAGTTAGTCAAGCAACTAACCAACCCAATAAGAGCAAAAATACAACAAAGTACATATTTACAACAATAGCCAAGAAAAAAGCAAAAGCCAAGTTACAAAAGCTGCAGCACAAGTTTTTCGTTTGCGGTGTTTGTTGTTGGCCAACAGGCCAACAAGAGAGTCGGACAACCGACTCAGCCCGCAATTTAAACCAATTCAAACAATACAAGTCAAGTTTTCAAAGTTTCGATTCTTGGTTCCTTGTTTCATTGCCACAGCATTTTATTACGTGCTCTTTCGCACAAAGTGAAATTTGATAAAAGAACACCACAAATATGTCAACAATAAATAATATTATGCATAATGCTATTCGTCAAATCGGGCAAACACATACATAAATAAATATGACGACCGAACACTGAACTTTACCAACAAAATTTAGACCGATCAGCTTCCTACTTTAGCTTAAAGTTGTCCTCTCTCTTTGTCTCTATAATAGCGAGAGGAAGAGAATAGCTCTCTTCAACTCTTGACCTTGCCTTTCTCGCGGACAATGTACGAGTATGTAGTATGTATATATGTGTGTGCATATGCATGTTCCCTTTTACACGACCATTCAAATGTGCGCCTTCGCATGAGCGCAGTTATTGTTGCTTTTCCATTCGTGCACATTGGAATTTAAGCGAGAACTTGCCCGAGTACAAAAGTGCTTTCGAGAGCAGTTAATATAGTAAATACTAACACCAAGCTCACACTGAGTAGTATTGGTAGTTATAAATATTAACTTGGAAAAACACCAAATGACGGACTCTGTTCCTAATTTTGCACGGAAACCGGGTGTCCGTGTCTAGCCGGAAAATTCGCGGTGGTGGTGGTGGTGGTTGGTCGCAGAAACAATTGGCTTTTCGTTTCTATCATTCGCTAAAATGTCCATGGCCATGTATTAACGTCCAGTGCAGAGATGGCACTAAAGTTATGTAAGATTTGCATGCAGTATGAGACATTTCAGCACTGAACGCATAAAATATTTTAAAAATTAAATCGCGTTTTGAAATATGTTTAAGAAAAGCAACAACATAAAATCGTTGATAAATACTGTACTTTAGAAAGTACAAGATTATATATTAATATTCACATTTTTTTTATTTTTCTATTCTTTCCCATTTCAAATATTCTGCTTATTTCCGAATATATGTACATAAATATACATACATACATATATGCACCTATACTCGTATGTGTGTATGATCTTATCCTTTTTATACGAGTACATACCTACATAATTTCCGGAATTTCCGGTCTTCTTTTGCATTCATTTAAGATTTTAATCTCAAAAATTTCTATCCTTAATATTTGACAAAAGCATTTTTTTATAACAAACATTTGTTAAAAATTGTTAGGTTTAAATGTTGCAGTCTTTCACACAAAAAGTCTTAAATATATGTATGTATGTACATACATATGTATGTACAATACATAGTTCAGTAAGATTCCGTTCACACGACACCGAAGAAGCGACCGTTTTGCTTAATCGTATTTTTAACCACTTTCTGAAGAGTCGTTATACAATATTTTATACGATTCGTTGACTAACCGTCTCCGGTATCCGAACTTACCGAATCGGTTCTCGATAACATTCGGTTCTGTTACTGCAAGAGATAGGGACTATTCAAGAAATAAATTAAAATAAAAATAAAAAAATAAAAAAATTTTTTAATTAAAAAAAAAAATAAAAAAAAAACAAATAAAAAAGTAAATGCTTACTAGATTAATTGCACTGAAGTGCATAGAGGCTTTCGATTTTTCTAATAAAGAATTCAGCACTAATTTGTAGAGTGTGTAGATTTCGTGGGAAAATATTGCCTAAACTAAAAGTCTTTCCTAATTATTGTAGTTAGTTGTATAACATATTGAAGCAAGTAAATTTTCAGCTGCAGAAACATTGACCAGAAAAGATCAATAAAGCTTAATAAAGCTAATGTTAAAGCCAACGTAACAATTTTCCGCTGTTTATTTAATTACATTTTTACGTAGAATTATACAACACGATGCATACATACATACATATAGATACGTTTGAAACATATGGTTACTAAAATTAATGAAGAATATGGATATCTGAACCGATTACACTTTTCTGGAAAGAGCATTCGAGTTTATTTGAGACGTTGTAGTATATATATAAATGCATTAATACGAATTAATTCGAATTTGGAGATTTTGAGATTCGCTTTCGCCTGAAAAAACTCCATTTTCGCAACTCAAACTAAAAAGAGCTGCGAACTGAATCAAAAGAATTTAGATTCTGCTATTAACAGATTTAATGAAAGCTCTAACATATTGTATGCTACGACTCTTGTAATACGCTGTCATTAACAGCAGGTTATAGAAGCTTCCACCCGAATTCTCTGTTAAAGCATGATTCTAAACCATTTTCCACTGTTAAAACTAACTAGTTCATTGCTAAAACAAACTCTCTGTTAATTCTACTCGCCGGTTCGAACTTCACGCCAGTTCAATTTTAATAAATAAAGGAAAAACAATTTCAGATAAAATAATATTGTATAATAAATGGAATTAGAAAAGAGGTAAATTATTATTTAGTAAGTAGGATTTATTTGGCTAATTGATGTAGCCTCAAAGTTTTGAGCATTCATTTCCAGCAATTTAAAATTGTTTCTGAAGTGGCCTAATAAGTTTGTAATTGTTGGGGATAAGTTGAGTTGTAATTGAGTGTGCGGGGGAAGGGGCGATGTTGTGCTTTCTTTCTTTGTACACCTGAAAAAGACAAAGTGAAGTTCATGAAACGTAAACAATTGTTTTCCTGGTTTGTGTTTTTATGGCCTTTAGGTACTCGCTGTCTGCTGTTGCTATCACCATCGGTGTTCTGCTACCAGCGATTCGCAAGTAGCGCGAAGAAGACAAAGTGTTGCCAACGATGAAGTGTTGCCAAAGCACGCGCTTAATCTCTTCGATAGCAGCGGCTCGTAACCGTAGTACGAAGAAATCAGTCAGTCAATGACGACTGTTGTTTGTTGGCATACGATACTTTTGTAAATATGTACATGGAATTGTATGTATCGCTTGACTGTGTGTGAATGTGTATGTATGTGTATATTTTCAAAGTACATGCCAGTACTTTCACTTTTTGTTGTTTTATATTATTGATGAGATATGTATGTTAGACAAATTACAACAAAAAAAACTGAGTATGTATGTATTTTGAATGTAACCACAAGCCCGCATTTCTGGAATTTACCGCCGAGTTTATTAAGTATTGTTATAGCTTTTTGTTCGAATAGTGTACGAAACCATATAATTTTCTATCCCGCGTGGCTAAAACGAAAGAATATACTATACATATACATATATACATCCTTATAATATTGTATATTATTTTCTAAAACTGAACCAACTCGCCCTTGTGCAAATCCTCTCTCACTTCAGCTACAGCTTTTCGTTGATTGAACATTCTGAACAATACCAAAAGTATGTTAATGTGTTTTAGATTATAATCATGACACACAAGACGTTATAATTTGCTCTCTACTAATATAGATATGTAGTTTATCACACCTATTCGCCTAATATCGCAGTTCGTCAATCACAATATTCAAATGTTCCAGCGTAGTAGAATAGTTTGATTTTCGAAATGGATAGAATTGGACGGACCGAAGCCATTACAATTTTTCGTAGCAAAATATATGAAGTTTAGTTTACTCGCATTTCTCTGCCAAGAGATATGTAGCTTACCTCTCTACCAGAGAGGGAGAGAGAGAGAGAGACCAATTTGAATAAGATCTATGCACAAATGTGTACACGTATATGACTCCCATACATAAATAGTTATAGTTTCCTCAGAGACTTCTCCTTCTATATTTGTGTCGGCATATGTGCGTATTTTTGTGGCAGACTTATTTTCTCTTTTGCTGAATTATACTCATCCACAACTGGACTGATTTGAATGGCGTTTTTTTTCTCTCTCACTTCTTCTAAACTGTCATGTGGAATGTGGCCGCCGACTCTTTGCGTCGCATTAAACGTTGCAAAGCGGCGTCTGCAGGAGCCCTTCACACTTTCAGTTGGAACACAAGTAGGTTAACGTACTAAATTACATATGCATGTATGTATGTACTATGTTCGGAATGTCTTTGCTGCTCCGAAGCCTATTTTCATTTTTTTTTCTTCTTTTTTTTCTTTTTCTTCTATGTACAATATCTTCTTGGCACTTTTTCGGTGTGCCTTTCAATGCGGCCACGGTCAGAAAGGTTTAATTAATACTTTTTTACCAACCTACAAAATCTATGCATCTTAATCTGTGGACATTGATTTTATACGAGCTTAAAATGTTTACATCATGTGAATTCATACGACTCTGTATTTACTTTTGAAGAACATACGAGTTATGCGCATGTGTACACGTGTGTATGGGTGAGAGTGAGAGACTTATGTACATTTGTAATAATCATAAATAAATCATTACAAGAGCACGATTTCTTTTTATTTTCTTTGTAAGTATCTTTACCACTACGTTACTACGTTACGTTGGTGTCGCTGATGCGGCTCTTATTATGCAGTCGATGCTCAGATGTTGAACGTTCTTTGTCATTTACTAAAAATAAAAAAAATATTCAAGTGGAGTTTGATCGGTCGTCAGACACGCCTGTACAGTGTACACGCATACACACATGCATTGACAGTGCCGCCTAGTAAAAACTGAAATTTGAAAAAAATTTGTACCCCGAAAAAAAATAAAATTTGCAATTTGTAATTATGAAATTTAATTCAATAATCATGAATACGTTCTTAATTTAAAGAAATAAATTTTAATAAACATTCTTTAATATACTATGTACATATAGTATGTATGCATGTATCTTTTTAGTTATGATAATTGAAATGTAATACAATACCAATCTTTGACCTTGGTTAACGCAAAAACTCGGTGGCACTAAGCTATTTTTGTTTTTATTAGTTGTGATAATCGTGAGGGCGCTGTCTTCGACACCAACCCTCTTAACCCTTTTTGCAAAGTTTACACAAATAATCCCGAACTCTATTGTATTCTTCATTATTAAATCGTTTGCAATAAAAAGTTATGGAAGTAGCGTAAAACGACAAGAAATTAAAAGAACAAATCGTTTTTAAACGCGCCATATAAGTTTTCCATCTGAAATGTGTTAGCGCAGCTGAAGTAAACAACAATAAAATTATGAATTTTATACTCTCTTATACGTTTTTTAATTGCCACTTTAGAGTTATTGCTATTTTAAAGGCCTCCCTCCCTTTATTGGATTTTTAATGAAACAGTCTTGAATTTTAGGAAAAACTGTCTAATAAATCTTTCATCTTAAAGATTCTAACAAATTTCCATTATCGTTAATAGCGCAACAAGCAGTGCCGTGAAAAAAATCTATAAGCCGCTCATACGTACAAAACGTATTGAAAACGCAACGTTATTTAGATTCTCGAGCAGTCTTTTGGCCGCCTTCTGGAAGCTTTAGAGTTACGTTACTCGTCGCCTTTAATTTCGAATACGAGTAATTCGAAATAAATATTCTCTTTCTCAAAACTTTCATTTTAAAAATATGCTTAAATTAACTCGTTTTGGACCTGTTTGATTTATAATAATAAATGTTTGATATGGTTATTCCTTAAGCCTAACTTAAAAGTTTGTTGGATGTACATATGTATATTTTAATTGTTCTTCTTCGTTACTTTTGTCACTCTTGCTTATTCAGATTACTTCGTTTCCAGCCTCTGCCAACAGTGACGTTAGTATATCAATAGCACCGCCGCTTTCGCTACTCTTTTCGTTCTGCCACTACACTACACTTCTCCAGAAACATACTGATGTACGAGTATACTCACACTCACAGATCACTTCAGTGCAGCCAATGCTTTGTGAGGAAACACATGCTTTGTGCGGTTCAAAAGACTGCTAATGCTGATGATGTTGCTGCTGCTGCTGCTGTTGCTGCAGCTAGTACTCATTCACATAATGTTTGCATGCGATCATGAAGCTACCCAGCTAAAATATTGATTGCGCTGGAATGAGCAATATCTATACATAATTCTATTTAATATGGAATTTATAAAAAATTGCACAAATTCTCTAGCCGGTTTCGTAGGCCTATCATTGACGGCTTACAAAAGATAATAATATGTTTACATATATTATGTATATAAAAAAAATATATTTTTGAAATATTTTATGAAAAAATTTAATACGCATTGATTAAAAAAATGCGTTTTTTGAAAAAGCTTAAAGCTTAAAAACTGAAATTGAAATGAAAGTAGAAAGTAGTACAAAGCTTATTTATATCGTACACGGTCGAAAATTACAGTTTAATTTTTCAATTTTTTCAACTTTCTTTAGTTTGGAATATTCCTTAATATTGTTATTAATTAACTTTTAAGTTTAAATCGTGAACAGAAAGGCGTGAAACTTTAATTTCAAATGAAAATTTAAAGTTGGGAATGAATAGAGAAGGTTGAAGATATCAACATTTTGGTTAGGATGTATATGACAACCTGCTAAGTTGGTAAATGAAACCAAAACTTTAGCCATAGATGGCCATGCCATCGTTTTGTCCTGTGATTATTGATAAAGGAAATGACTGAACATGTTTGTGATCAAATTGTCCTTGTTCCGTTGATGTTGTTGTCATATATTTATGTATGTATACTCGTATATGTACATACATACATACATAATTATCATAATTGAATTGAGCCCATATAAAAATATGAAGGTCTGTCGTTCAAACTCTTCATAATCAAGAAATGTTTTTATTTAATTTTGTATGTACATAAGTACATACATCCATATATACATTTACTTCTTTACCTAGTTACGCCATATACCCGTATCTCAACCTTTCCTCCCCTCCGTATTTCTTTAACACTTTTTACTCCCTTCCGCTCACTCTCTTCCTGTGTGTGTGTGTGTGACTTACTGCCAACTGTTATTTCACTATCTCGGTCTTCTTCATATTTTTATGTGGTGCGCTAAAATGGAGTTTCTTAACGTGCCAGCGAGCGACACGAGCGAGCTGTTAACCAGCATATTAAATACGCTACAAAACAGAAAAGCGAAAGTAAACAACAACAACACCACCAGCAATCAGCAAGTTAGAATGCTGAACAAAAGTAACATTTTCTTAACGCTGTCGCCGTCTTCCAGTCAGACCACAAATACGCATATCCCTTCGCCCAACAATTTTAGTGCTCGTTTTAAAACTGTAAAAACACTATAGCCGTTTTTATAATAATTTAACGAATTGCATAGCAACTCTTGCTGCTAGAAGAAGACAACTAAGGTTGCTTACATAAGAGATTTGCAGGAAGAGACGAATTCAATTCATCCAACTTTTTTCCATAACCGAAATTAGAGACTACATTTACTCGCTTGTGGCTATTTGATAAATGCTCTCCCTGTTGCCTTTTTGCTCTGCTAAGGACTTAATATGCATACATACACACATACATAATATCTGTGCAGAGAGACGGTGAGAGAGCGAAAGAGAGATTTAGAATTTGAGCAATGTATAAAACACCTTGAAATCAAAATATTCAACCGATAAGAATGTGAGTTAATAATTCAATACTTCAATACTTTACTACACAACATACATACATACATACAAACATACTCGTACGTAATTAAAATTTTGGTCTTCTGTTGCTGCGCTGCCTTGAAATGAAACAAGCGGTCTTTTTTCTTTAGCAGCAGTTTCAACTTTTCTCTGCACATATACAGAGACGATTTTTGCATATCCCTCTACTGCTTGATAAAAAAAAGGTATATATGCATAGATTTCTAACTAAATAAAAGCGAAATTAAGCAGAAAATACTCAAAAGATAAGAGCGCAATCAGCTAAAATTTCAATGCCGTTCATTGACAGCAACAAGAAACAGCAGTTCCGAATGCGTTGCGCAGTGCAGATTAATTGTTTATTAAGAAGGAAAGCCCCAAATGTTGGCAGTACGATTCTAAGGGGGTGGGGGGGGGTTGTCGAGGGGCAGGGGTAACGGTTTTGCGACTTTTGCGAGCGACAAGTAGAACGAGCGAACAAATTATGGAAGTAGCTCACAGCGACGGTAAAGGTTAAGGCGAAGAAAGGTTGTAGCTCCGGTTGTAGACTCAAACTTATTATCGTACTTAAGCCAGTTCAGTTCAAATCGACTGCAATGTGTTTGTGGTGGATGGCTTAGGCCGAATACTTCATTCAAACTGTTTGCACTGAATGTAAATGTTACCATTGGTATTTCAATATGCTTTTATATAGTATATTTTCATTTAACTGAGGATTGTAGGCAGGAGGAATGGGTATTGATTGCGCCAGGGCAAATTTTTTCGTTTGACCTAAATGCGTTATAAACTACAATAACAGCAGTGTTTTTTCTCTCCTACTCTCTTTCTCTCTCTCTCTCTCATCATACAATGTATCTCCTAACATCTCTTCTCTGCTCCGCCTTAATTTGTTCTAGTATTGTAAGCTTGTATGATTTTGCCTTTTTGAATATTTTACCGTGGAAAAAAATGAATGTAGCAAATCTCTTCGGACAAAAGAGAATGCTGCAAACATTCGAAATTCGGGCAAGGCATCATTTATTACTCAAGCGAAATTACAAAATATTGTTGTTTTTATTACAATAGAACGAAATCGTCACAGTTTTTATTTTTATTTTTCAGATCTTAACACATTACGTCATATATATAGAACCACAATAGTGAATATAGATTTTCCAAACATCTGCAATTTCTTCAACCAACTTTCTAACTTTCATTGTGTTTTCTCTTCGTAGGTCTGATACCAAACCGGAAACGGCACGCGACAACATCTTCAGTCCTTTCAACAGCTGCGGCATCGACAATTCTAACCACCAGCCTTCCTCGAAGCTGCAGCAAGACGTCTCTCGCGGAACTTACCAAAGCGAGAATAAGCCTTCAAATGGTGACCATCACGCCAAGTCCTCGCCTAACAGCAGCAGCAGCAACAATCCGTGCTGCTACATCGACTCGCACAACAATCAACTGCACCATAACCTTCACTATAACAACAACAACAACAACAACAACAACAACAACGCCACCAATAACGCTTGCTCTTCACTGCTGCCGCCAACACGCAAACGTAAAATATCCAGCAACAATCTCGACACCGACCTGGAGAACCTGGATCGAGAATTGAACGCTATAAACGCACCGATGCCGCTGATCGACCCCGAGATCACGCAGGGCGCCCAGCAACTGGAGAAGGCGATCTCCTCGCGCAAGCGTCTGCGCAGCGAGGATGAGAGTGACCGCTTGGTGCGCGAGGCACTCTCGCACTTCTATATACCGCCGCAACGCCTCATCTCGGCCATCGAAGAGTGTCCACTGGATGTGGTAAACGGGTCGTCCGGTGCTGGTAATAAACGCTCCAAGCTGGCAACGTGCGATGGTGAGCTGGACATGGACTTCGACATGAGTCAGCAGAGTCAGAAGGAGTTCGAAGTGATCATGGATGCGCTACGTCTGAGCACACCAAGTCCAACAAACGGCGTGGGCAGTGATTCGTGCGGCCAAGCGGCCATGATGGGCGAATCGGGTGTGTTCCACAACCTGGTCGTGACCTCGTTGGAAACATGAAAGTACCAGTAAGCGACCAGTGCGGTTCGTGTTTCTTTAAGGAGGACTGCATGCAAATGTACCATCATTACTCTCATAAGGAGGAATCTGGAGGAATGGACAGTTGCATTGCAAATGGATAGGTCTGGAAGTATCTGTGTCCGGAAATAGAGAAGAAATCTAAACAACTATTATATTTAAGTAATGCCGTATCTTTAGCTAAAATTTACATTCTCCACAAGCATTCATTTTTCTCGCGCTTTACGTTGCAGTAAATTTAAATTGTTTAAGCTAAAAACGCACTCTGCGAAAGTTAAACAAAACAACACTTGAATTGTTTCAACTAATTCGGTTTAAATACCTTAAGTACTAAATTTCACTATTTGTAATCTAAAGCTTAAGCGTAAAACTATTCCAACGCCTAACAATTATGCTATTGTCGGTTATGATAAGCATTACTAAATCTTGTGTAAAGCAGGGATGAGCCACAAGCTTAGTCGCAGCAGTCTAATCATAGGTTTCGTGAAGCAGTGAAAAACGTTTTTAATTAGAAATTTGACATTGCTTGGTTGTCTGTTAACACGCCTACAATGATACACAACAAGGCTGCGGGAGACTGGAGGAATTTTTAAAAGTCAAAATGTAAACTCTTTGAAGGGTCTTACCGAACGGTGCGGCGGCGGCGGTTTGCTCATCCCTGGTATAAAGGTTAAATTCTATAGAAAATACTTTAAAAAATTAAGTTAATGTATCTCACAAGTAGTGAAATGTCGGCTATACTCGCCACGCTTTATAATTTACTTTAGCGAAAGCTTCTTTGAATTGCTGTCAACTTCTGAAACTGATGCAGAACTTAAAGAATTGCTTCTAATGGCTTGCCTTAAAATAGGAACGGTATTTAGGTCTTACTACGAGTGCACCTTTACAGCGTGCAACACTCACTCTGTACCGTCTGTTTACAGGCAAGACTATTTCCAAGACTAACTCTAAGCAACTAGTTCTACAAACTAATTCAGCAACAAAAGAATTTCTAAAAACACAGCAAAAGGAAAAGAATTGTAATGCATTACAGTAATTTAGAACAACAACACAATATAAATTCGTATATTCAGGAGTCTCAGGATATTCAGGAGATTGAGCCAGGCACCTGCTGGGTCGCAGCAAACTTGGTATTCACACGAAGTCCTGCAAATTATGTATATTTAACTTCCTACCGGTTGCTTGGAGTTGGAACTGAGCCTAGATGCATTAAAAACTACCTATAGACCAAGTTGTCCCGAAATAGGCACAGAGCTAATTGCTTTAAAGTATGTAATTCCGAACCTGTTCCTTTTTGACACAACTCCAATTTAATTTCTTTTCAAAATTTTAGCTTCGTTTTGTTAATTTATTCTCAAGTATGTTAGTAATTGGCATTGGCATATCAGTTAGAACTCTCGCATATCTATGCTTTATTCCAAAGCGTGTGCATGGACCGCTTACAGAAATTGTCGCCCTCAGCCTCACACAGTACAACCGCATAAAGGGACTAGAGTCCTAACCGTTATGCCCACAAATGGCAAATTCTCTTTGTGGCTGTTATGACAAAAATGTCATGTCATTTTTTCAGCTGTTATGACAAAACATGATTGTCGGTTAATGTCGCCTAAAGCACTGCATAAGCAGCTGACTCCGAGCCCTAAAAAAATTGCAAATTGCAATATGCCTTTTCTGCGTACGTGCAAAAATACATACGAGTATTTTCGACATCGCTCAATGAAACAGAGAATACATATATCAGTAGACTGCGCTCAAGTCATGCGAATGTTGTTAACAATCAAAGGCTGCCTTATCCACTGAATTCTGAAATTTATATGTTGGTGAATGATTTGAGTCGGTCGAATGTGAAATTACATACTCCTTCTTCCCCACCCCCCACCCCCCACCGCCCCCTCATCCATTTCTTTAATTTAGAATAGTCTTAAAAGTAAGCTCTGTTTCTTTTCTAATTTTTAAATACGCGTAGCTGTGCCTAACTTTCACAATACTTCGAAATCGATTTCTTTGTGAGGAATTATTATATTTATTTTTGATTTCTTTTCTGTCATGCGTTGCCTGGAACTGTGGTAGTAAAACACATTGAAGCGTTTCAAGAACCAACTCAAAGCTATAGTAATTAAGCAAGAATATGTTTTTGCTTTAAAAAAGGCTGTGATAATCACTTTAAGAAATCCATAAGTGTTAGAAAACAACAAACAAACAAAGCATATACTATATTAAGAGTTTGTAAAATATTTTAGAGAGAAAAAGCGAACAACAACAATCCAAGAAAAATTAGATTAATTTTATTACTAAAATATACGTTTAGATTATAATATATAACTACAATATATACAAATTACAAACATAAGTACATTTACATACGCGCATATAACCGATAAATTAATAATAACGCAACAAATGCAATATAATTAACTGAATTGTAAAACTAATGTATGTATGTATTAATTTAGTACACACATATTTTCAAGTTTAGACCTGCTCCAAGTCACTATTTACTTTGGGCAGAATGGAAAAACCTTCTGGAAAAATCATTTGCAGTGTAAAAGTCTTGTTTTAATTGTAATATCTCAAACATTTTCGGAGTCCTTTACTCAGATGTCCGCCCAAGAATGATAGAATACAAGATTACGACTGTTAAAATACTGTTTTCGTTTAGTTTGACATTAGAAGCTTGACGTTAGGCAATAATTTGAAATTGCAATAAAAAAAATTCCTATAATGCTTTACAAAACTTTTAGGTCTTTTCGATTGTCGTCGTTTCGCTTCTTTGTTTGATACTCGTATATACGTGCATTTTCGGATAAATTTCACCCGAAAGAATCTGAATTTGAGTTGCGTGGCAAATAAAAAATACATCATCATAATTAGCCGTCGCAAAAGACACACGTCGGTTTGGCACACAATTGTATTGGCGTTTAAAACAGGTCCATCAATATTGCACAAACATTTTTACATCGCTGTCGTGTATTGTTATATTCTATCAATCTTAGTGTCGACTATTGATGCAAGTAGTGCCGATATGCCAGGACTTCTACAATAATCGGCACTAAAAGCTAAAACTGAAGATTTAGAAATTGTTAGAAACTTTTCAAAATTATCAAACTATGATTTGCTGCTGAATTATATCGCATAATATAATATATTATAATGTACCTTAAGGCCAAGAGTTTTTGTTTGCTTTTTATGAAATTACAAATATACAAGTTTAGGTACTATATATAAGACATACCAATGTAAGCAAGGAAATTTTACGAATTTCGTAAATTTATTGAGCATTTCTTTACGAATGTAAAAAACTTAAGTAAGAAATATTTTATACTTCGTCCTTTGAGTAATAAAACCTTGTATATGAAAAATGGTGTTTTCGAGATAATCGACTTTAAGAATTCCAGAAGTAATTGAAGTGCATATGCATACATTATAATTTTAAACCTAAATTTTAATCCGTAGAATTGAACAAAATCAAAAAAGTTTAGCAGTTCATCTCATAGATTCGGGTGTGTAGAATACAAGAGACCAATTATCGAAAATCACCGTATACACATCATATCATACATACGTTTCATTAGTCAAGGGACGACTTAATTCAATATGATTAGTTAGTTTTAGTTTTTCACTAAACTTTTCATAAATATTATAATTATTATTATTACTATTACTATTGAGAAAAAATTAACTGCTAATGATATTAAAGGAAAAATTTTGCAAAAAAAAAATTAAAATATTATTTATTTTTTTTTGGAAAAAATTGTTTTAATTTCTATCTATCAGCAAAAGGGTCAAAGGCAACCGAATATTCAATGGTCTTTGGTAAAGCGCATAGGTAAAATGGTAGGTTATACCAACAAACACAAAATATAAAAATGGCGCATCTCATATAAGCTAAATTTTTGCTTACAGGTTCCAATATCAAGACCCAAACTTCAATTTCTATGGCGCCTCTCGCGTCCCCCGCCCACTTTCAATATAAAGAAAAATTAAATAAATTCAGAAACATTTAAAAGGCGGTCTGAAAACCTTCCGACCGACCTAACAAATATATTTAAGGCATTTTTTCCTCAAAATTATTTTTCAAAAGTCATCTCTTAACATAAAAGACTGCTGTCAAATTTTGAACAAGCTGCGCCATTTAGTTTGTGTTTGACAGCCATTGAAAGCAAACTATTTGTTGTGTAAAAAACCATCACCGAAGCCAAGGAAAGCTTGATAAATACTACGGGGACTCTGCATCAATTTCAATGGTTTACTGAGTTCCGTTGTGGTCGTATCAGCACAAGTAACGCCGAACGTTCGGGTCGCCCAAAAGAGGTCGTCACGCCAGAAATCGTTGACTATAAAAAAAAAATTATATTGGTCGATAGGAGAATGAAAGTGCCTGAGGCTATAGACATCTCAACTATGCGGGTACATCACATTAATTAGGAATAAAAAATTTAAAACTCTGGACTGTATACATCGAGCTAAAAGAAGACTATGTTGAGAAATAAAAATAATTTTTAGGAGAAAAATGCCTTATATCTTTGTAAGGTCGGAAAGTATTCAGACCACCTTCGCATTGAAAAAACTTTTTAAGTAAGCCCCTCCATTTTCGCAATTGT
The DNA here is from genome assembly GCA_949752815.1 of Conops quadrifasciatus. Classification (NCBI taxonomy): domain Eukaryota; kingdom Metazoa; phylum Arthropoda; class Insecta; order Diptera; family Conopidae; genus Conops; species Conops quadrifasciatus. The sequence continues at coordinate 11,418,194 of OX457081.1, forward strand.
AATATTTTTTGTTTTTAAACAAAATGTTTTGCATAAAAAATGGATCTTACTGTTTCAATAGAATCCATTTTGGCTTCTCAATAATAGTGTTGAAAAATGGAAAATACTTTCAACACTAAGTACTTGTTATAATTCCCGGTTTATAATATGTATTGAGATTTTTCGCCGTTTTTATACCCTACACCAGTGATTCTCAACCTTATTTTTGTCGCGGCACACTGTTAACGATTACAAAATTTGGCAGCACATAAAGAGAGATATTAAAGATATAAAAGAAAATTATAGATAAACGCACATATATATACATACATATTTACGAGGTCTATTCAAAAAGTATCGCGAAGTTTAAATTCCCGCGGGTTACGTATATTCGTTTTTCAATTTCTTTTGTGGCATTATGTTGGTACTCATGTCCCTCACTTATAGCCTGAACACAGTCATTTCGTCGACGATGAGCGATGAGCGATGATAGTTGTCAAACAAACAAAAAAAGAAGAACAAGACGTACTATGTGGCTAAGGAATTAGAACACGAGCGACTACCGACGTTGCTTTCGTCGACGAAAGCAACGAAATTTTATTTTTTTCTCGTCTTCCATAAGATCCAATGTAATTTTGACACTAGCGACGTCATTTGTAGTCAACGAAATTTGACTGTGTTCAGGCTATTATGCTGACAAACTTCGACCACTTTGAGTTTTCAGTTAATTTTTGACAGCTATTTTGCTTGGACGTGTTTTGGCTCGTCTTTGATTTCTGCCTATTCCATAAAATGGATCAAAGGATCTATATAAAATTTTGTGTGGAAAACAAAATTATTGATTTAATCCCCCTTAAGGGGGGACCCTAAACGACACAAAAATGGCAGAACATTTCTTTTTTTGTATATATGTATTTATAATTTTTGTATAAATCTTTAAATTCTAACTAGAATTTTAGCTCTTTTTTGCCTTTCTTCCGTAACACTTCCACACCGCTCAAATATTTTTTCAGTTATGAGCAAAATTTGCCCTAGACGACATAAAATGATTGCGCAAAACGAAAAATATCAAAATGATTTTGATATTGTGATAATCAGTGCGCCAATCACGCAAGCACTACCTTACACGTCTCAAAAGATTGCACAACTGCAATTCCCAGAAATGTAGCGCAATTTTTTGTACCGTCTAAGGTCCCCTTTAGTAAATCATTTGTGATTGTCGGCGATTAATTAAGTTTCGGCGACGGTCTGATATCAAAATTATCGTATAATCAAAAGTAATCGAAAAGACCAATAGCAATTCCACTAATAAACTTCAGCCACGCAGCTGTCAGCAACGTAGAAATAGAAAAAGTACACGTCAGTCATTTTAGATACTTTATTTTTTCCAAAGAGTGGGATTACCGATTATTTGTTAATCAAGGTAGACAACCACACTTCCCATTTCTGCTGGGAAAGAAAATTTTGCAGAACTGAAAACTCCTTTGTTAAGATATCATAGATATTTTACTATAAAACATTAAAGATCATCTAAGAGGTGAGTGTACTTATAATATGAGTGACCTGAAAGCCAAATGAAATATAAAATGTGGTCAAACACTGTACAAACAAGAATCATACCGCTAGCGGTATTACTTATTTATTTTACAATATTGTAAAATATTGAAAATATTAGAAATCAAGTTAATTTAATGGAGTCCGTTCATTTGTATAATGTCTTTTCGATAACGAATTACAGTCGGCCCTTCACCTTTGGGTCAAGATCTTTTTATCGTTTATATATGTGAATATATCGTTTATATATGTGTTTTTTAATAATTTTATTGACAGGCTAAATAATGCATAGCGGGAAAAGTATTTCTTCCGGAAAGGATCGGCACAAGCTAGGGTTGACGAATTTCGTAATGGTTATAAGTTTAGTACTTTCTATTTGTGGCAACATTCACGATAGCAATGCGGCAGCTGTTATGTCGGTTGATTTGGGTACCGAATGGATGAAAGTTGGCGTTGTATCACCCGGAGTTCCTATGGAAATTGCACTAAATAAAGAATCCAAACGCAAAACCCCAACCATTCTTTCTTTTCGGGACGGAATTCGTAACTTTGGGGAAGACGCGGTTACTGTGGGTATTCGTGATCCTGCTGCGGCTTATGGTTATGTATTGGACTTGCTGGGGAAAAATATTGACAATCCTATCGTAAACCTTTACAGGTGAGTTAGTTTGGAAACATTTAGCCTAATAATCTCATCGTAAATTTCAGGAAGTCCACAACTAATTTAATGTATATATGTCCATTCTAACGACTTTTCATTCTCATTTTAAAATAATTCATTTCTACTTAACAGAGAGCGTTTTCCGTACTACGAGCTTGTCGCTGACGAAACACGCAACACCGTTATATTTAAAAAGACCGATAAGGATCAATTCTCTGTTGAAGAATTGATTGCTCAGATGCTGACAAAAGCTAAAGAATTTGCACAACAATCCACCCAGCAAATTATTACCGAGTGCGTACTAACAGTGCCAGGTTATTTCGGACAAGCTGAACGTCAGGCTCTTCTTTCTGCCGCACAATTGGCCAATTTAAAAGTTCTGCAGCTAATAAATGATTACGCAGCGGTTGCCTTGAACTACGGCGTTTTCCATCGTGCCGAGATTAACGAAACAGCTCAGTATTTGGTTTTTTATGATATGGGTGCTTATAAAACGTCAGCGGCGGTCGTAAGCTATCAGTTAGTGAAAGACAAACAAACAAAAGAAATAAATCCGGTGATCCAAGTGATGGGAGTCGGTTATGATCGTACTCTGGGAGGTCTAGAAATCCAACTGCGTTTACGGGACTACCTCGCAGCCGAATTTAATGCCCTGGGCAAGACCAAAACGGATGTTACAAGAAGTCCTCGAGCTTTGGCCAAATTGTTTAAGGAAGCGGGCCGGCTTAAGAATATACTCTCAGCTAATAATGACCACTTTGCACAGATTGAAAATCTTCTGGAAGATCATGATTTTAGGCTCCAAGTGACACGTGGGAAACTGGAAGAACTTTGTGATGATATATGGCCACGTGTCGCAGGACCCCTTCACCAAGCTATTGACGCTTCTGGGTTGTCATTAGAAAATGTGAATCAGGTTATAATAGTCGGTGGTGGCACTCGTGTCCCAAAAGTACAAGAAATTCTCAAGGACGCTATTAAAAAGGATCTTGGAAAGAGCTTGAATGCAGATGAAGCAGCTACGATGGGCGCAGTGTACAAAGCAGCGGATATAGCGACTGGCTTCAAGGTTAAAAAGTTCATAATCAAGGATGCTGTCATTTTCCCTATCCAAGTTAGCTTTCAACGAGATCCTGGCGATGGAGGCAGTATAAAACAAGTCAAGCGTGTTCTGTTTGGGCACATGAATCCCTATCCTCAGAAGAAGATGATTACGTTCAACAAACATACAGATGATTTCGATTTTTACGTGCACTACGGAGATTTGAACGACTTATCCACTAAAGAAATATCAAGCCTTGGAAGTTTAAACATTTCACATGTTGAGCTTCGTCAAGTTAGGCATCTAATCGAAAAAAATCAACACAATTTAGTTGACTCGAAGGGTATTAAGGCCCACTTCTTCCTTGATGATTCAGGTATTTTAAAGCTCTCTAGTGTAGATTATATTTTCGAAAAACAGAGAACAGATGACGAAGATGGCGGTACATTGGCTAAGTTAGGCAGCACTATAAGCAAGTTATTCTCAAAAGACAGTGAACAGTTGGATGAGGAAAGTATTGCCAAGGAAGGTCAGGCAGATAATAAAACAACTGAGACCGATAACACAACAAAAGCAGATGAAGGTGCCAATTTTAATGGAAATAAAATTTCTAATGTAACAGAGGAAAGTGTCAAAAATGTTACTATCAAAGAACCAGTCGAACATAGAATCACAATTCAATACTCTAATCCTCTTTCCGGTCAAGATCTCGAAAAATCGCTGGAGAAATTAACTTCTATAAATTCTGCAGAACAGGAACGCATCCGTTTGGAATCGGCTTTAAATTCTTTGGAATCGCATGTAATTGAAATTCAGCAAAAGCTTTTAGAAGATGATTATGCAAGCTGCGCATCCCCCGAAGAAAAGCAAAAAGTTTTAGATGAATGCTCAGCTGTGTCTGACTGGCTTTATGAAGACATTGAAAATCCCACGCCGGACATGTATGAAAAACGTCTATCTGAGCTCAAAGCACTTACAAACGTCTTTATGGCAAAACATTGGGAGCACGAAGAGAGGCCTGAAGCTCTTAAAGCACTGGATGGATTGATTAACAGCGCCAAAAAGTTTTTAAGTACTGCAAGTAATATGACTAAGGAGAAAAATCCTGAGAAAGACGTTTTCACAGAAGTGGAAATAGAAACGCTTTCTAAGGTTATCGAAGAAACTGTAAAATGGAAAGCTTCTGAGAAAGCTGCTCAAGACAAATTGCAGCGACACGAAGAAGTGCGTTTAACAGTTCAAGCCATCAGTGACAAAATGTCGCTACTTGATAGAGAAGTAAAATATTTGTTAAACAAAATAAAAATTTGGAAACCAAAGCCGAAGCCTGTAAACAAAGAGAGTAAGGAGAAAAAGGCTGGCTCTGAATTGAATGATACGATTAATACAGAAGACGATCATTCTGGTTCAGATAGTCAAAACAAAAACAGCGATGAAGAGCGATTAGACTTACCAATGACTAATGAAAAAGATGAAGTAAAAGATTCAAAACCGTTAGAGGGCACAACGCCTCGCAGTGATCTCTAAAAAATTAAATAGATAACAACACGCTGTTCATAACTGAAACAAAGCATTTACAACTTGATATATCAATAACTTTACTAAAATAATTCATCAAATATTATGTGCAGATGACTATATAAGTAAAAGAAATTATCCCGCATTTTTCAGGTCACAGCTAAACCTGACTTCTTCATTCCATCCTTTTAATATAAGATTTCTTACTTGTTCTATTTCCTTCCAATTATCCATTGTAATAACCTCATAAAGGTCTGAACTTTGAGGAGCGTAATCACTTCGTCAGTTGTCTGAAAATATGTAGAAGAATTTGTTAATTTAAAAGTAGAAAAGTAATTTATGTGAATAAACAACAACTAGGAATTATTTAACAAATTTAAAATTAGTACGATAATATATTGTCGCAACTACATTGTGAGACACTTTGTAAACGTATTATACGTATGAACATATGTACACTTACGACAAAAAATTCATCAAAGTGAAAAAATTTGAAATACAAAATATTACTTTTAAAAATAAACTCAAAATTAGATTTAGATCGATCACTGTTGGTGTGGGAGCTTGCACAGCATCATTACCGCCACTAGCCAAAGATTTTTTTCAATTTCATTTACAATTTTACATATGGGCTCCATTATGCCTCAAGTACGCAGAAAATCAACACTAGTAGAAGTTTACATCCATGCGCGTGGCGTATTACGTGGGTATTCGAACCCACATCCTACGGCTTAGGCGGGCACCTATTCCACTAAGCCATTGAGGACCGCAAACTGATGGGATTATATTCAAATTAATTTTGCGGTGAGAGGTAGTAAGTCCATCTCGCATATGCTTTGCGGTTGTCCTGGCCTGCCCAAAAAGGGAATCCTTAAATAGAGGTAGTGAACTCCATTAATGTTGAATGTATCACAATGAACCCAAGAAGTGGTCCAAATGCAGTCACGTAGCGATGGGAAGGCCACAGGCCTTTTTTTAAATTTTTAAAAAATTTTTAAAAATTAAAAAAAAAAATTTTTTTTAATTTTTAAAAATTTTTAGTATTTCATAATCAAAAATTATTTATTTAGTAGCAATGAAAACTAATTTTAAACGGGACACAGCGGGAAGATCGAGTTTTAGAACGAATGTGCCTTCGCAATCGATTCCAAACTGCCAGGGAATTAAAGAGAGACCTTCAAGACAAGTTGGGAATGGATATCAGCACAATACCTGTCCAAAGGAAAATAATATAAGAAAGTTTTTCGAAATCTGTCCAGGAGCTAAAAATATTTATAAATCAAGTGTGGTACGACAAAGAAACTTCAAACGAAATTCAAAATCTCTACGAATCAATTCCTAGACATCTGCACATACATATCTGTGTCGTGTATGGGCCACTTTAAAGAACATGGGCACTGGGCATTTTTCGTTTCTTCCGCACGTCCGCAGCGCACTACACGACATAAAATGATTGCGCAAAACGAAAATATCAAAATTATTTTTATATTTATACAACCATTGCACAATCACAATTCTACACCACACAACAGTCGTTTTCGCTAAATCTTGTGTCGTCTGGGAGACCCTCAAATATGCACTTGATATTAATTTATCGATATTTTTAAATCTACGGCGCGTATCTCTAACCTGATAATTCTTTCTTCTTCCTGACTTTTAAAAATGGTAGGTTTGAGTGCCATGTGGTTTTAAAATTTTGTTTAAATAAACATATTAAAAAGAATCATTTCATGTTTTTAATATTCAGGTGAAAATTAAGTGTTCTGACTTGAGAGCTAAAGATAAGAAGGAGCTGACCAAACAGCTCGACGAGCTTAAAAATGAGCTTCTTAATTTACGTGTCGCCAAAGTTACTGGTGGTGCCCCGTCGAAACTTTCAAAGATGTAATGAACATTTTAAATGTTCATAAATAAATTGAATAAAGCTTAAATAATATTTTTCTCTTGCAGTCGAGTTGTACGGAAAGCCATAGCTCGCGTTTACATAGTTATGCATCAGAAGCAAAAAGAAAATTTGCGAAAAGTTTTCAAATCGAAAAAGTACTTACCTCTTGATTTGAGAAAAAAGAGAACTCGATCTATGCGCAAGGCCTTGTCTCCTCGCGATGCAAATAGAAAAACATTGAAGGAAATTCGTAAAAGATCTATATATCCACAAAGAAAGTATGCCGTAAAACCATAAATCTTGGAGCATGCTGCGATGTTATTTAAAGGTTAACCATAAATATTTCAATAATATTGTCATATTAAAAAAAAATGTTTTCCATAATTAAAGATGATTTTGTAACTTAGTTTTAGTGGCGATGTATTTGGGTTAAATTTTTCGTCGAAGTTAAGGGTAGCGGGAGTGTATTTTTCGTGCATCTTAAATTTATTCTACGAATTTCCAAACACCTTGAAAATTACCTTTTAATTTACAAAAGTTGCTGATGGTGTCCCAGTTTGTTTATCTGCTTATTTGTTTCTAATTGAAGAATTTCTGCCAACTAAAGATAAGTTAATCCTTTTTCTAATAAGATGTATTTCTAAAACTTTATTTTTGTTTTATACCATAAGTAATTCATGCACTAAACTACGCAATTTTTTTCAAAGAAGCAACCGGTATCCACAGCAACTTTATTTTTGAGTCAAAATTCTCGTCGGTCTTTTTAAAAACGGATACCAGGACTTATAGGTCATTAAAAAAACAATAATTAAAGAACATTTTAAATTTTTGAGGTTACTTCGACGGTTAATATCGTTATGTTATACCACTAAATGCATTTTGTTTTTGTAAGAAGTCTCTTTGATTTCGTTATTCTAATGGTGGTGTTTTGTTTCTTTTGTGCTCGTGGGTCAAGGGATAATCCCTTTCTGCTCCTGCATTATTGTAGCTGGAGCTGGCTATCGAATTATTTTGCCCGTGTAGATTTTCTGAAGTTATGGAAATCTAGGAACATATTTACTTTAGACAAGTGACTCCAATTTTTTTTTTTAATTTTTTGTTGTTAGTGCTCCTTTTCCTAACCCCAACAAGCCAAAAAAAATGTCGCTCTTCCTGGGGGCGGGGCTAGAGCCCTTTGAAATTTGAAAAAAAAACCCTTAATATCTCTAAAATTGTAGAAGATATTTAGTAGTTATTAGTACCGTTAGAAAGCTAATAAAAATGTCGTTAATTTATGTGAGAAACTTTTTATCGAAATATGTTTAGTTTTATAAATAAACGCAACTTAAGGTTTTTAATACTATTTTTTTTTATAAAATAATTTTTCCCAAAGAAAAATGTGTAATTAACCCAAGGAAATATACTTAAAATAAGATAACATATATTTTACGTGTAGATTTTCTGAAGTTATGGAAATCTAGGAACATATTTACTTTAGACAAGTGACTCCAATTTTTTTTTTTTAATTTTTTGTTGTTAGTGCTCCTTTTCCTGACCCCAACAAGCCAAAAAAAATGTCGCTCTTCCTGGGGGCGGGGCTAGAGCCCTTTGAAATTTGAAAAAAAAACCCTTAATATCTCTAAAATTGTAGAAGATATTTAGTAGTTATTAGTACCGTTAGAAAGCTAATAAAAATGTCGTTAATTTATGTGAGAAACTTTTTATCGAAATATGTTTAGTTTTATAAATAAACGCAACTTAAGGTTTTTAATACTATTTTTTTTTATAAAATAATTTTTCCCAAAGAAAAATGTGTAATTAACCCAAGGAAATATACTTAAAATAAGATAACATATATTTTAAGCTTTCTGAGAAAATTTATTTCATTCATACCGGTGCAGTACTTACGGAGAAAACGCATTTTTAAACGTAAGTATAAACTACCAATTTAGAATTTTACTACTATACATATTTTTAATAAACTGGAAACAATATTCAATTTGCGATTCAATTGTTTGTGTGGTATATTAAGCATTATGTATGAAACAAATATAAATCAAATATTTAAAATTTTGCAATATAAATTAAGCGCCGCAGGTGAAAAATTTTTAAGAAAAATTGCGCGATTTTTCTTAAAAATTTTTCATTTTTAATTCATATGAAAATCTAAAGAAATAGCGCCGTCTTTGTTACTAACACCACCACAACCATTACGGCAAACATATTGGTTGCATTCAGAGCGGTCAAGCCTTGTTGGCTTTTTCTTGTCAGAATAAATCATGTGCTCTGAATACGTTTGCTGAGTCTTTGCTGAAAAACAACAACATTTAAACAACAACAACACTTTATGCCAAATTCCACGTGGCCGCCACACGAGAAGGAAATAAAACACTGAAAATAAGTGACAGAGAAGAAAGTTCTGAACAGATGCAGCATACAAATTTTTGGCTAGAAAAAATGGCGAATGCTTTGTCAGCCCTTCTGACCTTTCTACCCCCTCAGACAAAAGTTAAGCAAAAAGCCAACATGGCTTGACCGTTCTGAATGCAACCATTGCATAGTACCAGAGACGCATTATTGTAAAAAGGTATAATAAGATAATTTCAGAAAGTAGTTTCTTATCAATTTAAAAACGAGTTTTCTGTATAAATACTGCACCGATTTTAACGAAATAAATTTCTTCAGAAAGCTTAAAATATATGTTATCTTATTTTTAGTATATTTTCTTGGGTTAATTACACATTTTTCTTTGGAAAATATTATTTTATCAAAAAAAATAGTACTAAAAACCTAATGTTGCGTTTATTTATAAAACTAGACATATTTTGATAAAAAGTTATTTAACATAAATGAATGACATTTTAATTAGCTTTATAACGGAACCAATATCACCCAAACAGCTTTCATAGTTTTGGAGATAAGGACGATTTTATTTCAAATTTCAAGGGGCTCCAGCCCCGGCCCCAAGAGAGAGCGACATTTTTTTTTTGCTTGTTGGGGTCAGGACCAAGAGCACTAACAAAAAAAAACAAAAAAAAAAATTGGAGCCACTTGCGTAAAGTAAATATAAGCCGAAATCTATAATCGTTAATTTTGTGAGTTAATGTAAATGTCATTTTACGCGTTAATAAACTCTAAGCTAAACGTACCAGACAAAAATAATTAATTATTTGGATTATATAATATACACTGCGCGTCACTTGAATAAGGGCAGCATTTTAGCAATTAATATAAGCTATTGAGGGTTATTAATAATAAAAAATCCTCTAAGAATAAATACTCAGTGCCTCTCTGCTGTAAAGATTATCGGCAAGTAAAGATACAAAGAAACTGAAGAAACTAGAAATTTCGTTCCTCTCGCCAGTAATTTTTCGTTGTCGCAGTATTTTTTAGTTGTCCGCAGTATACATTTACAGTCTAATTCATAAAAAATCTTAAAATGCTTTTTAAATCTATTTTATACAAAATGCTTTTTAAATTTATCAAAGCTTTAAAACGCACTTATAAAGCAGTCAATTCATAAACGAATTTTAAGAAATTTTTAGCTATGAAAGCTTTAAAAACTGTTTTTTAAAATTACAATATTTGAAAAAATACGACAATGCACTGCACTCTTTCACTGTACTCTTGCACTGTATGGAACTGCAGAGTAAAGTAATTAAAATGAAATAATGAAGCAGGCATTTTTTAAAAATACAATGTCGTGGTTTGCGGGACTCCATTTTCCTTAAATTCTTTTTAAAGCAAACCTTTTTGCTTTATAAATCAAACACAGAGCAAAAAAGCAACTTTAGGGTAGTTTCTCAGTTATTACCATTTAAAGTTGGAAGTTTTCAGGCTGTCGTTTTTAAACTTTTTGAGCTACGTAGAGAGCGTATTTGAGAGCGTATTGAGAGCGTATTTGAAAGCACGTTTTATGCTGATTTTTTTCTTTCCACTGATAATTTACACTAGGACATTTTCGTCGAATTTTACTAGTTATAATTTTAAAAAATATTAAATTCAAAAAGGAAAGAAAGATGCTTAAAGTGCCTCGCTTAAAACAGTTTTGAACCGAGTTAGCAAAAAATCGTTTAATATACGTAATGTTTGCATAATTTAAGTCATAAAGACGCTGAAATGAAACGGAGGAAGCGGGGAAAACTTTGCTCTTCTGGGTCCCAGCAACTCTTACAGAAATCATGCCACTTCCAGCCTTAAAATATTTCTACATACATATGTCTAAAATATTTCTAGGTCTTTTAAATCAAAAGATTGCGAATGTGCATACTTAAAAGAACATTGTTTTTATTTTCCGAACTCCTTTGATTTTAACAATGCTTATTGACATTTACGGCCTCCTGGAGACTTCAACTCTTTGGTTATGACTCTCGATATTTTTAATTTTTTGTGGTTGATAAAATTAATGGCATTTTTTGGGAAATCCAAATCCCTAAGGATATTTCAATATATGTATATCCTAAAGTATTTTGCATTAGGCCAAGAAAAGTGTGTGTACAGAAAAACATTTTCTTCAGAAGAACAAATGGTACAACCTCAACATGGTTCAAAATCTAATTCCACGATTCGTGAATGCAATGAAATGCATTCAGCTTAATGCGCCGATATATACAACGCAAGGATTGTGAAAAGATGGATTAGCGAATAAAAATTTACCTTGCTGCTATGGCCACCGTACTCACCGGGCCAAACATTTTTGCAAACCCAATAAAAACAACACAACAAAAAAAGACTAGACAATAAATACATGCTTAAATTGAAGGCAAGGAAAAAGGCGTTACCGACGTTATCTGTTGTCCAACGCCTTTTCCCTCCATGCAGACACTCTAAAAATTACGTAGTTTCCTTTCTGTTATGTTATTTGTTATTGTATTTTTTTATAGTTTTTGAAGCGAGCCTTTAAGGCTCAGTTTCATAGACTCCGTTTGCGTGCGTATCCGTCAGAAATCTATTACAACTATAACAACTGTTGTTGTAAACGCACGGACTCTATGAAACTTATCCCATATGTTTATATATATTCCAACTTTTCTTGCGTAAGATTTCTGACGGATACGCACGCAAACGGAGTCTATGAAACTGAGCCTTTAAAGAGTTGCGCAAATACAGGGATACAACTGTTCATAATTCTATAGGAATTTTATTTCATATTTAAAGCTAAAATCCTGTGTAGTTATCTGCTTAAATAGAACACTGAAGTTATTTATAATGGGTTTGAGACATTTAACTCATAAACTAGGTTTTTAGAGCGAAATTACTAAGATTTGTTAGCCGAAAGTTTTTCACCTCAAAAAATTACGTTTCTGTTTCATCCCTGATAATTCGTAGTTGTCATTATAGGCTCAGTTTCATAGACTCCGTTTGCGTGCGTATCCGTCAGAAATCTTACGTAAGAAAAGTTGAAATATATGTAAACATATGGGATAAGTTTCATAGAGTCCGTGCGTTTACAACAACAATTGTTATAGTTGTAATAGATTTCTGACGGATACGCACGCAAACGGAGTCTATGAAACTGAGCCTTATTTCTCAAGACAACGTTTGTAATAGAATGAACGGATCGACGGATGAAAAGTAGAAAATTTTTCACTTTCCGTTTACGCATGTGAACGCACGGAGCCTATGAAACTCATCCCATATGTTTACAACAAATTTCAACTTCTCTTGCGTGAGATTTCTGACGGATACGCACGCAAGCGGAGTCTATGAAACTGAGCCTTTAAACTCGAAGAAAGCGAAGCAAGCCTACATTGTAATTTAAACCTTACCTGTATACTGCTTAAAACTCAATGGGATGGGTCCAAATATCTTTTAAAATTTTAGAAAGGCCATTTGGAGGATTGCTTTGTAGGAGCTAGCAGTAATTTTTATTGTTTTGAACTCCAATCAATAGCTCCATATTACGATGTGGCTTCTCAGACCATAACTCCGTCAGGTCCATCGAAGTTAAACGTTTTGTCATCCGAGAAGACCACTCCTTTCCACTTCCAAGCCATGTGCTCTTTGCAGAAACTCAATCTTATCAGGGTTGAAATTCGACATTAATTTTTTTACCTTGGATGTAGTCTACGTCGAAAACTGTAGAGTACTTTTCTACATGTCGAAAACTTTTAAACATTAAAAAAAATCGCTCTATTTCTAATTTAGTCGCTTGCTTGTTCTTAATTTTTTGGTTTGTTTACAAGAACCACATACACAACCACAATAAATATTCTGTTCTGCTAAGCAAATGATAGCTTTCATCGCTATAGCGAGCGACTTTATTGTAATCAACTTTTGACATCTGACAACTCTAGTCGCTGGTCGCAGATTCGAGCTATAATAGTGGGAATTTCTTTCAAACTGCACTTGTGACTTGTGTTATCTCTGGACTTGTGTTAGGATGTTATTTAAGGGCCGTAGGCGAGCCAGGTGTTTTCGTTTACATTTTATATAAAATATTCTGATGTATAGTTCTAATACATTCGGATTTATACACATAGATCGTATACAAAAATTTAACTCAAGTCCTACAAAAAATAGCATTACGTTACGTGATTAAAGTTAAAAGATAAAATTCCGGGATATAAGCAAGTAAAGAAATTTTTAATATTAGCATGCCGTCTCTGTTCTGTGAATACAATAAATGTTTGTGTATGTAAATTGTGTTTTAATAAAAGTTGCTGATTGGAGACATTAAAGGCTAAAATAAGCAACATTCACTATTTTAATGAGAACTGGTGATTTCGTATTTTCAAACAAATTAATTTGGAAAATAAAGTGATATACATATGTTCATACATACTCAGTTACAGTTCAAGCAAGGCTATTCGATACATCGGTTCCCGTATTCGTTGTCCTTGAACTGGTCCAATGAGCTGGTCTTCATGTTTTTGAATGTTCTTTGGTTTTTGCTTGTATGTTATCTGTTATGAGAACTGGACTTTACAGAAGCTACTTGAAATTGTAAGAAATTTTTTTAAAGGATCAAATTTTATATAAATATAAAGAATAGATATGCACAAGTGTACTCGTATTTATGATTAGAATAAAAACAATAAAAGGTTAACTATAGCAGTGAATGTTTCCTATAATAAGATGCACGTATCTCTATCAGTTTTAGTTTCAGAGATATCTTCTACAAACTCAAATTTATCCTTGCTTTACGCTGTATAGTGACACACAATATGGTGCGCCATCTATGCGAAAGTATAAATTAGATAATTTGGTTAAATTTTGTATGAAAAAAACAAGTAAGAGCGTTAACTTCGGCCTAGCCGAAGCTCATATACCCTACACCCGCATCTGTCGAAGTGATGATAAAAAGTGACGCCCATTTTAATTTATTTTACAAATAGTAAATTCTGATCTATCAACTCATTTATAACCGCGCTTTTCTCAACAAAAATCGTAAGGTTGAACATATAATATGGTATACCAGTGGGCGTTTTACGCCTTAATAAAATTTTAGCTTCACATTCTCTACAAGCTGAGAAATTGAGCTATCCGATGAATTCATAGCACCGATGAATTCATATTCGCTATAAAAAGTAGGCGTGGCATTGGTCCGATATTCCCCATTTTCAATACCAAACAGCCTATTATAACAGGGAATATTGGTGCCAAAATTTCTCTATTGTTCTTCCGTAATCGTGATTTCCACAGACAGACGGACGGACGAGGCCTAATCGACTCAGGAGGTGTTTCTAGGCCAGAATATATATACTTTTCTATACCTGCCACACCTCCTTTAATGCGTTACAAACGGAAGAACAAAGTGAAAATACCCTCGTCCTTTCGGGTGTAGGGTACAATAAAATCAGTTTTATCCAAACCTTTGTAATATACGAGACTTATCCCTTCAATGCCAAATAGTATTAATCAAACAGCATTTACCATGTTGCCCTATTTATTACTTTTGATTTTATAAATTTTTCCCAGTAACTACTTCAATTTGATTTTAATAAGGGGGACTTCGTTGCAATTTGTGAAAATTTACAAAATGTCCTACTCGTATTAAGCCGACGTCAGATAGAACGCGAAAATCTATACGCCGCGAAAGTAAAAAACGTTTTTTCTCTGTCTCACGTGCGTATGGGATTTCTGTGTAATGCAACCGGGCGAAAATTTCGCCCCGCATTCCGGAGCGCAAGTCGGTTTCTATCTGACGTCCACTTTAGTGTTTTGTGGGCGTGTGAGTTCAGTTTTACAATTTTTGGAGTTGCCAGAGTTCAGATTACCAGTTATCGTTAGACAGTTGAGATTTTAAAGGTCAACCCCAAATATTTCTGGAATTATTTAAATTCGAAATGTAAATCTAATGGCTATCAGTCTAGCATAGAATTCCTTGGTTTAAAGTCAAATAGATTTTTTCAATCTGTTTTTGAGATGGGTTAAAGTAATGTGAAAACTGGATGGATAATCGAGTCGATACGGCACACAAAATCATGAGGACATCAGTAGTTTGTGTGCCGTATCGAATCGATTCTCCATCCAGTTTTCACATTACTTTAACCCATACGTGTCATAGGAGTTCTGCGTAGTACTACTACTGGGAGGTCCGTAAGTAGTAGTTATTTTTCTCGCTTACAACTACCTTCGTGGCGAAGTACTCTAAAACTCATCGACAAAATCAGTACACAATCATCAATAATTTTCAAAGGCCTTCGCTACATTTACCACTGGGGATTATTTTAATTTTGTTTCTCCAAATAATCCTATGTTGGATACTATAACTATTTACGAGGAAGAAGTTTATTTTCCGAGGAAGATGTAAAATTTTATTTCTGATTCCCAGCATGGGTTCCTACCGAGTATTCCTTATTCTTATTCCTTATTATTACACTTATTCCAATTTATTAGATATCTCCAATTGTATTGTAAATGCTATGGAAAATGGTTTGCAATTGGATGTTAATTATACTGACTTCTCCAAAGCCTTTGATAAGGTTGATAATTTGATTCTTTTAACCAAATTAAGTTGGTTAATAAAGTTGGTGATGCTGTCTCTGACATATCTAGAGATGCTTCATCGCGCATACCCCATGCTACTCATTGTGGGCTACTGTTATTTTTGATCGTTATTAATGATCTTCTTCAGTATTTTAAATTGACGATGTGTCTAATTTTTGCAGATAATGTCAAAATTTTTCATTGTATTTTTGGCTTAACGGATTGCATTAGTCTTCAGAGTGATTTGTCTGTACTTCGTGACTGGTGTAAATCAAATAATTTCTTTTTGAACATTGGCAAATGTTGCGTTATTTCCTTTACTAAATCCAATAACCGTACCTTGTACAATTATAATTTAGATGGCCTTGTTTTAATCCGAATGAATGAAGTTAATGAATGAACTTAGGTGTGATTTTTTGCTTCTAACTAAATTTCAAATGTCATTATAATTTTGTTATTAATAAGGCTTATTCTATGATGGGGTTTATCAAAAGAAACTCCCAAAATTTTAAAGACCCTACGACAATCAAATCATTGTATATCTTTTCAGTTCGTAGTGGAATTAAGTATTGTTCTATTGTCTGGAATCCTTTCTATGGTAATGCACTTAAAAGACTAAAGGCTGAACCAGGCAATGCATATTCATGTTAAGTTTCGAGAGAGAATTAAACGAAATGTAAGCTATCCATTTTATGCATCAGTACGACGTCCAAGCAATGCATGGAATAGAAATCAATCAAAACAGCTGTTTGTAGCATTATGACAAACAAATTATTTTACTTGTAAGGGTTGCCAATACTCACAAATAAAGTTACGAATCGTATACGCTGTGTACGCTTTTTAGAAACTGAAAAAATCAATAAACATTGCATTAAATTAATTAAAAACTTTAAAGGGCGTCATGTAGTATTATTTTTAATAATTTGTAGTACTTTTCTGGGACTTTTCAATAGGAAAACACTAACTAAAAATAATAAGATTTTACGTTGCAAAAATTCAAGTTGCAAATCAGCGTGTGGTTGGCAACTCTTTTTCCGTTGTTTGTTACGGAAAGTGCGATCCAGAGCGCACATTTTTATGCAAGGTATGCATGGAAAGAGAGTACGAACTTGACGAAACCATGAATGTGCCCTGTATGGGTGCGTACATTGAAACCTGTGTATTCGTAGTTTTGCTCTTCACCACTTTTCTATTCCTATGCATTGCCTGGTTCCGCCTTAAGACTAAAAAGACTTATGGCTGGTTTACACAGTGCGAGCTAGCGTACGAGTCAGCCTTCCGAGTAGCTGCACTGCAGTAAAGGCTGAACCAAGCAATGCATATTCATGTTAAGTTTCGAGAGAGAATTAAACGAAATGCAAGCTATTCATTTCATGCATCAGTACGACGACCAAGCAATGCTTGGAATTGAAATCAATCAAAACAGTTGTAGCAATATGACAAAAAAATTCTTTTACTTGTAAGGGTTGCTAATACCCACAAATAAAGTTACGAATCGCTGTGTAAGCTTTTTAGAAACTGAAAAAATCATTTGACATATTATTAAATTAATTAAAAACTTTAAAGGGCGTCATGTAGTATTATTTTTAATAATTTGTAGTACATTTTTGGGACTTTTCAATAAGAAAACACTAACTAAAAATAATTACATTTTACGTGGCAAAAATTCAAGTTGAAAATCAGCGTGTGGTTGGCAACTCTTTTTCCGTTGTTTGTTACAGAAAGTGCGATTCAGAGCGCACATTTTTATGCAAGGTATGCATGGAAAGAGAGTACGAACTTGACGAAACCATGAATGTGCACTGTATGGGTGCGTACATTGAAACCTGTGTATTCGTAGTTTCGCTCTTCACCACTTTTCTATTCCTATGCATTGCCTGGTTCCGCCTTAACTCGCAACGTTTGGACGTAACTTACGAGTAACTCGTACGTGTTAGTTGGTTAGTAGCTCGCATCCGAGTTACTTCAACATTTTTTGTTTTCACTCGCCTGCTCGCCGTACACACATGTTTCACGCACAGCTGTCCGGCTGGCACGGCGAGCAGGCGAGTGAAAACAAAAAATGTTGAAGTAACTCGGATGCGAGCTACTAACCAACTCACACGTACGAGTTACTCGTAAGTTACGTCCAAACGTTGCGAGTTACTGCAGTGCAGCTACTCGGAAGGCTGACTCGTACGCTAGCTCGCACTGTGTAAACCAGCCATAAAAGACACTGAAAATCTTATGTATCTCGCCGTAAATTACTCGGCTTGCAGTCACTGAAAGATAGACGTAGTTTTTTTTTTACTTGCTAATCTATATATATAAAAATGAATGTATGTATGTGTGTGTGTGTGTGTGTGTGTGTGTTTGTCCTTTATGGATTCCTAAACCGGCCCTCCGATTGG
Organism: Conops quadrifasciatus; assembly: GCA_949752815.1. Lineage (NCBI taxonomy): Eukaryota > Metazoa > Arthropoda > Insecta > Diptera > Conopidae > Conops > Conops quadrifasciatus. The sequence continues at coordinate 11,436,133 of OX457081.1, forward strand.
GATGAATCTTGGACATGTTGTTGTGCGCATTCCCGCGAAAATTTCTGGGCCAAAATTATTCCCCTAAAAGGGGGACCTCTGTCCCCTATGTGGTTAAAAGGGGTCTGAAATGACAAAAAATGGCCATAATTTTAATACTAACAGGCTCAGGAAGCTGAAATTTTGTATGGTGATTGGCCTTATGACGTAGATGTGCAATGAGAACACATTTTCAAGAATTCCGCCCCTAAATGGTTAAAAGGGGCGTGGCACGGTCTGAAAATACCAAACATAGTCATAACTTCAATACTACCAGGCCCACGAAGCTGAAATTTTGTATGGTGATTGGCCTTATGACGTAGATGTGCAATGAGAACACATTTTCAAGAATTCCGCTCCCTAAATGGTTAAAAGGGGCGTGGCACGGTCTGAAACTACCAAAAATAGTCACAATAAATGGTTAAAATGGGCGTGGCACGGCCGTGACTGACGGTATCACCGTGACTGACGGTAACACCGTGACTGACGGTAACACCCTAACTGACGGTAACACAGAGACTGACGGTAACACCGTGACTGACGGTAACACCGTGACTGACGGAACCACCGTGACTGACGGTAACACCCTGACTGACGGTAACACCCTGACTGACGGTAACACCGTGACTGACGGTAACATCGTGACTGACGGTAACACCCTAACTGACGGTAACACAGAGACTGACGGTAACACCGTGACTGACGGTAACACCGTGACTGACGGTAACACCGTGACTGACGGAACCACCGTGACTGACGGTAACACCCTGACTGACGGTAACACCCTGACTGACGGTAACACCGTGACTGACGGTAACATCGTGACTGACGGTAACACCGTGACTGACGGTAACACCGTGACTGACGGAACCACCGTGACTGACGGAACCACCGTGACTGACGGTAACACCCTGACTGACGGTAACACCCTGACTGACGGTAACACCGTGACTGACGGTAACACCGTGACTGACGGTAACACCGTGACTGACGGTAACATCGTGACTGGCGGTAACACCGTGACTGACGGTAACATCGTGACTGACGGTAACACCGTGACTGACGGTAACACCGCGACGGGCGACGGGCGACTCGCTTCGCTTCGGCAACGGGCACCTAGCGGTATATAAAATTATATCATGTAAAATTAACTGTAGTTAATAAAATTATTAAAGTTTTATATAAATTTATAAATATAACATTATTTAAAATTATTTTATTTTAAATTATTTATATTTAAAATTATAGTTATAAAATTATAAAAGTTTACAAAATTATTTATATAGATTTTATGATGCTTCCAGGAACTTAAGGGTAAATCGCTTGTTTGTAGAGTCTGTCCACAGGATAAATTATGCCAGTAATGAGCCGCTAGTTCATTGCTCAAAATCGAAGACCAGCCAAAACACATCCAAGCAAAATAGCTGTAAAAAATTAACTGAACATTCAAAGTGGCCGAACTTGTCAGTATAAGTTAGGGACATTAGTACTAACATAACGCCATAAACAAATTTATGATCGAATATACGTAACCCGCGGGAATTCAAAATTCGCGATAATTTTTCTTTAGACTTCGTAGATGTCTAAAGATGTCTTCGTAGATGTCCTAGCTCCGCCTTGAGGCGGTGTGGCTAAGTATGTATAAATGCCTAGGCCCGCCTATAGGGGATGTGGACATTTTTACCTATCACAGGTAAACGAAGGATCAAAATGTAAATCGAAATGCACTCAAAAGAATAATTTTTTCTATAGACAAGTATTTTCGGATAGTTTCAGTTAGTGTCTGTTTTTACTTCCTAGTACAAAGTAAAAGTAGTATTGTAGTATTGTAATCGTGACAAATTTCGAATTCTAACGGAAAATATACATTTCGAACATCCCTGAAGCCATTTGGACTATTTTCGTCGTGACGTCTGTACGTATCTCGCATATCTCAAAAACGGCTAGCCGTGGAAAGTGAATATTTTGTATTTAGGATTTTTTAAACATATACTTGTGCACTAGAGCGCTGCACAAGCCGTTTTAAAGACAGCTAGGCACAAATTTACAGGACTGTTGTTTTCTGACTGTCGTATGAAAATTGTAGCAAATAACAAAACTGTGGTGCCTTTACCCGACCAACAGTAATTTTAACTGCTTGTTCGAAAATTGGCAGTGGCAGTTTTACTGTTGAGGCATTTCTATCTCTTTCCCTCCGCTCAAACTCCAGAGGAACGAAAGAAACGAAAACCTCTCCCTCTCTTTCTCAGCTTAAACTCCAAAGGCATGCTTATTCATTATTCCATATATTGAATATTTCCCTCTATTGCTAACAGAAAGAAAACTACGCAATGCTAATTTTCTAACTGAACGTATGTTCACCTGAACGTATGTATGTTTTTAATATATATGTATATGTATGTATATGTATGTGTATGTGTCTCCTTCTCTTATAACTATTTAACATAAAATGGCATTAAAACTGCTTAGTCTTCTTGAACTTTTTCTTTATTATTTTTTTATTATTTAACATTTAATTCTTTAACAATTGTGCGGAAAATCTTTAAAAATAAAAGTCCCACAAAACATAAAAATACCCACTTTCGAACAAGGTCCAAATGAAGTGGGCAGGATTAATTCCGTTATTCCCCCTGCAAAGCAGTGAAAGTTGCTTGAATACGTCAAGTTACGCCAAAGTGCGACTAATCAGGCCTTAATAACATTGCTTTTTCACTTGTGGCGCATGAGGTGAAGAAGAGTAGAGTCAGTGTAGAAGAGAATATAGTTTGCTAGTCTCATCTTCTGAGCGGATTTAACCTTGCCCGCTCGTCTTATTCGATACTTTGTCAGTCTATTTGTGGAAATCACGATTACGGGAGTACGTTTGCTGATTTAAAACCGATAAAATTGTATTACCGGGATTACAAATTTGGGGAGTGTCACCTCAGAAAAAATTGGCGTGACTCTTTTGGGGGGTCGCCACCCACTGCCCACTATGTTCAAAATCCGTTTTGCGATATTTACTACCGATTGGTAACCTTGGGGATCAATTCCACCCGCAGAATCTGCCTACAAGTCTTCTTCTACATCTATCATCCACACAGTAAGGTCTCAATCCCCAGCAAAAGACTTGAATTCCCTAATTACTCAAAAGTAAAGATAGTAAATTTTGATCTATTAACTCATTTGCAACAACGCTTTTCTCAACAAACACTTTAATATATAGTATAGTATATCAGTGGGCGTGTCACGCTTTTTTTTGGTGCGATAACTTTCTCCAAGACGGTAAATGCGGTACTGAAATTTCAGCTTTAGATCCGGACTACAAGCTGGGAAATTCAGCTCTTAATCGACTCAGGAGGTGATTCTGAGCCAGAATATATGTATATACTTTTCTATAACTGTCACGCGTCCTTTAATGCGTTACAAACAGAAGCACAGAGTGAATATACCCTCATCCCTTCGAGTGTAGGGTATAAAAACCTAAAAGAAAATTAAATTGATTAAATACGCGCGTACACATAAAAACGCACATGATTAAATACTTTTATACACTAAAACCTAGGTCCACCAAACGTACGGATAAATTTAAAAACCTAAACACATCAAATGCTGCTTTGCTGCCGCAGCAAGGCGCAATGTGAAAATTACATTGGCCTTTATAGCGAGTGTCAATCAACGATTGATACGACTATAGTCGTGTAGATCGATAAATGTTGATTTGGTATTGCGTATCACAATTGATAAGCTTTCGCCCTATTGTGAACTTTTACACCTTTTGTGAACATCTACCTACTGTTGTATGGTCACAGTTGCACAGTGGGTTCGAATACCGCCGCGGCCATTTTAAAATAGTACTTTTTAATTGTGAAAATTTCAAAACAATATACAATACACTATAAATTTTTTAAAAAAATTTTTATGGATGTTTTTAAAAAACCCACATCAGTTTCATGTTCTTGTTTTAATTCCAAACAAGAAAAAAAAAACAATTGATCAGCAGTCGTGAAGAAATTTTTGATTTAAAGTACCAAAATTTTAAAATGTATGTTTTCTCCAAAAGTACACGTAATTGGATAAAATGTTATTAAATATAAATGAAAAACATTTTTAATAACTGCATCGCTACCTATATCATCCATGTTGTTTTTTATAGGTTAGGAGATATAGACATGAAAATTTCAAACTGTAGAGGGCTATAACTCCTAAATCAGACGAGAGCGAGCAAAATTGTTGTTGTTGCTGGGCGAAAAACTATTAACAACAACAGCGAAAAACAACAACAAAAGAGTTGGAGAGTTTCTGCAACGGTAAATTTAAGGGCAGAATACATTAGAACTTACATAGCCATTAAACCTTAATCCTCCTTAACTTTTTTAATAAAAGTACTCTTTGACCTACGCAACACGCGTCTTGGTTTGGCGTCAAAAACGAACGCACTACACGGCGAAGTTTTTCTCTGACTGTCTCAGACAACAACAAAGTATATTTGACGCAAAGGTCAAGCGTCACCGTGCAATACGTACCAAACTGAAATATTCAGACATCCAGCGTTGCAATTTACATTATGTTGCCAGACAGGAATTAAAGAATTTCTCCAGTACACGATATTTGTATCTCTAGCTTTGTAGTGTTTTTATAATTTTTGAGATTGATTGAATGACTGATTAGAAATTTTTGAGTTGAAAAGTTCGAAAGGTTAATATAAATCGTAGTATTCTTTAAATATATTACACTTTTTAACAAAAATAACTTTTAATTTTCTAACATCAGGAATAAAATAAGTGGCATCTTTTGCTGTCAGTATGTAGTTGCTTTGCTTGCCTGTTCCTTGATTTTCTTTAGCGAAAGTGATTTTTCGTCATCAGTTAGTATACGTTCTTCTGAGCAGAAAAGGTTTTAGGTTTTAAATAGGCTGTAAAAGTTAAATACATTTTTTGCAAACGCTTATACAATAAATATATTTCCCGTCTCGTATCGAAAGAAATAATAATCGCAACAACATTTATTAAAATACACACTTGTGCACACTTAAAAAGTTGATAAAAAATAATAAAAAAGCTATTTCGACAAATGTTTTCACTGTGTTTTGCATTAAATTTTCAGTTAATAAAAAAAGGAAAGTGAAAACTTTATCACTAAGTTCCACAATAACTATAAAAATAGAAGCTTGCAACTTAATCCACGAAAAGCGTTTAAAAAGCATAGACTGCCTACATTTCTTATCCTCTGGCCCCGCCCCTGTATCAGATATTTTTTTGGACGAGCCATAACATCGACGGGCATTGGAATAAAACAAAGTGGACAAATTGAGCAGACAACGCTAAAGACTACGGCGCTGTCGTCAAAGTCTACAACTTCTCGTCATGGCGTGCCTAAACACATTGAAATTGGAAATAAAAACTCTGGAGAAGATATTTACTAGGAATCACGAGCGGTTCCAAATTCTCAACTCCAGTGTAGACGAATTGACCTGTCGATTCATTGGTAAAAACGGCAAGAGATACGACATCCATGCAAACATAACCGTAAGTTTTTATCCCAAAGTATATTCCGACACCAGTGAGATATTCATATGGAAATCTATATAACGTATGCATATATGTATATATAAATAATTATGTGTATATAAATAAAACTAATTTTTCGTAGAATTCTTCTATTGTAAGATAAACGATCTATAAAGTGTGGTAAGTCTTCTTTGCCTGTCTTGACAAAAGCTAAGAAACTTTTTGTGAAAACGTTGTATTGACACAACTGAGCAACATACTCCTTCAGAGCGTATATGAGCGTAATAGTCTATGTGTATTGGTCGTTTTTGTTTTTAAAAATTTAAATTATGAAGTCTTTCATTTCCAATTTGTTGGAATGCGCTTACGCGCATACGGTAAACTTGGTAAGGTCTATCCGCAACTTAGTTTACTTTCCACTGCATTTAGCACGTTCTTCATTTTGCATAAGGCGACCAACTGCTTTCTGTCTGGACCCATGTAAATGTGTGTAAAGATCAGTTGGTCGGTCGTCTAATGCAAAATGAAGATTAGGCTAAAACCGATCGAAAGATTGCATTAGCTCAGATTTTGCTACAATCTGGTTTGGTGGCTTTCCGCAGAAAGGTCCAACTCAACTAGCATTTATTTATACAATATTGCGGTCCTCCGATGTTTCAAAATACGTACATTTTATATTACAGTTCACCACATATGTATTTCAACTTTCCAGAGAAGAGTAGTTTTTTAATATTGACGGGTGGATTAACTGATATGATGTCCTTCTACTTAATGTTCGTAGGAACAGTAGATTATTCAGATAACAAAAAAGCTTGAATTAAGAAGTTGCAAAATATATGCAAAATATAAAAGATTAAATTAAGTTTTATGAATAAGAAAACTAATTTTAACGTGCATATACATACATATATAATCAATATTTTATACCTCTTGACTTTTAGGAAACCTATCCTTCATCTCCTCCGGTTTGGTTCGCTGAAAGTGAGGAGACCAGTGTTACCAATGCCGTGCAAATACTTAGCAATACAAATGGACGTGATAATCACGTTATTAACCAGGTAAGATGAAGGTGACAGGACAGTTTCGCTTTATTTTTTTGTGTCAACAAGTTGTCATGCAAATGTAATGTCACTCCAGGTTGGCATTCTTTTGCGTGAACTTTGTCGCCTGCATAACGTGCCACTGCCGCCAGACATTGACAACTTGGCAATTCCATTTCAATTGCCACCAGTCAATCCATCTGTGCTTCATCAGCAACCCGCGGCTCAAATTGAAGACATTGATTCCGATCAAGAGGAAATTGAAGAACCTATCGGTGACAGCGAGCAAGAAAGTGAAGGAGAGGAAGACTTGCCTTTAGAAATGGACGATGGACGAAGTGCGAATAAGGTATTTGTTAATATATTTGAGAAGTGCACTTTTCTAATATGACTAACCCATTGTTCAAATACGTGCCTTCAGAAAGATGAAATGGAAGTTGAACACCTTGCAACCTTAGAAAGACTGCGACAGAGCCAAAGACAAGACTATCTAAAGGTAAAAATGCAATTGCTTACTTTTATCGTCACATTAATAAACGCAAGTATGCGTACACTTACAGTATATAAGTACATACTACGAGTATGTATGTATGTACGTTCATATATGTCATATATTAACCAATAAAATATTTTTTATTTATATTCTAGGGTTCTGTTTCGGGTTCCGTTCAAGCCACCGATCGATTAATGAAAGAGCTTCGGGACATATATCGATCAGATTCTTTCAAAAGCAAAATGTATTCCATCGAACTTGTTAATGATTCGATTTATGAGTGGAATATACGTCTTAAATCGGTAGATCCAGATAGTCCGCTACAAAATGATTTAGCAATGCTAAAAGAAAAAGAAGGAAAGGACAGCATTCTACTGAATATAATTTTTAAAGAAACGTATCCCTTCGAACCACCCTTTGTTCGCGTCGTGCATCCAATTATATCAGGTGAGTAATGCAGAGTACTCAAGGAAGTTACAATACATAATATTTATTTCGTACAGACACCGAGAAAGTCTCAAAATATAACCTAAATAAAACCGAACGTTTTATAAGTTCAGTGCGCTTCACTTGGTTTGATACTCAATGTTCAAGTTCATAAATAGATTATGTCTTTAACCCGATTGTGTAAGAAATATCCACAGAAAATATAAGATTGCAAAATATTCAATAATAAAAACCAAGACTGTGGAGCAGCTCCGGAGCCGGACCCGGAGTTATCTTTAGGAGTCCAGCTCCGGCTTCTTCTTTTTAAAAAAAATATTTCAAACTTTTATGAAAAATTACAGTTATTTTCTAATTTCGCCAGAGGTACTAACTTCCTAGCTTAATTGGATCTCATCAGATTTTAAATGAAATTAATTCCGCTTTAAGGTAGAAACACAACAACTGCAGCTGTGTAGCTCAGCTCCTCATTTACAGTAGAAACATAATCACTGTAGCTGTGCAGCTGCAGAAATTCCTATCATTCATTCGGTGCCAAATTGTAATGATATTATTTGGTGCTACTATGAACTTTGACTTTGAAGAAAAGGATTTTTCTAACGATACCTTCCGTGTGCATCTTAGTTAGGCATAGAGTTTTTTGCTTTTATTTTAATAATTTGCTTTAACATTTTGAGGTGGTTACGTACTCATTGGAGGTGCCATCTGTATGGAATTGCTCACAAAGCAAGGTTGGAGTTCTGCGTATACCGTCGAAGCTGTAATCATGCAAATAGCCGCCACATTAGTAAAAGGAAAAGCAAGAATTCAGTTTGGAGCTACCAAGGTTTATTTTTTAATATCACAATTTTAGATTAAGCGTATTATTAATTAATTTCTATTTTAGGCTTTGTCGCAAGGCCAATACAGTTTAGCTCGAGCACAACAGAGTTTTAAATCCTTAGTGCAAATACACGAGAAGAATGGTTGGTTTCTAAGAATACTTTAAGTAATCAGTTTTACTTAAATCAACTCCAATTTCAGGTTGGTTTACCCCGCCCAAGGAGGATGGTTAAGGAGGACGGTGGACCTTGATACTCTAGAATTTTGTCGTATATTTATTTTTAACTTCGTTTAATTTGGTTTCTTAAAATTTAAATATACTTAAACATCCATTATCACAATTATCAACAATTTATAAATACATCCAATCCCTATAAATATTAATGTACAACAAAATACTAAACCTACAATCTTAATCTCATGGAACACTTAAGCCAATATAAATTTTTTGCAAAGTGCATTGAATACCTTTCACTTTTTCTTAAATCGGAATGTGTTAAATCAGTTTTATGAAATACTACATACTTTATTTTCGATATAGACATATTTGCGCAGTAGCTAACTGCTGTTTTTAAGATGTCGTGAATTCGTTCTCCTAATTTCGTATTTCGATTCTTTTATTATTTAGTTCTGTCAACTTTAGTAACTGAAATATCAAATGCTCAAATTTATGAGCAATTTAAGATCTCAAATTTATGTAAAGTCATTTCAAACTAAATGAAAACTGTTGCCTCGGAACAAGAAAATTGCAAACATGGTTTTATTTGAAGAAAACTAAGCTTGAAATGCGTATAGTAGTCGTCAACGGACGGACGAATGTCTTGGAAACCAGAATTAATCGACCTTAGAAAACAAAAAAACGTTTCAAAAGGTCCGTGTTATTTGAAAGTAATTCTACACAAGTCGCAAAAACGGCTATAATTTTCCTCTTGAATCCTTAAGTCTGGTGGTAGACAATACACTTACTCATCCTTCTGCATTTTACGTCCGAATGGAAGCGTCAGATCCATTTCCAAATCCTCTTCATTATTAGGTTATCTATAGTAAAGCTAATACTGCATTTCATCCATTAAGATAGCTTGGAAAAGATTCGTCCCAAAGAACTAGTCTTGTGACTAACATTTTAAAACTTCATGCATTATTTTTGAAAAACGACCATATAAAAATCACGACACGCTAAAATGGAACTTTAAACCAGTTTATTATTTCGTTAAAGGAGAGTGATAGAAAGAGCAGAGCGACAGACTCAAATCGATAACTCTAAAAAAGTTTTTTGCTTTCAAATTTTTTACCAGACTAGATATTTCTTATCGAATTAATAATAATAATAATAACAATAATTTGTGTCTCGATGCGACTTCTTTAAAGTGAAATCTACACAGAACTAATTTAAGTAGCTAAGTATTTCATTTTCTGAAACGGTGAAACGGTGAAGCGTGCATGCGTAGATTTACGTGTAGATAAACGCGTATCGAATATATGGACCGGAACATGTTTGAATTTTAGATTTTCGAATGATTTCTTTTAAACGTAGTTAAGTAAAATTAACTGATATAAAAATAAAATATCCAGCTGTAAAAAATAGAAGCCAAGACAAACTTGTATATTAAATACTGTTAAACACGAAAAATAGATAATGTTCTTTAGATTAATACTTATACAAAATTAATCGAAAACGATACACTCACACATACATTATTTTCAGGATTATGCTATAATCGGAAATCTTAAAGTTATAATTCTTTTACTTGTCATATGTATTACATTATAAATTATACGTATATTAAATGGAAAAAAATAAAGTAATTACGTTCTTACTGAAATGGGTGTGCAATGTTTTTGTGGTAAAAGTCGAATGGGTTTTAAAAACAAAATATTTAATCAGTTTGATGCTATTTAATACTAAATTTTTCCGGGCCGGTGATGTTATTTTTAACTCTCTTTCTTTAAGGGCTCAAAAAAGTAAAGCAACCATAATTTATATAACGATATCACTGTAAAATATATCAATTATATGTTATATAATTGACAATTATAATGTATCAAAAAATGTATCAATTGCAAAAAGTTTACTCAACGATGCCCTTTGAATGAACTCATGGCAACTGATCATAGCGCTTGTCTATTTTCTGGCAGCAATGTAGACAACATAATTGGCATTGGAAATTTTCGAGTCCGCATTATACAGGTACTTTTTATACATGTACCCTTTACGAACGAGTTTGATTCCGGCAACTACGTCGTTAAGCAAATTGGTGGGTAGTATTCGCCACTGATCGACACTCAAACTGAGAAAGGAGCTCGAATTTCATTTGTTTTTATACCCTACACCCGAAGGGATGAGGGTATATTCACTTTGTTCTTCCGTTTGTAAGGCAATAAAGTAGGCGTGGCAAGTATAGAAAAGTATATGTATTCTGGCTCAGAATCACCTCCTGATTCGATTTAGCTATGACCGTCCGTTTGTCTGTCCGTCTGTCTGTGGAAATCACGATTACAGGAGAACGAGTAGAGGTGTCGTCATGAAATTTCATGACATGAATGGCATGAATATTCTTTGTTATCCTACGCTGTTTGGTATTGAAAATGGGGAAAATCGGACCAGTGCCACGTCTACTTTTTATAGAAAATATGCACTCATCCGTGCTTTAAGCTCAATTTCTTGGCTTGTAGACCGAATTTTAAGGTAACATTTTATTTCCGAGTCCACCATCTTAGACTAAAATATACTCTCAAAAATAAGCGTGACACGCCCACTGATATACTATACCATGTAATAATGTGTTTGGTAGGAAAAAACGTTGTTGTAGATGAGTTAATATATCAAAATTTGCTCCCTGTAAATTTAAAAAAGTAGGTGTCACCCGCCCACTTTTTATCACTTCGACAGATGCGGGTGTAGGGTATATGAGCTTCGGCCAGGCCGAAGATAACGCTCTTGCTTGTTTATTTATTTATTTAAACAAACTAAGCACATCGCTTTATAGTTTTCCAAAAAAGTTCAAATTTCAAAATAAAAACATTAGATTAGAAATTAGATAGAAAGTTTAAAATTTCCCGTTCAACTATTAAAATATTATTATTAACAGTATTAAGAGTATTAAGTATTAAGTATTAAGTACAGTATTAAGAGGGCTCGTTGAGCAGAGCAGCTAGTTCTTAAAGTCGTACTCCTATAGTGGACTGTATTTCACCTAATATGTTACTGATAGTGTCTAGAATAATTTTATACTAGAGAAGTGAAACAAAAAGTATGTTAGAAATTTTCCACGTTTTCTTATTTACACTTTCAATGTATGTAAGTTAATAAAAAAAAATTAAATATAAAATCTTATTACTAATTTGCATTCGCAGCCACTAAACCGTTAGAATAGAAGTCTCTTTAGCCATAACGGACTGTTTTAAAGTAACTCCAGTATCATCTTGCCCAAAGTAAACTAATTCGTCCGGATATTCGGAAATTTTCGCCGCTTCCATTAATAACTCTAATGACCCTTGCAGTTCCATCAGATCGTAGGTAAGTTTAGTTTCCTTTTGCAATGCTAAGGAAAGGCGAATAAACTGTTTACCTAATTCACCGGTAAATTCATGGAAGCTATCTTCGTATACGTCCAACAGGATCATTCCAACGTCAATTAGTACAGGCATAAAGCGATGCTCACCAATGAAGCGGCAAACAAAAAGTATAAGCCGCTCTAGGGATTTATGGGTGCGACCACACACGGCGCGATGTAATCCTTTACGATGTATAAGTTCCTGAATTACAGTAACTGTAACTTCTGGACTTTTGTTAGTAACGCTTGGATGCAAAACCGCGTCGAGACATTTTACGTATTCATATTTGCGTAAGAAATGATCATATTGAGCCTCCTTCGGATTTATTTCTTTTTTAATGGCATGATCTACTCGGATGCTAGTAAGACGACGTTCTTTTTCAAAAGGTAATTTCGAGTTATTGTGGCGATCTGCTTCCATGTTCTGAATGGATATCAGTCCATCAACCATGCCGCCAACAACGGTTTGGTCATTTTGGGCTACACCCAAACTTAATATAGCATTGGGAAATTTAAGAGTGTATACTGGCTGATATGAAGCTACATCGTAGATTTTCACATGGCGATCTAGACCCCCGGACAATATCCTCTTTCCGTTGGATCCAAGCCTCAAGCAGGTTACTGTTTTGTGATGCTGTGAAAGCTTTGTTAATAGCCGACATCCTATGAATTATTTTTAAAACAGTTTTACGACGACTTAACTTATTGTCAGTGTCAATTCATTACCTGCGAAAGCATCCCAAACGCGTACTTCGGTTCCACCTGCACTGATGAAAATACCACCACTAGGCAGGAAGAGCAGCGATTCAACAGGGCTACCATGATCTACAGAACATGACACTTTCTGCGTTCGGATGTCGTACAATTTAATAACACCATCATAGCCACCGGATAGAACAACATCCGTTGAAACAGGATTTACGGCACCGGCACGGATATAATCATTGTGCTCTTCAAACGTATGTACCGCCTTTTCTGTGGCAACATCCCAAATCTTCACTGTCCTGTCGTCAGAGAAACTCGCGATGCGTAGCTTATCACTTGTAAAAAAAGTACGGTGTACAGGGGCCTTGTGCCCCTTGAATAATCGTAAGATATTTTTGCTGCATGTATCAAAGAGTTTAACAAATCCCTGTTCATCACCCGCCACAAGCAAACGCCCGTCTTGCCGAAAAGTTGCTCCGTAAGCTGTCTCCTGGAAACGCGACAGATTCTTCACCACCAGCTTTGTTATGGGATTGTATATCTGCACACGCACAGAGCATGTAACCGCAAAGTAGTGTGGTTCAATGGCGCAAAAATCAACGTAATCAATTGCACCAAATTCCTTAACCAACGTTGGAACCTACAAATAATGTGTGTTAGTACGTATTTACTTTTCATAGAATATGTTTTTTGCAACTGGCTGGATTATTTTAAAAATCTGTGAAACGGAAAAGGCCACGAAAAAAAGTGCTTAAAGAAATATTGAATAATCTAGGTTTGAAATGGAATAAATCTTGAGAACGTGCTACCTTTAAGTCCTACTTCACCTGGCCTCAAATAAGCCTTACCGATAATCGTTTCCAATATGATCTATCCGGAGATATCACAACTCCAACTTTATTATATTTGTTCACATTTAGTGGTTTAAAATTAAACATTTTGTTAGAAAAATTATCAAAAATCGAGGATTTCGATTCCAATACTAAAAATATTGCCTTGTAACCGGTATTTGTTGTCCTCTGTCATTTTGGGGTGAATTACACAATGTATGGTCAATATTTGCATCGGTAGACGTAGTAAACACTTGACAGCCAAAGCACATTGCGGCAGCGGCAGCAACAGCAACAGCAAATTATATAGAGGCTTATGGGTGCTGCCGCTGCCCTGAAAAATAGATTCTATTACGGCAGCAAGCAAAACTCTCTTTTTTCCACTCTCTTTTTCACTCAGTGTTGCCAATTTTCACTGAAAATTAGACAAATTGTATTGAAAAATATACGGAGATTAAGCTCTCTTTCAAGACGAGAGAATGGGATACAGAATACAAAAACAAATAGCCAACTTGCTGTCGCTGCTCTAATGTAGTTTGCTGAGCAGCGAGAGAGAGTTGCTGCCGCTGTCGCTGCCGCAATGTGCTTTGGCTGTGAAACGAATTTAATGCCTCAAATTGCGCCTGCGAGTTCACATTAAGGCAACGTGTCGCAGTGTTGCCTATGTTTTTTTTTAATATTTCCTTCTCCAGTTCGCCATTTTGCACTGAAATATGCAACCTGATGCAAAATGATCGAATATCCTTTACCTCTTCAAGTTCCCAGCTTTGAAAGTTGCGTGTCATTAGAACAATATAATCACTTCTATTCTTTCTGAAAACCGTGGAATTTGATGACTGGCAAGGGGGCGAGGGGCGTATATACTATTTTATCATTTAATTTAATTTAAATGATCGGACCAAGAGCACTAACAAACAACAAATGCAAAAAGAAAAAAATTTGAGCCACTTTTCAAAAGTAAATATAAGCCCAAAAAAATTTATATTACAAAAGAAAATCTATATTTTTTTACACAAACTTTTATGTTTACCGATTTCAATTTGTGGCAACACTACAAATTTCATACATTCATTGAATATATGAATCAAATTATTTTTGTCGTGTTTTGTTAAAAATTCCTATAACGTGCGTGAATTTTATAAAAGATTAATTTATCTCTAAAAAACTCAGCATTGATATGGTAAAAATAAGATTGCATTAATCGTTTAGTTTTAAAAGCTTATATTTTTAGAGTGCTTTATTCAACTTTCAAAGTTTATTGTCAGTAATTTTGCTGATGATTTGTACCTGTGCATACTTGCGTACATTGTTTCCGAGTATAATGGATCGGAATAAAACTGGGTAAATAAAATCCTAAAGAAGCGACTGGAAATCATTCTCCGGATATCTTCAAGTATTGTTTTCATTTAACAGTTTACTCGGCGTGTTTTGGAAACTTGCTAGAATAGGTGAACGAAAGTCGCCATATGTTGCAGTGGCTTGTTTGATAATGGCTTCATCCTTGTTATTTTGGACATGATTGTAGATTTTAGCTTGTATGTTTTTTTGAAGTATGTCTGTAATAAATAGTAACTATATACACTTCCTTATGGTGAAGGCTCAAAGAATGTTTTTCTTGGAAGTTCGTCATTTCAACGTAACGTATCCATATAAAAGTTAGCACAACAGCTCAAACACAATGCGGCAACGTCAGCTGAGGGAAATTGTACAGAAGCTTAAGGCGCTGTTCAGACATGGGACATATGTCGCACGAGGGACACGAATTGTTGTTGTTTTCCAGCAAAACTACAAAATGAACTGTGGACTATGAATAAATAAATCTGTCCCTTTTGGCCGCACTCACACAGGGGACATACGTCCCAAGTTTGGAACTATTCATTTCAAGTGTCCCGATACCACTCACACAGGGGAGAGATTGGAATGTGGGTTGTAGTGACACGTATGATTTTGCAACAAGATTTTTTAAAACGTTTTGCTACTTTTTAATACTTTTTTCCTAAATGGTAGTCTTTTCAATACTTTCGCAAATTATTTAATTACATTTCATTTCGTGATACCGCGCGTGAAGTTTGAAATGGAAATTTAAAAGAACT
Source organism: Conops quadrifasciatus (assembly GCA_949752815.1). Classification (NCBI taxonomy): domain Eukaryota; kingdom Metazoa; phylum Arthropoda; class Insecta; order Diptera; family Conopidae; genus Conops; species Conops quadrifasciatus. The sequence continues at coordinate 11,451,621 of OX457081.1, forward strand.
TCAAATTGCGTTAGTTTCGATGGCTATAGACTGTAGATGCATTATACATCATTCAGGATTAAGATGCAGAAATTATAAAGTACATTTTAAATACTGTGGAGCTATTGGAAGAAGCTCGGGGAGCTCGCCAAAGAATCTGTTGAATTAAGAACTGGCGAAATGAAAAAAATTCAAATGGAGCTTTCGCGGTTCTGACAAATAATATGCAAATATGCGATAAATATTCCTACCGAAATTATTTACGAATGTCGGAGGATAAGTTTATCGCATTAATAAATTTGGTAAAAAATGATTTGCATTAAGTTGAAACGTATATGCGGAAACATATACCACCTGATGAGCAACTGGCCGTAAATATTCTTTAAAATTTAATTTATTTATGCGCCAAATTATGCGTTTTCTAATAAAACGCAGTGAAATCGTAAACATTTTTAAACATAGAAGTTTAGTTCACAAGGCATCAAAATTTTTTACAAAATAGGAGAATGCGTGATTGTAAAATAAAAAAAACTTTTTGCAAACAATAATAGAAGTTCGTGTTTTGTAGTCCTAACAAAAACAAAAGTACAATTAACTTATTAACGATATATTTTTTATGTTAATTTAATTGATTTTAATGTTAATTCAATGTTTTCATTTAAAACATTCGGAGATTCGGAGAAAGTAATAGACTTTTTTCCTTTGCAATCTATCAAATTTTAGTATTGCTGTTGTGGTTTAAATAATGTAGATTTTTATACAATAAAAATAAATTTCTATTCTTCCAAATATGTTGAAAATGCATACCTGATTTCAGGCATAACATTTTTTTTCACTAGTACGATAACTCTGCTTTTTCGTGTCCCCAGTAAAATCCAGGGACACGAGTGTCGCACGAGGGACAGATTCATTCGTTCATAGTCCACAGTTCATTTTGTCGTTTTGCTGGGCAACAACAACAATTCGTGTCCCTCGTGGGACATATGTCCCCTGTGTGAGTGCGGCCTTTGCGACACACGTGTCTCCTGAAATATCAAGGGACACGATTAAGCACAGTTGTCGTACTAAGTCCCTGCCTACACGAGTGGAAGAATGGACGATTGTGCAAAAGAGAACGAGAGAATATGAATTGGTGGGATAGAGATAGCAAAGTTGCGCTCAAAATCCTTTCCGCCTTTGAAGTTCATTCAGATTCATCCTCTCACGCTCTCACTGAAAATTGACAACTTTGTACAGAAAACAAAAACAATTTCACAAATTGGTCATTAAAAAATTGGCAATGTAAGCCCGCACTCACACAGGGGACATACGTCCCCAGTTTGGAACTATTCATTTCAAGTGTCCCCGATACCACTCACACAGGGAACAGATTGGAATGTGGGTTGTAGTTACACGTATGATTTTGCAACAAGATTTTTTAAAACGTTTTGCTACTTTTTAATACTTTTTTCCTAAATGGTAGTCTTTTCAATACTTTCGCAAATTATTTAATTACATTTCATTTCGTGATACCGCGCGTGAAGTTTGAAATGGAAGTTTAAAAGAAATTCAAATTGCGTTAATTTCGATGGCTATAGACTGTGGATGCATTATACATCATTCAGGATGAAGATGCATAAATTATAAAGTACATTTTAAATACTGTAAAGCTATTGGAAAAAGCTCGGGGAGCTCGCTAAAGAAGCTGTTCAATTAAGAGCTGGCGAAATGAAAAAAATTCAAATGGAGCTTTCGCCGTTCTGACAAATAATATGCAAATATGCGATAAATATTCCTACCGAAATTATTTACGAATGTCGGAGGAGAAGTTTATCGCATTAATAAATTTGGTAAAAAATGATTTGCATAAATGATGAGCAGCTGGCCGTAAATATTCTTTAAAATTTAATTTATTTATGCGCCAATTTATGCGTTTTCTAATAAAACGCAGTGAAATCGTAAACATTTTTAAACATAGAAGTTTAGTTCACAAGGCATCAAAATTTTTTACAAAATAGGAGAATGCGTGATTGTAAAATAAAAAAAAACTTTTGCAAAAAAACTTTTTGCAAACAATAATAGAAGTTCGTGTTTTGTAGTCCTAACAAAAACAAAACTACAATTAACTTATTTACGATTTATTTTTTATGTTAATTTAATTGATTTTAATGTTAATTTAATGTTTTAATTTAAAACTATTCAGTAAAATAGATATAATACACGTGAAGATTGATTCGAAAAAAGTAATAGAGACTTTTTTTCCTTTGCAATCTATCGAATTTTAGTATTGCTGTTGTGGTTTAAATAATGTAAATTTCTATACACTTTCTTCCAAATATGTTGACAATGCATACCTGATTTCAGTCATAACAGTTTTTTTCACTAGTACGACAACTCTACTTTCTCGTGTCCCTTAACTCGACACGTGTTAACTTATCGTGTTAACTTATTCACGATTTATTTTTTATGTTAATTTAATTGATTTTAATGTTAATTTAATGTTTTAATTTAAAACTATTCAGTAAAATAGATATAATACACGTGAAGATTGATTCGAAAAAAGTAATAGAGATTTTTTTTCCTTTGCAATCTATCGAATTTTAGTATTGCTGTTGTGGTTTAAATAATGTAAATTTCTATACACTTTCTTTCAAATATGTTGACAATGCATACCTGATTTCAGTCATAACAGTTTTTTTCACTAGTACGACAACTCTACTTTCTCGTGTCCCCAGTAAAATCCAGCGACACGAGTGTCGCACGTGGGACAGATTTATTCGTTCATAGTCCACAGTTCATTTTGTCGTTTTGCTGGGAAACGACAGCAATTCGTGTCCCTCGTGGGACATATGTCCCCTGTGTGAGTGCGGCTTAATAGGGCACTTTATAACAGTTAATTGTCAAAACCGAAACAACCCGGCATACGAACCGATTTATCGTGTGGCCATAACGTTCATGGGAATGACTTTCATTCCTCCACTGGTGTAGACAGGGACTAACGAAAAAAAATATATGTCTGTAATCAGGTATGCATTTTAGTGATATTCAGAAGGAAATGTTAAGGAAATGTCAAATTTAACCAAAATGAGCCACAGCAACGCGCAACGGGTACTTCTAGTATTATATAAATTTATATAATAAAATTTATATCAGAATTTCGGTATTCACAACCAGTGGAGAATATAAAGAGTTTTCTAGTTGTCACAACTTAACCAGAATACCAGTGATGACTTCGAGTGACAAAAAGAATGACATATATGTTATGAATGACATGTCACAGCTCGCCAGAATAGGACTGTTAATCCAAATAATTATTGATGCTGAAAAATTTCACACCCTCGTTTTAATGAACTGAAAACCCAGATTATTAAAAAACTCAGATAATTATGTTAGGTAACTATTAAGCACGGTATAATAAAATTAAGTTTACAAAGGTTTATATTCAAGAAGTAATAAAAAGCATTAAATGGTAGCAGAAAGGTATTAAATTCTATCAAAAAGTATTAAAAAAATCTTGTCATAAAATCAACCAGTCACTACGACCCACAATTCAAATGGGACACATGTGAACTCTACATGTAAATCTGAACTCTAGCAACTCGAAAAATTGTAGAACTGAACTCACACACTCATAAAACACCAACCCCAGTAGGACATTTGTAAATTTTTACAACGCACCAGGACGCGTAAAGCAGAGATAATTGCATAGTCAGTTTGATTTTACAATGTTTTATTTTACGTAAATTGTTCATAGAATAGGTCATACAGTTTCTGGTATAAAATAGTGGCGAATTTGAGCGTATAAAACCATTTACATTAGATTTTTTTTGTGTTAATCTGCACTTGCAATGATTTCTAACCTTAAAATACTATTCCCGAATAGGTTCTAATTAAGTAATAAGCTATTTAAAAGTAAAATGGATATTAAATAGACTAAATATTGGCATAAATCTCTATATATAAAAATGAAAGTCCTGACTGACTCATCAACGCCCAGGCTAAACGCTTAGACCTAGAAAGCTGAAATTCTGCAAAGACGTATAAAAAAATTTATACGTCTGATGATGTATACATTTATGATGTATACAAGCACTAAGAACGGATATTTCGAAATTCTACCCTTAAGGTGGTGAAAAGGGTCTGCAAAGTTTGTATGAGGAATATTTTATTTGTGGTCAGATTTGCTTGAAACTTGGTCTTAATACTCTTTGGTATAATTAATCAAATACATATTTCGGCATTTTTCAAAATCTAATCCCTGAAGGGGTGATAACGGGTTGCAACGTTTGTATGAGGAATATTTCATTTGTGATCGGAGGCAACACACGCTTTCTAACCATTTGACCAGAATAAGCCTCAGCAACGCGGGGACGGGTACATCTAGTAAATAAATAAAAATTGATGTCTTCGAATTCATTACTTATATGAATAATTAATTAAGCTGCTATCTCAATACAAACGATTTGACTTAAAATCAGAATTGTCATTGGGGTCTCAAAGCTGAACCCTCTCCGACCCGATCACTCTTCATTAGGGGCCTTATAGTTGAGTTTCTATTTCCAATTAACCCCTTCCCCTCGATTAATAAACGAAACGAAGGCATATATTTAAACTTTTTTTGCGGAAGATTTCTACGGAGTCTATGAAACTGAGCCTTAAATCTCTACGCCACGACAGTAAACAACGGAATTTTTCCGTCTGAACAGCTTATAGGATTTCTCTGTATTACAACCAGGCGGAAAAATCGCCACGCGCATAGCGATTAACAGCCAAAGCACATTGCGGCAGCGGCAGCAACAGCAACAGCAAATTATATAGAGGCTTATGGGTGCTGCCGCTGCCCTGAAAAATAGATTCTATTACGGCAGCAAGCAAAACTCTCTTTTTTCCACTCTCTTTTTCACTCAGTGTTGCCAATTCTCACTGAAAATCCGTCAAATTGTATTGAAAAATATACGGAGAGTAAGCTCTCTTTCAAGACGAGAGAATGGGATACAGAATACAAAAACAAATAGCCGACTTGCTGTCGCTGCTCTAATGTACTTTGCTGAGCAGCGAGAGAGAGTTGCTGTTGCTGCCGCTGCCGCAATGTGCTTTGGCTGTAACGCGTTCTGTCTGAATGCAACTTAAAGTACAATAGAGCAGTAGCCAACCTAACTGGAACATCAAACCAATGAATCAAGTCAATATAATTTATACTGAAAACACCTTTTTTTACACAATTGCAAACTTTTGTAGTTTTCTTTATGTCGAAATCATATGGTTTTTGTTTACTTTTTCCATAAATAGTTGGCAACGTAATGTACAACGTAATGTCGAGGTAGCTGTCTGAGCTTGCCTTGGTTATTAGTGGTGTGCCCCAAAGTTCTATCTTAGGCCCCATTTTATTAGGCCTCATTCTGAAGTTTTTTGCGGATGACGTGCAGTTGCTGCTGTCTTGTGATCTCTTGGATGGTGGTAAGACTCGGGCTATGGTTGTGTATAGGGGGTCTGCTAGAGAGTGGATATTGCCCATTATGTCAATCTGCAGATACCATACATAGGTCATGTTAAGAGTTTGGGGGTTGTTATTAGTGAGGATTTATCCTGGGACAGGCATGTGTCGCTACTTTGCGGCAAAGTATATGGTATCCTGAGAAAGCTCTATCCAATTAAGCACTTCCTTACAGTTAATACTGGACGGACTTGGTCAAATCATTGATCGTGTCACTTGCATGGTTGTGAGGTATACAGAGGGTGTAGTGGTATCTCTGCGTAAGGTAGAGGTTTGCTTGAATGCTACTATCAGGTTTGTGTACTCTCTCGGTATTAGAGGCAGGATTTCCCATTTGCGGGAGAATATCATTGGAAAGGATCTAACTTTTCTGTTAAAAAGTTTTGCTTTTATTCAAAAGTATTAAGTTCTGGGCCCCTGCCTTTCTTTTTGGTGAGCTGGTCTTTAGTTGCTCCGCTTGTACTGCTGTTCTGATTCTCCCAAGATTTATTTCTCGTGATATGGGATGTTTGTTCCTGGTTCGGGGTGTAGAGCCATTACGGGTATTTCTGCGTTTACAGCAGAGGCTGGTCGTTCCCTGAGTGGTGGTTAACCTTTATTCTTTCTTCTCACTCCCTCTCATTTTGTTGGGTTTGATTTTTGTGCCTATGTGTCAGTTGGCTGCGGTGAGCGGTTTCGTGGTTGTGGTGAAGTGAGGCTTTTCTTTCCTCTTTCTCTATAATTTTAATAGTAAATTTAATTGAAATTTACCATATTAAAAATGTGTAAACAGTGATTTATTTTTCTCCCTCCTGTGCACTCTTAGTGTAATTTATATAAGGCTTTGCTAGCCTTCTTTGTACTTCTTTAGTTAATATATGAATAAATAAACTTAATATAATATATTATAACTGGCTGTACTTCTTTAGGATTTAGGATTTCTCGTTTAAATATAAAAAAAACAGTAGTACGAGATATATAAACAAGAATAAACCCATATTAAATTTACTTTAAAAAAACTAGCTTTCATAATTCCATAAGTCCCACATCCACAGATAATTTCTTTCTAGAAAGTGAATTTGTGGCAACATACATACATATCAGTTTTTATTTCGAGAATTACCAATATCTATCTCGCTTTAATAAAACTATTCGGCTCAGCTCAATCGGATGCAGTATAGACAAGTTTCGTATTTCGGTTCGCATTGTTACCTTTCATGTCAACAGTTTTTGTGTAAAAGTGGAATTCATGTGTATGAAGTAAATAAATATGCTTTAATAAAAATATACAGGAACTCATCTGCGGTTAATTTTTGCTAAAACAAATTTGTATTTTAATAGTGAGCGAATTTCAGCTTGCCCGTGTGATTCTGGCAAAACTCCATCTCCCAATTTTGACATTCAGACATTTTGATATAGTTCTCAATGTTGGGTCATTTGGATAAGTCTTCTATATCATCATAATAATATTTGAGAAAACAAGGTAACTAACATGGTGAATCAGTGGATATATGTCATTTATTTTGTTCATCTCATTGGTAAAACCCGTAATACTTATTAGTGACCGTACATATAAATAAATATACACCAGCGGTTAGATCTACAAATTTTTTCGTTTGTTTCGTACTACGTATGGACATCTCTAGCATAAACTTTGGTAAGTGACTAATTTATAAATAAAAAATATGGGTTTGGTTTTAAAAGGGACTCAGAAATTTGTGAAAATGAATTAATTTACTTTTTAATATATACTTTTTAAATTTGGTTTCCTAGAGGAATTATCTCCGATAGGGCCACATGTTCACAATATCACCCTAAAATATATATCTATTCACAATAAAACCTTCGTGTACACTTGGCTTTAGTTAATAGTTCATAAATTCCTAACTTTTATCCTGCTTACTCTTCTTAGATTTTAGGTCATAACAAGCTTGTAAAAAAGAGAAAGCTGCAGAAAGTGGAATCGCCATTTCCTTTTCAGTAAGGAACCCTTTCAGTATATCTAAAATTTATACTTGTTCGTTGTAGAAATAATAAGCCTTTTCATTTCGTTAAAGTTAGTCCAGTTAGAAAATTGGCAGTTTAACAAAGCTTATTGATTCATATGAATTTGTTGCTGGCTGTTACATTAAGGTTAGCATGTTTTGTTGAATAAAAAATAAAAAATGTTTTAAAGGACGCTCTGCGTTAGGTACGGGCTTTGAAATCAAAACAATTTATTGGTGTATTATTTCTGAGTTCATATCTCGTCACATTTGCTATTATTGATACGTATACATGTTTATAAGTGCACATAAGATATATCCGAGTTTTCTAGTTTGTTAAATTTGTCCTGCGGTGTTTTGCTTTGCTTTTATTTATGGATGATAATGTGATCGAGGACTCTGAATGTGGAAGTTTTTAAGGTCTTCGCCTCAAATTTTGATTATTTTTTATTTTGACTGAGTTCTTGCCTAAACTTTATATTTTAATTATATGGAATAGATCAACTTTAAATAATCGAAACAATAGTTTAAGCACTGTAAAGCGATGGCTAGCGAATCGCCATCTTTTCTTCTTTGCGAACCTAACATTTTCAAGACAGTTTATTGTAATTAATTTTTATTATAAACTGATGATAACAAATCAATACGTACATGTTCATAAATTTGTATTTTTCCGCAAGGGCATACTTAGGTTAATTAAAAAAACAAGAATTTTCCCCATTGAATTGTTTATTAAAAAGTTTTCCAATAAGTCTTCACCAGAAAAGTGTTGGTGTCACGCATTGATATCCCAGTGGGAATATTCGTAAGGTGCTTACGAAATAGTGTACGACTTCCCCCTTATTTTGTAGGTGGAAAAACCATGCTACTAAATATAAGGCAAATTCCGTGTACCTCCAAATATAGCTTACATTTAGAAGCGAGTAAAGGAATGCGTTATTGAGGCTTCGTTGCTATAGAGAAAAAGCTAAATAGCTTTGCATTCAACATACTTTATTTTATAAGGCAAAAAATGATGAATGCTTACAATTTCCGTAGGTTAGAAGGCGAGTATGTAGCCAGTTGTTATTACTGACAAATTTTAGACTGACATCAATCGCTCATTACTTCTACCTTACGTTCTCATTCATACATACTTCATTCATACTTATTTAATAAAGCACATTAGGCATCCATTCCGACAGTTTCCGAGCAGTCCTAATCAATGAAACCCAGTTTATTTTTGTAAAGGAAGTCGTAACGACATTAGATAATATTTATGCTTTACAAAATCATGAATGAAAAGGCGGCCATGTCTGTGTAAAAGGAATGGGGATTTGGTATGGAAGATCGGAGGCCTCCTGAATGAATAATAAGGTGGACGTAATGCATTATGGAAGCATTCCGTTTCCCACTGGGATATTAACAATTTGTATTGAATAAGTAAAAATATCAATTTGTTTTATTTATTTGAAAGATCAATACTTGGCTTTAAGATTTAAATGATTTTGGGCATATGGCCACCGCAACTCTTTAGAGGTCTGAAATCGCACGGCTTGTGAGGGCAATTGAAAGGTATATAAGGTCCAATAATTTCACCGGCGTATAAACAGAATCAAGAGGTGCGTTTTTGTGAATGTAAGGGAGTCTGTAGGGTCTCTTGATTGGATTGGTCTCACTCAATATGCGGAAATTTTGCTTATTAGGCCAATCGGTGAAAGAACGACGCTTATGATAATCTCGTGACTTTAATTTCTGTACCCGTTCAATCTTATAAGGGTGCAGGGCAAAATCTTTGCGCTAAACATTCCCGTAGCGGACGGCCAGAGCCCCAGTTCTTGCGTTCGACGACGACTCGATAAGTTTGGAGCGGCAGTATTCTCTTCATTGTGCACATTCCTATGGCGTGACGGTTATGTGCGCCATAAAAATCACGAAGTCGTCTATAAGTTGCGCGAATTGGCGAGTGATTTTCCGAGTAAATTTGGGTAATTTGGTACCGTTGTTGAAGCGTAAGGCCTCCCTCAGACTAAGAGCGTAGCGCAGCGTACGTATTTTACGACAACTGTTTTTAGACGACGACGACGGGTAAAAGTGAGCTTTTGAATAAGCGTGTAAATTCTATTTTTCAGCTGTGAAAATCGTCTTTCCAACCAAAAAGTTTGTTTTCAAACAAAAATTCTTGCATTTTCCAAACTATATAAAAGGAATTACTCTTATATATTTTTTTCATTTCATTATTTAACTTTATTTCAAAGATTACATTCACGAATACATATATTTATCGTCGAGTATGCAGAATTGGCGGACGTGTAGGTAACATACCAAAATGTCATTATCTTCTCTACTTTGTACTGACTTTTAAGCTTTCTTAAATTAAATCTAAACGCTGTCGTCGATTGCATCGGCTTTTTTATCATTCTGCATTTGGTTATCATTCACCGTTGCATAAAAATCACTCTTTTCTGCGTCATTCTCACTTTCTGACTTACACGTAGGCACAAAAATCTTACATTGTGAAGGTTTCAGCAGGCTTACAGCTTAGCCGTGCAGCAGGCTTACAATCTCTTCGCCGTAGTCACTATGAAAGTCGTCTCTCCTTCATTTCCATCTTCATCCTTCACACCCTTCTGCTAAATATACCAATCAACAAGCTTTGTACCGTCCGCAAATGTTAGCTACAGCGGACTCCGTTCGGATATTCCACTTTTAGAATATTTTGTTTTCAATAATTTAAAACAGCTGTTTGTTATTTTTGAGAAATGTAACATAACAAACGCTAAACTTTCCTACAAATTTCCCTTAACCGAAGGATATCTAACCACAGATTGGTGAAAACGAAGTTTCTTAACCGGCAAGTAAGTTCTCAACCGGCGGTCAACTATCTTCAGGTTAACAGTAAACCTTACCGGACATTGTAAAATTGGCCCTTAGTCTGCGCGAGACCAATGGTAGTACTATTGGTCTAATGTTATATAATATAATGTTATATTAGTATATTCATACTAATGTTATGGTAGTCTATTCATGATGATTTGCCAGGGTATACATACTCATAAAAAGTGTCAAACAGTCAGCGTAATGTGACAGCTCGTATCACAGTCTTCTACCCAACCTACAATAACTCTATATGTTCACATCATTAATAACCAATAGTCCTTTTTAATGAACTGGACACCGAGATCAATATACGAGTACCTCTTTAAAAAACAGGGTTATAACTTATAGAGTGTGTTCAAAATTGATTGCATTGCAACTGAACTTTTTTTCAAAACCATTTTCACCACAAAGTGAACTGACCAAATATATTGACACGGTGTTTTCTGTTATTGTGACGTGCTCAACCTACTTTTAAAGAAAGAAACACCTGCTTTTTCGTGCTTTATCAAAAGATGGAAAATTGACTTTTGTCTAAAACAAGTTTATATCTTTTTCTGTTCGAAAGGCATGCATGTTATAGAACTATATCGTATCATCGTATAATTTTAATGTATGGTATAAAGTGGAAATTCTAATGCATACTGATTTTTCACAGAAAACTCTGTCTTCTAGTTTTTAAGAAGGGTAGGTCAGAAAAGCAGTCGGGAGCCAATTACAGCGTGGTCGTTAGCACTTGGCAGGCATGAACTTGGCGAGTGGCATTTGCAGTGTGCTTCCTTTATAACATGATAAAGATGGTTTTAGTGGATAATCGTTGGAGTCCCATGCAACCAGTCGTGCCAGGTGTTTGCATAGATGCATGTCTAACTAATGGGCAGAAAACCATCACAATGTTAGGTCTATTATGTTGTTTTTTTGGACAAATTTTTAAGCTAAGACGCATTATTTATTGGGTATTTATTAGTTGGTCGTGGCGACTGCTGACACAACGTAGAAGGTTCATTATGAAAAACTATTATGTACTTAATTTAATTAAAAACCCTTCTAAAAGATGAAATTTTGTATTTAGAATTGTTTTAACATCTAGTTAGTTGTGCACCCTTTTTGGCTATAATCGGTTGTGTCTAAGGGGCACTTTTCTTATAGGATTTTGTTAAACTTTGTATATAACTCAAAAATTAGTTATAGTTTACACTTAGTACACTAAGTGTGTAGCTTGGTTATAATTGGTTGTGGCGAAGGGGCACTTTTTTAAAGGATAAAATTTTATAAATAACTCAATTAATAGTCGTACAAGGACTGTATGCATGTGTTGCACGCATCAGGTTTTTAAAATTTCATTTTACAATTTTCAAACTCCAAAATGGTCGACAAATTTTTTGCAGAAGCAACCATTGCTATAAAATAGGTATACTTGTGGGAAAATATGCGGAAAAAATATGTTAAAGCCATTGAAGAATAATACGAATAATTATAAAGAATATTAGTTCTTCTTTTAGAAGTTGACAAAGTTATGAAAACTTTTTTCTTTTCTGCTAGAATTTGGCAATAATGCAAGAAAAAAATCCAATCGAAGTTATCATAATTTTTTCTTAAAACCTCGCAGTTCACGACCCGATTATTAAAGCGACATTAGCGCTTATCGCTCGGCACTCGGCTTGTCTACTCAAACGAAGAGGAACTGTACTCGCGCCTCAGCACTTTATAATCAGAGTGTTGTCGGAAAAAGTTGCTGATAAATACCTACGCATACGAGTACAAATGTGCGGCAAAAGCAAAAACAATTATTTGAACAGGTTAAAAATAGGTTGTTAAAAATCAACAGTTATGACTCTGACTCTCTTATTGGATCTTTGCAGTTAAGCTGCAATACTGAAAATCGTTCACTCTTGCTTATAACGTCAAAGCGAATGAACGGCTTTTTAAATAAACGGTGGCTTTTGTTGTGTGCGGAAGTGTTTCTCAATTCGTTATATATAAATTTACATTTTATTTACAAGTCTTAGATAATAATAAATTTATTGTTTTTTAATGTTAAAAATTTTTCGAATGTAAGACCACGTGAGTGGTGCTCCGACCGCTGGCTTTATAAAAAAGCTCAGCGGTTATTCAAGCTGGATATACATATGTACATATCTGTACATATGGATATATCAAAGTTTTTCACTGTATTTTTGGTGAAAGTATAACAATTAGGTACTGATTCTGCAAACATAAAGTTGACATATATTCTTTCTATTCTTCGAAAAATTGTTTAAATATTAAAATGTACTACTAAAACAATTGATCTTATTAAAGAAGAACAATTTGTGATGTAAAAAAGTACGTTACGTTACTATTATTTCCGTGTTAATAGTTCCGCAAAAGAAAAAGAAAAACATCTCTTTTTATGTTTTTCTAAAGAATTTTCATTATCTCTTTAATATGTTTCTGATTAATTCACAAAAATATTTGATCCATGTTACTATTGTTAAATATTATGGTAATAGTTTAATAGTAACAAATACTACTAATAATTGTATGTACATACATATGTATGTACAATATTAATAAATAATAAGTTCAGTATTACTATTGTCATCTAACGATAATCGAGAGAAGAAGAACGAAAAAGTGGTGGGAGTGGTCATGAGGGGCTCGCGTGGAAAAAGTATTTCTATGTTAAAAAAATATATTATCAGCGATAAGTGTGGTGTAGCATAATCTTGTCATTGAAAATTACTTATTCCGTAACTACGAACGAACTATTTTCGCTTATCGTCTTTGGTGCATACTACACAGTGAGGCTTGACCTCTTAAAGGAAAGCTGATGTCCCTTCACGTCTCGACAACATCTTACTATTTAATACTGTTATAATGTTACGTTTGTGTTGGTGTGATGTCAGGGCTCTACAGGGCCAAAAACGTGGCAAAAACCTCGCCTCTGACTCTTTAAAACAACAATAAAATACATTTGACGAATAGGTCAAGCGCCACCGTGTGTAATACGCATCTTTTACGATCCTTTATTACGATCGATTTTGTATTAAAGGATAGTAAAAGACCATATCATATCGTCTTGGGGTCAAGCCCAAACCTAACCTAAGCTGTCATAAATTTTATTTTGGATTAGTGTTAAGTGCTTATTTATTATCTTCGTATTGCACTCGTGTTATCTTAAAATATGAATTTAAGTAAAAAATTAAAAGAATTTAATTAAGAATTTATTTTGTTTTGCAAAGTTTTCGTTAACATTATTTTTTCACAACCAACCATAGATCATATTGTTATTGCTATTGTAGTAAAATTCTACGAACTCATAGCAGATTTTCACACATTCGTATTTACGTAGGTAGTTTATATGGACATATGTATGTACGTCTGAATTCTACGAATGCAAATTGATATTGAGTTTTAGTGAGAAGTAATATTTTTCTATTTGACAGGCGTTAACGGCTCCATTCCAGGCCATAACCGAATTCGGTTGTTATTTAGAATTTGTAAGATTTCAGTGATTCGAATGCATAACATCTGAAATTGTATCTACATTTGCGTAATATTGTAATATTTTCTATTCTTATTTAAACTGGTTGCGAAGAGCATTCCAGAAATTACGACTTAGGTATGACAGAGGTTTTTTGAGAGTCACTAACTATCGAAAATCGTCTTTTTGTTGTTGTTTGGAAAACAAAAAGACGATTTTCGAAACGATTTCAATAGTTAGTGACTCTCCGAATACCTCCATTAATAAGTTATTGTTAAGGATTCTTTCTTTTGTGTCACATGAATTGTTGCTGATAGACAATGACGGAACTTCTTTCACTTTAATGATAGGCGAACATATGGCGCGAATTCCATTGCACATTTCAACAAAAGATATACAACTTTCTAGAGTATATATGTCAAACTATGTATATGCAAAATAATAAAAAGAGGTTTTTGCCATACTGCGTTGAAATTGTTTTAAGCCTTTAAAACGAATTTTATTTTTTATATTTTACTTGCAGAAAGCAATATTCGTACGAACGATCAAGATCTATCTGTATCTACTGCAGGGTTGTTAAACGTACGGTTCTATATGCTAAGTAGAGCTAAAGTGAACTTCCGCAGACATCCTGAAAAAAGCGACAACATTTGAATTTGAAAAAGAGTTTTATTCATTTGATATAAAATACTTGTGTTTTCTTTTGTAATTGTCATATTTTAGCAAAGAAAAACTATTTATGAGTAATATTGCACATTTAAGCGCAACTCCATCAACATCACCCTCATCGTTGACGTTGCCAACATCATCATCGTCATCATCAAAAAAGTCATTGCCTTCGTCTCCAGCTCTATCATCACCGGCAATTCAACTTTCAGCAACTCTACTGCAGCAATTCGATCATAAAACTGACGGCGATAGTAAAGAAACCGCAGCGGAATTTAAGCAGGCCACTTCGCCATTGCTTTCGCCCGCAGCTGTCGCTGACATCAATCATCAATCACTTGCGCGTTCCGTAACAACTACCAGCATCATGGACATGCCTTATAACAGCTCCCCGTCGCTACGCGTGCGCTGCACGTCACTGAATCAACTGAAAAAGACCGCCGATCTTACTATTGAGAATGAGCTGCATGTCTGTCCCAGTGTGATGTCCGAAGAGTTGCGCAAGCTTTTGCCGCCAACCTCAGAAACGGTCATGACTAAGCCGTTTCCTATACGTGGAGAGCGCGCCATCACCGACGTCACCACGCCCCATATTATAGCAATGGTTGGCCTGCCAGCTCGTGGTAAGACATTCATCTCGAAGAAGCTGGCCCGCTATCTCAACTGGATAGGTATCTCCACGCGTGTTTTCAACCTGGGCGAGTACAGACGTTGTGCCACCACAGCCTACAAGTCGCATGAATTCTTTCGCGCCGACAACGAGGAAGCTATGGCCATACGCAATCGTTGTGCTAACCAGGCACTTCACGACTCCTGCCAGTGGTTATTGAGTGGGCTGGGAAGCATCGCCGTATTTGATGCCACTAATTCAACGTTCGATCGCAGGCAACTGATATACGACATTGTCGTCAAGAAACATAATTTCAAGCTATTCTTCGTTGAGTCCATTTGTGATGATCCACAGATTATAGAACAGAATATAAAAGAGGTCAAGGTAAGCTCGCCCGACTATGTCAACATGAACACGGACTTGGTGGTGCGAGACTTTCTGCAACGCATAGAGCATTATGAGGAGCGGTATCAACCCGTTGACGAGGTTAAAGAAGCTCATCTCAGCTTCATGAAGATTTACAATGCCGGCAAGAAGGTGGTGGTGTACAACAATGAGGGCCACGTGGAGTCGCGCATCGTCTATTATTTGATGAATATACACATAACGCCACGCACTATTTATTTGACTCGACATGGCGAGAGTGAACATAACTTGAGAGGCCTCATTGGAGGCGATTCCAATTTGAGTGAAAGGGGACGCTTGTACGCCAGCGCCCTCTCCTCGTATATAGATCAGCAACAGATTGAAGGATTGCGCGTTTGGACGTCTTGGATGAAACGCGCCATTCAGACGGTAGCTGGTGTGCGAGCACCGCAAGAGCGCTGGAAAGCTCTAAATGAGATTGATGCCGGCCACTGTGAAGAAATGACTTATGAGCAAATTAAGGAGAAATTTCCTGAGGAGTTTAAGGCGCGAGATCAGAACAAGTTTGCCTATCGTTATCCACGCGGCGAGAGCTATGAGGATTTAGTTGCGCGCTTGGAGCCGGTCATAATGGAATTAGAAAGGCAGGGAAACGTGCTTGTTGTGTCGCATCAGGCTGTGTTGCGTTGCCTGTTTGCTTATTTCTTGGATAAGTCAGCAGAAGAATTGCCGTATTTGTATGTACCATTGCATACGGTTATTAAGTTGACTCCAGTTGCCTACGGCTGCAAAGTTGAACATATTAAGTTGCCAATTGATGCAGTTGACACGCATCGTCCTAAGCCCAAGATACCCGGCGATGTGTCATTGGGATTGGATGGGTTGAGCGGTGAGTTGTTAGCTGCTGATGGAGTTGGGAAGGTACTTATTGTGGGTGATGATGTGGCTAAGGCCAATGGCAGCGCTATTAATAACGGTTTCGCCGTAGTAGTTTCGGGAGATGTTGCTACTACCGGTACCCGTTTCTGACATAAGCCCAATATTTTACTGAAAAGGGGACTGCTGGCACAGATCCACTACAAATGTAAAACTTTTTAAGACCAAAATACTAGGGTGAAACTCTTAAATTGTTGTATGATAGACTATGGCAAACTAGAATAATTACAAAAAAAAAAAATAAAAACAAATAAAAAAAATAAATAAAATAAAAAAAAAATAAATAAAAATAAATGAAATAAAAGAAATAAAATAAATAAAAAAAATAAAAAAAAAAATAAATGAAAAAAAAATAAAATAAATAAAATAAATAAAAAATAAATGAAAAAAAAAATAAAATAAATAAAATAAATAAAAAAAAAATAAATATAATTAAAAAAAAGTAGAAAACAAATAAAAAAAATAAATAAAAAATTAATAAAAATAAATGAAATAAAATAAAGGTTAAAGATTTTTGTTTCAATTCTGTGCACTTAACCGATAATAATGGCTTCCATAAACATTTAAATTAAGTTATGTATATGTAAAGTTTATGTATTTTTGTGCAAAGTCAAAAACGCTGTTTTTATTTGTTAAACATTTTTCGAAATAATCGAATATCTTGGAATCGCAATAAATGTCTTCTTCAGTACTCTTTGGTGTTTTACTATGATTTTACTTAAAAGTATATTCTCTGTACAGTGTACTATTTCTGTAGTTTCTTCTCACTCACATAATTTTGTGTTTTTTTCGAAATCGAAACTTATAAAATATTGGTGATAAAACAAATCTGCTACGATGATTGCTTATTATATAATTTCCACAATTTTCCTCTTAAACTGAAATTATTTACAAAATCGTGGTCCGTTATAATTATATCGTTATAATTACATTTTAAATATATATTATTTACTTTGTTTATCCGTTTGTAATGCATTAAAGGAGCCGTCGCAGGTATAGACAATGTTTATTTTTACTCAGAGTCACCTCCTGATTCGATTTAGCTCTGTCCGCTGCATGCTTCTATCTGTCTGTCCGTCCGTCTGTGAAAATCACGATTACAGGAGAACGAATAGAGGTATCGGCTTGAAATTTGGCATGAATATTCTCTCTCATTATAAGTTGTTTGAGATTGAAAATGGGACTAAAATCGGACAGGTGTCACGCCCATTTTCGATGGTAAATATAAAATCATCCGTTTATAGAACCTACATTTCTAAGCTACGATAATAGGGCAGATCTAAAGATTGACAGATCTGAAATTGTATTCCCGAAATTACCATCTCGAACAAAGTTACTTCCCAAAAAATGGGCGTAGCCCGCCCTCTGAGGAAAGAAAAAAATTCAGCGTCATAAAATTCAGCGCACATATTCTCTGTCATAGAGCGGAGTGGAAATTTGTTTGAATGGAAAATGGAAAAATGAAAAAAATTTTTGAAATGGAAAATGGGGAAAATCGGATTGAGGACACGCCCACTTTTTCATCATCGTTTCGACATATGCAGGTGTAGGGTAAATAAACTTCGCCCAGGCCGGCCGAGTTAACGTTCTTTTTTCCGATATCTTTCCTTCAGTACTTTCAAGCGCAGTTTACCAAGTTACAGGTAACGTTAATCGTCGTTAACATGTTTTTATGAGTAAGAACTAAAGTTCTGCACATATCCATTTGTGTACTTGCTCAAAACAGGCTTGTTTTTAAAGTAATATATAATTTTACTTTGTTCAAAAAAGCTTTCATTTGTCGAATTTTGATAATATTCGTTTGAGTATACGTTGGTTGTCGAAATTTGTTTCTTGTTGACTGCGACCATCTGTACAAAAATGGATTTACGCTTTTTGGGGTCTTTGGAAGAAACAGGTCCTACACTGCCAACATTAAACAACAGCAAAGTAGAGTCAGTAACCGATGCAAAGCGTGCGTGCGAGGCATTATTACCATCCCCTTGTTGTGTATGTTCAAATCCACTTCAAGTAAATTCTTTTTGAAATTGTCTTATGGCTCATATGTGCCCATAATTATGAAAGTGGTCTAAGTCATATATTTCTTGTTTCGAGATATTTAATGAATTGCATTTGAATAAATTAAAAAATATTTTTACATTATGCGACATTTTAATTTTTAATTTTATTAGTCTTAATTAATGGAAATTTATTATGAATATGAAATTTTGTGTGAATTTCATACGATAATATTGTTTTTAAAGTTTGAATTGACTTAGACCATTTTCAAAATTAACTGAATGTCCTATAAATGACTTAAAGCAATAAAGAACTTTGAGTTTTATTTGAAACAATAATTTTATTGAAATAATTCGTGAACATTTATTAATTATTTTTAAACAGTAATCCATTTTTATCATTATTTCGAGTATTTAAGATTCTTAAAATGTTCCTGAAAAACTGGAGGGATGTACGGTAGTAAACTCATAATATCTTTATGTTTTTCTTCCGATACTGGTCTAATGCTGGTGTATAATGGAAGTAATTTAATATTTCCGTATATTTTTGGTCTTCCTCTTTTAGGTGAAAGATCCAAAACGTGAAATGTAGAATCATCTAAAGAAGTTTTATAAAACATTTTATAAGGTTCATTTTTCAAGAATCTCATCCATTGAATTTGTAGCCAAGAGACAGATTCGCCCGCGGTTTTTTTTACTCTTCTTGTTATTGTATCTTCTAATGATTTCGTTGAAATAAAATCCGGCTGCGACATTCGCTTTATCGAAAATGTATTGCTTCTTCTGCACTTTTCTATCAATTCATAATAATGCTCAGGGTGTAATAATGCTTTCCAAAGCGCCAAACTGAATTATATGGTTAGATAAACCGGAATGAAATTGTCGTTGTGGGGAACACGTGTATTAATTTATCACGTGCAATTTATCAGTTTAATATAACACGTGCAATTTATCAGTTTAATCTATTGTGCTTAATTTATCAAGCTCTGTTTAATTTATATTAATATAACACGGATTTAATTTATCAGTTTTAAAACTATAAATATATGTGCAGGATTTATTAAATATGTTTAACCCCAACAGTCGTTATTATTAAAATTTGATTGTCATTTATTTTATTATGTAGTTCAGAAACGCGTCAAAGAAGGCCACGTGCCATTTTCAAGTTGTTTATATAATTTCTTAAAATTTTTGACTTAGACCACTTTCATAATTAACACTAAATGAATTCCATATAATGTTGAAATTACAACCACTATCTAGTGGTTCATTTTTGACAATTTCGTAAAAATTACATTGAATACATTTAGTTTGAACTAATGTGGTATGAAATAACTGATAAACTCATTTTTTTTAAATTTTGACTTAGACCACTTTCATAATTATGGGCACATATGTCTTATGTTCAGTCATTTAATGCTATGTGTGCTTTCTATAGGCTGCCTTCTCTTGAAAAATAAAGCTTCACCTCACTTTACGACGTTATGCTTGGCATATCTTCTATAAGAACCAGAACATTTCTATGCGAACTTTTAAATAAGTCTTTGGGCAAAACAATAAATGGGCGTAGATCAAAATATTCAGAGAGAGTCTACAAGAAAAGAGAGTGAGTGGCCATAACTTTTGGCCATGATACCGTGTGAAACTTGGATTAATGACGTAGATTCTAGAAAGATGTTATTATAAATATGGAGGAGGCCTAGTTAGAATTTTTAAAAATTCTTAAAAGTTGCTGCAATCATGATTTACTACAAGATTATTTTTATAGAATTATATTTTTTGCTTCCCTGTCTGATATAGAGCAACTTTTTGTGGATTATAAATGTAGTATATATAAATGGGTCTCTGACCACATCGATGAACTGCATGAAGGGTTAACAGGTCGTGTTTTGACACTAAAATTTAAAAAAAAAATCGGAAACTGAGGTAATCGATTTCGCTAGTAAACTATTCATATAATAGAACTATTCCATAACTAACTATATAATACGAGTATCTATACTAATATTATAAATGCGAAAGTAAGCCTGTCTGTCTGTTACCTTTTGACGGTAACGGAGCACTATTCCACGCGAACGAAGTTGCGGGCAACAGCTAGTACATATATATGTATATATAAATAAAGACATAATTTTTTATTATTTCTTTTATCAAGAGTAAGGTGTATTTCTTTGCAAACGTTATAATAGAGAATTCCGGTTTCTCTTCGCCAAAGTATTTTTCTAGAAATTGAAAATCTTTTAAATCCAAGCATTTAAAATATTACTAAGAAATTGCCAAATATATTGTATATTACATTCCATTAATCAGTTATTTATATCGCTAAGATTGACTACTATTGCATATTTCTTTTATTATTTCTAATAAATTGAATTAATTCCTTTATTTTCAGTGTGAGACAAAGATGCATTAAATATAACTAACTCCATTAGCTATTGATGCTCCAGAATTGGCAAATAATACACAATTTGTAGGCGATAATTATCAAATATGTCAGCAGATAGATTGTACAAAGACGGTGACATAGTGTGGGTTAGACTGGGCAATAATTGGTGGCCTGCAGAGGTTATTGATGGCTACCGACAGCCGGTGGGATTACTAAGACAAGTCAAGTATGAGCCTTATTGCGTGGTAAAGTTTTTTGAAGAGGATCGATAGTAAGTAAAATGATAATAAAGTAAACTACTGAAATGTTTTGGTATTATAATGATTTGTCTCGTTCTTTGCAGCGAGATAGTCAAGAGATCCAGACAAATTTATCCTTTTAAGTGTGACAAAAAAGAGGAGTTTATTAAGAAAGGTCTAGGTGAGTATATGACAAGTATAAAGTGTAAAGAGAGTATATATAAAAAGTGTGCATCTCTCCTTGTAGCTCTACTCAGTGTCAACCACTCTGTAATGAAAAAGTTTCCCGCAGATGTTGAAATAGCAGAGCGTTTAACAAGAAGGGTGGTCGAAAGTGATCTGCACGTAATAAACGATCGACCCTATAGCATTTTGAAGGCTATTATTGGTCAGAAATTAACAAGTGCAAGCAGCAATGACTACAATAACGACCAAGACCTTCGTGCCAGTAGTTCTAAGAAGCGTTGCAGCGGGGTAAGTTATGGATGAAGCTACGGTATTAAACTAAAAGAAATTCATTTTTTTTTTGAATTTTTGAACGGTGAGGAATATTCGAAAAAGGTCAATAATAGAAACCAACTTCTTCTTTCGCTGTTCAATCGAAAACTATCCTATTTTATTCAGTTCAATAAAAACTTCCAACATCAAAACAAAATCCATCTCCGTTTTCTAATTTTATTATTTAGTAGTCTGGTATTTCAATCCCAAAAATCATTCTCGACAAATTCGTATATTAAATCTGTTCAGTTTTTATAACATCCGATTGGCCAAACACCGGAGTGGTCAGTAGAGTCTTAGTACTTACTCTATTAAATATTTAATTATGAAGCAAAAGTTTGTCTGTCTCCAAACCAAACATGACAAGGAATGACGGAAATTCGCCCCAAAACCCATCATAAATAAAGAGTATACAAATTTAATCTAAACTAATTTTTATATTGAATGAAGTTTCTATTATAAAAATCAGATTCCGCCGTTTTTTCGATTTGATTTCGTTCTCCTCTCCTTGTTAATTAATAATGAATTATTTTTTTACTGATTTATTTTAGGACTCGTTTACAAAAATCCTCAATATTACTCCAACCCGAACAATTGAAGCTGCCAGCTCGGCAGCTTTGGCCGCATATCGCTGCAATTTTTGTGATTTCACAAGTCGTCGTCAGAACGTCATGATTTTACATAATAAAACTCACTCAAGTGGTGGTAACTGCGCTTCAGCAAATCGCGTTGCAGTGTTACACAAATCAAACCATAACTCGACTCATGCGTCCTCCGACGATAAGGACAAAGCAGAGAATGCAGTTGACGACAAACGCGACAGGGCTAAAGTGTCGAAGATTGAAACTCACACGAAAGACCACAACAATCAGCCGACAATGAAGGACAAACGAAATAAGACACCAGTAGTGTCGTCGAAACGTTCGTCCACAATAAGAAAAGTTGAGAAAATCTCAACTTTGGCATCTGAGAAGAGGATGCATGACACCGCCAACAGGTCTGTTATCTCGCCACCTTCTCACTCTACAGAAGGCGGAGAAAATTCTTTTGTTGGCTCGAAATCGCAGAGGTCTTCCGGTGAGGAAATGCTGATTGCATCAGCAGATGTTGTTGATAAGGTCAAGCTGCCAGCAGTCTCTGATGTGAATAACATGAATAGCTCTTCCCAAGAGTTGTCGGATATAAGTCGCTCTAAGAAAGCCAGGGCTGCCGAAGAAGCGAAGATTAATCCTCAAGATTTTGTAAAGAATCTGGAGGCTGATTGGAGTGATGGCGAAGAGCTGATTACGGCTGATCCTGTTGCTTCTGCTAGTCCTGGTAATGCCGAAAAGGCTCTTGCCGAGTTGTCGGATTTGGAGGAGCCAGTCGGAGCCGCCGTCGAATTGGCCGCCGTAGACTCCGAGGTTATCGTTGACGCTGAGTTAGTTTTAGATGCCGATGCCGATGCAGTTGCAGGCGAAGGGGAGTGTGATCTAGTCCCTCCTACCGCAGCTGTTACCAAAGCTTCCACAAATATTTTGCTGCCCAAATCCAGTGGCCGAATAAGAAATATTCCTAAAAAAGATCGACGTGACATAATCCTTAAGGAATTCCACCAAAATGAAAATAACATTAACTCACAGTCTTCCGCGTCTTTGACTTTATCCGGAGTGGCTACCGCTGGCTTCGGCAGTAATAGCAACAGCCCCGAATGTGCAGCTCCGAACAACGAAAAAGGCGAACCAATAAGCGACTGTGCTGTTTTAACGATTAATGAAGGTGCGTTGGAATTGAAAGGAGGCGATGCCGTTGTATTATTAGAGGCGAAGTCCCAATTTCCGACTAAGCCACAAGGTAACCAGGATACTTCTACAGTTACCACCACTGAGAGTACAGAGCCGCATCATTTAAAAGCAACACCAACACCGATATCTTCATCGCCTGCGGTACCCACCACAGGTAAAGAGAGGTCATGCTTTGATTTCGAAGACGAAGAGGAAACCGACACCGATTTGATTACATCAATAGCTAATTTTAAAAAGAAACAATTGTCACCTGTCAAAAATGCAAACGCCACTTGCAAGAGTGACGAATACGCAGCGGCGGAAGGTAAAGTGGTTTCCAATACGGAAGAGCCTGTTCAAATGGAGTGGAAAGATAAACAGCTTGCCGACGAAATCGACTCCTTATTGTTGCAAACAAAAGCCACAGTTATTGATATAGCCACAGTTGCGTCAGAGACCCGAGAGGATGTCCCGGTTAAGGCATTACCCATTAAAGAACGCGGAAAACGTATTTTTAAGTCTCGTAATCGTTCACGTCCAGAAAATCAATCAAAGGTTTTGACTCTGACTTTATCCGCAGCTACGGAAGGACCGCCAGCCACAGCAAATGCTGAAAAGGACAAGGATGCAGTGTTTAATAATATCGAGGAGAGTTCCGTAAAATCTGAGTGCCTTGAAGACACGAGAAAAATAATTGAACACATTGAGACGCAAGACGAGAAGGCAATTATCGAAGAGGCACAGCAAAAAAGCGAACAAAGTGGTGAAGAGAATCCACATCAAGAACTGGTGGGTGGTATGAGAGGCCGTGACCTTATTACGTCTGAGACTCCAAAAGAGATTAATACTGAAGAAAACAGCCGTCTTTTTCACGAAGAAGGAACGTATGGCGCACAGATCGAGCAGCGAGAATCCGCAAAGAGTTTCGTTTATACTTCTGATGATCAAAGTGAGGAGGGACATTTGTTTACTTCGGACTTAGCAGAGGAACAAGTCTGTGCTTTGGACAGCAATAATCCGGCAGAAGGGAAAAGAAATGATGTAACAAGTGATGAAGAAGTCATACCAATGATCAGGCATGCACCGGTTGAGGTCTATAAGGAGGAGTGTGCAACGGTTTTGGAACCATTGCCTGATAATGGCACTCGCAGTATGTCCGAAGAAAAGCAATCGCAAAACTTCAATAGCCCAAAAGGTGTGGAGTGTGATCTGGAAGGTTCTCTTCCAATTCTGCCTGCGGACGGCGACAAAACAATTCGACGCGATGAAAAAGATGATAGTGAAAATTATCGAGGACCACACCGGACTGCTACTGCTTCTAACGACATAGAAACCGAAGCAACAGTAAGCCGATTTACATCGCCTACGGATGAGAACAGTTCTATTGGTATATCTGAAGCTGGTGCTGAATTCGGATCACCGGCATCCATGTTAGATGATGAACGTTTGCGTCCAATCGTTGCGGACGAAGCTAATCTAGTAGCGGATGTCGAAAGAATTACAGAAAATGCAAGTGAAGTTCGTAGCGAAAATCCTCGTGAAGATGTGGCTTTACCTGAAGGCACGAGAACCTTACCTAATGAGACCAGAAGTACAGAAAATCCAGAGGCGATTGTCCAACAGGATACATTTATATTAAACGACAAGCCCAGTCGAGCTGAGGAAAGTGTAGATCCCGAAAATGAGGGCAAAGAGAAATGCCGACTTGAAGCTAGCAATATGCGAATACTTGATGAAGGAGAGGGTGTGTCTCAAGTTAAGGAGGAATATAACGAAATGGAAGAACCATTTGCGCAACGCAAATCCTCTGCCGATGAGATGGAAAGAGAGGAGGCGCAGTTGACCCAAGATCTTCTCACAACTAATATAAATAAAGATGAAGTTGTTGAGGATGATGCTGCGAACGAAGCGGAAAGCACCGCAGAACAGATAGAGAACCAAATTGAGAAAAGCGAGATTGAAGAATGGCAAGAAATACAAGAAAACATCACAGAATACACCGACTCTGAAGCAGTATCGAACAAAAAAGAAATGGCGCCTGATGTTGTGTCCGGAAATCATGAGCATGCAACAGAATCTCGCACAAAAAAATTGCATGAAGATATTGACACCAAAGGACATGATGAGCCTTGCGTTGAAGAGTGCTCTAAAGAAAATGATTTTTTGAATAATAAAAATAGCACAAGTCACGCGATGCAGGAGATTAAAGATAACATGGACACAGATGATGAATATGGTACTCCTCTATTAGTGCAGGTTGACCCCAGTATAAACATGGCGATCAATGAGGATCCTATTATGAATGATGAAGTCTTAACGGAGACAAACAAATTGTGTGAAAAAGATGCAAACATGAATGCGGATATACAACACTTACATCTAGATACGAAATACGAATACACAAAATCTGCAACAGATAATGAAGCGCATGAAAAATGCGTGGGTGTTGATGCATCGAGTCCGCCACTAAGTGAGGCAGGAAAAAATAAAGATCCAAGCTCACGCAAAAGACGCTCACATATAAAAATAACACCACGCAAGCGCTTAGCTGACACCGCACATGTAAACCAAGCTGAACGCGAAAGTACTTTCATAGCAGCATCGAAATCAATTAAGAAGACTGAAGCTGAAGCCTTTTCTACGCCGATTGCTGAAACTACGGAGGCGGCGACACTATCTAGGGAGCATGTAGATGCTTACGTGGTGGTTGAAGGAGACAACTGTTCTCTGCAAGAGACAGCGGCTTGCTCGAAAGCGTCTACAAGTGCATTAACTGAAATGCGTTCGTTTCGTCCTCGACGGAAAACTAATCCTTTCGATGCAGCGATTTTAGATTCTAAACAGAAGGCGGCGGCGGAAACAACAGAAAAGCCGAGTATTAATCTCGGTGAATTTTTAGCAGGATCCACGAACACTTGCGATCCACCGCTACTGGAAAAAGTACGTATTAATGTGGATGTTACTAATCCGCTGTCATCGCAAATTGCTAACATCTTAGCAGCGAGTGGGCAGCAGCAGCAGCAGCAGCAGCGGCGCCGCAGTGGTGGGCAGACATTGGCCGACAAAAAAGGAACTACATCGAATCTACCAACGACCACGACCACAATATCGAAAAACATCGCATCGTCAATGAAACGAAAGAAGTCTATAGAAGACGATATACCTTCTTTTATAATAGAGCGACCATCATGTTTGTCGGCATCGACCAACGCTGAGAAAGAAGTGTTTGCCCAAGCACAGAACAAATGTCCGCAGGTGAAAATCACTCGCAAAGAAAAGCGTTTAGACCTAGAAGCAGAGCAAGACATAGTGACTTCACCACCAGCAACGTCTGAATACGAAGACGATCAAGTTATGTCTGGCGCAGACGGAAGTGTACAGACGCCTGCCCAAATGTTCACACTCAACCCTCCGCCGGCTAAACAGCAAAAATTAAACATAGATAGCGCTGGCATCAAAGCGACGACAACATTGTTCGACATCGGAAGCATGCCGATACTGCTCGCGAATGCGAACGATAAACTGCCCGAAAATGTGCATATTGTTATTACGCAGACAGCAGATGGTGATGCCGCGTCAGAGACAGCACTGTCGACGACAGACAAGCTTCTTGTTGATGATATTCCGTCGAGCTCGCTAAGCCTACAGTCCCAGGCTACAGTTAATGTTGTCGCTATGAAACCTATTGATGATAAACAAAAAATTATACCGCAGCCAATACTGCAGTCGGTACCACTAAATGACCACGCAGAACAGCAGCAATTAAAATCTCGCAAAACATTTTCTTCTTCTTCGCGAAGCAAGCGAGGCTCCATAGGTCAACAACAGCAGCGTCCGCAATCTCTAGAAAGAGAAAATACAAAAAACATGAATACAGCACTTCAAACACAGAAACTGATAGCTCATCAGAAGCTAGCTCAAGAACAGCAACGATTTTTCCATGAGCAAAGGCAGGATCCTTTTCCGGAAGAGAAATGTCAATCCTCAACTCAATCCCACAAACAAATAGGCACCGATTCGCGCGGAAAAAAATACGTTATTATAAAGACGCCTCCGATTGATCTGGTAATCCAACAGCAGCAGCAGCAGCAGCAACAACAACCACAACTAACTTTACAAGAACTACAGCAAAACACAATAACGACTAAAAGGTCGTCAGTCAATCAGTCAACCGACCAACGCCGATTCGAAAGCAGCATTGCACCTGGCTTCTCTCTTGATCAATCAGTAACAAGCACAGTCGAAGCTTCAATAATCGAAGAAATCGGGGCGTCAGAGCCGCCACAACAGTTCAAACAAAGATCGCCAGCAGCAGCGGCCACTGGTGGTCGTAAGCAGGCCGGAAACACAATAACTTTACCTACTAATGCCTCTAAGCAGCAACAGCAGCAGCAGCAGCAGCAACAACAATTTAGCGATGCAGCGCAGACGGCTGCCGGAGTTGTGCCATACAAATCGTCGAAGTCGTCATCGCCAGCACAACAAAAGCATAGTAAATCATCCGGGATTGGTTCAAGCAACAAACATCAAAACCGGGCTAATTCCGTGGGTAGTAGACGTCCCAAAGCTCATCAGCCAAATTTACCACAAGAAAAACTCGCATGTCACCGAAAACAAATGACCACAGTGGATTCGAAAATGGTTCTAAGTACCAGCGCTGATGGAGACCGTCATCTTAAATCCACTGAAGCGACAACGACACCTCAAAAAGTAAACAAAAAATCAGGTCATTGTTCGACTTCAGGAGACGCAGCTTTTGCCCAGCAGCGGATCCATACTCACGCATCGCAACCTCCACCCCTTCACCATTTACATTCAACAAAAAAAACAAAAAAAATAAAAGAGAAACAGCGCGGAGATAAGCAACATATAACCGGATCGTCTCGACAGAAGAGCAGCAGCGAGGCCTTGCGCACGGACGAGCTGCAGCCAAATTCTATGAATCAAACGCAACAGCCGCAGTCTTCTTCGGTACAGTCGTCAGGCATTAACGAGGAACAACTAATGCAAATAGAATCAGAAGAGGTAAGTAAATCTGTAGCCCTTCTAACTGATAGTAGGTACCAAACCGACTGACCTCTTTTAATATCTAAACTTTTTGTATTAAACTTTTTAGCAAATTGATGGAACTTCGAAAATCTTGGCAGTTCCAACACAACCAATTTCGGGCTACAGCGAAACGTTCCTGCTTTGCACCCTTGTAAATAACAACTATAAACCCATTGATAACGTCCCGCTCTACTTGGATCATGATCTCAATCAGTTAGTGCCTGTACCGCTGGAAGCTTTAGACGGACAGCCGAATCTAATTGTCACCCATCCACCGCCTGAAGAAATCGTAAACCAACTTCAGACAACAGCACCAATTGAACAAGACGATAGCTGCAGCGCTGTACCTGCAAACGGTACGCTGGCGGATGCGCTAAAGGCTGTTGAGGCTGACAACTCCCACCAAATGATTTACATTCAGCCATCTTTGGAAGACAACGAAGCGGCACTGTCCGGCGAAGTTGTACACAGTTCGGCCATCGAACAGATGGACGACCCGTCTGCGGTCAACAGTGATGCTGAAGATGCACAAATGGCGGTATATATACCTCCGGATTGCAGTGCAGAACTTCCATCTGAGAATGCCGTGATTCTTAATATTGAAGGGCAGCAAATCATACTCGATGCAGCAACATTTGCCCACCTTCTGGCAAATCCTGATGCCAATACTCAGCTTATTACAGACGACGGAACTGAATTTGTATTAACTCGGGAGGTCCTGGCTGCACTAGAAGCTCAGCAGGATTCACAGGAGGAAACAACTATGAGGGAGCAGCAGCAGCAATTGGAGCAGCACTTGCAACAGGCACACCAAATCAGAGAGGCTGGTCCTACAGATATTCTTGCAGTTGCCTTGGCAGGTACCGATTTGTACAGCAACGAAGTATTGGAAATAGAAACTTCGCAAGGATTGCAACTGGTCGGAGCTGATGGCATTGTATTTCAGTCAGGTTCTCTACCGCAACCTCACCTGACACCACCAATAACGGCCCACACAAGTGAGACGAACGCACTGCTGAATCAAACGCCCATAATGTCTACGTTGGAAAAACCATCGACGTCTGGCAAGCGCAAACCAACAGAGTCGTCCGCTGCGGAACTATTTGCAGCAGCCGTGTCCGCATCGGATTTGCCAACATGTCGCCCAAATTTGGAGGACAGTCTAGCGGTTATCGGTGTCACAGCGCAATCGTCGTCCTCTGTGCCAGCATCACTGGAGTTGCCAATCACTGTGACTAATCCGGCTATAGCGCCCAAATCGACGATGGCAGGCCCCACCGCGCCAGTAGGACTTTCCTCGACAAGTACCATTGCAGTCACCGAAGCCGTGCAATTCCACTGCCTTCCGCATCGGACCGGTTTAGCTCCCGGAGAGGCGCGTATCTACAACGATCCAGGTAGTTAATATTGTCCTCCTATTGTCTACATAGGCAATGAAGGGGTGGACGATTTGAACGACGACGATGTGGAATTTGGCGAGGATTACTTCTTCGACAGGGCAATAAATTAGGCACGAAAATAAACCGCATAAGGTTTTGTAAATAGTTTAGCGAAAGAAAACGAATGATTTTATGTTAAGAAAAGTATGCGTAGGAATAATTCGATAAATTCAAACTGCCAAGTGATATATGTATATGCATGTGCATACTTGGCAATAGAAAAGTTAAGATTAAATACAATATCTTATTCTAAGGTTTTTACGTTTATATGCACACAGAGAGAGTTAAGCAATAATTTGAGGTTTTTAGTTGGAACGCAATCAAAAGTAATTCGACTTTAAAGCGAGAGGTTTTTATTCGTTACCGATTTGAAAATCGGTACACTTTTTGCGATAGATTTCTATTTATCTATCACAATAGAATACATTTCCTTAATTAGTAGGCAGTACGGTCGATCAGTTTTCTAATCGGCATATGCTTCTTCCGTAACTATGTATGTTCACTACGATTGTGTAACTGTTTAACCTTTGCTTTCAATGTAGTAACTATTCAAATCGAACTTTACTCGTCAACACGAACAAAAATACATTGAAATATAAGTTCATATTGTCATTGTATGTAAGGAATGGATTTCAAGAGTTAGTTTCAAATAGGTAAAGGCGACAAAGGCGTGTTGTCTTCATTTTAAGACACAAAATTTGCGATTTGATAAATCAATCGCATTAATGGATTTTTTATTCATCTGGACAGAAATTTAAATACGAATTAATTTAGTATTGGACATTTATGAATATATAAAATCATATAAAGAAAAACAGTTGAGCCGTATTTAAACTTTTTATAGAATTAAATCAACCTGTTAACGATAACTTTAGACTCAGTTCTTAAGAACATTTTTTATTTAAATAAGAAAATGGAGAATGTATTACCAACCTTGTCATGTATTCCATGATAAAAATGTGCAAAGTATATACAATATATACATCCGTAAATTTTTTGTAAATTTACTACTAATGTTAAAGCGTATTTTAAAATAAAAGTTTAAAATTCATACAACTGTATACACATAAATAACTATCTGTACCTTATTTATACCTCTCGCTTAAGCAGGAATATTTACTTGTAGAGCCTGCAGTCGTTCCCATACTGTGTTTTTATACCCTTCACCCGAAGGGATGAGGGTAGACCAGCGACTTCATTCCTTCTGAGATTGTAAATATAATGAGAATGATATCTCTCATCTGGTTTAAAGGTAAGGAAGGGCATCTCAAGGTTTAAAAATGTTTATAAATACTTGCTAAACTGTTTGGAATTACCGCGGTATGGGCTCTTTTTATTTCATATAATCAAGCATTCTCTGTAGAGCGTAACGTAGCGTAGAGTGGTTCAATGCAATGGATTTACAACTGTTTCTCGTTGTTTGGTAAAAACCTTTTAGCTTTTTTTTTACCTTTAGGTTTTTGTCACTACTGGGCGGACCCCGTGTATAAGCATACAACTACAACTACAATGGTTTTTATTAAAATATAATCTTTAAGTTATAAAATTTATTTATCAATTTTGTCATATTATATAAATAATATTTGATCTTCAAAATATAAATACGTTAAAAAGCGTTTTTTCTTTGACGCGACTTTTATATATGTACAAATTTTAAGTTTAGAAGTTTTTTAAAAATATAAAAAAATTTTTGAGATGTTTGACACTTAGGGTTTTGCTAAGATACACGTTTCTACTTTCATTTGCAGAAAACCGCATCAAAATATCTTAATCCGATCAAAAGTTACAGAATTTTGACCGCCACTAAATCAAAAACGGCAATTTCCGTCCACTGTGGGACGTACATATGTACGTATTAGTGGTCCTTGAATATTTTTTAGAAAGCAGAAATACTTCGACCTGAAAGCGCAATTTTTTCTGGTTTTTCTGGTAATTAATTACATTATTGTTTTATTGTTTTTTTATTAAATATTTTCCTTCAAACTTATTGCAACCTATTTTAATATTTTTTTTTTATATGTTATTTAATAAATTAATATATTTCTCCTAAAGAACTGTCTTCAAAATAACAAGAAAAAAGAAATCTTCAACTGTATTTATTTATAGTGATTTGGTTGTACAATTGAATAAAATTGTTCAGCTGTTTCTGTTACGTAGGAACAGAAATTCTCTTATGCGTTTCCGTTAGCTTTCTATGTTAAACCTCTGCTGTTAACAAATTCGCCGCTGTTATTAACTCAGTTACCATGCCAATTCACAGGATGCCAACTTTACAACAGTCATATGTATGCACTTTTAATAGTTTTTCTCGCATGTTTTAAAAGTTGCTAAAAAATGGCAGTCATTAAAATTTGGGCTAACAATGAATTTAAGTACACTTCTTAGCTAATTACTAGAAATTAAAAACTCCATTGTTGAACACAGTAACAGAAACATTGCTTTTCTGAAACAGAAACACAGAAACAGACTTAAAGGGCTTTTGAAAGCTTTGGTGTTTATTTAAATACTTTTTCTAATAACAATCATTTTGAAAATAATTATCTTGATAACTTAATAGCTTATGTCAAAAATCACGCCATATTTGCTAACAGTGTAAATAACATTTTAGTTGTTTATTTTTCGTTTTCTTCTGTAATAAACACTTGCATATTTATTAGCTTTAATATAAATTAAACAAAATCAAGCGTCCAAAACAAATACTGTGAAACTGAAATTGTTAAAAATACTCGGCAACTAATCAGTAAAGGAGAAGGCTTAAAATCAACTTGAGAAAACCAAGTGATGGTCGCTTGGAAAAGCAATAAACTATAATAAATAATTAATGTATATATTTATGCGATATATATTTTCTAGTTCTTTATAGAGACAAATAACTAAGTGCCAAAAGATCAACTAGTTATTAATTCGTTTTACTGTTATTCGAATAAATACGTTAGTTGTTGTGTTGTATACATTGATACTCGCACTTATTTCGCATACTTATTTTGCTTTTATTCAATACGGTGATATATTATGAGTCTGTGACGAACAGTTTTATAGTTTGGCGCAAATTTCTTTTGTAAACTCGGAACATTTGGCTTTTCCACCAAGGTCACCAGTCAAGAATTTGCCTTCTTTTATAGTCTCGAAGCAGGCGCTTTCTATGGCATCGGCATGCGTATTGAGTTCCATGTGTCTGAGCATCATGACAGCAGATAATAATAGTGCAGTGGGATTTGCTAAATCTTTGCCAGCAATATCAGGGGCAGTACCATGAACCTATATAAGTAAAGAAAGTAAAGGTAAAACAAGAATATGGCTTTTTAAATGTGTACAAACTGATTCAAAGAGTGCGCCGTTCAGGCCCATATTGCCTGAGGGAGTCAATCCCAAACCACCAACGAGACCGGCGCACATATCGGACAAAATGTCACCGTACAAATTAGGCATAACCTAAAAGTTTTTATAAGGTCAAATATTAGAGGAATTTAATTTTGTTTGTTTAAAGTCATAGTTACCAAAACATCATATTTTCTGGGATCTTGCACCATATTTAAACACACTGTGTCCAAATAACGTTCTTCAAATTGAATATCTTGATACTTTTCAGCCGTATCGCGCACACAACGCAAGAAAAGACCATCAGACATTCGCCTGCGCATAAACGAAATAAGATGGATGCACCATATAGTTATGTTTCGAGACACTCACATAATATTGGCTTTGTGTACTACAGTCACCTTCTTCCTATTATTATTTTTGGCATATTGGAAAGCATACTCAGCGACACGTTTAGAGGCTTCCTCGGTAATAAGTTTAATACTTTGAACCACTCCGTCGACTATTTCGTGTTCTATACCAGAGTATTCACCTTCAGTGTTTTCGCGAATGGTGACAACATCCACATCGTCATAAAGTGTTTTATAGCCTTCCAAGCTTCGACATGGCCTAACGTTTGCGTATAAATTAAATTCCTTACGCAAAGCCAAGTTTAAAGACCGGTGACCCTTGCCAACTGGAGTCATAAGAGGTCCTTTGAGACCAATTTGATTGGTGTTGACCGAATCGATAGCAGCTTGTGGGATTCCAAACTTTCCATCAGGGCCCTAGAATTCGTGCAGACGTGGTCGACAAAAATTAGTGTAGTTTTAATATATTTATTACAACATCGTTGCTCTGTAAGCCACATTTCAAGCGAAAAATTCAGTCAGTCTTACACTTCTGTAATTTGACACGTGATTGAAACATGCGTTTCATGAACTTACTTTGACCGGCGTTACGTCAACGGCTTCCCACTCGATTGGAACTTTAGCTGCTTCGAAGATCTTTTGAACCGCTGCCGAAATTTCGGGTCCTATGCCATCACCGGGAATGAGAGTGACCTTCTTAACTCCTGAACAGTAGGAACGAGCAGAGCTTGGGGCTGTGTTGATCTGCAATTGATATCGCTTATTATAATATTCCATTTTGTCAGTATAATAAAAATATTATGAACAAAAGAGATTTTTTCAGATTCAACATTATTATACTAAAAATATACTGGCTAAAGGAAAACCCAAGGTTTTTCAGCTGCAAAGGAATTACATAATTTAATTTCTTTATATATCTCTGCGAGACGTAGGATGTGTACCATTATCGAGGGCTGTAAGGTTAAGATTTCTATTATTAAATACAGTGTAAACTTCAGGATAAATAATAAAATACCGATATTCATGGTATTTTAAACAAGATTCCTGCTCAATAAGCGCGTTATGTAAAGATTCGTTTGTTATAAACTGTCCGAAACTGGTGGTTTGTGATAACCCAGCAATTTGGTCATCACGTGAACTTCATGAAATTTCTTAGAGATTACAAACAATTATTGCACAGATAAACAAGATCAAAAAAATAGAATTAACAAAAAATTAACTAATCTTGCTTCTAGAATAATACTTCTTTTCCTTCCTTCCTTTTCCTTTTTCTATACTTCGTATAAAAAAAATTCATTTGTTATTCTTACAATCTTCCGGATAAATCGTGAAGCCATTTCTGAAGTCCTTTATTTTTAAAAATATTTTTGTTAAAATCGAAGAAATTAAATATACCCGTGCGCCAACCTAGCCACAAAAATTGGTTCTCACTCAAAAGTTATAAGGAGCTGCAAAATTTGCAGCTGAAGTTTGCTACAGTTTACATAGATCTATTGTGAACTGGATATTTTTTGACTGATAGAGGTCGAAACATACGTGCTAAAGGTATTGCAAAACTAAATTTCTCTCAATAACAATATTGCTGTCGACATAACCAAGGCGGCATAGGGACTCCATAGCTAACTAACGTCAAAAATTACATTGCTATTATGGGAAAAAAGAAAAAAAATAATGTCTCAGCCGAAGACAAAACGCTGATGCCAGCTACAGTTTGATTCGATATTGGCGGCTCACATCGGTCTTGTTTTTCTTACAAGTAGTTTGTTTACATTTTCTATCTAACGAAACGAAACTTTCAAGCAGAAAAGAATTGCATTGCGTAAATATTAACAAAAGGAAAAATATAAAATACAAACTAATAAAGTAAGTGCGTGGACACAAATGCTTGTTGGCGACCATCGCAGCTGTGCAAATTTGCAAAGCAAATGGCACCGATGTTGCATCTCGTCAAATCGCCGTCTTGGTTATGGTTATAGCATATTAGCCCCCGCACACGACAGACTATCTTTCAGACGATATTTTGGTCAGTCTTTAAGTGCTCTTTTACATTGTAAGCACTTGTTTGATCCAACTGTTTGTTTGATCCAATTGATTTGTGTTTACTTCCATGAAGTTAGCACCGATCAGGGTGGTTTACACCCTGGGACATTTTTTTTTTTTTTTTTTTTTTTTTTTTTTTTGTCGGTTAAGGAGCTCTATTTCTTATTTATTAAGATTCAGGGGTATATTTCTGATCTACGAACGATTGACATATCGCTCGTTCCGCTTTGTTATTTTCGCATCGTTAACATTTTCCGATTTCTTATCCACCTTGAAATCGTTCGCTAACGATCGCTGATTTTACAACAACACTTTCAATAGTTCTTACGTCTAATCGTTCAAAATCCACATTTCTTACAACGATTTTGATAGAAATCGAAAACGGTGAATTGTCATACCAAACGTTTGGTACAAATCAGTCGTTGACATACATTTCAGCAGAAAATGTTTAGTTTCAGCATATCCACAAATTAAACTTCTTTCATAACATTATAATTATAACAGAGATTACAATCTCCGAGCCGAAACTTCAAAAAAATATTGATATAAAAGTGAAAACTGAACCAAAATTTTGTTTCACGACACACCATAATGTTGAATTTACCCCGACTGTTTAGGAGTTTCAGTTGTGAAAAAACATACATTTTAAAGATACAAATAAACTTGTCTAACTCCTAAACCATATGCTCTGTTGCGAATTTTCACTGGCACATTGTTATATTCTTCTTCTCTTTCAGAAATAGTATCGCGCAAAAAAACTCAGCCGCAAACAATTTACTAAAATTATGTTCTAAGGACGAATTTTTATTTCAAAATATAATGTTGGAAGAACCTGGGACCCTGAGCAGTTGCTCGAAATTTTTTTCCAAAAGTTGCCAAGTTTTATGACTTAGGTTTAATGGGGCGAAAAATTTTAAAAATAGAAGTTTTGGTTTTTTGCTGTGTGAATTGTAAAAAAAGGCCGTTCTATCGTTTTTAAGGAAGGGCATTTTTTGAATTTTTATAAACATTTTTGCCTTGAAAATATTGACACTGTTTATAAATTTCTTGAAGTTTTACAAAATAAAACAAAAATATTTGAATATACAGTGCACGCGCAGTAGTGTGAACTAATTAAAACCAAGCGGGTTCACAGTTGCGAATTTGTTCACTTTTGCGAATGTCAAAATTTAAGGCAAAACATATCCCCATTTTAACCTAATTATGCATTTGAAAATGGAAATTTACATTTATGAAACCAAATTAAATTTTATTTAAAAAATAACCAAATACCAGTAATTACCGGCTAAATTATAAATTAAAAATTATATAATTTTTTAATATATTTATTAAAAAATGTTTAAGTATTCATTTCACAAGAATGAAACGCGTAGTGTACCTACTCAAAAGAATCAGTAATTGTTTTCCGCTTTTTCTTTTAATAACAAAAACTTTTTTGGAGCTCATAGCAAAAACCAAACCGTCCCGTGCCCGAACTAAGTGCGTATGAATTAATTCGTATGACCTGAACACGCGTGAACTTGTAATTTTTAAGCCAAACACGCACATTTCGCAATAATACGGAATTCCCCGAATTAAAAAATTCGAAAATTTCATGTATTTATGTATTTTCAATATGTAAGCCTTCATATAAGTATGTTTCATATTGTTCATCTTTTAGAGCTTTCAAGTCTTGTTCACTCTTTAGAGTAGTCAATGCAAAATAAAAAGTGTTCATATTTTGGGGTGTTCATCTTTTACGGTGTTCACACTACTGCGCGTGCACTGTACATATATTGACATTTTATTTCAGAACAAAACAAAATTTAAAAACAAAAACAAAACAATATTAATAAATTATTCACACACTTATTGATCAACCACTTTAATAGAGAAAAAAACCACAAAAATAAATTTTTCCGAAAAAAACACTTCGACAGATCGATTTGCAATCTCTCAATCTCGCTAATATGTGCATATCAAAGAAATCCTTAGAGTCGTTTTCGACCTCAAAAAAGCTACTTTTCTAGCTAATATTTTCATTTTACTTAAAAGTTTTTCATTCAATTAATAAAACTCATTTGGAACACATCAACGTATTTCTCATTCAGAAAGATTAACTGAAATACATATATAAAGCACATCGAATTTATTTTTGCTAGCACATTTTCACAAATGCAATATTTTTTTAGGTCAACACTGTTGATATACTTATATGAACGCTAAGAGGAAAAGAGAAATCATAACAAAGTTATTAAAGCCGTAGATCATGTGAAGAAAAGAGAAATCCTAGTGTACAATGTATTTTCCTAAAGAAAAATTAAACACAGCTTTGACATACCACCGATTTCACGTAAAGCTTGTAATGATGAACTACTCGCTACGTAAAAGTTAAAAAATGCGAATTTAGAAGCGAATCGTTCAGAAGCGAGCAAGTTAATCGCTAACGATTCGGAGATCAGAAATGCACACATCAAACTAAGCATTCATTGCCTTATAGTTTACAAACAGGTAAAAAATTCATAACAAGAAAATATAAAAAATTACATTAATTAATTTAGAAATTACACAAAAAGTTTAAAATTTTCCGTTTAACTAAACAAATAGAATCAGAATAGAATCAAAAATTAATTACAGAATAAACATTATTAAAATTCAAACAGGCATTCCGAAAAGGTTCATGCTGTAGGTATGACGATCTGCAAAAGCTTAAATGAAGAGGCTCATATCGTCTCGACGTACGACGGGGCACATTAAGTTGGATGTTGCCTAGCAAATATGTGGAGTCCGTAACACCGGATAGACAGCTTACGATGAAAATAGCATTAAGCATTATACGACGATTTAAAAGTGTTGGTAAGTTTATAAGTTTTAGTCGGGATTCATAAGACGGTAAGTTCACGGATTCATCCCAATGAAGATTCCGAAGGCAAAAGAGCAAGAATTTCTTTTGAACCGATTCAATCAGCGAGATATAGCAGCTATAGTTTGGGCTCCAAACAGGTGAGGCATACCTCAAAAATTCATAAAAAATTCATAAAAAATGCATAAAAAATTCATAAAAAATAAAAGAAAGCTTTAAATAAAAGAGTAAAAGCAGTTTTCTTGCAAATTTTATGCACTATCAGGTTATGTAATTTTCTCGGGCGGTGCTCTCACAAATTTTTTGACACCAAAATTATATGGCTGGGTAAATTAGTATAGACATTATAACGGAAAAAGGGGAATACAATCCAAGTGCATATATATTGCTTGGACTTAATTTTCTTTTAAAAAACCTATCTAGATCTATGTAGGGAACGGCCGTTAACGTTTCTAAATAAATATATTTAAAATATTACCAAGAAAAAAAGTTGTCAAAAACTATAGAAATTTTAAACCTAAGATTTGGACACCGTTGCTGGGCTTGTAAACATTTTCTTTGCAAATGAGGCGTAATATATCTAGAAAGATATAGAGGGATGTTTTCAGAATATTTTGATATTATTATTTTTATCAAATTCAATTTCGTATTTCAGATATAGGAGAAAATCTGAAACAACAATAATATGCATTTTTTGTGATTTTCAATTACATACAATCCGTAAGTGACGATATCTTCTTGAAAACTATTTGTTTTTCCCTAAATATTGATACCTAAATCATGACTGTCAATAGTTCTCAATAGTTGACCTTCAATAGTTTTAGAGAAATTTTAGAAAAAAATTTTAAATTAAGTAAATATTTTGATTTTATACAATTTTTTCCAGGGACACGTACTTGGTTTATGTTAACAGAGATTAAAGGACGTGGGATGGTGACATTATTTCTCTGATATGTACAACACGTATTTGTTAGGTATCTTTCACGAAACCAAACACAAAATGCTATGCAATATTATTAATTCGGGATTTTTAAAAATTGTTGGGAATTTGTCGTTCGGGATTTTGGCTTTTGGGATTTTGTCTGTGTCCCACCTTTATTATATCACAAATCAATTTAGTTGTTGAGATATTTGAATTAGTTGGAAAAAGAAAATTCATAAAAAATAAAGAAAAGTTATAAGTAGAAATGCAATTTTCCTATTAATTTTATGCTCTATAAGGCCTATGATTCTAAAGTTTGAATAATTTGAGATATTCAGTATTGTGACCAATATGTGGAACATATCAGAAAATCATCGGTTCAGGGCTTGACAACATTTTCTCGGCGAATGAGGTATAATACAACTTAAAGAGGGATGTTTTAGGAATATTTGGGTATCAATATTAGAATCGAATTCAGTTTCATATTTAAGATGTAGCAGAAAATATACAACACCAATAAAATGGATTTTGAAATAAATTTTTTAATTTAAATTAGTTTATTGGTGGTAGTTTGGACGGTCTCACACATTATTGCATTGGCATGTGATCTGACTACAAAAATAGAGATTTCTTAATTCGGTCGATTTTATATAATAGATTCTCAACTATACTATAGATTCTATAGAATCTAGAATGAATCAGAAAGCTTGCCAGTTTTCAAAAAAGTCGGATTCACAAAAAGTTCTACAGAAGCTTTTCATGAAAACGAAAAGTTCTTATTTGTTCTGGTCTGCTTCGATCATATACTTTCGAGGTGGAGATTGGGGGTTAGAGTCTCTCACACACAACCCATCGAATTTTCTATCTGGCGTATGAACCGGAACCGTTCGGTTGGCGTATGAAATTCATTTCCAACTCATTAAATAAGAGATAATCTTCTAGCTTGATTGGTAGAATCTAAATTTTTTAAGGCCCACAGGTTCATGGTGCCTAATAGTAGTAGAGAAATTTCCACATCCCGGGGCATCCTGTAGTAATATCCAAGGCGGCGGAGCCTGAGTAAAATATGGAAGCACCAATATTTTTCCAGCTTCGGCTTCGGAGTCACGATTTTTGAATACTTCGCTCCGACTCCGGCTCCGGGGCTATATCATTTTTCTAAACTTGGGTTTTTTTCGAAGATTTAAAAAAAATTGACTTCAGTTTCGGAGCTACCATTCCATTTGAACAAAATGGAGCTCTAATTCATCGTGTTTGGTACTTTAAAAAAATGTCAATAATTTATAATTTCTAATTACGTAACATAAAATGTATTTTTATTATTTCTATTAACATAAAATTTTGTATTAATATAAAATGTTATGACTTGTATTGTAGATTCTTAAATTTATCTATGCGAAATAAGGTTTCAAAAGATTTGGTTGAAAATTTTGTCAACGAAGATGTTACTTCGGCATATTAATACACTTAGAAGCCTTCACGGTGGGTGAGAAGGCAGTTGCCCGACTGCAGGAAAATGGAAAAACGAAAGAATGTGCAACGAAAGGATAGGAGGAGCTAAGCATATTTTTTCTTCCTATTTCAGCATTGTACTGTTGTTGTGCGAAGCACTGATTCGAGCATCATTTGCATTCGAGGAAGGTTGATAGTGGCCAATGGATGAATGGGATGAGATGGGATGGGATGGGATGGATGGATTGAACGGGACGTATTATGAGAAAAATATAAAAATTTAAAAAGAATGTATAATATTTTTTTTTTTTGCCTGGCTAAAATCCTCTATATGGAAATGATTTTTCGATTTTCAAATTTGTATAAATTGAATTTAGAATACGATACCTAATCGGCACTAAATATCGTATTAACAGTACAATTCTTCCATGGAAACAAAAGTTAAAGTCACCGTAATAGGAGCTATCACAAACTTATAATTGATTTTTGATCTCAAGCCATGGCAGCCAAAATTCGAAAGTAAATTTCTACTTAGTTTTTCCTAAGATGTTTTACCCTGAGACTTCTAGATTCATATAAAAACCTCCATTTCTGTAGTAACGAGAAGTCAGCCATTATTTTAACATAATCTTACGACATCAGGGCCGTACCCAGAAATAGTTTTTTGGGGGGTCCAAATTTATTACAATAATTTTTCTATTATGAAAATTTGTGTTTTTTTTATAATAAAATTATGACATTTATTTTACGAGTATAATGAAATTATTATAATAAAAATTTTAGCCTTCACGGTAGCGAAGTTGTTTAGTACTTTCTTCGTATTAATTTTAGTATTTCGCTGTACACTCATTAGTGCCAATCCGGTAAGCCGCTCTTGGTCGGAAGAGTTTTTCAGAAATGTTTGCATCATTTTAAGTGTTGAAAATTGTACGAGGTCTGTTTAAAAAGTATCGCAAGTTTTGAATTCCCGCGGGTTATGTATATTAAATTTTTTTGTGGCGTTATGTTGGTACTCATGTCCCCCACTTATGCTGACAAGTTCGGCAACTTTGAATGTTCAGTTAATTTTTGAAAGCTATTTTGCTTGGACGTGTTTTAACTCGTCTTCGAAAGCCGCGTCAATTATTATTATTATTATTATTATTATTTAATAATATTTAATTATTATTATTTAATTTATTTAAATATTACCGGAAATTTTAGAGATTTCTCCTGTAACGCTCTTCACAGGAACAAACTCTAAGAAGTCTTCGCGAGCAATAAAGGTCTTAAAAAGTTAAATACAAAATATTTTAATACGATATTTAGATTTTATTTACGTACTGTCTAAAATAATGTATTATATGCTAATTTTTAGATTATTATGCCATTTGATACGTATGTACATATATAATAAGGCACCTATAAATCTTTTTTTTTCAAAATAACTTACGTACACATAGTGTGAATATAGGCTTAATCATTAATATAGAAGGTATATTGTGGCACCACCTGTGGGGGCCAAACCTAACTACAAATCATTCTCGCAATCTAAGTAACATACGAGTACGTTGTGAATATTAAGTCCATCGGTATAGTGGTTTGGCTGTATGTGGCTTCACACACACGCACCAAGGATTTTATATATAAAGATGTAATTTAATTTGGCATATTATAAAAAATTTTTATACTCATATATAGTAATTTCGACAGGCTCCGGGAAATAACGCCCAAATGAAATAAAGCCCACTTTTTTTATATGAAGATTTGAAATTGTAAAATTTGGGTGTTATTTCATTTTTTTTGGGCTTTATTTCATTTTCAAATAAAAAAAATAAAATGAAATAAAGCCCATTTTGGGCTTTGGATTAATCCCGGCATGCAGAAGGACCCTGGATAGAGCAGGACAGGGATTAAAACCCTCAGCCGACAAAACCATCTTTGCTGAAAAGTCTTCCTCTATCCATTCTGCGTGCCGGCCTTCAGCCGGGGCAGGGATAAAACCCTCAGCCAACAAAACCATTTACTTGCTGAAAAGTCTTCCCCTATCCAGGGTCCTTCTGCATGCCGGCCTTCGGCCGGGGCAGGGATTAGAACCCTCAGCCAGAAAGACCAACTTCTTTGCTGAAAAGTCTTCCTCTATCTAGGATCCTTCTGCATGCCGGCCTTCGGCCGGAGCAGGGATTAAAACCCTCAACCGACAAAACCATCTACTTGCTGAAAAGTCTTCATTTCATTTTTTATGAAATAACGCCCATTTCACCAAAATGAAATAAAGCCCACATTGGGCCTTAAAGAAAATGAGTCGGCAACCGGAATCAATCAAAACACAAATATGTACTCGTATAATAGTAAAAGAAAGAGTGTAGCTTCGTTTTTGAATTAACACACGAATGAATACTGTAACAACAAAGTAAATTGCGACAGCAAAGGAGAATTGCAAACAACGAAAAAATACTGCAACAACGAAAAATTATTGGCGAGAAGAACGAAATTTCTAGTTTCTTCAGTTTCTTTGTCGATAATCTTTATTTGCCGATAATCTTTAGACCAGAGAGGCAAGTTGCTTTTTTTGTTATGTTGTTTTTATTGGGTTTGGGCTTGGGCAAAAATTTTTGGACAGTCACACTTGTTTATGAAATCAAAAAGGCAACAACAGACAATGCTTGAAAATTTTTTTTTGTATTAATTGGATTTTAAGTCGACTTATGCAGCTCTCTAATACATAATACATACATACAAGGCTGCTTTATATCATACGAGGGTATTTTAAATTCCGAGATAGGAATTTAATTATTTGCACTTGCCATTACATCAATTATTCCTTCTTTGTACATTTTAAAAACCAATTCTTCTGCCTCCTTCCCCAAAAAAAGACACTCGTTTCCATCACAATTACTCGTCTTGTAGCAATCATTTTGAGAGGTTTTTTAAGCATTAATGCGAAAGCCTGTGGCTGCCGTGCCTGATGTCTGTCTGA
This sequence comes from Conops quadrifasciatus, assembly GCA_949752815.1. NCBI lineage: Eukaryota > Metazoa > Arthropoda > Insecta > Diptera > Conopidae > Conops > Conops quadrifasciatus. The sequence goes on from OX457081.1 coordinate 11,495,191, forward strand.
AAAGGAGTGGGTAGGTTATGGTGGCCAATATAAGGATTGCGCTGCGCTCGGAGTGGGTATCCCTTTTGTTGCGCCCTCTGGGAATTCAAGCGGGCGGACATATTGTGCGCTATTTTTAAGTAAAGCGAAGCGCAAACTTATTGTGTATTGTTGCTTTGTTTTTTTTTTGTTGTTATTTTGGATTTTATTAGAAGAAAGGAGAAAGGATGAATTATGACTGTTTGCCAAGATTTATGAATAACAAAAGCTTTTTGAAGTTTTCGTCTATCAAAGCGCTTACCATCTCCATCCAGTGTTATCTGCTCAGTTCCGGAATTGTCAACAGCTGAGCTGTGGAATAAATATGCCGGCTGCAATTAGGTTGAATTTCGCTTATTAAAGATGATCCCATTCAGTGGTTCGCAATAAATCACAATTGCTTTTTAGTTCTCAGTTCTCGGTGACTGGAAATTGTTTTGATCAACATTTTGCTTTGAAATTTTGCGAAGAAGAGTAAAAAATAAAGAAACCTGATTTTTGTGAATAGTAGGCGTGTATTATGTTAAATTTATATGATTCAAAAATACCTATTTTTCATGATTCCGTTTTTAAGGAGTTTTAAAAAAAATGTCTCACATCCTAAAGGATGTCATTTAAAGAATTATTCGTACACTAATGAACACGCGTTCTTTAAACAATGATAAGAAAAACAGTGAATCAAAGAACGCATACTTTGGACCAATTTTAAAGAAAAATAGTTGGGGACAAAAAACTTTTTCTTTGATATTATGTACGTTTTTCGTTCAGTGTAATATTTTCAATAGATACCATTTGAATAAAAACTGTTTTTCTTAACGAATACAAACGTTCTTCAACCTTGGAATACATGTGTAAGGCTGTTAGTTTGAAGATTGTCAAAATTCAAAAATCTACAATAATAATGTTTACAATAAAATGCACTTTTCGTCATACTGACAACACTAGGAATATTGTCAATTTTTCACGCAATATGAACTGAATACCTAGTTCTACGCTACAAAAGCAGTTTTAAAATATGAGACTACCTGATAGCTGCTGCGCTGAGAGCTGTTTTAAGGAGGTATCTTTCCAGTGTGAATGTTCGGCAAACGTAATAACAAACACAGTTGTCCTAAAATTTCTTAATGCCAGATTATCTATAAATCAATTTCTTTACGTTTCACATGAGTTGTACAACGTGCTCTGAGGTCATGCAAAAAAAAATTTTTATCCTTTTATGTATTGGTCACGGTTATGAATTCGGCCAGAAAATGGCAAAATGTGTAGTTTTCTAAACTTTCCCTTGATGTTTGTTAAGTTTTTTAACAGATTTGGCTGATTTCGTGAACAGTAATATCATTTTATTGTATCATTGTATATTCTTTGGTAATAATATTGTTTGTAAAATATGTCGAAGCATTTGAAGAGTAAAATTTTACCAAAATAAAAAGTCATAATTGAATAGTTTAAGATAAATATAAATAAATATAAGTTATCCATACACAAAAATGTTCTGCAAACTATTTGCAAATATGAAAAGACGTTGAAGACGATGAAGACGTTGCTGATGAGCAAATTTTCTTGATGAACAACCATCGTTAACGTATCGAAATCAACTACGTCAAATCTACTGCGAATGCCGACTGCGGAAGTGCTTTGAACCTTGCTTCGCTTGCTCATTTCTGCTGATAATACGCGATGATGATGATGAGGATGATGACGATGATGGGAACTGCACAAACTCACTTTTCTTTTTCATAAAGATAATATCTTGAAAATAAATAAAAAACAAAAGAAAAAAGCTCCGACTTCTGCTTAATTGACGATAAGATCTGAATGCAATTTCATAAATCATTTACTGACGTCATCGGTGCGCGGTGCCATCGCTTGGTATTGGTGGCAGCGGTAGCGGTTGCGATTAATTTGTGCTTTTTGTGCCACGCTAAAAAGAACGCCACGCTTGCTCACCCTAGGTCTTCCCTTCTTTCCTTTAGACAGAAGGTGCTACGAGGGAGCTGTGGAGCTGTGGCTGTGCCGAGTATCCTTGGTGCTTTATGCTGATGCCGATTTTTTCCAGGATATTAATTTTTACACCATTCATTGGATTTTGAGTCAAAAAGGAAAAACGTTTCCGTCGCGCCGGTGGTGGATGGGAGGGTAAGGTGAAAATTCTATGTGCGCTCTGTGATGGTTTCGAGCCATATCAATCGTATTGATTTCACTTATTCATCTACCTCCAATACAGTATTTTTATGTATACCTATGCTCGAATTTTTAATTACCAAATTGTTCAAGCAAAAAAAAGCCCCAGGTTTTTATAGTTTTCCGATGGATATTTATTTATTTTGCCTTTTTTAAACTTAAGGATCTCTTTTAAAGAGAGAATATATTATTTTGTTAAAATTTTAAATTTTTGAGCCATGTTTTAACTTATATAAGTTTTGAATTCTTTAAATGACATTTTTAATTTTCGACTAGAAAATACCTAAAATTATTTAATTTTAATCTATCTGCGTTACGAAAGCATCATCCGGACTGGAGCAATGCCTGCTTTCGCCGCCATCTACGCGGCGTTTGGTTGATTCGATCATTTCAACATCGATATCACGTTCTAGTGGAGTCATCCGGCCTTCACAATTGTCAGAGGATCCTTGTCCATCGATGGACTCAGCATCACAATCAGGCTCGGACTTGCTGTCGTTTCCGAAATTGCTGCCAAATTCGGATGACGATGCAGCTGCTGAAATGAGATCACGTGCAGTGATTTGGGTATAAAGGCGTGGCAGATGTTGCAACACGTAGTTGGCGTTGTTTTTGGCACCGGGCCGATTCTCTTTACTCTCGCCCAGATCATAGTATTTGGTATAGTTTTCGAATTTGTTTGCCGATAAATTGATGGCATTTCCAGCCGCGGCGGCTGCTGCTGCTTTTGCCAACTCATTGGAACGTGGCACGGGTACAGTAAACGCCGAGCCGTGTCGATATTTATTGAGCGATGAGACGGCCTCAGTTATTCCAGGCTTTTCGAAGTCAACTGAGGTGCTGGTATTATTCTCGGCGCTACCTAATGGTGAGACAGTCTCCTTTTTTCGGTCGTAAACGTGCCCCCCGGACACGCGCAGATCGATGAAGAAGTGCAGCGGATCTATGCCGTAGGGCGAGTACAACGGCGGATACCAGATGGGCGGTGGGGGCGGCAAGACGAGATCCTGCGGGGGCAGTGAAGCTACTGCTGGCGTGTTTTGCAACATAGAATCCACTGCGCCGCCACCCAGGGTGGTATTGCCTGGTGCCACATTGTGTATATAGTCGTAGGCAGCATCTTTACCCGTTTTTATTTCAGTGGACTTTACAATCTTTTCCTCGTCTTTAACAAGCTCAACCTTGTTGTATTTCAGTGGAACTTGTAAGAACCGTTTGTTGGTAAGCTCCAGAGGTTTCTCAGTTAACAGTTTACATCCTGGAACTGGAGCGCTCGTTGCTGTTCTAGCTGAAGAGGCGTGGCAGTTGCTGTTGCTGATCGGTGACTGCTTCGATTCAACCTCTTTCCGCTCGTCCAAATGATGGTCGTAGAGCGGACGATGGTGGTGGGACCATGAGCGCTTTCGCGGCCGTCGTGCTAACACCGTTTGTTGTTGCAATTGCAAATTGCGAGCATTCTCTCTATTCTTCGCCTGCACCAGAGAGCGCAGCATGTCGCTGAAGAAGAAAGTATTTGGCCCAACGGGTGCGGAATATAAGTAAGGGGGCGTGGCAGCTAAGAGACGACTAACAAAATCTTGATTGCGCAGCTCGTGAATGCTCATTTTGCGCGGCGGAGTGGGCGTAGAAGCTGCTGGAGCGTCCTCTCCATTGTTTAGTTTCTGTTGTTGCGGCGGAGGAGGTTGATGTAGCTGTTGACGTTGCTGTTGCTGCTGTTGTGTCTGCTGTTCTTCCGACATCGTCAACCGATTTACTGCAACGAAACTAAGAAAGCAATAAAATTTCAATTTCTCAAACATGTTGCAGAGTAAATAAATTAAGAAAATCTGAAACTCAAACACGACTTAATCTTAAACAAAGACAGTTAAATATAAATTTTCAGCACTTTCGTCCGTTCTAAAGACAAAGGCGGCAGCTCACACAAAACCTTCATCCGCTGCGTCAAAAAAAGCGAGAAAAAGGCTCTGAGGCTTTGAAGTAAGAAAAAGGGAAGAAGATGCACAGCGTGTTGCAAAGTGGATAAAGCTGTCGTCTGTAGCTTTTTGCTGCAAAGAAGGTGTTGCCATGTTCTTATATTTTTCTTAAAAATAAGAAAATATAAGTTGAAAATATTCCTTCCGCTTCAATTCAATTCAAGAAACAAAGAAGAAGGACCGGACCGACTTTAGACAAAGTGATGATCATTTCAAGTGAGTGTGAAAATAGACGAAATTATAAATTGTTGTAAATTCAAAAGTGAGCTTGAATATTAATAATCTGCTGTCTTTAAAAGTGAAACGAATAATTTTAAATTCATTGAAGAATAACTGAATAGTATACCTTTTTTGGTTATACTGAAGAATAGAAGAAAAAAACATTTCGCAGGCAGTCTCAGTGTCACTTACATAATTAGCATCCACATTGCAATGGATTGAAGAACTAATTGGAACAACCAACACTTTGGTTGGGAACAACCTGCTTTGACATGACATGAACCAACTTCGACGCTTCGTAAAACTTTTACATATTCAGTATTAACCACCTGAGTTGTTATTTAAAAACAACTTTACATTTCGTCAATGTGTCGCTTTGCCACATCAGGCTCTTGTGTTGATGTTTACATTTCCCCTGCCTTCCCTTCCCTTTCCTTCCCTTCCCGTCCACTGTTTCTTTTCCCAACAACATTTCAACTCTGCCATCATCATCATCAGAGGCGAATTAAATCAGGGTGGGGCCTGTAGCAAATGTGGGCCCTAAATTTTGAATGATTATAAAACAAAACTCGACTTTTATAAACACACTTTTCTCGATTTAATGTGAACAAATTTAGAGATAACACTATAAAGCAATTTCTCCAAGTAAATTACACTCAATGCTCATTAAGATGACGGTCAGGTTAGACGGTATTGTCTCATTATGTTGTGTAACTCCTTTCTTGCATGATTTGACGTCAAAAAATAACGTTCTTCGCTGCAGTTAGTAAATATTATTGAAATATTATTCAGTATTCATTTGTGAAATACGACTCTCATGAATTTTCCATTATATGTTTATAAAATTGCAGTAGAAGAGACTCATTCCTTTAGTTGTTAATCTTTTTGCTATAAGAGATTTTAACTCTCGAAGTATTCCAATTGGACCAGTTCATCTATGGTACGTTTCATTATCAATTATCATTATCAATTATGGCAAAACCACACGAAATTTTATGAGTTTTAAAATTGTGTTTGGATGTTTGATTTTCTACAACTCTATCGGGCGTAGTAAAGCCGCTGAAACCGTCATACTTAGTTTTTCTACTTTTACTATGTGGCTAATTCGGCCCTGGCCATCATACAACCCAACCATCCATCCATCCATCCATCCATCCATTCTACCTACCTACTCAACCCTCACTGAAATGTTTCAATTCATTTAAATGCGCCAATCTGGCGCACTTCTCTCCTTTATTTTCTCATTTGAAAAGTTTGCTTTTATTGTTTTTTCATTATTCGGAAAAAAACACGACAAAGCTGATTGTTTTAGAAGTAAGAGTAGAGGAGAGGAATCATTTTAATTTTTGAAAATATTTCCACAGCTCGGCAAAGTCTAAATTGGTTTATGTTAATTAAGATGCTAATCCAATGTGGATGTTTTGGCGGCGGTTGATGACATACATTTGGCCGAGGGACCACAGAGAGTTCTCTCTGCGACTACTTTATGAAATATCAATTTTCAGTTTGTTGTTGCGGAGTGATGGATTTAAGTCTTTTCATTTTCAACAGAGTTTCCATTTTTCACTAAAGAACACTTCTCCAAACATGAATGAAGTATGTATTATTACAATCGCCAGAGATCTTGCTTCTTAAAGTTTTGATACCAACTATTAACTTAACAAGTCTTAAGGTTATTATACCGACGTTATTATACCGAGCTTCTAGAAGTTTAGAAGTCCCTAAACATCGAAAGATATAATTTTTTTTGTAGAATTGTAAGTGTTGCAGCTTTTCAGTTCAAAAGTACTTTCAGGTGCCAAAATATTTAATTATCAGAAGGTGGAGGAAGATAATAACTTGATGTAACACATCCTATGTGACGTAGTACATTATGAGCAGGATATCTTGAAAACTTATCTTGAAATCTTGAAAATAATTCTGGGATCTGATCGGATCTCAGGTCAAAATCCAATAAAGAATTTCGGAAAATAATTTTTGGTATTCTCATACTAAGTAGCTAAGCTAATTTTTGGTATTCTCATACTAAGTATACTAAGTAGCATACTAAGTAGTTTTTTCTATTATTAAGGAATTGAAAAAATAAAAGAACGGTATAGAGTTTTAAAAAATTCAACATTTATCCTATTAAAAAGTTTATACATGCATATATGTATATTTATATGATATAACAACTAAATATATAAAAAACACTGTTTTCAGGATTTAGATTTAGATATTAAAAAACAAAAAAAATCACATAAATTTTGTGCAAGAAATTGAACTTTTTAATGTTTCTGGAAGAGAATTGAAAATGCCTGCAGCCATCGTACTTGTAACATTAATTTTCCGTGCAAAGTGATGACAAATATTTGAATGCGCCGCTAAATAATGAGCAAACTTTGCTGAATATTTTATTGTTTTTGGGAAATAACTTTTAACGGTCGGAAAACGAACTTTTTATTTTCTTTACCAGAAGTATGATGGTTACAAAAACAGCCGGTTTTTTAATTTACGAGTATTCTTCTCTTAGAATAAGGATTTTAAGGAATTTTGTAAGAAATATTCTTGGCAAAGTTCATGAACGGAATCGTTTGGTCAGATGACAGCGCAAAGCAGACAGAGTTTTTTTGGGCCAGGTTTGCTTTAGATCCTGGAAATTTGGTTGCTCAGTGCACCTTCATAATGAAGACTTAGTATGTGTTCAACGAATTTGTATTAAAACTACGCCGTTCATACACTTCATCGTTTTAGTATGAAAATTGCAATATATAAATATTTTGGTTGCTTGATATAATAATTCTCAATATATAGAGTACAAAAACTATATTACACACAAAAATTTGTCTTCAAAATTATTATTTTATTAGAGTTAATTGACTAAATTAAGCAACAGTTTAGCAAATGCAGACATAGTATTATAGTACATATGTAGTATACTCGTATTGTTATTTAAAACTTATTTTATATTAAAAGTTCTTATTCGCACTTTCAATTTTTATATTCTTTTAAATGGATTCTGAAATAACTTGGTAAAGCATACTTAACAAGTACTTAATTAAAGCACATTAGGGTGAGCCCTTCATTGAGATGCGCAAATTTGAAAACCCACCCTCATCAATCACAAGAATGTGTTCATGGGTCCAGCGTGACACCCAGTCAGCGCTTAGTTACGTCACTCAGTGGCACAGTGGTTCTAAAATCAAAATTTGTGCACCTTAGAAATACATTCCGGAAACTAACACTAACATTAATGAACACTAATTGTAAAAATTAATCCTTTTTTAAAGACGGTGGCTTTATTTGAACTTACTTTAAAGGCTAAGTGAGAATGGAATGGTCAGTAGCGCATCTCCAAACTTGTGTGTGGTCTCATGTAAGCGTGACTTGCACGATTGTGAATTATAAATTCACAATGAACTATTTAATTGTCAGTAATATTTCAAATTAATAGTTTGTAGTTATAGAAGTTAGAAAAATACGACATCTTTAAAATTCAACTTAGAGCATAATGTCGGTGAAGGTGGATCATTACGTCCAGGCCAATACCGTTTATGCAGCACATTGCTGTGAAGGGTCAAACTCTTCTTTTCCGTTATTAATATCGTAAAAAATGGATAATTTTCCTTTTTATGAACATTTAAGCCTTTAATGAACATTTGGCAGATGTTAATACGTTCCGTCGCATGAGCTCATTGTGAATTCAGTTCTCGGGTAGGCTCATGTATTCTACCTTCTTGAAATGGTCGTTAACTATTCAATAATCGATATTCAATGTTCCAGCAATCACTCGTATCGATCTACGCAAGACTAACTCAATTAATGCTTTTATTCTGTCATAATCCTCAAAATTGTAATGACTTTTATATCACTCAATATTAAAAAAATTCTATAGGCGGAGTTGAATGGTTTAGCAAGTAAACCGACGAAATGCAATTGCGCTGCGAAAAATAATTACCTTAAACAACCAATCAATATTAATTTTTATTTTTTTGCCATTTCTTTAAAAAAATTAAGCCACTGTGCATATGGCTGGCCCTCTCTATCAGATCTTAGCGGTGATTTTAGCAAAGATTTATTGGAGAATAAAAAATGTAATATTTATTTACAGCCTCATTGGCAAGAAGCAAGGCAAGACAAAAAAAAAAATGTTGTGGTAATATGCCACGAAATTATTGAAAATGAATTACTGTGTCGTGGTTGCGACTTTCCATCTCAATGCCGCACCAACTACAATACATATATAAAAACCTACAGAGACCCAGTGAGAAAACCCGGAATGCATATATTTGATAATCTACGTTTTCTTCGTTGAAAATTGTTTGAAAACCCACCCCCATCACAAGATGTTCACGAGAATTCATGCATTACCAGGTAAACGTAATTGTAATGTATCAAAGCAATGTTTTGAATATGAATATACGTTACCACAGAAGCGAAGTGGTAATTGTTACCGGATTTTCGAAGTATTGATAAATATTTAGAACATAATTTCGATGCTAACCGTACTAACGGTAAAATTAGAGTAATTGTTCTCTAACTTTGTAGTTTTCCATTCCATTAGTATAGCAGTTCCATTAATATGGAATTATTTTCATTAGTAATCAAGTGCGCGTCTAAGAAATGACAGTAAGAATTCTCCAGTTTATAGGACAAGGTAAACAAATAAATTGTAATGTTAGTAAAATGCTTAGTAAAAGGCACTTAAAAAGGCTTGTTCTTTAAATGAAATGAATTTTACTATGCAATTATGATGGCGAAATGCTGCAAAAAACCTTAAAAAACCTTTTAAAGCATACAAGAATTTCAATAACGTTTTGTTTGGTGAAAAAATTTTTAATTTTTTCTATGTTCTACAAGGTATTTAATTTTAAAACTCATATTTTTTCATTACAGATTCCATAAAGAAAGAAAGAAAGCTTCACAAAGGCAGAATATGTTCGACAAATAAACTTGGTTTTTAAAAGAGCAAAGAAAAACCATTTCAATGCGGCCTTTATTGGTAGAAAAATAGAAACTTAAAATAATTTATCATAACTATAATACAAAGAAACGACAAATGTAAAACAAAAAAAAAAACAAACAACAAATAACAAATGTAAAATGTTATAGTTAAGCAACAAATTATAATATTTTAATAAATATTTCATAATAAATATTAAGAATATTTAAAAGTTTTATTTCCTTAAAGGAAAATTAGAAACGTAATGCATACCTCCTCAAACTGCAATGCAATGCATTTCATGGTATATTATTGTGGAATGTCTATTAGAATGTATGTTGCCTATTCATTATCAGTTCATTGACCTAGTAACTGAAGTTGTTATTTAATATTATTATACCTTACTTAGCAATGACATCACCGTGTAAAAAGTATTCTATTCTGGAATGTATAGTACATTGCAGCTAGGCATTACTATTACAATTACGTTTTCCCACTGGGAAGCGATGTGTCGTAGAGACCACTTTAGTGGTGAGCTATTAACATTGAAAATAATGTGCAACTTGTAGATTTCAGATTTCTAATATTCATCTGAAAATGTGTGCATGCATGTGAGTACTTCTCAGCAGTGGGCATGAATTTGCTCCCTGTGATTGACTTGTGCGTGTGTGCGCATTATGTATGTAAGTATGTATGTACCCATACGTGTATACATATATGTATACTGGTGAGTGTTGTATTTGTCGCATTTGTTGTAACTCTTCCAATTCAAATTTGATGAAAAGCAACTTGTTAGTTCCGTGAAGTTAGCACCGTTCAGAGCAGTACACAACCTGATGATCACATACACACATGCACGCACACACACATATTTTCATACAAACATGCAAGCAGTCCTGTACGTACATATATATAACAGGATACGCAAGTAGAGATGGCTTTTGATAAGTGTAAGTAAACGTCTCGATGAATGTGCCAAATTGTTGAGGTACAGAGCAACAGAATCCGAACCTTACGTCGGTTTAATCGAATCTGAATTGAACCCTTTTGCTTTTAAGTGAATGTCACTTGATAATGTGTGAAGAGCTTGATATACAAGCATGTACGGGCGTGTATAGCTGGCTGCGTGCTCATATACGAATGGGTGAGCAGTTTAGAACGTCCCAAAAGAAAAAGATTGTAGATGAACGAAATACCATGCTGCCAAGAATTTGATAGATGTGGGAGAAATTGTATGAAATGTAGGGGGAAAGATTTAAGCTGGTTGTCTAATGACTTTCTTTATTATTTTATTGACATCGACTCATTTAACCAACAGAGTAACAGATATCGGGACAAATCGATAACATCAAATATATCAAACTTCCTAAAAGCTCTCGACACGGTTGATCACTATTTCCTTTTTCATTTATTTGTAATTGTAAAACACAGCATACCGGCAAAATCATACAAAATCGGCGATTTTGTCGTAATTAATAATGTGGATACGTCTATTGGAACGAATAAGGAATATGTTTATCAAGATATAAAGTATTACCTAATGATCGTTACGTTGTAAGGGCTATATAGAAAATCGTCACTTATATCTTGATATGTATGTTTTATCAATTTCAATACCAAAATAATACTTCAGCTTCCCACAGTCGGACATTTCGAAAAGTAATGATAATTTCTTGTTCACGGTTTCAATATCTTTTATACTGGCAATAATATAAAAGATATTGAAACGTCTAGTCTACATCAAGTCTACATAAATAAACAGCAGCATCACGTAACTATTTGTTACTTTTGTAAACAAACAATAATCAGGCTGTGATAACTTGAATCCCACAATAACGCCCATCCCATCCAACACCTTGGACTCTGTTTCAATCCATACAAAGTTTTCTGCAACTTTAAGCCATTCCCAATTTTATTTCCAAACCATCAGTTGGTTCAAGATATTCAAGATACTATATTTCTTTCTCAAGTTTGCCATGTAGAGAAGCTGAAGCTGTTTTTACATCTAACTGATAAAATTTATATCCTTTTGTAACACCTCCAGCCAGGACTAATCTCATGGTACTTAGTTTAGTCACAAGAGAGTATGCTTCCTTATAATTAATTCCAAACGTTTGTACTAGATATCCTTTTGCAAACAACCTTTATCTTCAGCGCGAAAATCCATCTAGTTTTTAGATGGAAACTGTACCTGTTTCCAAACCTTATTTTTATCCATAGATTAGAGTTCATCTTTTATGGCTTCAAGCCGACTTTTGAAATTGATGGAATTTTCGATTTGGAATATCACTATTGTTTACTGCTTCAAATAATACATTATAGAGTTCGGTAAACATTCTACGTGACTTCCGTTTTCGTGAGCTTCGTCTCAACTCAAGTGACCTGAGATCAGTGGATTTTGTATCTGCGTTGTCTATATTTTCTGCTTCTCGAGTGGGAGATCGCTTTTTGTTCGCGGCCAAAAGTCCAAAAATTCGTGCGCATATTTTTAAATTCGGGGATTTTTTTGCGCATTTAAAATCCCCGAAGACCCACTTACAGTGCACGCGCAGTAGTGTGAACTAATTAAAACCAAGCGGGTTCACAATTTCGAATTTGCGAAATGTTCTTTTGCGAATGTCAAAATTTAAGGCAAAACATATCCCAATTTTATCCTAATTATGCATATTAAAATGGAAATTTACATTTATGAAACCAAATTTAATTTTATTCAAAAAAGAACCAAATACAGAAATATATTTCTTAAAAAATGTTTCAGTATTCATTTCACAAGAAATAAGAATTAATTCGTATGACCTGAACACGCGTGAACTTGTAATTTTTAAGCCAAACACGCACATTTCGCAATAATACGGAATTCCCCGAATTAAAAAACTCGAAAATTTCATGTATTTATGTATTTTCAATATGTAAGCATTCATATAAATATGTTTCATATTGTTAATCTTTTAGAGCTTTCAAGTCTTGTTCACTCTTTAGAGTAGTCAATGCAAAATAAAAAGTGTTCATATTTTGGGGTGTTCATATTTTACAGTGTTCACACTACTGCGCGTGTACTGTATTTCGTTTGAACATTTTACCTACCTGTTTTGAAGATATTTTTTATACTATTTGTGAATTTCATAAAAAGTATTTTTTCACTTGTAGCACATAAACCAAAGTACAGTTAGTGTAGGGAAGTACGAGTATCAATCTTTACTGGTCACAAACTTCTGAGCGGATTTGACATTGTCCGTTCGTTTTATTCGATACCTTGTCTGTCTGTCTATTTGTGCAATTTACGATTTCGAGAGAAACAATGGAAGTGTCGACATGAACTTTGACACAAATATTATTTGTCATTATATACTATTTGGTATTAAAAATGGGGAAAATCGGACCATTTCCACGCTGAACATCTTAACTTGTAGCTGGACTAACGTGTTGGGGAGAGGTCCTTCAAAAACAAATAGGCGGGATCCGCCCACTGGTATACTATAACATATATGAACGATTTTTTGAGAAAAGCGGTGTCATATATGAAGTTTCGGAAGCCATAACTGCTGAGGCGGTTGAGTGCTAATGGAATAGTTCATAGTTCCTAAAACTTCAGAGTATTATGAAAAGCTTTCCCAAATATACTTGACCCGGGACAACGCGAGGGAACGATTTGTTCCCGTTTGAAAATGTTACCTACCTGTTTTTATGCTATTTTCAGCTATTGTGTGCTTTCTGCTATGAAAACTATGATTACGGGGAAAACACAAAGAACCATCTTCATCATTTGTCACAAATATTTAACTAATACACTATGTTAAACATCAACATTGTTATTATTTTTTGTATATCCTTGTTTTTTTAATAATTCAAAACTTTGAAAACTTTATTCGTTTTTACTATGTGTTCTTCTCATATGTTACTGATTTCAAAGGAGTATTGCTCTCTAAATTATGGGCATGTCACGCCCATTTTTTCTGGGATGACCATGTTGATGAAATGGTAAGCACTGCAATGAGATTTAAGCTTTAGATCTTCACTGCAAGCGGAGAAATTCAGTTCTCGAATCTGAAGCATTAATATGAATTAAAAAAGTAGGTTTGCAAAATATAAATACGTTGAAAAGCGTTTAATCTTTGACGCGACTTTTGTATAAAAACTTAAGTTTTTACGTTTTTTGAATATATAAAAAAAAACGTGAGGTCTCTGAAACTTAGGATACGCAATAAGATACATCTTTTTACTTTCACACGCAAAAAACCGCATCAAAATATATTAATCCGATTAAAAGTTACCGAGTTTTGAGCGTTAGAAAGTTAAAAACGGGTATTTTCTTCCACTGTGCCACGATACCGCTATCTTGCTCGTTTCTTTCCATTGTCTGAATGTTGCAAATATCAGTTCGATAATTTCGGTATTAATATTATTATTCGCTATTAATATTATAATAGTTGGCTTACTTTCTTTAATGGAAAATCTGATACATTGAATCGCGAGCAAGAATGATTTTATGATTTTTTTTGTCCCACTATTTATAACCATTTATAATCATAATTTTAGTGGCCGATTCAGAAAAATAGTGGAAGATTTATTTCTTTATAATCCCTTCATTATTTTATTCACACTTTCGTGTTATATACATACATACAATGATTCTATAAATTATTAGCTTATGCTGGGATGAGCTGAACCATTTAGTGCAGCTTCGAAATTACCTCACATTTGTGATAGCACAAACTACGAGTATAACGCTTTTATTCCTCCGTTTATTTTTAGAGATTATAGCGTTAGTGATGAGAGAGGATCAGTAGAAATTATAAAAATAGGGGAATATCTCTAATTATGACGACATATTGACAAAGGTGAGGATGTTATTTTTACGAGAAACTTCGATACTTGTGTTTTCTAAAAAAATCGCTTATACGTTTTTCTATATACTTAAGTCTATACGTTTTTACAGAAAACGTCCGATACTACACTATCCGCAGTAGTTCGCTTTTCTCTCGAAAAATATAGAAATAATATTGGTGTTGTTTCGTAACTTCGTTTCTATATTTTATAACTGAATTGTAAGACAATGAGGAATAAACAATATCTTACCTTAGCCTTTAATTTGTTGATCCTTCTAATGGATTAAATTCTTTCGAGTAGATAATTTTTTTAAAATGGATTATTAATTTTAATTGCGCGAGAACTCAATAGTTTTCTCACGCAATCACTCACTGAATATTCCTTCGTAGAACGAGTGTGAATCAATATCATTTTCCAAATTAACCGAATGTATTAACAGTGCAATGCTTTTCTATTCAAAAAAATCACGTTCGTATTTATTTCTCGAAGACGAATTTGAAAGTAGGCCGAAATCAGGTCTGACACTCACGACAGATGAAAATCAAATGAAGTGAATCCCACGGATTCAAATTTTTTAAATGCGAAAAGCTCGTACTACAAAATACCGCAGCTACCGTCGCGACCGGCAGCACAAAAAAGTGTTAATCTAAAACGACCAACCCTCGAAGGGCTGAGAAGCGGATTCAAAATCCACCCCCAAGCTCCAGAGCGTCAACGGTGCGCCGGCAGTAGCATCGTCGCCCTCTGCGACGGTTCGGCTCAATTGGAACCACGACAGCAACAACAGCAGAAAATGCAGCAGTAACCGAGAACGACTTCATTGAGCAACATGCAGAAATTTCAAACTGAGTTGCCCACAACAAAGAAGAGAAGACTCCTCATGCAGTCATCAGTTAGTAAACCAACAACATCTCCGCCATGAGACGACAGCTTTTGTTTTCTTTCGTTGTTTGTTGTTGCTGTTCTTTGATGATGTGCAACAACAAATTATGCGATATTGTGCTTTGCAAAACGGTTACGGTGATGATGTGTAGTCATCATCATGACGACGGCGACGGCGACGGCTCATTGTCATTTTCGTTGTGCTCATCCTTGGTGTCGTCAATGAATGTCGTCGTCAGGAAGGAATCACTATGAACAACATGAAATTTCCATCACTTTGGCGGGATGTCATCAGATTTTTTCCCAGACACACACACACAGATTCGTTGAAGCATGACAGAATGTAAGTAAGATACAATGTTGCCGCAGCCTAGAAACAATGTTTCTATTAACATGACAACAAATTTCTAACGTTTGCTAAAAATCAAATACTAAATTTATATATTATAAATTTATATAAATTTAATATGTGTATTTTTATACATATTGATTTCATACTAATGTAGAACGAGATTTACATTTAATTTCTCTTCAATGAGCGCATAACTACTATAGGCCTTCCGAGAAGAATTGCTTAGAAAATTGCCAGGAAAAGTTTGAATTGAATTGAACAGCTATAACTGTGACTATATTCATCTTCTAAAGTTTAGAATCTAAACTAATCGTCATTAGAAAAAGGAAGGAAAGTAAGCAATTTTATAGTGTTACAAATTCATATTTTTGTAGTTAAAACCGTAAATACAGCTGAAAGCATTAAAGGTAGAACTTCCTGACCACCAGGACTTGTACTCATTGACGGAAACATACTCTTATTTAAAAATAAAGTATGTACATATATACATGAAAATAACAACCTGTCCTGAGGCAATGTAGCCAAATTAAAAAGGAAGAAATGTGTTGCAAATCTGACAGCAATTGTTCTGTGGTTACTTCCGCTCAAGCAAATCCTACGAAAGTCTTTGTAATGCGATTTTGCGCGTTTTAGTCTTGTCGTTGCAGATTTTTCACTGCTAGAACCTATACTAAAATTAAAATAATTTTTGTACTTTCCATACTTTACGTATTCTTCTCATTCCTAGACACGTGCGATGGTGGCAGAAGAGTGGATCATAATAAACGGGCGCAGCACGTAAAAACGTTGGCAGTCCTTCTTAAAAAAGTGTGATGAAATAACCTACGCTTCGCCGCCGCGGCCTTCCATTCCATTTACCCGTTTTCTTCTCTTTTCGATGAAGTGTTGCAAATGACTGAGCGCAGGCAGAATGTTGCCGAGTGGATGTTGCCGGTTTTGTTTATTTTTCAATTCGGTTGATATGGAAAGTACCTTTCGTTTTTTTGTGGTTGGTTTGCATTGTTAAATATTTTTTTTTTATATCTGCTGTATTGTGTTTGCATATTCAAATCGGTACGTGATACGTAGATGGTGCGGGTAGCACGCGGCGGACCAGTTCGTTCCACTGCTGATTGAATGAATAGGGCGAGTAGCAACAAGCGGTAGCTGGTACGATTGTGCGTCTGTGTATGTGCTTCCTTTTTACGCGCGCCACATTCGTTTTGCCTTTCCAAGATGTATTTTTTTTGAAGGGCCCTTGTTTTCCACACATCAACAGCAATCAACATCATAACAACTTAGATTTCGCATAAATTCTCGTCATTTATTTTTTTTAAGCACAAATACTGTTAGCATTTTGTTTCAAGCACGTATGCCGTGCGCGTACAGTTTTAAATTTGATGGGCGTTAATGGAATCATAATATTAAGCTGATATTGAGGCGGGTTTACGGCTGTGAAAAACGTATTATGGGCATCATGGCATCATACGTAGTATCACTCGTAATTATAATTGTAGGAAAAGAAGAAAACCTTTTCCTTAAAACCAACGATTAATCAAATTGCATTTATTTATTACAAAACGTAATTTTCGAATATAATTATCACCATCCAAACCCAATAGAGTTTGTAAACAGATTTTAACTAACATATGTATGTCTTTTCACGGCATCACGTCGTTTTTTACAAATGTTTACATTTCAAATCACACACGAGTAGTCATTTAGAGGAGAAAATCGGTGTAGCGGAGAATCGATTGTTAAAGCTCTTCTCATCAAGTGCATGAAATGTAAATTCACTTTTCGTTACTTATGTACGTGCTCAAGCGACAATCATACGTATAAAGACGCTCGATATACTCACTATAACTTACACCTGCAGCATTTCTTGTTCCACTCTAAAGTCTCATTTGGTCCTATGATAGAATGTTAGAAATGATGCGCCCCTTTATGGTGTCGTACAGTTGGCAAAAGCGACATATTTTTACTAGTAAATCTTGCTGTGATATAAAATACATATAACAAACCTGCAAAAATAATTTCTTATTTAGGCAATCCAAATCCGTTTTAGGGCGCTATGAACTAACTCCCTAGAATTAACTTCCAATGAATTGATTCCCAATAAATTAGCTCTAAAAAAAGGAATTGACTCCTAAATAATGAAATAACTTCCAATGAAAAAATCATTAATTCCACAGTGGAAAAACGAATGCTTCCACAATCCATTACATCCACCTTCTTATTCATTTGGGAGACGTCCGATCTTTCGTACCATATCCCCATTCCTTTTATTAAGTCATGACCGCCTTTTCATTCATGCTTTTGTAAATTATAATTGCTATCTTATGTGGTTACGACTCCCTTTACTAAAATAAACTAGCTTTCATTGATTAAAGCTTCTCGGAAAGTGTCGTCATACATACCTAACATGCTTTATTAAATAAGTAACTTGTATGGAGAAAAACGTAAGTAATAGGCCATTGACGCCAGTATAAAATTTATCAATAGCAGCCACTAGCTTCATATTAGCCTTCTAACCTAATGAAATTTTAAGTATTCATAATTTTTAGGCAATATAGGCTATAAAATCAATTGACGTCTTTATGCCTTACCTAACAAGGCAGAAATAAGAAAGCACTGCTACTTTCGTACCTAACAATAGCAGTTGAAAAGAGCAAGAAAGGCTATTTCTTGCCTTACGAAAGACGTTATTGAAAGTATAGGCGAGCTGAAAAAAACAGGGCAAGCATATATGTGTTTCTCCTTACGAAAGATTTCTATGAAACCACATATTTAATTATTATTAATTATTATTGGTTTACTATTAATTATTATTTATTTACAAGTTTTTTTTTTTTATTTTCTTTTTTTTTTTATAATAAATATTTTTGGCATTTTTAAAAGCTGTTCGGACTTCTCTAATATACTCCCTTCAGTTTTTATTGCTTCTGTAAAAATAAGAATTTCACACATGTTTATAAAATATTATACAAATTATTCCTACCGAAAATGGCTGCATTCAGTGACTTGTTTTCTTTGAATCCATATTTTGCGTTGACGCCGTCATAGTTGATTTTCTGGATCAACTTACGATCCAATATCCTATATAAATTTTTATCTATTCTTCCCGGCGTCATTAAACTTTTAATTAGTTAAATCTGTAGGTGGAAAAAGATATTAAACTACTGTTTTAAAAATGTCTTTTTCGAAATGTCGTGAAACGGATTTTGGACATTGTGGGCGGTGAAACCATCACCTCTCTTATGGTTCATGGTTTATATTTCATATTATTTTGGTGAAAAATCCCCTGTGTAACCCCTTTTTAGGTCCCCACCCACCACCCACCATGTCAAAAATCCGTTTTACGAAATTTGCTATCGATTTGCTCAATAAAAATTTTTTGGACAAAAAGCCCCTATGTAACCCCTTTGGGGATCTCCACCCACCTTACCAATTTAATTTAGTATTAATATCACATTTAGTATTTATATCAGCAAAGGACTTGAATTCCTCAAAAGTTATTGAAATCTTCAATTCCAAAGAATTGGGACTTACAATTCCATTCCATGTGAAAGGAATTTTTTGCTCAATTCCAATTCCTTTCAAAAGGAATTTGGGGCTCGCTCAATTCCATTCCTTTCACTTGAGTGGGACTTAATTCCAAAGTCCTAATTCCTGGGGAATTTACTTGGAATTGGAATGGAATTGATTTTCCCCAGCTCTGAGCTTATGGAAACATCTAATTCATTTATTAATGAGTAAATGGATCGGAAGATCTAAGAAGAAAAGCAATTAGATTTTTGATGAGTGCGAAGGAACTGGAAGAAAATTTGGAATAGAAGCAATTCCACATAATTTTTTCCTTTGCACAACAAATCAAGTGCAGTAAGACTGGATATGAATGTTAAATTTGTTTTTGTTTACGTTTTTTCTTTTTTTTTATGATTTCGATATTTTGGCAAGTTTGAGGTTTTTAGCAAACGGCGAATTCAAAGTGTCTCTTCTCGTATTGTCTGCTTCAAACGTCAGAATGGTTATATGACGCTTTTTACTCGTGCGGCGAATTGTACTTTTATCTGAATCTCTTACTGTGGTACCTAAATAAGCGCATTGTGCGTTGCTTTGTAAAAATGAAATTGGAACACGCAGTCTTATGGAAGTTACCGAAAAAAAAAAAAAACATTTCACACAAACATTCTTAGACGGAATCAGCGACACTGGCAGAGAAATCGGTATCAGCAGTTCAGTGTTTTGTTGTTCTCTGCCAATGGCTTCATTTATTTTATACTTTATACTTACGTGATTGTAAATTAAAAAATGCGTTTTCTCCTGAAATCTTGCACCGATACTAGTGAAAAAATATCTCCAAAAAGCTAAGAATCTATGCTTTCTTAATACTGACATAATTGTGCAGGTTAATTTTACATTTTATAGAGAAAAAAATTAAAGAATAGGAAAAAAAAATTTACAAATTTAAGTTTTCTCCAAAAGTACACGATTTTGGATAAAATGTTGTTTTACATATAGTATGAAAGATATTTTTAATACCTTTACAATGGTATATAAATATATTATCCGAATATTTTTTATGGTTTAGGAGGTATAGATGGGAAAATTTCAAACTTTAAAGGGCTATAACTCTTAAATCAGACGAGAGCGAGTAAAATTGGTTTTGTTGTTGCGGTCAACGCCAAAAACGAAAGCTACAAAAAAAAAAAAAGCGACAAAATTTTTGCTGAGAGTTGGCCACATTTTATTTGCAGAAGATATTTTGAATTAAAAAATTGCAACGCTGTTCCCATTTTTTAAGTCAGCGATTGTGTGCGAATGAAAAATAGATTATTAGCCGGAAAAAAGATTCCGACGCCGGTTCTAAATGAGTTTTAATTGGATAAAAATCACTGAGAGGTTTGATCTATATCAGATTTAATAATTGATTGAAAATCAGTTTTAAAAATTTTGCCAACAGAGCTCAGGAGGGCATTAAAATTATTAATGGATTACCCTATGAAACATTCACTACGGTACTCGATTACGTGCACCGAAATATGAGTCCTGGTGGCCAAAATGATGATCCTGACAATGCTCTCGAGGAACTGGAAAAGCTGGTGGGAGTGTCTCGAGCCGATTTTTTGCTGCTTATAAAGACGTTTTCCTATATTTTGAAGCGCACCTCAACTTTTGTTATCAAGCCCACGAGACTCCAGGCAGAGCTGCGGGAGAAGCTGCAGCTTTCCGAAGATAAAGTGAATGCAATTGTTAAACTTTGGGTTAAAACTACAAAGCCTATAATGGACAGCTTGGCAAATAATAAGTACGAATCAAATGAGATTCAAGATGTCGCTTGGAAGTTAAATGTGCAAATTTCCTCACATTGCCAGCAACGTGAGAAGAGTGCTCTTGCTGTTCTTCAATTAAAAACCGGAGCCGGAGAAGATATAAACTTTGAAATGAATCACAAGGAGCTACTTCATCTTTACAATCAGTTCGAGAGTATTCAAAATGAACTTGATGCCATTCATACTGCCAAATAAATGATGAATTGCCAAATATTAGTCAATGTATAATAGAAGGGCAAATTAGAAAATTATTAATTAAAATCAGCTTTTTGCTTTCACTGCGAGCTAAAATAATGGTCGAATTATAAAGACATTTTAATCTTCATGTAATAAACATCAAAGAACTACTGAGATAAAAGTGAAAATTAAATGAGTAAAGGCAAGATCAGCTAGAGAATGTTAAGGTCAAATAATTTCGGACCATTTATTAGACAAGAAGTTACGTGTTGTGTCATAAACAAAAATTTAAACTTGTGAAATGTTGACTTGCAAACATTTGATGTATAAGCCTAAGTATGCGATAAAGATGAATAAAATACTCCACAACATGGCACTTGTAAACTAAAATATTATTAAAGAAAAGCCTATCTGGTATGTTTAGCAATTTGCACAATACTTGAAGGTTCACCATCAAAAGATGTATCCATGGTTGAACGAAATGTAAATTGGAAAAACTGACTTGGAGACTTATATACTATGGGATTGCACGAATTGTGGAAGTAGGAAATTATTTCATTGGCTTTTGTTGCACTGAAAAAGTCAATTCTAAAATAATTCCCAAACGACAAACGTAAGTTAATATTTTTATTGGTTACCAAACAGATCTTAATTCTCTCTCTCTCTCTCTCTCTCTCTCTGCAGAATCATTTGGAACTTAAAAAATATGAAGCACAGAAAGTAAGCAAATGTTAGCAAGTTGTGAATAGAAAAAGAACTATTGCCGCTCAAAGTATGTAGTTTCCTTTTTTATTAAGTAATAGCAGATTTGACAGATTGTTATTAAAATAAGATCGAAATGTTTAATTGTTATTTATAGTGTATACTTATAGGAACCTAATCTATATATAGCTTATCTATATAAAAAATATCTGTGTGAGATAAAACAACTGCAAAGTAGTCAGTTTTGAGAAGTTCAATATTATTTCTAAAATAATTTTAGAATTAAATATTTCAGATAAAAAAGATATAATGTATATATTGTACCCTACGGTTATATATAATTGTTACGAAGCTTAAGCTTTGTAAATTCAACTTGTATTATTTGTATTATTATAAGGTATTACTTGTATTATTATAAGGTAGTATTTTTTCGTCATCAAAATTTGTTGGTTTGTTAGTTTAACATTTTTTTTAGTTGATTTTGACTCCATTTCCCATATTTTCTTGACTACTTCAAAACTAGCAATTACATTTGGTGTTGTCAGGTCATATTAAAACCAACTATTTCCCAATGATTTAATTAGATGTGGGAAGACATATACACAGAAAACTTTACTAGCATTATTAGCTCCCAATTCCAAGAAACACTTCCTGTTAGAGGACCCTTGGTCACAAGTTACAACTTTAACAATGATGCCAAAACTGTTTAAAATTGTTAAATTCCGTAATATAACCTTTATAATATATCGCTAGAAAGTCAATTTTTGGAAACAAAGTAATTAAGCGCGCAGTTGGAAAACATTGATTTAATCACAAAAACACATAATTGTTCACAAATCTGGTTTGTCCTTTCAACCTAATTTTCCTCAAACCCATCCACAAAATCTAGTCGTTGATTATATCGCAATTCGCTTTTAATCGCCATATCGTCCGAATCGCCATATTCTTTTCGTACTGGTTCAAATCCAAGCACTTCTTTTTTAACTCCAAACCGTTATTATTAAAACCTGACTGTAGAAAATTTATAGGGGCACATCAATTAACAGTGGATATATGTGGCAAATTTAGATGCAATTTATTCTTCAAAAATTGGTACGTTGACTGTGAGACAAAATAAATGTTTTAAGCCAAATCTTTTACATCTTGATTGTGTGATTGTGTCGACGGAGATTTTTTGAAATGAATGTAGGATGCCGTTCTTCACTTGATGGTGAATGGACTCCTTAATATAAAGTGATCTCACTTAATGATGAAATCGACTATCGGTTTTCACAAAAGTATTGACACAGAAATATAAGCAAATATAATTGCTTTATATTTTTTTATTGAAAAAAAAAAAATGCGTTCTGCTTGTTTGAAATACAAATTATGAATAATTTTTTAATACAATTAATATTTTCACTTCAATACAAGTTTTTCAATACAATATATTTTACATAATATTTTATAACAAGTAAACAACAGCAAGTAGTTAACAAATAATAATGAGTGTGTGTCTACTGTCCATTGTGCGTATCTGACATGTCTTCCTCTCCTACATTCGGCCACCCTGAAACAACATTCGACCCGAATAAATTGTCCCATTTTTTTTTTATATTCTGCGACTGTTGTGGTTTTATTTGGTCCTTCATGATCTCCTACTTTAGAAACTTCATATCTTCCGTGGTTAAATTTAATTGTTATTTTGTATGGTCCTAAATAATTGAATTTTAATTTTAGTCCCGACCCAAATTGCGTTCGTTTTATCGCTACTAAATCGTTAATATTATAGATAGTTTCTTCTTTACGTTTTTGGTAACGATTTCGATTTTCAAGCTGAATAACTGCAATATTTTCTTTCGCAGTTCTGCGAATATTTTCTCGATCTTCATCGAACTGTTCAAAATTTTCATTTTCCAAAATCGATTGTAGATTAGTGTCAATAGAATTTCGCATATCTAAACCCGTTAATTTTAAACGGTGTAATTTTCGTACTACGTGGCGGTGTGTTGTTCAATAATTGTTGAATTTTGTAAACATGCTTATACCAAACAGACGGACTTTCTAAACATAATTTTGATAGAAGTCGTTTCTTGTGTCGACAATTTTGTGGATTTTTTCGAAATGTCCGTTGCCTCGGGGTACGCCAGTCGCTATTAATAAATGTTGTATTTTTTCTTCTTGACAATATTCCTTAAAGAGTTTTGAAGTAAACGCTGTTTCTCTGTCACTTATGATCCTTTTTGGATTACCGAATATTTTTGCCTGTGACTAAAGTTTGTTTACTACCTCGTTGCTGTTAGTGCTTTTAGTTCCATACAAATTTTTAAAAAACTGTCGACAACTACAAATATATGATTGTATCTCTTTTGTGTCGCTTCTAACGGTCCTACATGATCAATATGATAGGTTTGAAGTGGTCTATCTTCTTTATCGATTGGTGATAAGAATCCTTTTTTTCCTGTTTTCTTTTGCGTCATAATGCATTCGATGCAATTTCGAACAACTCTACAAACTTTTGATGATGCTTGAGGTATATAGGATGATTTTTCTAAAATTTCTTGTGTTTTCTTAATTGCAAAATGTTCTTGTTTGGGTGAAAGCTTAATAATTTCTTCTTGCATAGATTCTGGAACGACAATTAGGTCCTTGTTGGAATCCTTGAAAAGAATATCATGCTTTATATAAAAATTTTCGTATTGTGTTTTCTCTAGAATTGTTTTGACTGCTTTAATCCAATTATCTTCAGCTTTCTTAAGTCGGTGTTGCAATGTATCTTCTATCCAAAGGCATGATGCCCTACTTAGCGCATCTACATTTTTCATCCTAATTCCTGCGCGGTGTTTTATCACATAATTAAATTCCTGTAGGAACATCGCCCATCGGGATACCCTTGGAGGAATATCATTTTTCTTTAGCGTCATAATCAATGCGTTGCAGTCCGTTACGATTTTGAATTTAATTCCCATTAAACATGTTCTCCATTTCTTTAATGCCTTATTAATAGCTAGTACTTCCAGGAGCCGGATTCTGAGATTCTCTAACGCTTAATCTCCATCGCCAAACAAATATAAGCGAATTTTAGCGAAACTTAGCTACAATTGCGATTCTCAGTAGTTGAAATCTCCAATTTTGCTTCACTAAACCTAAGCATTCTAGAGACTGAACGCAAACTTAACGAAAGCATGTTTGACATTTATTTTTGCCAAAAAATGGCAAATAGTAGCCAAAATCCCGAGTCTAACTTTCGAAAAGCAATTTTTTTTTTAGATAAATCGTTGAACTTTTGGAGGTAAGGTTTATGCTAGTGCCAATTTTTTAATTTGCGCTCAAAAATGCCGACGACTTCTCTGATGCATCGGCTAACGCAACTTTGCGACACATTCAGTAGGAAGTCTTGGCCAACTGAACGCTGATAGCTTCCTAAATATATGAGTTTAATTGGCATATTATCATCTCTCAGTTTTTGTTCTTACCTTGCGCAACGAATCTCAAGGCAACTAAAAAGCGAATTTTTGGTGATAGCCGGGTATTAATTTTCGCTGACTTCATAAAAGGAGTCAATTCCGCTATAAGTTCCTTGCACACAGCCTTGGGAAGTCTAAATAATTCCGAAAAACTTTTGTCAGGCATGTCGAAAACATCCGTGGAACCTCGCAGATTTCGTCTTTTTATGCGCATCTTACTGCATCGTAAAACTCTTTGAGAGTTCGGAAGAATTAAGGTTCGACGTATTCGCGAATTCATTTTAATTTCTCTTTTTAAAAATGTGCAATATATAAATTATATTTATAACACAAAAACACAAAAACGAAACACAAATCAATCAACAATCACTTTTATAAAGTAACATGTGATAAACAAAAATTTGACACATCGCTAAAAGAGCCCCACGGTAGCGAGTAAAACAAACAGAATTTTTAGCTAAGCAACTGAAGACTCAGAATCGGATCTTGGCAACATCGCTTACATTTTTCGGTCAGTTCATTTTTAGCATCTTAGCGATAGAGTTTTAGTTTTAGCTAAGAGAATCTTAGAATCCGGCTCCAGGTCGTATGAGTGATATTTTTCTTCGCTTGGTTTAGTTTTCCTGCTCATGTATTGCACTGGATGGAATTTTTGGTCTTCATTGTCCTTTTGTAACATGACGGCTCCGTAGCCATGTATACTTGCATCCATATGAATCTCTGTCTGGGCTTTAGGATTGTAGAGTTTTAAAACTGGTGCATTGATAAGAAGGTATTTTATCTCTTTTAAAAGCTTTTAATTGTTCTTTCTGAATTTCAAATTTTGAGTCTTTACGTAAAATATCTGACAAAGGTTTTGCAATTAATGCATAGTTATTCATAAATCTTCTAAAATAGGAAGTTAGTCCTAGAAATCGCTGTAAAGATTTTTTATCCTCAGGTAGCGGGAAATTTTTAACTGCTCGAATTTTGTTTTCTGAAGGTTTAATTCCTTCATTTTCTATTACGTAACCGAGAAAATTAACTTTTGTTTTTAAAAATTCGCATTTTTGCCATTTTATATTTAGACCATTTTCACTTGCAATTTTGAGGAATTTTTCTCATTTTTCAATTCCTTGGTCATCATCTTTAGAAGGAATAATAATGTCATCAACATAAACAATTAAAGTTCCATCATTTATTAGCTCCCTTAGTACTGATTGTATATATCTAGAAAATACTGCTGGCGAATTTGAAATGCCAAATGGAACATATAAAAATTCGTATTCTCCGTTGTGTGTCATAAATGACGTGGATTTTCTTGAATTTGCCTCAACTGGAACATGGAAAAATCCGTTTTTTAAATCCAGTGTCGTGTAAACTTTAGCTCCTTGCAGTTTCTCGAGAGCATCGTCCATTAGTGGTATTGGGAAATTATCTCTTATGATTTTTGTGTTCAGTTTTCTATAATCGCAGCAGAGTCTCTTTGAACCATCTTTTTTTGAAACTAAGACGACAGGTGATGAATATTCTGAAGTGCTCGGTTGGATTATATTGTCTTTTAACCACGTATTTACTTGTTCTTCTACCACACGCTGATCTGCATGTGATAATCTCCTGGGTCGGTGATAAATTGGTAATTCATCATTTACTACAATTTTCATTTGAACAGTTGATTTAGAATTTCTCGATGGTTTATAATTTTCAACTAAGTTGATTATTTTAGTAGAAAGAGGTTTTTTGAGATGTGTGATATCGAAATCCATTATTTCTTTGTTATTATTTTCCACTACTAATATATTTCTAAATTTTTCGAAAATGCTTTCTTCATTGTTTGTATCTTTAAGATTTGTTTGTATTTTGTAAACTTTTTGGTTGCTATTTTTTAGAATTTGTGGAACTGTTTTCTCTGAGCTTTCTTTTATTAAATGATTTGTGTCCTCTCTATGGTTAAATTTTGCTTCATCTTTCTTAATAATTAAATCGACTTCATTGAAGACGTTACTTCCAATTATTCCTTCAAAGCGCATATCTTTATTTTCAGTATCGTGGAATTTTGTGTCTATTATCACTTCGTCTATCTTTACTGTAGTTGTGAAACTACCTATCGTAAACAGTTCGCTTTCGCCAATGGCTATTAATAGTTTTTTCTCAGGATTAATATTCATCTCACTGTAAAATTTGTTTAGTGTATCAGATCGTATCAAGCAAATTTCACATCCGGTGTCAATTAAAGTTTCGAGTTCCAGTCATTAGTTGGATATCTAGAGTGAATTTTTTCATAAATTTTAATTTGTGTTTTAAGTTCAAGACTAGATGTAGCCTGGTATAAAACGGTTTTATTAAATTTTGTATCTGGAATCCCTTCAATGAAATACTCTTATATTCATTTTTCGTCCAGATTAATAGGTTTTCTTATTTCTAGAAGTATATATAGGTATTCGCGAAAAGTTTCATGTGAGTTCTTATGTCGGTTTCTTAATTTGTTATGGATTTCTACCGGTGACACTGTTTGTCCAAACTCTTCTAAAAGTGAATTTTTAAGTGTGTTCCAATCGCGTATGCCCACTTGACTTCTAACAAATAGTCTAGCAGCACCTTTCAATAATTGCTTAGCATAAATGAACTTTTGCAAATTGTTTCAATATACAGTAGTTGCATTGTTCTCAAATTCTTCAATCCATTGAGTTATTCCAGGATAATTCGTTCCTGTAAATGGCGACATACAATCTTCGATGTCACGAAGGGTGAAGTGAGTTCCCTCCACGAACATATTTTGATGATTATTGGGTACATCTTCATAATCAGAGTTTGTAGATGCTTGATCGTCGTTTCCCGTTTCTTAAGAGTGACCAAAATGTTGAAGAAGTTTGTACTGGAGGTATTTTTTAATTCCACTTGTGTCTAAACCTAGTTCTTGTAATTTTGGTCGTAGTCTGTCCACATTTAATCTAATATTTAAATATTTAATCTTGATAATTATAATATAACAAACTGTATGAAGAAAGAATTTATATACTCGTATATGTGTGTGTGCCAAAAGTTTTGTGACGTAATTGAGAATATAATTCAGTATAATTGAAATTAAGTAAAGGAAAGTTTTGCATAAAAATCCTACTATCAAATTCAAAAATTTTTAAAATTTTCTCGTTTTCGTTCTTTCTTGAGTTCTAACCTTTAACCTCCTATTGCTCAAATTGTTTTCGCTTTCTTATCTTTCTTCGCCTTCAGTTTATTCGTTATTTTTTCCTTCCTGTGCTTAAATTGTCTTGATTTGGCCGGTACGAGCCCCCAAATATGTAGGATGCCGTTCTTCACTTGATGGTGAATGGTCTCCTTAATATAAAGTGATCTCACTTAATAATGAAATCGACTATCGGTTTTCACAAAAGTATTGACACAAAATTTGCTTTATATTTTTTTATTGAAAAAAAAAATGCGTTCTGCTTGTTTGAAATACAAATTATGAATAATTTTTTAATACAATTTATATATTCACTTCAATACAAGTTTTTCAATACAATATAGTTTACATAATATTTTATAACAAGTAAACAACAGAAAGTAGTTACCAAATAATAATTAGTGTGTGTGTATTGTCCATTATGCGTATCTGACATGTCTTCCTCTCCTACATGAATATTATTAAATGATCTTAATTGGCGAAAACACGCGACCGACAATTTAATTACATTAGTACCTTGATACGATAATTACCGATCACAGACAAACTAATGTTTGGACAACAGGGAACTCTCAACCACTGCCCACTTAAGGTTGCTGCAAGCATATAGCGCCACGCCCCCACCACTCGCCACAGCCCTATCATGCCTAACAATGTCATTGCCCGTACAGCGCCCTGTAATGCTGTCATGCACATCAGGTTTGAGCCAAGTCTCGGAGACCCCAACAATATCCAGCAACTTGCTTAGAAGGATGTCCCTGATCTCGTCGAATTTTTCCGGCCTGCTCGGAGTAATATTACTCTGCGCGTTAAAATGCCCAACATTAAGCCATGGCCCTCTCCCTGTCAGCACCTCCCTCAACACCCTATTTTCACCCGCCGCCGACCCACCCATGCTATCCATTGCAACGAAGTTGCAATTCCCCGTGCGCGCAGACCAAAACATTCAATCGACCAGCAATACCCATATCCCAGCACCCCATGCACACACCGGTAAAAAATTTAATATTAAATGGGTATTGAAAATTGCATCCTAACAGCCTACTACAGAAACAAGCAAAATATGAAAAAATTCTCAACATAATATAGCATAAACATCAAAATACATTTCGCTGCCCTAAAATATGACAAAGATTGGAAAGAAAGTAAGTTAAATTAAGATAATCAAGTTACAATATTCGACGCAAGTATAATTTTCCTAAATACAGCAAGGAAAAAAAGGTTCCATATATAAACTCTAACACCTGTCATTTAGCTAACCATATAAGTAGCACAAAAGATAAACTTACAGATGAAATAAATATACTTCATTATAATATATTTCAGTACAATAATCATGTTCAATATTTAATAATCATAATTATATTATAACAATTCAATATACAGACTTCATGCCCGATCAATAAGGTAATAAATGCTAATCCATGAGATAATCAAAAGCAATTTGAAATAATAAGCTATTTGCAGAATTAAATTCAATTTAGCTATACACAAAATAAAACTTTAAGCAGAAACTAAATTCAGTTTAGCAATACTAGAAATTTTTACCCGTTTTTCGTAATTCCCACCTATTTTAATGATGAACACCTCGCCTCTTTTTACAAAAGCACCTTCAAGGGCGCCACTCTCAACCTGCTTCCTTGCCTCCCTAAGAAGACCCGTCAGATTTGCGTACGTCAGATATCGCCAATGTAGATCCTGTTGTCAATATCCACCGAAGGCATTACCTCTTTGAGCCACAGTTTCTTCCGCTTAAAGTAGGCTTTTATCAGGCAGTCACGCACAAAGGTCACAGTTAAAGGTAACCAAGTCCCTTTTTTGCTCAAGCAAAAACATTTCGTAACGTCCTGGCAATTCACAGCTACTTCGAGAATTTTTCCCACATCCGCATCGAACCGCACAAGCTCTGTATCAGGGATAGCCTCAGGAACACCAGCTATCACCAGGTCGTTTCCCCGGAGGTGCTTCTCCAACCTCTCAATATCCCTAGACTCTAGGGCCTAGAGAGATCATTGCGCAGACTATCCAGCCCCATAGAGATTTTGGAGCCTACCGCCTCCTCCACCGCCACACACCTTTTGACGCAGTCGTCACACATCTTGCCAATCTCAGAGATAAGTTCAGCAGCGAGCCAACCCTTTAGCTTATCCTTTAGGGAACAGCTGAGGTCATCAATCTTCTTATTCATCGCCACCATACTGCGAGAGATATCTCCCACTGCATTCTCTACCCTTCTTAGCGCTGCAACACTGCTGTCAGGCGAACTCACGCAACTGCCGCAGTACCATGTTGATGCATCACCAAGTGATGAGAGAACTTTAAAGGTGGCCTCATCCACTTTAGCGCACTTAAGGTGATACCATTTCCGACAACCATCACAAGCGCAAGCGGCCATTTTGTACCCTTTTTCACAAAACTCTGCCTTCTCAGCAACACAGCACATACACCGCAAATACTCAGGAAAGTTTTATACAGAGGTGAAATAGTGAGGATTATGAACTCCGCATTAATAAGAGCGCCACCATTACTTAACTCAAAAAAAACTGCTTCAACTTAAAAAACTGCAAAAATCACTAAGGGCAGGCATGGAAATTAAAAGTACACACTGAGCATGGCGTTGCCAGAAGTCTAATGCATTTGATGATCTTTTGGCAATATAATCGGCTGTCGTGTCTCTCTTGGCAAGCGAATAGCTTTGTCAATCCTTCCATTCACTTGTAGTAATTCATCCGGCGCCGAAAAGGGATTAAGGCTTATCAGGGGGCTATCTTTATCGATTATTTGACCTTGCTGCAGGCTGACGACCTCTGCTCTATAGGCGAACCATTGCATGCAGCGACACAACTGTTTTTCTGCTCCAATTTTTTCATCGGCAGTAAGCTCTCCATACAGAGGAATCTGCTTCTTAATTCTTGCTTTCAGATTCGCTAAGTATTCTACACCCAGCCCATAGTGCGTTTCAATCTGCGATAATTGGAGAATCGATTAAAATTGGGAATAATAAAGCATACCTGTCGAGTCAGCATCAAGCGATGCTTCGATCTCAGTTCAGTGGTGCTTAAATCTCCTCGCTGATCCTCCAGATTCTCCTTTGGCCATTCACTTTTCCCTTTTTTCAGAAAGTCTGGTCCAATTATTCACCTGTTACCGGGTGAATACCGTCCTCGATATCTTGCTCTCGTTGCATCGTGCCGTATCGGGGATGGCAATACCAAGCCTGACCCCCGAGTTGCAACCATCACCTGCGTTTTACTAGGATTTAGGGTAAGCTTATTTTTACCCGACCATCTAGAGACCGATTCGAGGTCCCTGATCCCATGGCAAAACAAGCTGAACGTCATCAGCAAAAATGTGAACCGTGGATTAACTGGGGAATTAATGACTTGAAAGTCTAGCGTGACCAGTATTTCAGAGTCTTTCCCCTAAGACCAGTCTTTCCCCTAAGACGAAGACAGAGGTACTTGAAGAGGAGACATTGAAGAGGTACTCAATGTCTGGATCAGGCTGGGAACTATTGAGTATAGTCCGTTTGAGGTTGCTCGCAATGTAAAATGCAACACCCCCGCCACGCCTAGCAACCCTATCATGCCTAGCAACCCTATCATGCTTAACTAAGTTAGGCATATTCAGGAAATGCCGCAACATCATCCCCAATCTCGGGTTTAAGCCAGCGGTTGGAGTAATAGCACAAGCACCTAGTGCAATGCGGTACATTAGTAATCTTAAGACTAATAATACTAAAGCTAAAACTAAGAATAATATTAACAATTAAAACTAAGTTCATACTCTCACAAGGAGACCTGTGAGAGACCTTTTAGGAGATTTACAAGGAGACCTTGTAAATGCATATTAAAGTTAATCAAAAATTTTTAAATTTACTTAAGGCTTATGCGCTAGAAATAGCTCCAAGGCTAAAGACTAAAATTCAGAACAATAGGGAAGCACAATATGCATCAGAGAAGTAACAATAGCAATCATAAATAAAAATTTATAAAAATCAAGCAATGGCAACAATAGCAAATATTCATAAATTTAAGAAAATAGGAAAAATAGATAACTAAAAAGGAACAAAAAGTACTTTTATACTGATGAAACTAAGACAAATCCTCAAGTCGCTGTATAAAAACACGGTCCTCATATTTGCCACCTTTCTTGATTACAAACAACTGTCCTCTCCTTACAAATGCACCGCAAACCCTTCCATCTACTTTCAACTCCTTGGCAGCCTTTGCCATATATGCGTCAGGTTGTCACCAAAATATAATCGCGATACGTCACCAGCAGCAGGAACGATATCACACAGCAGCAGTTTTTCTTTCTTGAGATACGCTTTAAACACCCGATCACGTATGTCCAAGTTAGAGAAGGTTACCAAGACACAATCCCTTCTTTAGCCAGCCTGAAGCACCTTGTTACGTCCGCACTGCAACATTAAATTCCAAGAGAAACGGCCAGATCAGTGATAAATTTAATAAGGTTGGAATCAGGGACTACATCAGTCACCCCGTTCACCATTATATCCAGCCTTCTAAAACGTCGCTCAAGCCTTTCCACTTCCACTATTAAACCCTGCTGCGCACACCTGGACAGCTCGCCATTTACTCCGGCCAAGCCAAAAATTAAATCATCTTGGCACCTGGCCACTGCCGCTTCTACCTTACTGTATCTACTATCAAATGCAGTGGTACTATCAGTACCACGTCGAAGCATCCCCTAGCCCCGAAAGCACTTTAAAGGTAGCCACTTTCGAATCCGCCATTTTTGTAGCCAACAAAATGAAATGAAAATTTCCCAACACGAGAAAGTTAAGAACTTGGTAAACAGGTCGATCCAGTGCTTAAGACGGACGTAAACCAAGATCCACTTACCCGGAAATTCTACTTTATAATTTAACGCAACACAAAACTAATTTAGCGAAATAAAATTTACCATTTAAGCAAAAAGAAATATATTGCAGCTAACGGGGAAAAAATTGCTTCTTAGCAAGCATGGCGTTGGCATATCCATCCACAAATATCGCTTTGCTATGGACCTAATGTGGTATTTCACGATTGTCTCGCCTAAACGTAGTCCCATTACGGCTGCTTGCAGTTCAAGCTTCGGAGTGGAATGGAAGCGAAATGGTGCGAGCTACTTTTAGCGCACGCAAACGCTATGTTTGGTTTATTATTAATCGATGACCTCCAGTACGCGACAGTGGCCATGGCTTCCTCGGTGGCATCCACAAATATGTGGAGTTCTAGATTTGATTGCTCAAACTCCGAAAAATCAACGTGGTACTCTTAATTCCCTTAGCCTCAGCAACTCCTTTAACTGTTTCCATGGCTTGTAGAGACTGTCAGTTATAGCATCATCCCAAGCGATCCCACTTTTCCATAACATTTGCATTAAAAGTTTCGCAGTAACCATGAAGTTTGCCAATAAACCGAATGAAACATCTGCATCTACTTTATTGAAATTTAGCGTAAACACGAAGACATCCTCCTTTGGCACCCATTGCATGCCAATGACTCTTTTCCTCTCTCCGTCAACGTCTACACAGACATTTTTTGTGCCGGCTGCCTCGGACAAGGATTTGTCCAGCATCTTTGAATTTGACGAAAAATTACGTATTTGAAACCCACTGGTTTTGTGTATCTTGATTACGTCCTTAACGACTGTGATTGCCTCTTCCTCGGTCTGAACAGGCCCTTTCTTTAAACACGAAAAACATAACCTAACTTTCTTCACCCGTTCCCAACGAACCTCCGAAGATAATTGTAAGAAAACTTTACAAACGGGTATATTTTTGCACTCACCTTCGCATATGAGACACTTACTCTTGACAATACTGGTACATGCATACTAACGGCCGTTATGAGAATTAGTATTTTCCACTCGCGTTCGACGAACATTCATTGCCTCTGCGGTGGAAGTTGATGGCAAGACGTCTGATACGATATATGCGAGCCTACGCAAGTTGGCGATCCAGTTGCTAAAATCGACAACAGTAGCTACTCGTTTCATTTGGCTACATTCCTTCTATACTTCCACTCAATTTGCTGGGTGTTTGGCAATTTCGCGGCTAATGCGCTCAGCAAGGTTGGATTTATTAGGTGGTGCTCACCGTTGGCGGCACCCAACAGAAAGGTCGTATTATTCGACACGCGATTAGCGAATTCAACCAGGGCGCTTAAATTGCCGTCGACTAATGGTGGTATCTCGCGAACTTTTTTAATTTGACATTTTATCAATTGTTCTGGTCGACCAAAGGACTCTTTCAGTATATTAATTATGGCTGAGACATTATTCGAGCTTGCTAACATGAACGCGACTAAGTCACGCGCTGCTCCGTTCAGGGCTTCACGTAACCGCATAATATTATGCAGGTTAGAGCACTCAAATTCTGCATTAGTGGTTACGAAGGTCTTAAAAAATGTCGGCCATTGCTTAGGACGGCCCGAAAATGGCGGCAGTGGATATATCTTCCTTTGTTTTGGCACCGCCCCACGCGTACTGCTTTCACCTTGTTGGCTCTGTTGTTCGTTCTGTTGGTCTGCTGAAAATGGAGGCGGCAATGCCATAGCGGTTTGTACTGACGGCTGCGTTGAATAAGTGGTTGCAACGGCTGTTGCGATAGTGGCCGACTAAGTGGCTGCACCAGCGGTTGCGATGGCGGCTGATTAAGTGGCTGAAACGGCCACTGACAGCGGCTGAGCTGAAGCTTGCGAAGACTGTAATAATAGCGGCGAAATTTGCAATAGCGGCCTGGGCTGTAATTGCGACTATTGTGAGGTGGATAAAACCGTTCTCATCATAATTTGGCGCTGCTTGTTATTTGCAACCAGCATCGATTGCATGGCATGCATCTGCCTGCTCAAATAATTTTTTACTGCAACTAACTTACGCTCGAATTCACGTTCCATCGCCCTAACCTCAATCGATGGCAAGTCTGCTCGGGCTGTTGCGGTGCCCGGAATCTCTATTTTCACTGACCTTTCTAGCGACGAAGGAGTTTCTTTTGAATTCGGGGGCGCCTCTGGTGACGCTTCCATTTCGGCGAATCGCGCTGGCGGTACTCCTTTGGTTTTTCTGCCACTTGTTCTGACTTCTACAACCTTCTTTGACATTAAATTTCAATTCTGTTCGAAGTCACAAAATGGCGGCCGAATATATTATACACGAACAAAATAAACAGATGTTGTTGATTGTGTCGAGGGAGATTTTTTGAAATGAATATTATTAAATGATCTTAATTGGCGAAAACACGCCACTGACAATTTAAATACATTAGTACATTGATACGATATTAACCGATCACAGACAAATTAATTAAACCTATATATATATATATATTTATTTCGTGTGCCTCTCCCGGGTCGGCGTCGAAGAACACAGGTGCGTTTCTTTTACCTAATCTAATCAAGATAAATCACATGCAAGACTAACACTTCACTAACGTCTCTCATGAAATGTACTACAATAAAGTTCGTATTCTTTAAGATTTTATATTTATATTTTTTTCACTTAAAATTTAGGTAATATTAGTGATATTAACCCGAATTTATTGTTTATTGTTCTTTGCAAATAGTGCATATATCCATCGTATCTCGTGGAGTCAGCTCCAGGTTGGACTTTCGAAGTTCTTCCAGGACCTTTTGGGGCATTATTCTCCAGTGAAAGAAATGACATGGCTAAGTCTCTTCGGAAGCTCTTTTGCCTTAGCTTTGGATCTTGCTCTCTCGCTAAAAGCCAAGCATTTTGAACTGAAACGTCCAACATCCACATAAAGAGTGATACGGATCAAATGTAAAGAGTGATTTACATTTTGATCCGTACGATCAGTGCCGCCCATATTTTTGTTGTAGTTTTGTATCGAATATGGAATATTTACCTCGACATGTTGTAGGTCAGCCCTGTTCCATCTTTTTGCCTTTCCTTCGGGATCAGCAGAAAAAATTGTGGAAGCTACTGTTACCACTGCGTTATCTTTCCACCTAGTTACAAAAAAATTTTCTTTTTGTAACTTTTTTTTTGAAGCTGTGCAATTGCAGCCTGTGTAAAACCTCTATCTTTCTTTTTGGATTCGTTTGGATCTGGCAAGCAGCAAGTATTTCCTAAGTGGTTACATCTTATGGTCCCAGTACAATTGTAACCTCTATTTCTCATCTCTTTGAGTAAAGGAAATGTTGTGAACAAATTATCGCAATAGAAGTGGTATGGTAGATTTGATTGATCTACCATACTATCAGTACTCTCAGTATTTGATTGATTTCGACAAAGGGTATTGGTCAAGTAAATGCAATACTGTAGACACACATTTTCCAAACTTCTTTTCCATTTCTTCGTTACCTTGATATGGGTCAAAAGCAATGCAAATATTTCTCTTTCACTTTAGCAATTATAGTAGTATTCATACATTATATCAATTGATTCATACAATGTAAACCCAGCATTACTTGTTCATAAAAAATCTAGCTTAGCTTTAGTTTTGGATCGAATTTGGAATATTTACCTCGACATGTTGTAGGTCAGCCCTGTTCCATCTTTTTGCCTTTCCTTCGGGATCAGCAGAAAAAATTGTGGAAGCTACTGTTACCACTGCGTTATCTTTCCACCTAGTTACAAAAAAATTTTCTTTTTGTAACTTTTTTTTTGAAGCTGTGCAATTGCAGCCTGTGTAAAACCTCTATCTTTCTTTTTGGATTCGTTTGGATCTGGCAAGCAGCAAGTATTTCCTAAGCGGTTACATCTTATGGTCCCAGTACAATTGTAACCTCTATTTCTCATCTCTTTGAGTAAAGGAAATGTTGTGAACAAATTATCGCAATAGAAGTGGTATGGTAGATTTGATTGATCTACCATACTATCAGTACTCTCAGTATTTGATTGATTTTGACAAAGGGTATTGGTCAAGTAAATGCAATACTGTAGACACACATTTTCCAAACTTCTTTTCCATTTCTTCGTTACCTTGATATGGGTCAAAAGCAATGAGATAACCAGATGGTGAATTTTGACACCAAATTTTGTATCCAAATCGAATTAGTTTATTTCTGATGGCTTTCTTACATCCGTGTTCGCCAAAATACTCCACCATTGCTTCATCATGTGACACTGACTCCGTGGGCTGGAAATGTTTCATAAACGCTTGCTGAAGGTGAGAAATAAGTGGACGTAATTTGCAGAATTTATCGGTTTTGTCTAAGTTAGCATTAGACTGAAAATGCAACGATTTCATAATTGTATCAAATCTATTTCTGCGCATTGCGTTGTATATTGCGTAATTGCGTACATCATCGCCAATGTTCCAATACATTGCCTTACTGGATAATGGACTGTATCCAGAAACTATCAAAATTGCAATAAATGTTCTAAGTTCCTTTTTGCTCAGCTTCACATCTGGCCAATTGTTGGATAAACAATATTCAGAACTTTGGGCGATTATGAGCTCTATCAATTCGTCGTTGAAAAAAAGCTCAAAATACTCAACAGCCGTCATGCTTTCATCATATTAATTTACATGTGCATTGAATTCAGGAACTTTTGACGTTTTCCCTCCTAGTTCCCACTTTATCTCATTTTCATTTTGTTTCTTTCCTTTTACTTTCTTTCTTTTAACGACTTGATGTACGGTGTCTGCAGACAGTTGTCTATCAATAATTATTTCAGCTGGTGCCAGAAGTTGATTACGAGACAGAGCATTGATATTACCATCGGCTTCCTCATCTGAATCTTCATCGGTTAACACGTTTACGTCTGGAGGTTCTATGTAAAACTCGTTTGACTGATTTTCTTCCTCCAAAATATCCAAAATGTCTGCGACGCTAAGAGACTTACTAAAAAAATTGAAAAAAAAAAAAATATATTGGTATCGTTTCGTCATATGACGATAGCTAAATATATTCTCAAAAAGCAAAAGTTTTTTCCGCAACTCGTACACCGATGCTTAAAAAAAACTCGACTGACAATGTAAACTTTAAATTTTTGTAACTTTTATGTCTCATTAATATTATTTAATAAGTTTTTAACACTTGCCTTTTAGCCGAACTCATAATTTTTTAATTTTTCGAAAACCACTGAGAACAAATAATTTACTGACCACGAACACGTTCAATGACAACTATAAACTAGATTTTTTATGAACAAGTAATGCTGGGTTTACATTGTATGAATCAATTGATATAATGTATGAATACTACTATAATTGCTAAAGTGAAAGAGAAATATTTGCAAACGAGACAGATATATTAGTTGCTATAACTCAAACAAACTCAAACTTTATCGAAATCTTTGGATGTACGAGTTTTTGTCTTTTTTTTAATTTCTTGATTCTTTGCGCTTTCAAGATTTTCTATTGGATCGCCTACTGAGCACCATAAACTTTTTGATCTAAAATTGGAATGGTTTTATTTAAAAAGTTAACACAATAATTTATTTATTTTAGACTCCATTGGAGGACTTTAAAGACTTTATATATTTACATATCACAATATAGAATAAACCAAAATAATTGTAAAACGTACTCGCGTGTATGTAAAGTATCATCTAAAAACGTCATTTTATCCGCAAAAGGGAAATGTTTCTTCTCTCCGCTGGAACCACTTCGGGAACCAAAGTCCTGGCTATAACGGTAACGCAGCGAATTCCACTTTTTTCCGGCAATTTTAATGTTTTCTTGGGTGATTGGAATTTCTAAAAAGGGAGTTATTTAATTCCGTTAAATAAAAGCAATTATTTATTACCAAGTTCCTCTATAACTTCTTGCCACCATTTTGCACGCGAAATATTGTTTTTATATGATGTATCTGAGATGTCCCACAATGCAGGCTTAACACGCACCAAATCAATGAATGAATCTTTTTTATATAAAAGAAATTTTTTAAATAATATCCATTCAATTATTAAAGAATTATTTATCGTACAAAATAAACATATGTAGACTAAAGACGATATCCTCGCACTTATGTAGAGCAATAAGCAATAACCAATTTTTTAATAATTTCAATTACAATTAAATTTAGCACTACTCTAATTCTATTCACCAATATTTAGATGCGACCAATCTTCCGAATTCATTGCTGACACAACAAATAAAACACGAAACGGTTTAAATAATTCCAGAGATACGACGTTCAGTGTTATTACAACTTCGATAAGATTCAGTTACTTTTATGGAGAATTTATAGGACGTCATACAGTTGATACAAAAAGTTAAGCTAGTGTATCTTTCTGTATCAACTCCTATAACATTGATATGGAATTCATACAGAAATGTGTAACAATTTTATAGCAAGTCGGTACTTTTCTCTCGCTTAGTCCAATGTTAAAACACATTTGACTTCAAGTGGACTCTCATTCTTTATGCAGTATCAACTGATTCATACAATGTAAACCCAGCATAAGGACCGTGCAAGACATATGCACTGGTTTCTTTTGTTTCTAACGGTATAAACCAGTTCTCAAATAAGTTGAAGTTGTCAATATTTACGTCGCCATATGACGACGCTAGCAGAATTCGGGTTAACAAGTACGAAAAACAAAGCGTGCGATTCAATTAGTTACAAAGAACAAAGCAAAGTCTTTGATATACATATATATCAAAGACATAGAATGGTTCTCATTTTATTCTCGAAGCTTTTATTATCATTGTAATTTGGCAGCATTCTCTGATGAGGCACCGATGCGCCGCCTGGTAGTCATTCTGGCATTTAATACATTGCAGTATATTTGTATGTCCAGTTCTACTGATAATAATTGTAAGTTCATTGCCGAGTTTTTCTTCATCTCTTCCATTTTTTCGTCTTCTTGTTGAGCTTGAAAAATTTCTTGAGCTGAAAGAACCTTTGGCATCTGGATCTGAGATATCTGTTCTATTTTTGATAACGCGTCGGCCACTGCGTTCTCATCGCCTTTTAAATATACTATCATTGTAGCGAATTGTGAGATATAATACAATTGTCTTAACTATCTATCGGTAACCTTATCGGAATTTCGTTGAAAAGCTCGCGTAAGAGGACGATGATCTGTCCTAATAATAAAGTTTTTTCCATCTAATATGTGCTTAAAGAATTTTACTGTTGCAAATATAGCCAGTAATTCGCGATCATATGTACTATATCTTATCTCTGCCGGCGTTAGTTTTCGCGAGAAAAACCGGATGGGTTTACATGTATCATCTTTTTGCTCCAACGCAGCTTCAATAGCAGTGTTTGATGTGTCTGTGGTAAGTCTCATAGGTGAATCTGGTGCAAGGAACTTGTTTAGTGTTGCTGCTACCACGCTTTGTTTAGGCATGATAGGCATTTTCAGCTGCCTGGGTCCAAGGCACTGGTCGAGTATCATTTTTCTTTGAGTCTTTTAGAAATTCGTTTAACGGCATTTTAATTTCCGCTAAATTCTTTATGCAGCGTCGATAAAAATGAATTAACCCAAGGAATCTACGGAGCTCAACAATGGTTTTTGGTTTTGCTTGGACCCAGTTTTGCTTTGGCCCAATTTTGCTTTGGCGAATTGCTTGGATTCGTTCCGGGGGCGGTTTGAACCCGTCCTTGTTGATTGTGTAGCCAAGGAATGTGAGTTCTGTTTTACCTAAGGCACATTTTTTTAGATTAATGGTTAATCCATTTTCCTGAAGCCTGTAACGAGTTTTTATTTCTGGCTGAGGTAGGCTCAGTCGTCCCAGAGTTCATTTTGGAGGGATCTCGTAACCCCCTTGTTATCGGGTCACCACCTTTATTGCCGAATTGCGCACAATTGACGAGTTCGTCAATTATTTCACCGACTACCTTCCGGTAGTTCGGCTCGGATGATAGATGGTTTATTTTGACTAATAATAATGTAAATTAAAACTAATACAATTTCTTAGAAAGGCAGAGTGCCTGGCGACGGAGGGTCGCGCACAATTGTTGGGTAACACTGGTATTTTAATTGGTGAGACAGGCAGAGTGACCGACGACGGAGGGTCACGTACAGTGGTTGGGAATATCTAGTTCTTAATTTTGGCGAGACAGGCAAAGTGCCTGGCGACGGAGGGTCGCGCACAATTGTTGGGTAACACTGGTTTTTTACTTAAAGCTGTAATATAAGTGTGTGTGTTTTTATATAAAGAGTAAATTTCTTTATAAGAATTTGGCATGGCCGGAAGAGTCACGGAGTGATCGCAACAAAACAAAATATAATAATTGGCATAGCCGGAAGAGTCACGGAGTGCTCGCAACGAAAAAAAATATAATAATTGGCATAGCCGGAAAAGTCACGGAGTGCTCGCAAGAAAACTAAAACTACAATGTATATGGGCAGAGCCCTTTCTGCAAGACTTCCGTTGAAACTGACGATGTCTGCACCAAAGTTTTAGCGAAGCCTGTCGACAGATGACGAGGCTTGCCTAAGAGTGGACCTGGGCTAAAGCAGTTTATCAATTTATTTATTTATTTATTTATTTATTAAGATTCAAACTAAGCATTCATTGCCTTATAGTTTACAAACAGGTAAAAAATTCATAACAAGAAAATATAAAAAATTTAGAAATTACACAAAAAGTTTAAAATTTTCCGTTTAACTAAACAAATAGAATCAGACGCTTTCCTTCCTTTTTCTCGAAGCTTCTCTTCTTATAATAATTTGGCAGCATTTTGAGTTGAGGCACCGATGTGCCGCCTGGTAGTCATTTTGGCTTCACCGGTCTGCCACACACATGTAGCCTCTCATGAAATGTACTACAATAAAGTTCGTATTCTTTACGATTTTATATTTATATTTTTTTCACTTAAAACTTACCCAGATAGACACATTTGCATCATGATGATATCATATTGATTCAGAAAATCATCTCATCGGTGCGTTGCTTATGAGCAGCATAATTGTAACACGTATGCTACGTATTGTGATGACATTAAATGTAGGCAATATGTATGCAATATGCAATCTACATGAAATGTTCTAATTTTTTTTCGAAAATTAATTTTGAACCTGTCAAAATGCCGAACGTATATGTAAGTAAAATTTCATAAGCCAAATATATATAGAGCATAGGCAGGAGTATAGAGTGCTGGCTTGCGGGCCTAACAATCGCAGGTTCAATTTCCGGTTTGGGAAAAAATTTCTTTTTTATTTTATTTCATTTATTTGTTTTTATTATTAATGTTGATCATCATTACTGCTCCGCATTATAATTTAAACTTAATTATTTATGATTTTTAATTTAGTTCGTATTTCAACATTTTACCTATAATTTTTTTCATGGCGTCGTCGGGATTTGAACCTCTGCTCCTTTGCTCCCAAACCAAGCACACATCCTCTAGGCTACGGACTGCCTTTGTTCCCAAGCTCTTTTTAGTTAGTTTTTTGATTTTTTACCAGGAAAACTTGTCTATCTGACAATCATGAAATGATATCAAATGTATGTATTTCACGTGGACATATTTTCGTGTAATATCATTCCTTGATATCAACGTGAGTTTTAAATGATTGAAACATATCACGCATTAAAATACCTCATATTGATGTCTATATGTTTTTAAATATGCTGCGTCTGTGACAAATGAGCTGAGAACATATCTCGCTATCAAAATGATTTCATTTTGTAGGAAAAATTGAGATAACATGTTATGATTATCATGCTTGTCTATCTGGGTAGGTAACATTAGCGATATTAACAAGTAAGAAGAACAAAGCGTGCGATTCAATAATAGTTCAGGCAAAGTAAAAAAAAGGAGAATTCCAGAAAAGTAACGATAATAAATCCGAAAATCACGTTTGACCATCAAAGAATTACCCACTGCTAAGGTGGACGTCAGACAGAGAAAAAAAAAAAACTTTGTCTACTTACGCGGCGTATAGATTTACGCGTTGCCGTGCGTTGTGAAACAAAAAAAAACCACAAAATGTCCCACGTGTGATAGTGTTTTGTAGGTGTGAATACAGTTCCACAATTTTCGGAGATGCCAAAAAATTTAGATTATCGGTTATCGTACCCACACGCGGTTGATTTCTTTACCTTAGTAGCGATTCTCGCTCTATATGATCACCAAGTCGCAGCGCGACAATTACGCCCCGTATCGCGCAGCGTATATCACGTTCTGTCTGACGTCGGCTTAAGTGGCGTTGGGAACGTCGTCCACGCGCCGCCAATTTATATCAAAAGACTCACCTTGAGCTTCAAAAGTTTAATGATGAACCGATGTAATGAGAGGATGAAATTGGACACTCCTCAATCGCTTTGTGCCGGCAGTATCCGGCTCGAAGGACCACAAAAAATGTTCAGTCGAAAGCTCACGAATGTCACCAAAAAATGTATCACCGATGGCTCAGGAATGATTGTTTGTATAGATTTAATGCGGAAATTTACTCAGTAATTTATGTTTATTCAGAAAAATTTACAACTCGATTTGCTGATATAGTAATCCAATAAGTAAAGAAAACGAGGTGTAGGTAGCCGGAAAAAGATGATGCCAATTAGAGAAAATGGTTGCCAATTCGAAAGATGGTTGCCGCTGGGTTGCATTCTGAAAAAATATTAATTAGAAACAGCTGGTTGTGTTTGAAGGGTGCAACACAAGCGGCGTTTGGCATGAACAGTCTCTACTGTATAGTCTTCAGTTTTTAACTTGTTTATTAAAAGTGATAATTGGTGATTTATTTTAGCATAGAACTCGTCAACTGTACTGTTTCTTTGCGTCAATGAATTCAGTTCAAATTCAAGCGTACGTATGTCTCGTTTGTCCGCGTAATGTAAAGATAGGCATTTTTTAATCGTTTGCCAATCGTTGTCAAAAATATTATACGATACTAGTGCAGCATCGGCTGGACCACGTATTTTTTGTCTAATATGTTGTAAAATGGCCCTAAAAATTGGCTTTTGTCTAACTACTTCATAATCCCTAAGGATGGATTCAACGTTATGAACCCATGATACGTATTCTACGGGGTTGCCGTCAAATATACGCAATTCCCTAACACAATCTGGTAGTTTCTTTAAATCGTTTAGATCCTTTTCAGTTAAAGGAGTAACAAGTGGTACTTGTTGGGCTGGAGACGGTCTATCCCTATTCTCCAAAGCACTCAGTCTGGTCGTAACTGACTTAATTTGCTCTATTGTCGCATTTAACGCGCCCGTCAATTGGGTAATCGCGTCTTGAATCGCTTCCATTACGTTTTTTTTCTATTTACTCGAGAATACCTCAAGGTATTCTTAGTAGGATTTTCTATTAAGATTTTCTATTAACTGTTAAATAAGATATTCAATAATTTTTCAATAAAGTTATTGAATAATTTATGGATTTATTGAATAATTTATTTATTGAATAATTCAAATTCAATAAGGATTTAATATAATTGCTTTTTGTATAATTGAACTGGTTTTTGTTGCGTAAAACTAAACAATATTTTTAATTTA
This sequence comes from Conops quadrifasciatus, assembly GCA_949752815.1. Lineage (NCBI taxonomy): Eukaryota > Metazoa > Arthropoda > Insecta > Diptera > Conopidae > Conops > Conops quadrifasciatus. The sequence goes on from OX457081.1 coordinate 11,539,742, forward strand.
GTTCCTAAATAATAAATTCTTACAGTAACTGGATGTAGTATAACTGCATTCTGGACGGTCCGCTGGTTCCATTTTAGAGCTTTGATGCTTCTTACTCGTGGTACGGTGTCGTCACAAGGGTGAGTAAGGTTTGGCTTGGTTTAGGTTGATGGCTGCTCCGTGTGTTTTTCCTCTTTTATTCGTTGTTCCGATGTTGAACGATACAATTTGATATTGTTTTTTCCACTCCGCTGTTCCTATGGTAAGCGGTTAATGGGTTGAATTTAAAGCTTTTCGAGCTTTTTTGTTAAACAATTTTAGGCTATGCCTTCACTTTTAAGTCACTTCTTTTGCGCGGCTTTTTGATTAACTTTGTTTTAGCTTTTCTTTTGCGCGGCTTTTGTTTGACTTTGTTTAACTTTTATTTAGTTTGCTCGGGCGCCAGTTATTATTCTTTTCTTGCAGAATATTAAAAAAACACAATTTTTATTTTGACCGGCACAACTCGTCAACTTCTTGTCCAAACTCAGACTGCCGAATTATTTTATTAAAATTTACAAAGAGACTTAATGCTATTTACATTGTTTGTGTCTTAAATTATGCTTACTCTACATTTTAAATTCTTAATAATAATAGTTCGTGGTTACCCGTACCTGGTGCATTCTCGAGTAACATGAGAACATTCTTCGTATCTATGTTTCATAGGTACGAAGACACGTAAAAGTCGCGATAAGAGTTTATGCTTATGAAGCATGTTAACTTATATATATTAGAACGCTTTTCTTCCTTTTTCTCGAAGCTTCTCTTCTTATAATAATTTGGCAGCATTTTGAGTTGAGGCACCGATGTGCCGCCTGGTAGTCATTTTGGCTTCACCGGTCCGCCACACACATGTAGCCTCTCATGAAATGTACTACAATAAAGTTATTCGTATTCGTAGTTAATCGTATTCTTTACGATTTTATATTTATATTTTTTTCACTTAAAACTTAGGTAACATTAGCGATATTAAGAAGTAAGAAGAAAGCAAAGTTTTTGATATATGTATGTACATACATATGTATGTATATATCAGAACGTTTGTCTTTTTATTTTCGAAGCTTCTATTATTTTAACTATCAAATGATTTTTTTCACTCATTCATTCATTTGATTTATTTCTATCGAGCGATTCACTGAATGTTGAATGTTTTTCGAATTAGGGGTATGTAGGGGTGAAAAAATTTTGCTCTGGTAAGTAAAATAGCTAAAATTTGTGTCTAGCTGTGCCAATTCGTCGAACAAATTTAATTAAAAAAAAAATTAATAAACAAATCATGCACAGCAGTTTAAAAGATTAAATATACTGATATGTAAAAAACAGATCAACAGTTTGCAGCTCCTACGTTTCATTAATGTACAATATATATATATATATATATATATATATATATGTACTATATGTGTATGTATATATAGTTATAATGTAATATATAGTTATTAAAATTATTATTTAATTGGTTATATTCCTTTTTGTCAACAAGAATTAGCTTTGATTTTTACAATAGCATTAAATTTTCGTTTCGGCTGTAAAAGTTTTTTATATCGAGTAAAAAGTTATCAATTGGCGCACGGCCTAACTCGTTGAGTAATTTCAGAATTTCTGATTAAAAACTATCGAATAATATAATGGTGGAATTATTCGATAGTTTTTAGTAAGAAAGTGTCGAATAAATTAATAATTTTCAACTATCGAATAACTCGATAGTTTTTATTCGATAGTTCCCAACACTATTAAAATTGCAAGATTGCAATAATCGTGAAAATGTTTATATTAAAAATGGACAACGATAACGATGCACTCATGGTATTTAAACGTTTTTAAGTACTCAAATATATTATAAACAATAATATGATATATTTAGGCACTGTGTGACACATCCACTGACTCTCTGGAAACCAGCGTTCGTCTGTAATTTTAAATAATTCCACCAGTTCCTCCCTGAGCTCCGAGGGTGCCCAACATGTGAAGGTGAATGACTTCGAAAACGTCATTGAACAATATAGTGACGAAGGTTTTAAACAAAATCTTCGTTTGAAAAGGAGAACTGCTTTAATTGGTATATTAATAAGTTTATAACTGGATTGAATTTCAATATTATATTGTATATAACCCCGTTTTAGATCGATATAAAAGTTCTATCACAGAAAATATGAGAGGACGTTGTCGTATAGCTGCGAAAAAAGAAATATACCTGTTCTTGTGGTATATCGGCACAAGCAGTACGTTTAGAAAAAAAGGGGAATTTTTTTGGAATGACAAAGTCCTCCTCGTTTCTGCTCGGGGATTCTGCATATCCGTTACCAAATTGGTTGATAACTCCATATAGAGACAACGGTTCTTTGACACTGGTTCAACAGAATGGTTCAACACTGGTTCGTCAACGAGAATAGTTGTTAAAAGCGCTTTCGGTCTCCTAAAGACCAGATTCAGACGGTTTTCCACTATTCATATATATTCATTTAGTTCTTTGAAGTATTCCTTTTAATAATTTATTTTTTCTAGAGGTCTCTTCTTTTTGTTTTGTTCTGCCTCTTCCATTTTAGAAATTTTTTGCCTTGTATAATTTTCTAAAATTTCTATTATTTTCCCGTCTGCCTCCTTCTTTTGCCCGAGTCTTTTTAAATAATAACGTTCTCTTGGAGAACCCTTTCGTATTGAATGACTTCGAGATGTAGTAGGTGTCTTTGTAAACAGATTTGAGACTTTAAGTGCTGCTACTATCTCCCCGCTTGAGTTCATTGTGTGTGTGTTGGATATAATTGGCCTATGACCAAATATATCCTCCATCAAATCCTCGTATAGGGCCATTGATGGAGAAGCGCCCGTCTTGGCATTATTGTCCTTCGTGGCTTTCTAAGCTTGCAGCAAATTTTTGAGCTTAAGCTCTAGGGCTCCGACGTTTTTAGGTGTACTCTAAAATGAAAGGCATACTCAAATGCGTTTACAAATAAAATAACTTTTTACGGAAAATATAACTCACTGAGATTCCCTGGCTTTGCAGGTCTTCGACGACTTTCTGTATGGCAACTTTACGCCGTTTCACGTGCTCGAATTCTGTTTTTCTGGCATTGTAAGCCAATAAAAAGGCCCGGGTTTCCAAATTGTCCTTTCTCTTTTACTGAAAAGTTAAAAAAATTAAGAAAGCATCCGACAAAGAAATAGGTAAACTTACTGTATTATTTCCATCGAAAATTGAATTAAATATCTTTTGCTTTGCTATATCAATTTGCTTTGAAAATCGTGTGACGGCTGTCAAATTGAGTCACGGATGCCAAACTTTGAATGATGAAATGTCATAAATCTACCAACCTTCGAAATTAAAATGTGTGCATCAGCGCCATCTAAGCACTAAATGCAGACAAGCACGTTTGGATTAGAGTTTCTAATCGTAATCGGGAGCAGGATTAGAAATTTTTATGCAAACGGAAGTAAAAGGAATTTTTATGCAAAATCCGAAGTAAAAGGAAAGCAACTAATAATGAAATATTGACAGTTATTTTTTATAATTAAAATATTGTGTAGGACAACTGTCGCCAAAACAATTTTGTTAACGTTTTCCGGGTTAGCGTGTATAGGTTTTTGTATAACTTGCCAGCGATTTGACAATATTCCCAATGTTGAGACCACAGGAATGTTTCAAGTTTTGCGTGAATCAGAAAACAATGTAAATCCTGAAAGCGACAAATGTGTACTAGCAAATCCAGGTGCCAAGAAATGATAGCCGTTGTTAAAGAATGGTTCAGTGATTTATTCAATGGTAATACAGATAACACTTTGTTTATTTCCAAGTCTTATTCGAAAATTAATGATTTACAAAACACTTGAAGCGTAAAAATAATTAAAGCAAGATGAAAAAACGAAGGAAAGCGTGAAGAACGTGCTAAGATGCCGGAAATTCCACCATTAAGAATATGGTCGCCGCTGAGTTGCATTCTGAAAAAAAAATATTAATTAGAAACAGCTGTTTCTGTTGAAGGGTGCAACACAAGCGGCGTTTGGCATGAACATCCCGCCCGCCTTGCAAGATTTGCAATTGTAATATTAGAAAGGAAGAAAAAATGAAATGTTACTTATTGCGCTGCTATTCCACTAACTACAATAGTTGGTTGCCCGACAGCACCCAACCAAATACAGTGTTCGTTGCGAGAGGTTGGCCGGGGGAACTGGAAGGGAGCCTGGCCGGATGATGCGCGAGTAAACGTCAGCACCGAGTATCAGCAGGACTTCTGCGCTCCGATAGAACTCCGGGTCCGCAAGCCGGATTTTGGAGTAAGCATTGCGCAGGCGCGCATCCAGAGTTCTAGTCACTGCCAGGACAATTGCGGACACCACCGCGGAGAACTCGATGGCCTCGTTGTAGTCGTGATGTGCGCGAAGAACCAGCATTACGATTCGATCCTGTCCCACCGTGACTGGCTGGAGGCTCCACTTGCGGACGAGCTGCGGAGAAATCAGAGAGACTTCGCCGCATGCATTGACCAGGGCTCGAGCGTGCCTAATTCGGCCCTGGATGAGAATGCGTGCCTGTAGGGTCGGCAATAGGGCCATGGTCCGTTGGAGGGTGACCGTCTCTGCTCTCGGTGGAAGGGTAAGCTGCATCGGGCGTGTGGGGCCGCCTTGGTTCTAAGTGCGGAAGGACGAGCCGCTCGACGATATCGTTGTGGGCGTGTAGTAGCGTGTGGTGTCTTTTACCACAGATGTGGCGCACCGCTGCACTGGCGCAGTTGGCATATGCGTGCGACCGGGCTAGGCAGTTCGTGCATAGACCGAGACGCAAGACGATTTTGCGGCGCTCAACGACCGGCTGGGTTCGAAAACGGGTACACTGGCGAAGGGTGTGGCGCTCTTTGCAGAGGGCAACGGTTGTAATCGCTTCGTCCATTTCGCGGGTGACGGTCAGCTACTCGTTGAGGTATACGCACATCGCGTCTAGGCAACGGATGCCTAGCCCGGTTGCCGTAATGAGGGTCTCGCACTTCGCGTCTGGGTGGGCAGGCTCTGCCCCTTTTCCCACGATGAGGGCGGCGCACGTCGCGACTGGGTTGTGGTTGCGTGACCACACTGGCGATGGCTGAGTTGCGCTCATCGCGACTGGGCTCCTCGGCCATGGACATGGCTATCGAGAACTCATGAGAACCGAAAAGTTCCGGAGTGATGGACCGAAAAGAGGAATAGTGCGACTGGGGCGTGTAGCGCTGCTTCGCCGGCTAAAATTTTCAGTCTCCATCATCCGTTGTGAAGTCGGTCGGAATGCGCCGAAAGTCCCTGAGAGCAACTGCTGACGCAGTTCCTGTTCGTCTTCGGAATGGAGACTATGGATGGACATACTGCAAAAGAAAACTGAACAGTTAGTACTTGATGGAGATATGGGTAAGAGAATTAGTTTAGTGATTGGCCGAGTGATGAAGCCACGCTGAGTCCGGATTTCGGCAACTCTAACATGGTTATCTTTCCCAAAGTAGACTTTAGAGATACGACCTAGTCGGCATGCGTTGGAAGGTAGATTGTCTTCATGGATAACCACTAGATCATCAATTTTTAGATCAGTTTGAGGAGTTTTCCATTTCGTGCGCTTGTAGAGTTCTTTCAGATACTCGGCTTTCCAACGCTGACAGAAACGCTGATGTAGGGCTTTTACACGTAGCCAGTGATTGACGATCGTCATTTGGCGGTCAGAAACATCGGGCTCGGCGGGAGCTAATAAAGGTCCTCCTATCAGAAAATGTCTTGGGGTCAAAGCTTGCAAGTCAGTTGGATTTTCAGACATCGCGCTGAGAGGTCTTGAGCTAAGACACGCTTCTATCCTTCTATAAAGATTCTATCCTTCTTCACGCTTCTATAAAGAAGAGTAGTTAGTTCCTCGAAAGTAAACTTGAAACCGCCAACGATTTTCTAGAAATGGGTTTTGAAGCTCTTCACTCCTGCTTCCCATAAACCTCCCATATGAGGAGCACCTGCTGGGATAAAATGCCAGCTTACTGCTTGATGAGAAAACTTCGTTAGAACTTCGTTGCGTGTGTGATCAAAAAACTGTTGGAACGTCTTTTTTAGCTCGTGAAGCACCTACAAAATTAGTTCCTTTGTCGGAATAGATGTTAGAAGGGCATCCTCGACGGGCCACAAAACGAGAAAACGCAGCGAGAAATTTAGCTGTTGATAAGTCAGTTGTTACCTTTGTCAGTTGTGTATGGCTTTAGTTGCGAAGCATACAAATAGGCAAACATAACCTTTGGTGATTAGTCAAGCTCGACCTGTAAAACTTTTCAGGTCAAAAGGTCCGACAAAGTCAATACCAGTCGTTGCAAAAGGGCGCGATATGGTTGTCCTTTCCGGAGGTAAGGCAGCCATCAACTGAGTTTGATGTTTTTTCCGATGCCGAATGCAAGGTTTGCAGTTGTGGATCACAGTCTTTATTAAGTTTTTAACCCTTGGAACCCAATATTGGGTTCTTAAAAGACGAAGAACTATTTGATTGCCTCCGTGTAACGAAATCTCGTGTGTAAAGCGAACAAAAAGCCGGGTGAAATGGCAATTGTATGGTAAAATGACCGGGTGCCTTTCATCAAAGGGAAGATCAGGGCATGACGATAGCCGCCCGCCTACACGCATCGTGCCATCCTTGTGAAGAAACGGGTTAAGAGAGAGTAGAGAGCTTTTCGGTTCTAAGACCTTCTTAACTTTCAGAGATTGGTAGTCGTCAGGGAAATGAACCCTTTGACTAAGTATGGCAAAGCGAGTTTTAACATCTACAATTTCCTTTGTCGAGATTTGATTTGATTGGTAAAAGTGTGTGGTTCTATATCGAGAATTAGTACGATGAAGGAAACGAAATATGTATGAGAAAACTCTTAGCGCTCTTGGAAGAGAAGAAAATCTTTCAAGAGGATCTTCGGTTTGAAAAAAGTATGCGTGACTAACTTTCAGTGGCTTTTATTCTAGCGTTGTTTCACATGGATCTGTCGATTCATATTTCGGCCACTGGTCTTTGTTGAGTTGTAACCAGTGAGGACCTGTCCACCACAAGGAGTTATCTACAAGGTCTTGCGGATATACACATCGGCTGGCTATATCATCTGGTTTTTCTTGAGAACCTATATGGAACCACTGAGTGTGGCTAACTTTTTCGGTAATTTTTGAAACACGGTAGTAGTAGAAACACGGTTTGCAACAAACGTGGTCCAAACACAAGGGGGCTTTTTGAGCCATGCCAACACGATGGTGGAGTCAGTCCAACAGAACATTTGGTAATCTTGCAGATGAAGATTGGGTTAAAGGGAGTCTAACATGTCAGCTAAAAGTTCTGCTCCACAGAGCTCGAGACGAGGCAACGAGATAGTTTTTACTGGCGCGACTCGCGTTTTCGCGTACAAAAGGGAGACAAATATCTGTTTTTCGAATTGAGCTCGTATGTAAATGACGCCAGCATATGCCTTTTGCGAAGCATCGCAAAATGCGTGAAACTAAATTTTACATCCGGGAGCGAATTTAATCCAACGGAAAATTCGGATGGCTTCAATGCGTAATTTTGTAAAAACTGTAACCACTTATTGACAATTTGACTAGGCAAGGGCTCGCCCCAATCTATTTTTTCTAACCATATCTCCTGCATTAGGATTTTGGCAGTCACGATAATGGGTGCTAACCAACCTGCGGGGTCAAAGAGTTTCGCGATAAGGGAGAGAACTTCGCGCTTTGAGAAATTTGACTTTACTTTAACCGTTTGAGTATGGAAATAAAACTGATCTGTTTTCGCATTCCAACGGATCCCTAGCATTTTTGCCGTGCTCGCATCATCTAGTTTTAAGAAATCTTCGTGAAGTAAGTGGCTTACGGTTAAGAGTTCAGATCGAATTTGAAGTCCTGTGGGAAGGTCGTGCGCACCTACTAGAGCATCATGGACATACATACATACAATATTTTAGCACTTGTGATGCCCGAGGATAAACGAGTTCAACATCTTTAGCCAGCTGTAAGAGTGTTCTAATGGCTAAAAATGGGGCACAATTCACACTGAACGTGACTGTCTTTAATTCGTAATCGCTAATCTCATTGCATAGCGTCACGAAAGAGAATTCGTTGAAATTGTGTGTGCTGCGGGTCAACCAGAATTTGGCGATACATTTTTTGAATATCTCCATTAAAAACATATTAAAAAAGTCTCCATCGTAGAATTAAAAAAGTAAGATCATTTTGGAGGATGGAGCCTGGATAGAGCACGTCATTTAGGCTAAGGCCACTTGAAGTCGGACAAGAGGCATTGAACACGACTCGCACTTTCGTGGTCGTGCTCTCGGATTTGATGACTGCATGGTGCGGCAGATAGTAATGCATAGGTCGATATTCATTACGAGGAAGGGTTGTTTTTTGCATATGTCCTAGTTCGAGATAATCTTTGATCACCGAGTCATATTGCTCTTTCAGCATTTGCTTAACCGTTCCTCAGACTTTAGAAACTGTTTTAAAGCGTTGTCGAGAAAACCCTAAAGGTGTTTCGTTGGGAAAACTGTTCTTGAATGGTAGACTTACAACGTAACGACCGTTATCATCCCTGCGAGTTGTTTCTACGTAATTTTCTTCCACCTCCCAAAAACGTTCGACCTGTTGTTCGATGGAGACCTCGTTAAAAAAAGATACTCTTACAGTCGAAACTGTCGGATTGACAGCAATCGGACCCGTAAATATTCACCCAAAGATTGTTTCTTGGGCAATCAGAGAGCCTAAGACGAGAGCCGATTTCGATCGAAAACGCGGGAAGATTTCCAGTTAAATGCGAAAGGACTAGCGCAGTAGCGTGAACTTGAAAGTGAGCATCATGCGGTGATCCAAGGATAAAATCACATGATTTATTGACCCTAGCAGCAACCGTCTGGTTAAGGCCTAAAACTTGGGCACTCACAGTTCGTAATGGTAGTTTTCGAAGCTTCTGAATCCTCTCAGAGATAAAGGAAATTTCCGATCCTGGGTCAATCAGAGCGTGTGCGATAAAGGACATTTCGTTATGGCATATCGTCACCATGGCCGTTCCTAGTAACATACGTTTAGGGCTGGCAGCAAAACACACTTGATGTTTCACTGTTTGTTGAGAACTAGTGGACGGTATAGGTTCAGAGAGGGATTGAACAGGTGGGTTATGCTGTTCTGGGCGCGAGTAATGGAGATTTGAGTTTGCACTCGAGGAGGGAGCCCCTCCTCGAGAGAGAGTGATGTCTGCTTTTGCATATATTGCAATTGTACTTGCTTGTACACTTTTTGCTTGTGTGAGATTTCGCCAAACAGTTGAAACATATTTTGCTTTTCTGCACAACATCTATTCTTTCAGAGACTGGCATGGCCAAGAAACGGTGGCAAGATCTTAGACTGTGCTGTTGTTGAGGACATAGAACACAAGTCGTGGGGGAAACATTAAGTTGAAATGTATAAACGCGCTTTGAAAGGGAGAACACGGTTATTGGAATTCGGGGCTGCTCGTTGGCTAGGCGTAACATTGCATTTGAGGTCTTGCACAGTTTCTAGAGTTTGGAATCGACTAGTTAGGAAAGAATTTAAATCGAGCCATTTCGGGATTTCAAACTTTTCTTGGAAAGACTGCTGCCATAAAGAGAGTGCTATTTCTGGAAGTTTAGTTGAGACCAGATACACGATTATCGCATCCCAATGTGAGGTGTTAATTCCTTGCAACTCAGAATGTTGTTAATCTCACGTTGGAGATTTTTAATTTCATTTCCAGATTCTTTGGAAATATTTGTTGCGTTAAAGAGTGTCTTTAATTGAGAGTTGATAAGAACGCGCTTATTTTCATATCGGTCGGTAAGATTTTTCCAAGCCTGGGCAAAGCCTTCGTTTGTGAGAGGAGACTTTTGGACAATTTCCTTAGATCCCCTTTGGTCTTTTTATTTAAGTGGAACAGCTTTTCCACTGGGGAAATTCGTGGATTAGAGATGTAGATGGCCGTGAAGAGGTCGCGAAATGAGGGCCAGGACAGGTAGTCACCTTGGAAAATTTCTGTATCACAGGATGGCAGAGAAATATTACAACCGATGGATGGTTGCTCCGCACGAGCACGTCCCTGAACTTGTGGTTCAGGGACGTTAATGGGCTGCCTAAGAGGTTGACTTAATTGCCGTATTTTCGCAGCACATCGCACGAACACTGTAGCATTGACGGTATTTTGCTTTTATCACTTCTATCCGGTCGCTTGAGTCTGCCGATTGCTCCTCATTCAAAAGGGACTCATAAGCGCCTTTTATGAGAGTCCATTGCGATCTCAATTCCTCTTGTTGGATTTCTAGAGTGAATACTGTGTGGTTTTTCCGTGGGATACTATCGAATTCGGCTTCAAATTCCACTAATCTATCGGCAAGACGTATAAAAGTGTTCAAGTGAGGCATTTTCTCATCGAATGGGGTCTTGGGAGTCGTATTTTTCGGGGGCGTTTTCCTAGGCATTTAGACGCGACAAAGAATTTTCGACCGAGTGGGTCCGTGATGGCACGCTTTCCGGCCGAAATAACAAAGGGTACTAGATTTCGCACGAATAGTGTATGCGCTAACTAGTTGGGAATTAGTTCAGACAGAAATCAAAAAGAGAATAAATTTCGCAAGAATAGGGTCTGCGCTAACTAGTTTGGAACTAGTTCAAGCAGAAAAACACGAAAAGTATACGCGCTGACTAGTGGGGAACTAGTTCAGGCAGAAATCAAAAAATGAGAGTAAATTTCGCACGAAAAATTTACGCGCTGACTAGTGGGGAACTAGTTCAGGCAATATCAAAAAACGAGAGTAAATTTCGCACAAAAAATGTACGCGCTGACTAGTGGGGAACTAGTTCAGGCAATATCGAAATAAATAGAATTAATTTCGCAAGAATAGGGTCTGCGCTAACTAGTTTGGAACTAACTCAAGCAGAAATCAAAAATGAGAATATATGTATTTCACACGAAAAGTATAGGCGCTGACTTGTGGGGAACTAGTTCAGGCAGAAATCAAAAACGAGAATAGATTTCGCACAAAAAGTGTACGCGCTGACTAGTAGGGAACTAGTTCAGGCAAAATCAAAAAAACGAGAGTGAATTTCGCACGAAAAATGTACGCGCTGACTAGTGGGGAACTAGTTCAGGCAATATCAAAAAACGAGAGTAAATTTCGCACGAAAAAATGTACGCGCTGTGAGGCCGGACCCGCGGGGTTATTATACATTGGGCAACACTGCATTCATCTGATGGCTTGCTGTTTTGCTTCACCGTTGTTTTTTTTTCCCCAGAAAATTCGCTAACGCAATGCTGTACCACAAAATAGACAAAAGTTGAATGACAAAAAGAAGACAAAAAAAGAATGAAAAAGAAAAGAAGCAGCGAAGCAAAGTTTCTCGCTCACTTTCGTCGGCGCGAACCTAAGCAACCGCAGTTAACGCTCAAATATTGGCAGAGCGTGTGTGCGTGTCGGCAAAATGTATCATTAACCAGGAACTTCTAATCTTTCCTCACACGTTTTAATTATTCACGAGTTATAAATGCATATTCTAAATGTCTACGTTTCCAATAAATATCCAAGAATGTATTAAAGTAATCCCACACCGATATAAACGTGTAAGAAAAGTATATTTTCTTATCTGATGGCTGCATGGCAGGATCCAACGATGTTTACTGCTGAATGGTTTGATGCAATTGACCGTCTGATGCTTCGGCTGATTATGTCTGTTGCGGTTCGTATATAATTCGGCGATTACAGACAAATTTTGTCTTTTTTCCTTTTGGGAAAATTTGCTTCAATCTCTTGCGGAGCTGGTTGTTGTTGTTTTCATTTGCATTAACAATATTTTTAATGAACATATTTTTTATCATTTACTGCTTGCTCAGCTTCTAAAAAAACTTAGGTTAATGTCAATACTCATAACCTGTAAACTTTTTACTTCTTACGCACTTATATTTCTTAGCACTTATATTCTTCAGACTAGTTCCTTGCGAAGAAAAAGTATTGTAAAAATAAACTTTTTTATTTTGCAGTTAACCCTTTTTGCAGACAGATTTGCGTATATAAAGTTTTCTTTTTATTTAAACTTTTATATATATGTATGTGTGTATATACATACTTATAGGCATATAATATAGTATTTAAACACACATTCTTAAACACTTGTATTTCTTAACACTTTTCTTCAGAATTCTTAAGCACTTATATTTCTTAATACTTATATTTTGAAATGTTTGTTGTTGCAATTTTTTTGCAAAGAAAAGAAGTCGACTGTCTGTTCTGATATAACTTTCACTAAGCACTTATAGCGCACTTATAACTTTCACTCCACATATAACGCCCTGTGTTATGCTGGGAATAATTAAAAATTGGAAGTCTTTTTCGATCGCATTAAAACGTACTCGAGCGTTATAAAACCCTGAAATAGCCTGCGTCTGACCATCAGCTGTTTTGACATTACCCTTGAAAGTTTTAAACTTCTCGTTAGATGTTAGGAGAGCTTGAGCGGTCATACCGCCAATTACGCTTACACTCGCTCCGCTGTCTAGTAATGCAAAGTGGGCTTTTCCATTCAATGAAAGACTAATGAAAGGGCGAGAATCTCGAGGATTCAGAACAAGAGAGGAAACAACCGACCTACGCAGATCTTAACGAGCGTCCAGTAAGCTCTTAGGCGACGAACACTTCTTTTTAGGATTTTCTGATCATTGTAATCAAAGATTTTAGCTCTTTTCTGTTTGCATTCCCTGAGTCGAACATGGTATGGAATAATTTTGTGTAATAGTGAAGCATTAGGTTGAGGGCATATCTGAGATACAGAAGCGCTAGAGATGGGTCTAGTTAAAGTGTTACTGTGGTGGACGACGATGTTCCGACAGCAGGTTTTCGCTCGTCGTCTGGCGAATTCCTGCACTTGAGTTTCCCCATTTTTCAGCACAGTGTTTGAACGTTGGTTTGTAAGTGTTTGCTGCTTCGCAACCATAACAAAAGATTCGTCTTGTGGTTGCCATACAATTTTGGTAACGATGACCCTCCTCTTCACAATTCCAACAACGATGAGCGGTTCTCTCATCAATTACTGCACATAATTCATCGCTAGGTCCTCCCTCTACCATGTCGTGATTAATATTATTTTGTAAGGTGGCTTCTGCTTACGCATCGCTCCCCCCCCGTGAGAAATTAGGAAATGATTGACTAGCAAAGAAATGTTCATGTCTATGGCATTCGCGTCGCAAATCTGTCAGATCCGTTACATGTACGTGCAATAGCTCTAAACGTAATTCCGGTTTAAGGTTGTGCAGTAAGATTTCTATAAATTCAGGGTCAGGGAGAGAAATGCGCAACCTATCGCTCAAGGTTAGCATTTCATCCAAGAAATCATCGAACCGTTCTCCGTGACGCTGTTTCCGCCGTCGAAGATTTTCCTTAATATCTACGTCTGACAAGAAATCTCGAAATTTTAAGCATAATGCTTCGCAAAGAGTGGACCAATTTAGGCGTATAGATTGGCGATGATGACGCAGGTTTCCGCCTTTCCACAAAAGAGTAAGTGGGCGTGCTGGCAAAGTTTATCGAAATCTCTCCCGAGACACTGATTAGTTAACGCGTTAATACGGTAAATAAATTCGTCAAAATTCATGGTGTCGACATCCCCAGAAAACTTAATTCGCCAGCGCAGGATCTCGCTACAAATTGCACATGGTGAATCTTCCCCTGAGGCTTGAAGCAGCTGCTCTGTATCAGTTGGGCTATGTACTAAAGCCATCGCGGATAAAACTATTTTTGATATATAAAAAAAAAATTTGAAGCAAAAGGCTAGTCTACCAAAAATTTGAGTTCAAAATTACCGACTTACTAAACAGCTAATGAACTCAATATTCTTTTGTTATTTAAAGCAGTAAAAAAAAATGAAGCTTTGATTATACCAATTTTCCTAAAATTCATTTGATGCTAATGGCAGAGGCAAATCAGATTATTCTTATGTAACACTTTAATCAAAAAAAAGTAATTAAATAGTTCCTATTAAAAAATTGTGAGAAGCCGATCCGAAACATTGGGTTGACTCAGGTATCATTAGTTATAATAATAAAGTGGATACTTTATAATATAAAGTATTCGTTGTGGATCCAACTTCTGTTTGGGAAATTTGCGCAGATAGTCCGCGCCTGACAACAACAAAAAAATTCGGCGAGATTACAATGAGCAAACTCAAGATAACAAACAAGAGACACACACAAAATTTAAAAAGTAAATAATTCTGGGGTTTATCGATGAGTAATCATCAGCAGATTAACATCCACTATCTTAAATCTCAAACGAACGAAACACCCAAGGGTGAAAAAGATGGCTGTAAAGAGTTGTAAGCGGCCATTAACATCCACGGCACAAATCTCAAATCACATTGAAGTCCTGCGGTTCGTTCCGAAACTACATCCAGAAACGAAATCCTGCAGCGACTAATAAATATCTGAAACACACACACCCCATATTCAGCCATACCTTTGCTCTTGAAATAGTCATAGTCATAGTTACAATAGTTAAAAAAAAAAAAACGGACAGACAAGTTGGAAAATATTTACTGTAGGGCATTTTCGGGCCCCACGTTGGGCGTCATTTCTGTAACGTTCCGGTATTGGTTCATGCGCTGTCACACCCTATGACAGTGCACAAAACAAAAAAAAAATTTGTCTGGTTTTACTGCTCCACACCATCCAGAAATTGGAAGACCTGTTACAAAAAAAAAATATGTCGAGACTTACTTGAGGGGAAGAGGATTAGAAGAAAAAGAAGAAAAAGCCACACCGAATACTTAGCTTGGGGGAGGAACAGTTGGTGTTGCCCTCCCCTACGAATCCCTACCATCCATGCTGGTGCTCTCTGCATTCTTGGTGCACCAGCCCACTTTTTTTTACCCAAATCTAACTTCCGCCTCGGAAGTTTATAACTCGTGAATAATTAAAACGTGTGAGGAAAGATTAGAAGTTCCTGGTTGATGATACATTTTATATGACATACATGTTCGTAACTATCAGGAGAGCTTCGTTGTAGACAAAATATCTACTTACAAGTAGATCATTGTATGATAGATAAAAGTAGTTTGTTTTTTTTAATGAAACGTGTTCTTAATTTTGCGGCAAAAGGCGTGTTTGTTTTTATTCACTGAAGTTTCAATTTTGTCGAAATATCCTTAACTTTTAAACAATGGGGTTTTTTTTTTTTTACATTAAACGAAGTGATGAAGGAAATAAAATCTAATAAGATTGACACTGGAAATATTTATGCAAACTCGCTGTACAACAGTCGTAACCAGACTGACTGTGTGAATCGGGTCGCGCCGCCACGGACCCGAACGAAAGCGAAAGCTTGCAGTCGGGCGAGCGGAGCTTTGGCGTAAACATTCCGCCCGCCTTGCAGGACTGCAATCTTGTCTCCTTCGGCCGGGCCCTTAGCAGGTAGATTGGCGGCGCGAAGTTTGAGGCGGCGCTTAAGGCCGATGCAGCATTGTATGATGAGCTGCGCCGCACCAACAACAGCGACGGATGCTGTTGCACCGGTGGAGGAGGTGGGAGCATGCTAAGCAGTTGCTGCATATATGGAGTCCCGTTACCACCTCCCAACGCTCCTCATGGTGCAGACGCCGAAAATGCACGCAATGCCGTAGCGCATGTTGACCTCGGCACAGCGGGCAGCAGCCTGTGCTGGGGGGCATCCTTTGCGGTGGCGACAAGGTTGAACGTCGGTGGGATTCCCACGAATCATTTATATTGGGCGGGCGTCGCGTTAATGAGCGGCGCCGGGCAGGTGCGGCACCGAGTACAGCGCCTCTTGTTGGGGCCGCCCTAATTGGCGGGCATTCCGCCTCTCCTGCGGCCTTGATCGGCCTTGCCGCTCGAGTGTCAATCGGATCGCAGCGCTTCGACACTTAGCCACAGTCGACATGGCATGGTGAGCTGAGTCGGCTCTGGGCGCAGCGTTAGAAGAGAGGGCCGCCCTTGGATGCGGCTGGCGAGCGATCGTCGACGAGAAGCGGCAGCGAGCGGACTCGGCTTGACGTATTGGTTCGGCACAAGGCAAGTCGCTTCTTTTTGGGGCCACGATTTCGGGCGGCTGGCCGGTGTGGTGACAGATCGTTCGCGTAAGTGATGCTTCACGGTGCGTAGAAGCTTGGCCTGATCCCCAGCCTCGCAGAGATGGCATGACTACCGGTGGGGACAGGCGAGCATAACGGAGTCGTGTTGGCGTAGGTGAGCGCGTGCGCGCGAGTACAATGGCTGTACCTCGGCGTGGGGCCACCTCGGGTGATGGACGGATGCCACGGCCACGCCGGTTCAAAAACGGGACACCCCGTTGAGGTGCGGTACACAATTTTGCCACAGAGGTCTGGAGCGGACGGGATTTGTGCTCATCGCATGGTGAACGAGGTCGAGATAGTAGTGGCTCCGATCGAGACGACACCGTTCTGGTTGGCCAGCGAGCTAAGTGGCTGTGTCGTATCTCGTGCAGAATCTCTGTTACACTCTCGCGGCTAGGGATGAATTCATCAGAGTCGTCAAGTTCCAGAATATCTTCTTGGACTTCTAGGGCCGGCAGTGCCGGAGCGTGGCACTGTAGGGAGGCGGCGGTCTCGACTGCGTCAGGGGGAGCTAGCATGCGTCCTTGGCGGTATCGGGCGCCTTGGCGGCGAATGAGCTTCATTGTGTTATGTCTGCGGAGAAAGAAAGCGTTAGATTGACTCTGTCATAAATGATTTAAAGATACAAGTTTATGAATTGGACGAGTAATAGTGCCCTTTTCAGTGCGTATGTCGGCGACTCGAACGCGCTGGTCATTGCCCTTGTAGACCTTGGTAATACGGCCCAGACGCCAAGAAGTAGAGGGGAGATTTTCGTCACGAATGACCACCAGGTCATTGATCTGGAAGTCAATCTGTGGTACTTTCCACTTTGTGCGACGAGCTAATTCTCGCAGATATTCGGATTTCCACCGATGACAGAGATGTTGAGCTAGGGCCTGAACTCGTCTCCATCGATTAAGGATCGAAAGAGGGTTATCAAGATTTTCAGGCTCAGGTGAGGCTAGGAGAGGGCCACCTACTAGAAAGTGGCCTGGTGTAATGGCTTCCATGATGTCAGGGTTCTCGGACTGTGCATGAAGGGGGCGTGAATTGAGGCACGCTTCTATTTTGCTCAAAAGTGTTGAAAATTCTTCAAAGGTGAATTTAATAGATGGGGCCACCTTTCTTAGGTGGGTTTTGAGACTTTTAACGCCTGCCTCCCAGAGTCCTCCCATATGTGGAGCCCCTGGAGGAATGAAGTGCCACTCGACATTCTGATGAGATTATTTCGTCTCGATGATGTCACGAGTGCGAGTCAAGAAATGTTGAAACTCCAGTTTGAGTTCCTTTGAAGCGCCGACGAAATTGGTGCCGTTGTCGGAGTACATGTGGGCTGGACATCTTCGGCGCGCTGCGAAACGGGTGAAGGCTGCTAAAAATGCTGCTGTCGACAAATCACTACTTGCCTCAAGATGGATGGCTTTGGTCGCAAAACATACAAAAATACACGCATACCCTTTTGTAATTAAACAAGCACGGCCGGTGTAATTTTTGATGTCGAAAGGGCCCGCAAAATCAACACCAGTATTCGTAAAGGGGCGGGAAAATGTGGTGCGCTCTTTCGGCAATGCAGCCATCAATTGTGTGCTCTGCTTCTTCTTATTCAAGACGCATGGCTTACAGCGGTGGATTGTTGTTTTAATGAGGTTTTTCACTCTCGGAATCCAGTATTGTGTCCGGATTAAGCGGAGTGTCAACTGATGGCCACCGTGCAGCGATATCTCGTGAATAAAATGAACGAGCAATTTGGACAAGTGGCAGCTGTAAGGCAAGAGGATTGGATGGCGCTCATTGAACGGCAAATTAGGGCATGAAGACAGCCGCCCGCCTAGACGCATTGTTTTATCTCCATGTATGAATGGATTTAAAGACAACAAACAGCTCTTTGAGCTTATTCTTTTGTTGTTTTCGAGCGCGTGATATTCATCAGCGAAATGTGTCTTCTGGCAGATTATTGTAAGACGACATTTGGTGTCTTCAATCTCTTTGGTCGAGAGGCGTAGAGTGGCATAAGGCGAATTTCGTCGATGACGAGTGTTGAAGATAAAACGGTACACATATGAGTGTACGCGTAGGGCTCTTGGTAGAGAGGAAAACCTTTCAGTTAGGTCTTCGTCTTGGTTAAAGTATATATGGTGAACTTTGACTGCTTTCTCTTCTAGCGTGGTGACAAAGTCAGAAACAGATTTCCTTTCGGGCCAACGATCTCGGTCGTGGATAAGCCATGGTGGTCCATTCCACCAAAGATGGCTGTGAGCTAGTTCTTGGGGCGAAACTCCTCGACTAGCCAAATCGGCAGGATTATCTTGTGATTCGACATGGAACCACTGAGTGTGAGAAACTTTTTCTATGATTCTTGAGACGCGGTTGGCTACAAAGGTAGCCCAGACGCACGGGGGCTTCTTAAGCCAAGCTAGTACTATTGTGGAATCTGTCCAGCAAGTGAGATTATACGAATTGATATGCATGCTGGGCAAGAAAGCCTCAAGCATATCGGCAGCAAGAGCGGCACCACACAATTCTAATCGGGGCAGTGATAGCGTTTTAATGGGCGCTACTCGCGTTTTTGCGTACAGCAACGACACGTGAACCTTTTTCCCTATTTTCACACGGGCGTAAATAGCACCTGCATATGCCTTCTGAGATGCATCGCAAAACGCATGATATTCGATTTCGCACTCTGGTGAGTAACCAATCCAACGTGGTATGCGAATCGAGCCAATATGGTTATAATTTTCGAGAAAATTCAACCATGATTGCTGCGTTGACGGGGGCAAATGATCATCCCAATCGATTTTATCAAGCCACACTTGCTGGATAAGCATTTTTGCCACTACAATAATAGGGGCCAGCCAGCCTGCTGGGTCAAACAATTTGGCGATTAGAGACAAGACTTCTCTTTTTGTATATTGCGCCATGATTTCTATTGTTTGCGTATTAAAGTAGAAAGCATCATTCGTGGCGTTCCAACGAATGCCGAGCATTTTGGCTGTACTGCTATCCTCAAGTTTTAGAAAATCGCTATTAAGTAAATGGGATTCAGGTAACTCGCGTAAAATCTCTTTGTGATTGGCTGCCCATTTGCGTAGTGAGAACCCGGCTGATTCAAGGGCTTTTATTAATTCGTTGCGCATGTCATTTGCGCTTGAGAGGTCATGTGATCCTGCTAATACGTCATCGACGTACATCGAATGTTGCAGAATATGGGCCGCAAGCGGAAGGTCGTGCTGTACGTTTTCTGCCAATTGCAGTAACGTGCGAATCGCTAAAAAGGGGGCGCAATTGACGCCAAACGTAACTGTTTGCAATTCGTAATCTTTCAGTGTAGCGTCTGTTGGGTCTCGAAAGAGAATTCTTTGATATGGGGTATGTTTTGAATCAACTAGAATTTGGCGGTACATTTTTTGTATGTCGCCGCTGAACACATACCGGAAGAAACGCCATCTAAGTATCAGAAAAGTCAGGTCTGCTTGTTAAACAGGGCCAGGATATAACACATCGTTCAAGCTCAGCCCGCTGGTTGTGGGGCATGACGCGTTGAAAACCACTCTCACTTTTGTTGAAATACTGTCAGGCTTGATGACAGCGTGATGTGGCAAGTAGTAGTGATTAGGGCCTGGAGGGTTACGTTGTGGCAGCACCGCTTTCATGTGGCCTAAATCAAGGTATTCATGAATTACTTCGTCATATTGCCGTTTCAAATTTTCATTTTTGCTTAAGCGTGTCTCAGACCGCAAATATTGTTGCATGGCAATTTGACGTGAAGTTCCCAGACTATATGTGTCTGGAAAACCACTTTTAAATGGCAATGTGACGATGTAACGACCGTCAGCGTTTCTACGAGTAGTTTTTACGAAATTTTCTTCGCAAAACTTTTCTGAGGGGGATAGTAATCGAGTTTTGGGAAGTTCCTCCACCTCCCAAAAACGTTCGAACTGTTGTTCGATAGTGACTTCATTGAAGAAGGCCACTTTTATATTGGGGCTATTAATATATGATATGGGGGCTGGGCCTGTTACGATCCAGCCAAAAACAGTTTGCTGGGCTAGAAGAGAATCTAGTACGTTGCGGCGGATTCCGGCAAGCAAGATTGCAGGGTAAAGATCCGCGCCAATGATTGACAATCCACTTGTTGACTTTTAGCGAAGTGTACGTCGGCTAATTTGAGATCTCGTGGTAGATTGCGAAGCAGCGCGCTATCTAATGAGTGGGCAGGTAATTTTCCTGTAATTTGTGCGAGGACCAGTGCAGTTGCGTGAATCTGAAAATAAGGAACTAGAGGCGATTTTAGTAGGAAATTACATGACTTCGAAACTTTCGCTGATGTGGTTTCGTTTAAACCACAAACCGTTGCTCGCACCGCCTGCAATGGAATATTTAATAGTTTTTGAACACGTTCAGAGATAAACGATATCTCTGAGCCTGGATCGATGAGGGCACGAGCGGTATAGCATGTACCGTCGTGATATATAGTTACCAAAGCTGTGCCTAATAAAACTTGTTTGGGCGCGGTTGCGAAGCATACCTGGTGAGTTTCTGGTTGACACTGCTGAGTTTGTTGAGTGGACTGTATGTATTGTTGTTGTTGATTCGCCTGCGCCGACGTTGTTGGCCTCGGAGAGGAAAGATCGTTGTCAGCTTGTCGCGTTTGGCTCGGAAACGGATTTGCAGCGGGCTTCTTATAAGAAGAAAATTGTTGGTTAGGTGAAGCTGCGGTTTGAGCGCGATGTTTTTTCTTGTGCCCTTTCTGGTGACCGGAGAATTGTTGTTGCGTATACGATACATTAGTCGGTTGAAAGTCATTTTGAGCCTGGTCGCGATGTAGAAGCGTGTGATGCCTTGCGTTACATTTTGCGCAATTGAAATTACTGGGGCAGTCTTTAGCAGCATGCGAGTGTGCTAAGCAGTTTATGCACAAATGGTGTTTTCGCACTTCTGCTAACCGCCTTTCTGAGGGCAATTTCAAAAATTGTGGGCAAGAACGTATACCGTGTTGCTGTGAGCACAAAGGACAGATGGGCCGCGCGACGTTCAATTGAAAAGTATTGACGCGCTTGGCAGTTGTAGATGGTGATATGCAAAATTAAGAACACGTTTCATTAAAAAAAACATTGGTCCTAACGAGCCGGATTGCGCTCTGTAAAAAGGTATATACATATATACATATATACTTTATTACATACATATATACTGTTATTCTTGGTACAGTCGCGAGTATAACGTGTTTTCTTTTGCATATCACGACAAGTGCCCTGAGAAAGTGTGTGTGTTCGTAGTTTCGCGGTAAACAACAACCGGTTTTTATAATACGACTCGCGTTCTCGCTCTTTAACAAGCGAGCCCAAAATTAAGACGAGCCCCATTGAGCGCGTTATTTTGCTGCTCGCGCGTACACGCGTCGTTCACTACGATAGTGCCCATAATATTTGTCGTCGGACAAATATTATTATTTCGCTGCGAAACTTTTGCTGCTTGCGCGTACACGCTTCGATCACTTCAGTAGTGCCCACAATATTTGTCGTCGGACAAATATTATTTTTTCGCTGCGAAACTCTTGCTGCTTGCGCGTACACGCTTCGATCACTTCAGTAGTGCCCACAATATTTGTCGTCGGACAAATATTATTTTTTCGCTGCGAAATTTTGTTGCTCGCGCGTATACACACGTGCGTGTTCACTTCAGTAGTGCCCACAATATTTGTCGTCGGACAAATATTATTTTTCGCTGCGAAATTTTGTTGCTCGCGCGTATACACACGTGCGTGTTCACTTCAGTAGTGCCCACAATATTTGTCGTCGGACAAATATTATTTTTCGCTGCGAAATTTTGTTGCTCGCGCGTATACACACGTGCGTGTTCACTTCAGTAGTGCCCACAATATTTGTCGTCGGACAAATATTATTTTTCGCTGCGAAATTTTGTTGCTCGCGCGTATACACACGTGCGTGTTCACTTCAGTAGTGCCCACAATATTTGTCGTCGGACAAATATTATTTTTTTTCGCTGCGTAATTTGCTGCTCGCGCAAACACACACGTGTTTGTTCACTTCAATAGTGCTCAAAATATTTGTCGTCGGACAAATATTATTTTTTTTTTTTTTTTTTCGCTGCGCCACTTTGCTGCTCGCGTACACTCAAGCGCCTGCTCACAATATAGTTATCGATTTTTGTGCCCCGAACTCACCATTGTAATGGCGTTACTCGATTCGTTTATTAAACTGGCCGACGGCTTAGCCGAATTTAGCGTTGATTTCACGGAAATTCCAGTCGATACTCATAACATACATACGCTTGCAGTCCACAGGGATGAGCTCCAATCTCAGTGGCATTTATTGAAAGCCACGTATGATAAGTTCGTAGAAAAAAGCCGAACTAGGAGTGAGCTGGCATCCAGTT
The DNA here is from genome assembly GCA_949752815.1 of Conops quadrifasciatus. Classification (NCBI taxonomy): domain Eukaryota; kingdom Metazoa; phylum Arthropoda; class Insecta; order Diptera; family Conopidae; genus Conops; species Conops quadrifasciatus. The sequence goes on from OX457081.1 coordinate 11,562,242, forward strand.
TGGATGCAGTGAAAGCAAAGCGTAGTTATTCCTACCGTGTTTACACCCGTTGCCTTGGGCTCATTAATCAATTGACCCACTCTCTGACTCCAGTTGCCGCACCAGGCCCCTCAATTTCTCAATCGCGTTCAAATGAGACCGCCGAGTCACCGCCGAGCGGGTACAATATTAGTTTGCCTCCATGCGACACGGAAGTGTTCAAAGGTGACTACCTCTCGTGGCCCTCGTTCCGTGACATGTTCACGGCCCTTTACATTAAAAATTCGCGAGTTTCGCCGGTCGAAAAATTATTTCACCTCAACCAAAAAACATTAGGTGAGGCTAAAGAAATAGTGCAAAAGTCACCCCTTACCAATGAAGGTTTTGATCAAGCATGGCAAAACCTCTCGGATCGGTACGAGAACAAGCGCGTTCTGGTTAATACGTTATTAAAAAGCCTTTTCGGTCTGGCCCCAATTCTGAAAGAAACTGGACACGAAATTAAAAATTTGCAGCGCGAAATTAATAATATCCTCGCCGCGCTGGCGCTCCAAGGTATCGACACCTCCAAGTGGGACGCGATCATCGTTTTTCTATGTTCTAGTCGGCTTCCGGAAGCTACTTTGGCACTGTGGGAACAATCATTAGAAAATAAATCCGAAATACCTAAATGGACAGCTCTCGACGCGTTCTTAACCCACCGCTTTCAAACGCTTGAAACGGTGCACGACATAAGAAGTGCGGGCGGTGCCAAAGGTAAACAGGCACACAATCCGGCTCGAAGGACCAATGTTTTTTTTAATGAAACGTGTTCTTAATTTTGCGGCAAAAGGCGTGTTTGTTTTTATTCACTGAAGTTTCAATTTTGTCGAAATATCCTTAACTTTTATACAATGGGTTTTTTTTTTTTTTTTTACATTAAACGAAGTGATGAAGGAAATAAAATCTAATAAGATTGACACTGGAAATATTTATGCAAACTCGCTGTACAACAGTCGTAACCAGATTGACTGTGTGAATCGGGTCGCGCCGCCACGGACCCGAACGAAAGCGAAAGCTTGCAGTCGGGCGAGCGGAGCTTTGGCGTAAACATAGTTAGAGCAATAAAAGTAAAAATTAGGAGTATATACAAAAAATATCGTTAACGATTTGTAAGCCCTTAGAAACTGAATTTAGTTTTAGGACGCAGCCTAATCATTTTTATTTTTAAAATACGAAATATTAGATAATAATACATATATTATTAGCTCAAAGAGAAAGAAAAGTATATTTTCTTATCTGATGGCTGCATGGCAAGATCCAACGATGTTTACTGCTGAATGGTTTGATGCAATTGACCGTCTGATGCTTCCGCTGTTATGTCTTTTGCGGTTCGTATATAATTTGGGAAAATTTGCTTCAATCTCTTGCGGAGCTGGTTGTTGTTGTTTTCATTTGCATTAACAACATTTGTAATGAACATATTTTTATATTTTTTATCATTTACTGCTTGCTCAGCTTCTAAGAAAACTTAGGTTAATGTCAATACTTATAACCTGTAAACTTTTTACTTCTTACGCACATATATTTTTTAGCACTTATATTCTTCAGACTAGTTCCTTGCGAAGAAAAAGTATTGTAAAAATAAACTTTTTTATTTTGCAGTTAACCCTTTTTGCAGACAGATTTGCGTATATAAAGTTTTCTTTTTGTTTAAACTTTTATATATAGTATGTATGTATGTGTGTATATACATAGTTATAAGCATATAATATAGTATTTAAACACACATTCTTAAGCACTTGTATTTCTTAGCACTTATATTCTTCAGACTAGTTCCTTGCGAAGAAAAAGTATTGTAAAAAGAAACTTTTTTATTTTGCAGTTAACCCTTTTTGCAGACAGATTTGCGTATATAAAGTTTTCTTTTTATTTAAACTTTAATATATATGTATGTGTGTATATACATAGTTATAAGCATATAATATAGTATTTAAACACACATTCTTTAGCACTTGTATTTCTTAGCACTTATATTCTTCAGACTAGTTCCTTGCAAAGAAAAATTATAACCGTTAACTGCGGTTGCTTAGGTTCGCGCCGACGAAAGTGAGCGAGAGACTTCGCTTCGCTGATTCTTTTCTTTTTCATTCTTTTTTTGTCTTCTTTTTGTCATTCAACTTTTGTCTATTTTGTGGTACAGCATTGCGTTAGCGAATTTTCTGGAAAAAAAAAAAACAACGGTAAAGCAAAACAGCAAGCTTTGCCATCAGATGAATGCAGTGTTGCCCAATGTATAATAACCCCGCTGGTCCGGCCTCACAGCGCTGACTAGTGGGGACCTACTTCAGGCAAAAATAAAAAAAACGAGAATTCAACAAAAAACGAGGTTAAATCCGAAAATCACGTTTGACGATCAAAGAAAAAAAAAAACACAAAATGTCCTACGTGTGATGGTGTTTTGTGAGTGTGTGAATACAGTTCCACAATTTTCGGAGATGCCCAAGATCTGAGGTTATCAGTTATCGTATAACCACTTAGTAGCGATTCTCGCTCTATATGACCACCAAATCGCGGCGCGACAATCACGCCCCGTATAGCGCAGCGTATATCGCGTTCTGTCCAACGTCGGCTTAAGTGGCGTCGGGAACGTCGTCCACGCGCCGCCAATTAATATCAAAACTCACCTGGAACTTCACAAGTTTAAGAGATGGACTCCTCAATCGCTTTTGGATGGATAGCGGTGCCAGCAGTATCCGGCTCGAAGGACCAGAAAAAATGTTGAGACCACAGTAATGTTTCACGTTTTGCGTGAATCAGAAAACAATGTAAATCCTGAAAGCGACAAATGTGTACTAGCAAATCCAGGTGCTAAGAAATGATAGCCGTCGTTAAAGAATGGTTCAGTGATTTATTCAAGGGTAATACAGATAACACTTTGTTTATTTCCAAGTCTTATTCGAAAATTAATGATTTGCAAGACACATGAAGCGTAAAAAGAATTAAAGCAAAATAAAAGCGTGAAGAACGTGCTAAGATGCCGAAATTTCCACAATATTAATTATATTAATTAAAAAGATTATATTAATTATATTAATTAAAGATATTAATTAGAAACAGCTTTTTCTGTTGAAGGGTGCAACACAAGCGGCGTTTGGCATGAACACCCAATGCATTTTAAATATGCACACGCGCACGAGACAAAATTTTATTAAATTGTTGCTTATCTAAAGACAAATTACGTTCTAGAAATGGTCGCATTATAAAGGGTGTTTTTTTAGCTTAGATAGATCTTTCGATAGGGACAACTGTCAATACAACCTGTCCTTCTGACTGCTCTTGTTGTTATTTATGTTCAGTATAGTCTGGCAAATCATCATGAATAGACTCACGCTTGAACAACGCTACAAAATTATCCAAATTTACTATGAAAATCAGTCGTCAATTCGAGCAACTTATAAACGACAATTTATCGCAAAATTGTGTTTAGCGATGAGGCTCATTTTTGGCTTAACGGGTTTGTTAATAAGCAAAATTGCCGCGTATGGAGTGAGACGAATCCACAAGAGACTCTACAGACTCCATTGCATCCAGAAAAATGCACCGTTTGGTGCAGTTTACATGCTGGTGGCATTATTGGACCTTATTTCTTCAAAAATGAAAGAAGCTCGCCCCGGAGCTCGCGTTACAGTCAATGGAGATCGTTACCGCACCACGATCAATAATTTTTTGTTTGAAAATATGGATGACATTGATCCAGACGAAATATGGTTCCAACAGGATGGCGCTACTTGCCTTACAGCGACGGCAACCATCGACTTTGGAAATCAGAATTTGGCGTAAAGTTGATTTCGAGAAATGGACCTGTCAATTTGCCTCCAAGGTCGTGCGATTTGACACCTCTCGATTATTTCCTGTGGGGTCACGTGAAGTCACTGGCTTATGCTGATAAACCAGCAACAATTGACGCCTTTGAGGCCAACATTATCCGTGTTATTTGTGACATACGGCCAGCAGTACTCGAAAAAGTGACTAAAAATTGGACGTGCAGAGTGCACTACGTCAAGAATAGCCGCGGTGGCCATATGCCCAAAATAATTTTCAAATGTTAATGTCATGTCTTGATCTTTCGAGTGAATAAAACAGTTTTATTAAAATAAATTGTTTGTGTTATTTTTTACCATTTGAAGTTCTATCGGGCTTAAAAAAACACCCTTTATTACACTTTAACGGAGAAGCACTGTCTGCCACAAAATAATAGGGATAGCTTTGCGACCCATCCGGTAACAGGCAATCCTGCGGAACAGCGAGCGTTCCATTTAAAATTTGCCTGTCTGTCAAAAGTACTGCGCACGAATATACCGCCGTTGCTTTGGCTCCTCAAGGCCCCAACGTCGACAAAAGTAAAGGTATAATTGGCGTCGCATGTCGCTAACAGCACAATGCTAAACGTCTTTTTATAATTAAAATACAAAGAGCCGCTATTTTTTGGGCGAACAATATTTATATGCATCCCGTCGATAGCTCTTAAACAATTCGGCATACCGGTCTTAACAAAAAACGAATAGGAATTTTTTTACCCAGTCAATTAAGTTTGGTTGTGCCATATAAACTGGGTGTAGCTCTTCCCAGATTGCACTACAGGTTTCGTATAAAATTTTGCGAAAAGTTGATAATCCCAGCTTATGGGTCCAGGCTAAAACTTGTAGATTGCACCCTTGTGCCAAATATCTGAAAACTTGAATACATCAACAAGTTTGCATAAAAGTCGAAAATTGAGTTACATACATCAGCGTTATCGACAATGTTATCGACACTTTGGGAGTGGCGCTGTAACTTCTCCCGCAGGAGTTGTAACAGACAATTGAAATTCGCGCCATCCATCCTCGTCGCTTTAAAGAAATGTTCTTCGTCTAATAGTTGCAGTTTTTAAGTGCAAGTTTTGAAAAATCCGATTTTATCACGACATGAATTTGTGGGCCGAACCCGCCATCTCCGACTTAGTGCTGCTTCCACAAGATTGTACATCTCGTAAACAAATTAGGAAATTAGGATGCTAAAAAAAGGAGAAAGTCATACGGCATCTTTTTGTAAAACGAATTGATTCGAACGTTTCGTCTGAAACACGAACTTATCGGGTAACAGCTTTTTCTATAACGAACTTTTAGTGTATACGTTGACGATCGTTTGCTTTCCGAGCGAACCTTACCTTTTTTAAAACGATAGTGCCAGTTTAACAGCCAAAACACAACCTCACAGTGACTGCAGCAGCAACTCTCTCTAACGCAGCAGTAAAACTATATCTTGTAGCAGTGTCTGCAACAGGAAGTCATTTGTTTGTTTACACTCCTGCATTTTATTCTTTTGTTTTTGAAGACACTTTTTCTTTATATACATATTTATTCCTACTTGGAACACCTAAAAACGTCAATAAATCTTGCCAAACTGTACACTTAAGAACAACATTTTTATAATGTTCAGAAATCAAGTCATAAAAACTCCTTCCACTCCTCCGCACTTCAATTAAATTTTCTTCAAAATTCATATTGAATTTGAATTGTAACAATTTTTTTAATTTATTTAAATTTATTTTTTTAAGTCAAAATCATATGGTTTTCTTCACTTTTTCTATACAAACTTTTCGGGATTTTAGATAAAAGGTGTGCAACATTTTTTCTCGCTCTTTGAACAAAATGACTGATGCTGGAATAGAATCTATGTTCTCTGCAGTGGCTGTCCCCATAAGCTTGTGTCTAAAATTCTGCTCGCTGCTGCTGTCGCTGCGAGGTTGTGTTTTGGCTGTAAAACTTCAAGCTCACACGAATAAAGTTTTCTTTTCGTTTTCAAATATTTCTGAATAAAAATGAAAAATTTAGAGAAAAAAAAGTAAATATTTTAAATATAATAGTCAGTTTTGTCTGCTCATAATGGAGCTTGAGGTGAACGCGGAATTAGACAGAAACACGCTAGCTTTTGGATCAAATAAAACGACCTGGAGAAAAAGTGGAATACTTTGGCTCAAAAGCTAAATGCTCATTAGGCTGGTCCTTATTTTTCAACTTCCGATTTTTTCTTGTCTTACCCTTTTAAATTATGACACGTAATAAACAAATGATAAGTACCAATTTTTAGCGAAATCGGATAACGGGAACCCGTGCCGCATTTAAGGCAAAGTTTAAAAAGTGTAACGAAGCTCCGGTCTTCCGGTTTTAGAGCCGAGGTATAACTCGCCGGATCGCCAATGTTCAGAACAGAGATTTATTTCTTGGGATTGCTAAATACTTTATTTATCCTATTGTCGCCGTTCACGATGTGTTACAAACTTAATGTCTAGTTGGCTTATTGTCTCATTACTGCGTTTGACAGTACCAACCGGGAAAGAGCTCGTCTTTCAGGCGTCTTAGCGTTTTCCCCGTCGCTTGGAGGGATTTTGTGTTGCGTGTCACTAGCCGTGTTACTCGATGGCTCGGCTTGGAAGTCTCATGGTGACCGTGGAGCCTTCATATTGTTGACGCTCGATCGATGACTTCGACGGCGTCCGTAAATACTTGGCTTGTAAGCGTCGGGAAAATGGCTTGCGTCGTCCGTAAATGGCTTGTCTCGTAGTGTCTTCAGCGTTGACGAAAATTATGAATAGGGTTGTCGTGGAACTGTGCTCTCGTTGCAGTTGTGCGATCTAACGAACAAACGGATCCGATAGCCTCGTAAGTCTACTACACTGTGATAGCAAAACTGTACTTTCCGCGAGAAATTAGGCCGCAAGATTCTTATTTACGACGTTACAATTGTGCGCTCTAACGAACAAATGGATCCGATAGGCTCATAAGTTCGCGCATAAATGGACGAATGGATCCGATAGTCCCGTTAGTTCACTACACTTTGATAGCAAAATTGTATTCTTCACGAAAGATTATACTGCGCGATTTTATTTACGACGCTACAATTGTGAGCTCTAACGAACAAATCGATCCGATAGGCCCATAAGTTTGCACATAGATGGACGAACGGATCCGATAGGCCCGTAAGTCTACTACACTGTAATAGCAAAATTGTATTTTTCTTTGCGAGCAATTACACCGTGAGAATTCAATTTATTTCCACGCCTTTTTTTTCCACTCACAACTTTATTACTCGTCGTTTGTTACAAGTCCTTTTATCCACGCTGCCCTGGCATGACTCCGCCAGCTAGCTCACATAATCAGGGCGTCGTCCTCAACCCTCATGCCAGGCAGCAAGGGGTAACAATTAAATCTTCACAGAAACACACAAAAAGAAAAAGATTAAATCGAACATTATCACTATGTCCACGCACCGCATTCACCCATTCCAGCCCAACCCAACAATAAATGACTAGCAAATCATTTTTTATGGCCAAATTAACATAATTTATTGCCTAGCTTTTAGGGTAAAAGTTAAATACATTATTGCTCAGTCGAAACAATCATCAAAAAGAAAATTGGGAGTGGAAATGGATAACAGTACTTTTATCAGTACTGTTTATCAGTACTTTCGTGCAAAATCACAATCCAACTTCATCGGTATATTATTCACCTTCCGCTGACCGTGCGCAAATATACTTTCAACGATACCACGCGAATTAAGTTAATTCTTAAGATTAACTTTAAAAAAAAACAAAACTTTTTTTTTGTTGTTATTTGCCGAACTGGACTTCCTTATTTGAGAACTGAAATAGAACTGAACTTTACTTAAATTTTTAACATTTGATTTTAATTCGGTGTTCATGATCGGTACAATAAAAATACAATTACAATAAGTGTGAGAACATAAAACGTATTTGGATTTTTCATTTCTGTTGCAGGTTGTTAACCTGTAACAGGATACCTAGTTCAATAACCTGGGAGACAGTCAAAATCCCGAATTACAAAATCCCGAAACGACAAAATCCCGAAAAATTTTAAAATCCCGAAACGACAAAATCCCGATGCGACAAAATCCCGAAACGACAAAATCCCGAAAAATTTTTAATACCGAAATGAGAAATCCCGAAAATCACGAAATAAAATTTTTAATTAATAAAGAAATGACATTTAAGTCACAATTTTTTCCAATTCGAAGTACGCGCCTACTTGCCTTTTTTTTACATTGGCAGAAAAGCAAAGTTGTAATATCGAGAAAATTTTGTTGTGTGAAGGTTATAATCTACAATATGCAAAAAACTTCACATGACCGTGAGGATTCTGCTGATTGAGGGTTATGATCCCTGCTGCGGCCGAAGGCCGCCAATACGCAAAAAAACCTGTATGCAAAAAACTTCACATGACCGTGAGGATTCTGATGATTGATTCTGATGATTGAGTGTTACGATCCCTGCCGCGGCCGAAGGCCGTCAATATGCGAAAAAACCTGTATGCAAAAAACTTCACATGACCGTGAGGATTCTGCTGATTGAGGGTTATGATCCCTGCCACGGCCGAAGGCCGTCAATACGCGGAAAAACTTGTATGCAAAAAACTTCACATGACCGTGAGGATTCTGCTGATTGAGGGTATTGATCCCTGCCGCAGCCGAAGGCTGCCAATACGCGGAAAAACCTGTATGCGAAAAACCTCATATTACCGAGAGGGCTCTGCTAAAATTTTTTTAATGTTTTTTTAAAAGAAATTTAGTGGCTAAATTGAAGTTTGCTAGTGGTTTTAAAATGTTCAAGAAGATGGAGAATACCGAAAAACTAGTTTTGTAATTTCGGGATTTTATTATTTCGGGATTTTGTCGTTTCGGGATTTTGTCATTTCGGGATTTTGTCGTTCGGGATTTTGTCGTTCGGGATTTTGTCGTTCGGGATTTTGTCTTTCGGGATTTCGTTACCAACCCCAATAACCTAAGTACATACGAGTGTGAGAAATATTACATTGCCCAATTGATTGGCATTTTGGTTGTGTTATGGGAATCTTGAAGTGACGCCGCTGAAGTCGACATAACCCCTTCCCCCTTGGATTGAAAACTCTCCTGAGTTTTTGTAGTTATATTAAATTCTATTGCTTTTTGCTTTTTCGTAAAATGTATGAAGAATATGAGTAGTATTATTATGATTACTAAAATAAAAGAAATTATGAGCCAAGTGTTTGCTTGGTGCATCTTTTTGTGAAACGTAAGTTCTTCTATTTTCGCAGTGTTTTCTATTTGATTAACAATTAATTCGTCAAACGTTGGTTCTAATTGTGTAGAGTTGATATTTGATTCCATGTAGTGTACTACATACTTTTGTGTGAAGGATTTGTTTAGATTTCTATAACTTTCGTTTTTTATGTATAACTCACAATCGTTAAACAGAATAAGTTTGTTTCCTTCTAAATATGGTTTTCTTTCATTACATGTATTTGTTATCTCAATTCTTTTAGCGTTCTTAAGTAGTATTAGACCTCTTTCAATTTCTATGATTTCTTCTTTGTTATTTTTTACTTTCTTACAGGTATTAGAGATTACACATAAATTTGAAATTTTTAAGTTTCTTTTATACAGATTTTTTGAATATGAATATTTTGTGTTATTTATGTCTAGTATATGTTCACTTTTAAATTGCAATTCTTCAAAATTCTTATTTGTGCAAGGAGTGATAAATGAGTGTTTTGCTGTAGTTGTGTTTTTAGGAATTTTAATTGAAAATATTATGTTATCTACTGAAACGGAGGTTCCTAGTTCTATATTTTTTAATTTGAAAACATCGATATTGTATTTTTCTATCTCTTCATTCGTTAGAATGTTGCTAGACATTAAATTTAATCTAGCAGAAGCTAAGTTATTTTGTATGTGTTCTATATTGTCCCGGAGTGTTTTTACTTTAAGTAAAATATCTAGGTATAAAAGTTGTCTATGTATGTCTTGATTATCGTCTCGTACCGAGTTTAGTTTGAGTGATATTTGTTTTCTGTCTGATTCAATAGCATATTTAATATTTTGAAATGTTTTATTAAAATGTTCATTAATTTGTATATTCTTATTTAGGACGCTTATAGCCATGTGATTGTTCGTATCTACTAGTTTAAGGTGTTCCTCTATATTTTGTCTGTCGTCATCGTCCATTGTTCCATATAACCATTTCATTGCTGTACCTATTATATTGATTAATCCTCTTTTCTGTTTATGTGGCAATAGCGTATGGAGTTTTTTTTCTAAGTGTTGCAAATTCGTGCTCTAAAATCCATTTTTTTTCAGTGAGTTTAACGTCGTTGGTTAAATCTTCTAGGGTATCAATGATATTTTCTATTTCTTGGGGTTTGATTATGTGAAGAATGATGTCAAAGTCTGTAATTACTTGAACATTGTCAAGTTTTATTTCAGCAAATCCTTCATCATTTTTTACGTCTTCAATTATCATTGTCGGTATCGTTCCTCTCACCAGTGTTAGCAATAGGATTATTAGTGTCAACAGTACCTGAAAATTTTGTTGGTTGTTTTATGTTACTTGGATAGACGTTTTGTAGTGGTAAATATTTATATCTAGGTTCGTATTTATACAAAAGTTTATATTTGATAAATAATAATAAAGTATAATAAAGTATGCGTGTGTTTGTTTTTACGGTGTAGTTTTTTGCCGTGTAGGCTTAATGCATGGCTGCCCAATAAACGTTTTTCGTCCCATGCCACTGGGACTCATCAGTTGGGCTTTCGTATATTTTTATGGTACCTGTTACTGGTGGTAACATGTACGAAGTTATGTTATGTCCGCTTTTTGTCGTGCAAAAGAGATATGATACTTAACTTAATGATCTAGTTATATATTAGTGTATGATACCTTATTATTTTGTTGTTGAAGTTGTGCGTCAAAGATGGTGTTATTTAGTTTATTTTAGTTTATTTTATTACCGAGCGTCAACGATGGGCGCGGAACCGAAGCACTTTTTTGGCACGAAATTAGTCAGTTTGTAGTGTCCGGACTCTTGCTATGTCAACCGCGTGGTGTTGAGGGCCTAGAATGCATGTCTATTTACTTCTGACATGTCTTTGGTTTACATTGGGGTGGGTGGTATAGTCTGTCTTGAGCTTCGTTCCCCTTGATTGTAGTTGAGTCAGCGTGTGCGATTTAGTATGTTTTGAGTTGCATGCAAAATCTCATGCGATATAAGTGTGTAGTGTGGTTTGGGTCTTTTGTGTGGCAGTGCTGCCAAGTTGTGTTTTTGGTGACAGGTCTGTTTTTGTTGTGTCATATTGTTTGTAAACAGCTGTTTTGTAGATGTCATTATTTTCCTATCGTACTTAATTAAATTATTGTGATGGTTAGATTTGTCAAAATATGCCCTAAATATTCCGTCGTCGTAGCAAAGAAATTACATTTGTCAATTTGGATTCGTAAGTTATGTTGCCTTAACCTATCAAAAAGTTTCTTTATGCTGTCCATATGTTCTTCTATTGTTGTACTAAATATAAGGATATCGTCCAGATAAACGACACAAATTTTATTGATGTAGTCTCTTAGAACTGAATTCATAAGCCTTTGAAAGGTAGCTGGGGCATTTTTTAACCCAAACGGCATTCGAACGAACTCGTAATGTCCCAGTGGCGTAGAAAATGCTGTTTTTGCCCTGTCCTCATTCCTTATGAGAATTTGATGAAAACCTTTAGCTAAATCTAGCGTGGTAAAGAATTGGGCTCTCCCTAATTTCTCCAGCATGTTCTCAATATTTGGTATTGGAAATTTATCACTAATTGTTATATCATTTAAGGCTCTATAATCTATTACGATGCGCCATTTTTTCTTGCCAGATTTGTCCGCTTTCTTAGGGACAATCCACAGCGGTGAATTATAAGGGGAACAGCTCTGTTTTATGATGCCTTGTTTTAACATTTCCTGCATCTGTTTATTTATCTCTTCTTCATGTATTTGAGGGTAACGGTATATTTTCGAATATACTGGCCTATTTGTTGTGGTTACAATTTCATGCTTTACTTCGTGCGTATGTGACAGTATCTGTCCTTCTTGGAAAAATAGGTCCCCATTATCATTTACTAACTTTTGTAATAACTTTTTTGTTTCCTCGTTCATATCTTCGCGTAAAAGCTTTTGCATTATCGTATTGTCCATTTGTATTATTTCAAGAGTGTTTATTTTATCATAATTGTATGGACACGTATCGATAAAATTTATTTTTGTATTGTGTATATCTATATATGAATCCTTAAGATTTATAATTGCTTTCATTGGTTTAAGGATATTTTGTCCTAATATAGCGTCGAATTTCTTTTCATTTAGGGCTGTCAATTTCCAGCTCATGAAATTGTTTTCATTAAATTCTTTTGGTAACGGTGTAATTATTTCTGTATCTACCTTTATACGTCCGTCTAATGTATTAAAATACTTTGGCTTAGCTAACTTCAGTCGTTTAAATTTCGATAATTTATCTTTATCTATAAGGGATGTATTGGATCCTGTGTCTATTAAACATATAATTTCGTCTTTGTCAATGTTTAATCGTACTAACGGTAAATTGTGTTGTGGCCCGCTAACTGAAAATTTCCTTCTTCCTCGCAACAATGATCTATTTCCATTGGCTCAGGTTGGCTTGGCCTATATTGTCCTGAATTTCGGGTATTAAAGTTGCTTTGAAAACGTCCACTTTTTTGAAAGTTGCGATTGAACTGTCCGGAGTTAGTTTGATTCTGTCTGAATTGGCCCGAGTTAGAACTAGTAGTAGCATTAGGTACTGGTCTTTGTAGGTTAACATTTTGTATAGCCGTTCGTTGGGGCATATATTGTATGGGCTGAGTGTTTTCATATCGTCTGTTTTGTATAAATTTATTTGGTTTGTTATACCTATCGTCGAATCTTCTAACCATTCCGGTTTCTTCTAATAAGTAATACGCGTCTCTTAAATTTGTTATCTTTCTGCTGTATACGATGCTTGCTAAGTTTGGCTCTATGCCGTTTAAAAACGTTTTTAAAATAATTGATTCGTTAATTGATGGTGCGAATTCAGTTGGTCTACTGTTGTCTTGTTCGTATTTAGTGTTCAATTTATCTAAAATAGTCCTTAGTTTATAAAAATAATCGCTTACATTCTTACATTCTAATAAGTAATACGCGTCTCTTAAATTTGTTATCTTTCTGCTGTATACGATGCTTGCTAAGTTTGGCTCTATGCCGTTTAAAAACGTTTTTAAAATAATTGATTCGTTAATTGATGGTGCGAATTCAGTTGGTCTACTGTTGTCTTGTTCGTATTTAGTGTTCAATTTATCTAAAATAGTCCTTAGTTTATAAAAATAATCGCTTACATTCTGGTTTTTTATATTAATGGCTTGGTGGTAAAGGCTATGATACGTTTCTTTGACTCCAAAATTCCTTATTAGTTCCTCCTTTATTTGGGTCCATGAAGGTGTTGATCCTAATGTTCTTACTGCGTTTAGGGCTAGTCCTTGGATCTTCGTCCTGATATGGCGCTGGAACACGAATTCCCTTAGTGCTGTGTTCTCGGTGAACAATGGAAGGATGGTTTCGACTTCCCTGATGAACGCCGATAGGTCATACGTCTTATCTCCTCTAAACTCCTTTATTCTTGCTGCTTCTTTTATTACTTCGCTTACAGCGATCATTGATGTACCCTACGATTGTGGTTGTGGTTGTGGTTGTGGTTGAGGTTGAGCAGCTCCGGTGGTTTCCATTTTCTCATGTATCGAATACGGTTTTTGCTGTTGATGATTTCTTTCAGGTTGCACTTTAGGCATTAAACTTAAGAAACAGAAGTTCTTTTATTGTTTAAATGTTTGACGATCCTTTAGGATTCGTCCTGTTCGCACAATTCTTCAGAATTTTCACTTTACTATTTTATTCACAATATTTGGTGGTCTTCCAGGATTCGTCCTGTTCGCACAATTAACATTTGGTGATCTTCCAGGATTCGTCCTGTTCGCACAATTCTTCAGAATTTTATTCACAAAGGATTCGTACGATTCTCGAACAATTCTTCAGAATTGCTTTTCACGACTGCGCCAATTAAGTTAATTCTTAAGATTAACTTTTAAAAAAAACAAAATTTTTTTTTTGTTGTTATTTGCCGAACTGGACTTCTTTATTTGAGAACTGAAATAGAACTGAACTTTACTTAAATTTTTAACATTTGATTTTAATTCGGTGTTCATGATCGGTACAATAAAAATACAATTACAATAAGTGTGAGAACATAAAACGTATTTGGATTTTTCTTTTCCATTGCAGGTTGTTAACCTGTAACAGGATACCTAGTTCAATAACCTAAGTACATACGAGTGTGAGAAATATTACATTGCCCAATTGATTGGCATTTTGGGTGTGTTATGGGAATCTTGAAGTGACGCCGCTGACGTCGACATAACCCGCGCGACCTAACCTCGAAGAGCTCTTCAGGAAAGGACTGATGAAATGACCGAATCCAATCAGTAGGTCACACCCCTGTCCTCTATTTACCTCTCCCTTACAATAAAATTTAGTGTTTTCACTCAAATAGATGGAAATTTAAAAAAAAAACTGAACTCTGAAACGTTGGCAAATTGCTAGGCAAAGTGCTCTAGTAATCTAGGTTTGTACGTGCGAGCTAAATAACCTCGATAAAATTTTTTTAAAAATACACAAAATATAACACAAAAAATATTCATGACACACATGGTCGAACACATATAGATATAATAATGTACAGAAAATACCAGGAAAACGGCCGCCGTCAGCTTTTGAGAGGTTCGAAATTAATTTTCGAAATTTATTTTGATGAGAGGGCTGCTATGGTGACAATTTTGTTGATCTCATCTTCTTCGCTTCCCCAGGATACGATAAAAATGCGCATTTTTTGCGGACATGTAGAGTAAAAAAGGAAAGAGACTGTCATACCAAAAGGCAGCGCATTAGCGCACTTCAAATGCGTATCATCATGCGTGTTGGAGCGCTCTTTGGCCCGCTGGGATAGTTGAGCAGTGTGAGCTGCACATCTACAAATTTGAATGTGCTCAACACGAAGATTAGATGGGTTTTCCAGATTATTGATATTATTCAAATATGTATTGTTTAGATCCTCTTCTACTAGATCATGTTCTTCGCTCATATTGTAGTTGGATAAAATTTTTGTTGTTTTTATCATATTTGCTCCGTTATCTGAAGTTATTGAAACTATCTGGTTGAGATGAATATCATATTTTTTTATATCATATACATATATCATATGTATCATATGTTTTTAAAACTTCTGCAGCAAGATTATTAGCACTTGCACCGATGCCTTTTAACTCCACCATTCCCAAAATCAGACATCTGATTTCATCTTCCTTAATAAATTGTGTCAGCCTAAACAAGCGCTCGGTGTTGGTGTATTTAACTCCTACAGAGTCGAAATCGATGGCACTAGAAATCACAATAATTGGGGTTTTTAAACGAGAAGTCGGTCGCGTACACGCAACCGTCAGCCTAAACAAGCACTCGGTGTTAGTGTATTTTATGTTTCAAAAAGTAAAATGGTCCTAGGCTAACGCCACTTTCCCAAACTTCTATTGCCACGAAATTTAACAAAAACAAGAAAAAATTGTATTCATGAAATTTTATTTAAGAGTTCACAAAGGTTTAGTACTTCAGTTAGTTTTAAACAAAAAAAAAGAAATTATATAGTATAAAATTCTTAAATAGTGAGTAAATTAGTTAAACCTTATTTGCTATAGTTTGTTTCACGTAGACGTCGATGTTAACTCGTTTACGTGGTTTTTTTCTTCCTCAAAATTCTGTGCGTAGTTTATATCGCTGGTTTACTTTACACAAAAAAAAAAAAATACTTTTCCACATAAGCTCGAAATGAAAAATATCCTGCGACACGTCTATCCTCGACGACGTTTCCAAAGCAAGAGACCGACAATCGTCGTCTCTTCTACATTATTCTCCGACGATGGCGTTTTTTTCCGTTTTCTTTGCACGTTTTTTTCTTTAATGAAGTCCAGGGTTACACCCGTCGCTTGGCTTTTTAAGGTGCAGGTTGCATCTTATCAAATGGACTGGTTTGCGGTTTGTAAGGACTAGTGCCGTACTAGTCCTTACAAAATTATGTATTCTATTATTTTGTAGTGCTAATTTGCATATATTACACATTGCTGTTCCAATTTCGTTTTTATTTTCAAAATATTTCCAAATGGCGTCTCGATTATTTTTGCGCGGTGCCATCTTTAAAGTAAGCCAACCAAATAATATAATATCCGTACACGATCAATTGCATTCAATTACTAAACTGTACAGCAGTACACGACAGCTTCCGAACAGCAACAGCAACAGCCACACGAACCGGTTTTGTGCACCAATATTTTCCTGACGCGACCCTAGGAGCGGAAGGTTAGATATTGCCTCGGTAGTGAAACTTGCCATTAGCAATATACATACATATATACAAGAATATTCTTTGCGACGACTGTACGAACTTTTCCTTACAAAAGACTAAGAGATCGGAATATTGAGGAAGTAAAACTTACCATCAATAATTCTGATCGCTAGCCTAGGAGCGGAAAACTAATTATTGCTTTGGAAGTGAAACTTACCATTAGCAATATATGTTTATAAGAATATTATTTAAAACGACAGAACTCTGAGGCCAATGATTTTACCTGATAGATTCCGCGACTTGCGTCCGCACTGTCTGAGTGTTATTCAACCAAAAAGCGCGTGGTTCAACGTCGCATGGCCTTTTATAGCCTTCGGTGTTCTCCCCTGAGAGCGAACGTAACTTCGGTAACATTCCATTATTATCCGTAGTTGACAACTCGGCCTCTCCTGACAGTTCGTCTTTCCCAGGTGAATCGGTCCCATCACATTCGTTACAATCAAGATTAGTGTCTACTCGACACCATGGTTTCATGTGGTAAGCGGACAACACGTTGTTATATCGTCTTTGGGTCCTTGGCTTGTCAGGAAAGTCTTCTATGCATCTAACCAATCTTCAGAAAACCCCTTTAGTTTGTGCTGCACCGCGAACAGCAACATTTCTTCACTTATCTGTATGCGCGTTGTACCTGCTCTGCTTTTAAAATGAATTGCTGCGCCCTAATCGTTTTTCTCAATGGATCGAAGTCGGGAAGTATACCGATTATTTCTTGGATACCACTAGAACCTCTCTGGAGCTTGTTGAGTAATGTTGAGTCACATTGGTGTCTAGCGCATGCGTTGGCTGGCTATGGTGACTTTCGTTTACTACAATGGCTTCAGTCACTTCGTTAGAAACTCTAGGTGATGGTGTTACTGCGTGTCTTGCGTTTACGCTCATATTAAACTGCTGCACACTTCGTTCCAAACTTGTCAAAATTTCTTTCAAGTCATTTAGCTGGCTTTTCCACGAATCTGCCGTCTCCAATTTACTAGTTTCGACTTCATCGGACCCTATGGCCTCTATCAGAGCCGCAACTTTATGTGCTTTGTTGCCAGTAATAGGCAAACCATAATTATTTAGAAGCAAGCTGAGTTACTTTAAGTACGTTTTATTTAACCGACATGCTGCTTGACCGACCTCCTGGCTTATTCGTTTTGCCTCAGTACTGTTCGTTTGCCGTCGTGTTGTTACCGGATACTTGGCAACCGTTTTTCCTCGTATATGCGCTTCTATTTTGTAGACGTGCTGATTTTACTTTTTCCAACTATTTTGGGGTGAATCCCACTTCTGAAGTTGCAAAATTATATTTTTATCTCCAGCAGCGGTGGAGACAACATCGGAAGTGGGGGCGGCAGCGTGAGACTCCGGTAGGGCTGATTTTTATTTATAAATAAAGGAATACACAAAATCCTTTGTTTGGAATAATGTACCTCTAGCTTGGGGCCTTTCATACACTCCATGAAAGGCTGCAGTCCTTGCGACATTGTTGGACAAGATTAATATTTTATCCACTTGTACTTCCGTGTGAGAAGATGGTGGATGGAAGACGGTGTGAGAAGATTGCTGCAAAATGGACCGCCCCCCGTTCTCCGCACATCCGCCGCATTATCGCACAGCTTTTCCCTGGTTCTTGCGGTAAATTTATATGGCGAGCACCGGCAACTCGCTTTCTTATTGCACGGCTTTGGCTCTTTTCTGGGTATTTATCACTTCAGAACCACATATACCTGCTTGTGCACTGCTATATTATTGTATACAAGCAGGTACGTGTTAGAGGTTTTAGCAGGCTCACAGGTACAATACAAGTTGTCTTACCTTCTTCCACTCCTGTGTGCTTCTCATAGGAGGGCCGCAGGAATTCAGGCTTAGGCGAATTTTCCATCCTTTAATTAATTAAGTTAATGAAGATAACTGAAAAACGTCTTCACGACTACGCGCCAAGCCACGAACTGATTGCGTTTGTTGAGAACATAATACTTCCGTAGTTCCATGTTGTTGACAGTAGATATTCAATTCTGCTAAAGAATTAATCCACCGTGATTTTACCAGTGCCTGCGAATATTGGCATGCTATTTATTGTCTTTATTAGACTGTCTCTGACGCTGGGATTTCCTTCTGCCCTGTCTCTTAATAGTAGGTAAGCTTGCCTCATTGCTTCTAATTATCGCTATCGTCTAGGAAGTTCCTCGACCAGATCCACATGGGGTATTTGAGCTTTGTTTTTCCGCCATCCTTCTTTCGTCAAACGCACGTTGTCTTCTTCGGTTACTCGTTTTTTTTTTTTGTTTTAAAGGTTCAGTACACTTTGGTGGTGTGAACTCTTTAGTCTTCACTTCAAACGAGTGGTGTTCGCTTTAATAATAATTTTTTTAAACAATCTTCGTCAATTCACCGTACAATTTATGTAGGTAAAAAAATTTTTCGAACGCAATTCGTATCACTGGATCCTTTATTATTTAGGATCTTGCCAACTGTGCCATTTTTGCTTTCGAGCGTTTTTAAAAAAAGACAAAAGCGAATGCGTTGCTATTGATTATGGCGTCAAAAGAAGACTTAGGCTTTTTTAAAAAACATGATGCTTTCGATAAGTTACAATTTTGCTTATTTAGCTGTTTAAATTGATTTGTACAATTCTTGTCTGGCTTCGAATTACTTTCCTGTTGTCTGGCTTATTTGGTTTGGTTTATAAATTTCTCGAATCTATCGGGTTTTTATAGCCTTTTGTTCCTATGTATGTATTTGAATATGTAACTCGCGCGACCGACGTTAGATCGTACCCGTGGTGATGCGGTTGAGAGTGCGAGACTGAGAGCGGAGCCAACTGAAACACTTTTGTTCCTCTTAAAACTTCGTTTATTACTAAAGCTAAGTCAACATGCCGCCAGCTTTAAATCATTCAAATACGAATACTCAATTATTAAATTAATTACATTTAATTTAACACACTTAATAAGAAAATTCAAAGAAAATACTAATTGTCTGCAAAAATATTTTCCTTTGTTGGCAAAAGACAAAGTTTTACGATGGGCCGAACAAGTTCTCCATCGGCCGTCGTTAGCGTGACAACTTTAACGCGACCATCCGCTTCCGGATGACATTTAATGACCCTTACCAATTTCCATTTTGTTGGAGGGGTGTTTTCGTTGAGAACAACAACAACAACATCGTTTTCTTCTAAATTAGGTGAAGAACGGAACCATTTCGATCGACGTTGTAGACTAACGAGATATTCTCGTTGTAGACTAACGAGATATTCTTCATCTCGCCAGCGACGCCGGAAGTGCTGTCGCATCTGGCTGATGACGTGCCAACGTTAATGCAAATTGCCTTTAAAATCTTGCATTCCAGGCTCAGGTATAGACTAGCGGTTCGCCTACAATAAAGTGACCAGGAGTAAGGTACTCCAAATCGTTTGCATCTGTCGAGTATGCGCGTCGAGTGTGTGCGTCCCTCAGAGAACGTCCTGCTACCCGTGGAGTATCCCCGAGATCACCACAACTTCACCAAAAGTTAGAATGTTCACCAAGCAATCAATTAAACACATACTCTTTGAATTTTCCTTTCGACTTAGTTAAACTTAACTTTATTAAACTTTACCTCAAGCCTGGCGAATACTTTCACCACAACTTTTTTAAGAAATTAACTCCTTCACCTTTTAAAGACCATCTGTGTCGCTTCGACCGAAAATATGAGCTTATATTCGTAAACTCTTTTCGTTGTCTCCGGTCGGTACCGTTGCTCTAGTTCTTGCAATATTTTTTGCAACTATTTCAAGTTTTAATTAATTCTGCGAATTATTATTATGCGAATTATGCAACTATCTCAAGATTAATTTTTGTGAATTATTACACACTAGCTTTGCCCCGGTGCGCTTCGCTGCCCCACACAGAAAATTTAATCAATTTTGTAAATTTGTTTTTTTATTTATTTAAAAAAATAGAAAATTTAAAAAATCTTTCAAAAATAATAATAGTAGTAGTAACAATAATTAATTATTTAATAAGTTATAATAGATAAGTAATAATTAATAGTAATTAATCTAAAGCGCGTGGATATACAATGTTTTTTGTTTTTCTGCCTGGCGCGTAAACGAATAATGAACTCGGTTTTCCGACACGTGAACACGCAACATTGCTCATGCGAAAAACATGGTTCGGCCAAATTGATGCCAAATTGATTCTTTTTTTTCGTCGTTGAAACTTTTTCGAAGATGCGTTCCATGTGAAATAGACTAATACTTCTGTATACAACAACGTTTTGGCAAACATATCTGAATTGCATAAATCGAAAAATGCAGTCAAAGTTGTTGCCGGTGGCGATGTAGCTCGTTGTTGTTAATTTGCTGCCGTGAAGTATACGCGCTGACCATTTTCCAAATGAACTGCCAAGTGAGCTACAGCTGGATGAAGTTCATGTATGGGAATCGATGTATCGTGCCATTTGATATGTTGTAATTTCATCGTGTGCATTGTTTATTGACATAGCCATATCCGAACCTTCTGTCACATATTTGCAAATGCATTTGATGGATTTTACTGAATTGCAAAATTCCACATTGATGTGCGCTTTATATGTTTTCGATAGCAACGGACAATAAGGCACTACCCAACGATTGTCGATATTCACAACTGCATTGTTGGGCAAGTTTATTGTGATCATTTGACCTCCATCATCCACAGAACGTCGACGGTATAAAGGGTATCCATCTATGCCGGTTATTGTTTCTCGCAATAACTGTCGTGAATATTTTTTAGTAAATTTTCCTTCACTCATGCACGGTGAATGTGGATTAAGTGTTCCACATGGTCCGTGTATCATGTTCGTGGTCACAATGTCATGCAAATTATGGTCAATCGTCGGATCAGGTATTTCCGCAGAAATGAAATCATCAATCAAATCAGTCGTTATCTTATCTTTCAACCAAATAAGAATATGTGCATGTGGTAATACTCTTTTTTGCCATTCCACCGAATACATCCAACAACGTGTCTCTCCAAATACATGCGATTTAACTATAAAATCAGTTAAATCATAAAATCGGCAGTTAAATCATGGCGATGAATTTGTGATTGGCCGGTTTCCAATTCATAAACAATTTCTGGCCATGGGATGAAATTGGGATTGCAGGTGAACGTAATGAACAGATCCGGTCGTCCATACGTACGTACATAGGCCATGGCGTCTTGTGCATATTCTTGCATATGTCTTAGACTTCCATTAAAAGTTGCTGGCAGGATTACTGGTTGGCCAATGTCATTTGGATTAATGTCGTTCTGATTGTTGATGGCGTCACGTAAATGTAAATAATTTCCTGTGCGTAATTTCAATCGTAAGTAGATCAATCGTTCAGTTTCATTTTTCGCATACATGTCGACAACAAATTGGTGGAACAGCTCACGGCATTTCAGTATGCAATTTTCTTGATTTTCTCGTACCATCAGTCGATGCGCATAAAAATCCATGCTGCTCACTTTGTTAGTGGTTGATTCACCTGAAGAAATAAGATAAAATTTCCGAAAGCTATGAGAAATTACTGCTATCATATGATATTCTATTCATTGTAATATATAAATTATAATACATACGTGTTGTTGGATTGATTTGTCGCAACTCGAAGTGGTAGCCATCTTCGCCGTAAGGAAAAATGGTTAGATATTACAATGCATCGTAAAAACGATGCGTTTCGGCTATGCGTTGCAATTAATTTCGCCGTCGCCGATAAATAACTATGGCTCGTCGGGCAGCTTGATCTCCAACCATAAGTATAGCAACATCATTCACTGTGGGCGCATTAAATCGGCCGGGATGTTGTCCAGCGGGTGTTCTGTCTGCATGAATAGCAATGCGATGTTCGTCGGAATGAGCAAGTAAATATTCGTACGCGTATTTATACAATTCAACCAAAGCGTTGTTTGTATGCATCATCAGTTGTAATTCAGCTACTAATCGTTCTTTTGTGCCTGTGTTATGTTGTTGTCGTTGTTGCACTTAGTTTTGGTCATCCGAAACTCCCATGAAATACATTTGTAAGAACTTGTGATCACCGCTTGGTAGTGGCATCAACGAACCAATTTGGTGGTAGATTTGGCCTTGTATGCGAAAGGCTGGCATAAATGCATTGTGTTGAATTTTAGTTGCACCAAACGATGTCATTTGAAAGCATGAAGTGTACTTTCTGATTTTGCCAAGGAAATGTTTACAATGGTTCTGGTGGCGGTTGTAACACAGGCAACTCAATTTTTCCACTTGCACAACACATTCCGGGAGCATGATTATATGTTGCACCATAAATGTCTGCTGCCCCCTTAGTCGTCCGTATATTACACTCGGATTCTCATCCAATGACTGTTCCCGTTCTTCTGACGTCTGTGTCCTTTCGCAGTGTTGTTTGTATTCGTGGTGGGATTGATGCTGCTTGCTTTGGCTGTTGTTGTCCCTATATATACTACCTTAAATGGTGATTATACTTTAATCTGACATCGCGAATGTTAACCGGTAAGTGTAAAGTCTCACTATGAATCTATTACCAGGTGAAACACAATTTATTGAGTCTGAGGTTACAATTTAACCGTCAGAATAAAAGGCACAGACAAGTAGTAAATGCTTCATTAGCGAAAAGTAGTAAAAAAAAAAAAAAAACAAAACCGAAACCGAAACACAGCGAATAACATTAAATAAAAATTTCATTAATTTATCATTGTCTGCAATCACAACATTTCCTTTTAAATTCAATTTTTGCATTCAAGTAAATTTGCATTCAATAAATATCACGTAACTTCTCCGCAATAACCACAATCGGCTGGAACATGACCCATCCTCCGTTTAAAAGGAATTCTTGCCTACGTCAACGTTCTTGCGTTGGCCCTTATAGCCCCATACACGATGAGTGTGACTCGCGAGTCAGTTTAGATATGTTAGTGAAAATAAGTTTGTGTGAGTTACACCGACACAATTTTGGCTTGACTCGCGAGTCACAGCAAAATATAAAATGAGTTTGATATTTTTCTATGACTCGCCAGTTAATCTGTCAGTTGGCTGTCAGATTGTCAAATTCTTTCATTTCATTTCAGCTGAAACCAGAGAAAATGCTGAAAAATGTGCGCGGAAAAATACAATAATGAAGAAAAATAATTTTTACTTGAGTACATTGAAGTTTATCGCTCGTTAACTTCCTTGTGGGACGTGAAAAGTAAAGAGTATAGCAACAGGCAGAAAAAAGCCATGGAAAGCCAAATTTTGTTTGAAAAATATAAAGAAAAATATCCAGAAAGCGACCTAAAAGAAGCTAACCGAAGAATACATAATCTTCGAAGCAATTTCACCGAAACTCCATGCTTATCAAAGAGCAATATGCTTGTAAGTATATATGTATGTAGGTCGCTCTCGTCTGGTTTAGGAGTTATAGTCTTTTAAAGTTTGAAAATATACCGTCTATGTCTCCTAAAATGTAAAAAATATCCGGATGATATAGGTACCATTGTAAAAGTATTCATTTTTATATAAAGTAGATAAAAGTAGACCGTTATAAAAGTAGATCACTTATGTAAAATAACATTTTATTTAAAATCTGTTCCGTTCTTTGCAGAACGGCGAAGAGGAAAATGAACCGCAAATTTAAAAAAAGAAATCACAACAGAGTGAACAACTAGACGAATTAATTGGATTAGCTTCTGAACGCTTGAAGGTCAAACCCAATGTCCATCAAAAAGAAAGTGAATTGTGGGCACTGAAACTGGAGGCAATGGATCCTGGTCAGGCATTAATTGCCGAAAAATTCATCAGCGAAGTGCTTTTTTATGGCCAAATGGGTCAGCTTAAAATTGATGCATTCGTTGACAAATGTGGCAGTCAGGCATCTACGCCGAAGCCTTCACTTCACAGACAAAAAAACACAATTCCACCAAAGGTTATGTATGCTCGTCTGCCGACGCCTTCACCTGAAGACAAGACAATATTTATCATCATATTTTAATACTTTTAATTCACTTTGAATATACGCTTTAATATACTTTGAAATTTATTTGTTTAATAAATTTATTGGTGTATTATACACAAATAATACACTTTGAATTTATTTTGAACTTTTAATTTATTGTTTAAACCATATTGTTTTGCCAGGAAACTTGGCCTTCATTATTAAAATATCCACAGAATTGTTCACGTATATATTTAGAGCTATTTGTTGAATTGCGGGAGATGGTTCGTTGCAGCTCTTGTAACTGAAAGTTGGGCCTCCATGTACTTTCAACTTCTGTTTGCATATTTTCCATGACAACGAATCCTCTTGAACAGTATTGAGAAGACTTCTTTTTCCGAAGAAAATTATGCAGGAAACAACAGGCAAGAACAACAATTTGCACTTTATCCGGTTCTAGGTTTATAGCACGTTGAAATATACCAAAACGAGTGGCTAAAATGCCGAATGTATTCTCAACAATGCGGCGTGCTCTGCTCAAACGATAATTAAATATCCGTTGCTCTTTTGTGAGGCCAGTGTGTGCAAACGGTTTCATGAAGTTATCTGTCAGTTGGAACTCATCATCACCAATAAAAGTCAATTGTAAAATACGATCGCTTTTAGGCAAGGCTGTTGGCTGCGGCAAATTCAGACGATTAGAATATAGTGCTTTCCCGAAGAGAGTGTTTCGTAAAACTCCTCCATCCGATATTCGGAAATTAATTCCAACATCCGCAACTATAAATTCATAATTGAAAATTATAAATTCATAATTAATGGCATTCACTACCGCCATCAAAACAACACTAAAAAATTTTTTATAATTATAGAATAAGAAGCCTTAATTTTTTGGTTTTCGAATAGCCACATGTTTGCCATCTACAGCTCCCACATTGGGGAAATTCCACTTTGCATAGAAATCATCTGCAATACTTTTCCATTCATCTTCTGTTTCAGGCACCTAAAATATATAAAAAATAAGTAATTCAAGTGTAGGTAATAAAATTGGAGTAATTGAAGTATTAATGGAAATCATTAATAATAGATGTACATATATTAATGAAATAATATACGTTTAATATACCTTCATATAGTCCTTTAAAACAGTAATGATAGCATTACACGTTTCAATGATAATTTTGCCAATCGCTTGTGGAGATATCGCACTGGTGAACTTTAAGTCCTCAAACCCGTTTCCTGTTTCTAAATAGCGTAGCGTAATTGACAAACGCTGCTCAACCGAAATTGCAGCACGCATGAAAGTGTCCTTTTTTTCAATTAGCACTCTTATTAACTGCAGTAACTCATTATATTCACTGATGTTGAAACGCAAAAAATTTTGAAAATCCTTAGGAGCGGAAAAATTCAGCTCGTTCAATAAGTTTTGATGTGTGAAGGTAGGCCGTTCTTTGAACCACTTCTTCATCCACAATCGCTTCGTTTTCGTTTTCTTAATTTTTTCCTTTTCCTTTGCCTTGCCCAAAATAAGAGCGATTGCAATTAGAACGTCGATATCCATCAACAGCCTCTCGCTTGGAAAGTTTCAAATAAGAGTCTCCGCACAACCAAACTTCGCAACGTCTACAGTCAACTTTTCAGTACGATTTGGCGAGAGCTCTGACGTTAGAAGTTAGAAGTCATGAATGCTTCAATTCAATTTTCTCTCTGACGTCGAGCTTCCACTCGTTGTTGTCGAAAAATTATTGTTTGGTTCCAAAAAAGTAATGCCTACTTTTTATGGAAAATCCTTCCAATTTCACGAAGTGGTGAAAGTATTTGCTAATTTTGCATGTGAGAAGGTTGGTGGAGGAGGATGCCAGATACAGAATTATAAAGAATGGTTGATACAAAAATGAAAAATGTGAACAAACTTCGCTAATGTCTGCGTTTTTTATTTAAGGGCGAAGTCAAGCGAGAGAGCGACGTTTGACGTTGCGAAGTTGGTTGTGCGGAGGCTCTAAATGAATGACTCGACTGTGTGTGGGCTAAACGCGAGTCAACACGTACACAATTCACTCGCGAGTCAGACTCACCGTGTATGGGGCCTATTAAAGTAAATAAAGCACGTAGAATGAAAAAAGGAGAAAAAACTAAATACAAGTCACCAAAATACGAATACCGCTTATTAAGAAGTCTGCGCAATCATTTTTCTGATATGCTCCTCTGCGTTAGATATATTAGGACTCTGGGCAACGGCCTTTAAATTTCGGAAAGATAAATTGTTGATTAGAGAAATTAATTTTTTGTATAATATATAATGTTACCTTTTATAACACCATACAAGTTGTGAATATTTTTGAAACGTTGTTTCCCATGAGTTCCATCGACGTTAAATCCGTAAATTAACTCTTCTGTTAATATGCAGTGGATGTTTTTTTGAAGATTATTATTTGCTAACCTTTTAATTGTTGTCACCTAATGAAATATGGCACATAATCTCATTATTTATATCTCTTCACTCTTGTAGATATACTCGTATCTATTATATATTGTATACACAACGCTTGATTTATTGAGCTCTCCATTTTTTCCAGATCTGTTACAGATGATACAGGAAATGACTGCGCTAGTGCAAATTGGCTTGATTCTTGACGGATCAATCTGTTTACCAAAACATATTGGACTGCTAGTCCATCCATTATCGCAATATTCTGTGCTTTTATAATATCTAGAAGAAAAATGTTACTAAAATTAGTTTTATATGCTGTAATGGCCATTGTTTGCATATGTACGAGTATTGATATGCAAACACACCGATGCTCGTATTACCTTTGAGCTATTTAAATTGGGTTTCGCAATAGGTTTGCAATTGTTCGCATTTAAGACAGTTACGTTGAATGTTATCTAAAAACAAAAACAGCCAGGAGATAGATATATATAGTATTTATGAAAACATGTATGTATAATACAATATATACTTACTTTTAGTTGCATTTTGCTCAGTTATAGAAAGGCCCAAACGTTTGATTTCTGTGTTTCGAAGCATTAAATCTTCCGCGTTTGATGCCCATTTCCTCAGCTCAAACCCACCAGTTTTTAATATGTTTGAAACGTCTCTTTGTAGAATTTGCAACTCAGCGATTGTTGATGTTCCAGTGAGAAGGTCGTCCCGAAGTAAAAGTCCCGAAGTATGACACTTGCGGCTGCGTTATTTGTTTCCATAGCTGACTTTGCGGTTTGCTGTAAAGCCTTAACAGGCAGATGAGAAGCTGCTGCTACGCCGTATATTACTCGCAACATACGGTAATCTTGTATGGGTAGAGATGGATCCTCACGCCAGATAATTCGCTGACATTCTACGTGTTTTTCAAAAACACAGACTTGCCTGTACATCTTATCCACGTCTGCACTGACGGCATAGTATTAAAATTAAAAAGAGGTCCTCTTGCCGTTGTGGCCAGATATATAAGGCATTATTTAACAAATGGCCCGAAGGTGTTTTGGCAGATGCGTTAAAAACGACGCGCAGCTTGGTTGTGGTACTGGCGTCTTTCAGAACGGCGTGATGAGGCATATTATAGCATTTTTCTGGCATGTCCAACACAGACTCCATATGCTTCATGTCTGTTAATTCGTGCATAAAATCTTTATAATTCTCGCGCAGGACAATGTTTTGTGAGACACATCTTTCCATGCGAATGAAACTTTGAACGGCGTAATTTCCCGACTCTCCTAAAGGAACGTTGAGTTTTAGCGGAAGCTCAACAATAAAGCGCCCGTCTTTCGCTCGGAAATAAGTTGAGTCGAAATTCTTTTCGCAGAGTATTTCATCAGCAGTGAGGTGTTTGCGCTCTTTTGGCTCTTTTAACTCCCATAATTTGCTTATTTGAGATATTTCGCAATGTAAAACCTGCGTATGCGTATTAGTAACGTAGGATTGAACAATACTTACGCAACCAAATAATGTCCAGCCAAATACGGTGCGTTGCGCCATAGGTGTACCTGCAGCTCCCTTGCGTACTTCTGAAATATACAGCTGCTCCATTTGCACGTCCTCCGTGCGCAGATCCAATTCCCGTTATACAAATAGACGACGGTTTTATTGATAAACGTAGACGTTGAACACATCACTCTGTGACAAAGGAGGCATATAATCCTGTGTCAAATAAAATGCGCGCGGTCTAAGTGCGCCCAGTACTATCTTGCACGTTAAAGACAGCGGTTGCAAATAGAATATTCCTTTCATCATGACGACTTCGAATGACTGTTTTTGACGAGGAAGTGGATTGGGTTTCATTGGCGTTGATGTCTTTTGTGTTTTCTTCCATTTTCAACATACTATACTTAGTATGACTATGAAAAGTGCCAAATATCCGACGGCGAATTGATGTTGATCAGTTTTTGTAAGATGATGAGGTAGATCATCATTATTTTTAGTTTTTAGCTCTTCTTGCAATTTGCTTAGATCTTCAATCTTTGACATGAAATGGCTCACATTTATTTTGACATGGTTGAGTTCTGTAATAGGTTCGATCGGTATAACTTCGTTTAAGTTTATGTATGACATGGTTAAATTGTTGCTGCTAGAGGCTATAAGTTGTCATCTTTTCAGTCTTAATTATGCAATTTGGTTGTAGTTTTATGTTAACGCAGATAGCTTTTCTTGCAGCTCATTAAATAACTTTTTGAAGTTTTGCATGTTAGTTTCATTAAATATGACGTCATTTTCTCATAGCTGATTAGATATTGATTTATCGCTATATTCTACAATTAGCTTGTTCTTTGCTGCATATGTTTTAATTTTGGGTACCCTTTTTAGTTTTTCGGACATATTTTTATCTATATTCACTTCTTTTTTTATAAATTGTAACTTTTTCATATGCCTAACATCTGAAATTGATGTTGCGTTCCAAATGTGGAGTTGATCAATCTCTTTATCTGGAACTGCAGTGTTCGCATTATTCTCATTCCTGGCTATATTATTCCTCTCTATCTTTTTTTTCATATTTCTTGTCAAGATACTTATGCTATGCTTTGGTATCATATCTACTAATTTTTTAGAATCTAAATCTATTCTAGATAGAGCATCTGCATTAGTATTCATTTTGCCTTGTTCGAATACTATCTGAAAATCGTAATCCATTAAATCTACTCTTATTCATTGTTAGTTTTGAAGACGGGGTTTTATGCGTGAAGAGACTAACAAGTGGTCTGTGATCGGTATACACAATAAATTTTTTACCGAATAAGTACGGTCTAAAGTAGTTGATTCCCTAGTGTATTGCTAATAGTTCTTTTTCTATTATTGGCTTATTTAATTCACGCTTGTTCAGACTTTTACTCGCAAATGCTATCGGTTTATCCTGGCCTATTTCACCCTGTAACAAGACTGATCCTAACGCGTAATTAGAGGCATCTGTCGTTAGTATGAACGGTTTGGAAAAATCTGGATAGCTTAGAATTGGTGGTGTCATTAATCTGTCTTTTAAATTGTTAAATGCTTCATGACATTCATTTGACTAATTAAATATTTTATTCTTTTTTAATAAATCATTTAATGGTTTAGCTATGTTGGCAAAATCTTTTACGAATCTTCGGTAGTAATTGCAGAACGCAATGAATCTTCTTACTTTATCGGCATTCTTTGATGTGGATAATTTTTAAAAACACTATATTTACTAGGATATGTACAAAAACCATTTGCTGTAATTAAATGTCCGAGATAAGTTACTTCTGGCTTTAGGAAATTACATTTTTCTGGGTTCAGTTTTAAATTATATTTCCTAAGTCTCTTAAATACTTTTGTTAAATTAATATTGTGGTCTATTAAATTGGTGCCAAATGCGATGATATCATCTACATATAGGAATGCTGTATCTTGCAATCCACTTTGTATAAACATAGTACATACGAACAGAATAACAACAAAAACAGCAATCAACAGTCTCGATCAAATATCAATTCCGTTGGCTCTGTTTCGACCGCTCGCGTAGCGTCATCGAAGCACGGTCACGGTAACAAAGCGCAGATGGTTCGGCTCGCGCTGTTCTAATAGTGTCGAATTATATGTCGGTCATGAACAAGAGTCTTCTATGACACAGTTTTCTGGTCGCACGACACAATTTATTATTATTACTTTTGTTTATTTTGTGATTATGTTAGCATTAATTTTATTATATAAATCGTTATAATTGTTTAATAAAGTTCAGTGTGTGGCTATTAAGATTCAACACTGTTCCTAACACAGTGAACATCAACAGGAGTAGGTTGTAGTTAAAGTACTGCAATCCTGCTACCAACCAACATTTAGAGATCAGTTGTAGTTTAAGTACTGCAACTGAACTAAGAACAAAGGACCCTCAATAAGTATTGAGGAATACAAGGAAAACGCTCCTTGTACATTTTGGTGAACCCGACGTGATGACGAGGAGGACTCTGTGCTGAGAGCCCATTGCACAAAATGTACAAGGAGCGTTTTGTTAGCGTGACCGTGAAGCATTCTTTGAACTGTTTGTTGATATTTTTAATCCGAACGGTAATATTTTAAATTGGAAATGTCCTTTGTCTTTTCAAAATGCTTGGCCAACAGATTGTTTTTTATACCAGGCAGTTTTAAAAAAAGTTTAGAGAAAGCATTGTGCATAAGATGGAAAGATTTTCCAGAAATATGACTCTTGCATTATTAATAAATAATTACCCAGCGGAAAGAAAGAAGAAAACTTATAAAAGGAGACCGGCCTTTTTTATGGAGTGTGATGAAGAATCTTTCAACAAGAGGTTCCGTTTGTCCAAGAATGCAGTACGCTTTATTCTTGCAAACATTCACCATAAATTACACAATATAACTGAAAGGTTTGTAAATAACAAAATATTTTAATTTTCAGTATTTATTATATTATTTTTCTAAAGAAATCATGCCATAACTCCTGAGGAAATGCTTCTAATAACTCTTCGATTTTATGCGTCTGGGTCATTTTTAATTGTTGTTGCCGATTTTTGTGGAATCAGCATTGCTGCTTCAAGCAGAATTGTGAAAAGTTTCTTTGGCAATTGCAGAACTTTCCAGAAAATTTATTAAATTTCTGCACTCCGAAACAGAAATCGCCAATCAGAAATTTGCGTTTCACAAAATTGCGCAGTTTCCCCAGGTAAAAGGGTGTATCGATTGTACACATGTACGAATACAATCAACTGGTGGACAAAACGCAGAAGTATTTAGAAATAGGAAGGGTTATTTCTCTTTTAATGTCCAAGGAATATGCAATACAAATTTTGAATTTTTGGACCTTGTGTGTAGGTAGCCGGGCTCTGCACATGACAGCAACATATTCAATAATAGCCGTATCAAAGCTAGGCTTGAAAGCAATGAATTCCCTCATTGTTTCGTCTTAGGAGACAGCGGATATGCTGTTAGTCATTACATGATGACTCCTTTGTCGCATCCCAATACAGAGGCAGAGCGACTTTACAATGAATCCCAAATACGGACGAGAAACTGTATTGAACGTTGCTTTGGAGTATGGAAGCGCCGCTTTCCAATTTTGTCATTAGAAATTAGAGTTTGCCAGGAAACAACAATGACAATAGTTGTGGCCACCGCAGTTCTCCACAGTATTGCATGCTTATTAAAGGAGCCTGACCCACCTGAACTGGAAAATCTGGTTGAAGAAAGCATCGAGACTGAAATTAATGAAATTCATTCAAACGCTTCTTCAGCAAAACGGTCTTCTTTGATTCAAAACTACTTTGCAAGGTAAATAATTATCTAATACTTTCTACTTCATTTTTAAACTTTTTATATTTTTCAGATTGTAATTTTTGAATCCAAATTATACACCTCGAAGCTATCCATACGAGTACATGATTCAAAATTCAAGTACAAAATTCTTGAATTAATTATTGAAAAAAAACGAGTACAAAATCCTTTTAAATTGTTTAATAAACAAAATATTTCCACTTTTATCCATTGTCCATTGTCTTTTATCAATTTTATACATTGTCCATTGTCCATTGTAAACAAAGTTCAGCAGAATACATAAAAATCAAAGATTAGTTATTTAAAGTGCAAAGACCATTTAAAGTGCAAAGCAAGAAGAACGAAAGTATATACTAGTATTAAAAATAATAAGGTACAAACTCATATACTGAATTCATTGTTTGCACACTTGTAGTTTGTTTTATGAAATCCTTGGCAAAATCCTTGGCAGCTTAGCAACGGGATTACTCACAATACTATTTATTCCCATACAGCAAATTCCTTTTTTTTTGTTTCCAGCTCGCACCGTAGAATCTGACTTTTAGGACCGCCTGCTCCTTCTCGTACTGCAATATCTCTGTTTTGATGTTTGTCTGCTCCTTCTCCCATTTGTGTTTTTCCTCAGACCGATGGTCTTCATTTTCGAAATATATTCGTTGCGACTCGATTAAAGCGCTAGGTTGGGTTGTGGCGTTGCTTTTCTTCCAAATTTATTGACCAAGTCCTTCTCAATGTCCTCCCATGCTTTGCACTTTTGTGCCCATGTCACGGCATCGGTTTGCTTATTTTCTATAATATTTGCTTTTGCCTCTGCTAATTCTACTAGGAAATACTCCTCGTGCGCTGAAAAATTTGCGGCCCGTTTTCTCTTACTTTCCATTTTAAAATATTTGCAAATATTGGTATAATTTTGATCAGCTGTTTGCTTATTATGAGAAATGTAATAAAACAAACGTCAAATCTCTTACAATTTGCCCTTAACCAGAGAATTGTCCTATAATTTTTTATATAGATTCGAGATTTGTCTATTACTGAAATGAATTGTTAATAGAAATTATTAGTTGTCAAAGGTTCTCCTTCCAAGTGAAAAAAACTTTTTGGAATTCGTCGCAAGTGTTTTGTTGCTTTGAGAAATGTGGTGGGTAGCAATCCAATCCAGTCCAATAGTATTTTGTTCTACGTTTCCTTTTCTTAATTGTTTATTGGTACTTTAAAATGCACAAACGTTCAATGATATGATATTAGTTATGATATTTAGTTCACTACACGCGTAACACGCCAAAACTCACAAAAGAGATAAAAAAAAGTATACTTTTGTAACGAGTTTGATTTTCCAGCTGGGGTGAGCTCAGCGGCCCCAGTGTCCATTTCAGAAGGGTCTCGTAACCTTCTGTTTATACCACTACTTCCGAATTCCGCACGATCGACGATTTCGTCGATCAGTTCACTGACTACCTTACGGTAGTTCAGCTCGGAAGGTATATTGTTAATTTTACTTATTCTAATACAATCTTTCCACAGGGTGAGTGCCCGCAACAGAAGGTTGCTTAAAATGAAATAGTACAAACTTTTGGTACAGGCCGAATGCCTGACGACAGAGGGTCGTTTACAAAATCGCTAGATAGAGCTTGAGTCCATATTTTCCGTACAGGGCAAGTGCCCGCAACAGAAGGTTGCTTACAATTGTACAAATCACAGGCCGAATGCCTGGCGACAGAAGGTCGCTTACAAAAATGAATAAGTAGGTTGCGCCAATAGGTGGTCGCAAAAATAAGGATAATGAAGTGCAATCGCGATGAGCCACTAGGTGGTCGTAATAAGATTTAAAACAAAATTGTAATGCGTAGGCGCGATGAGCCACTAGGTGGTCGTAATAAGATTTAAAACAAAATTGTAATGCGCAAGCGCGATGAGCCACTGGGTGGTCGTAATAAGATTTAAAACAAAATTGTAATGCGCAAGCGCGATGAGCCACTGGGTGGTCGTAAAAACAAAATATTATGCGCAAGCGCGATGAGCCACTGGGTGGTCGTAATAATGTTTTTTAAAACAAAATATGTATTATGCACAAGCGCGATGAGCCACTAGGTGGTCTTTAATAATACTTACAAAAAATAAAAAAGAATTGATCTGGGTAGCAACACCCTTGAAAACAGTCAGTAACTGACAATGCAATTGTTAACTGACAATTTTGTGAAAAAGTTGACCTGTGCTAAAGTAGTATTATTTCACTTACTTGAGCGAAGGCGATTTTGTCGTTTTGAAAAGTTCAATAAGACAGTTTCCTTTCTTGAACCTGTTCGGAATTGTATTGCGTGAGACGATAAAGAAAAATGAAAAGTGACGTAGTCTATAGATTTGTATGTGTGTATATTTAAAAGTTTCATTCTAGTGTCGCGTGAAAC
The DNA here is from genome assembly GCA_949752815.1 of Conops quadrifasciatus. Classification (NCBI taxonomy): domain Eukaryota; kingdom Metazoa; phylum Arthropoda; class Insecta; order Diptera; family Conopidae; genus Conops; species Conops quadrifasciatus. The sequence goes on from OX457081.1 coordinate 11,596,577, forward strand.
AACAATATTGTTGCTAGCTCTTTCTAGAATTTTTAGCTATTTGCAAATATTCTGTTTTTTTTTTTTTTAAACTCTGGTTAATTATTTTACTTGTCACTGCTGAGGTTTGAACCTGGCTCTTTTGTGTGCTGGTCCACTGCTGTAGCTTCTATGCTATGAGACTTTCGGAAATAAAGACGCTTAAATAGAAACAAGAATATTAAGAAGAAACTTGTAACGCATGGCATCGTTACACTCTATCCCCACTATGGAGGGGAAATAATAAAAAAAAAAGAACTGAAAGAAAAGGATGGAAGCGACTTGTACACTTCTGCTCAAGGCAGAATTTTTACTGACCCCGTGAGAGAGGTTCAGCTCGGCTTCCGATTTTCGTAATAATATTAATTCATGATTATTTTATATATATTTTTTCCAATGTATTTATTTATTTTGTGAGTAAAAAGAGTTGAACTAAATAATCTACTTCAATGATTTATATAAAGCAAAATTAAATTAAATAATAATAATGTAGTTAACAGAAATAAATAATATAAAGCAAAATTAACTAATTCATAATTAATTGGATGTTCTTGATCCATTTCTTATGGGTTGAAGTTTGGCGGAGTGTTGTCGTGTTCTGGGTTTGTTACAATTACTTTTCGAAACGACTTGTATTGGAGCTGAGCCCACCCGTTCCTAACGATGACGTTGATACTTCCATGACGTCGCTGCAGTTTGAACTCTCGACGCCGTTTGCTCTTTTGTGGTCGGATTTTTATGCCTTGGAAGGGATCAAATTTGCTGCTTGCTCTTTCTTTGGGACCTGTTTGAGGTGGTGGTACCGAGGGAGGGTTGGTGTCTGCGTGGTGTGTAACCTCTTCTTTGGTATTTGGCTCTGGTGGCGATGTGCTGACTGAGGGGGCCTCATTGGCTGGACGGATGGTTTCGGCGCTTAATATTTCCACCTTGTTCCCTGATGGTAAATCAACTGTCAGAGGTGTTTGATCTGGCGGAGTGGTTTTTTGTTGAGGCGGCCGCACGGGCTGCTGTGCTCGAGCAAGTTGACTATACTGATGAATGCTGCGGGACATTAGGGGTGCCGGTTTTGTTCTGCTTTCTAACGTCTTCTTTGGCGTTTGTGGGGCCGGATTAATGGTTACCACCCGCATAGCCTGATGTGTTGGTTGAGAGCGCTGTTGAGGGTTGGCCTTGGGCTGTGATTGAGTAGGTTGTGGGTTTTGCTTCGACAGTACCACTGCTCGTCGTAAACTTGCCGGTGTTCTACGGCGCTTTGTTTTGTTGTTAGAAAACTTTTCTTCTGTTTCCTTGGTTTCTTGGTTGTGTGTTATTGTCGTTGGTTTACCATGCACAATTGATGCACTTCCTGTTTTTCGGGTTTTTGTAACTCCTCTCCGGCGAGAATTATTTTACAATTAAATTTCGTTAATAGATCTGTACCCATTACAAAATCTTTTAGAAGGCCTGGTAGGAAATACACTCGGTGAGTGAATTTCAATGCTCCTATTTGAATAATGGTTTCAAAACTTTGCTCAATATTAATTTCATTGCCATTCGCCAATATTAAAGGCTGTACTTCTGAGATAGCCGGAATCTCATTAGACAGGTAGTCTTTGATGTTTGAGCCAATAAATGATAGTGTGGCCCCGGTGTCGAGCCAGGCGTCCGTGGGTCGGCCGTTGCATAAAATTTGCATTTGGAATTGATCATTTTCCGGAGTAATTGTTTTTGTCCATACGGTGGAAACTTTCCGACAGGTACAATCTTTAAACAATGTTCCTAATTTTCCACAGTGGCAACAAAATAATTGGCGTTGCCCCTTGAACCCTTCTTGAGTGTTCCCTGGTTCATTACACGTCCAACAGTGAGTATTGCGTGAGTCAGGTTTTGCAGATACCCAATTAGAAACATGGGGGCGTTGAGTACGGGCTTCCTCTCCTCGAATATGCTCGTATTCGTCCGTTTGGCTCATCAGAGAATCCAGATTATTGAAATCGCAACGTCGTATGTATAGGCGATATTCAGGTCTCAAGCCTTCGTAGACTCGATCTACTTGGTCTTCTCGACGCAGCCTTGGATGTTGCCGTATCATGGCCATTATGCTCATGATATAATCTTTGGCTTTTTCGCGTCCGCCTTTCCGTCATCGAATTATGTGTTCTAAGCGTTGTAGATATCGAGGTGGAAGGAAAAATGTATATGCGGCTTCCTTAAACTGAGCCCAGGACTTAATCTCCTGCTTCTTATAGCGCCACCAGTCTTTGGCACGTTCGCGAAGTAGCTCGTTTAGTGGTAGCAGAAGCTCATTATGCGGTATTCGGTTGCAGTCCGCTAGTTCTTCGCTATTTTCTATGAATTCAAGAATTGAGCGAGACGTTGAAGTGTAAATTCCACTTTCTTACGGTGTTCATGACGTCTACTTCGATTTGAGTGTTGGCGCATGAGGCTTGACTGGGCATTTCAGGTACAGGGAAACTGATTGCTCCAGTAATTGTTTTTTCGGAGCTTTGGCTACATTTTCCGATGTTTTTCTGATGCGACGTTCCTTCGTGAAGACGCTCAGACGCTGTCGCATTTCTTTTACCGTACCTTCTATAGGTAGGCCTAATAATGACATTTGTACCTCTAATTCTTCCTTTTTCAGTTTGTAGATAAAATTTAAATTCTCGGGAAGGCCTTCTTCCTTGTTTAATTCTAAGTTGGGTGAACCGCTTCGCGAGGAAGACGGTCCCTGCTCGGGCGCCATTTGTAACGAGTTTGATTTTCCAGCTGGGGTGAGCTCAGCGGCCCCAGTGTCCATTTCAGAAGGGTCTCGTAACCTTCTGTTTATACCACTACTTCCGAATTCCGCACGATCGACGATTTCGTCGATCAGTTCACTGACTACCTTACGGTAGTTCAGCTCGGAAGGTATATTGTTAATTTTACTTATTCTAATACAATCTTTCCACAGGGTGAGTGCCCGCAACAGAAGGTTGCTTAAAATGAAATAGTACAAACTTTTGGTACAGGCCGAATGCCTGACGACAGAGGGTCGTTTACAAAATCGCTAGATAGAGCTTGAGTCCATATTTTCCGTACAGGGCAAGTGCCCGCAACAGAAGGTTGCTTACAATTGTACAAATCACAGGCCGAATGCCTGGCGACAGAAGGTCGCTTACAAAAATGAATAAGTAGGTTGCGCCAATAGGTGGTCGCAAAAATAAGGATAATGAAGTGCAATCGCGATGAGCCACTAGGTGGTCGTAATAAGATTTAAAACAAAATTGTAATGCGTAGGCGCGATGAGCCACTAGGTGGTCGTAATAAGATTTAAAACAAAATTGTAATGCGCAAGCGCGATGAGCCACTGGGTGGTCGTAATAAGATTTAAAACAAAATTGTAATGCGCAAGCGCGATGAGCCACTGGGTGGTCGTAAAAACAAAATATTATGCGCAAGCGCGATGAGCCACTGGGTGGTCGTAATAATGTTTTTTAAAACAAAATATGTATTATGCACAAGCGCGATGAGCCACTAGGTGGTCTTTAATAATACTTACAAAAAATAAAAAAGAATTGATCTGGGTAGCAACACCCTTGAAAACAGTCAGTAACTGACAATGCAATTGTTAACTGACAATTTTGTGAAAAAGTTGACCTGTGCTAAAGTAGTATTATTTCACTTACTTGAGCGAAGGCGATTTTGTCGTTTTGAAAAGTTCAATAAGACAGTTTCCTTTCTTGAACCTGTTCGGAATTGTATTGCGTGAGACGATAAAGAAAAATGAAAAGTGACGTAGTCTATAGATTTGTATGTGTGTATATTTAAAAGTTTCATTCTAGTGTCGCGTGAAACAACAATATTGTTGCTAGCTCTTTCTAGAATTTTTAGCTATTTGCAAATATTCTGTTTTTTTTTTTTTTTAAACTCTGGTTAATTATTTTACTTGTCACTGCTGAGGTTTGAACCTGGCTCTTTTGTGTGCTGGTCCACTGCTCTAGCTTCTATGCTATGAGACCTTCGAAGATAAAGACGCTTAAATAGAAACAAGATTATTAAGAAGAAAGTTGTAACGCATGGCATCGTTACACTTTTAATCACGTCGAAATGTAAAGGAAAGCAGAAATTATTCACGAGCAAAAATCTCAATCACGTTGTAAAGCCAAAATCAAAAGCACAAGAGCAAGAAAAAAGCCGGAAGTTAACATTTGTGCACGGAATTTCAACTAACGTCAACGTCAGCTGTTATGCAAAGAAAAGCAGAGTACAGACGTGTCGCGAGTAGTGAAACCAGTGCCACAAGGCGTTTGGTGTGAACTAGAGCTGTGCACAAGCCGTTTTAAAACCACTTTCAAAACACAACGTTTTATCAGTAAAAATTGATAAAACATTTCAGATTTGCACTCATAGCCTTTATTGCTTGTGCTCTGCTGGAAACAAAAACAAAATTGTCAGATCAAAATGACACAACAGTTTTAATGCCAACAATTGCTAAATAGATATAAGAGAGGATACACACACGGAATGCACATACATATTAAATACATACATACGTTCAGCCGTCTCCTAGGCTTTTAGTTAGAAAAAAAGCATTGCGTGCCTCTCCCTTTTTTTCGTTTCTTTTTTTTTTTGTCGTTTTTCTCGAAAATGTGGTAGAACATTTTTTCATTGTTTTCAATCGTTGTTCGGGGCCACAATTTGTGGACCATTTACAACAAAAACAAAGTAAGAAAAAGACGATAATTACATGGAAAAATAGATAAGAATGGTTTTTGAGTTTGAGCGGAGGGAAAGAGGGGATGTTTTTTCTTCGTAATTTCTAAATTAGTTTTCAGACGCTTCTGGTGATAACAAAGCACCATCGATGGAGTGGCGAGCGGCGCAAATGCTTGCCTTTCGTTCCTTTCGAGTTCGAGCGGAGGGAAAGAGGGTGAGTTGTTGTGTGTTGCTGTTTATTGCGATTTTTATACGGCAGTCACAAAACAGCAGTATGCCGATTTGTGCCTAGCTGTTTTCAAAACGGCTTGTGCACAGCTCTAGTGTGAACATGCCGCCCGCCTTGCAGCACTGCAATAATATAAAATAGAAGAATTATACAATGTCAAGGAAAAAATCGAATAATGAAAAAAATTAATAATTATTTAGGATGGCTGCCGAAAATCATCCATCCTACAATTGTGTTGACTCCGATGAGTTGGCCGAATGGCGTAGGGAGTATTCCTGGACGGAGCAAACACGAATTAAGTTTCTCAACTAATATTGAAAATAAGTTTATTTTCAAAATTAATATTAAGTCTTTTTAAAATGTTTTTTCAAAATCGAATCTATTTTTATTTAAGCCTGAAAATATTCTACAATTTTTTTATTTTTTGACATCATTGAATTATTGAATGTTTTTCAATAATTTTTGTATTGTATATATTTTATTGTTACAGTATTTTATATAAGTATTTAAGTATTTTATATTGTATTGTACATTTCCATTTGAATAATGTAATATACATATACATAACTCCTCTTTAATTTAAAACAGATTATACATATATGTATATAATCGTATTGTATATATATAATCGTATAGAATTTTATTTTTTTTTTTTTTTGTTTAATTACAATACAATGTTTATATATGTGGTATGGTGGGGCGGCCTATGCACCGAGATGTGCATGGGCCGAGAAGTTTTTGTATTTTTACAATTTTTAATAAGGGATAAAACTCACCGAGGTGTTGTGCTTGGAGTTTGAGATCGATGCGGATGGCTGGGTGTGTCTCCGATGATGGTGGTGATGATGAGGGTGATGGATGGTGGTGATGGATGCCGGTGGTGGTGTCGAAGATGACGACAGTGATGATGGGATGATTATGGTGTGATTATTGAAAATGTGGTTGTTGTTGATTTGTGGTTTTTCTTAGATTATGTACTTGCACGACTCGCACTTGTTGAAGTTAACAAAAAAAAGGAAGTGGGAGGCCATTTTTTAAGATGGCGGGGGAACAACATGGAGGATGGGTTAGAAATGTCATCTGGCAGGGGGTTGCCAGACCAAAGAGAATTAGGGGGGTTTCTACGTTAACATACCGCCCGCCTTGCAGTACTGCAACTTTTACCCAAGATAGAGGTACACGAAGAGGGGGTTCTTCGCGTTGAGTACAGACTTTCACAGAAATTTAGGGGGTTTATCACTGTGAGGACTGTAAACTCCGGGGGTGGGAGCACTCAAGAGGATAGAACTTGGTCATGCGGACGGGGGTAAGGGACGTTGCTGGAAGGTCAGCAACGTATGTGCCTAAATTCTTTAGGTACAGAGGTTACCCAAAAAGGTGCGATATTCCTGCTAGGGATTTTTAGCAGGCGAGCTCCTTTTAGGGATTGAGGTTGTTGGTTTCGTCTAGGAGAAAAGGCGATTAAGAGTGTGGCAAAGAGGAGAGTTGAGTTTCGTGGTTACTATTATTGTGGTAACACAACCAATTTCGTTATCGATCGCGTGATAGTTCCTTTTTCGGTTCGGACGTCGGCAACGCGTGTTCTACCATCAGAACTGTGGTAGGTGTGAGAGATACGACCTAATCTCCATAGAGTTGGGGGGAGATTTTCATCTCGTACGACTACGAGATCATTGGAGTTTAGATTTGGTTGGGGAAACTTCCATTTATTTCGTTTCTGGAGTTCAAGGAGGTATTCATTTTTCCATCGGGAACAAAATTGCTGATAGATGGCTTTTACCTTTTGCCATCTATTAACGATTCTGAGAGGAGAGTTAAGAATCTCAGGCTCTGCGGGCGCCAGAAGGGGGCCGCTGATGAGAAAATGCCCGGGAGTGATGGGTTGCAGTTCAGAAGGGTCTTCTGACATGCAGTGTAGAGGTCTTGAGTTGAGACAGGCCTCGATTTTAGAGAGGATAGTGGAGAATTCTTCGAAAGTGAAGTGCATGTTGCCGGCGAATTTGCGGAAGTGGAGTTTAAAACTTTTAACTCCACCTTCCCAGAGTCCGCCCATATGAGGTGCCGCTGCGGGGATGAAATGCCAATTTAGTTGTTGATAGGCATAGTGGGAGGTAACCGCTTCTTGAGCTTGTTTGAGATAGTTTTCCCAATCTTTCTTGAGGGTTCTGGATGCTCCAACGAAATTCTTTCCGTTGTCGGAATATAGATCTTTGGGGCATCCTCTGCGTGAGGTGAATCGATTAAAAGCGGCGAGAAAGGTCGGAGTAGAGAGGTCACTGGTAGCTTCGAGATGTATCGCCTTTGTCGCGAAACAGACGAAGATGCAAACGTAGCCTTTCGTAATAAGGCACGCTCTGCCCGTGTAATTTTTAATATCAAACGGCCCAGCGAAGTCTAAACCGGTGGCGGCAAAGGGGCGAGAGATAGAAGTGCGGTCAGGAGGTAGAGCAGCCATGAGTTGACTCTGTAATTGCTTCTTTTGCAGTACACAAACTTTGCAATTATGAATAGTGGTTTTAATGAGGTTTTTGGCCTTGGGTATCCAATATTGCGTGCGAAGCAGACGCAGCATTAGTTGGTTCCCTCCATGTAAACTGATGTCATGGATGAAGTTGACCAAAAGTCGGGTGAACATGCAATTATACGGTAGGAAAAGGGGATGACGTTCGTTGTACGACAACGACGGACAAGAGGTTAAACGTCCACCAACTCGCAGAGTTCCATCTTTATACAGAAATGGGTTGAGGGAGAGTATGGAGCTCTTTGAATTGAGGTTCGTTTTTACACTGAGAGAATGATACTCTTGGGCAAAATGAGCTTTCTGCGCGAGAATCACAAGTTGGGTGGTGACAAGTTGAATCTCGGAGGAGCCGATCATTTTGTCAGTTCGTTGAAAGGAACAGCGGTATTTGGGGTAAGTGTGATGAAGAAAACGATAGACATATGATAATACGCGAAGCGCTCGAGAGAAAGAAGAAAATCTTTCTAGTATGTCTTCGTGCTGATGGAAATAAGCAAAGTTCGATTTAACCGGTTTTGCTTCCAATTCTGTTTCGAAGGAGTTTGGGGTTTGAGAGTGGAGCCAATGCTTCTTTTCTTGAAGCAACCATTCGGGACCTTGCCACCATAATGGGGTGTGAGATAACTCAAGTGGGTACATGCCTCGACTGGCTAAGTCCGCGGGGTTGTGGTGAGACTCGACATGAAACCAGTGGGTGAAGTCCACGATTTCAACGATCTTGGCGACACGATTGGCTACGAAGGTAGTCCATGTACACGGAGGTCTTTTTAGCCAGGCAAGTACGATTGTCGAATCAGTCCAACAATAGAGATCGTATTGTGGAAAATCGAGATGAGGGAGGACAGCTTGGAGCATGTCGGCTAAGAGGTCAGCACCACATAGTTCAAGTCGAGGTATCGAAAGTGTTTTAATGGGGGCAACTCTAGTTTTCGCATAAAGTAGAGAGGTTTGAATTTGATCAATGTTGTGAATGCGTACATAGACAATACTAGCGTATGCCTTTTCCGAAGCATCGCAAAACGCATGAATCTCTACTCTACTAGAAGGAGTGAAATTAGTCCATCGTGGGATTTTTAATGAGTTTATATGCGGGTAACATTGAACGAATTTCAACCAGAGTTGGAGGGTTTGAGGGGTTAAGGGGTCGTCTCAACCGATGCCGTCTAGCCAAACCTTTTGCATGAGAGATTTTGCAATGATAATGACTGGAGCAAGCCATCCAGCAGGATCAAATAGTCTTGCAATGAGGGATAACATTTCTCGTTTGGTGTAAGAGGGCAAAATTTTAAACGGCTTTGATTCGATATTGAAATAATCAGTTTTTGCATTCCATCGGATGCCAAGAGTTTTAGCGGTGCTGGCATCTTCGAGTTCGAGAAAATCTTTGTTTAAGAGATCTTTCGGGAGGATACCAACCAGAAGTTTCGGATGGTTGGCTGTCCATTTTCGCAGAATAAAACCTGCTGACTTGAGAGCGGAGGTCAACTCATGTCGAGTACGAAGTGCCGTATCGATGTCATGTGAGCCACACAAAGCATCGTCGACATACATTCTTAAGAACGGACGCAGCGAGAGGAAATTCTTTTTCAACATCGTTAGCCAGTCGATGAAGTGTGCGTATAGCGAGATATGGAGCACAATTCATTCCGAACGTAACAGTGTTAAGTTCGAAATCTTGCACTTCTTCTCCTGGAGAAGATCGAAAGAAAATTCGCTGATAGCGGGAATGCTTTGGATCGACTAGAATCTGGCGATACATTTTCTCGATATCTCCATTGAAAACGTATTTGTACAGACGCCATTTGAGGAGGAGAAATGTTAAGTCCGCTTGAAGCGCTGGACCGGGGTAGAGGATGTCATTGAGGCTGGAGCCGTTGGAAGTTGGGCAAGAGGCATTAAAAACAACTCGCACCTTGGTAGAGCTACTCTCTGGATTGAGAACAGCATGATGAGGTAAATAGTAGGTGTTCGATCCGGACGATAAATCAGATTGCTTGACCGAGGTCATATGGTTTAATTCTGAATACTCTCGGATCACAGAGTCATAAATTTCTTTGAAGGTCGGGGTTTTTAAAAGCCTTGTTTCATTTCGAAGAAATTGTTTTAGTGCAATTTCTCGCGAGTTTCCTAATTGGAGTTGCGAGGGGAAACCTTCTTTGAAGGGCAACGAGACGATATAACGCCCATCTTTACGCCTTTGAGTGGTGTTGAAGTAAAGATCTTCGCAATATTTTTCGGCAGGGGTGCGAAGTCGTTGCTTTGGAATTTCTTCCAATTCCCAAAACCGCGAAATTTGGCGATCTATTGAGACTTCGTTAAAGAAGGAGACTCGAGTTGTGATAGAGGGGGTTGGTGGATCCTGAGAGAGTGGGCCTGTCAGAATCCAGCCGAAAATGGTTTCTTGGGCTATGAGAGAACCCAAGATATTCCTTTTAATGCCATCTAGCAGAATGAGGGGGTATAGATCGGCTCCGATCAAGACATCAATTTGATCACTTTGATAGAAATGATCATCAGCTAATGTTATATTTGGTAGAGAATCACAAAGAGTTCGGTCAAGGAAGTAGACTGGAAGATTACTGGTTAACTTCTGCAAAACCAGGGCTTTGGCTTCGATGGAAGTTTGAGGGTTGAGCGGAGAACTCAAATTAAATTTACAAAGCTTGCTAGCGACAGCGGTAACAGTTTGATTAACGCTAGAAATTTGAGCTTCAATAATTTTAGTGGGGAGTCGCAAACGTTTCTGAATGCGCTCAGAGAGGAAAGTGGCCTCAGAACCGGGGTCTACGAGAGCACGTGCAAGGTAAGATTCATTTTGATAGCAAATGTTTACCATTGCAGTAGCGAGCAAGACTTGCCTCGGTCGAGAAGTGAAGCAAGTCATTACATTAGAGGTTGAAGGGGTTTCAGTGGACTGTATCTTGTTTTGAGAAGGGGTAGAGGGGTTTGTGCGAGAGCACGATGGTGTGTTTTGCGTTGCAGTATGCTGGTTAGCATTTGGAGCGCATTGAGTTGAGGTTTGAGATCGCGAGGTTGTAGGGGGGGAATTCGAGCGATGCTGCGAATGGGGGGCCGGAGCCACCTCGCGATGTAAAAGTGTGTGATGTCGTTTGTGACACGACATGCACGAGAATGCACTTTTACATTCCTTGATTTGATGCGAGTGAGCAAGGCAATTAACGCAAAACTTAAGTCACTGAATGGTTGACCAACGAGCGTCAATATTCAGTTCGAGAAAGCGTGAACATTGCCGTAGAGGATGAGACTGAACATTGCACAATCTGCAATTGTTCAAAACCGTGTTTGCCTGAAAGGTATGAACAGGCTTAGGGGGCGCGGAGGTGCGGACAGCTTGACGAGATGGTTTCTTTGGAGGGGGAACGGACTTTCGAATATCTTGGACGGTTTCCAGAGCTTGGAAATGGGAGGTTAAAAACGTATCCATACCTTTCCATTTCGGAATTTCACGTTTCTCAGTTAGGGATTGTTCCCAACGTGAGAGAGTGGATTCAGGTAGACAAGATGAGCAAAGATACACGATAATTGCATCCCAATTGTCTACATCAGCGTCGTATAGCTTCAAAGCGGACAGACAATTGTTGATTTCGCGCTGGAGACGTTTTATTTCAGCTCCGGATTCCCTTGTAATAGGGGTAAGGTTAAAGAGGATCCGAAGCTGAATGTTAATGAGAATGCGCTTGTTTCCGAAGCGATCTGTAAGGTTATCCCAAGCTTCTTGAAACCCGTTGTTAGTGGGGGGGGATTTCTGAACTATTTCCTTTGCTTCACCTTGGGTTTTCTGGTTCAGATGAAACAGTTTTTCGACTGGAGATAGTCGATTGTTACGGATATATAAAGCAGAAAACATATCCCGAAAGGTGGGCCAAGATTTGTAGTCACCTTTAAAAACATCAGTGTCGCAGGGAGGCAGACTGATGTTGAGACCGGAGGGGGAATGAGCACTAGGGATGGGGGCGGACACCGGTGTCAATTATCGAGAGGGGGTGGCAACTATAAGATGTAGCCGCTCACATATTTTCGCAGAGAAGCGATTAAAGACGCTATAACAGCGTCGATATTTCGATTTAACGACAGTAATGTCCGCGACCGAGGTGTCCGCTTCATTGAGGGGGTCTGATCCCGTGATGAAATTCTCCAGGCAAAGGGTGTATGCCTTTTTGATGTCCAACCAAACTGCCTTTAATTCTTCTTGGTGAATATTCAATGTGAATTCTGTATGATCCTTCACTGGAATCGCGTTGAACTCAACTTCGAACTCTTCCAGTGTTTCGGTAACGTTAATAAAACGGCTGAGGGGGTCCATCGTTCCGTGAGAGGGGGCGTGAAAATTGTTAGAGTTTAAAGTTCAAGTTAGAGTTAAAAAAATATATTTTATTTGTATCTTGTTGAACAATAATTCTATAGAATTCGAAAAAGGTTACAGCAAATTAAATGAAATGGGGTTTAGGAGAAATAATTAATTGAGGAAAAATTATTTCTCCTGTACAAAGGTGAAATTAGAGAAAAATAATTAATTCAAAGTTAATTAATGTAAAAACAATTTTCACTTTTCACTTTTAATTACTATATTTTTTTGTAATTAATTTAAGAGCACTCAATTGAACGATTGAAATTAATTTAGAACGAATTCTAATAAGAGGGGGGGGGGGAGGAGAGGTGCGAAAAACTTGCAAGTAAAGGGTCGCAAAGCAAGTAAAGGGTCGCAAAGCGAGTAGAGGGTCGCAAAGTGAGTAGAGGGTCGCAAAGCGAGTCACACACTAAATGTGCACGAAATTAACGGCGTGATTCCGTACACTCACTGTTATTTTAGTCACGGGGACTATATGAAATCACGTCGCAAACGTTTTTGTATTGGGGTTTTGAAGAATTGGAAGAGCCGCGAGCGCTACTTCCAATATAAATTGCAAGATTTTCAATAAACGAACGAACTGATTGTTGTCACTTCGTTTAATAGAAATCTCACAAAAAATTCGAAAAAATAAAAAAACACACGCGCGACGCCGAACCGATAGACACTTGTTGATTAATTTGTAGAAAAATTGTAAATACAAAGTGAGGGGGGGGGGGGGGGGTCATCGAGGGATTGCTAAGCTATCCGGCTCGATTAGGACCAAATGTTATGGTGGGCCGGCCTATGCACCGAGATGTGCATGGGCCGAGAAGTTTTTGTATTTTTACAATTTTTAATAAGGGATAAAACTCACCGAGGTGTTGTGCTTGGAGTTTGAGATCGATGCGGATGGCTGGGTGTGTCTCCGGTCTCCGATGATGGTGGTGATGATGAGGGTGATGGATGGTGGTGATGGATGCCGGTGGTGGTGTCGAAGATGACGACAGTGATGATGGGATGATTATGGTGTGATTATTGAAAATGTGGTTGTTGTTGATTTGTGGTTTTTCTTAGATTATGTACTTGCACGACTCGCACTTGTTGAAGTTAACAAAAAAAAGGAAGTGCGAGGCCATTTTTTAAGATGGCGGGGGAACAACATGGAGGATGGGTTAGAAATGTCATCTGGCAGGGGGTTGCCAGACCAAAGAGAATTAGGGGGGTTTCTACGTTAACAATATGTAATAAAATTTAAATATAACAGGTATTAACAATTACAATTATGAACAATTACGAATTCCATAAATTAGGGTAGAATATATAATTATAATTAGTATAAAATAACGATATTCTATATTATATGTTAGGTATTTTGTGGTGGTCGTTTTATGTTTGAAAAGTGTACGTTTTCCAAAGGTATTGTTCTATAATATGGTTCGTCTTTATGTCTCAGTCTTTTATAATTTCCTACGGCTCCTACAGCTCTATTTTCTACATAATTTTCTCTATTTGTATTTCTTTTGTAACACATTTTGTTTTTTGAATTATTTATTCTGTTTTGTAATAATGTAACATCTACTGCATCTTTAGCTTCTCTAGGTGTACATTTTATTGTAGAGTGGTAACGTTCGTTATAATTCCCTATTGTAATGAAAACTTTCCTAATTATTGAAAGATCATTTTCTTCTATTCCTGAAATCTTCTCAATAACGGTTGAATGTAATCGTTCAATATCAGAATTTCCAGTATGAAAATTTGGTTTGGTTAAATGAACTTCTACATTTGCTTTATTTAAGAAATCTTTTAATTGTTCCGCTCTAAATTCATTATCCATTATTATTTTTTTCTTTTGGGTTTTCCAAATTTCGCAAAATGATCTAGCATTATGGTTTTCTTTGTTTGCCAATTTTTGTCATCTATGACTTATACTGCCGCAAATTTTGTTAATTTATCTATTATTGTTATAAATGCTTGTTTTTTTATGTAAAATATATCTAAATGTAAGATTTCATTTTTATTATGTGGTGTTTCTGTAAATTGGAATTTTGGGTTAATGGGATTTCGATCATATTTAATCTTCCGGCATTTTTCACAATTATTTATAATTAGATGAATATGTTCTTTTAATTTTGGATAATAAATTTTATTTTTCAGTGATTGATAGCATTCATTAATTCCACTATGTATTGATTGTTCAGTGTGATATAATGAAATTTGTGTTGAAATTTGTCCGAGCACACTTAAAACACGTCCTCTTTATTCAATTGGCTTTTATTCTGACTAAACGTAAGAAGTAACACAAAGGAGAAAAACAATTAGATGCGTTCGTAAAACTTTAGGTATGTTCGCGTTGCAGGTATTTCAACACGCCCCGACAACACGAATATATCTTTACAGAGAAACAAAAAAAAAAACTTTAATTTAATCCCATCATTTTCGAAAATTTCATATGTTTTACTTTACAAAGATTTTTCGTTAAAAGGTCTGCGACCAATTCATTTGAGCAAATATACTTAAGGTTTATATCTTTATTTTTTACCGCATCTCGGATAAAATGAAAACGTATGTCTATATGCTTCGTACGTGCGTGGTACACCGGATTTTTTGATAGTTGTTGCGAGCTTAGATTGTCTCCGCTTAAGATTATTGGTAACTCTTTGATGTGACAACCGATTTCTTCTAATAATCGCCGCAAATAAATCGCCTCCTTTCCGGCTGAAGATAACGCCATATACTCAGCTTCGGTGCTGCTTAGTGCGACTGTGTTATGTTTTTTGGATTCCCATGCGAACGCACTTCCGGCCATGAAGAATGCATACCCTGTGTATGACTTTCTGTCCAGTACATCGCTGCCCCAGTCTGCATCCACGAATCCTTCTGTGGGCTTTCCCGTTGAGCGATATTCCAATTTCCAATTGTAGGTGTTGGATAAATAACGCATAACATGCTTTGCTGCGGATTCATGTTCACGGTGAGGGTCGCAATTTCGTTGTGCTAGCTTTGTGATGGAGTGTAGTATATCTGGTCTGCTAGCTATTGCTATGTACATCAAACCGCCTATCATCGATTGGTATTCAGTAGTGTCTATCTTTTTACAGTAATTTTTGTTACATGCCACTTGAAATCCAGCATCTAGTGGTGTTGCTGCCATTCGACAATTTTCCATATTGTATTGCCGTAGAAAAGATTTTATGTACTGACTCTGATTTACAGAAATAGCACCGGTTTCACCCACTCTTTCGATTTCGAAACCTAAAAAATGCTTTGCGGAACCCTTGTCTACTAATTTAAAATGTTTCGAGATATTAGCTTTTATATTTAATAAATCTTCTTTTCGTGTACTAGCCACAAGCATATCATCTACGTATACAGTAATGAGGTTTAAATTACCTTGATAGTTTTTATGGTATAAACAGGGCTAATTTTTGCAGCTTTGGAAACCTAGGTTTGTCAGCACTTCGTCAAGTTTTGCGTTCCACACTCGTCCCGACTGCTTCAACCCGTATATAGCCTTTTTAAGTTTCCATACCTTCTTCGGGAAACGATCATCTTGAAATCCTTCAGGTTGTGTCATGAAGACCTCATCCTCTAGTTTGCTGTGTAAATAGGCAGAACAAACATCCAATTGGTGCAGATGAAGTTTGTGTTCTGCTGCTAGGGCAAACATCATGCGTATGGTGGCATAACGGACCACTGGTGAAAAAGTTTCGCTGTAATTTACTCCAAGCTGTTGGCTACAGCCTTTTGCGACTAGTCTGGCTTTTAGTTTTTCTATTTTACCATCTTTGTTTTTCTTCACCGAAAAAACCCATTTGTTTCCGATCACTTTCTTCCCAGGTGGCAAGTCGACTAAACGCCACGTATCATTAGCTGCTATAGCTGCCTTTTGACCGCAGTTATAACATTTGAAGTTAACTTTTTGTCGCCTGCCACGATTATTGCCGTTACTAGTGCCGGTACTGTTGATTGTTTTTTCCTTCGCAACTGTACGGGCAGTAAATGCTTGCACACTACTCTCGGCATACATGGTATCGGCATTTCCTCTACGAGAACCTTCCTCCAAAAGCTTCATTTTTAAAATATCTAGCTCAGGTAAATTGTCGCGTGTTTCCATCGCTATGACGAAACTCTCAAATGAAGTGGGCAATCCAGATAGCAAAATTATTGCCAAAAGCTCTTCATTCAAGACTAACTTCCCTCAATTTTTCAACAATACTAGAGAACTGATTTACGTTCTTTGGGGTATTTGGGGTATACTCACATCTTCGGTGAACTTTAAATTCAGCAACTGTCTAAACAGTGTCACTTTACGGACGGGTCCACGAGGCTGATGTACCTGTATGAGCTTTTCCCAAGCAGCAGTCGATGTGACGCAATGCTTTATATAGTTAATTTGACTGGTCTTTACGCTAAGCATGATTAACGCCAACGCCTTTTCATCTTTTTGCACCCATAATGCAGCAGCCACCTCAGCCTCCGGCTTTGTAGCATTACCTTTTACTATATTCCATAGCTCCGAGCACACCAATACACTACGCATTTGAATACTCCATGTGTCAAAGTTTAAGTCGTCCAATTTTTCGACTGGATACATTTGCGAACTCATTACGACAAAAAAATTAATTATTTATTAATTATTTAATATATTTAAAACTTATTTAAATCAATTTTTCGCGAGCTTCAGCGAACTACGAGCCTGGGCCCATAACCTGTTCAAATTTGTCCGAGCACACTTAAAACACGTCCTCTTTGTTCAATTGGCTTTTATTCTGACTAAACGTAAGAAGTAACACAAAGGAGAAAAACAATTAGATGCGTTCGTAAAACTTTAGGTATGTTCGCGTTGCAGGTATTTCAACAATTTGTTTGTGTAATTCTTCTTCATTTTGTATTTCTATGCTCGTATTGTGCTTCTAACAAATCGTGTAGTACTATTTGAATAAAATTATATTAATAAAAGTTGAATTTTATGGTAATCTCTGTCGGATACGTCAGAAAAAATTCCTATATAACCAGGTTTGAAATGGTTTTGTAAAATTGTTTTTATATTACTTTCTTCGGTCAAAGGATTTATTTTTATTATTTTTCTGCTATGTATTATTTCAATTTCTGGTTCAGGGTTATATGTTAAAATTATTTGTATTCTATATTTATTAACTATTTCTTCTCTTATCTTAATCCATTCTCTTGTTTCTTCCTCCGCTGAGTGAATAGAATTGGTAATTTGTAAGTTTGATTCTTGTTCGTTGTCATTATTAATCTTGTCAGTATTTGTTAACCTACTTAAATAATCTGCAACTTTGTTTTCGTATCCTTTAAGATATTCTATTTCAAAATTAAATTCTTGTAATTTTAAGATCCATCTTTGAATTCTTTGGGAAAATTCTTTTACTTTATATTTTTCATTTAAATATTTAATTGGCATGTGATCCGTAAGAATTTTAAATTTATTTCCATTCAAGTATGGTCTAAAGTAATTTATCGCATAAACGATAGCTAAAAACTCTTTATCGGTTGTGCTATAATTTCTTTCGTGTTTATTTAAGGTTCTAGATACATAACATATCGGATGACCTTGTTGAGATAGTATGGCTCCTATTGCGTAATCACTAGCATCAGTTGTTACGGTAAAGGGCTTATCATATTCGGGGTATTTTAATATTGGATGCGACGTTATTAAACTTTTTAAATTCTCAAAGGATTTTATATACTGCGGGTCATTGATATTAATTTTACTATCTTTTTGAAGATATTTTATCATTGCTACTTTTGCATAATTGTTAATAAATTTTCTATAAAATCCAGTTACTCCTAGGAATCCTCTTAATTGTTTTTCTGTCTGAGGTAAATTTATTTCTTGAATAACTTTAATTTTATTTAGATTTGATTTAATTCCATCTTTAGTTAGAATATGGCCTAAATATTCTGTGTTGTTTTTCATGAAACTGCATTTATCTGATTGAATTTTTAATTTATGTTCTTGTAATTTAGAAAAAATTGTATTCAGTGATATTTCATGTTCTTCAAGAGTAGTGGAAAAAATTAATATATCGTCAAGATAAACTACGCAAATTTTGTTTATATATTCTCTTAAAATATCATTTATAAGCCGTTGGAATGTAGCAGGAGCATTTTTTAAACCAAAGGGCATACGAATATATTCATATAAACCGGCTGGTGTAACAAAAGCGGTATTTTCAATATCTTTTTTATCTACTAATATTTGGTGATAACCTTTTGCTAAATCTATAGTAGTAAAGTATTGAGCTTTTCCTAATTTGTCTAAAATACTTTCTATGTTTGGTAAGGGATATTTATCATCGATAGTGACTTGATTTAATTTTCTATAATCTACTACGATTCTGTATTTTTGGATTCCAGAATTGTCTATATTTTTTGGTACTACTATAATTGGTGAACTATAGCGACTTTTACTTTTTTAGATTATACCTTGAGATTCCATTTCACTCATTTGTTTCCTAACTTCAGCTTAATGCTTTGGTGGATAGCGATATAATTTTGAATTAATAGGTAAATTAGTTGTAGTTTTGATTTCGTGGACAATTGTGTTTGTGTTGGTTAATTTATCTCCGTCTTTGTAAATAAGTTTATTAAATTTTTGTAATAATTTATTTATTATTTCTTTTTCTTTTATTTGAAGATGATTTAGTTGGTCATCTTTTATTTTTGTTTCTTTAATTGCATTATTTTCTAAAATTTTTGAAATAAAAGGAATTCTTGAATTATTACTTAGATATATTTCTTTTTTTTCAAAGTTAATAGATTTTATGTTTTTTATTATAAAATCCATACCAATTAAAAAGTCATAGTTTTTTTCTATCTGCATTGCAAGCCATTTCATTCTTGCATTATCTGGATAATGAAATTCTAGTGGACATTTTGTAGCTACAGTTTTATTTGGTTTCTGAATTTGTCTTTCTATTGTATTTATCAATGTTGTTTCATTTTTTATAATTTGATATTTTGTAGGACGAACTTTATTTGTGTTTAATAGACTTACTGTTGAGCCAGTATCTATTAAAGCTATGAATTCCTCGTTTTGTATCGTTATTTTTATAGAAATTTTATTTGAGTCCGAGGCTAATTTATAAAACATGTGTTTTCGATAACATTCGTTTCTTGTAAGTTGTCTACTTCCATTGGTTCTTGTCTTTGAACCAGATTTTGAGATGTCTGTCTGGATCTACTATTGTTGTTATTTGGAAAATTGTGATTGTAGGAAAATTGTGTATTGTAAGGATTTTGTTGATAATAATTTCTTGAATAAAAGTATTGGTTTGGTGTAAAATGTTGTGAATATGGTTTATGTTGTTGTGAATATGGTTTATGTTGTTGTGACGATGTTCCAGGTAGTGTATTTTGAAACATGTTTGATTTGTTTTCGTTTGTTGAAAAAACAAATTTGTTTTGTTGAAAATTTTGAAATTTTCTATAATTTTTATATTTTAAGTTTCCCTCGTCTTGGCCAATAAATTCGTTTATTATTTTTCTTACTTCTATAATATTAAAAAATTTTGATACTTTATAGGCTAGTGTTCCTGATGTTAATTCTTCAATCTTTTGTATTAATATATTATTAAAAAGTGTAATAATTTCCATATTATTTTCTTGAAAACTAGCATACTCTACTATATTTTCTATAATATGTGTAATTTTTAAATCTAATTCTTTTATACTGCTTACTTTTAGTTGCGATATTAGATTAGAAATTTCAAACTGGTCCATCGATGGTCGATAATGTTGCTTTAGTATTTGTTCGCATTCCTCCCAAGTTGATGCCAACGATTTAATATATTTTTTGCAGTTCCTTGTATTTTTAAATTTATTATGGCTTCTTGTATTTCATTCCGTTGTTCTTCTTCATAACTTAGTAAGGTTTGTCTTACTGTTTCGATGAATGATGGAAGTCTTCCTCTCTCTCCGAAAAATTCTGGAATGTGCTTAATTTGCTTGTCAATTTAACTTCTCCAATTATTTGCATTATTTGTCATGGTTACAATGTTTGTCAATGCAACTAAACATTGATCCATTTGGTTCATTCTTTCGTTTTCCATGTTTCTATTTTGATCGAATTGTTCTCCTCTGCTTTTCTTTTGCTTATTTTTCATGCACTTTTTTTTTTTTTTTGCTTCTTTGTTTATTCTTTTCTTATTTGTTTCTCGCTCCTTTTTGGTTTATTTCCGTTCAGCTTCGTTTCCCAGAATTGTTTTCTTTTCGTTCTTAGTTTTCATTCGTTTTTTGTTTTGGTTTTCGCCGACTGCGCCAATTAAGTTTCCTAACTAATATTGAAATAAGTTTATTTTCAAAATTAATATTAAGAGTCTTTTTAAAATGTTTGTTCAAAACGATTTTTAGATTCGATTGAAAGCAGTCGTGTTTTTTCTTGTCTAAAAAAAAAATTTTCCTAAAAATTTTCTTTAAATTTTTCAATTTTAATTTTTCAAGTGAATTTTTTTATTTTCTTAAAAAATTCCATAAATCTTGAAGACAAATTCCAATTTCCAATGGATTCTCATAAGCCCCTCTTGAAGGGCAACAATATTACCGAAAATGTGCCTCCAGACAAGCTAGTTAAGAAAGCTCCTACAAAGCTCTCGTTAGGACAATCTCTGCTGAATGCATGTTTTGACGAAATTCCTATAGCGGCAAGAGATAATTCTGAAACGCACCAGACGCAAATAATAAGCGATGTTCAATTGCCGAACGTCAATTTGAAAAACGTTCCAGGACAATTGCAAGCTACATGCCAAGAGAATTTATCAGTGAAGTCGCAACAGCCAAATTTCATGGAACTCGATGATACCTCGTTTCTCCCTAACGACAAAGGAAATGCTCAACTTAAACGCCGAAGGAAATCACACGATATTGAGGTGGATTTATCTAACTTCAATGTTACACGGATTCAGGACCAACCACGTGCTCAACAAAAACAGCTAAGTTCACAAAATCGATTTTCAATCTTAGGCGAATTAAATATTGAGTCAGAGCCAAGCTCAACTAAAACTACCACTGCAGCTGCAAAAAAATCTTCACGCTCAGATAATTCATTTTGTCCACCGATATTTTTATATAGAGTTAACATACAACATTTGGTACAGGAATTAAATGCTAAAAAAATTATTTTTAAAATTATTAACAAAAACAAGTATAAAAGCAAACTATATTTAAAAGATGCATCTACACACGAAGAAATGATGCAATTACTTAAAGATAAAAAAGTAGAATCATATTCATACACACCGAAAGAAATGAAAAGAGTCAGGATAGTTTTGCGTGGCTTATACTATAAAACGGAGACCGAAGATATTAAAAATGCTATTGACCTTTTAGTTCCAAATACTGTAGAGTCGGTTTCAAAATTTTCAACGGTTTTCTCGAGAAAACACAATATTGACACCGGTCTTTTTTTGATAACTTTAATGATTGGAAAGCCAATCAATGAAATTACCAGTTTTCGTTCTCTCTTGCATCAAAAAATATCTTGGGAATCCCCGAAAGACATTAAAAAAGATGTGCAATGTTGGCAATGCCAGAAATGGGGACATATGTCCCGGAATTGCAACATGCCATTTGCATGTGTAAAATGTGATCAAAAACATAACCCAGGTGAATGTCAGTTTGTATCCGATAATAAAAACTTACCTTACTGCGTAAATTGTCAACAGCGTGGTCACCCGTCTAGCTTTAGAGGTTGTTCAGCATATAAAAAATATGTCGAAACCAAAAATAAACTTAAGAATGCTTCTTCGGAACGAAAAACAACAGCGTCAGCTAATGTTTTTGAAGCTATAGGAAACTCAAGTTTCGTTCAAGGTAACAAGTCATTTACAAGCCTTTTTAAAAACGACGAAATAAAAACTAATTCTAAGCCTGTTTTAATCGAGGAATTTTTAAAAATTGCGAAGCTTTTGTGCCAATCAGAGGTTCTTTCAATAGAAGATAAAATTAAGGTTTTCTTATCAGAATACAAGTCTTTGACAAAAATGGAAGCTAAGCAGCGATGCCTTAATCTGTTGCATGAAGTAAGAGAATCATATGGTCCATAACTCATTAAACCTCCTTTCATTCAATGTAAGATCGCTTGTAGAAGTGAGTCGCAGACTGGACCTAACAAATTTATTAGTTTCCAATGACATTGATATTTCTTTCGTCCAGGAGATCCATCTCAAAATAAATCAAAAGATATATTTAAATGACTACACGTTTATCAGAGATAACAGCCAGCAAGGTGTTGGAATTGCTTTAAGAAAGTCTTTCAAATTCTCTAGAGCTAATATAATTGGCTTAGGTTTCCCAAATCTTTTTGTTATAGTTGACGCAGTTGAAAATCTCTCAATGAAAAAGTATTTATTTGGTTCAATATATATTCCCTGTAATTCTAATCACTCGCAAATTTATGATAGCCTCTCTATTTTAGCACGTTTTTCCCAAAATTTTGATGGGACTTTTGTAGGAGGAGACTTGAATGCAAAAAATATTATTTGGGGTGATTCATTTAATAACACAAATGGTAATGCACTGTACATGTGGCTACAACATTTCTCATTATCCTTTGTAAGATTATCGGATTCATCTCCTTCTTACCCGAACGGCTCTTCATTTCTTGACCACTTTTTAATAAGTTCCAATCTCATAAATACCATAAATCCTAACTTCAAAATTTCTAGTCTTCCTACATTTTCGGATCACTTTCCTATTAAGTTGCAGTTAAAATTTATTGAAATTGATATTTGTCAAAACCCTCCTACTTTTTTTACGTCCTTTAAAAGGACTAATTGGGATACATTTAAAAAAGATATTGTTCAAAAAATTATACAAAATTTCCCTTCTTCTTCTAGAAATCTAAGCAACTCTGAAATAGATCAATTTATAAGTCAATTTACCACAACTATTAATTCAATTTGTATCCTACATTCAGAAAAAATTTATGTAAATAATAAGAAATTTGTTATCTCTGACAACGTTAAACACTTGTTCAAAATTAAATACCGCTGGCAGAAAAATTTGAAACATATTTACCACAATCACATGAATCGTAGAAGTCCAGCCTATTTACTTCTTTCTAAACAAATTCAATTATTAAATTTCATTATTAAGAGGCAAGTAGAAATTGAGCATTCCCAGATTTTTAGTGAAAAATTAAGAAAAATTAAACCAGGGCCAAACGCTCATAAACAAATTTATAAACTAATCGGAAATAAAAAGAAATCTGCAATTAAGAACCTGTCGGTTAATGGGGTTGTTTTAGATGATGATGTAACAAAATTACAAATGTTAAAGGATCACTTTTCGAATATTTATAATGGTTGTTCTCCAAACAGAGATACTTCATTTATAGAAGAAACATTAAATAGGACGTTTTCCCAAGCTGCAACTAACAACATTATTTTTGATAATATTCAATCAGCCCTTAATATACTTCGGAATCCGAAATTGACCTTTTTGGACGAAGTTATTACCTACGTCAATAATTTAAATAACAAAAAATCTTGTGGTACTGATAACATTTCTAATTTTTTAATTAAAAGGTTTCCAGTGAAAGCATTAGAGTATTTAACCATTTTATTCAACAATTGTTTATCCAACTCGTATTTTCCTGACTATTGGAAAATTTCTAAAATTATTCCAATTCAAAAAAAACAAAACAACTTTGATATAAACAACTTGAGGCCAATATCTTTATTATCAAATTTAGGAAAACTTTTTGAAAACATAATTCGCAAAATAATGGACCACGGGCTGAATCCTTCTTATATTCCAAATTTACAGTTCGGTTTTAAAAAAAATCACTCTACACTTGACGCCTTACTGAAGTTTCAAAATGATATAGTTTGTAACCTTCGCAATCGTCGTTGCACTGTTGCAATTTCATTAGACATTGAAAAAGCATTTGATCGCGCTTATCATAATGGGATCCTCTTTAAAATGACACAAATAGGGTTCGATCCATCAATTATTAAACTTTTTAAGAGTTTTTTTACGAACAGAAAATTTCATGTACAATTTGATGGAAATTTATCTAATATAGGTGAAGTTAGTTGCGGTGTTCCTCAGGGTTCTATTTTAGCCCCTCCTCTTTACAATATTTACATGTTTGATTTTCCTCATGTTGGGCCATTTTCGACAGGTCTTTTATACGCTGATGATTCCCTTATTTATTCACATAATGATTCTCCAATAGTTGCATTAAATCAAACAGTGCAACATCTTACATTAGTTCAGCGTTTTTACGAGGATTGGGGAATTAAAATTAATACATCGAAATGTGAAGCCATTTGTTTTAGAAATGCTTCTGGAAAATGTCGTTCCTTTGTAGTTCCAGAGAGTAAAATTTTAAGATATTCAATAAATGGCGTAGAAATTCCGTTCAAGGATTCTATAAAATATCTCGGCATTAATTTCTACAATCTCTTGAAATTTAATAAGCACGCACGATTTGCATTAAGGAAAGCATATAAAATATTAGGTTCTTTTTCTAAAATTTTTGCCAATAAAAATTTACCAAAAAACACAAAACTCTTATTATATAAAACATGCATAAGACCGGTAATTTTATATGGCTTTCCAATTTGGTTCAATGTGTCTCCAACAGTTATCAAGGAATTTGAAATTTTGGAACGGAAAGTTTTAAGACACTGTATTGGGAAATACTTTGAATCACCCACAAAAAGATATTCAAACCGTTTTATTTACTCTGAAGCCAAGGTAACTCCTGTCGGAATTTATGTGTGCGACATTTTAAAAAATTTTATCAACAGAGTAGCTAATCACAGCAATGACAGCATTGTCAACATTTTTTACCATCAAACACATTTTAGTTGGACAAACACAGTCTACTTATCACCTATTGGTTTCCATAATGAGGAGCCTCCAAATTTTGATCTAAATGCTAATTTATGTTATAGTTTCTATGCGAAATCTGTACCAACTACTCATAGAGGTTAACATCTTGTTATGAATGTTTGCTTTAATATGTGTTTTTGTTTTTTTTTAGTTTTAATTTAGTTATAAGTTAGTTTTAAGTATAATTATAGTTTAGGAGATATACTCTCAAGTTATGTTAGCTCCGGGAGCAAGAGCATTCTTCCACCTCGTTATGTATTTTCTTAAAATTAATTCCTTTTTTTCTTGTAAAGTAAGACACTGTTTAGTTTTTAAGTTTTTAGGATAATACATTATAGTCTTAAAATTTTATTGAATTGTTAAAATTTAAACATTATTAGGTTGTGAATAAGGCTCAATAAAAATTACTTTGAACTTTGAACTTTTAGCTTGAGCTGTAATTAATTCTTGCACGTTTCTCTTCTCCTTTGTGCCCTTCCATGAAAAACTTTCAGCAAGACTATCCACCATAATTTTTCTCCAACATATCTTAATGTACGTCTCATTATTTGTGTGGGAAATTCATTTTAATTGATTTTCCTAAAAGTAGAATTCAAATAATGTTTTAATAAACTGAGCTTCTGGAAGCAGCCTAGCAGAAAAAGACTTAAAAATATGCACTTGTCTTTAGTAGTCAAGGCTGTATTTATCGCACTAGGAGATTATTATTACTTACAAAAGTTTTTAAAATTGCGCTGTCCTCTGCAATCATTTTCTCAAATTTAAGGAAGTCGTCCAAGGAGTGAAATGGCTTTTGAACCAAAATTGTTTTATCAGGGTCTCCATAAATCTTCCTCAAAGACTTAACTTCTCCTCTGAGAGCTATTACCTCTTGTGTAAGTCGCGTTAAAATTGGCTCCATCGCTTTCGTTACAGCAGATGAAATCTCTGTAATTGCAAATAGTGACGTCAATTAAACTTAATCGGCACTGAAAAACATAATATGCATACCTTCTTTTAGCGTCTCGTGTTGCACATTATTAAGGAATGTATAATTTGAATAGTTCGAGTCGTTTTGATTATTTTGAAAGTAGCTACAATTTGGCGTGGTATCCAAATTGAGATGTTGTGAAAAATTGTTATTTTGAGCCATAACTTGAGATAATAGGCAAAAAACAAAAATAATTTTGAAGTGAATTAGAAAAACAAATAATTTTTGATTTGATTTCGGTAAGATTGTGAGTATAGATTTGACTAGAAAAATTTAAATTTGTGGAACTATACATATCAAACAATGACGATGGCAATGGTTGGCTAAACATATTTACCAGATCCAGCACTTTAAAACTATGTATGTTTACTTCTTTATTAGAGCTTTTAGTTATGGAATATACTTTAAATATAAAATTCTCTGTGCAATAAAAATTGTTTGGCGCGGAACATGATAAATACATCTCCATTGTCTGGAGAAAGGAATATGTCCCATTTTGAAATGCCCCATAATTTAGATTGTTGCCGATAGAAAAGTTAACCCTATTGCAACTAAATTCAACGAGTCTATTGTACAACTGTGTTGATATGCAATTCTTTTTTTTTACTAATCTTTTTAATTTACCCAAGTAGTTTTCAAATTTAAATGAGCTAAATGAATCTAACGGCCCCAGTTCCAAGGAATCGGCTGCAAGATGAGTTAAACAATGAAAATTAAAGGTTAAAATAGATTTATCATATAAAAATGGAATTTTATTCACAAAATCATTTAAAAGATCATTTGCGCATTTATTTTGGAGACTATAATTTTGCGGGTGTGACAAAATACGTAAAGCCAAACTTAATTGCAAAAAATGTTCGTACTTGGCTTTACTTAATATGTTTTTTACAATGAAGGGACCAGTGTACAGCAGAAATTGCCGGAATTCTGTAGCCTTGAACCGGTCTAATTCCTTCAAGTCACGTGGTTTTCTGCAAAATTCCCGTGGTATCTGATTATATAAAAATAATAATTCTTTATTTAAAATACTTTTTTCAGTGCCATCAATTGCAAAAGATTGGTTTCTAAGCCAGATAAAAAGAAAGCTTTTAACTACACCAAGGCACACAACGTGCATGTAGTCCAATGGAAACTGATGTACTACGTCAATTGCCAAAGATTCTAATGCAATTGGTGTTTGTATGTTGTGGTGCTCTATGTAATCCCTGTTTCTAAAATTGGAATCCGTACGGAAATCATTTCGCTGAAATGGGAAAATAACTTTATGGCTATTGTATTCGCCTTTCTGTTTGCATTTGTGACAAGAATAGTATCCTGAATGCCCCTTAATACCTAACACAGAAGCTCTAGCGGGAGCATCACAAATAAAGGCACGACATCTAACAGTAAACGACCTATTGTCTAAAGTAAACTTATTATCTTGCAACTCTTTTAGCTCATCTACAAACGGTTTTATATAGGCACTCATATCTGAAGGTTTTTGCAACCTGAAAATATTCCCGCAGTAAAAACAGGTTCAGTTCCATTTATATTTATCAAGATAGGCCATACTTGTTTTAAAGAACTTTTTGAAACTGGTAGACCATCAATATTGATATTTAATTCTAAATAATCTTTTTCGTAAGTTTGGTTAAAAATGAAATCAGTTAAACAATCTTTAATCCCATAAAAAACGCATTCTCCTCCAGCCAATCTTAAAATTGGTTCGTCACGAGGTGTCTTTTTTAAACTACGAGCATCTTTGGGTAACCCAGGAATTGTTTCTCTTAATATTTCCAAAAGCTCGTTAACAGCAATATTTGAAATATTATTCTTGATGCTCCAATAAGCCAATTGCTTCTTTATATCACTTTTTATTTCATATGCGTCATCGCAGGACGCATATTCATCTGATTCTGATGATAATAATGATAATGCCGTCACTGGACACTGTTCGTATTTTTCCAAAACAGAGTTCGTTTCGGAAGACGCAATAAAGGTTTCGGTTATTTCACTTTCAGTTGAGAAACGAGGATTTTTTTGCAAAAGTAAATTTACAATTTTTGAACTTTCTTTTCTCACTGCTTTTGAGTGCTTATAAGGCATTCTCGTTTTTTTACTTTACTTAATTATATATGGTATAGGATGGTAGTATAGTCCTTTAATTATATATATTAAATTAACACTAACTTTTTTCGAAGGCGATTTTTTTTATTTGGAAAAATTTTTCGTGTGTTTTGTTTAAATTTTCAACATAAACTGGAAATTTTGTTTCTTATAAATATATACTATATAATATTTTGTTTCATTGTTTTTTATCCAAATTTTTAGAAGGCTAAGAGTGTTTCTCCAATAGCAAATGTAAAACATTTGGAAAAAGATTGTATCAGTAATCTTTTCCCAAGTATATTTGGAAAAAGATTGTATCAGTAATATTTTCCCAAGTATACTTGGAAAAAGATTGTTTCAGTAATCTTTTCCCAAGTACACTTGGAAATTCATTGCGAATATTGAAATTACAATATTATTACCAAATGTGCTTACCGTAAGTGTCTACTTTGGTTTGCTGGGTAGCACGTTATATTTTTATATATGTATATATAGCACGCGATACATATGTATATCTCCCCACATAATAGTCTCCTCAGTGTATTCTCCTCCTTTGGCGATTTACACAAATCTGCATTAAAAGTTTTTATATCTTCGAAATGTTCCTCATTTCAGACTTTGGTTTTAATTGGCGAAATTGAAATTAGACTCTACTTCTAAATAAACTTCTAACTAAACTTTTGAATATTTGAAGCCTTTTAGAATCTTAATGATATGATGATAATTACCGAATAGTTTTGTGTAGCCATTGCAACCAAATGCTAACCCGGCTGTCTGGTGAACAGAACATATTAACTATTTCTTTAAAAGAAACGACCTGGTCTTTACGGGACCATCAATTAGTTAATTTTTATACTCTACACCCGAAGGGATGAGGGTATATTCACTTTGTGCTTCCGTTTGTAACGCATTAAAGTTCACTGTTCACTGTATCGAATTTGTTCGAGTTACCGGGTCATTGTAAGTACATGTTTATATGCCAAATATAATACATTTTATAGAGGTTTTTTAAAGTATTTAATTCTTTTTTATAAAAAACTGATATTCATTAATCCATTTTTGATATTTATTATTATTTATTATTCGGAACAACAATATATGCATAGTCACAATTCATTGAAAAAATCTCCAATTCTAGTCTGAACTCATCTCTTCTCTACATTTTGTAACATATGTAGCTTTCCCTCATTCTTTTTAAGTCCAAAATTTGTTTCCACTCCAACTCACTTTCTTCAGCTCACTGTATAACAGTATTAAGACAGGAGATTGCCGTTTTCGGACTAATTTTAGTAAAATGTTCCTTAATTATAGGCTCACTAAATTCATCTTCCGATACACTCACATCGTCAGGTTCCGGGTTTTCGTTGACCCATTCTTCAATCTAGTTATTTTGATACTGAACCTAAAGTATTACACTGATTTTAAACCAAATCTTAAATGTTTTTAAAATTACAAACCTAAGGGTTTAATTTAGTTTTAATTTCATTCAACAAATTAGCTGTTTCGGACAATGAAATGTTTAAATCTACTCTTATTTGATCTCTTAGTATGTTTAATGGGATGTCATCTTCATCAAATTGTGACTCTGTTGAATGAAATACATTTCTCCAACATTTGAAAATCATGTTGCAATCCAAGCGCTTCCAAGCAGAGGTTAAGTTAATAACAGCCTCTTTCAATGTCAATTTTTTTAGGCTTTCTTCAAGACCGGAGTCACTTGCAGCAATGGATGCCAAAAGACATTTTTGTAAAAAAATTTCGTAAGCTAAATTTTTCGTATTTAAAATGGGCGTGACGTTCAGTGGCATAAACATGGTTATGGTTATGGTTATGGTTATGGTTAGGATGCGATGGGGCATTATTCAAAAGAAGAATAGCTCTTATTAGTAGCCTCCTTTCAGAAAGAAAAGCTTTGACCTAAAAAATTAAGATGTGTAGGCTATATGTATTAGGACTAAATTCTTTTATATTGACTTGGGGAACGAACGAACCAGTCCTTAAAAATTACAGATGTCATCCAAGCCGTTTTTAAATTTTTTTATTCAAACGGATTGGTCCACTTCTTAAAACAACGAGGATTTTTGGCCTTTCCTATAACCAACGGTTATGTGAACCAGTAAAAGCTTATGTGAACCAGTTTTATTTGTGCAAGCTAAAAATTTTCTTCTTTGTTTTTCAGTTTTTTGTCCAGGAGCGTTTTTTTCCTCCATTGTCACAAAGGTTTTTTCTGGCAAAAGTTTCCAGTAGAGACCCGTTTCGTCTGCATTGTATATTTGTTCACATGTCAAATTTAGCTGTTCCATCTTCATCTTTAATTTTTCTTTAAATGGACCAACCAACTGAGGCTGCGACGAAAGCTTTTCGCCGCAGATTTTAAGAAATCTAATGCCATACCGGGTTTTAAAGTGCTGTAGTCACCCTTGACTGGCATTTAAACCTCCGGAATTTTCCCTAATGCGGTTGTGGAAAAACTTGGCTTTTTCTTTAAGCATTTCGCAACTTATCGGAGTATTTTTAACTCGTTGTGCTACAAACCATTTTTTTAACTCAAGCTCCATTCGAGGCAGCTCAGATCGTAGATTTATCTTGCCATGCTCCTTGGCAAGTGCTCCATGCTAAAGGCAAGCTCCTTTATCAAGTTTATCTAAAATTGTAGCCTTTTCACTCAAAGTGGGACAGGTCCTTTGTTTGACATTCTTACCCAGACTGAAACTGAAGAAACCAAGAATGCAATAATGTTCCTCAGTACGAGGAATGTTGGGAAATATACCGTTAGTGTGTGAAAGAGAATCACAGACATTCTTTCCAAAATGAAAATATTAAAAGGAAAATCGGATTAGTACCACGCCTACTTTTTATAGCAAATATGAATTTTCTTATGCTCTTATAGCTCATATACTATATCGGAACAGATTGAGGACAGCACAAACTCTCCAATTTTGTTGTTGTTTTTTTTTTGTTCTTTTTTATTGCGCCGATCCCAAGAACACCAAAATTTTTTGTCGCTCTTGTATGGTTTAGGTGTTATAGCCCTTTAAAGTTTTAAAATTTAACGTCTTTATCTGTTAAACCTTAAAAGATATTTGGATGATATATATAGCATTGAAAAGGTGTTAAAAATGTCTTCCATTTATGTAAAATAATATTTTACATAAATGGAAATATATTTTGAAAGAGAAAATTGAAGGAGAAAATTTAAAATTTCAATTTTTATTACTATTTTTTTCTATTCATTAATTTTGTTCTCTGTAAAATGTATAATCAAACCCTATAATCATGTCAATACTAAGAAATATCAGGATCTTAGCTTTGCAGATATTTTTTTTTCATCAGTATCGGTGCAGGATTTTAAGAGAAAATGCATTTTAAAGCTCACAATCCTCGGCCGCGGCAAAAATCATAACCCTCAATCAGCAGAATCCTCTCGGTAATAAGAAGTTTTTTGCATACAGGTTTTTCCGCGTATTGGCGGCCTTCGGCCGCGGCAGGGATCATCACCCTCAATCAGCAGAGTCCTCTCGGTAATGTGAAGTTCTTTCCGTACAGGTTTTCACGCGTATTGGCGGCCTTCGGCCACGGCAGGAATTATCACCCTCAATCAACAAAATCCTCTCGGGAATGTAAAGTATTCTCGCATACTTATACTCACGTAACAACAAAAATCAAGAAAATTCTCTCGGTAATGGTATTTTTTCATTCAAAGGTATGAAAGGTATTTTTTCATTCAGTGAGGTTTAAAATAAATTTTCTCCTAAAATCCTGCACTGATACTGGTGAAAAAATAGGCCTGCAAATCTAGGAACCTGGGCTTTCTAAATATTTACATAATTATATAGGTTAATAATACATTTTACAGAGAAAAAAATTCATGAATAGAAAAAAAAGTAATAAAAATTTAAATTTTAAATTTTCGCTTAAAGTACAAGATTTTTGATAAAATATTATTTTACATATATGAAAGATATTTTTAATACCCTTTTATTGGTCCATATGTCATCAAAATATTTTTTACAGTTTTTTTTTTAGTTTTTCTCTTTTAAAACCATTGTTTGCCTAGTTTGCAAATTTATATTCACAATTCGCAATCTAAATGTGTGGTAAGAGAAAACTGATTTTTGTCTTGAAATGGATGAAAAGAAAGGGCCTTGTGATTTCCTTCCCGTTTGCTTAAAACTATTGGAAATTATGGTTGTGCTTATAAAGGTGATGCTGCTGCTGTGGTTGCTGATGAAAAAAATTCGTCGGGTTCGTTTGCGCATTGTTGTAACAGTTTGACCCGAGAGTAGGGGGCATGACCTCCGGCTGGGAAGGAGATCATGCTGTTGGTTAGTGTGGATAGACCCAGCGGTAAATGTAGCGAAGGCCTTTGAAAATCATTGATGATTGCGCACCGATTTTGTCGATGAATTTCAAAGTGCTTCGCCACGAAGGTAGTTGTAAGCTAGAACAATGCCTACTTACGGATCTCCCTTTCAATGTAAGGTGAATTCGAAGGAGATTTTTGATTTGAAAAAAAAAAATTGTTTTAGCTTTCGAAGTTCATTGACCTTCTTGTCATTGTAGCGAGAAAACGTTTATTGTCAGTTAAGTTTGAAAAAATTTTATATAAAAGAAATCTTTAAAAGTTTGATTTGTGAACAATATTAAAAAAGGTGAGTCATATCAAACATTTTTTAATAATAGTTATTGAAATGTTGGAATGTATTTTCGTCGAACTGGTATTACACCAAATGTTTATTTGGAAATGTGAATGTGCGGTTTTAATTATGAACACGAGAATTATGTATATTTTACTTATTGTATGTATATGTAATTTACGATGAACTTAATTCACTATTTAGATTAATAAGAATGAAACTTAATATAAGAAGTTCAATTGAACAATTTCCACTGGAACTTGAGAAACCAATTTGTTTGCTGTCGCTGCTCTATAATTCGTTTACTGCGCTCTGCTGTGGTCGTCACGTAACTTGATTGATGGCTGCTCGCCGTTGAGGTCCTAAGAAGACTGGTTTCGTTTGCTGGTGCGCGCCGCCACGAACCCGAAAGAGAGCGAAAGCTTGCAGTCGGGCGAGTGAAGTTTTGGCGTAAACAGTTATAATAATAATAATAATAATAATAATAATAATAATAATAATAATAATAATAATAATAATAATAATAATAATAATAATAATAATAATAATAATAATAATAATAATAATAATAATAATAATAATAATAATAATAATAATAATAATAATAATAATAATAATAATAATAATAATAATAATAATAATAATAATAATAATAATAATAATAATAATAATAATAATAATAATAATAATAATAATAATAATAATAATAATAATAATAATAATAATAATAATAATAATAATAATAATAATAATAATAATAATAATAATAATAATAATAATAATAATAATAATAATAATAATAATAATAATAATAATAATAATAATAATAATAATAATAATAATAATAATAATAATAATAATAATAATAATAATAATAATAATAATAATAATAATAATAATAATAATAATAATAATAATAATAATAATAATAATAATAATAATAATAATAATAATAATAATAATAATAATAATAATAATAATAATAATAATAATAATAATAATAATAATAATAATAATAATAATAATAATAATAATAATAATAATAATAATAATAATAATAATAATAATAATAATAATAATAATAATAATAATAATAATAATAATAATAATAATAATAATAATAATAATAATAATAATAATAATAATAATAATAATAATAATAATAATAATAATAATAATAATAATAATAATAATAATAATAATAATAATAATAATAATAATAATAATAATAATAATAATAATAATAATAATAATAATACTAATAATAATAATAATAATAATAATAATAATAATAATAATAATAATAATAATAATAATAATAATAATAATAATAATAATAATAATAATAATAATAATAATAATAATAATAATAATAATAATAATAATAATAATAATAATAATAATAATAATAATAATAATAATAATAATAATAATAATAATAATAATAATAATAATAATAATAATAATAATAATAATAATAATAATAATAATAATAATAATAATAATAATAATAATAATAATAATAATAATAATAATAATAATAATAATAATAATAATAATAATAATAATAATAATAATAATAATAATAATAATAATAATAATAATAATAATAATAATAATAATAATAATAATAATAATAATAATAATAATAATAATAATAATAATAATAATAATAATAATAATAATAATAATAATAATAATAATAATAATAATAATAATAATAATAATAATAATAATAATAATAATAATAATAATAATAATAATAATAATAATAATAATAATAATAATAATAATAATAATAATAATAATAATAATAATAATAATAATAATAATAATAATAATAATAATAATAATAATAATAATAATAATAATAATAATAATAATAATAATAATAATAATAATAATAATAATAATAATAATAATAATAATAATAATAATAATAATAATAATAATAATAATAATAATAATAATAATAATAATAATAATAATAATAATAATAATAATAATAATAATAATAATAATAATAATAATAATAATAATAATAATAATAATAATAATAATAATAATAACAATAATAATAATAATAATAATAATAATAATAATAATAATAATAATAATAATAATAATAATAATAATAATAATAATAATAATAATAATAATAATAATAATAATAATAATAATAATAATAATAATAATAATAATAATAATAATAATAATAATAATAATAATAATAATAATAATAATAATAATAATAATAATAATAATAATAATAATAATAATAATAATAATAATAATAATAATAATAATAATAATAATAATAATAATAATAATAATAATAATAATAATAATAATAATAATAATAATAATAATAATAATAATAATAATAATAATAATAATAATAATAATAATAATAATAATAATAATAATAATAATAATAATAATAATAATAATAATAATAATAATAATAATAATAATAATAATAATAATAATAATAATAATAATAATAATAATAATAATAATAATAATAATAATAATATTAATAATAATAATAATAATAATAATAATAATAATAATAATAATAATAATAATAATAATAATAATAATAATAATAATAATAATAATAATAATAATAATAATAATAATAATAATAATAATAATAATAATAATAATAATAATAATAATAATAATAATAATAATAATAATAATAATAATAATAATAATAATAATAATAATAATAATAATAATAATAATAATAATAATAATAATAATAATAATAATAATAATAATAATAATAATAATAATAATAATAATAATAATAATAATAATAATAATAATAATAATAATAATAATAATAATAATAATAATAATAATAATAATAATAATAATAATAATAATAATAATAATAATAATAATAATAATAATAATAATAATAATAATAATAATAATAATAATAATAATAATAATAATAATAATAATAATAATAATAATAATAATAATAATAATAATAATAATAATAATAATAATAATAATAATAATAATAATAATAATAATAATAATAATAATAATAATAATAATAATAATAATAATAATAATAATAATAATAATAATAATAATAATAATAATAATAATAATAATAATAATAATAATAATAATAATAATAATAATAATAATAATAATAATAATAATAATAATAATAATAATAATAATAATAATAATAATAATAATAATAATAATAATAATAATAATAATAATAATAATAATAATAATAATAATAATAATAATAATAATAATAATAATAATAATAATAATAATAATAATAATAATAATAATAATAATAATAATAATAATAATAATAATAATAATAATAATAATAATAATAATAATAATAATAATAATAATAATAATAATAATAATAATAATAATAATAATAATAATAATAATAATAATAATAATAATAATAATAATAATAATAATAATAATAATAATAATAATAATAATAATAATAATAATAATAATAATAATAATAATAAATTATTATTATTATCAATATTATTATGATTATTATTATTATGTTCGATGATGTTCGATGATGTTCGATGTTCAATGATGTTCCATGTTCGATGATGTTCGTTGTTCGATAATGTTCGATATTCGATGATGTTCGTTGTTCGATGATGTTCGATGTTCGATGATGTTCTATGAGGTTCGAGGATGTTCGATGTTCAATGATGTTTGATGTTCGATGATATTCGACGTTCGATGATGTTCAATGAGGTTCGATGTTCGATGATGTTCGGTGTTCGATGATGTTCGACGTTCGATGTTCGATGAGGTTCGAGGATCTTCGAGGTTCGATGTTGTTCCTACAGTTATGATTGTATCAAACCCTAATACTCGGTGATACATCCGCTAGATCTCGTCACTCACTGCCTCTTGCTTTTTTAGCACTTCTTCAATTGCTGCAGCCATATTTTTTGTAATTCACAGCACAAGAAAAACAATTTTTATTATATTTTTTCAAATATATTACTACGCTACTGATTTATATTCACTAGATGCTACTAATTCGCATTCTTTTGGTATATGTAGGGGAAGTGTGTCTAAAATGATTCCCCTGAGAGAGAGAATTGAATTTTTAGTACCGAAACTAGTGCTTGGGGAAAAATTTATTATTGTCATTTAGCTTGGGGTAAAATGATCCCAGAGCAATAATTTTACCCGATCAGGGTTTGACTATTAAAAATATATGGAATTTGTACAAAAAATGTTTTTTATTATTATTCCAAAGAAATTACAGAAAAACGGCATGTTTTTACACTGTTAATTAAAAAAAGGGTAAAATGATTCCAGAGATTATTTTATACTACTGACGAGGGATCATATTATCCAAAATGTCAACAAAACTTTTTAATAAAAGAAACTTTTTTTTTCAACTTATTCGTTTCCTTAATGTCACTAACACGCACTCTAATTTTTGACAAACTCACAAGTAAGACCTGCAAAGAAAACAGCCGTTTCGCTAGGAAAATTTGAATAGTCAAAGCAGGCCATGTTACGAGATCAAATCATGCAAATTTGAATTTTCTTCTTAAACCAAAACTCCTGTAGTTTTGTGTATTGGCTAAATACATCACTACGGAGTGTTTGAGTATGGATTTGCCTAGATGGCGCAAATAGATTAAGAGAAAAAGGGGGGGATCATTTGACCTGGGGGGATCATTTTAGAAACACTTCCCCTACGTTTTATATAGTAGACAAACACAATTGCCACAAATTTCGCACTTAAAAAAAAATGTCTTTGATTCGTACTTTTAGTGGGTACAACAACCGCAATTATAAACACACACTCTGCCAACGCGAGTACGATTTTACACAGTTACTAAACCAAATTGTAATACATGAATTGTTACAATTTGGAAATAACACAATCACAGCAGCGAGAAGCAACTTCATTTCTCAACTGTCAAAATTACATGGGCTCTTATGGAGATCGAGAAAAAAGTTTGATTTCCATTTTGCTGCCCTTACTTGCTGCTGAATCTTCAATTTGCTGTCGAGCTAATTCGAATTTTGACAGCAGCAAAACGCATTTTTGTTGTTTTACACAGCTGTTTGTAAACAAACGAAATTTTTACATTTGACTTTCTCATATGCAATTTTTTGCTGCCAGAAGATGCTGCTCTGCCATTTGGTTTAACGATACGCTATTTCTTGCAGCCCTAACTTGAAGTTGCTTCTCGCTGCTGTGATTGTGTTTACAGCATAAGGCCGATGCAACATGGTATGATGCTCTGCACCGCACCAACCACAGCGTCGAATGCTCGTACATCGGTGGAGGAGGTGGGAGCATGCCAACCAGTTGCTGCATACATGGAGTCCCTGTACCACCTCCCAACGCTCCTCGAGGTGCAGCCGACGCAAACGGTGGCGACAATGTAGAGCGTCGATGGGATTCCCAAGAGTCAGGTTGGGCGGGCATCGCGCTGCAATGCCTGTGCTGGGGGCCGTCTTTGCGGTGGCGACAATGTAGAGCGTCGATGGGATTCCCAAGAGTCAGGTTGGGCGGGCATCGCGCTGCCTGGCGCGATAGCTGGCGTGGACAATTTCTGGGCTACGGCCGGTCGTGGTTGACTAGCGACGCGGCGGTGCTCTGACGAAGACGGGGCGTACGGAGGCGCTGATTCTCTTTTTGATTGAACGAATCGCGTAGGAGAAAAATGTGTTGGTGGCGATGGACGGATGCTGCGGCATAGATGAGAGCGCGCATCTGTGAACCGCTGTTGATTGTGGTTTCACGGGCGGTTCCGCGTCTACAGCGGGTAATGGAGTTCGGACGTCACGCTTATTATGCGGCGATAGTGACGACTCCGAGCTAATGGACTCTATTCCTGCTGGCCTGAAGCTCGTTTCTGTAACTCTTTTCAATCGCTCTTTTCTATTAGTTTTTTCGATTATACGTCATGCTGACGTCATTTTCTATCCTACTGTTTCTGTAAAAAAGCAATCGAAATAGGAAAATATTCTAAACGTCTAATTTTGCGATTGACATTTGTTTCAATCCCAATGTTATAGGAATGTATCGAAAATAGTGTTTCTGTAACAAAAAGGAATAGAAAAGATTCGATTGTGTTTTTCTATTGCTTATGAGCTGTCGAAAAACCTTTGTCATTTTTGAAATTCAATTTAAATTTGAATTTTCATAAGTTAATTTTTACGTGGGTGCAATCAATGGCGCCAATTACACCAGAAAAAATCTATAAAGAAGAAATGTATGAAAAAAGTATACCATTCCTTGTGCCAATTTTTTGGATTAAGAAATTAATTTTTTTATTCGTGGCAATTTTAATTTTTTTTAATCCATATTTATTTATGAAGGATTGAAACCGAACCTTCTTTGTATAGTACGCCGAGCTTTAGGTGTTTTCGGAAGGCTTATGTACTTTGGCATTAAATAATTTTGAATAATTTATGTTATTTTGTTAATTATGCGGCTGACCATCGTTTTAGATATTGGGCATAGGAAGTCTTGACCGACATCTGGTAAAAAACTCCCCGTGGCATAAAAATGGAGGGCTGTGCAAAGCCGCAATGAATGCAGAATAAAGGTCGTTCTCCTGCCAATATCCAAAAATGGCGAAATTTCGTTCAGCAGCTGGATGGCTGCTTCCTTTGAAAAACGGAAGAGCTCCATGAAGTGAGCCTCTGAAAGGGATCCGTAGAATCTCTCAAATAACGTCTTTTAATCCGGAGCATATTCCTTCGGTCATGCTCAACAGCATACATAATTAAATGTATTTCGCTCATCTATATATATTTTTGAAGAATATTATTTTAACATTTTTAAGTTGGATATATGTATACTGCGGGAATCGTACACAGGCTACGATCAGACAGGTATCTATTTGGAATCCAACTGCATTTAAACAAAGCACTAGTAACAATTTTGATGGAAATTTAATTATATTATAATTTGTGCATAGGAATTGAGCATTAAAATCATTTTCGGTCATAAAATGACCCCAACAACGTATTAGGGTTAAAGATTTTCAAAATTACTTATATTTATATTTTTAAAAATACTGACAATTGGTTCATTTCCGCCCTGTTTCTTTTCTATTAATGTTTCTTTATCAAACCATAACAGCCTCTTTTCGATTTC
This sequence comes from Conops quadrifasciatus, assembly GCA_949752815.1. NCBI lineage: Eukaryota > Metazoa > Arthropoda > Insecta > Diptera > Conopidae > Conops > Conops quadrifasciatus. The sequence continues at coordinate 11,636,091 of OX457081.1, forward strand.
CTATTACAGAAACACTAAACTTTTCACAATCGAAAACATCTAGTCGAATCGAAACGACGTCATAAAAATAGAAAAGATTTTTGATTGATATACAGAAACGCGCTACTGCGGTCAAAGCGGCAGAGGCAGTAGCATCTGTTTGCGCTGTTAACGCCTCTCCAATGAGAAAGTGTCCAGGTGTCAAAAATCATTCGGATGGATTGAGACTGGAATCAGTGGTCGTGAGTTGAGTATGGCCTCAATTCCGATCATGACGGTTTCTAACTCTTTATAACTTAATGACGCATTTGAGGCTCCTCTCACGAACAAATGTTTGGTACTCTTTACCGCGGCTTCCCATAGTCCTCCGAAGTGAGGCACCCTTGAAGGAATGACATGAAATTGGATGCCCTTGTTACTGCAGATATTCTTTAATGCTGTTGTTGCCTTGTCTGGGTAAATAGTGTTGGAAAGTTCATCAAGTTTGTTTTTCGCTCCAACGAAATTGGTTGCATTGTCACAATATAAATTGCTACAATGACCTCGTCGCCCAATGAACCGTTTTAAGCATCCTAGGAAGGCATCAGTTGTGAGATCGCTTGCTAGCTCAAGATGAACAGCCTTTGTGCTGAAGCAGCAAAATATCGCAACATAAGCCTTATGTGGCCTTTTCCCTCGGAGTTTGAAGTGTATCCAGAAGGGTCCTGCGAAGTCCACTCCTGCATTGATGAATGGTCGTGCCGGTACAGTTCTTGCAGTTGGCAGGCCTCCCATTACTTGTTTGAATAATTGTGGCCTTGCTAGAGTGCATCTAGCTAGCACAATGCTGTACAATTGATCGAGCCATTGTTTTTGCTTTGATTGGCCAAAATCGTTGCCGAACTTGAGCTACAAGCGTCTGGGATCCGCAGTGAGAGTGTTCTTCATGGAACCACTTCATTAGAAGTTTTACCAAGGGATCGTTGTAGGGAAGAATTCTTGGATGTCTGGCACCGTACGGAAGCGTTGAAGATTCAATTCGACCTCCCACACGAAGAATGCCCTCATCATCTAAAAAAGGGTTGAGGCTACTGAGTTGACTAGTTTTGCTTACTGGAGTGCGTTTATCTAGTGCTTCGAATTCATCTTTAAATTCTGAATGTTGCATGATGCGCATAATCGCTGACAGCGCTTGCCTTAACTCGAGCCAACTCTAGCAATGAGGTCGTTGGCTCGTTTAGTGTTTGGGGTTTTGGCATGGCGAATAAAATGCTGAACATAAGTGATGATATGGATCAGGCTGTTGAGCGAATTTGGATGGTTGATCCTGTACAGCATGTCCCCTGCAGCGTTGGATGTGATATTTAGGACAGCAACCTTTTGTTTTCTTTCGTTTTAAACTGCCTCGGTGATATCCCTCGCTATATTAAATCAGCGGGATTGTCTTCTGATTTGACGTGTCGCCATTGTTCAGCCAGTGTTAATCGTTGAATTATGGCGACTCGGTTTGCAACGAAAGTGTGGAATGATGATGACGCTGAATTGATCACCCAGACATATGTATATTGCTGTGCCATATGCCTTCCCTGACGCGTCAGCAAAACCATGAAGTTGGAAGGACGTTCTGGTGTTGTTGTTAAATACGTGCCTGCCGATTGTAGTGTCGTTGAGCACTGGCGGGCTGTCCCTAAATGATCTCCACTGGCTAAGCAATACAGAAGGTAACTCGTCGTCCCATGAAAGTTTGTTATGCCACAACTCCTGAATTAATTTTTTGGCATTTACTACGATCGGGGACAGGAAGCCCAATGGATCAAAAATTCGTGCCATCGGACACTATAGTTCTCTTGGTTGTTCGAGGATGCTGACTGAGATGTACCTTGATGCAAAAGTTGTCGTCCTTTGGGAGCCATGTAAGACCTAATGTTTTTTTGCACTGTCGACATTATCCTTGAAATCAAGTGTTACCTTGCCTCGTCCTGGTCGCCGTCGCGACTGCTGCTACCCTTTTGTCCTCCGTGGGTCCTTCCGAGCACAATGATAACACTTAAACTTTATTCTTTGTTTTCCTTTATCCTTCTTTATTGTCTCCTATAATGCACTGACTCTAAAACACTGATCAAACACCGGTTTGGAATTCTGACTTAAAACACTCACGTCTGCTTTCAATATTCTTTTGACTGCCGCACTGAGCCAGAAGGGCTCGTTTATAAAGTGTTTCTTCGTGTGGACTTTGGTCGGGTCGCCCTAATTTTTAACAATTATTTTTGCAACTATCTCAAGAATCATTTTTGATAATGATTTTTGAGAAATTGCAAACTATCTCAATAATTTTTTAGAGTGTTTTTTTAATATTTTCTGTGACCATTACGCAATGGTTACAGAAAACATTTCAATCTCATTTCTTTTACTTTTGCTATTGTCTTTGGCTTATTATTCGTTTTTGTCGCATGTCTCGGCTAGCGCGGTACCCTCATAAGGTGACTGTCTTGAATACTTCCAGGCTTCACCATGATAGCTGTTAATGGTGGAGCCTGAAAGCATGCAAGCATTATTCCGCGTCGGTACATTGTTACCGATAGTAGCCGATGACATGGAACCAAAGACAATGCTATAACAACGTTAGGCGTTGTTACAGGGTGGCTCCGACCTACAACACAAGTTTGGTTTATTTATCCTCTTCTGGAATGTCTGACAATAAGTTTGGGTGATTGGCACACCATTTCCGTAGTTTACAACCTGCAGTTTGTAAAATTTTTATTAGTTGCGTCTTTGTTTCCTATGCTACTGTGAGGCTGTCAGCGCCACTCAGACAATCATCGACATAAAAGTTCTCCTCGATTGCTTCGGCACTGCTTGGATAGATGACCTTGTGTTTAACTGCTAATGTTAACAGACATTTTATTGCCAGATATGGGGCAGCTCTCGTGCCATACGTGACCGTGTTCAGCTGGTAATGCTCATCGGTTTTATTGTTCCTCCACACAATGAGCTGATATCGCCGATCGTCAGGATGTACCCAAATTTGGCGGTACATTTTTTCAATATCTGCTGTAAAGACAAATCGTGGGAGTCGGAAGCGGAGCAATATGGTGAATACGTCGCTTTGCAGAACTGGCCCAGTGTGCATGATGTCGTTTAAGGCTACACCAGTGAATGTTCTCGCGGAAGCATCGAAGACTACTCTCAACTTTGTTGAACTGCTTTCGGGGCGATGTATGCAATGATGCGGAATAAAATAGCGCGGTGATAATAAATCGCTTGTTTTGGTCATATGACCCAACGCTTCATACTCCGTCATGAACTTCGTGTAAGTTTCCTTGAGTTCTTTGTCTTTGTCCAGACGTTTTTCTAGAGCAAGAAAGCGATTTGTTGCCATGTGTTGGAAGTATCCTAATCTAGAGACTAGTTCGATGAAAGGCAATTTGACCATAAATCGTCCGTCACTGCCATAGATTGTGTGAAGCGCAAAATAATTACCAAAAAGCCGTTCTGTGGTTGTGAGAGTTGACTTGTCTCCTTCTGCTTCTTCCAATGTCCAGAACCTTTCAATCCGATTAGTCAGTTTCTTTTCCGTGTATATTGCACACGTCATGGAGTTTGTATTTTCTGCAGCAATCTTTCTAGAAATGCTCCAGCCGAAGACGCTGTTTTGTAATGTTGGGAATCCGTCTCCGAGTGAGAGTTTTTCGTCCATAAAAAACGTATGATAATACTGTGCTCCAAGTAGTACATCAATATTGCCTGGAAGGTAGAAACGGGGATCGGCCAAGTTGATAGTTGAATGGATAGACCATGCTGAAACATCTATTTTTTGGGATGGTTGATTCGGAATGATCTGTGGTAAAATAAATACTTAGCACTGCATGTTAAAAACCGAATTCTTGGATTCTAGACTTAGTTGGCGAGTCTTTGCATTGCTTTTCTTCTGTTGCTGACTCCTTCAATCGTTGCTGACGTCCCTGTTTGGCGTATTTGAAGCTGGTTGGCCAACTTTTCTGTGATTAGATTGACTTGTGAGCCGGAATCCAGCAAGGCTCGACATTCCACTATTCTTCCATTTTCTGCCTTGATTTTAACGCAGGCTGTGTTGAGTAGCACATACCCCCTTTTTGGTGTTGTGGAGGCCAATGTTAACAGTCGTTAATGGCGTCGTCGTCATGGTCTTTCTTGATTGCTGGTTAAGGGTGCTTGTGGATGTTGAGCTTTTGATGCTGTCTGTTGGCATATGCAACAATGCCAACAAAACAAAAGTTGTGTTTCTTGTTGCATTTTGTGCAGTTTCTTGACTCGCATTGAGTTGCGGTGTAGTTCTGATTTAGGCAATTGAAGCATGTATGGTTTGCCTTTACGACCTTCAGTCGTTCACTGATGGGCAACCGTTTGAATTGTTGGCACGCGAACAATGGATGCACCATATCCTTACACATGATGCATTTCTTGGATTTGCATTTCTTTGCAAGGATTGCTCAAAGATTAGATGGTTGGCTCGGTCCAATTTTTTGATGAGAAGGTGAACCAGCAGTGGACCCCAAGAATCAATAGCGATGCCAAGGTTGGTTAAGGCAGCTAACGATTCTTTGGTGGTGTCGTTAAATGCCTTTATTGCGGCAATCGATGGCTCCGCTTGCTTTGGTTGTCCTAACAGCTTATCGAGTAGACTTGTGGTGAGAAGACGCACGTTGTTGTATCGGTCTTTCAATGTGTCCCAAGCCGTTTGATAGTTTTCCTCCGTCAATGTCAAATGCCTGACCAATTTTTCTGCTTCGCCAGTCAAATTAGTCTTCAGATACCATAGCTTTTGAATGTTTGGAAGCGGCTGCAGATGGATCATTTCATTGAACAGATCATGAAACTGATGCCATTTCAGGTTATCTCCATCAAATTTTGGGATTTCAATTTTTGGTAGTTGGAGTGCCGATGAATTGACGGGATTCGGGCTGCTTACTGGTATGACTTCAGACGGTTTCAACAATCCACGTTGTTCAATCACCCTTTTTTCTAGTTGGATGTAGGCTGCCATATCATATCCTTCTAATTGAGGGTCGTCATGGCGCTCCCACAGAGTAAAATTAGCTGCTTCGATATTGTCCCATAGTTTTTCCATCGCTACGAGATATTGTGCTGGTGAATTTTCTCATGTCCCACCATTGAGCAACCTCTCGAGTGACGCCATCATCGCCCTTTGCTTGCGGCACCATGATAGGCATGACAGCGGCACCTTTGACCGCCTTGGTGCTCGTGCTGGCTGAGTTGTCTGATAATCTGGGGTATACTTCGGCAGCCTTTCCTTGATTTATGGAAAGGGATTGCTGTATTCATGGATTGTATGGACTGTATTTGGGATTGCAATGTATCCAGTTCCTGTTGAAACAACTCAGTGTGCTGGTCCACTACTGTCTTCATGTTGTTGTAGTAATCCGTGATGATGTATTCAATCCAGATCTGATTGGGAACGGATCTCAGCATCCTTGAGATCGAATTGTGCCCATGCGTCCCTCAATTGATTAAGGCGCTCTTCAAAATACTTAGCCGATGTTTTCCTTTTCGCAGAGTCCTTTTTGTAATTGCGGATGATTCGCTGGATCTCCTTTCCTATGTCCTGTTGAGCGACTACCAGAGCTGTTAATGTCGTCATTGCGCTGGATGTCTGCATCACGTCGGGGTCACCAATGTTCGATTCTCAAGTTGATAATTCCTACAAGCACCTAAACCTATAGGAATTCATTAGAGAATTTTGTTTTGCTAGAGAGTTTTGTTTTGCAACAAGCACTTAAACTTGTTGCGGTTAGTTGAAATCTAGGTGGATTTGTTCCTTCAAGCAGTTCAATTTTGAAGTAACCCGAAAAAATGATTAGATGATGGTTGATGGCTAACTAACTTTTTATTATTCAAACTTCGGTTTTATATACGTTATTACTACATAGAACACACATACAATTAATGGAAATACTGTAACAATCAAAAATTCATATAAAAAGAATTCATATAAAAGAATATAGACACTTGAGCAAGCACGTCCCGCCGACTGCATTCGCTCTCACGACAACACCTGACTCCTGCGGAATGTAGCGCGTCTGCTGCTGGCAGCGAAGGCAACTTGTTTTTAATTTCTTTTCAATTCATATATGTATATGTGTATGTTCAATTTAATGTATATGTGTATATTCTTAAACAACGCCATTACAAATGGTGAGTTCAGGGCACAAAAATAGACCAAAGGGCACTAAATTGGGAGCAGGCGCGTGTGTGTGCGCGAGCAGCAAAACCACACAGTTATGAAAAAATAATAATATTTATCTGACGACAAATAATTATTGTGCACTTAAAGTGATCAAACGCGTGTGTATGCGCGAGCAGCAAAGTTACGCAGTGAAGAAAAAATAATAATATTTGTCCGACGACAAATAATTATTGGGCACTTAAAAGTGAGTGACGCGTGCGCGCGCGTCGGCAGCAAAATGACGCGCTCAATAAGGCTTGTCTTAATTTGGGCTCGCTTGCTGAAGAGCGAGAGCGCGAGTCGTATTGTTCCAACAGTGGTTGTTTAATGCGACAAAGAGCACTGCGAACCGACCTTGAAAATGAAACACGCACTATATAGGGCACTATTTGAGTGAAAGAAAAAAAAAACACGTTCCAATATAATTTTTGGAGAACTGTTACTTTTGCAAAGTACATTCTCGGGGTTTTTATGTGATATGAATATATTGGATATACAGGTATGTAATATACCTTTTTGGAGCTCTATCCGGCTCGTGTAGGACCAAATGTTAAATTCGCAATGTGTGTTTCTTGAAGTGAATATTCTGATTTTTATTTACCACTTGATTTTATTCACATGTAGGTATATGTTGCTTGTATATACGATGTACACTTTGATTTAAGTTAATCTACGTGTTTTTTTGCGATAATTGTTTGTTTTAAAATATACATATAAAAAAGGTATGTGATAATTAACGTTGGTTGTATTTGCTGCGGCAAGTGTGTATATAAAAAATGTATTGACTGCGCGATGTACGACTGTACAAATCGTGACTAAGTTGTAATGACTCTTCTTCGTTCGAAAAAAAGGAAGTAGTGAGGTGTCCGAGAAAACGGTGTCGTGCATGGAGGGTTCTTTTTCCACTAGCTTTCAGTGGCGGGGTGGTTCGTTGTTCTCTCCTTTTGACCTCTAGTCTTTCACAGTAAAAAAAAGCATGTACTTGCCAATATGTATATAGAAAAAAAATAATAGGGCGATAATTAGTATCCAACCACTTAAAGGGATGATTAGGAAAGGGAAGTAAACAGAGAGGGAAGATACTCCAAATTTTTACTGGAACTCCAACGGCTTTTTGGCTGATGTTGTTGCCACCCTGCCTTGGCTTATAAAAAAAATTGATCCAAAAAAAAATCATTATAAGGCCCCCAAATATATGCGTCCCTCACGCAGCGTCGTCACGCCATCACCCTGGAATCAACCCAATTATTTAAGTCTCCATTTTGTTGTTTATTATAATTAATTAATTATAATAATTATTATAATTTTTTTATATCTATGAAAGAAAATACCACAATTCAATCTTATTCTTTATAATAATATAATAATAATGAAAATATAGATATATTTAATATACCAAAATTTTTTTTTCTTTAGTTTACAATTTTTTTTTAATTTTTTCCTTCAAGTCATATTATACATACTATAAATAAGCAGTAACACATGAACATCGCTGGGCTGGAATGATGTCTTCTAGTATTGTTGTTGGTTATTGTTGTTGCTGCTGTTGTTGTTATTGTTGGTGTTCTTGTTGTTGATATTCTTATTGTTGTTGCTGTTGGTGTTGTTGTTATTGTTGGTGTTCTTGTTGTTGTTGATATTGTTATTGTTGTTCTTGTTGTTCTTTATATTGTTATCGTTGTTCTTCTTGTTGTTGATATTGTTATTTGTTTTTCCATGTTATGTATGTAATTTTTTTATAATTTTTTTTTTTTAATCATTATTACGTTAGATTTTTCGTGGTTAAGTTTGATTCACCAATTGCTGCTATTTTTTTTTCTCAAAAAAAAACATATTTTCCACATATTCACAGATGTGCACACATTTCTTGTTTGAAAGTTTTTTTTCCTTTTTCTTGAAACTTAAGTAGTTTTATAATTTAACTTATCATTTACATTAACATATATATTACATATATAGTTACATATATGTATTTATATTTATATAAATATAAATATAAATAAATATATTTATAAATATATTTATATTATAAATATATATATATTAAATATATTTATATTTATATATATATAATATTATATATAATATATATATATATTATTTAAATTATTTAAATTTTATTATATATATATTACATATACATATATTACATATATATATATATGACATTAAAAGACTAAGCAGAAGAGGGATCTTTCTTCGACAATCCCTTTTATAACCATCACTTAGACAACCCCGTTGTTTTTGCACGATCGGATGATCTTTTAACGTAAGATGTTTAGAACAACATTCCAATAGCGGTTATTGTGTACAGAGTAGTTAAGATCTGCGTAAAAGGTAGCGAAGAAAAGCTTACATACTTTTAATGCATGACTTTAAAAGGAAAAAAAACATTTTTAAATTAAACAAAATTCTGCGCATTTAAAACATAACTCTTTTTAAAGAAAAACTCTTTTTAAAGGACCGTTTCAAAGTCTGCGTGATGATGCGGTCGAGAGATAGAGAGCGAAAGCTTGCAGTCGGGCGAGCGGAGCTTTGGCTTAAACAGCATTCAAATCTTCATTTTTTAATTTAAATTGAACAGTTTTTCTGTGTACTAATAAACTCAAAATTTTTTTGCAGACTCCTAAACTTAAAAGATGCATTGGTTCAATAGGAAACTGCGTTTTATATTATGCTTTTCTAAAAGAGAAAAGGATACCTGAAAGAATGGTAGATGATGTAAAAGATCTTTTCTGCCTGAAAAATCTTCATCCGTACGTTAAACACCTGACTGTCGTGAATAGACTGTTGTGTTTTGAAAGCGAATTCCAATTTGATCACAATTGGAACAGTTGTTAAAAGCATTGTGACTCACGGGGTGTCACAAATAAACAAGCAGATCTGTATGTTTACAATGCTATCACTCACGCATATCCCAGATTTATCAAGTTCTGCTAGTTCCTGAAAACACTCGTGTAAATAATTATCTACACTTCTAGGCTTTTTTTTCCAAGAAAGGTGCCAATTAGGAAGACATTAGAGTTCGGTACGTTTTGGAAATGCCCCATAATTGGCCACAAAGAATTTCGTGAACTTTTAAAAAAGGGAACTGCGTCTACACCCACATCCAAAAGCAAAATTTTTAATTTAAATTTTATTATATCTGCTTTTGAAAATAGTTTTTTATTCCATTATGCAAATATATGCCAGGTGCAACAGTGCGTATGGGGAACATTTCTTCATTTTCAACCAACAAAATGTTAAAATGTTTAACCCTTCTGCATTCTTTCAAATTTCAACCTAATATTGTCTTTGTGGGTCAATTTGACCCAACCCTAAAAATGCGACGAAAAACTTTATTCACGAAAGGACATCAATTTAATATATTTTCAAGTTTGTGGTTTACAACTAATACATAAAATTTCATTATTACTATGCTCTGTGCATACAAATTTTCTGCAGTTATTACATATATTTGAATATTTATTTGAATTTTTGGTGTGCGGGCAAAAGAAACAACGCTGTCTTTTTTTAGTAGGTGCTGACCCATTACTGCTGGAAGAATTGGCACGATTAGTTTTCGATGTGCTTGCAATGCTTGCTAACATTTGATAATTTTTTACAACACTTTTAGCAGATTCTCCGTACGGCAATCTTTGACGTCGTTGAATGTGGGGAATTACCATCTTATTTGCTAGTTCTACCAAGTAAAGCCTACGTCTGAACGTTTTGTTGTAATTCCAATTAGGATTAGTTTCAGTCCAAATGACAAATGCATTGTATGCCGAGACATCCATCATATTTGAAAATAACGCCACTGGCCAACGTTTAGTTTGGCGCATACATGTATAATTCACAACTAACTGGTCTAGTGCATCAACCCCAGCTTTTGTTTTGTTATAGTGCAATAATATTTCTGGTTTTTTTTTATTGTTTTTATCTATAGCAACAGAATGGTGCAAAGAACTCAGTGCAATGACGAATCTGTATTTTTTTGGAATATATGATACTATAGTAATATCATTTTTGAATAAGAATTGGGAATAAAAAACCGGCTTTGCTTTCACGTCTAACGCTTTTAGTGGTAGAAAAGATTTATTTTTCCTAACTGTACCAACTAAAGTGATGTGTCGTCGTAGCAGCTGCTCTGCGAGTGCATACGATGTAAAAAAGTTGTCACATGTAATAGTGTGACCTCTCGGAAGTGGTGCCGATAGTGAGAGAACGACACGCTCACCTTAGATTATAAAAAATAGAAAAATATGCTTAGAGTAATTACAATAATTCCTTCAATAAGCTAACCTTACCCTGGTTCTTTTCAGGCTGAGTGTTTCTTGCTCGTCCCAAATAAACTTCCATATTCCACGCATATTTGTTAGTTGCATCACATAGCGCCCATATTTTTATTGCATACCTGGCAGCTTTTGATGGAATATATTGCCTAAAACCACAACGATCACGAAAAGGCACCAACTGTTCATCAATTGTTACGTTTCCGTGGGGATGGTAATACAATTTTAGTTGGTTATTCCATTTGTCCCAAACTTGTCTAATTGGATCTAACTTATCGCGCTGTCTCCTCTGCTCTCTGTCCTCAGAGCAGTCAAACCGAAGACATTTTGCGATTTGCATGAAACGCTTTAGGCTCATCGTAGCTCTGAGAATAGGTCTTCCATTGCTGTCATCCCATAAATTTACTAGGCTCTCTCCATGCGATTTATACACTCCAGCCATCAAATGCAATCCGAGATACGCTTCTAGCTCTATCATATCTATATTATCCCAACAACTGCTATATACTTCCAATCCTTTGATATTGGTCATTGCAATAATCATGTTTTTTATATTCATTGGCATAAACAGATCAAAAGTGGATTTTATATCCGTAACTGTAGCTAAAGCCAATTTGGAAGGTCCAGGTTTTGTTGATAAAATTTGATTCCGCGGAATTTTACCTGTATCTGGTGGTACCTGCTCGTTCCATAATATACTTTTATCCTTTGATAGATGGAAAAGCGAACTTTCGTGTTCTACAGCAATGCGATCTTCTACTAATATACTTTGCACACTTTCATTTGAAGATAAGTCAGATGCAATTTCGTCATCTACATTATCTGGTAGAAAATCTTCATCTTCATCGTCATCCGTTTCATCAAATATATCGCAATTTTCCTCATTTACTATTTGAGAAATTTCATGATCTTCAAGAAACTATTCAAAACGAATGTTTGAAACATAAGAAAACAACAGAATAAAATATAACACACTCACTTTATTTCTACGGTCCATTATGGACAAATATTTAATGCGAAAATTCAAATAATTATTCCTTGTCACTTGATTGAAATGCAAATCCAAACTGACGAGTAAAACGTCTTCACTTTTCAAATTGATTTCTTCTTTTATTTCTATTCTACTCAAATACCGTTAACTTCTTGGAACACAAGTGCTCAACAAGCGTGCTTGGCAGCGAGGAATAATTCGCTTCTTAGTAATTTCATTCGTTTCAAATCCCGAGAATTTTTTAAAACAAGTGTTCAATTTTTGACGTGAAAAAAAGCTTGGGTCAAAATGACCCAAAAAGACTTTAAGTGTGTGAAAAACTAATTCAGGGACATGGGCAAAAAACAAAAAAAATTCTTAAATTTTTTCCACCGCATAAACTTAGCTTTTATGTCCGTTGAGGCATAGATAAAGTTTCAGCCCGATCCGAATAGTTTTAACCCTAACATAAGTAAAATTTCTCATAAAATTGGGTCCTTGGGTAAAATTTTGACCCAAAGAGTGCAGAAGGGTTAAATTACAGTAAAAACAAAGTAAAGTTGCGTTGTGCTAAGGAAAGAAAAATAATATGATCAGCAGGGGAGAGTATTTTGCTTTTGTTAAAATATATTTATAAAGGATTGCAACCAGTCATGAACTGTTCAACAATCATAGGCAAACTTTTAAAATATGCTTTTAACCGGCCAGCCTTCGCTGGCCACGTATTGAGCACAACCTTAACCGCTGATATCCTCACGTGAAATGAGGAAAAGGCTAAAAGGAAAATAGTATGTGTAGTCACTTAATTCGGAAAGTAACAGAAGTTGGCTACGATGCTTACTAAAGGCAGGTCCACACTACCGCATTTCCTACACTGACGTAAAGACATCAGGCAGTAAAATTATATTCGCTACAATGTGAAATTAAAATTGGGGAATTATCGGCTAATAGTGCCTGTTTTTCCTTAGAGTGCGAAATACTTGTAATACTAGAAATTTCGGGGCTTTGAGGTAAACTTCTTTTTTTGTTTATTTCCTTTTTTGCCAAGCGTTTTAAATTTCAGTTGCTAAATCCGTACATTTTACACAATTTCCCAGTGGTAAAAATCGTCATGATATCATCGATGATATCCTTTCGCTTTCTACATTCGATTGTAATGCCATTTTGGATGACACCCCATTCGCTTTCTACATTCGATTGTAATGCCATTTTGGATGACGCCCCATTCCCTTTCCGCATCGGAAGTAACCACCTTATAAACCGACGATTTCATTTCCACAAAAAAGTACAATATGCAATTAATTAAAGCTGCTCTTTTATTTTTATACTGTAGAACATTTCAGTATAACAGGGAATTCAGTATACTGGAAATAAAACATTTACAATTTACATATTACATACAGGTACATATTTCATACAGGTACATATTTCAAAAAAAGCATAACTTTTTGTGATTTTATAGAAAGTATTTAAGCCTATTTATGTAGTCATTCTATAATCTCCGACAACACAATTATCACTCAATATGCTTTGTTATTTTCGCAGTTTTGAGGTTTAGGCATTTCACAAAAAAAAATTCAAGCAATACAATAGCCAGACAATTTCTAGACAATTTCTAGACGTATACGACGAAAGTTGTTGTTTTTTTACATGCTTTTTGGGCATTGCCTTTCAGACAAGGCATTCCATAAGCTTCAAAAAATAATTGCCACACAATCGAATATGTCAATGAAAAAAATATCTAAAAACCAGTTGTGTTCATACAATTTTGAAAAAATAAAGTTTGTTTTGTAAAATTGTGAAAAGTTGTTGAAAATATAAAAATAATATATGATACAATGTTAAGAAAAAGGTATGTACATACATACATATACCATTTTTATAATTCAATTGTAAATTCTGATATTAATTTATTTCTTTTAGCACAAAGCATACAACGGTGGACCAATTTTCTGTCCTCATTAAGGAAATGAGGCGTTGTCTTCGAGTATCTCTTCATCAACGAAGCTACCTCTTCCAGAAGCTGCATGAAGCAGTTTTGGTCAATTCTAAAGTTGTACACAAAACTGTAATAGAAATATAAAGCATTTGCAATAAAAGATAAATTGTAATGAATTCAAAAATAATTTTGAAATAAGTAAGAGAAGAGAAGCTTCACATCCGTCGAAATGATGACAAAAAGTGGGCGGGTGACACCTACTTTAATTTTGTTTACAGGTGGTAAATTTTGTCAATTACCTCGTTTACAACACCGGTTTTATCAACATATATCTCATTACATGGTATACCAGTGGGCGGACTACGCTAATTTTTGGTAGTATATTTTACTCTAAGATGGTGGACTCAGAAAAAAAATGTTAGCTTAAAATTCACTCTACAAGCCGAGAAATACCAAAAAGCCTAGGATAACAAAGAATATGACAATACCTCTTTTCGTTCTCCTGTAATCGTGATTTTCACAGACGGACAGACGGACGGACATGGCTAAATCGAATCAGGAGGGGATTCTGAGCCAGAATATATACACTTTTCTATACCTGCCACACCTCCTTTAATGCGTTACAAAAAAAAGATCAAAGTGAATATACCCTCATCCCTTCGGGAGTAGGTTATAACAACAAAGCAAAAAATGTTTGCGGTGCATTCCTGGTTTATATGTATATCCATACCCTGCAAACATTTGAGCAATATTTGGTAAAGAATTTTATATGGCGAGCTTCGGCAATTCGCTTTTTTATTGGCACGGCAATAATTTGGCCGTGATGCTGAAGATAAGTAGCCGGCAATGCTTGCCATCTTATCGCCATACAATTTTTCAGCAACAAGACAGCAAGTCGACATGTCTTATTATTGTCGGAACAGCTACATCTAACGGGCGATAAGAAAGCTATCAGACAACAATAGTTGCCGGCCACAAATTTATATATTGTATTACATAATTATAAACTAGACCGGGTTCAGAAGCTGACTGGAATTTGCATCACGGCGCCATGAGAAGCACACCATCTGCCTCAATAAACGTCTTGCTCTACCTTCCACCCGTAGAACTGTGGATTAAAAACCATGCAAAAAAAAGCCGCCCTAAATTCTATGGGGCAGCTGGGGTATCTATCTTATGGCCATTGGGCTGTCTGACCACTGCAGCATTTTTCAAGCCGAAATATTTATTATATAAATGTGGCAGCCATCTTGGCCGACACATTCACGACACCAAACTCAAGAATAAATCTATATGTCGATAGCCAGGGGGCCATTAAAGCTCTCTGCGCAGACTAGATCTGTTCAACGATGGTTTGGGAAAGCCAAACTGCACTTCACCGGCTAATAAGAGACAAAAGCCTACATGTTTACTGGGTTCCTGGACACACGGGGATCATAGGGAATGAAAAGGCCGACGAATTAGCAAAGATAGGAGCCACACTGCAAACTGAGTATATGGTGACGGCTCCTATGCCTCTATAAAACCTTGAACACAATTGTGACTCTGAAATGATAAAAGAAGCGGAAAAACGGTGAAAGTCAATCACTACCTGCAAAGCTTCAAAAATCATGTGGAGCCACTACGACGATAGACGGACGAATTACCTACTGTCACTCACTAGGGCTAATTGCAGACTACTTGTGGGGATGGTCACCGAGCACTTTTATACCGCAGCTTACGCCTATAGGATTGGACAGGCTGCCAGCGATTCCTGCAAGAAGTGTAGACAACCTAGGGAAAGAGAAACTTTGGAACATTTGCTCTGTCAATATTCAGCCTTAGCTGACAATCGAGCCAAATGCCTAGGCCTTTACTGGTGTCACGACCTTAGGCAAGCAGCGGAGGCACCACTTGATGACCTTCTGCGCTTCTCTAAGGTCGTGCGCAGCAGTCTGACCTAAGCGAAAGTAGCGGTTAACAAACGATATAACGACTTAGCAACCTCGTAAAGACTTATTAAACCAAACATAGGCTAGTAACACAAAGGACCACAAGGTCCATGTAGTGCCAGCTAGCTCTTAACCTAACCTATTACATAATTATGAATTATGAATTATAAATATTGTATTTTTCTGAAATTTGAAATTATTTGAAATCAACTATCAGCTGTTAATTTTTTTATTTCATTTTCGACTTTAGCTTACGTTTTCAAGCAATTTCCGACAATATACTTATAGAATTAGTTGAATTGTCTGACAATAAATTGTGTTGAATTGCCTGACAACGCAATCGCAATTGTTGGTTGTGATTGTAGAATGACTACATTAATTTGAAAAGTACGAAAAATTTTCACAATTAGGCTAATAATAAAATTCAATTATAGAAAAATGAAAAATTCAACTTAACAAAACTATTTTTAAACAATTACATTTAAATTTAAACATTAAAAAATTATTTCTATATTAATTTGTATAATATATTCATAATGTATGTAGTTATATTATTATATATTTATTTTATTTGTTGGTTGCCTCGCCTTTTTTTTGTTTTCGCAGACCTTTCTGTGGTGGCGGCCTTTGTAATTTTTCAAACATATTCGTAAGCTCTTTACGAAATGATCTCTTAAAACAACAACAGAAGTATATAGAATAAATTTACGTAGTTCTGTAGCCTTCCACCGCGGCAGTTCTTCTAAATTCCGAGGTTTTCGAAAAAATTTGCAGGGTATAAACAGTCTCAAATTATCTACTTTGTTTGAAATGTCTTGTATATCTTGTGGTGCTAACTTCATTTTTAATGTTTTTCCTTTAGTAATGCAATGTAATATTTTTTTGCAAGCTCCAAGATCTAATAAATGAATTGGCTCTACAGGAAATTGTGAAACCATAGCAATGTTTAAATTTTCTAGCGGTAACAACCTATTTCGGGAATACTCTTTGTGATAATTTAAATAATGTCTAGATGCAAAATCTGCATCTGTTCGTGGATTGCCAGCCCGGCTACTGTACGTTGTCACGTGTTCTATACGAACACCAGTCTGTGTACATTTGGTACAACCATTGAATGCGTTATGACCTACAACATCGCAAAGAAAAGATCGAGCATCACAAATAAAGCTTCTAATTTGTACTTTTATAATCTTATTATCAAGTATTTACCCATTGCTATTTAAATTAGATATCTCCAACGAAAAACCATGCAAATATTGCTCAATATTTCGTGGTTTTTGAATGCCACTATACGAAATGCCTTCGCATTATTTACCGCTGGGTGGCTTCACACACAATTTACTATTGTGTGTGAAATGAACAACATTTTTTTTCATATATAATGATAATTTCGAAACATACTTTTCAAAATATAAATTTGTTTGAGATGTATTAAACGAAGATAATTTTCATTTATGCATTACATTGCCGATTACATTCGGATGAGCGACAAAATCGTTATAATTGTATATGGGAAATAATTGGAAACATTTGGATGCCTTTCAAAATTTTCGATTTAAGAACTGTGTGTGATAAAGGTATATTCTGTTTGCAGTTGTTAACCACTTAGTATGAGAAAGTGTTCCTGAATCATGATTAGCCAGTTCAATAGAGCCATACACCTATAGTTTTCGCAATAGTTTTCTCTACAGCAAATAAGATCAGTACCTAACTCAGAAACTGTAAGTTCGGGGAGGATTTGCTCACATCTCAGAGTTTTGAAAATCTTTATAAGCAGGTTTTGGCAGTCTGAGAGGCTTTTTCCAACCTAACTTGGGTGTGGGCGTGGGTGACACCCGGAGCGGAAGTGGCGATGTCACCCCCTATATATAATTTTTAATAATAGGTGTGATAATCGCTACAAGACGCTTAAATGGAAATCTACACTCGGTTGTAGAGGAATCCAAAGTCCGGTCAGACAGACCGGAATTTTTCGTAGAGAAATATAAGCAAAATATAAGTTGTTTTTGATTCTTTTTGGTAGAACTTACTGTAGGGTTGACTGCCAAACAAGCAGCTATACTGCGCTCACTGGTTGACAAACTCACGCTTGAATAACGCTAACAAATTATTCAAATTTGTTTTGAACATCACTCGATTCGCGCAACTTATAATCAGCATCCGTCGAACGCTATATATGAAAGTGTATAAGATCAAAATTAATCGATCCTTGTCGATCGCAGGAGTTGCAGAGAGGGGCAAACTTGTCTGCCCTGTAATGTCTGACCCGTTGTTTTATCGAAAGATTGTGTTGTTAAGCGATAAACAATCCACAAGAGACCCTACAGACTCCATTGCATGCGAAAATCTCCACCGTGTGGTGTGGTTTTTACGCTGGCATCATTGGACCTTATTTCTTCATCGTTACCGCACCATGATCAATGATTTTTGAGATGCAGTAATATGACAAGACAACAACATCCCGGTTATTTTGTAAACCCCGAAATAAAAAAATTCCATTTTTAAAAAAAATAAGGTTTAGACTACTTGACGGTTTTAATTTAATCGCTTTCTGCGGTCGTATGCCTCTCACTCAGAGAGCTTTAAACGCAGAAATAATAGGCGGAGAGTTTTCAACGCAAAAAAAGCTTTAAAGGGTCGATTTGGTGAATGTTGTAATCTTTTTTTGCGGCCGCTGATTCAGGATCCTCTAGAAATTTGATCCTGGTTTCGTTCTGTAATTTCGTTACCAATTGAAATGTCGCTACCAAACAATAATATTTTGTGTGAAAATATGGATCACATTGATCCGGGTATTAAGATGTGGTTTCGACAAGAACACAACGTTACGTACTCTATGGTGCCGGCAATCATTCTTAAAATTCTTAAAATCAAAATATGGTTATCAAAAAATATGGATACCTTGGAGGCCAACATTATTAGTGCTATTTGTAAAACACAGCCAACGGTGCTTAAAGTGGCCCAAAATGCGAGAACAACCACTATAAAGAACAACCACTGTGGCTAAATTCCTGAAATGATTTTCAAATATTAATGCCATTTTTTGATTTTTTTAAGTCTTCCACAGCTAATTGCTGTTCGGCTTGCATCTTAAATGGTGCGTCTTTCTTGAGCAAGTCACTTAATGGTTTGGCCCGCAGAGAATATCCTTCTAAGAATCTTCGAAAGTAAGACGTTAGTCCCAAAAATCGTTGGAGTGATTTCTTATCCTTTGGGATTGGAAAATCTCTCACTGCTCACGTCTTTTCTTCCGAAGGCCGAATTTTTCGGTCTGCGATTACGTATCCCAGGAAATCAATCTCAGTTTTTATGAATTGACATTTTTTCCAATTGATGTGCAATCCACTTTTTGCTGCCAGCTTTAATACTTCCTCGCATATCTCCATTGCTTCGTCATAATTATCAGCTAGTATGACGACATCATCCATATAGACCATTATCATACCTTTGTTTATTAACGGTTTAAGGACTGCTGTGATATATTGCATGAACAGCAGGTGAGTTACAAATGCCGAAAGGTACTTTCTGAAATTCGTATTGCCCGTTATGTATTATGGACGACGTATACTTTCTGCATTCATGCTCAATGGGCACGTAAAAAAACCCATTCACGAGATCTAAGGTCGTGAATACTGACGCCGGCTGTAATTCTTCAAGTGATCTTTAATTATTCGTGCATTTATTCTTCTAAAGTCAACACACAATCTTTTCGAACCGTTATTTTTATTGACTAGAACAACGGGTGATGCAAAGTTTGAAGAACTAGGCTTAATTATGCCTTTGTTAAACCATTCAGAAACTTGTTTATTTATTTCCTCTTTATCTGGTTGCGAGACTATTCTTGGTGGTTCGTAAATTGGTGTCTCATTGGTCAATATGATTTTTATTTTTACAGGCTTGTACTCACGAATTAACTTCAGTAATTTCCTGCGATATTTGCCGGGTAAATTATTTAAATCTGGTTCCTTTCTATCTTCCTTTTCTTCATCTTCTCGGTCATCGGCTAGCGCACATAAGGCTTTATATTCCTCTAACAGTTACGTCGTTTTCTTTTTATCAGCTGAAACTTCTTCAACATCTTTAGTAGTGATATTTTGTAAAGTATCATCGTTTAGTGCATCGTTTCTTCTTTTAAACTTTACGTCATCCCCATCGATTACATCTGTAGCTTGCCTTATTATATCTATGCCTATTAGTAACGGGAATAACATATCCTATTGTTACAGGGATTTTTTACAGCTGTTGTATGGGACAGCAGGGGATTTTACAGCTGATTTTTTTATTCAATTGCTGTCGCATAAGAAAATATGCATTCAAATTTCTGCAAGTCTTTCCCGTAAAAAATTCTCCATGCAGACTTGAAATTTAAAAAAAAAATTTTACACATGCTGACAATCCTGACATGCTGCTGGAATTATTTGTGATACTCAGTTTTGTGCAAATTGCGAAAGCTATTACATCAATTTTGGAAACAGTTAAATAGTCAGAAAAAAATTTCAATATATAAGAAAACCTAATTTAAAAAGAAGTAAGGTGCAAAATGTACATTTGTTTCATATTGCTGTGTATTGTATTGTATTGTATTCTGTTAATTTATTTATATTTATAATATATTTATATTACAATATATATAAAAGATTTTGGGTTAGTTCAATTTTAAAATGAGTAACGTAAAGAAATTTGTTGCTTTTTTGAGGGTGGAAGTCGGCCCATCTCGTTTCCACCCCACCAACAGTGACCACACACTCGCATACATGAGTGATTATGATTTTTCTCCCTTCCCTTTTGTTTTCAAAACTGTGAAATATGTAATATTCTTTAATTTATAATCACAAAATAAAAATGAATTTTAAGATCTAATTAAGGTTATATAATATAGTATTAGTTTAAAAGCGTGATCATGATCACCCTCTGGAAATAGGAATAGTCAAAATAGAAAACCGCTGATCTCGAGAGTCTCGTAACACTCTCGCGAGACTCAAACAGGACAGACCATGACGTTATAAAAACAATGAAACAAGTGAAGTCAGTGAAGTCAGTGAGTCAAGCAGCGGCTGTTGAACAGATAAGATCGGTGACTGCAAAGAAGGCCTCCGAGTTGACGAAGACAGGAACGTGTACGACAGACGAAGAGCGAGCCGGGCCTAGTACGTCGTCGGTACGTTGTTACAAGAGAGACAACAACAAAACGAGCCGGGCCTAGTAGGTCGAAGGTACGTTGGAACGACAAAGATAACAACAGACAGAAAACAAGCTGAGCATTTTTTTTTGCTACATATTTTTAAATACCTCTTCAAAAGGAGAGAGCCGGCGGAAATTAGTACGTGTAAATAAGACTAAAATTGTTATAGTGAATATGTCTAATTAATTTAAAGCAAGAAAATTAAATAAAGTTATTTAAAGAAAAGAATACGTGTTTTTCTCTTCCCCGGTCCTCTGCAACTGCAGTTTAAAGTAAAAAAAATCTTAATTTCATAATTTTTCATCGGGTAATAAAAAGTTTTATTTTCTTTAATTTTGCCGAAATCGTTAATTTTTTAACAATTACTAACGATACAAAAGTTTGCACCAACTCCAAATCCACTAAAAGCACTGAGCACTTTTCAGATAATGAAATTTAAAACAATCAAATTCGTTCTTCTCTTTCTTCAACTGTCTCTTCAGAAGATAATATTGAAAATAAAGTTAATTTAAACAATCTAAATGTAGAGAACAATAATTACCTGGAAAGTGACTTAAGTCTATCTTTTAATCTTCATCGATTATTCCTCCCGAATTTAAATTTAGACTCCACTGAGAGCACTAAGCACTTTCCAGATAATGAAGTTCAAAGTAAGCCAATTTGTTTTTCTCCTTCCTCACTTGTTTCTTTGGAAGCTGATGATAATATTAAAAATAAACTTCATTTTTGTAGACAATTTTATTCAATCTTCCCCAGTTATTCCTTCCAAAGGGAAAAATAATAAAAATAAAAAAAAGTTGTTAAATTTCTTAGAGTTAAAGAATTTTTTATAAACGGTTCTGTTTTAGTTAATTCTTTAGAAAACGGCAGATTTGATAAATATAAAACTGGAGAATTCTTTAAGAATTTGATTTTCTTCAATTTTGGAGAAATTTATGCCAATTTTATTTGTGTTTTAAAAATATTTAATATTAACTATGGAAAGTCTGCTAAAAATACGTTTTTCACTATTCGTTTTAAATGTAGACAACATACTTGTAGCAAAAAGTACATAGTTAAAGTTTTAAAAATTCCTAGGGACTTTGAACTGGGGGAAAAAACATCATATCGAAAAATTAGCGTCTTATTTAAATAGAAGCTTCCGGGATAATTTAAAGGAAGTGCTGAAGTTTAAATTTACTTCGAACTGGCGAGTGAACAAATTAAAAGAAAATTTATTAAGAAGTTCTTGGAAAGAAAACACTGATAATTTTGTTCTTCCTTCTGAAGACACAATAAGAAAAATTAGGTCAGAAGATCTGAAGCAAGATGAAGTTTCAGGAAAAGAAAATAATTTGCTTCTTTTGGTTAAAGAAGATAAGAAGAAAGCCACAGAGAGGCAAATTATTTTTAAGTTAGATTTAATATCGGACAAAGTTATACTTATGTCTTCATAACTATAACTATATCTTCATTCTAACAGTTTAAATATAGATTTCATATTGGGTATATTAGATAAAATTATTGAAAATTCCTTTGATATTCGGAAGCAGAAGCACATTCGTGTGTTCAATAGAGTTTTTATTTTAATAATAAGAACAGTAAAGTTTTCACAGAAAAATATATGAAAATTAAGAAAGATTAAGAAGATTTTTATTTAATTAATTATTAAACAATTATTACAATAATTGTTACTTATCAATCGAGACAAATGCAAGGTAAAAATGTTAAAGGTTATAATTTCAACACTCCTCCTTATTTTCGCTTTACTCCAGATATGGTACGTAATGTAAGTTTTGCTGTAGGTAGAGGTTTTGTTGACATATCAGCTAACATTTGTTCTGTAGGGCAGTATGTGCATGTGATTATGTTCTTATCTACATAATCCTTGACAAAGTGAAATTTTGTGTTAATGTGCTTTGACCTATTACTGAGACGTTCCTCTTTAATTAGGTTCAGGCAACTTTGGTTATCTTCCTTTATCAATGTAGGAGTTTTTTGACGGCATTGGAAATCTTCAAGAATCATGCGAATCCGTTCAACATGAAAATACAACCTGATTTTCTGTGGACCTTGTCTTCAGCCTAGTTAGCATCTGCAAATCCAGTTAAAATATTTTCTACCTCTATAGGATTGTTTAATTTCAAATATAGTTCAGATATTCCGAGTAAGTACTTTAGTACTCTTTTTAGCTCGTTCCAATCTTCTTCAGTAGGGTTGACGGTTTTGCAAGCTAAAATTGCAATACTTGCTGCTACGTCTGGTCTAGTGTTAACTGCGATATATAGCAAAGAACCGAGTAAACTTTGATACTTTTCGTTGTTAAGTAGAAGTACTGATTCAGTTTTTCCGTATGATGGGTTAAGTGGATATGACAATGGTTTAAAGTTTTCAAGTCCAAACTTCAACGCAATATTTGCAATAAAATGTTCTTGGCGTAACATGAACACAATTTCGTTTGCTCGCACAACCTCTATTCCCAAGTATTGATGAATGGATAGTTATTTTAGTAAATAGTTTGCATGTTAACTTGGAGTCCAACTTACAAGAGGGTGAATATTTCCAAATGGTTTTGGCATTTTAAAAAATGTGGCTTTACACCATTAAGCAGTAAGCTAAATTCCCTTTAAAGTTTTACTTCTTTTACTTTTTACTTGGTTGTAGATGGTATTTTATATAGTCCTATATAGTTATTTTATTAGATAGTTTGCATGTTAACTTGGAGCCCAACTTACAAGTGGGTGAATTTTTCCAAATGGTTTTCGCATTTGCGAAAATGTGGTTTTACTTCTTTAAGCTGTAAGCAAAATACCTTTTAAAGTTTTAATCCACGACTTGTGTCCGCACTGTACGAGTGTTAGTCAACCAAAAAGCGCGTGGGTTAACGCTGCATGGCCTTTTATAACTTCTGATGTTCTCATCTGAGAGCGAGCGTAACATTCCATTGATATCGCCTCTCCTTTGTATTGTATCTCTTGTGGTTTACTTTCTCTGCCGTGGTGTGTGTATGTGAGAGTGAGAGCGCCGGTGTGGTTCTTACACATAATTCAAATAATTCGTATGTTCACATTATTTTAATACTTATTTTTATAACAATTAATAATTAATTATGTAGTAATTGGTTAACAATTAATTGATAACCACTTCCAATTGTTTAAATCATTTTCATTCTATGAAATATATTAAAATTAAATGTCTTTCACAAATAAAGTTAGCAAGATTAAATAAGAATTCAAGGCAAGGAATAGTAAATTAAAGTAATAAATGAAAGTCGGCGGCGTCTAGTGTGGGTAAAATTCGTAAGGAATTTTGTCCTCACAGTAGACGAGTTCATAAACTGTTTATTTCACGTTTATTGCCTGAATTAGACTGTCATTCGCCGGGTCGTATTGCTTCCAAGTATATAAACATATTAAATCCTAAATGCACTTTAGAGGATTTGTAGAGGATTTAATTTAGTTTACCAGGAATTAATATCATATAATAGCAGAAGTCGAATACGCGAAGATCCGGATTAAAAATTTATACGCTCACACATAAATTCCGATATATACAAAATTTATTTCTCTCGTGTACCCCAGGGATTCGTATTCATCCATAAATTTAACATACATATTTCATTTTGAATTTATGATCTTTTGATAGACGTTTCTCAATTGCTAAGAATCTGTTTCAACAGACTTAAAAGATTCTCCAAGTGACGTTGGTTATTTAGAAAATGGAATTCTTACCATGAAACGACCATCAGGGACGCCAGAAGTGTGTTGCGCAAAATTTAATTCGCAATTCCTTCACTAAGAGTTGATTTATCTTCAAGGTTATCGTCTAATTTCCTGAACATTTCCAGAATTTGGTCTGTTGTCTCCTCGTCTTTACTGCACACTCCGCAGGTTACAGCACTTTCACAACCTTCATCACCGTTCCGGAAAGCATCCATCCAAAAACGGTCGCTTAAAGTCAGCATCTGCCCATTTAATGTTTTTAGTAACGGCCATGAAGAAGCATCTATGTACTGCATGGACACGATTTTTGGCAATACGTAGGTTTCAAATGGAGTCTCAAATCCATTTAATCTTGATTTAATATTGGCATTGATTTGATACCTCTCACCTTGTTTACCCTTTTTAATTCCTTCTATCCAAATTGAAGTGGTTTTAGATTTCAATCCCAGGATTTTGAGAAGTTTTTCACTGATTAAGTTGACTTGAGATCCTGAGTCCAGGATTGCTTTGCACTCAGTATATTGACCGTTGTTCATGCTGATTCTGATCCTTGTTGTTGCTAGCAAAACGTAATTTGTTCTAAATTGCTTGCTTGAAGAGATCAATGTTACAGACTCTGGCTATTTATTGTGTTTGTCTCCTTCTTGAATTGTATGCCTGCTTACATGCAAAAGGGTGTTGTGTTTTTTGGAACATTTAGTACATGCTCGCATTAAACAATTGTCGGATTTATGACCCGGTTTCAAACGCCCGAATGAAGGCGAGCCAGTTTGGCTGCTTGACTGAAGAAACTGTTTGCATGCTAAAGTGCATGGTTCCCTGATCGGCAGAAGTGACACTCGTTTTGGTACAGTGGATATAAGGGATTTTATTATACTCCTTTCTTTTGTCCAAGGGCTTATTATGTTTGAAAACGGTTTTCAAGGAATTTTAAAAATAAATAATTTTTTTGTTCTCCTTGGTGCTTTCTAATGACTGTTCATATAAAAGATGACCCTGCTTGTCTAATTTCTTAACCAATATGTGGAGTAGGATTGGATCCCAAGTGGCTGTGATTATGCCCAGGGTTTCTAAGGCACGCAAACTTTCCTGTGTAATGTCATGCATGTTTTTTATAGCAATTGCTGACGCGTTGAATTTTCGATTTAAAAACTACTGGGTATTTGAACAATTACTCTCTTAAGCTCTTAATACTCGTAGTTATTTTTAAAAAAATTTTTATATATATTTTTTTTTAAAATGAATTCATATTAAAAAACTTAATTAATTAATTAATTAAAAAAAAATTTTTAAATATTTTGATTCTGGTTTTATCAGTTTTCAACCCTGTTTTGAAATACTAGACGGCATAGCCTTGTCTCTTTCTACAGTTAATATGGTAGAAAGAAATAAATATTGTAATATTGTAAAAAAAAAAATTTATGAAAATAAACAAGCAAAACAAAACATTGGTTTTGCATATTTTAACGAACTTTTTCGCCTTTTTATAAATTGCTGAGGTTCGCTCAGTCTATCCAGAGTTCGTTGCAGAAAATTTGTTATTTTAAGGAAACCCTCTTGCTTGTTGATTTTCAATAGATCACTCTTTATTGAATTTTCCAGATGTCTTAACTTAAATGTACGTAGTATTGTTGTTGTACAACAGTAGTTGTAGTTTGGCATCACTTGTCTTACTCCCACGTATATAATCCAGGCATCTAGGCTACCAGCGGGCGATTACGACGATTCTGTCACGTTGTGTCGCGTTTTAACTTTAATTTGCGGATTTCTAATACTTTGTGCACCTGTACAGCACCTGTAAGTACGTGGGTTTGTGGAATCTGCCTACCCTACCTTTGCTTTTCCTACTAGAAGCAATACTAAGGACCAAGCTTTATTTGCGAATCTAAATATTGCCTCGGAAGTGAAACTTACCATTAGCAATATATATATATAAGAAAATATAATTCTGTTCTTAGCAGCGCTTACTGTAGTCCTTCCCTAGCAACAGAAAGTTGGTTGAAATATTGGGGAAGTGAAACTTAACCACCAATATTTTTGATCGCGAGCCTAGGAGCGGAAAACTAGATATTGCCTCGGAAGTAAAACTTCCCATTAGCAATATACATATATACGAGAATATGAATTTGTTCTTTGCAACGACTGTTAAAGTTTTTCCTTACAAAAGAAGAAGTGATCGAAATATTGAGGAAGTAAAACTTACCATCAAGAATTCTGGTCGCGAGCCTAGAAGCGAAAAAAACTAGATATTGCCTCGGAAGTAATACTTACCATTAGCAATATACATATGTACATATATCTGGGTAATCTGTAATATGTAATAAACCCAATATGTAATCTGGGTTAATATTCATGGTAACTTTTTTATGTATTACCCTTTTAAATAATTTTTCTAGATTTGATAGGCGGGAAATAGGCCGGGTAATTTTTTTTCAATGGAGTAATTGTGTGGTTTTTTTTTGTATGGGAACTAATTTCGATGATATCCCAGGGTGAGGAAAGTATCCTAGGTTTATGTAATTATTAAAAAAAAATTGTTAGTGCTTCGAAGACAGATTTTGGTAGTTTTTTGATTATATAGTTGGATATCAAATAGGGCTAGAAGATTTTTCGGAATTTATTTTTTTTAATGTAATTATTAAAAAAAAAAATTTTGGGTTTCGAAGACAGATTTTGGTAGTTTTTTTATTATATAGTTGGATATCAAATCAGGGCTAGAAGATTTTTTTGAATTTATTTTTTTTCACTATTTCTTTTAGATCAACACTATTTGTAAAATGCAAGGAAGAGTTATTATTAAGTAAGGAGAAATTATCTGAGAAAAGGAAAATAGGCGAGTTCAGAAACCTCGAACTTTATACCAGAATATTCTTTACTGTGGAATTAATATGTGGTAAGTCTGGGCTTAAAGGAATGTTTTCTTTGAAAGGGTCTGTGAAGTGGGAATGAAAAACTTCTGCTATTTTGGAGTCATCATTAATGTGAATGTATTGTTATGGGATGTTTTTTTACAAAAACCGTTTTTCTTTTATATAAAATTATAAAGATGTTTGCGGACCGGGGTTGAATTTTAGTAGAAAGAACCTTGTATTCGGGAGAATTTTTATTTGGATTGTTGTGACATATGTATTTTAAGTCTTTGACAGCGATGTTTTAGAGTAAAAAGATTTTGGGTATTTACTGGAAGAACTTTTTTTCATTTAAATAGATTTTTCTGGAATGAGAGTTTGAAATAGATATGATATATGGACGTAAGTGTAATAATGTAATCATCTATGTATTTCCCTAGTTAAAAGATTCAGATTTGATGGTGGCGTAATAGTTTCCATTTCTCTATCAAGGTCTTCTTGAAAAAGTGACCAGTTTGTGTTTTTGTATGAGGTGATTACAGGGGGATGGATAATCACTATGTCAAAATTGTAAAGTTTTATAGGAATGTGTAATGGAAAATGATCCGAAAAGGTCGAGAGTGTTTTCGTATGTACATATATTGTTGTTTGTGAGATTGATTATGTTAGGACTTATGATAAAATTATCTAATTTTAAGATAATGTAAAAACGAAACGCGAACGAAACTGGAATTTTCTGGAATTCCCTTTTGCTTTTCGTAGTTTTTTGTGTGTTCGACAACTGTGTATAAAATAAAAATGAAAACGCTAGAAAAAATCCCAAAACGAAAATGCGTTTATTGTTGGTATTTTCACGTTTTTTCGGGTTTTGTTACGACAACGCGAATAATGTAAAATCAGTTTCGTTGTCAAACCACGCGAAAGACACCAAAAAAGAAAGAACGGCTTTGTTTTTAGTATTCACACTGCAAAAAAACCAATACTTTCATTTCATGAAACATAACATAACATACTTTATAAAACGTAGCAACTTTCCGTCATTCCATATTGACGTTGTTCTGCGACGAGCAATGTATTATAAAAATTCACGAAATGCAATTGGGCCAGAAGGCGAGATCGCAAAAAGCAAACTGACTAGAAAATTAGCCAAAACGCTAAACTACCTAATATGTGAATATAAAAAAAATCCTTAGAGCCGTTTTCGAGCTCAAAAAAAGCTACAAACATACATATATACAATTGTAACGAAGTGTTTCTGCGGCCGAGGTGACGCTCGCCGGATGTCCAGGATTCTTTCGTCACAAATAATTTATTTATTGTGAGACCGATATATTAAAAGGAAAGAGGAATAAGCAGTTTCTTTTAGTTATTATATTTTTATTGTAATAGAAATAAATCTTAGCCTAACTATATAAGTTGCTGTCCTTGTCTGGCTGTCTTGTCTTCCTGGGGCCTACCGAGCTTTTCTTCAGCTGATGTTGAGTTTCATGGTCCTCCCGACTGGGCAAGGTGGAATAATGGGTCTGCCGCTGGTGGCTCTCCCGCTCTGTAAGCTCCAACGGAAGTAACTACATTGATTATGCTCGTTACCATTGAGGATCAGTTTTAAACTCTTGATGAACAAGAGATCTGGTCACCCAAGGCGTGAACACTGTGAGTCTTATGGCCGGAGACAATTGAAAGACTCACTTGTTCCGAGCGTAGCTGGGACGTGACTTTACTGACTAAGAAAAAGAAAGAGAATGTAATCACTTGAGTTACCATCGCCGGAAACAACGGAAGTAACTACATTGATTATGCTCGTTACCATTGAGGATCAGTTTTAAACTCTTGATGAACAAGAGATCTGGTCACCCAAGGCGTGAACACTGTAAACACTTTTTGTTTTTACACTAAAAAACACGCACAATGTGAATATATACAAGAAAATTACAATTATTTACTCAAACTTACTTTTTAATTAAATCTATTGTGTAAATTATTAATGCGTTAGTTGTGTCTACTAAGCCGATGTTGGTCTTTGTCTGATGCTGTTATTACTTTTTTAAAGCGAAAAGGATTAATTACTTGTAGAGAGGTCTTACCTAGCTGGCCGGCTCCCGACGACTGCCTTTCCTCTGTGGCTGCCGTCTCTTTTATAGCCGGCCATGTTCTTTGTTGTCTTTTGTTGTCGGAGTCTGATTTTGTTCATGTCAGCTGTTGGGGTCTGGTTTCGTTTATGTCAGCTGTTAGGGTGGTTTACATAGCGTGGCTTAAATAATGTTGTTAAATTTTATAATTTTTTTATATAAAAAAAAAATTATAATTTTATAATTTTTATAATTCTTTGCTAAATTATATAATGCAAACAAAAATATATAGTTAAGTATAAAAAATGTATACCAAATGTATATAAAAAGGTATAATTGTTTATGTTTACTTAATAACTAGTATGTAGAGCAAAATTTGGTTGGCCAAATTTTGTTCTTTACACAATTTTAGCTCATTTAGAAGATTAGATAAAGCAAATCTGTTTCGGATACTTCGGAAAAGCTGGAATAGAAGTTCCGAAAAAAAGTTCCTGAAAATAAAGAAGAAAGCATTTTCAATTATTAAAATTCGGGATCTTTTAGCCATCAAGCAAAGCGGCATCCTACATATGTATGAATATAAGAATTTATTTTGGTTGTCTTTGGTAATTAGGTTTGGTGGTCCTGAAAAGGACCGATTTGGTGCTCCTGAAAAGTACCGATTTAGCATATCTCCCGTAATTTAGCATATCTACCGTGCTAATTCGTCCTGTATAGACACTGCAGCAGCTGATGGCACCCCTTTCTCACTGAAGTAGGTATCTGAAGGAACCTCGACTTCCTTGTTTTGTGAAGATTGATTGTCCATACTTGTCTGTAACACATACACATCGTGTGTTGCGCCTTGAACTCTGGCATCTCCGGTTGACCATGTCAAAATCACATATCTGAAACGCAGCAATAAACTTTTGTAGCGTATTACCATCCTGGCATTTAGGCTATAATAACCTTTCCTGTTATAGTAAAGGTGTCTTCCATGCAACTAATCACTCCAGGCAGTCCAAACTTTGCGTAAAACTTTTGCTTCGTTTGACTTTCTTCCTCCTCAGACATTTCAAAGTGGACCCACTTTGAGCATACATGTCGCTCGAATATATCCAAGCATTCTTTAATTATTTGGCTCACCTTTGGCTGCGTCATAGATGCCATATGCTCATTTCCGATAGCCAAATTCATCATTTGTCATTTTCGATTTTTAGGTAGCTACCGGAAGCAAGAAATCGCAAAAAGCTAGATAATTTAATTATCGGCTGAATTGCCGTCTTCCTCGAAACTTGCATCCACGGAGCTACCTCTTCCAAGAGATCCGTAAAGCAGTGCTCGTCCATTTGGAAGTTGCATATAAACCTGCTCATGATAATTCGAAGAATATAATTTGAAATATTTATAGTATAACTTATTATCAGAGAAGATTATTCTAGAATTATCGTGAAGATATTATATAGAAAATCCTGTAGTCATTTTATATATAATTCATCAATTATTGACAGTTTCATAAATAATTTGGTAAATTTAGTAGAATATTACAAACTTACTCCTGCTCCGGCATCTCCAAAACATTAGAATTGTGCCTCAGACGTTTCCTCAGGACAACCATGTTACGAGCTTCGCCTTCGCGACGGCGCTGCTCCCTTAAGCGACCCATAAAAATTGCCAATGCCGTTTTAAATTTTACATATTTTTATTTTGAATTAATAAAAATCAAATAAAATCAATAAAATTCACAAGAAAGACACTTTGTTCGTATTTCGAAAGCAATGCCTTCAAAAAGTTAGCTTTTTTAATGGCGAATTGTTGCCAGACACCATCATAGGGAATTTTCACTAAAATCTTGCACCGAATCTTTGCATTTTTCAAAATTTCCTAGAAAATCCCATAAAATCCCTTAAAATATGTATGTATTTCATATATGGTAACATAGTAACAATGGCAGTAGCTAAACATTTGTTTGTTTTTGTTTTGGCTTACGAAAACGGAACGCAGGCTGACAAAAAAGTTACATTATACGCGTTTTGCTTCGTTTCGTTTTCTAGTGATTTTACATTATCTTACAATAAATGAGAAGAGCTATTGGGGTACGTGTATTATAGTCTCTGACTAGCCTCTTTATTTCGCCCTGATGACTCGCTTTTAAATGACTTAGATCACATTCAACCTCCTTAGTGGAAATGGCTGCTGTTAGACATAACTCCTGAAACTCTTCCTGCAGTTCTGAAATACTCCTATTTTTTAAAAGTTGGACATTTTCGTCAAACTCGCGGGTGCGCGCTACGGGCTCTTTTATTCTAAAAATTGCTCCATCTGAGGAGACTAATATGTTGACGTGTTTAAGGACATCGTTCCCTCCATCGTTCCCTCCATCGTTCCATCACCGAGCATCATGAGAGTGTCATAGCGTACAGCGCTCATATTACTACCAGTGTCTAAAAGGACAGAAAATCTGTATCCGTTAATGACTAGGTCTTTGAATATTCTGTTGCAACTAATCAAAGGTCGTCAAAGTCAACACTATCTTGTTTACTGGTCACTTGCAT
The DNA here is from genome assembly GCA_949752815.1 of Conops quadrifasciatus. Lineage (NCBI taxonomy): Eukaryota > Metazoa > Arthropoda > Insecta > Diptera > Conopidae > Conops > Conops quadrifasciatus. Next base: position 11,667,721 of record OX457081.1, read on the forward strand.
ATTTCCTGTTTCAGGCTTAACTGGAGCGTTTCTTGAATTTGACTTGCATTCAATTGATCTGTGACCCATTTGGTGGCACCTAAAGCATTTGAAATTAACAACGGGGCAATTTTTAGCTAAATGCCCTGGACTGTTGCCCTTGTAGCATTTCTTTTCGTCAGGCTGTGCTGTTTGAATTGAAAATCTCACTGGCTGGGATTGGTTTCCCTACGGATACGATTGTTGTTGTTGTTGATTATTACTGCGAACGTGCTCATAAACCCGGAACCTCTCTTTCAGCTCTTTAATTGTTCTTGCCTGATATAATATTGTTTTGTTTGAACGAGAATCGGGCCCGCCTTCAACGAAATATTCAACTAGGATTTCTTCATCTAGACGGATGGGTTTAGATATTTCCATCAACGTGTATAGATATTCGCTGAACGATTCTGTAGGTCGCTTACGTCGATTTTTTTAAATTCGATGCACTTCTATCGAGAATAACTTTCTTCCAAATTGCTTCATTAAGGCAGCTTTTAATGTGTCCTAGTTATTAACACCTGATTGGCTTCTGATGAAAAGTCGGGCAGCACCTCTTAAAATTTGCTTTGCATATACCAGGTTCTGTAAATTATTCCATCATACTGTAGCAGCGACGTCTTTAAACTCGCCTATCCATTGGTTAATTTCGGACACGGCGTTCCCAGTGAAGTCTATATCCTTTAAACTAAAATATGAATGCGGTAGGTTTTTCCTCTGTGGTGCCCTATGTGGCTCAGCTCTTGCAACATCTGCGTAGTGGGAGTCGTCACTTGATTCGACATGTTGATGTTCTAGGTCATGCGCAGCTAAAAGTCTATTCTGAAGTTGTAACACGTGTTTTGTTTGTTTATTTATATATTTATTTATATCATTATGTAATTCAACTGTACAAGTAAGAGTGAGGTTGTGACGAACCTTTTTGCCGGGGTCAGGCCGTCGGTACGCCAGGGTTCGTACACAGAATACTTTGAACTTGTTTGTAGTCCTTTGACTGGGCTTTTCAGCGAATCACGACTACGTATTTTACAGCAACCGCACTGCGACGCGGGTATGTGGTCAGCCTTAAAAGCACTCCAACCTCGCGCTACTGACTTTCGAGAAAAGTCGAAGTAACCAAAGCTTAAATGACGAGTAATCACGAGTAACCGGGTTTTGTTTTCCACAGCAACCGCACTGCGACGCGGGCACGTGGTTGTCAGCCTTAAAAGCACTCCAACCTCGCGCTTCTGATTTTCGAGAAAAGTCGAAGTAGCAAGAATTTAAATCACAAATAATTTACGAGTAACCGGTTTTGTTTTCTATCGCACTTCGACGCGGGCACGTGGTTGTCAGCCTTAAAAGCACTCTAACCTCGCACTACTGACTTCCGAGAAAGTCGAAGTGACAAGAATTTAAATCACATGAATCCGGGCCAAGTCGGTCTGGGAAATAGCCACGTATATTTTACTTTACAAAAAAAATAATCGGAGCTGGTCACTATGTGACGTTGATTTACGCTTATACTCACCTGTCCGATTTCGACGTTTTCCTTTTTCTGCTTTTTTTTTAAATCCACACACCTCTCCTTATTAGAAAACCCTCCTTAAATCCTATCTCTTCTTATTAGAAAAGGAATTTAGTTTCCGGTTTTAAATTTCGTTATTTCCTTATTTTTCATTTAATTTCACTTACATATTTTACTAACACTTTTGTTTCTTGCATATTTCTTCGTTTGATCCGCACGGAAGTCAGCCAGCCTAAGAGAAAGAGTTGAAAAAGAACAACGAGTCTTTTCCAGCGTCGCATGCTTCTATATCGAAGCTTTACGTTTATCAAAAAGAAGCTTTTCCTTGCTGTTGCAGCTTTCGTTTCGGTCAGTTTTAGGTTATCGGTTACACTAGAGACCAAATCCACGTGTATACACCGTGCGACACTAGGAAGGTATTTGTAATGGCTAGAATTTTTAGTCATTACAAGGTCTTATAAATAATGGTCAACCATCAAAAATATATAAACTCATTATTTAAATTCAGTTAGAAAAATAAAGAAAATAAGATAATTTAGAAATAAGATACTTTGGTTCCAAATGCGGCATGTTATTTATTCGTTTCAATTCAGTGGGCAAAGCATTCCATAAATGTACCGCATGTATGAAAAAGTGGCGAGAAGTGGAAAGATATTTATGCTGTGGGAGTATTAATTGCTCCGACCTGTTTGTTCTAGAAATTCAAATGAAATCAAACAAGAAACTCGGTTCATTTATCTTTATTACTTTATGTAAGAATAGCAAGGTACGGTAATTCAAAAAAGTAGTAAGGGAGCAACCCAGAATTTTATTGGAATAAGGCAAGACTTATTCCATCGACTTTGCCTATGAATGCAATAAATACACCTGGCGCAGCTGTTAAATGCAACTTGCAGCTTTCTTCTAGATATGTAATCTAACTTAGAGAAGAGCTCACAGCCATACAATATTATGGGTAAAATAAAAGATTTAACGAGTGTAAGCTTAACCTCACAAGGACAATATCTTCTAGTAGGCGAAAGTCCACGCATAGCACCATATACTTTTGAAACCATGTGATTGACATGCATTCCCCAAGTAAGTTCACTACTGAAATATACGTCAAGATTTTTAAAACTATGAACAAAGTCTTTTTGTGAGTTATTGAGCAAAAGAGGTAGATTTTCGATTCCTGATTCGATACGATTTAACTTTAATCTATTAGCGACCGAGCATTCAAAAATTTTTGACAACTCTGCATTAATATCACGTGTAGCTGAAATATACGACTTGCGCGGAAAAATGTTGTAGATTTGAAGGTCATCAGCATATGTGTGATAATTACAAGCTTCAAGGCTATTCCCAATTTTATTTATAAAAATTGCAAATAATAATGGTCCAAGAATCGAGTCTTGGGGAACACAAGAAGTGATCTTCAACAATGAGTAATTTCTGTTTCCGAGATTGACAAACTGAAAACGGTCAGCAAGGTACGACGATAATAGTTTACACAAAGTATTATCAAATCCAAATTAAAACTTAAGTTTATGTAATAGTAAACCATGATTTATACTATCAAAAGTTTTTGAAAAATCTAGGAAATCAATCAGGACTATTAATCCCATCATACCGGCATCCAAACCCAACCGTAAGTCCTCAAAAACTCTTATAAGAGCTTTAGTAATGCTGCGATTGGGGGTGACTACTTCCCAATCGGAAACCATGGCGTGCCAATCGACGGCTTCTGAATAATCTCCACGGGGTCGGAGGGTCAGCAACACCACCAGATCCGTTCCAAAGTGGACCGGAGTAAGACTGAGGGTGTGCACGAGGTCGCGAGAAATTTCCGTTATTTCGCAGCCCGAGTCGAATAACGCGCGCTCCTACACAAAACCGTCAGCACTTTGCACGCGCACTAAGGCGGTGTGACGGAGCACGATGGAGCGTTGCATACGGTGAACAATACAGGTGCTGCTGACTGTCATAGGAGGGATGACGGCAGGTGGAGGGGATATCATCCGCCCACGCAATATCGTCGGATAGCCGGGATGGAGCACCATCGTCAATGCGCAAAGCGGCTGAGGAGCAGCGCAATGAGAGTATGGAGCTAATCTCCTCGTTGTCGATCTCCATTGGCGGGTCGGCAGTGAGTTTGAGATCGGCAGTGGGATTGGGATCGGCGGTGAGCTCGGGATTGGCTGTGCGCTCGGGGTTGGCAATGAGCTCGGGATTGGTTGTGGGTGTCGGGTTGACTGAGGGTGTTGGTTCAACTGCAGATGCCGGATTGACGGTTGGTGCTGTGGGTACCGAGTCGTTCGGCAGAGATTTGGACAGCGACGAGACTGTCAGATCTAGCTGGGAGTTGGACAGTTCGTAGTCCGCATCATCGAAATCCCAGTCGAGATCGGATCGAGAGGGATGCTGCAGGAAGAAGGTCCTGTACTCCTGGACGGGGCTGCGTTTAAGCGGAGCCTCTTGTGAACGGGAGGGAGATGAGTTCGGATTCATGTTTGGAAAAAGGATGCAGATTATTTTGAAAACGGAGACCCATCTCAAGTCGTCTGGTTATTGGGGTAACACAAAAAATTTTATTATCGGTCGCGTAATAGTTCCTTTTTCGGTTCGCACGTCGGCGACGCGTGTTCTACCATCAGAACCGAGATAGGTGTGAGAGATACGACCTAATCTCCATAGAGTTGGGGGAAGGTTTTCGTCTCGTACTACTACGAGATCATTGGATTTTAGATTTTGTTGGGGGAACTTCCATTTATTTCGTTTCTGGAGTTCAATGAGGTATTCGTTTTTCCATCGGGAACAAAATTGCTGGCTTTCACCTTTTGCCATCTCAGTTAAGGATCTCAGGCTCTGCGGGCGCCAGAAGGAAGCCGCCGATGAGAAAGTGCCCAGGAGTGATGGGTTGCAGGTCAGAAGGGTCTTCTGACATGCAGTGTAGAGGCCTTGAGTTGAGACAGGCCTCAATTTTATAGGATAGTGGAGAATTCTTCGAAAGTGAAATGCATGTTGCCGACGAATTTGCGAAGTCCAAACCGGTGGCGGCGAGGCGGCGAGGTGGCGAGAGATAGAAATGCGCTCAGGAGGTAGAGCAGCCATGAGTTGACTCTGTAATTGTTTCTTTTGCAGTACGCAAGCTTTGCAATTATGGATTGTGGTTTTAATGAGATTTTTGGCCTTGGGTATCCAATACTGTGTGCGAAGCAGACGCAGCATTAGTTGATTTCCTTCATGTAAACTGATGTCATGGATGAAACTGACCAAAAGTCGTGTGAACATGCAATTATACGGTAGAAGAATGGGGTGGCGTTCGTTGTACGACAACGACGGACAAGAGATTAAACGTCCACCAACTCGCAGAGTTCCATCTTTATACAGGAATGGGTTGAGTGAAAGTATGAAGCTCTTCGAGGATCATTGAGGATCAGTTTTAACTCTTGATAAACAAGAGATCTGTGGCTCGTTTCTGTAACTCTTTTCGATCGCTTTTTTTTATTGGTTTTTTCGATTATACGTCACACTGACGTCATTTCCTATCGTACTGTTTCTGTAAAAAAGCAATCGAAATAGAAAACTATTCTAGTTATCAAAATTTTCGATTGACTTTTGTTTCAATTCCAATGTTATAGAAACGAATCGAAATATGTGTTTCTGTAACTGAATCGAATAGAAAACATTCGACTGACTTTTTCGACTACTTATGAGCAGTGGAAAATCAGTTGAAATTTGAAAATTTCAAGAGAAAAAGTCAAGATATTTGTGCACAAAGGCAAAAAATTTATTTAAAAAAATATAAAGATAATTATAAATGGAAACAGCAAAGGTGAGTAAAATATATTTAATTTAAAAATATAATAAATAAATAAATATACTAAAATTAAAAAAATTTTAGAAATCAAGATCCCATCGCATATCGAAGGCGCAAAAACGGCGGCTGTTGGAACTAATGAAGCAGCACAGAAGGCTGGGAACAGGGCAGTTCCTCTGCAGAAATGCCCGGAAATTTCTAAGTGCCACGTGGGAGACTGTGGCATTAGAGCTAAACTCCCTGGGCGGAGCAAATAAAAGGTCAGACCAATGGAAAAAGGAGGAGAGGTGCAATAAAAGGCACGAATAGATAAAAAATGCCATTAATAAAATATCAATGCAACTTAATACTCAAAACGAGTTACTAAAAAATATATTGGAAGCACTAAAGAAATAAAAACATAAATATTTTATATTTCGTGGATTTTTTATTTTCTCTTTTGTTTAATTTCGAAATAGAAAGAAATTGAAATAACTAAAAAAATTTAAACATAAATATGTATATTTTTCTTGGCTTTAATTTTCTGAGAAATAGTTTCCTACTATTGCGTTTCTTACGCCCCTTCCTTCATTTAAAATTATACTAGAAGAAACCTGCTCCAATCGCTCACGTTCTATTCTTTCATTTAGTTGGATTTCTGGGAGTGGTAAGTTGAATTTCCTTTGAAAATTATAAAGGGTGCACCAAGCATTAATAATGGCACCAGCGAATTCAGGCTTGATGACTAGACCACGTTCTTGAGAGAGGCAGCAACAAATTTTCTTTAAGACGCCATTTAGGCGTTCTATATAGTTTCTGGCTTTACTATGGCAATCATTCTGTTTGCTGCTATTCTCCACAGTCCTGTATGGAGTCATAAGCCATGGCTGTAGCGGATAAGCTGAGTCACCAATCAGCCAACCCTCTCCATTACTACCATAATATGCATTATAAAGCTCAGCGTTAATTCTACTACTTTCCCAAATAAAAGCATCATGCGTGCTTCCTCCATATCGGGCAAAACAGCGCAAGATAACAAATCGTGATCGCAAATTAGTTGGACGTTTTTTGAAAAAAATCCCTTCCTATTGATGTAGGCGTATTCTATATTCATTGATGGCTTTTTTAAGTTTTACATGGGTGCAATCAGTGGCGCCGATTGCACCGGGAAAGCCTGTGGCCGTAAAAAATCTTTAAAAACCAATTAAAAGGATATGAACTATTTTTTAGTCCTCTGTACCGAACCTTCTTTGAATGCTACTCCGAGCTTCAGGTGTGATTGGGAAAGTTATATACTTTGGCATTAAATGAATTTGTAAAATCAAAGTAGTCTTATGGACAATTCGACTAACCATGGTCTTGGATACGGGGCATAAAAAGTCCTTCCCTATATCCCGTAGATAGCTTCCCGTGGCATTAAAGTGTAGTGATATGCAAAGCCGCAAAGTATTGGGAATGAAAGTACTCCTCTTTCCTCTACCCATTAATGGCGAAATTTCATTTAGGAGCTCAATGGTTGCTTCCTTTGAGAATCGGAAGAGTTCCATTAAACGAGCCTCCGGAATTTGCAAGGGATCCGTACAATCCCTCAAACTTCTCCTTTGAATACGGAGCATATTCCTCCGGTCATGTAGAACCGCATGCAAAAGCATTATCATTTCGCTCATCTACATAGTATGTACATGTATTTAATGTTGCACTTATTATGGTACTATTTGCCTTACCTTGCCTGTCTATTTTATCCATTATTATTTTGGCTCTTTTTTAAATAATTATAATAATAACTGACAATAAATTCAATTCCTATCTGTTTTCTTTCTATTAATGTTTCATTTCCAAGGCATGACATTATTTTTTCGAATTCTGTTACAGAAACAGGGAACTTTTCATAATCGAAAACTTTCAATCGAATCGAACTGACGTCACGAGAATCGAAAATATTTTCGATTGAGTTACAGAAAAGAGCCACTGGTCACCCAAGGCGTGAACACTGTAAGTCTCATGGCCGGAGACAACCGAAAGACTCACTTGTTCCGAGCGTGACTCTAATGGCAAATGAAAAGAAGGAGAGGGCAATCACTTGAGTTACCATCGCCGGAAACAACGGAAGTAACCACCGTGATTATGCTCGTTACCGTTGGGGATCAGTTTTTACTCTTGATAAACAAGAGATCTGGTCACCCAAGGCGTGAACACTGTGAGTCTCATGGCCGGAGACAACCGAAAGACTCACTTGTTCCGAGCGTGACTCTAATGGCAAATGAAAAAAAAGAGAAGGCAATCACTTGAGTTACCATCGCCGGAAACAACGGAAGTAACCACCGTGATTATGCTCGTTACCGTTGAGGATCAGTTTTTACTCTTGATAAACAAGAGATCTGGTCACCCAAGGCGTGAACACTGTGAGTCTCATGGCCGGAGATAACCGAAAGATTCACATGTTCCGAGCGTGACTCTAATGACAAATGAAAAGAAAGAGAATGTAATCACTTGAGTTACCATCGCCGGAAACAACGGAAGTAACTACATTGATTATGCTCGTTACCATTGAGGATCAGTTTTAACTCTTGATAAACAAGAGATCTGGTCACCCAAGGCGTGAACACTGTGAGTCTCATGGCCGGGTACAACAGAAAGACTCACTTGTTCCGAGCGTAGCTGGGACGTGACTTTACTGACTAAGAAAAAGAAAGAGAATGTAATCACTTGAGTTACCATCGCCGGAAACAACGGAAGTAACTACATTGATTATGCTCGTTACCATTGAGGATCAGTTTTAACTCTTGATGAACAAGAGATCTGGTCACCCAAGGCGTGAACACTGTGAGTCTCATGGCCGGAGACAACCGAAAGACTCACTTGTTCCGAGCGTAGCTGGAACGAAAAGAAGAAAAGAATTAAGTACTTGTAGAGAGGTCTTACCTAACTGGCCGGTTCCTGACGACTAACTTTCCTCTGTGGCTGCCGTCACTTTTATAGCCGGCCATGTTTGTTGTTTTTTGTTGTCTGATTTTGTTAATGTCAGCTGTTGGGGTCTGGTTTCGTTTATGTCAGCTGTTAGGGTGGTTTACATAGCGTGGCTTAAATAATGTTAAATTTTATAATTATATATTTTTCTTTGCTGAATTTATATAAAAATATAATTAATAAATTATATATATAAATTATATTTATAAAATGAATTATATAAAAATGTATAGTTAAGTATAAAAAAAATATATAACAAATTTATATAAAAAGGTATAATTGTTTATGTTTAGTTAATAACTAGTATGTAGAGCAAAATTTGGTTGGGCAAATTTGTTCTTTTACATTTGTTCTTTACAGTTCTCCCTTTCTTTCGGTGGGGCAATGATAAACAAAAGGTAAGTCGATGAAAAATAATATTTTTTTAGGGTAGAATATTTCAAGGTACAAAGGTAAGTTTTTTTTTTTTAACGTTCATTATATATACATATATATTATTTTTTTTTTCTTTTTTTTTTAGGTAAGTATTATTTTTAACAAAATATTGTATGTTTTGAAAATAAAAATTTTAACTCCAATCCAGGTAAGTAAATGTAAATAAGAAATAAGGTAAGTTTTAGTTAAGTATTATTTTTAAAAAAATATTGTATATTTTGAAAATAAAAACTATAACTCCAATCCATGTACGTAAATGTAAATAAGGTAAGTTTTTTAGATAAGTTATTATAATACTGCTAAGTTGAAAGTTTAGAATATTCTTCCCAGTTGAAGGGGTCGCCCAATAATTTCTTCAGCCCGGCGTGGAACGCCGTTGGGCTCAGTGAAAGGTGCCGTTCAAGGCACTCTTCTTTAAAAAGGACTTTGCCGTTATAAGGCAAAAGAATTTGGAAGCCGGTTGGTTTGGCTGTTGAATAAATTCTGTCTTTATTCTGGATCGCTCGGGTTTTTATATCCGAGCTGATCCCGTTCTTTTCCTTATAGTAGCGTAAAATAATTTTACATATATATATTTGTGTTATTCTTACTAAAGCATTTTCTTACTATTTTACTTTCACTCAAAAATTTCTTTAAAATATTTTCGAAAAGTTTACATTAATTTTGAGCACTTTTTTATTATTTATCCAATTTCAAGATTGGCTTCAAAAATTGGGCGGACCAAATATGTAATGTAAATGCTCTGCTGCAGCGCAGTAGCTAGCGTAAACGAAAGTATTGATTCTGTGTTAAGCGTTGGTGGCTGGTCGGTGCTGGATGATTGTGGTACGTATTCCATGCTAGGTTATCTACTGTCTTGTTTGCCTCACGCACTATTCTTTCGTGTTGTGCTAATATATGTCCGTCTAATTTGTTTTTCTCAATACTGGCCTCGCAGATGAAACAGCGTGACAGAGGCATGTATCTTCTTAAAAAAAAATTTACGGATGTAGGATCTACGAAATTGGCAGGATCGCCATATTATAATACTGCTAAGTTGAAAATTTAGAATATTCTTCCCAGTTGAAGGGGTCGCCCTATAATTTCTTCAGCCCGGCGTGGAACGCCGTTGGGCTCAGTCAAAGGTGCCGTTCAAGGCACTCTTCTTTAAAAAGGACTTTGCCGTTATAAGGCAAAAGAATTTGGAAGCCGGTTGGTTTGGCTGTTAAATAAATTCTGTCTTTATTCTGGATCGCTCGGGTTTTTATATCCGAGCTGATCCCGTTCTTTTCCTTAGAGTAAGCGTAAAATAATTTTACATGTATATATTTGTGTTATTCTTACTAAAGCATTTTCTTACCATTTCACTTTCACTCAAAAATTTCTTTAAAATATTTTCGAAAAGTTTACATTAATTTTGAGCACTTTTTTATTATTTATCCAATTTCAAGATTGGCTTCAAAAATTGGGCGGACCAAATATGTAATGTAAATGCTCTGCTGCAGCGCAGTAGCTAGCGTAAACGAAAGTATTGATTCTGTGTTAAGCGTGCTTGAAAGTGCAAGTGCAGCAAAAATATGTATTGACTGTGTTAAAAGGAAATGTGTACAGGGGCGGATTGTGTGTATGAGGGTACACTACAAAGTATTATTTTTAACCAAAATATTGTATGTATTTTTTTTTTTCTTTTTAATCTTGGAGTACCTGCATAATTTTGCTGTTGTTCTTGCGTATGTTGTATTGGAACATCAAGCCTTCGTGGATTCGTTTGAGACGTCTTTTCTTGTTTTCTGTTTTGGATCCGAGTTCGTATCTCATTTGGGTTATTAATTGGCTTGTAAGGCTGTGTCCTGGTATCATAATTATCGTGGTATTATCAGGTATTCTTACCGGTGATAAGCCGCTTTCAGGCTGTGTTGTGTTCTGTGGCGAGAGACTTCTAGCGAATACTTTGGTATTGCTTTCGACGTCCCCGAAGTTTAAATAGCTCCGCTGTCAAATTCGCCATATTGCTCTCTGCTGATAAATCGCTCGTAATTGAATTTGCTAATCGTTTTGTTTTTGTGCCACTTCGCAACTCCAGGATTTCACAATTAGGCTTTTGCTTTGGGCGCCAATTTTTAGCGGATCTTTATTATTTTTTTTAAAATAATGTAAATGTTTGTAAAATTAACATGTAGATGATCAAATGGTACGTAATTCGTAGTAGTACTATTGTTATTAATAGTTGTGTTGAATTCTAATTGTGTTGAGTTCCGGGTAAAGAAAAGATTAAACCAAAGTTAAGTCTGCCTCGTATTTTAGGTTTTTAGGAAATGAAAGAAAATATGCTCGGGTATGGACGGCAAACCATCGCCTGCCACGTATCATACCCGAAAGCACTTTGCGGCTCCTACACTTTGCGGCTACATTGCGGCTCCTACAATTTTCTTTTAATTCAATTGCAAACTCTTTTTTAAAACAACCTATCCAAGTGAAAAGTTCTTTAAATTGTGCTCTTAAATTTTCTTTTGAAGCAATCTCAATCAAATTAATTCTTTTAATTAAGCCAAATTTAACACATGAATCAAGACCTAAAATGGGAATTGAATTTGGATCTCTAATAATGAAAAATTGTACTTTATTTCACACAGTAAGTACGCAACACCTAAATATTTTATTTCCTTTCCGTTAAACGCAATTAAATTTTCAAAACTATTTTTTATTTTAACATCATCAAGATTTTTCAAAATATCAAAGGGCAAAACATTAGCCATGCTCCTGTATCTAATTTACATTTAACAAATTTTTCTTGAATTTTAATTGTTTCATACCCTGATTTAGAAAAATTTTCGTTCGTAATAGAATCTAAATATAAACTCAAAGTATCACTGTCCACTTTAACTTCTCTAATTATTTTCTTTTTGCATATAACCGACAAATCATTTTTACCGTTACAATTGGTACATATCTTGCCATATGCTGAACACTTTCCTCTCACGTGAGATTTACCGCAATATCAACATTTTGCATTTTTTAAATTCTTAATTTTGTTTCTTTTTCAATACATTTGTTGTTATCGTTGTTATTTTCAAATACCGGTTACCCTTATACATATGCGATGTGGCTCCTGAATAAAAAAACCAATCATCATCGCGGGTTTCTTTAGCCGCTAATGATGAAAACATTGTTTTCTGTTTTCTACAATTTAATTTTGTGTTTATGTATTTTATATTTTTATTATTAGGACAATTTGCTTTAATATGTCCAAACTCTTGACAGCCAAAACATCTGGGGCCTTTTTTTATTGGTTTTCGATTAAATGACTTACTTGGTTTCCCGATAAGTGCAATAAATTGGTCCGGAACAGCTTGCATCCATCGACGTACACTCTTCCATTCTTCAAGTTGTAATCAGCTTCCTCAAAAGACTTACTTTTCGTGTGAGACCGGAATCTTGAAATGCCCGTTCCAGATTTGTCTACATGCCCATCGCTGTTACCGCACCCTGAATATGTACATAAAGCATGGAGTCCATAAGCAAGACTAGTTTTGAACGTGCAATGATGTTTTTCTTCGCATCTGTTACCACACATTTCCATAGATGTTCCATTTGTAAGTACGCTTCTACCGCAAACTTCCATTGGTCCCAATTTTCACGTCCTCTCAAGCGCTCAATTTGTGATAAGTTTGATACCGACATCGCAATTAAATTTCGTAATTACAAATAATCACAATTACATTAAATATTAATTTTTAAAATAAGGCAGATTCTGTTATGGGCCCATAACCTGTTATATTGAAGATTAGAACCAGAATGATGAACAATTTTATTTTCACTACGATATTATTTGATATGATATAACGATAGAACAAGATATGATTCTATATGATGTTACTAGAAATAGACCAGAGTCTATGTTATATTGGTTGTGGATTTGGTCTGAAACTTAGATACTTTAGCACAAATGAGATCAAGAGCTTCTTTAATTTCATTACAACTGGTTTTGTGATATATACACAGAGCCAAAACACCACATAAAATAGAAGAAGAACAATCAGATTTCTCTATGCTTTTCATCCAAGAAGGATGCCTTATTAAAACCATAGAGAAAATCTGAATAAAATTTAAAAAGACGGTCATATTAAAATAGCAATTCAATAAGAAAATCTTATTGTAATCCTTTAATAAGAGATATCTTATTAAAATACAAATTAAAAAAGAAAATCTTATTATTTTTCTAGTCTTATTGAGATGAAAATAATTATTAATGTTTTCATTTTATAAAATCTTTTCATTTTATATATATATACATATATATATGTAAAAAATATATATATATTATATTATATTTATAAATATATATATAAATATTATATTATTATTACTATATTTATATTTATATATATGTATATAGGTATTACATTATTAGTACAAATTTATATTACACAATTGTAATAAAAGAATTGACTCCATAAGTTTGCAGCAGCGTAAGATTTAATCTGTTTGTCCAATTTCGTCCAAATCGACAAATCGAGCAGCATATAACCAATATATCTGTATTGTCACTAAACATATTTTCACCTGGATTAATATTAGTATTGTATTTTATTATATTTTTATTTTATTTTATTTTATTTTTATTTTATTATATTTTATTTTATTAATATACATATTGTAATTTTCTGGCACAGAAGTAACGGCACGTTCGATATACGATAGTGAACTGAAAATCAAATTCAGTAAACTGAAAAACGAATGAGTGCCGAAAAAAGATGTGAAGTTCGGCTTCCTTGTTAGTTTTAATAACGTATTCTTATAAATAATATTACATAAGAAGTTTTTCTTATTAAAAGAAGTAAACAATAAGAATTTTTCATACTTTCATACAAACAGACGGATTGATTTCATGATTTACAGGGTTGAAAAATATGAATTTCTTATTAAAATCACGATTTAATCAGATTAACTTTTTGTTTGAAGACAATAAGATTTTCTTTATAAAATTAATAAGATTTCTCTATGCAAAAAGCATATTATATGTACGTTTTAATAAGATTTTATAGTAAAATCGCTCAATAAGTAGATCTTATTATTTTTATGTGGTACTATTTTTTTCTGTGTACCTCTAATTAATAGAGATCGTTGTTTGAGTTCAGGTGGAGTGAACGAGTACGATGGAATGTTATTTTCTTTTAAAAATTTCTTTATACTGGTGTGGAAATCTAGGTTTTTGGCAAATAAGTTTGCTTTTAGAGTTGGATTTGTTTATTACTTTATCATTTAAGTTTGGGTATGTTGTGTTAAGTTGTTTGGCTAACGATTTAATGTCAACATTAAATAAAAATATTGAAGGGCAGAATTTCGGTTTGCTGCTGGGGTCTCCGCGACTGTGTGACGGGTTGATGTTGGTTGATGTTGGTACCACTTTATCCAACTATAAGTGGTATCACTATAACTCACTATATAAATAACCTTACAACATATAGCAGCTCTGGCATTTAGTTTCTGTAATGCGCTAAGCTCTACACAAATTAATTTCTGACTTGCGCAGACTCGCGCAACAGTGACGAGTAGATCGCTGCCTTCGATTTTCGCTGTAGCACATATGGCATCCGCCTTTATGGCGTAACCGCCCGCTCTCATCATATTCTTCACGGCTATCAGGAATAAACTCCCCATTATCTGCATCTTTTCTGATCTACTTTCCCAAAATCGCAATCGCCTAACTGTCCTGTGTCCTTTTTCTTATTGCTGGAATGCAAAGTTTCTCATCGAGACATTGAAGATCAATGCGTCGTCCACTCTGTCTTATGAATACAGAGCTTGCTGAGTTGGCCAGTTAAAGCTATATAAAGAAGTTGTCAGTTGTTACATTACGATGAAAATATTCTTGCCTCTCCTCATATGAAAGCCTAAAGAAATATAATACGGGTTACAATTATTGTCCAAATAAAAAAATATTTTTATAATATATAAAAAGTTTTATATTTTTTTAATGAGCTACGACTCTATCCAGAAAATGGAGCCTCGGACAAACCATAAACGGTTACAAACGCCATCGGAACGAATTATCACAGAAATTATAATTATCCTAAGTGTAAAAATTGCAGTGAACTGGGTTTTTAGTAAATTAAAAAAACGGTGGGGAATTTTTAAATATAAAAAACTATTTGACATCATTTTATCACAACTAAAAAAAGGCTTCAGCTTTTTATTTGCATTTTTCGCGCTCTTTTTTGTTCGATTTCACCATATGACGTTTCCTCGACTGATCTTTCTTTCGAAAAGTGAGAAATTCTTTAAATTTCCCCATAACCTCGATAGTAGGGTTAATGTGCTTAATGAGCCCGGAGCCGTAGCGGACATGAAATATATTTTTTTAGGGCACATGTCCGCGGACCTAATAAATTTCTTTGCCCTTCCAATTTCATTGTGTCCGTTCTTTTTCTTTTATGGCACCATTCTGCGGAACACAAGGCAAAGCGCAAAGTGTCATAGGTTTATGCACTGAAGCTAACACAAAAACCTACATATTGATGATTGTGTTTTGACACATGAAGAATGTCCAGAATACAACAGTAAAAGTTTACCTTAAGTAGTATTAATAGTATTATCTTTATTTAAATAAAGAGTACAAAGTCTGCAGTATTACACTAATAGATAACAAATAATAATATCTATTAGAACGAAAAACAAGTTCATTTGTACTGTTCTATAAATTTCCAGTTTAATTTTTAAGTATTTCAACATTAAATATCAAATAACGTTTTACACAAGCAGAAGTTTTTAAAATTGTCTTTGAAATAGTTGTAAAAATTCAAACCGTTTAAAAACATTAAAAGCAGAGCTTCCTTTCTTTACGAACGCTTGAGCATTCTTCAACTCTAATATAAACAGGTCGCAATAGGTTCCCTACAAAAAATTGGGCTAGCCACAACACTAGTACAATGGCTATCCACTGAATGGACAGCACTAGCCACGCTTTGTCCACTTCCAATATAAAAAAACTGTCCATTTTAACACAGGCCTGTCCTACGAGCGAGACAATTGACCATATACTGCATTACAATGGGCTATCCATATGGCTGACCAGTTGTGACTATCCATATGGCTAACCAGTTGTAGCTATACATATGGCTGTCCAGATGTGGCTATATATATGGGTAACCAGTTGTGGCTATCCATATGGCAAACCAGTTGTGGCTATATATAAGGCTAACCAGTTGTGGCTATATATATATGGTTGACCAGTTTTTTCTGTCCATATGGATATTTTTTTTGCAGTATATCTGTGGTCACAAACAATAATCGCCTAACAAACAAACAAACAATTGAAGTACAATATTAATTTTATAATTTTATAAGTATTAATTTTATTAATTTTATTTTAAAATTCTATATATCTATCTATCTTCAGTAGACTTCTTTTTTAAAGCAACAGACCGAACGTGTCTCCTCTTCACGAGCCGTAAAGATTCTCGTAGAGCCAATTCGACATTCGGCTTTGTTTCCGATATTACAGCTGAAATGAAAATAGATATAGTTAATAGTTATCGAGTAATTGGAATATTATTAATACAATGAATAATTTAAACTAATTATTAATTACTTAATTAAACTTATAGATACATATGTGCATACCTCTCAAGGCGTCGAAAAAGTTTTGGAATTCTTTTAGGCAAATTTTACCATGAACTCCCTCCAGATTAAGGGCAACGCAAAGCTCCCTACTTAATATATACTCTATATTTTTATTAAGGTCCCCAGCGATAAGAAATTTCAAGGCAGCCATCTGAAAAATAAATATCTGCTATTATATTTTATGAAAAAAACAACATTGTCATACATACGTATGCGTCTTTATTTTCTTCGCAAATCTTTAAATTTATTTGCGTTAAGTGTTCCTCACTGGTTAAGGGAAATAGGGACACGACGGAAGCCTTTTCTGTCTCTCTGCCAACTAGCTTTTGGGTTAGTACTCCTTGCTTGACAATCATTGAACTTATTTTGTCAATCTTATCGCTTAAGTTCGAAACGACATCTTCAAATTCAAAATTTTTTTAACTATTATCATTATAATTATTATTTTTAACTAATAATGTATTATATAAAACTATAATTTAGAAGAAATCATTTATAATTAATAAATTTACATAGACAAAAGTCTATTATAAAGGCAATTCAAACGGTGCGGTAATTATACCTAAATAATTACCTGTTAGCTTCTCAATCTGTTGCTTCAATAGTCTGCATAAGGAACAAACCTGTGTTTCCTTTACATTGCCTTCTTTCCCTTAAGAAAATAAAATTATATATTATTTATATATTTTGTTTATGTATCAATTTTGCGGATGCAAAAGTACTTACGGGATTTAAAACAAGTTCCTGTATTAAAGGAAACTCTTTTTAGTTTTCTTGGAGGATATTCTTCTTCGCTGTCGGTCTCCATCTATTTTTATTTATTTTATTTATAAAAATTGATTTTTTCACTCATTCAGTAAAAACTAATTAGTTTTCAAAAATATTATAATATATAATTATTTAATATTATGTGGTGTGTACGGTGCACAACCCTTTGTTTTGGTTCATCTATAATTTATTCAAAAATGAAATATCCTATAATGTATCATCCTTGTCAGAATCTGATTCTGTCAAAGGCAGAGTACATTACCTTTTTATTGAAAGGCGGTTAGGTTCCGCCGATAAATGAGGCGAGCTGCCCAGCAAAACAAGAATAACCGAGTCGCACACACTATTGCATTATTTTCAAGAATCACTAACACGGTCTCACTATTTTTTGACAATGGTGGCTGAGTGGGAAAGAAATGCCAATATTAACGTGGCTGAAATGGATTTTTTCTCATTCTGCCATTACTAGTGCCAGAAAAGCAGCGCAGAAAAAAATCAACGTGAACAAGGAAAGTTGTGTTTGAAGTGTTATTTCCAAAAATTAACAAAAAAGATACAAACATTAAACAAAATATTTTTATTTTCAGCTTGTTAGATGTTCTGAAACATTTCCATTTGTTCTGAAGATTTCCTGAAGAAATCCAACTACATGAAACCACACAGTTCCTGCTCTATTTTGGAATACAAATATAATTGGAATACAAAGTACATACTTCAACATTAAATGTAATTTAATTTTGTGATTTTACCATTTGTGATATCATATTAATTAATAATTTCATTTTTATTTAAACCATTTCTTTAATTTCTTTACAAAGAACATTAATAAAAACATGATATTTACCATAACTTGCATTTTATTAGTTAAAAATTGGAAACGGTATCGCAACCTGGTATTTTACCGGTTAATTAACTGGTAGCGCTACCAGAGTGCGAATGGTGCGAAAGAGCGCACTATACGTTTAAGCATATGGATTTGTTGTATAGGAAAGAAAGGGATACACGATCACACGTACACAAAAGTTTCTGGTACTTTTTTCCCGATGCTCTTAAGAAAATAATAGAAACTTTAACCGAAACTTCGGGTAGCGCTACCAGGCAAATAACCGGTGAATTACCAGGTAGCAGTCTTGCAGGGTGAGGTCGCCGAATTAAGTGTAGTTTTTAGGAAAAAGGCAAGTTAGTTGCCGATTTATTTTCCAAGAGACAAACTCAATGATAGAAGTTTTGAATCTGAATTTATTCTGTAAATCTACTTGCTTATATATAAAATTCTTAGTCTAAATTCGAAAAATCTTCATGGCTTCGACAACGCTGATTGGTTGTTTCCTGATTGGTTATTGCCAAAAATACAAAATCAATTACACTTATTTACTAATTTTGTTATTTACTTATTTTTTGTTTCTTTCTTTATTTCTCGGCCTTGCACTTGGTCTTTGACTCTAACAGAGTCAACGAACACAAAGTGCATCGTATGCAGATTTGTTGTAGCGATACAACAAACACACAGCGGACGGTCATCACGCTGGAAAATGCTCGTATTACATTTTCGTGTGAGCGACCGCTAGCCAAAGAATAAAAAGAGAAGTTGTTTTGTTTTTGAAGATACTTAAGTGGTTACCTTGAAATGGTAATAAAAAAAGGATGACAAGGGTAGGTGTGAAGAATGAGGGTAAAGCGTGTGTGTGGCACGCACTACAATTACTTAATAATTTTCTTAATATTTATTATTTTTAATTATTATTTTATTATGTTTTATTTTTAACTTAATTCTTTTTAATAGTTTACTTTTTTAATTAATATTTTGTTTTGATTACTATGAAACTTTGGTGTGTAGTATTGGTAAAAATAAAAGATTTTTGTTATACGGAATGACTAACGCTTTTGCTTCAATATCATTAATTTGAAAAACTTCTTCCCTATCTGAACCAATTTTGTCAACTATGCAAATTCCTAACGCTGAATATGAATCTAGAGGTTCGGTAAAGAAACTTGTAGGGTTTAAAAATCTCCTTCCGACTACGTACCCGTCATCAACATAACGAAATGATTCTATTTTAAATGGAATATAAGGTTTTATTATACAACAGTTGTTTGGAGCTTTTGTGCTTAAAAAAATATTATTAGAATATAAACTTTTAATTTTAAAGTTTTTGGTTTTAAATCCTAGCATATTTGTTTTAATTGTAAATGCTGAAGTTTCGTTAGCATTGTACATTTGTGCGAGGAATTGCGTCGGCTTTCGAACATTCTTTTTAATCTTTTGTAAAAAATACTCGAAAACGTATCCTGAGAAATTCCCAAGTACACCAAATTCCCGTACATTTTGGGACAAATGCAATAAGCTATGGACGTTATACGTTATGCTGTTAGGACCGAAAACAGACCCGAAATTTTCCACAAATAACTTAATCATTCTCTCTGCAGTGTCAATGTTATTAATGGCATGCTTTGGACATGACAGTATTCTGCAAGCACAGTGAAGTAAGAGAAATTCATAATATAAGTCATCGTGAACTCTTCCTTTGAGGACAAGAATTCCTGTATACAATAAAAACTGTCTGAACTCGGTAGCTTTCCAATTGCATAGTTCAGAAAGACTACGAGGTAATCTCACAAATTCTTTAGGAATATACGTTTTTATGTTTTCCAGGTGATCCGATATCCTATCGATTTCTTCCGATCTCATTTTAAAAGCTATTTTGCAAAATTTTTGTCAGCATCTTTTTGGTAACACCGAGATCAAGAAGATGCATTGAGTCGAAAGGTACTTGACTTATCATACGTAGTCCCACTTTTTCGAGTGGCGACTCCATATGCAGATATGAAATCTGATGATGATGAATATATTTTCTTTGTGAAAAATCGTTGTCGCTAATTAAAACCCAATCGTTGTGGCATATGTGAGCACATTGTTTAATTTTTTTGCTACCTGCGTACATTTAGGGCAACCGTGGGACGACGTATGGTAGGGAATACCACACACAAATGCTTTGGCGGGAGCATCACAAATTAAGGCTCTAAGTTTTATATTAATTGTCTTACTTCTTATTTTTATACCCATTTTCTGTAAAATTTTAAGTTCGCCAATAAAGGGTTCTAAAAATTCGTTGGCATCAGTTGGCTTATTTTTCCCTTCAAATATTCCTACCGGCATCACCGATATATTCTTTATATTTACAATATGCATCAAAATTGGCCAAAGCTGCTTTTTAGAACTTTTGAAAAGAGGCAGTCCGTCAACATTGATATCAATGACTATTTCGTCATACTTTACAATAATTTCTTAAATTTTTTTAAGCTGATTTTGAATACCAAAATTAACATATTCTCCCGGATGAACCTGTATAGTCGATAGCTTTTGCTCAGGTTGCTGTATCAATGTTGACAGACTCTTTGGCAAATTTAAACCTTCATCTCTTAAGATACCTAAAAGTTCCCTGAAAGCACTGTGGGAAATTTTGTTCCTCAAAAACCAATTTGTAAGCTTCTCACTCAACTTGGTGACCTTGTCAACTAAAGGACGGGAATTTTCAAATAAAACTGGGACTTCTTCATCTAGAGCAGGGACTTCGATTTCTTCAAACAGTTCAGAATTCTGCTTTCGAACCAAAGAGTCACAAAGACTCAAATTCCTTTTTCCACATCCTTCTGATATTTCTTTTACTAAACCCTCCCTGCATTTTTTTAATATTATTGGGTTTTTACTACCGACTATTTTCCTACCAAACTATTTTACTTTTTTGAAAAATACTCACTTTTTATTTTATAGTTTTGTTTTAATTTATTAACAAATTTTTAGATTTTAAATTTGCGAGATTTATGTTCTTCGCTGTTTTTACACAATTTTTCACGACTTGTATGAAACTTCGTTTCTGTTTTAATTTATTTATAATTCAATTTGAATGATAATAAACAAATTTTTGTTTGCGATGTGGTCATGGCAACAAAAATTAGAAACGTTTTTCATAGAAATCATTTTCATTTCTAAAGTGACCAAATCATGCATTACATTGGACCACCCATATGGCTAGTACCATGTAGTCAATTGACCCAAAATTTTTTGTAGGGTTTTGACAGATTCAGCGAACCCACTACATTCTCACAAAATTAAGTTTGTGTCAAGTCCGGACACATCGGACACATTAAAGAAAATTTCTCGGAGTGGTAGGAAGCATGTCTGACACCGGACATACATATGTCCGGGACACATTAAGCAAAACTAAAAATTAAACTAATTTTGTATGGAAACACTTGCCGCCTGATCGGTATTCAAAAGTCTAAACCAAAAACCATTTTATGGAAACACCATATAAAATATACTACTAATACATTTTCCGTTTAAAATCTGAAATTTTCATTTGTAACTCAGAAAATTTAGTTTAAATTCAGAAAATCTCTGAATTACAATTGAAAATTTTTTAAATACAATGGGCAAACGTATAGAATTTTTTTTTCTAAAATGAACAAGTTTGAATTGTTAATTTGAACGGTTCAGAAAACATTAATTTCTTATAGCAATAGAGTTACTTACTTGCTTTTTATACATTGTTAAAAAAAGACGAATGAACTTATTAATGTATAATTTTTTATTTTTTAACTAATGTTTTAAAAAAAATATTGTATTTTATCATGCAGTTATTTTTAATAAGACACATTATATTTACAAAAAATTCTTATGTTTTAATGCACAATATATTTGTAATACCATATAAGACATAAATTAATGTTTTCAGTAACAAAAGAAGAAATTGTACTTATCGTAAATAAAAGCGAAATGATATTAATAGTAATCAATTAAAAGAATACAGAAAAAACATAATGCGTTTTATTTTGTTTGGAATATTTATCTAAAACAGTAACTACTATAGTTATTTTGAAGGTATGTATGTATTTCTTCAGTTATGTTTCGAAATGTTTGTATATTGCTGTGACATATGACATCACTTGCGTCCAATCAGGTCTCTCAATCTGGCACATGTCACTAATGTTCTGTTCAGAGAGATACAAAGAAATTGATTTTAATTAAGCTCTTATATCAAATACAATTGTTGATATTTTGCAGAAGGTAGAGATCGATCTTACGAAAAATATGCGAAGGGCTCTGATACCAGTATAATTAAATGGCTTTGAAGAAATAAGAAATTATTTAGATAATAAAATTTTAAATAAATCTTCGTGTGACTGGCTCAAGAAATATACCCCAATTTTCTGTGGGATGACAATGCCTCTTACATAGAATTTGGAAAATATCTTGTTATCCGGTATATCAATATATATTATCATTTTGTATAACACGGCACTCTTATAACGCGGTTGATGAAATTGAGACAACCGTCATACGAAATGGACGGTTTCATTAAACGCGTTTTCTAATTTTTGAAACGTTATTAAGGACGAACAGACAGATATGGCTAAACAGGCATCAACTTTGACGCCTTAATGTTTACTGATTTAAGTTAATTTATTGAAGTTTCGTAGAACGTTATCGAGAATTGCAGAATTCTCTTCTAACCATAAAAGATTTTTGGTTTTCACAGCCGTAGCCAACAAAACTTTAAATTTATTGAGGCCACAAACGGCTGTTACCTATAAACAAATTATAGGACGGACGTTACCGCTGTGATAAACCATTTTAAATATTGTTTCACAATGTATTCGCACACTTAATATAATGATATAAATTTCTAACTGTGACTTTGAAAGAAACAATAAATAGGTGCACCTAAAGACGCATAATAATGATCTCACCAGAGTAGTTGGTATTCCGACAGACTCTGCTGCTGCGAATGCTAGAGCAAAATTACGACGTTTGTTTGTTGGACTAAGCGTGTCATAAGGAATGCGATCCGGCAGGTAGGAATCTAAAATTGCACAGAAGGCGAGACCGTCATTCCACGAAGAGCTGAAATTGGTAATGTCTATGTTGCGGTAGCCCACGGTCTTATTTTGACACCACTTCAGGAGGGCGTTGCGCTTGGAGCCACCGTTCTTCGCCAGCATATTCAATGGATCCTTGCGTTCACCTGTCGAAAACACATACGCGTTGTAAACATATTCAAGACATAACTCTCCCACTTACCGCTAACTAATGACTTTGAGACGTTATTAATGCTAGGAAAATAGTTGTTCGAAACAATGGATTGTTGTTGCTGCTGCTCCCGTAGGGGACCTTTGGTTGTTGGGGATGTCACCGTGCCTCCAGGAACACGCACCTGCAACCAAACAGAATAAATACAGTGTACGTTCGAGGTAGAAAGAGTTGGGCGAGCGCTGAATTGCACAATTTGAACGTACGTTGTCAGTCCATTCGTTTGGAATGTTCGTTGTCGCGGGTAAAATATTTGGTGTTGTGTTATCAGGTGTGCCACTGTTCAAGCTCGAGGAGGAACTGTAGTGTGACTCGATTTCCTCAGTCTTCGGCTATAGGAAGAAGTATTTTTATCACCATAAATCCTCTCAGACCTCTAACATTGCACAATAAAAGATCGAAATTCTGAGAAAATTTAATTAACAAGATCTAAGCTACTAAACAACTCTTCACCAAGAAAAGTCCTAGAACAATTTTAAAGAGAGAGTGGAAGAAGAGTCCTCTCACAGAAGAATGACGATAATAGAATAATTCTCTTGATTCAAAGAAATCCTACTGCAAACTTTTTCGAAGGCATACAATATACGGTGCGAGAGGTACTTCTCGTCGGTTTGCCAAACAATGCTTACTTGTTTGTTATTTTCGATGGTCTCGATCAGACTTTTTACGGAAAGCCGCGAATCCTGTTTGGTTAAGCTGGTAATTTTGCTTCGGCGCGACGCCATCTCTTGCTGCACGGTGGATAAAACCGATTGCTGTGTTTCATTCTGCTGCATTTCTGTGTGATGAATAAAAGAAGATTAGAACGGATGAGTGCGTTTGAAAGAAAACAGCATATGATACTAACGTTGTTTGGCTAATTTTTCAATTTGTTGCTCAAGTAGCCGAATCTTTTCCTTTTGTGTCTTATTGTCCAGAACTAGTTGTTCGCGCGCACTTAAAGCTTCAGTCTTAAAATCGTTGGCAACACGTACAGTCATCAGTAGATCCGATTGGAACTGTTGCCACTCCTCAGCCTGCGAAATGTTGTTAACGATTAATGTTTGTGGATAAAGTTCGAGGGCTTTTCATCAATCAAATTTGTCACTTGTCACTTGCCTCTTGTTTTCTCAGTTGCATCTCTTTGTCCAGCTGCTCTTCCTTTGCCATGAGCTTTCGTTCAAGATCGCCCACGTGCTTTTGGGTTTCCGTGAGCAAATGCTGAAGTTGAGCCTTATCCTCCAGATGACATTTACACTGAACCTGCGAGAGAATAATATCTCAGTTCGACAATCTCATACATGCCGTACTACAGACACAATGGCAGACTGAAGGGTCACTAGCTCACCTGCAGTTCAGCTGTGCTATCCAACAGTTGCTGATATTCTCCGGAAATCTTGTCTTTTTCCTGTTGCAGCGTCTCGTTCTGATACTGTAAGTTCGACACTGCACATTTCGCGTTGTTTTTAGCCACTTTGCATTCCTCGGCCATAGCTGACAGTTGGTCCCTGAGCTTTGCGATCTCTGCCTGACTGCGCGAGCATTGGTCCTGCAAAGCTGCGGCACGCTCTTCCAACGCGTCTTTTTCTTTGCGGGCAGCGTCCAGCACATCTGAGAGGTCAGTTTTATCGCCACGCGCCAAATCTTGTTCCAATTCCTCGACTTTGGCGCGAGCGTTGTCCAACAACGTGGTCAGGCGCTTGATTTCGATTGTGTGCTGAGAGGCTTCTTCTTTGGCCAGCAACAAGGCCGCCTCAATTTGCTTGCGTTCAGCGTTAGCCGCATCGACTGTGCAGTCAAGCAGGGACAGCCGTTCGCGCAAGCGCGCGTTCTCCTGACTGGATGTTTCCGAGGTTTGTCGCAGCTCTTGCATTTCCGAGCTAAGCTCCTCCTGTTTGAGCAGTATGGCCTCACGCTCCTCCTGGGAGGTTTTTATCAAATCGAGCAGCTTTTTCTCACGCTCCGAAGTTCCGATTTCTGCTTGTTTGGCGTCGCGCAGCAGCAGGTCCTGCAGCGTATTGATCTGAGTCCTCGTCTCGTTGAGTTTCTCCGTCTGGCGACAGAGCGATTGGAAGAGGACGTCTTTTTCCTCCGAGAGCCGTTCGTTTTCCGTCTGAGTTTCGCTGAGCTGCGTCTGCAAGTCGGCGAGTTCTTGAAGTGTGGCCTGCAGCTCCTCATTCGTGGAGTAATGCGTCTCCTCCATTTGTATGATTTTGTCTTGCAGGCAAGCTACAGAAATCTCACTGGACGAGGAGTTCTTGTCCCAATCCGGAGTGCCGCACGGAGTGCCATCTTGCTCAGAGCTCTGCTCGGATGGGATCAATTGAAAATACTATGAAAACTATTACGTGTTTTTCGTTGTCAGTTGAAAACTTACACTCGGTAACGCTATCGAGGCTGGCGCAGAACTGTGCAAACGCTGCGAGTCTTGGATGATCTGGTGCTTCTCGGCATCTGAGAGGGGCGAACTAACAACGTCGCGAAGTCGGCTGCGCAGAGATTCGTTTTCATACTTTAGATTCGTTATTTCCAGATTGTTTTTGTCTTGGAGGCTCTGAAATTTGAGGAAAAGCAAACGGAAAACGCTGTGATAACTAGACGGCGGAATGATTGTTGTCGATCGGTTGTCATGAGTTCTGATGGATTGCGGTACACTGTCTACAGAGGCAGTAAAAGGAACACACAAACTACGATGCTGTTGTTGTGTAATTGTGTAATTGCGGTTTCACGTTTGAATGCGTTTTACAAACTGGGTTTCGTATCATTCTCATCGAGTTTCAACGCAGAGGAAGACGCGGGCGGTAGTCTTGGCAGCATCCAAACAACAACAGGTTAATCAATGCCAATCAATGTCAATCATTTATAATTTCACTTTATAAAAAGCGAATTATTCCGCAGTAAATGGTTTGGGGTGACTTTGTTGCAATTCTAGCCTCTCGGTTCTACCTCTAACAAAGTTCTACCCTTGCAAATATTAACGAAAATAAATGCTCAAAGCTGTCTTCACTTGCTTTCTTCTGTTTCTCCTTCTTTTGAATATTTATTTTACAAAGCGTCAAAGCGTGACAGTGAAAGCGTCATGGCGAAAAAGATGATACACTAATAAAGGTTGGTCGACAGAGCGGAAAGAGCTCAAAAATGTTGACGATTATCTCGAGAAAGAAAGTATTTCCTTTGAAGACGCCAAATGACTCTAAAGGTGGCAGCACATCGCCGAAATCGGATTGCCTTCAAAGCCAATTTGATTAGGGATCTAACCCTAACGGCCTGGTAAGTGTTATGAAAGGAAAGAAAACTCCTAATAACCCATAATCCATTGTTGTCTGTATGGTGGCAGCGTGCAGTTCCCTGCGCTCAGGTTAGGAATAATTAACACTTCCACTCTCCGGGTAAGCCAAGTAAGCCACTCAATCGTGATATGGCATATATTTTATGAGAAAAGTATTGAATTACTCGAGTAGTTGAGTTCTAACCTAACGCAGTCGTTCTCTCATCTCACCCTTATCCGCAGCCCACGGAGTTGTAAGCCTCTATACCTCATAATCATATCTCATAAGAGATATGTCTAATGCTGCCGGATTGTTTTCAGAGGTTAGGCCACCCTAGAGCAAGAAAAAATAGCCATATTTCGGGATTTTTTTTAAAGCAATAAAGAAATTTTTGAACGAAATTTTGCATAGTGTACCTTGCTTAATTAACCTTAAACTATTAACGAACTAAAAAAAAAATTTTTCATAATTTTTAATAAAAAAATGGCGACTGTACAGCATTTTCCCGTCGATGCCTTTTTTAAGGGGTCATCGGTCGGAAACGTCTTACATTTTTCGACCTGGTCGACAAAAAACCAAAAAATTGTCGATTGCATATGTACATATATACATATACATATGTAATAAGATCTAGAGACAGATCTAGTAAAGTTTTTTGATATATGGATTTTTAGAAAACCATTTATTTTTAAAAACAATATTTCAGGAGAAAGCGTTAGATAATTGTTTATAAGAAAACAACTATGCTATACATATGTATGTATGTACACATATCAAAAAATCCTACGGTGAATGCAATTTTCAATATATGTATGTACAGTTAAATTTTTTTACCGATTGATGGAGATTTCTTGGAGTTATGTTTCCGGCCAATTCAAAAAAGTGGTTTTGAGATAAACACGTTTAAAGTTTTTAGTACATGCTGTGAAATTATACTGAGAGGAGCTACGGCAGCATGGAAATTTTAGTATTCAGTAACTTTTGAATTTTTGCCATCCATAATATGTACGTTGATATATCATTTCTAAGACCCTGAAGCACCCTTTAACCCCTGAACTATTTTCACATAAAATAAATCACCTGCATTTTGAGCAGTTCGCTTTGGAGCTTTCCTATTTCACTTTGGTATGGCATCAATTCGGTGACTTTGGACTCCAACATAAGATTCTCTTGACCCAAGCGATCCAAATGGGCTTGTAGTTCCTGCATTTTGATCGCAGCCTAGAACGGAATCGTAATAGTCAATAAAAGTAACTACATATTAGATAAAACATCTACCCTAAAATAGGTAGACCGACCCCTACCTCCTGCAACTGTTGATGTTGTTGCTCCGTGTTAAAATTGTAGTTTTCAGCTCTAGTCGAACTCATCGGAAACAATTCGCTGCTCTTTACATTGTCTCTGCCTGCTGAAGGTGAAGTCGCTGGCGCCGAGCTGTCAGCGTAAGGCGAGTGATAGTTGTTGTTGGTAGTTGCCGAAACGCTCGTGCCCGCGGAATTGATGCTTCCCGGCGCGTAGGCAACTGTAGTCATTACATTTGCGTTTGAGGCTTTCAGTTGGGCTGCAGTTTGTTGAGGTTGTCGCGCTGCCGTCACGGTCGTCGGCGCCGGTGCTGCTGTTGTCGTTGCGGTCGTTGAGGGCAACTGTTTTGGTTGTCGTTGACGCTTAGCTGCCGCTTTCGCCGCTTTATATTTAAGGGGCAAAGTGTTTGCGTTGATATTATTCAAAGTGTCAACAGTCGCCGATGCGTCGTCCGAAAAGACCGATGGTGGCAGCGATGCTGTTCCAATGTCGTTGCCTACGTCAACACCCCGTTCGGTAGCCACAAACTCTGCCGTTGTTTGAAGGCTGTGAGTATCGGTGCCAAGGCTGGGGTAGAACTTCGTTGTTACGGTGGCGGCGGCCGCTGTGTCGATGCGCTGATCTTCAGTGTGGTCTAAAGAAGTTGTCGAATGTGATTTAGCGGAGTTTTTACCTTGACTGCTGGAATGCTTTGACGATGAGCTGGAGGAAGAGGGTCCCTGCCCTCTGCGGAATAATGACTTTAGTTTTATCATTGTTTATGTACGTACTCGTATATACTTCACTGAAGTAAGGATTATTTTTCGATTTGTAACGCAATTTTATAACTATATTTATATACACGATATATGTGTATATACTATATACATATGTACATCTAAAGCACTTTCGTGAGGCAAATAAAGCTGCGGCACTTTTATTCCCGTTAGAGGCACAATTTTTATTATCGTAGGTTTTTTAGGATTATTGAAAACTCTTAGTTCAATCGTTATTTGTTGAGTTTTCAGTTTATACTCGTATAACTTGATTTGTTCTTTAAGGTACGCATGAATCAGCAGAACTCTAATCGTTCACAAAATGTATGAAAATGAGGAAGGCTTCGACGATTTCTGAAATGGTTCTCATTGGTGCAAAGGAATGGAATTTTTTGAAGGGGACGAAAATCGCGCTTACTTAAGCGAAATTAATTTGATGGTACGTAAATGCTTATACGACGCCAACGACGAACGATATGCCAACGAACAAAGAACTTCACAGCCTAAGCCTGCATTTTTTTTACAACGGAAATAAAAGTCATAATCATCATAAACCACGCATTTGCAATAAAACCACTGAAACACTCCAGAGGCAGCATAGCGTGTTCATCCGCCGCAAGTCATGTGAGAAAGTGTGCGATGTTCGTTGAGAGATGCAGAAAGAGAGGGATGAGAAGCGAGGAGCTAAATGATGTGCATCCCAAGGAGGAATGAAGAAGACAGTGCAACACGGCAAAATTGCAGCCGCCAGAGGGAAAGGAAGAACCCAAAAACAAAAACAGCATCGAGAGACGCTTAGCAGAGTCACATTGAATCGTCTTGGTATTTAATAATAAATAAACCAGCGAGGAATAGGTTTAAGCCAAATGCATACAACAGTTTAGTCGGTTCATACGCCGGCAACAATCCAACCCACAATTAGAAAGAAAGAGAGAGAGGGAGAGCCTCAGTTGTAATACAATACGTGCCAGAAATATAATTCTCAAAATGAATAGAGATAATGAGCGAACTTGGGCGATGTGAAGTACCTTTACACAAAAAAAAAAGAAAGAAAAACATTGTTTGCGTCAAATAATTTGAGCTTTTATATTTTTTAGAACTAGCTTAGCTTCCTCGTGCCTGGTGTATACTGCACTAAGCAATTCCGCACTCTTCTCTTAAGTCTGAACAAGATTTTCTGTGCTGATTACGAATGTAGTACACTGCATTGAATTTGTTAGAACTTTAAGAATTCAATTGGCCTAGACGTAACGTGACGGGACGTACGTGAAGGTACGTGCTGGCGATTTGTGAAAACGTCGCAACAACCGAATAAAAGAGCTACTCGTATAAAGCTATCTCTTGCTACCTCGTTCTATTCAATACCTTGTATATAGAAAACATAGAGAGAAAGAATAGCTATGTACAACGCTATCGTAACTCAACCAGTTACCAATACATGTACATATGTATACTAGACTGGACCTTATTTTCCAACCTTCGAAAAGTTTAGCTCCCACCTCTCTATCTTGTTACAATCAATAAAAAACGATCTGTGCAAAATTTTAGCTCAATCGGACAAATGCGAGGGAGACCAAATTTTAATAGGTTCATACTAGAGCGCTGCACAAGTCATTTTGAAGACAGCTAGGCAAAAAACAACAGGACTGCTGTTGTGTGACTGTCGTATGCAAATTTTTCCTTTAAACTTTCAACTAACGATAACTGAGTATCTCAACTCTGGCAATGCCAAAAACTGTAGAACTGAACTCACAAAACACAGGAGGACATTTTGTAAATTTTCACAACGCACCGTGACTAGAGATGAGCGATTCAGTGACTTACGGGTCACCGTGATTTAAACCAGTGATTTTAGGTCACCGTGACTTTGATATAAGTAAACTATACCAAAAGTTTTAGCGAGTTTAAGGGGTAGATTTTTTATCTATTAAAAAAAGCGAAAAAGCGATTCGTTTATCGCTCGTTCTGCATTGTCATTTTTTGTTTTTGCTGATAAACAACAACAAATTTGGGAAATAAAACAGAACGAGCATTGAACAAATAAGTTCAATAATAAGTAATAGATCAACGTAAATAGATCTAATTAACGTGCAGATTAATATCGAAAGAATGTTAGACAAATATTATCAATACCTTTTTTTTAGGTATTTATAAGATGATTTATTTTAAAAATAATTGAAACAAATTAAATATAATAGTATTATGCTATTAGCCTTGTATTTGATTTGTAAAAGATTTGTAAAATTATTAAATAATATTGCAATGAATTCATGTTTATAAATTCTAGTATTATATTACATATACATATATTAATATTTAGGGCCGTCATATCCGAACCAAAAAAAAATTCCGCCTTTCAAGAGATATTACATTTCATTCCATAAAGTTGTGGAATTCCATAAGATGGAAGATCATTCCATCTTTTACAGTTTAGGATATAGAGACAATAAATTTTAAAATTTTGAGGGACTAAAAGGGGCTAAAGGACTGTCACTGTCACATTGGTAAAAATATTATTCTGTCGCTACAGTGACCAGTGACTTTAGAGTAACAGTGACAAAGTCACCGGTACTGAAATACCACTCATCTCTAACCGTGACGCAAAAATCTATATACCGCGAAAGTAAAAAAACGCATTTTCTCTGTCTGAACAGCTTATGGGATTTCTGTGTAATACAACTGGGCGAAAAAATCGCCCGACAGCGCGAAGCAAAAAACGCGTTCTGTCTTCTTTAAGGCTTTCGAGAAAATTTGAAAATAGTATTGCAATATTAGCATTACGTATACGATTATGCCCGTTAAGGCATCTCCGTTTTTCTCTCTTTCCCAAGGAGCACTCGGCAGTGAAAGGCGCAATTTTCCACCAAAAACTCATACTCTCACTTTCTCACCTTTTGCCACGCAGTGCTAATTAATTCTTAACGTTTTGTTTATGAGTTTTTTGTTCAGTTTCTTGTGTGTTTGTTATCTTGTACGAGCTTGGAGAATATACTACTCGATGGTGACTGGTTACTTGTTGTGGTTCTCAAATACGTATATATGTATGTACATACGTAAATATATATTTTCATCACTTCTTAATTATTAAAAATGTTAAAATGTTGCTTTGCAATTTTTTAAAAACTTGTGTATTGTGATGCTTTTCTTTATCTATATTAACCTACTCGAATGCATCTACCAGATCTTATACTTTATTTGTTGGGTTAGTTTTTATTTTCCCTTCATCTTTTTTCTTATAATTTTATTCATTTACTAAAGAGAAGTTTCTATTACTGAACTGAATTTAACTATAAGAAGAAATGAACTATACATATTATATTTTTCAATACCACAAATCGTTTACCGAAACGTTCATAGATCAAAAATCTAGACTTTAATTTTATAATTGCCCAAAGAATAATTTGGCTGTTTTTTTTATTCTAACGTACTTTTAGCGAATTTCCAGAAATTTTTCAAAACTATTCAAGAAGTAGGTATATATAGTACTCGTATCTATCTGTTTATCTACCTGAATAGGTACGAGTATATAGCTATAAAAAAGTTCAAATATATACATATATTGGGCTCCTCTGGAAAGCTATACATTTTCAATCAATGAAGCTATCTTCTCAATGCATTTTACAGGAAATATTATTGCCGGATATGAGAATCTTGGTTTTAGCGAGATCATCCTCATCATGATCTTTAATAAATTAATTTTTAATAAAATCGCATTTGGAATATATGATCAAGCTCGACATGTTTTCTTCTTCATCCATTCGTTCCTTACAGACGATCATGATGACAATTCATGAACTTCTGATCGCTTTATGTGTTTGTTTTTGCGGTCGTGCATCACTTGAATTCAATATTGCAGAAATTCTTCAACTTGCTCTAACATTAGCAGCTTAATATGCAATACATATTGTATACTCGGAATGGATGTAAACGATGTACGTGACGAAAAATATTGCTTTAGCACGATTTGGGCGGATTCTTCCTTTCTTTCCTTCCGTCGAACACATGTACATACATTCATAATTTTAGAAGATCACTATGTTACAGCTTGGAAATATGGATAGCTACTCGGATATACATATGTACATGTAAATATATCCATACATACAGAGTTTTGTTACAATGGTTTTCATCGAAAGTCACTTGTTGAAATCGTTATACTTTATTGTTAAGTCTTTCGAACAATAGTAGATACATTACTACGTGTATATAGCATTTTTTGTTAGCGAGTTAACGAGAGCAAGAGAATCTGGTTTCATTCAGATGGTCGCTGCCTGTTGCTGTTGTTGTACACAATACAAAATAATTGTCTCGTTTCTCTAGTGACAGCGTCTTTTACCGACGTTTTCTCCATTTTTGGGAGTGTTGGTGAGTGTATGGATTAAGTGTTTCCAAGGTTGTGTTAGATTAAATTTTCAGCCTTGCCGAAAATCAATTAAAATAAATAAGCAGAGGAACGAAAAGGGCAGACTAAATAAAGAAAAACTTTTACTCATTTTCAAAAATCGTACAAGAACCACCAATTTTTTTATATTAAATGACAAATAATATAAGATAAAATAAGATATAATAGAGATTGCTTTGCAAACAAATGCAATCAGATTTGGTTTGTGTAATGGAGAGGCGTCGCACTGCAAACACTGGAATTTAATAATACCGACCGACACACGAACACACCGTAACAACAGCCAACTCAGTGGCCTTAACGAATCGAAGACACTGAACGAACGACTGGCAGTCCTGCTCTTTGGAGCGCACAAGCTGTTGCCAGTGTTACCCGATGCTTCTTCTGTTGTGGAAACTGTTGCGTGCATCGCATGAGAATGAAAACATTTGTGTGGAAGTGTGAGATCGTGACGTTGCCTCAAGCAGTAAGAGAGAGAAAGAGAGCGTGTCCGAGATATTCATACTGTGTTGTGAGCTCAGCTCAATACAAGCAAATCTACAATAATTTTAAAGATATAAAGCAAAAACTTTATACAGGTTTTTCAGTTTTGAAAATTAAAATTGTGGTGGTTACATTAATGTTCAAGTACCCTCAGTCGACAAAATTTGTTGTTGCCTGCCACTGAAAGCAAAAAGATTTTAACAATTTTCCGAGAGAGAGAAAGCGAACGCCTTTTGTTTTGACTAACTGCACCCATGATCTTCTAAATGTAAATACAAACTACGATGTGACTCGGCGGGGTAAATCTGGACGACTTCACGTTAATGTAAACAGCGCCTAATATAATAGTCGATCGGTTGAAGTATAGATAAAACAATCAAGAGCGTTAACTTAGGCCTGGTCGAAGCTCGTGTACCCTACACTCGCATCTGTCGAAGTGAGGATAAAAAAGTAGGACGGATAGTAAATTTTGATTCAACTTATTTACAACAACACTTTTCTCAACAAACACTTCATTATGTAGTGTAGTATACAGTGGGCGTGTTTCGCAATTTTTTGTGCGATGACTTTCACCAACACAGTAAACGCGGCACTGAAATTTTTGCTTCAAATCCGGACTACAAGCTGAGCAATTCAACTCTCAAATTGGATTTATTATTATTTATCGTACCTTAAAAGTAGGCGTGGCAGTAGTCAGTTTTTTTAGCATTTTCGACATCAGAGAGCTCTAAAGGGAAAAGAACATTCCCTTTAAATTCAATGTGATACGAGTTTTCTTGTAATCGTGGTTTTTGTCACCATTGGGCCGACCAGGCCCATTTTTGGGAGTATATTTAAGTCTGACACGGTGGACTCGGGAATAAAATTTTAGCTTAAAATTCGCTCTACAAACTGAGAAATTGAGCTATCAGCACGGGAAAATTTATATTTGCTATAAAAAGTAGGCGTGGCACTTGTCCAATTTCCTTAATTTTCAATACTAAACAGCCTATGATGACAAAGAATATTCGTGCTAAATTTCATGCCTCTATTCGTCTCCCGTAATCGTGCTTTTCACAGACAGACAGACAGACAGACGGACGGACATGGCTAAATCGACGCAGAAGGCTATTCTGAGCCAGAAAGTATACACTTTTCTTTACCTGCCACGCCTCTTTAATTGCGTTACAAAGGGAAGCACGAAGTTAATATACCCTCATCCCTTTCTTACGGGTGTAGGGTATAAGAATGTGAAAAACGTTATGTTGTAAACAGAAATTTCAAGCAGAAAAAAATTGAATTGCATAAATATTGACAATAGGATGGATATAAAGGAAAATCTAACAATGCCAGTGCGTCGACATGAATGTTTGTTAGCGACATTCGCAGCTGTGGTTTCGTGCAGCCGACAAGCAAATGGCAGCGATAATTCCATCGCGTAAAATCGCCACCGTGGTTCTGTTCATAGCATTAAGCAGAAGAATAAGGAAGAGCGTCTGAAAAGTGAGTGGGGAGCGATGGAGAGAGTACAGGAAAAGAGACGGCAAAATTCTGATATAATGCAAGTTTAGGGTTGAAATCTCACAAAACAAACGTACGATAACTTTATAATCTACGCACAATGACGAGGCAGCTGCGGCTGGCTGCTCTCTCTCGCTCAGCGATAATAAAATTAAAATCGTGACTACTGTCAGAATTTGTTTACTCTCAATATCTGTTTTATTATAGTATATCTGTTTTATTATAGTCTCTGCAGAATGAAAGATCGTTACGGCTGGCGCTCTCTCGCTCGGTAACGGCCTTAAATATGCTTGCGTCTGATTGCTTCGCAGAATCTTTAAATCCTGCCCATTTCTAGGATATTTTTATGCCCTAAAAAGGACCGGTTCTATAGCACTTCGTGGCACCGAACGAAGATGGTCTGACGATTGTCTTTTGCAATTTAAAAATTTGTTGAAAAAAATTATTTTGCTTATAATTTTGAATAAATTTGGAAATGTCTAAGACATGGGTAGCCAACCTTTTCAGTAGCCGGGTCAAATCTCAAAAACAAAATTTTCCGTCGAGCCACGCATCTAATTTTACTTTTTTGGCTAATTGAGGTAAAGAAGCATGAGTTTTACAGCTTCGACCATATGGTCGCTTCCCAGCAAGTAAGTCGTGGCCAAACGGTTGCTTGGTGTAATGTAAAAGAAAAGAAAACAAAACAAGTAAGAGCGTTAACTTCGGCCTGGCCGAAGCTCATATGCCCTACACCCGCATCGGTTAAAGTGATGATAAAAAGTGGGAGGGTTACATTAACTTTCACTTCATTTACACATACAAAATTTTGATCTATTAACTCATCTACAACACCGCTTTTCCTACCAAACACCTCATTATATAGTATGGTACATAAGTAGGTGTGTCACGCAAATTTTTTGTGGGATTTTTACAATTTTTTTTTTTAATTTTTTTACGTACCGTATCCCACAAAAAAATAGACATGGCAGCAGTGGGCGTGCTATACCACACCATACTACACAATAAGGTGTTTGTTGGGAAAAGCGTTGTTGTAGATGAGTTAATAGGTCAAAATTTACTTTATGTAAGTTATATAAAAGTGGGCGTCAATCTCCCCCCCATTGTTACGTCACTGCTTCCACTACTTTTCCGAAAAGAACTAGTATAAGATCGACGTCAGAGAAAATAGAATAGGATCATTGTCAGCGCACAATGACGAGCCGCTTCGGCTGGCAGCTCTCTCTTGCTCAGCGAACGCCTTTACAAAAAGTTAGCACAGGTAAAAAGTATGTTTCGTAATTTGCACTGCTCTGTAAAACTTTAGGGCGTAGGACCTTACGGTTTCAGCATCGAGAATTGATAGGATAATTTTCCTTAAGGAACAAAATTCTACTTATTCACGTGATTTTTTAATAAAAGTTGGGTCAAACTGTTTTTTGACATTTTTTCCTCAAAATTTCAACTTTAGCATTAATTTTCTCAAAACCTATTCGATCTATTGACTAAATTTAAGAAGCAGGGGAAGAATTAAGATCCTGACTTTCCAACCCGCAGAGTTTAAGAAGTGTTTTTTAGAACTTGTTACCATTTTAAGTAATTTTTTCAAGAATCGCCCTCACGCCCAAACTGGGAAAAGTTCATCAACACACACGCCTACGCTCTAACACGATTTAAGTATTAGATAAATTTCAAAAATATTAGGATGAATTCTTAAGAGTGACTATGAACTAAAAATTATCATCTGATATAAGAATATTAGAATACTAATGTTTAATTGTTTTATAATTAAAAAATATATATTTCTTATAAAAAGAAAATAATATATTTTTAATTTATATCTATGTATATTTTGTACCGACTATCCCGGATCCGCATAATGCAGCATTTTTTCATAAATGTTGCTTGTACCGCAAGTGACGGTACGTCCTTCACAGGTACGGACCACCCTGAATATAACACAGAACTGCAGAAATCGTCAACGAATCTTGGAACTGTCGTGTACAATATGTTATGACATTCGTTGTTTGAATTCAAATACATTGGCATTACGGAAAGAGGGACCTCAAAATCTTTTATATAATTATATCCTTTAAGCATAGACGACTAAGCACAGCCTTCGATAGGTTTATGTGTGGGTGTGTAACAGGGATAAAAATATAATTATGTACATTTATGCAAACATCTCTAAAGGTCGTTGTATACGTCCTATTAAATGGCATTTTATTCTTAGTGCATTTTAGTTAAGTGCAGTTCTTTTTAGTGCATTTTATATAAAAAAGTTATTGATTTTAAAGTATTTTTAACTTAAAACTTTTTATTTTTCGATCTTAAAAAAAAAACTAGAGTCTCGCTCAACATCGTACGGCTTCGGAAAAATAAAAATTGCTTTGGAAGTTTTTTCAAGTTGAATTGCGTGAACTTTCATTTTGTGCATTTGCGGCTCTCACATTCTTCACAATAATAGGATCTAAAGTTGCTTCTTCTCTGCCGATGAATGTTGTTGTGTCATGAGCCAATAACAATTAAAATGCCCGACCATTCGTGCTGCTCCCAGTGTCCCTCAGCATGTCCACACTTTATCTCTTCGAATGCCTGCCCGCCTGCCTTCTCACCGCCCACAGGCAGGATGGTCAGACAGCCACTATCGCAAAAATTCTATTCGCGAAACCATAAAAATAAAGACATATTATATTCGCATGCAGAGTAACTGACTGACAAAGTGTATAAATAATTATTGAAAGCGTAAGTTTAACAACACGCTCTTCTGCGTCTTTGCTGCAGTTACGATGAACCCTGATGAATGATTCGATTCGATTAGATTCGCTGATATTTTATTAAAGATCGTTAGTAGCAAGTTAGTGAACTTCGCCTTTTATATGAGTATCGTAGGATAAAATATAAAAGTTAGTTTCTTTTCGGGTTAACGGAATATGTCTTTTGCTACTAGAAGTTTAGATCAGTCGAACAAACTGATGTCATCAGCTACTATTGGAGTCCATGAGGATACCATACAGCCATACGATTTGGATTTACCCGTTTTTGTTTAACTGAGATATCCGTAAAGTTGTTTAAAATATGTAAAGTTAAGAATCTTCGGTGTGCTTTGACAATTAGATTCCAAAAGTTCTGTTGATTTATTTGGCTAGCTTAAGACATACCAGAATAAACTTTTAATGCACAATCTTCTATTATTATTTAGTTACAAGGGATAATCTTCAAACCTAAAGAATTTCATTGCCTTTGTTTCTTGTTTTTTACGCTATGGATTGTATCTAAACGGAGTACATCTAAACCGAGTCCTCTTTTAAACAGGAAGTAAAAGTGACCACAATGTCCGCAAATCATATTGTATTTCACAGCGATATGTGCAGTGGTTTCCGTTTCCTTTTTCCATTTTGACCTTTTTGATTTTTTTGACTACTGATTTATCAAAATCTAAACTATTTTACGAACATAATTTTTTTTTGGCACAGCTTCTGCTTGTGTTAAATTTGAATTATTTATGAAATACGAGTACATACATATATACAATGAATTTTTAATGGAGAAATGAAGAGAGAACTCACTCACTTTCAGAGGAGCTCCGTCCGTCAACCAACCACAGCAAATTGAAACGGAATACTAATTAACGAATTTCAGCCCGGAGATATTTTACTAAATTGAAGCAAGTAGTATTTTACGTATATTTCCTTTATTATGTTCAATTAAAACAGGTCGCGCAGTTAATTGTTAGAAGATTCGCCTCAATTTGTGAAGTACTCGTTTTGTTTTTTGATGAATCCTATCCGATTGCTCCAGCGGTTTATCCGCTGTTCCGTTACTCCCAGTCAACAAACCTGGTTAGCTCAATACAACGGGCGCTCCACGATGTACATATTTGCACTGTTGTCCACGATGTTTTCTGTTTCCACTACTTTGTGATTTGAAACACCAGAGTACAATGAATGCTAACGCTTTTTTGTTGTTTTTCACTTTCT
Organism: Conops quadrifasciatus; assembly: GCA_949752815.1. Taxonomy (NCBI): domain Eukaryota; kingdom Metazoa; phylum Arthropoda; class Insecta; order Diptera; family Conopidae; genus Conops; species Conops quadrifasciatus. The sequence goes on from OX457081.1 coordinate 11,706,536, forward strand.
TCACTTGCTCTTTATGTTGTTAACGGGATTTGGAAATAAATCTAATTACGTTAGAAGAAATTCAATAGAAGGCTCACAGTAAAATTTATTTCAGTAAGCGGCGGAAGAAGCATTTGGCTTTGGCCATTGATTAATTTGCTCGCATTCTAAGACGCATCTGTTTTGTCCTGGTCAAGTTTATCCTTACTTATATAGCGTTCCGCCTAGTGGCAGTCACTACACCTGACCACACAAAATATAAAATATTTTCAGTTAATTACTACCTAAGTCTACTATTTAAATATGGCATAGAAAGAAGAATTTCACTTCTCTGTAATAGACGATATCAAACTCCCTTCTCCAACGACCACGGCAAGAAAACAACTGGAAACGGTTGGTCGGTCGGTGCAATCGGTTGTGTTTCAGCAAAATAAAAACAGAACAAAAGGCGACTACACGCGGTAGGAAATGCCGTTGAATTATTTGCCTCATACTACGAGATAACTATATATTTGTATGTTTTGTCATTAGGATTACCGAGCTGCGTTGTTTTGAGTGTGATTGCGTCTTCATAGACGGCATTTTTAACGAATTTATTTGTTTGCCGTTACTATTGCTAAAAGCAAGAAAACAATTTTTTATAAAGAACATATAACCGCTGTGTTTTTCGAATAAACTGTATAGGTTTTCTTCATACAAAATCGAAAACCCAGGTTTTATCCAGGTTTCTATACAGGTTATTGGGAAATTTAAAGAATTTCCCACATTTCGAAAGAAATCAGCCAAGGAAACGTCATATGTGCTTGCTTAAATCGAACAAAAAAGAGTGCGATGCAAATAGAGAGCTGAAGCTGTTGTTGTAAATTGATGTCAATTAGATTTTGACGTTTAAAAACTCCCCACTGTTTTTTTAATGAACTGAAAACCCATACAACTGTATAGGTTTTCTCTATACAAAATCGAAAACCCAGGTTTTATCGAGGTTTCTATACAGGTTATGCAAGCTGTAGCTTTTTTAGTTGTTGTAATTTGTTGTCAAACAAATTACGCAACGCAACTTAAACTGGAGATACCCACGATATATACATATGTGCTCATTCTGATACAGCGAATATAACCAAGTGCTTATATTCTTACTCTGTAGCTGCTCTGTAGTGACCTTAATGAAAAGAAGAGGACTATAAAAAAGAGAAGGTAAATAAATTTTTTGAATATGCTTTCTGCCTTAGAGAGACAAGTATAGCTATATAAACGAAAAATAAAGCAAATTTAGTATAGGAAGAAATTCAATAGATAACAAAAACAATTTACAACAACTACAGAATCAACGAGTAGAGAATTTTTTTCATTTGGAAGTGAGCGAGCAGTGGAATACAACCTTTGGCAGAAAAAATTTTAATATTTTGATTAATCCAGTCAAGTGAAGAAAAAAAGTTACCGAAGCTTGTTCTTTGTTATTTTGCTAATCGTTGCGCCGCACCTAATTACGCCGACATAAACAAATTCAACAGATCAAGAGTAAAAGTTGCAATAAGTTTATAAAACATATGAAACAAAAAAAAGTGAAAAGAAGTTGCCAGTAAACTTAACGTTTTGAATGGAAACTAAGTGCTCCGTTGGCCAAATGGAATTGAGCTAGGCGTGGAAGACATTTTAGTTATGTGTTAGGCTTATGCGAGGGTCACGAAGAAAGCGCCTCAGTTCGATGGCTCGTATTCTTTCGAAAATCATCATATCTGCAAATATAAGAATTTTACTGTTTAGATTCAGCGCTTGTGTCAACAATTGAAAGAGACCCCCTCGATGTTGAGTTTCTCTGATGCCAGCGCCGTCAGGGAACGAAATGGAAAGCATCTGTAGACTCTGCTTCCAACCAGCAGCGGTAAGTATCTGTGTTCTTAAACATTGTTCATTGAAAATTCCACCTTCACGGCGATCTCCGACAACCGTCTCCAAAATTATTATTTGTGAATGGCGGCAAAGAAAAATGTGTATTTTGTTATTTTTATTGATTTTCAACTTGTGGAGCACAGCAGCAAAAACAGTTCGGCGGGGTGCAGTCAAAGTCGCAACTGGGTAGAGCTAGGGAGAGCGCATTAGGTGCCACTGGCGGTCCTAAGCTTAAAACGGCGCAAAGCAAAATAGAGAAATATGCAAGTGGAGACCGAAGCCGTCAGCCGAGCTGACGAAGGTGAAAGCGCGCTGTGTGCGTGGAGCGGTATGAGCGCCAATGTTGCCACAGATCAACAATGAATGTACAAAGGTTTGAGGCAACATTTCAAAAACAAATGCGCACTTTATATTCCTGCCAGTAGTTAGCCGAATTACGAGAACTGCGAAAATTAGGAAGGATCCTTTGTGGGACGAAAAATCGATTAAAGGAAAAAATAAAAAATTATTAAGTTTAAATTTGTTGCATTTCGATTTTTCAGCCTTGCATTTAATTATTATTAACTTATGATTTTGCTATCCAAAAAATTAATATATACATACATAGAACGTTCTGCCCCAGCATCTTTCGATAAGGATCCTGTTTCGGGTCTTTCAAATTAATGCCCGCCAAAACTAATGCTTCTCATTTCAGCTGTTTCAAGTACCCGGTTACAACATACCAACCTGCGTTAAGTGCTCGGAACATTTGACCACCAACGGATTTTACCAATCTGTGCGCCAGGACGGCACCAGTCTCGCCGCCACGACCTCAGCGGCAGCGGTTGCAAATCAACTAAGTAACGGCCACAATTTGCAGCAGCAACACCAGCAACAACAACAACAGCAACAACAGCTGCATTCAACAAACTCCTCCGACAATTTGCAATCTCAAGACGACTCGGAAGATGTAAGCATTTCCAGAAACTATTCACTCCACACAATTTCGTTTGATACCTTTCCCTCCGCCCACCTTCACGCCCCTTCTCCCTTCTGCTCACTCAAATACTATTATGAGTTTATAAACTTCCGAAAAGCCATTCTTTTGCGCTCATTCTTTAAATATTTTGATTTGTTGTCCAAATCGATGCAAACAAATGCTTTCTCTCACACTTTGTTCTTTGTTCTCGTTCCATGTGTTTCTCTTATTCTTCTTATCTCTTTTGCATTATCTAGATAAATAGACAGCGATTAGATTCAATCCAATCCAATCAAAACGGTGTGAAAAAAACCGAAACCATGTCCTTTGATTTGGAGAAAACCATACAGAATCTAGACGTATTTATTCATATTCATATTCATAGTCATTTTAAATAAAGACTTAAGACTTGAAATATTTAAATGTTTGCAAATATAATCAAAAACAACACTCAAACGCTTCTCTACACTTAAAATTCTATATTCTTTGGATTTAGTTGCTCGAAAAACAGTTTGCCATTATCTCATTAAATTTCTACGGTTATTGAATTCCGGCTGACCGAGTAGAGAAGTGTTTTTTCAAAATTTTGGAATTTATTTTGCCAGCATGCAATCAAAGTTCTTGCAGTTTTTAATTTCAATATTGTTTGACAAATCCTTGGTGCTCTATTGCTACGCAGGTGGACCTAATATTCAATGAAGAGGGCTCCTGTCCACTTTGCAACAAAACATTCTCGCGAAAGTCCTCCCTTTTGACTCATATACGAAATCATGCTGCCGAACGGAAGTTCGTGTGCAACTTCTGCCGCAAAGGTAAGCTTGGCATTCAATGGTTACTAAGGCTCACTAAGTCCTCACTCCTCTGCAGGTTTCACACAAGCAGCCAATTTGCGCAACCACGAACGGATCCACACCAACGATCGTCCGTACGTTTGTGTTGATTGTGGCAAAACATTTACTCAGGTACCTCGCAGGCCAAAGAACTGTACATTTTCTGAATCTTTCCCTATTTTTTTAGATAACAAATTTAAATAATCATCGACGCTTGCACACCGGTGAACGTCCTTTCGTGTGCATTGAGCCTGAGTGCGGGCGATCCTTTGCTCAGGTGAGTTTTAGTTGCTGAGTTGCTACAATTTTCCGATATTGACATATTGCAACATTGCAGGTTACAAATCTCAACAACCATATGAAAACACATCACAAGGTGCAACAGTATTGTTGCAATCAATGCCCGAAAAAGTTTACCCAAGTCACTTCTCTAAATCAGCACCTTCAGGCTCACGCGGGCATCACTGGTTACTACTGTCCGCGCTGTCCCGAGAAGACATTCAAGCAACAGTCTCAGCTGCACACTCACATGAAGTCGCACGGCCTGGCCTTTCCCTTCGTATGCAGCAAGTGCGATGAGAAGTTTCTGCAACAAGCGCATCTTGACCAGCACAACAAAATGCACGACGAATTCAAATTCAAATGCGACATTTGCCCTTCGTCCTTCAATCAGGAGTCGTTGCTGAAAAAACATGTTCAGCGCCACGTGGAGGGCCGGTGAGTGAATGGGCGATGGGCGGAAGGCGTCTGTGATGTTGAAGTAATTGCTTGCTTTCATTCGTTGCAGATACTTGGCATGCCCCGTGGCCAATTGCAATGAAGCGTTCGCCGTGCGTCAGCATTTATCGAAGCACTTGCTGACGCGCCACTCTCATGATGAGCTGCCGCCACCGAAACGCTCAAAGAAAACATTGCAGTCGCAACAACAACAACCCGTAACCATGATTGGCCAACCGCTATCTATTCAACACACAACGGGACAACGTAAGTTTGTACTAAATTTTATATGTTGTGTCAAGTTTAAATCTGCATTTCGCGAATTTAAGAACGCTTCTTAGGTTGTTTGTGAGCATCACTGCAAATATAATTTTGCCGGTATAATTTTGTGAAATACTGATGCTTACTTAGCTCAGGGTTAGATTGAAATGTTGGATTCATACTATTTATTTATATGTATATGAATCAAATAAAATGGTTTGCAGAAAGCACAGTACTTTGGATTATTATATGGCACGATTTATTTATTGTATTGTATTGTTGGCGAATTTTTAACACAACTAATTTTTGTTCTGCTTTCTTTCTACAAAATTCAAGGAGGTCGTCCACCAAAAAATAAAAAAGCCCAAAATTTGGCCAATTCATCTGTCAAAGTTGAACTTCACGAGCCTTTACACAACCAACACATCATTAACAACGCCAGCGGCCTGTCCATTCAACAGCAGATAAATCAGCACATGCAACAACAGCAATTGCAACATCAGCAGCAGCAGCAACATCAAATGGCGATTGGCGCAAATCATGCGAAAGTGCGTTTCGGGCAGTCGAAGTAAATCAAGAACGTTTTTTAATCTCTCTCTAAGCAATGGAAAATTAGATTAAGAAGTTAGAAGAGCGGAAGAGCTCTGATGTGCATCTGAGGAAACCTTCAGATCTAGTAATTAAGCGTACTTTTAAATACTACAAAGCAAGAGAAATTTGAATTCAAACTGTGTATATAATGGTTTTACATTTTTACTAACGTGGGTAAACAAACATATATAAGCAACACACAAAGTTAAATTAGAAGCAAAAGGATAACGTAATTATACAATTCTTCATAAGGTAGAGTGTACAAGTGATGCTTTCATTCGACTCATTAAAGTTTAATAAACTATTGTAATGGAGAGCAGTTATTTTTTAAAAAAAATAAGATATTTTCATTGGTCTTCCCTTCTCAAAGTTTTTGTCATGTAAAGTAAAATCAAATTTATTTCGGAGAAACGTTTTCGAAACAGTCTTAAGCATTCTAATCAATCGTACAGCTCAAACATAAACTTCTCCCGATTATTAAATTTAATAAATTTTTTAACAAATATCGAAGGCATTTTATTAATTTGAATACAAATTTGGATCAGCTGAGAATAAAGTGTTTTATGGGCCTAGTAGTCAGCATGTTCATAGCTATTAAAATTGTGCTGTAATATAATAAAGCTGTAAAGTTTTCAGCCACGGACGTGCGATGAATCAGACGGGTACCGTTTCGTAACAAACTTTTTTGATGAATTTTTTATTAACAATATTATGCAGTTTATTTTCAAATGTCTTGGATTTTGACATCAACATTTCTAAGTTGTAAGTTTGTAACTGAAATAAGCTCGGCTTGTGACGAACAATACTCTCTGCTATCATATTTTAATATTTTAGTACATGAATACCTCATGAGTACTACATGAGTACTACCTGTTTTCATCCTTGCTTCATTTGGAATCGATAAATTGTGAGCAGAAGAACACTTTTTTGTAATCGTTTTCGGTAGAAATAAAAAATCTATGCTTTGAAAAGGATTCGAAACAGTTTTGATAACTTTAGACGAAAGAAATAATACGAGGCACCGTTATTTTTTTGAATGTTTTTAGTATGTACTACAAACCAAGCAAAAAACGGATTTGGCTGGATTTGGGCAGAAGGTAAAATATTTAGTAGCATAATATACATTTATAATATAAATTTCAATATAATTTCGTCTCAAGTTCTATGAAATTCAGCTTTGAAAGGACCTCAAGAAAAAAAAAATCTCAGTTTAGGACAAAGTTTCTTTGAAAAAAACCTCTTTCTCAAACGATCTTGGAGTTACGATTGTAGAAAGCGTGTGAAAACTAACTCCAAATGCGGATGAAACTGTTGGAAACGGAAAAACTGGTAAGAAAACAAAGTCCATGCCATAAAAAGAAATGGTAGAAAGAAACTGCAAAGAAGAATTTATATTTATTTTTCATATTGTTTTAGGAATACATGTTTTTGCAGGGCTCTATCGAATTCTAAGTATTGTTTTTAATCGTATATTACCGAAATTGCAGATCTCTGAATGAAATATCGGCGAGAATGGCATCCTGTGAAAATGTGAAATGAATTTTAAAAATCGCAAAGCTCAGAATAAGAAATTTAAATATTTCTTATCTTTGTGAAAAATTAAAATTGTTAAAATAATTTAGGCCAAAATCTTAATATTTCTTTTCAATAAACGAATTTGAAATATTATTTGCCGGTTTCGTATGAATGAATTACAAAAGCTAACAGAAGTTCAAAAATTGTTCCTCCAAGAACAAAAGTAATGAAAATTAAGGAAAAAGGAAGTTAAGGAAAATTGTGCGCATATTCCGAAAATCGTATTGGTTTGGTTTTATCAGTTTTAGTTTTCGAGGTATACGTAAAACCGTTAAACGTTATTTTTTGAAATCCTGGACAAAAATAATTAACCGTAACTGCTATATTTTTTATTTTTTGTGTATAGAAATTTCCCCTTTAGGGCATTTTACAGGTAATATGAGACCTGGACTTATTGTCACTGCCTATTTTTAGGCTGAATCTTTACTGTGTTTCATAAACTGTACGAAACTTCTTCCTTTACGTTTGGAACATAAAATTTAATCTTTATTTGTAAATTAATTTAATTGTTAAATTATTCAGAACGGCTTGGGTTATAATAACAGAAGACTAAAAATAAACGAATGCGAATTCTTAGGTTTTGCGGCGCTGCAATTCAAACCGCCTAAACAGAGCTAAGATATGTCATGCTACATTACTTTAATTGTAAAATTGATATTTTTCAAACTATATACTTTGACATTCAAGGAATAGTATCCATTTAACTTGTAAAATCAATATTTTCTCAAAAAACAATTGCTTGCTATGAAGCTATTTGAAAGTTATAAAACGTGTATGAATAATGTCTTTTGTTGTTTGTGTTTTATAACTAATTGATAAAGCTTTATGAATTAGATTGTAGCACGATACTTTGTAGTTAACATATTTTTAACAGTATAAAGTGAACACTTATCCATCTTCTGTAAACTGCTAAAGTTTTAATAAAATATAAACTCTTAATTCTTATTAAATCGTCCATCAGTCATCACTTAATTAAGGAGCTTCGTTTGGAAGGTCCTGTCATCGCTACCGCATTTGGGTAGCCACAAAAGATCCCGGAACAAGTTAATCTCATTTACCGTGAGGAACAAAGGCTGCCGCGGCCATTCGCTTTTAATGTATGTAAAATATTCCAATTTCGCCAGCAGCAAAGCAAAAAAGTCCGCCGCTCGCATGCATTTAATGAGTTACTTTTCTCGAGACCTTTTAGTTTTTTCCTTCATTCATTTCGGCACTACTGAAAATTTCAAATTAAACACAAAGAATGATTGATGAGATTCTGTGCGTCGGAAAGGAGAAAGAAAGAGAGAGTTAACCAACATCTGGTTGGTTGCAAATTTTCACACAAAGGTACACTAACTAAGGTTAGAAGAAATTAAAAGATTTCAGAACCTTATGTATACGTTTTTGGCCTTCTTTTTTACAGACAATAAACAATTTTTCTCTCATAATACCTTTACCAAATTCTGTTAATTCCGATGCAGAATTTTCATTGATAAAAATTGGAATAATCAGTTTAAAATTTGATTCTGCAAACGTTCAAATTAAAATCAAAACCTGCCAAAGTAACAGAACAATTAAATGCTTCATGAAAACCAACGCAAAATAGCACCAAGTCCACCCCAGATGTAATACCGGCAACTGCCGCCCGCTTCGAAGAAAGCCGCCCTCTCCTCAGCCGCCGGTTCGAAGACGAATACAAATTAACACACCAAAAAAGAAATCCCGGCCTTGTGTTTCAGCTTCTAACGAGATTTTGGATGACTTCATAGTCAGGACTTCCCCCTTCGGGCAGTGCGCAATGCTCACTGAGGTTGGCTGGCGCTCGCCGGAACATATTGTTGCTGAGTCTATTAAATTAAAACAACACGAAGGGTGGAGTAGCCCGGCAAGGGATGAGCTGCTGCCAAAGATGTTAACAGGGAGAACGAATCACGCACGCCGACTGAGATTGGAAGCAAGTGGCAAGTGAAACGGTATTCTATAGCGCCCCCTTTGCCGGTCAGAGCAGGCCGTCGGTGTACGGTCATGAATATCGGCATCGATGTTGGTTAAATAGCATTTAAACCAGATTTCAATTTGTGCACAAAGTGTTTATGAGTTTTTTGCTGCCGTGTGATCTACTTTAGCTAAGCGTGATGCCTAAGAGAGCGAGAGGGTGTGCGAAGGGCGGTGTTGAAAGGCAGCGTGCGCCGGGGGTATGGATTACGGATGAGACGGCACGCCATTCGGGCTATCAAACTCGGGGGAAATTGTTTGTGTGCTCGTTTTTGTTGTTGACACGTTGTGGTGCACGCGTCATTGCGAACGTGGTAACACCAGCAGGAATGGTACATTTGGTGCTGCTTGTATTTGTGAATTTGACGCAATTTGCTGTTGACATTTCAGGTTGTTGCTGTTGTTGACTCTTGCGGCGGTAATTCGTGTGTAATGTGACATTATGGTGCCATTCGTCTTGCAACTAATCAAATCTTCATTTGCTCATTCAGTGAGAACTTGATGACTTCAATGATATTAAAGCAAAATAGAGAGACAAAAAAGAGAGACACTAAATAAAAGAGAAACTTTTTAATTTATGTTGCAATAAATCAAAGTGATTTTAGGAATATCCAAACAACTTTGAAATTAACCATAGATTGATTCATTAGAGCGCGTCAATATTTCGCTTTTAACGAGTACGTATGTACGTAATACTAAAATAAAAAAAGAAATCAGATAAGAATACTCAGGAAACATAATCAAGGACTATACTCATACTCATAAAGTGAAAGGGGCATTTTTCGAATTTTCCACAAATGCCCATTCAGAGGACAATTCCCATTTAGCTTTACTTTAAATGCACACTGACCCTACAGATAGCTTTTGCTTCTTTTCTTTTTTAATTTCATAAAAAATCGTATACACAAATTTGTAAATGCGTACTACGTCGGTGCTAAATTATGAACGCCGCACTCAATTTCGTAACATTTAATCTCGATTTACCAATCAATATGCAGTCTTCTTATAGGATTGAAATAGTCGTTTATTCCGTTTTAAGCAGAAAATCAAAAACGTATAATCATTAGAGAGTTTGAGATTAAAGAAATAATTTCGGGAATCTGTGACCTAATCTGACCTAATAATTGACCTAATCTGTGATCTAATATAGGATCTTTTCTTTACGCACTATACCATTTCCAACTGTAAATAAGATTAGGTCAATTGAAAATGATATATTCCATTTGAAAATGAGAATAGAACTTATATTTAAATATAAAACATTCTCATTTACATTTGTTCTACATACATATACTCATTTTCAATTGACGTATTCTCATTTGCAAATGAAAAATCTCATTTACATTTGTTCTATTCTCATTTTCAAATGGAATATCTTATTTTCAATTGACGTATTCTCATTTACAAATGAAAAATCTCATTTACATTTGTTCTATTCTCATTTTCAAATGGAATATCTTATTTTCAATTGACGTATTCTCATTTACAAATGAAAAATCTCATTTACATTTGTTCTATTCTCATTTTCAAATGGAATATATCATTTTCAATTGACCTATTCTCATTTTTAAATGGAAAATCTCATTTACATTTGTTCTATTCCCATTTTTAAATGGAAAATCTCATTTTCAATTGACCTATTCTCATTTACAGTTGGAAATGGTGTAGACCTGGGTCCATGTTGTATATTCTTTAATATGTTCAGATTTTCAGACCATCCTTCATGACATAGACCCTCCAATACCACAGAGTTGTTTAAGTCTTAAACCAGAAACGCTAAAACCTTCATCATTCCATCACATCATGTTTTCGAGATATCATACCTATCATTAGATAGGAGTTATCATTACCATAACGTGTAAAAAGATTTAAACAATTGCTTTTCATAGCCTTTGGCTTAGATTTGTACATACATAGAATGCATTTTAATTGCTTTTTAAAATGTTCAGGATTTCTGCAAAATTTTTGGAACATCGAATATTCGAATATTCAGTTTTCAAAAAATACGAGTCTTTATCATAAGAAAGACTAAAACGAACATCATCAGCATTTCACTACTCCTTCTTTTTCTTCTTCTTTTAACCATAAGAGGGTGGCGGTCAACGGGCACTTTTACATTTAAAAGAATCCTTATGAAGCCATCATTCGATGTTAGAATTCGAATTCGATGTTCGATTTTAGAAGAAGCTCCGAGGTTTGCTTTTTCTCAAATCTCAATCGTGTTCAACTATTTTTCGACAAGTTATTTCTCTGAAGAACTTGAATGCTAAACAATGAAATTGTCGAAACTGCTAAAACTTGAAAGTGCCTTTTTTGCACAGACCTTATCTGTACTTGTACTTGCTTTCTACAGCAAATTCGGAAATAATTCTTTCATCGCAAAGAACCAATAAAAAGGACAACAATACAAATACAATAAAAAGACTGTACAATGTACAATTTATTCATTATTTCCGGAAGTGACTGACCGAAGAAGAATGTGTGGGCCTTGAAGATGCGCACCAAAAAAGGGAGTGTAACAATCAAAGTCAGTTCAGTCAGTCGAAAAGTGAATGATTTTCCGGCTGACACAAAACACAAACTATTTTGAAGGCATTTGAAACTCAGAAGACAAAATACAGACAGCATAAAAAAATAGTAAAAAAATACTGACGGCAGTTAATAAACAGTAAGAGAGAAAGAGAGAGATAGAGAGGGTAGTAAGTGAAGCATGAGTATAAAAATGAAAAGATTTTGTTGGGGGAAAATTTCTTAATAGATGGCAATAACATAAAAATAAACAAAACGAACTAACATGTTGTCCAAAGAAGTCAACAAGCATGACCCAAACATTCATGCATTCGCTGTTTCATTCAAAGGATGACCAGCAGGAAGCAGGAAACGGACTCCTTGACAGATAGCAGCCCTCTCGCCGTCGCCGGCTGGTTCGCCTTGTCGCTCCATCCACCCACCAATAATGTCGTCAGTATTGCCGCGATACATATTGATTGCGTTGTTTTCATATGAATGTCACTTTCGAAGGTTGACAGTTGTTAAAAAAGTTGTCAAACCACTGTGTATTTTTTACGCTACTCTTTTCGGGAAGCTGGACAGGAAGCTGGCCGGCATAGAGGACGTGCGGCTGAAGGCCGCAATCATTGGTTCTCTATTGAGCGCTGTACGTCGGTATAATTTATTGCTGTCCATCGATTGTGTTGTTTGCCGAGCTATCGCCTCCCTCAACAACATTCAAAATACGAGATTCTTTCTTTTCGAAAGTAGTTATTTCCAATGACACATGTCAACTAACAATTTGTATTAATTTCCATAATAAGTTCTTTATAAAATTTATTTATAATCCAGTAAGCCAAACGGATCCGTTTCGAATTCGAAGCAAAGACGAATTCTCAGTCTACCTAAACAAAAACGGATCCGTTTCCGTAGCGCTCTTGAATCCGGTTTCGTGAGAAAGTCCCACTTCATTTTCGAGAAATGAAATCGAATTTGACGAAACAAAAGACGTTCCCGACGGAATAGAGAAATCGGTTCGTTTCGAATTCGAAATGCTCCCGACTGCGTTTTGTGGTTTACTGCGATGAGAAATCAAGTTTAATTATGCCACAATAATTACTATAAATATATTTAATTTTTTAATTGGTTTATGGTTTGGTCTTGGATGTAATAAACTTATTCGAGAAAATCATACATTTTTGTAGTTGCCGCCAGTCTTCAAGCACAAACCATAAGAAGAAGAGTATATTTAGAAGAATGGAGCTTAGAACGTCAACTTTTAATGCACATATTTCCGTTTTTTGAAAAGTGCTGATTCACAATTATTTCACCGAGTACTATATGAATCATGAGGCATCCAAAGCACTCACACTCGAACGCTCGAACACTCCTTTTCTCTCAACCCTTAATTGTCCAGTGCAGTGCTGCTTCTTCGCGTTGACAGGATGTATGAGGACGCGGTTATGGTTTATCTATCGTTTCCGCTTAAATGCACATCGGTACTCATGCCAAGGAGCTGGCTGGCAGGCAGCTCTTGTCCCCTCGCGAGCCACACTCGCCACCACAAGCCGCTCTGGAAAAAACGCCAAGCATTTTTTTCATTTAATTTCATTTACTTACCAAGAGCTATCGACTGGATCTCGGTGGACCATGATACCCGAACACATGCATAAATCATAAACAATTATTAATGGATTCATAGACACATTGAGAAAGTGTAGCTATCCTCGAGGAGTCAAGATGCTGGCGTCCAGAAATTATGACAAAGCCGGAAGCAAAGAATGAGGAATTTAATGGAGTGATACACCCGATAGCGGGAAGTGTCGATATGATATGTATGACCCGGAGTTTTTTTTTTTTTTTTTTGAGGGAACCTTGCCATAAAACTCATACAAAGAACATTTATCGCGATAATGGGCTCTTCATAACATTCGCAAAATGATATCCGAGAAGATCTCGGACAGATCTCGGTGAATCTCGCTCTGAGATCATTGATATAAAAAGATTTTTCTATCTATTCCAAAAATAGCTGCAAGGATTTTTCTATATATTTCAGAAATGCAACGATGCACAGACGTTGTTGATGCTGCAACGATCAACAATCTCTGACTAGGTTTAGGAGATAAAAAACCTCAAATCTTTAGGAGTCACAAAACTTCAGTTTCGTATCGAATTTAACTTTCTTTGGTTTGGAATATTTCTTAATTTTGAACTATGAACTATACTATGAACTATACTATGAACTATACTATGAACTATACTATGAAACTATCAACATAGTTATGAACTATGTCTTTTCTTTTCTTTTCTTTTCTTTAAAAAGATATTTTCTTTTTCTAAGAAAATCGTGAACCGAAAGGCGTGAAACTTTGGGAATGAGTAGAGAAGGTTGAACTTGTCTACCTGCTAAGTTGGATAACTAAACCTAAATTTTGGACCGTGTATACGGAAAATGGTTTAACAAACCGAGCCTCAGCAACTCCATACAGTATCTAAACGTTAGCAAAGCGAAAAGAAATCACTTTAATAAAATTATTTTTCCTCGAGGAGAAAGAAATAGGAAAGTTTTTGATATCGTATCGTGGACTAAGTCGCTTAGCTTTTGGGCATTAACGAAGGAAACAAATAAATAATAAAATTTTGTAGAATTTCTGGTTAAATGATTTACGAATGAATTTTTGGACACGCATAAATTATTGGAGCTGCCATCGCCGACGACTACAGCTCGCTAAATTTTCGTATGGCTGAATTTCGGAACTCCGATCGCGCTGGCCGGCCACCGAAGAACCGTATGATAATCAGACGCTTGACTGAAGTAAACAAGTCGCAAACACTTCGTTGGAATAGCGTAATAATAATAAAGTTGCCGAAAAGGATTCAGGCCATTAAGTTCCGGAAGCGAGTCTAGAGTAGCTGGAACCGTAAACCGTATTGCCGAACGTTCGTAGCAGGAGAGACGAGAGAGAGAGAGTACGTCACCGCAACAGTCTCTTTCACCGCAACAGTCTCTGTCTCCGTCGGCCAATAACTTTCGACAGCAACAGTGTTGCGTGCAGCGCGCAGCAGACGACGAGCGCAGAGCGCAGCGGTCGTTAAGGCGGATTTGTAACATTTTTATTTGCTCCGAATTAAGCAACCCTTCCGTGGCATAAATCAACGAATTACAAGCCAAAAAATTACCGGAAAAGCAGATTGAAAAGTTTTAAGCCAACAAAGAAATAAGATTCGTTTAGTTGCGTGCCTCTATAGTGGCGTGAGTGCGCCGGCACTTCAATGCGGCAGCCAAACGAAAGGGGCGATGGGTACAACCCACCCACTCGCCCGCTATCACCATTTGAAATGGCAACAACAACAGCAACAACAACAACAACAGCGCCCACACATTCACGCACAATCGTCGATTTGTAAAGTGTTTTAAATTTTAAATAAAGGTTTTATAAAATGATTTCTGATTTGTTTGGGACGAACGAGGGGTATGTTTACCCTCGCGACACAGTCACATAAAACGACCTCTTCCCTTGGTACGATTGGTATTCACACAAAAGACTTTATTACCGGACTATAGAAAATGGTTTTTAAATTCGTTGAACATTTGAAAATCCATTTTAAATTTCTTTTTTAACAAGCTTTTTTTTGCCATTCGCCGGAGAAACCTCACAGAAAAATGTTAGAAGTGTTAGAAGTACTAAGAGAGACTTTATTACCGGACTATAGAAAATGGTTTTTAAATTCGTTGAACATTTGAAAATCCATTTTAAATTTCTTTTTTAACAACCTTTTTTTTGCCATTCGCCGGAGAAACCTCACAGAAAAATGTTAGAATAGTTAGAAGTACTAAGAGAGAACGAATGAAAGCAAACACTGAAGATGACTGAAAGAGTCTAAATAGTTCTATATTCTGCAGATAACAGCATAATTCGTAATTAATTCACTGCGTTTTTCAGCAACACCTTTTAAAACGATTGAATGAGTCTAAATAGAGTCACTGAAACAGTCTAAATAGTCTTCAATATTCTGCAGATAACAGCGTATTTCTTAATTAATTCACTGCGTTTTTCACCAACACCTTTTAAGATGACTGAATGAGTCTAAATAGATTAATATTCTGCAGATAACAGCATCACCTTTTCAAATGACTGAATAAGTCTAAATAGAGTCACTAAAAAAGGATAAATAGATCAATATTCTGCAGATAACAGCATAATTCGTAATTATTTCACTGCGTTTTTCAGCAACACCTTTTAAGACGATTGAATGAGTCTAAATAGAGTCACTGACTGAGTCTAAATATATTAATATTCTGCAGATAACAGCAACACCTTTTAAAACGATTGAATGAGTCTAAATAGAGTCACTGAAACAGTCTAAATAGTCTTCAATATTCTGCAGATAACAGCGTATTTCTTAATTAATTCACTGCGTTTTTCAGCAACACCTTTTTGCTGAAGGCTTATGATAGTGTTTCTATGAGATCGCCTTGAAAGACTGCCACGCCCATATTGGTTATTAATAATACCAGAAATGTTTGAAATAATGGCAAATGGCAAATTCTTGTCCAAAAGCTCCTTTCTCTGCTGCTTTCTACGAACCTTGCGTTGAGTGTGTTGCAATCATCAGTTAGTTGCGTGATGGAATAAACGATGTCTGTCCGATATTTCACCGATATTTTCAACTTGGCTCGGTTTATGTGACTTTAGCGTTTCATTACGTTTCATTTAATTTCGGATTTCATTAGTTTAAGTGCGCTAGTGACGGACAACGACGCAACGGACGCAAGGCGGCATGCAAAACAGTCTTCTGCAGCGTCTTCCTTAAGATTGCGCAGCCTCTCGCCGGGCGCTTTTTATTGAAAAACTCAACAATTCGATAAGGTTCAATATTGTTTGTTTGGCAACGGGTGGCGAAGGGTGAGCTTTGTGAGTTCGGCCGGCCGGCCCCTTGGAGGCGGCGTAGATGTTGTTTTTTTTTTCTCTCTCTTATTACATTACATTGTATCGTATATTATTATTCATGGTCTCCCTTTTTTATCGTGCTTTGAGTTTGTTTTTCCGCTTAAAGTATTTTTATTATGGTACGTTTTGTGCGAATCGGTGTCCTTTAGCGTTAGCAAGTAACGGCGGCAAGTGTACGTACGTTGAAGACATTAATCTTTAAGGACATAAAAGCTAATCCGAATAACGAGCCATCCAGCGTTAATGTCTTTATTTAGTGGTTGTCACATCAGTTTGGGTCAAGTATCAGTAAAGGAGAACATATTGACAACCAATTAGTTCATCCCTTCTTTCGATTTTCGTATTCGTATTTCGTTGCCAGCATTGCCAGCATTGCCAGCATTGCCATGGTACCGTGATTTATAGAGTGCCAGTAAAAAACATTTTTTTCCTTGTAACTTCGTAACTAATTTTTTCATTAAATATTTATAGCGAGATGTTAGTCAATTACTGTAGTACGAGGTGCCCCTCGCTTCATAAGACTTGAATAGCAATCGTATTAAGTGGAAAAACGTAACTAAATTGACTAAAATAATAATAAACAAAGGCGTAGCTTTGCCCTAAAAGAGCCAACTAATCGCATGCAACATATCAACAACGACGACGAAAACTCTAGCAATAATTAATACTACCACAAACGCACTCTGAACCACAAACGGAAGTCGTTAAAATGAGGAAAGGGTGAACGTCGGCGAGCGTTGCTCAATGCAAGGTGCGTTCAGAATTCAGCGACGGTCGTCGGCTGTGGCTGCTCTTTTACACCTACGCGCGCCACGCGTCACACCCGTTCCCATGGCGGACACTCACCACCGCCGCCCAACGCAAAACCAACCGCAAGAACGACGCACATCGAACGCCGGCTGCTTTTAACTTTCACGCGACTGTGAGAATGCTTTTTAGCGCTGAAGAGACGCAGGCGGGCGCGCGCTTTGGATGATTTCGATGACGATGACGCTGACGACGACGACGACGACGACGACGACGTACATATTTCATAATTTGTTGTTTGCTTACATCTTTCAGAAGTTAATAACATGTAGATTTTTCCTTTGTCAGAATTCGGTCTTTGTTTGCCGTTAATGGAATGGAGGTGGTGCCCCTCGGGGTGATTGAGGTGAGGTGTGTCTCGCATTGTTGTTGGTTGTGATTCGGTCGTGGTTCCGTAGACAGGGGGCATCAAGCCATCAATATCGTGCGACTTTTGTTATGCGATATTTAAATTAGCCCCGCGAGGTCATGCCTGGGCTGGGGCGTGGGTTCTATTTGCTGATGACTCTCTTCGAGATTTTGGAAACTTTGCGGAAATTGTTCGAAGCCACATTAAAACGGATGTCTGTGATGGCACAATACACGCAAATGGCTAAATTACTCCTGACGAAAATGGCGGTAAAAATGTCGTGGGAGTAGAGCAGCAGGGTGCATCGATTCACGTGATCGAAGGAGTTGTTGACTTTTTGTAAAGAAATTATGTATGCTTTATTTTTTATTTTAAAGATCCACTTTTATTAAAGTATTATAGCTTGGAAATATATACATATACATATATCCGTGCACACACACACACTGACTGAACTTACTTCTGGAATGCCAACTAACAGAAGTTAGTTCATTAACATTGCTTTACGCTGTTAAAATTTTAACATTTTTAGGGCCGAGATGACAGATACGGTCTGCATAGTATTGCGTAACTGAGAGCCACAGAATTATTGAAAATTCGATGAGCCCGATTCGAGAATTTAAAGTCAATTGTCCCACTGACCACCGCACACCGCCTGCATCAACCCTGCTGGTATTGTTTCCATCTATTATTGCGCAATAAAATGTTACGGACGTACGGACAACCAGCCGCAGATTGATCGAATTGACTTGACTGCCTCATTCATTGCCTTTTTGGCCACAGCCAGCGTTCAATAAAGCGTCCGTGTGAGTGACGAGCAACTGATCGGGAAGACCGTTGGCCGGAAAGGCGGAAATTCAATTTTAAAAGCAGCTGCCACGTGTCGCTCCGGCGCGCGAAAGTGCTTGTTGCCAGCCACTGCCGAATGGCAGTCATTGTTGCTCATGTTGCGGCTGTTGTTTTTGGTGTGTTGGAAGGCATGTTGCGTCCTGGGCGTCTTTTGTTCGCCGAATAATGTCCGGAATTGTTGTTTGCATTTCGAAAGAAATATTCTTGAAACACAATAAGAATCATGCCGTTTAGCAGCGAAAAGAGACAACGCAATGTGGGCCGGTGGGTCGGTGGGTCGGTCGGTGAGGTTTTTTGTTTGTTCTTCAGCATAATGAGCGCGAGGAAGCAGAGAGTCGGAAGCGGAAACAGCACCATCTCTGGCCAACCAACAGCTTTCCAAGCGCTTAAGCAACGAGCTAACCTAAGTTCGTATGCGTCGGCGTGTGCGTGTGCGTGTGGGTGTGTGTGCGTATGAATTGTTAAAACGATTCATTCGCGCCCTAGCACTCGCGCCGAGGGGCGTGTGATTGACTTAATTGACTATGAAAATGAAAAATTACATAATAAAAGCAGCCTCGAACACTCCGAACGCCCGCTACCTTCGGCCGACGCGACGCTGTTAACGCTACCAACCAACGGCGTCGCTTTCGGTCTTGCCATCATTGTGGTACGCGTTCTACACACACACACACACAGATGAGTCGGGCAATTAATATTAACTGCAGGGTTGCTCCGCTTCAGGATAACGATAATGAAAATGTAAAACATTTTAAAAGCTATTCAGGCCTCTGTTTAATATCTTTTCCTACTCCTTCTTCTTCTCCTCCTCCTCCCCCTTCCTTCTGCTTCCCTTTTTCAGGCCTAATTTGATCCGTGGATTCGTTGATGGAGTCGAAAATTGATGCGGAAAATTGGTGAGAACTTTTTAATATGCCGTAAAGAACCATATCGTGCGCCAGAGAAGAGAAAAGCAGTCGTAGTTAAAATTCGCTAATTAGAGATTATTACGTTAAAGCCAGAATGAATAGATATTAAAGTTATAACTAAATTCGCCTGGAGTAAAAAAATTGCTGCGGCTCTGGATAATTTTTGGTAGCTCATCATTTCAGAGCTTTAAGAAAATCTACATAAATCAGTAAAGTCTGAGGATATAGCTTTTGCCTTCTTTAAACTAACCCAAGAACTTTACCTTTGAATCTTTCTTATAAAAAAACGTTGGAAAAAAGTGTATGTATTGTAGTATATTGAGCAAAAATAATTCTCTTTAAGAAATAGAGTGCGTGGAGCGGGGCGGCGCGTCCATAAAAATTAACCCCGATTCTCTCTTCACCAGAAATAATGCACAAAGTATTCGGATTTTTTATTTCTTATCATTGTTCCTTCATCCTTTCAATACGTCTCTCAGTTTACTTTAAGTTTTGCAGTTTTTTAATACAAATTATTTTATCATCATCGTTTATCATCATCAACGTGTTTTAGGTCATCAATACGGTGTTCCTTTATTTATTATTGCCTTCTTCGCGCGAAACAGCAAACTCTTGCGTACTTTATATACAATATTTTATTTATGTGTACACAATATTATCGTTTAGCAAATAAATGAATAATGTTTGCTTTTAATTTTTGCCTTCCGTAAAAAATAAAATTTTTATCGCCTCTGTTTTTTTTTACAACAAATGATAATATAGAGAGGCTTCTGTCGTTGGGAGGAAATTCTGTAGTACGTACATTGCTTCTAGGCCACGCCTTCTGCTCTGGCGATAAAGTTTTTAATTTAATAATTTGAGAGAAAAGGGTTGGTTTCGTTGGTTTTGTTGGTTTCGCTGCGTTTCAGGCTTTTCTTTGCGGATATATATTTTAGTAGGCGTGTCTTTACAAGTGTGCCCACTTAGTAGTCATACATTATATGCTGATGTCAATATCTTGGGAAAATTGGCGAATTGTCGAAAAATCTTAAATAACTTCTAGTTATAGTTTTAAACTAATTTTTTGTGAAAAGAAAGTTTTTAGACTTTTTAGGTTTCAAACCTTCATAAAGATAATACAATTTTTTTAACTAATTAAGTCTAAATATTTCACCGTTACTATAGTTTATAAATATGTATGTACAACTTTTTGCTTTAAATTTAAAAATGGTTAATTCAGCGACGAAAAGTTTCAAAAGGTTTAAAGATTAGTCAAGGGTTTGTAAACCAAAGGGTTTGTAAATATTTAAAATTTCTTTTACTCTTATTATATAATAAAAAAATATATTTTTTTCAAAATTTAAGCGAACCATCGTGCATTTGAGTCACTTAAAAATCGCTCAAAACCTCAGAGAAAATTTCAAACCTTAAAAAAATATCATCATAAAAAATTTAAATTATTTATTGATGAAATGAATGAACGAACTGTGATATAATTAATCAGTTCCATAAAGATTAAAATAAAGATTTATCAGTAGATAAAGACTTAAGCAAAAACCAAAAATCCATTCTCGACTCTCAAAATCATAGAATATTTAATGTCTAAGGAAAAAAATAACGAAAAATAAGTAACAACATCTCAGGTACACAATCTTGAGTCATGATAAAACGTGATTTAGTATATTATATAAACGACACACACACACATGCGCATACGCACACTACAAGGAATGTCACACAAACACATAATGAACGAGCCAAATACAACAACGCGTCGTTGCTTCATTATCGCATTTTGCATCAAGATTCAAGAGAATGCAAAATGAAATGAAATTCATTGCGAGCAAAAACAACAACAACAAAGAGTACAACAACAGTAGTAGCATAAAAACACTGCAAAATAGGAAAATATTTATATTTCTAGAGCGATAACATTGCTCACATTGCTCTACTAAAATTTGAATCAAATTTCTTTAGGGCGTTTGTTGCCCTGAAATTGGATTGGTTCCTGCTCCAGAACCGGCCGCCGCTACCGTGCGCCACTCTCCGTGCCACTCTCCGCTCCACGCCATCTGACATGGTGGCAACCCTTGTTACACTTGTTACAGCGTGTTAAATGACGCTACTTGACGAGTACCAGCTACTCAAGTGAGTCGTCGTCAATCGTGTCGAGCCACTTGATGTTCTTCTGTCTTGACTTTTTGTCCGCCGTCCGTCGCCTCTCATGATAAATCAATCTGCAAATTTATGGCACTTCAAGTGTCATATTTTATGGCTGCAAGTAGAAGCGCACAGAACCGCTACGCTCGGAAAGCTCTGCTGAGAGACAGCTCTCGAGTCAGTGGACAGCTCTTCGACGACTTCAATCAATTCATCACCATCGAATACTTGAGTGCTGCTGTTGAATCAGCGAGTGAGTGCCGTGCTATGACTTTTTATTATTTCAATTTCAAATTCACAAAAAAATTCACAAAAAAAAGTATAAACAACAACAACGACTAAATTTTTATTAACCCAAACTTAGAATCAGGTCATATCAGTTAGTAGTTATATTTCTTTATTATCATTAATAACATTTTATGGCCATTATTACAAACGATGATTTTTTTTAAATTATTATTATTATTCAATTCAATCAATAAATTAACTGTTTTCTTTATAAACGCTGAATTGATTTTTTAATCAATCGAAAAGGAAGTCTCTCAAAAGAACAAAAACACTGATAATTTTCTTTTAAAATCGGATTTTCTTTAACAGCATGGAAAGATTCAGAAGTTCTGAAAATTTTTCCTAAATTCGTAGTACCGGGTTATCCATTTTCTCTTTCGCAAAGTACAAAAAGCACACTAAATATATCTATCACTATATATATATCGATTGAATTTCGATTTCAATTTGATGCTTGGATGCTTTGCCATTAAAAGTGTAAAACAATATCTTTCAAATATCGTTTCCTCACGGGACCTTTTGCAGGCCTCAATCTTTTTGAGGTCTTTTTTCGCTGACTTTTTGACACAAGTCGGGCAATAATTCGGCCATAACTTGAGGTATTTCATG
Organism: Conops quadrifasciatus; assembly: GCA_949752815.1. Lineage (NCBI taxonomy): Eukaryota > Metazoa > Arthropoda > Insecta > Diptera > Conopidae > Conops > Conops quadrifasciatus. The sequence continues at coordinate 11,728,705 of OX457081.1, forward strand.
CTTCAAATGACCACCATTCGTGTAGAATGCTTTTACAAACGCATTAACGCTTTGTTCGATGGTAAAACAATCCATATTGTAAAATGGCCAACCTTCAACTAAACAAATGACAGATCGGATGACACTGACATTTGACAGCTGCCAAACGGCAGGGCTTTACGTTCCGTAACTCGAAAAGGATAACCCGTATGGATAACGTTACAGTACTACGACAGTAAGACAGACAATGGAAAAGAGACCGAAAAGTTTTAAATTTTTTGCTTTACGCCTGCGCAATTTGCATCTATTTCGGAAATAAAATTTACACTTATATTTTTTTAATAATGTAACTTTTATTTTCGCTAAACTATTTTTTTAATATTAATAATTATTACACATTTTTACAAAGTTAAAATAAAATACCATTTTACAGTACAGTTTGCTGTTTCGAACGGTTCTTATAACCTCTTTAAATATCTACAAATTTATAGGTACAAAGTATGTATGTATCTATAGAAAATAAAAATATTAATTGATTATTTTGTTTATTAATTTTATTAAGCTAGTAAATAAATTTAGATTTTTCGGCGTTACTAGTGAAATTTTTAAAGAACCTTATTCACAATAAATTAAATTAAATTTAAATAAATGACTCAAATTACTCAATATTTACACATTTTAATTTTGGAATTTTCCTCATTTTCGTATAATTTGCGCATTAACGAGGTTTATTTCTCGTTCTTTTCTCGTTTGCAGTGCGTTCTTTTCTCATGTATGGATAAAAATATTCTATTTCTGATATTTTATGTACAATACTAACTAACTTCAAGATGGTTTTCTTTAGTTCAGATTTTGCCAGAATTCGTAAAGAATATTTTTAATTGCGCTTCACAATTAATCTTATGTCAAAATTATTTGTTCACAATAACTCGTATGTCAAACCGCAAATTATTCGTTTATTTCTTCTCATCTCCTGAAGCTTTAAACTGCTTAGGTTTTACTTTAGCTCAACTGCGACTTAGTGCGGTCACCGCACCACACCGCACCGCGTCGCACCTTGTCGCACACTAACTTTGCACCACCCAGCCAGCCAATTATCGATATTAGGGCCACCAGCCACGCTGATGCGGGTGTCCGTGCAGACCCACCGCCGCCGCTGCCGCCGCGTGTTGATAAGCAGCTGCGTCGTTCGCCGTCAAGACCAAGTGATGAGCCGCAGCGGCGACATTCTGCATGGATGACGTAACACAGTCCTGCGGCATCTTGCCGCCGTCGCCTAAGCACGGCTTGCCGTTGCGTACCAGCACCGGCACGGCTACGCGTCGCGGCGACGGCAGTGCAGAGGGATGATGGGGATGTGCCGCATGCATGCCAGGCAGGTGCTCATAGACGCCCTTCTCGTTCTGAGCGCGCTTCGTCTTGTAGCGATGATTCTGAAACCAGATTTTCACTTGCGTCGGTGTTAGCCGTATCAGGCTAGCCAGGTGTTCACGCTCGGGAGCCGAAAGGTAACGCTGTTGGCGGAAACGACGCTCTAATTCGTACGTTTGTGCTTTTGTGAAGAGAACGCGGCGCTTGCGCTTTTTGTTGGGCATCGAGTCGCCGCCGTTGCCGGAACCGGTGCCGTCGTTGTCGTTGTCGTTGTCGTTCTCATCATCCAAGATATCCTCGTCTATGCCGTCGTCGAGAAGGCTGTCATCGTGTGGGTGGGAAGAGGCGCTCACGTTGTCACCGCCAGAACTGCTTTTGTTGAAGTGTTGCTGCTGATGTTGCGCGTTGTTGTTGGTATTCGCTGGCATTGATTCACCGACGGACAAGGCGTCATCTGCCGAACGACTGAACGGTTTGAATTCGGAGGACAAAGCTGGCGATGTCTGACAGTTGGAGCCGATGTAAGTGTACGAGACTTCCGAGGTTACCGGAGAGGTGCTGTCGGGACTGGCAGGTTGTTGGGTACCTGGAGAAGACGAGAGAGAGAGAGAGACACAGTAGAGGTTAGTGGCATCGGCCTTAGTTGTGTTCTTGTTGAAATGTTAAAAAACTGTTGACAATTGACTGTTGTGTAAACCGAACATCAGATGGCAACACGAGATATGCCGTCAGGGACGTAGAAAGCTTTTTTGAACAACAAATTACATAGTTAATAACTCAAAAAAGGCGCTAGCTATATGGCTTCGGTTTGTTCTAACAAATCAAGTTTAAAGAACTTTTATTTCTGGATTTTATATGGAACCTTTACATTTTAAAATGTACAGAGATAAACAAATAATTGCTATCTACAATATCTATAATAATTTATTGAGAGAGAGCGAGAGAGGAGGAGGATTGAGGTGACACACCGGAGGGAGGGCCTATTGAGTCACTCCTCTAATCGAGGTTTTCGCTTTTATTCTTATTCAAGAAATTTATTTCCTTCCTAACAATTTCCTCGTACCTCGTCTGAATTGGTTTGAAGGCACCACAAGGGACGAGTCGAGAATGAAATGACAAATTGCTGTTTAAAGTCATTTTATTCTGTCATTCACTGAGGTGACCTTCTTCGTGTTTCGGCCGAAGGCTGGGAAACATCGAGCTGAAGAACTCTGCCCGCAGAGTTATTGAATTAGAGTCGACTGTAGCTGCAATGAATTTATGAATGAAGTTGGTTTTACTGGCAGAAATCAATAACCTTCAGGAGACTAATTTTTTTTATAATTGCATTCTGTGTGTTGTTCTGTGAAGCACAGAGAAAAATATTTAAAACAAACCAGTTTTTCGGAGTGTTGATCAATTTCTTTATAATGAAATCATTATAGTGCTGAACGGTTCGTCAGTAAAAGTCTGCATGGCTATTTCGAAATCTCTCACGTCATAGCTGTTGTCTTTCCTCTTCTTAGCATTGACTAAGAAGAACCGTGAATATATGATATATGTATTTTTTACTGAAATCCTTTCATCTGAAACCTTTTCTTTTATCTCGGAAGAAGGTTTATAACAGTACTCAACTTTTTCATCATCATCAAATTTATGCTCATGCTGTGATCAATGAGATTTCAGCCATTTCAATAACTCCTAAACCGCAATAAAGGTTTCGCTTTTTTGCTCTTTCGGCAGCCCCGAAAGAGAGTTGCGGGGCAGAGGAAAGAACTGAAGGAGGGACGGCTGGATGGAGGGAAAATTGTGCGCCCTTGTTTGCGAATCGTGTGTGCGAACTATGATCTCGAATTTCGGCAGTAACCACATAAACAGCGATCGGCTGGATCGGCAGGCGTGTCACGGACTTATTGACTCAACTTATAATAATCCAATTGTGGTTGTCTGTCCCCATCGGAACTGTTGTACGTCTGCTTCCAGGCCTGTCCGTCTGCCAGCCTGCTTCTGGACTGTTTGTCTGCTGTCAGTTCGTCTGTCTGTGTTGGCTTCTGTTTGCCCATCGTTGTACTATATCAACTCCATTTGAAACGACACGGAGAAAACAATAACGCATTCTTGGGCCCAAATTGCTGGGTCATGGTCATGAGGTGTGTAGGACAAAATATCCGCCTTTTCGGCACCACTGCAGTTCCATTTTCCCGCTGGCCTGAGCTTCATGTCATACTAATTGTAAGTTAAGAAGTTATGTATGACGTTTACAGATTTTCATGGGTCTATTGTGCTGTTCGCTGTCAAAGTACAAAAAGCGTGTGTGTGTGTGTGTGTGTGTGTGTCTAGTTGAGGCCTCAAATAGTTGTTGTTTCTATCTAGCCTTGTTGCTGGATGCACCCTTAAAGAGGCAGATGTTACGTCAGCTCAGTCTTCTGCGACAGAAGAACGGTACTCGTGGCTGAGTGTTGCCACTCGTCGTAACGTCACTTTGGCGTAACACTGGTAGCCGTGTGTTTGTCGCTGGTTTTTTATTGCTTTCATTCGCTCTTTAAAGCTAGAGTAAAAAATGCTCGCCAACCCTTTAAGGGTTGTCTTAAAAAAAAAGCCCAACAAAACAAGCTCGATATTTGGTTTTTTATGAATACGAATCTTGACTAATGCTTCAGGTTTTTCACACTTGCGGATTAAAGTCGAAGGGCTCTCTATGTCTCTCTAACTGCTTTCTCTATTGCACAACTAATCGAGCTTCCGCTTCAGAGAGGAGGAGGAGGAGGAGGAGGCTCCTTTTGAATGTTTGGGAAACTTCGCAGCTGCTTCGGTTTATTGAGTTGCCGATACGTTGTTGTTATGGTGAACCGACTTTGTCTTAATTGCCCGGAAATTGCCCGAAAGTGCTTCATTATATCGAAGAATAATCATTGAAATACGCAGATTAACAGTCGACTTTAAATGCGACTTTAGCTCGAATATTTTTAATAAAACAATATATGAATATAGAATATAGCATATATTCAATATACAATATAGCATTTTGAATATAGAATAAAGAATATAGTATATAGATTAGAGAATATAAAATATAGAATGTAGAATAAATAATATCAATACATATTGCCGAAAAAAATTAATGTTTAAGAATTTTAAGAAATCTCAAACGATTTCAACTAAAGACGTTTTCATTTACGCGAATTTCAATAGTTTTCCCATATCTTTTAAAAAAGATCTGCTTTTAATTATTATATATTAAATTTGGTTAAATTATAAATATCTCAAGTTATCAATCTACGTTATAAATATCTCAAAAATTGAGTGGACTTGAATTTTCCTTTGAGTTCTAGACACTATACACATATCGACGCTATTCGCTTTGCCTCCTGTCGTTTTAAACGGCAGCAACTTACCGTATAATTCATTCTCCTTGATCCACGCACTGCGTCCCGGATGCGTCAACATGGTGTGGGCCATGTGCTGATACGGGGTCATCTCGTCGCTGAATTGGGCAAAGTTCTTCGGTAGGTATTGGCCAGCAGCTACCGCGGCAGCAGCCGTCGCCGCATTGTGACTGGCAATCAGATGGCGAGCGGCCGCCTGAGCAGAGGCGGCGTGATGTTGATCGAGGCTGCCGGTGGCGGCGCTGGCGGGCAAGGGCGGATGCGTGGGTTGTGTGTGGGCACCCAGATCGTCCACAGGCAGCGAACTATGCGTTGCAACAGGCATGGGCAAGTGATTGCCATGACTGTTCATGCTGTTATGGGAAGCTCCAATGCTGTTGGCACCGCTGTCGCTGCCGCTGCCGCTGCTGCTGATGCCATTGTGCAGGGCAATTGCATCGTTGGCCGTGACACTGGGCGTGTTAGGCGTGTGCGTCGGATCGACGCCATGCTTCAAATCAGCTCCATCCAGATTGAGGATGTCTGATATGTGAAAGCCAGAGGAACGTTGCGACGATGGCACTTTGGCATCGAAGAGACTGAAAGGAAAAGAGAAAACAATGTTTAGGACCATTTTTTTAGAACGAGCTAAAGGATTGAATCATTTCGATTTTATTGCGAGCTTATAGGCTGCCATAAAGACGGCATAATATACGACTGGGATTAAAATTGTCCGGTCCTTTGCCGTCATTGCCATCACTAAGAGTAGCCACAAATCATTCACCGGAAGTCTGAACAATAACTATAATTTTGTTGGTCTCGCAATCGTCTATCATTCTCTCTATCGGCTGCATTTCCTGGCTTCGACTCTTCCCAATTTTCTACCTGTTCTTTCAGTTTTAGCCTGAAAAGCGTGAAATGTCTTCCGCTTCTTTGTCTACGCTTTTCACACTATGTGAATGCTGCTTCCTCGCTTGTGTTCTATCTTCGTCAGTACTCGCTCTTTCGCCCTTTCACGCTTCGTCTTCGCCGTAAGCCGAAGACGAAGCGTCTTTCGATTTTTGGTTTAAGAATCTTTCAAGAGATAAAAAGAGCCTAAAAATTAACTTTGACTTAGGAAGAGCGAGAACGTGCGTATATTCTCGCTGCATATCCTCTGAGCCGAGTCCAAACTTAATGTAATTTGCTGTAAACTGGAACTAACATTCGAGCCAGCCACAAGTTAGGCTAAATCCAAATTTGATTTCGTTTAATTCCATCAACAACTAAGGACAATCCTCTTAAACTGCACCGGCCGTGGTGTGGTACCTGCTTCGCTGCTAACCATATGTTCCGGGCGCAGAGAGTTTGGTTTTTCCCGCATTCGAGGTGTCCGAGCGACAATGAACAATAACCAAAAACAAAACCTTCCAAGGTGCAGAAATTCCCAGGCTCTCTGTGCCCGGTCAGGTCTCGGTGTCCGTGTCCGTGTCCGTGTCCGTGTCCGGTGATGGGGAAACCCAGCACTGCCAGACAGTCTGACGCCTGCGCTGGTGCATTCAGCAGTGCGGCTGCGACATCTGTGCGCACGCGCAAGCCGCGTCTGGTGCACACATGTGCCAAATTATGCCGGTGCTTGGGGATTCCCTGCAGATTTTGGACAGAAATTCCAACAGTTAAGCGACGAGGTCATGGCCTGCCCACGTAAGATGATTACGCGTGAATGCGATGCAACCAACTTGCATGTGGCCGAGCCCGAAACGAGAGCGCACAAAACCGTTTTGCGAACAGACGCGCAGTATACGATTTCGTTGCGAAGAGTGATGCTTCTCGCGCCTGAGAATGTTGTAAATTTTGAAATTTTGAGATTTTGAAATTCCCGGATTAGGGCGGGCAACATGTGCGGCGGCTAAGTGGGGAATTTTCGTGGGCACTTCAGGCGAAAAGCGGCTGTCGCGTCGTCGCCGTTTCAAGCACTTGCCCTGGTCCGCACCTAAAGCGGTAATCCGTTGAAGCACCTGGAGTGGTAATGGTGGTGTTGGTTCAATGAATTGTTGACCAAGACAAGACAAGTGACACCATTTCGGACATTTGTTTTTGTTGTTTTGCGCCGCCATTACCATTCAACGCGGGCAAATTGAAAACGTTCTAAAATCATGCCTAAATCTTTGGAAATTTATAAACCGGTGAACAGCTACTAACAATCCTTAAGCGACATTTTGGAATAGGTTTCCTTTGAAGTGCAGTTCATGACAAAAACTGATTTGAGCGACGCGCGAAAGAATTGAATCCAATTAAATATATTTCTAATAGAAAATTTTGGAGTGTGACGGTCTCCTGCTCGATCTAATAATGCAAAGTAGGTCAATATAATAATAACAATATTACGAAAAATTTCTCAAAGTATGTTTGTCGGTAGCTCTTTATGTCTCCTGCCCCAAATCGAGTCGATTTGTTGCGATTTTGGCCAGTATATACTTTGAAATCTCTAAAAGTGTCTAAATAGTGTCTAAATAGTGTCTAAATAGTGTCTAAATAGTGTCTAAATGTTGCAAAAAGCTATTAAAAGTGGTAACAAACTGAACTGAATGCTTGTCAAAGGCCGAAGGCAGAACGCAAGTGGATGAACATTGCATTTGTGCAACGGATTATACGATTTCGAGGCGGTTTCAGACGATTTTCTCTTGCCAAAATAAGTAAAAATAAAGAATTTCGCAACAGATTGACTAAATGCGAATTTGTAGCACAAAAAAACCGAACTCTAATGCTTATAAAATACGATATTTTAGCAGAAAATGGTGTCGGTACTTCTTTATGCAGTCAAAATTCTTTGTGCAGGAAAGGAATTTTGAAATTTCCTTTCCTTTCAATCCTTTCAAAAATCATCGATTATGTATCGATTTTAGTGCTCAAATTTGACCTACTCTAACCAACTTTAACCTCATATCATCTGAGATCGCATCGGTTTCGAAGCGATTTTGGATTTTGATTTCGATTTTGTATCGAAACTTTGTTCTCTCGTTAGCGTTTTTAGTTTCTTCTGAGCTTACCCTGGCAGAGCACTGCGTAGGGCCGCCGGATAAAAGGCCGCTGGCAGCAGGGCATGACTCCAGGGCGGCAAAAGGATCGGCGACCAGGGCAGGAACGGTGCGGCCGCTGCTGCCGCAGCCGCCGACGGCATCATTAGGCTGCTCATGCTGGACCGGAAGGCCGGGAAGCCGCTGAAAGCTGCCGCACCGGTGGGTATACGCAGATGATCGGTAGCCAGTGGATACGTGATGGGTGTAACCGCTGAAACGTTGGTCGTAGCGGCTTTCGGTGAAGCGGCTAATCTGGCGCCGGCCTGAGTACTCAAAGTGATTGCGGGCGGCGGCGGTGTTGATGAAGCCGGTGTTGGTGTCTTGGTGCGCCTTAGAGATTTCGGCGACGACGACGGCGGTGTTGCAGTTTTTCGACGCGTCGGCGACCGTGTGGGAGACGGCGAACGCTTGCGTTTCTCAGCCACTTTGAAGGTGTTTTCTGCCAAATTCGGTGAAGTAATCTTGTGGGTGAAATGCTTTCCGACGACAAGACGTTGCGGGCTCTCTGCTTTTCTTTATAGAACAACTCGCTGGGTTTTGATAAACACTTTTGCATGCATTTAAACACACTTTTAACCACTTTTAATAGCAAAGCACTAATTTAATTTGAAACAAAAAAAATATATCTGTTTATTTTCGCAGATTATTATACTGCGCTCGAGAATGCACTTGTTTTTCGGTTTTTGCTTCTCAGCCCGGATGAAGTAATAATTCGCAGCGCTCTTACGTTCTCAACTGAAGTGTCATCGACAACTAACGAGTCGCAGACTCAGTCATCAAGAAGCAACGCGGCCGACCAACCCGGGCCGACCAGCCAACCAAGCGTTCAACAACGTCCCATCGATTTTCCTAAGTGGCTTCTCATGTCCTTTCGAACAACAACAACAAACAACAAACAACAGTCAGTATCCTTTCAGAGCACCCTCTTCAGGCAAGCTATGTACGATGTGCATGTGGCGGAAAGAGCACGCTGTAGGCACTCCCTTTCACTCGACGCTGCAGCATTTGGGCTGGCTGCGTGGCTCATTGAGTCCGGGTACTTGAGTGGTTGTTACATTGTACACAAGTAGGTATATGTATGGTTGACAACCGTCGTTGTTGTTGTTGTTGTTGTTGCTGTTACTGTTGTTAAGCAGGGCGTTCATCCATTCCATTCATGCTGCAGCAGCCAACCAACACTCAGGGCAAAGAGAACCACCACCTTCATGACAACATACTCGTTGTGATACATACTCGTTGTCATACATACTCGTACTCGTTGTCAAGAACTTCTTGGCTGGAGTGGAACAAGCCTTCGAAGGCTCGTGAACAAAACGCTAACGCTTAAACGTTGAAAGCGTTAAACGTTGCTTTTATTCTTGTTGTCGGCACAAGCACCTAATATACCGATGTTGTTGGTGTGTCATCAATGCCATCATCATCATCATCATCATCACTCCGTTGCTAACAACGTCTTCGTTGACTAGACGTCACGTGGACGTTTTGGAGGTGCCAAGTGGCAGGTTGGGATTTTGGTCAGTTTGAATTTTGCTCAAACTCGTCAGAAGATGAATCATTAATGAGAGACAAATAAGTTTAATCAATTAAAGACTCAAAGAAGAAGCTGTTCTTTGACTGTTTCGACATAATTATATTGAATTTTTCAGTTAAACGGAAGTACGCAGAATGATCTCCTTCCAGCTTAAATGGTCCTGTTTCTTTTCGCTTCTATCAATCTAATTGCGCCGGTCCGTATGGGCCCACAGCACGAGCAGAGCTCAAGAAACCTGGTCATTGCGATTGGAATGTTCTTATTTTGATAAGTATTTATCCTACTTTTGTTAATTACTAAAGTTTTTTATTATATACATATCTCTAAGTATTAAACGATTCGATGCATTTGGGCTGAATTTCTGTGTGACATACTAATTTCTTTAATCTTCACTGTACCTCGGCGGCACGTCGACGGCCTCGTTATATGCTTTGTAAATGCCTCAGCCTCTGCCTTTATATACTTGAAGCCTGGAAGCCTGGCTAACAAACACCGCCGCCGTCCATGAGCGCTGCCTCTTATCCGCACAAGAGGCACTCCACTCAATCTGTCGGCCAACGCGGGCGCGCAGCTGCCAGTTTCAACGAGCTACGCGACGGTATTCAGGATTACAAGCGCGCACCGTCGACTGAACGATGTGCATTGAGAGTCGTAAAATTTCGCTGCTTCAAGTAGGATCTGCTGGGCCCGGCGAACAGCCAATCAGAAGGGCCAGCTGCGACAGTGGGCTGGCAGCAGATTTGGTTTTCTCTAGTGAGGCCTTCTCTCGTTGAGCAGCACTTGCGCACACTGCCGGCCGACCTCCAGGTAGCGAGCAACGATGGCAACAAGGATTCTCCAGTCTGACGAGAACTACGTGCTTCTTCGCCTTCCACTCCAATCGGGCTATCGTCCGCCGGCTTTCGAACTGATTTGAAACACGCCCTCGTCGCTGGGTATTACTTCTTGTCTCACGCACTAGCGACAAAGTTTCCCGATTCCGTTTTTCCGTTTCGGTGAGAAGAACGAGTGTTGTTGCGATTGTTGTTGTTGTTGTTGCTGATGATGTATCTTATTAAGTGGAGTTTTTTGTTTCCATGCTTGTCTTCTGCAGCGAAAGTCCATAGAGTCCATAGAGTGTGGAGAAGAGTTCGAGGAAGAGCGACGCTAAAGAGCGACGTCAGGATTGCGTTTAGTCGTTTATTATTATTACATGCATTACGAGCAGATTTTCTTTTTTTCACATTTAAAAATTTTTTTTTTAATCCTATTCATTTAATCGAGGACGGTTGATGAATATCAGATACGTATAGAAAGGATACTTTTTGCCATTATGCCAACAGCAGTTGCTGTCAGCGCTTCTAAACTTTGTTGTAGACAAAGAAAAAATTCTGGAATAAAAAAGGACGAACTGATCATCGATTGTCGATATTCTAATACTTTGCGTTTTCAAGCAGCTTGAAATTATTTTGAAAAATTACAAATTTTCGTTAAATCGACGGAGATGATTTTATTAGCACAAATGTGAAATTTTTATTTAATTTAACATTTTAATTTCAAAGATTTGAATCCAAAATCTTTTAAATAGTTTATTTTCGTATACAAATAAATAAAATTACGGCCAAGCGACCAATAGCCACGACGCTATTGGCTCCATTAAATAACGCCCAAAATGAAATACGATTATTTAATTTTTTTAGCTTTATTTCATTTTCCACAATAAAAAAACACCTAAAATAAATTTACAGCATGGCTTTTATAGAATAGTAACTAACTTACTGCAGGATTTAAACCCGTCCCGTTTTTTGCGGGTGTGCGGCTTTCGGCCGCGGAAAGGAATTAAATCAACCAATAAGTCCCACAGTGTAATTGTTGGATACAATTAAGCTGCTAGAAACGACTATAGCTAGAAACGACTATAGCTTAAGAGAGTGCTATTGCTATGGTTTTAATCTATAAATGTTTATGGATGAACACATGAAAACACACGACAAAGTGACACCAATTTCTTATAACTTTAGCAACATTTTATTACCCTTTTTCTGTCTCTGTAGATTACTATCAAGCAAAGGAAAGTGTTTCTAACCTATTATTTCAAAAATTATATACGTTTTACACGAGTATTTTACGATACGATACATACGATATTTTTTAGCATTTCAGCATAAAACTGAATCAGGTCTATCAAATTCGATCCGCCATCATTTAGTTATAATATTCTTTAATATTCCACTGTTTATATTTCGATCAATGAGGACCAGTATTCTTTCGGCCCTGAGTGAATGTTGTAATGAACTCATTAAAGTGATTCTAATAAACGTTTGCTTATTTTATTACCTTATTTTATTACCTATTTTCAGTTTTGTAAGAAATATAGCAACGTGATTTAGCCTTTAGGCGGCACATTTGCATTTCATGGACTTCTTTGGCATGGTGTTGTGGCAACTGTTTGATGGCATTTAGAGCAGGATTTTCTTTCGAAAGTTGACCCACAATTTCTGAACAGTTTTTTATTTTCAATTTCACTGTTTCAATTTCCTTGAACATGAAGAAGGTGCTAAATAAAGGCGTATCGCATATATTTCTGACTTCAAGGTTTTCACGCTCCGCCCCCTAAGTGCTTAAAATGGGCGCGGCATGGTCTAAATTGACCAAAAAAGCCATAATTTCAATACTACCAGATCCAGGAAACTTAATTTTTTTTTTTTGGCGATTGGCCTTACGCCGTCGGGGTGCAATGAGAAAACAGTTTTGGAGAACTCCGCCCCCTAAGTAGGTAAAATGGGCGTGGCATGGTCTGAAATGACCAAAAATAGCCATAATTTCAAAACTACCGGGCCTAGAAAGCTGAAAGTCAGAATTTCAATACTACTCGGTCCAGGAAGTTGAAATTTAGTATGGCGATTGGTCTTACGCCGTAGAGGTGCGATGAGAAAATACTTAGGAGAAATCTTACGCCATAGAGGTGCAATAAGAACACATTTAGCAGAGATCGGAACCCCCAGGGTGGTTAAAATGGCCGTGCTACGGTCTGCAATGACAAAAAATAGGCATAATTTCAATAGTTGATTATATTGTTGTGCGCATGCCCGCGAAGGTTTCTGACCCTATGGCTTTCACCAAAAGTGGGTACACGGGGGTGTTTTGACCCAGATTTTTTGCACCGATCGATAGGAAATAACGCGAAACAGATTGTAAGTCCAAATGGTGCAGAAGGGTGTTGTTATATAAATGATTTTGGTCATAGTGGGAGGTAGGTGGCGACCCCCAAAATGGTCTGACCAATCGATAAGAAAAAACGGAAAATATATGTATGTATGTACATAATTTTGATCATTTGGTGGTACATATTAATGAGGTTAGTAACAAATAACATATTCACTTATTAAAGCGGAATTTAAAATCGATTTTATGAAATTTAAATCGACTTAACTGAATTTAATATTAACTGTTTTATTGCAACATCTTTTGAAGAGACGCCTGACACTTTTCGAATATTGGCATCTCCTTTTCCTTGATTAAGAGGCTATAGTTTTTAGGCATATTGATAGTTGGTCGGTCAAGAAAGTCCGCTAGGAAGCTCTGTGAATGCAGAAAGTTTATCTATGCGAAAGTTTGATATTCGAAAAGTTTTAGTAGAAATGTGTGAAGATAATTTTTCTCGAGTTCAAAACGAAAACGAAAGGCCATTTTAAGATATCAGAATTTGTACCAAGACCAAGATGCTGCGTTGAGATGAGACGAAGGGGAACCTCTCCTCGATCTCATCGCTCTGGGCCTACAGTAAGAATAATCAGCTTATGCATTTCCTCACACAACAACTAATCGAAATGGTGTTCGATGGCCGGATGCAGCTTCCGCATGAACCTTCAAATCTCAGCTCATTGAAGGAATAGAGCCGCTCTTGAAAGGCGCAGTAAAAAATTTAATAAAATAAATTTTAAGTGACAAAAAAGAGGAAAAAAAAAACAAAAGCCAACAATCAAACAATACGAATGGACGGACAGTGAACAACGTACAACGTACAACGTACATACATACATACATACATACATACATACATACATACGAGTACATGTCGTGTATCGACATAGAGACCTTTTATGAGCTGCACACGAAATACCGAGTATGTGCACGACTGCATGTTTGCATGTACGTATGTATGTATGTACGTGTATTTATGTGTCTGTATGTAAGGTTTGTTGTTGCCATTCAAAGGTAAAACTCTCCTAAGCTGGCTAATAATAATGGAATCCTGACAAATGGTTTTCGATTTTAAGGCAATTATAAATAAAACGTTTGACGGAAGGAACACCTCCGGCTGTGCGTTTCCTTCCGATGCGGAACGGACGGGCCCAAATGTGCCGCCGACGGATGCAGCGCGATACGACTGCAATTTGTTTTGAATTCTCGGGCACCCATGGATTCCGGTGGGCTTCGTTTTGAGGCTCTATTTGCTCTTCCTTCTTCGGCTGACTCACTTTTTGTGAGCCTCCTTGCTCTTGCTGTACCATTTTAGATAGGTTTATGAATGAAAAGTTGTTGTTGTTGTTAACGTTGTTACTTTTGTTGTTGTAAGTAGTTGTCGTTGGTGCTCGAACGAACACCTTTCGATTGTTAAAGTCTCTTCAATGAATTTCTGTGATTGTTGTGTTGTTTTTGTTATTGTTATTGTTATTGTTATTACTATTGTGATTGCTGTTCGGTTGTAATGATTCCGTTGAGTTTTTGTTCATTTTTCGCACAATACTTTTAATTTTCGACCTCTTTTTCGGTGTATTCGCCGCTTTGAACTGATGTGCTTCGTATGTGTAGGTATTTATGACACTTTAGAGTACCACAAATTTGATGATCTGTCAAATCTAATTTACTATGTCAAATTGGGACGTATTTCCTCTTTTCCTCTTTTCGAACTCGGTTCAGATTTTTTATGATCGGTATTATTATCAATTGCTATCGAGAAGTTATTTTTTTTTTTTTGTTTTACAAGAAGTATTCAGTTTTGTCAGATTTTATAGATCTGAAAGATATTATAAAAAAATTTTATAAAATACATTATAAAAAATTACGACGAAAAATTTGCGCAATTTTTAATTTTAAAATTAAAAATATGCCTTCTAATTAGAAGACTCGGGACGATTATGAAGCAAATCCAGCAAATCCTTCTTAATCTATAATTAACCATCATAATCTATAGTTAATCTATAGTTAACCACCTCTAGCGAGCAGTTAACCTTCTCCGCATAAAAAAAATACATAACATACGAGAGTACATGCGTATAAAAATATACGAGTACACTCGTATAAAAAAGTCCTTTTCGTTTTTGCCAAAAAGCGAATTCGAATTCGAATTCGAACGAACAAACTCTTACTTGTTTTGCTTTAAGGTTTTTATATCTATTCATATAATTTTTTTTTTGCAATTTATTAATATAACAAACTTAAGAATATATATATTACTAATTAATAAACATCGTTTATTTCCATAGAAATGGGTTTAAATACAAACTTTCCTACTTCGAAATTATATTCGAAATATTGTATTTTTTATACTAAATTTCTTCTGCTTCTTGTACACTGCTGTGGAAAAGCCCAATGAAAAATAGAAAAATGTTTAAAGTCAACAATTTGTCATTCTTTGCTCTAATTTATTTATTTTTAATTGTATAAAATTTTCAGAAAGGTTTCATTAACAAACAAAGCACAACACTAAGAAAATTGTTTTCTGAAAATTTGTAGAATTTTACAATTAATTAGAAAACAATTGGAAAATGTCCAAAGAGAAACACAATGGCTTGAGGTCCATTCATTTCCTTCCGGACTTGTTGACGACGGGAATGCCGACAAAGCAAACAGAGAAACATACAAAGATTCTTGCAGAGAGAGAGAGAGAGAGAGAGGAAAGGACCAAAATAGGGGTAAGTTATGGTGGAGACGAATCTTTTAGAAACCTGGCATAGAACGTAACAATATCGACTGGTTGGCACAAAGCGAACAACGCTGGATGCCAACATGACCCATGACCATGGCAAAAAAACAAGCTGAATCGATTGTTGTTCCAACGATCGGACGCAGCTGAATGCTGCACTACACGCAGCAGCCTACCAGATACATCTTGTTGATGAGCCGCATCTGGCAGCTTGTGGATGTTATTGCTAGCAATTCAGACAACACGCAAAACAAGCAATATCCTTCGCTGAATACAAACGAATTACCGACACTAATAACATTGCAGCACAACAACAAAATGGACCCGCTTACAAGCACGGCCATCAACGCAATACTTGTCGGTGAAGTGACTGTTAAGCGCACCATTCATCAGATGCTCATTAGGCCAGCCAGTCATCAAACGGGAGAGAGAGAGAAACGAGTAAATAAATAAAAATCTATTACTTCCGTCTTTCACGAAGAGAAGCGGAAAAAAACGAAAATGGATGGATGTTTGACACGCCTTAACAATGGCAGCGAGCTTTTCAATGATACGCTTGCCGGCGATCAGTTCGCCGCTTCATCCACCATCATAGCCCGCAGATGCAGTGATCTGTCTAGCTAGAGCTACAGTTACTACGAACGACGTGCTCGGTCTTGCCATCGTTTTACCTGCGGATGACAGACGCATCGGAGGGTTAACTTTATGATATGCGGCAACTTTTGACGTAACGTAGAGTTTAATCCGCTTCGATGCTGTAAAAAAGCTAACAAGATTCGTCAGTGAGCATCAACCAATAATGTCAGCAGACACTTACCACATGTACTTAACGGGTGGCACTGGGGCTCACTTAGTTTAGTTTGGCAGTATGTACTGTGTTTTTCACTGCAAGTTAACGTGCGTTTAACCGAGCGAAATCGGTGAGTTAAGCTCCGTTTAACTTTTGGCGTTTGAACCAACCGACCTCTGAAAAACCTTAGGCCCTTAGAGTCTTGCCTGGCACAAGTACAAATATTAATTAATATTGAAAACAAATTTAATGTATAAATAAAATCGCAAAATATCGCTTAATAATTGTTCTATTTCGTTTCGTTTTCTATTCAGCCTTTGCAATTTATAAGTACAGTTTTTGGTTGGTAATTAAAGTGATGATGATCCCGTAAAAGCAATTTTCCATTCAATAAAACATTAATAAATTAAATTTTCTGAGTGTAAATTTCTTCTGAAATATATGAGAAAGAACGTCATTTAGAAAAGCTTATTGTATTCGATTTTTTTAATTAGTTAAACCTTAGTTAAGGCTTCTGAAAATTCTATATGTTGTAACCTTTCGCAAGAAGAAGGGTGCGTGCGTTCCTTTCTAAGGAGCATTTCCCGTTTACAAGAGTCCTTTGTTTGTTGTGTGATTATTATTATTTTTTCATTAATTTTTCTTTTCTCTGTCACTTCTAATGGCCTATTTGATCAATTTACAAATTATAATATAAAGCCGTATTCTGGCTGATTAAGTAAGCTCACCATATTAGGAATAACATAAGAAAATAGTTAAGAATTAACAGCTGATTTTACGCTGAAAATAGTTAAGAATTAACAGCTGATTTCTTAACTATTTTGTTAATCAACGGATAGGTCTTAACAGCAAACAAAATTCCACTTTGTTTTTAAAGAATGCAATGGAATGTAAAAATGGAAGAATGTTTATTTATTTTATTAATTTGTGAAGACAAACCATTGCTGGAAATACTCGTTGTTACTAATTAATGTATTTGAAGAATATCAAACCTAACTAAACTTAACAACGTCGGTTACAAGCACGCCTCAGTAAATCGTTGTTAAGTTAACAACCAGAATAGGGCCGGTAGAAGCTGTTTCTAAAAATCTTTTATATAGCTTGTTATTTCACACAAAAAAAATGAAATTTTATACATTTTACGGAGAGGGGAAAAAATTTACAATTTAGAAAATATGTCTGAATTAAGTAATATTATCAGTCTGGAGAGAAAATGTCTTTAATTGTGACAAATAGAGTCTTTAGTAGTAAAAAAATTTCTTCCTCGAAAATTCTGTAAAACAAAAGTCATACATATTTGCTCCCCTTGAAACTGTTCCGGCCTAATTAAAAATCTTAAAAAAATGTCTCATGAACTAAAATCCCCACGCCAGAAATAAATCCTTATTTCGAAATAATCGTTTGTTCGTTTGTAAACCGTTTGAGGCAATAACAATATTTTGGAGAAATAGTTTTTTTGGCAATTTTGTATTTCGATTGATAGCTCTTTAGACAGCTCGTAACAGCTCGTTGAATTGGCCTTCTTGAGGGCCAAAAAGAGTAGGTGGAGAGAGCAAGCGATTTCAAACAAAATTGTCCCCACACCCAGAGATTTTAGCACATAAAAATCAACCAAGGAAAAAATTCATTACAAAAATATAGAATTTTTTCAAAAAAACTATCGCGAATTAAACGCATTTCGGCATGCAACCGAGGTGGCACAACATCTGCAGAGATTCCCAACATTCGGAATTTCAAGTAAATCCAACAAAGTGGTTGGAAAGAAGAGTCGAGTCGTGCGACGCTCCGTGGAAACAAATACAAGCGGTATTCATAGAACTCATCCTGTTTGTTTATTTGGGAAAAGTTTATTTGCCGCGAAAGGCACCCGGCGTTATCGGCAGGGACGGATTCAAATAAAGGGCCAAAATGGGTGTACATGTATTCGAAGTGAGACGAGATATTTAGCGATTTTAATAACTTTGAAAGCTATTGCAAAGCTATTACCTACTCTAGAGTGTAAGCCTGATTTAATGATGATTGTGAATATTTTTATTTGATAAATTTATTATATATTCTTTAAAAATTCACGTTAAAGAAAGACACACAATTAAATAGAAAACTATAAAACAAACCCTTTATTAAGATACATACTTGTATACCTTAAAAATTCTGTTTTTGATTTTCCCTTGAAGCGCTCCTGTCATCAGTCCAACAAGAAATTATTTTTTCGAAGTTCATATTTCAGTTTCAGTCACACAATATGCGCATAAGAATAAAAAAAGTGTTTTCTCTCTCTTCAACGTAATTGAGGACACTCTTGTGACAAGAGCGAGCCATAAAATTGACATGTCTTTCGTGAAAAAATGTTCGATAAATAATTCTGGTAAGCAAGAGCTTTCTCTGTTACGTGAGAGGTGATGAGGTACCATTCTGTTACTGGTACCACTTCAGGGCCAGGAACTGTGTCGTTAAGGTGAGGAAATTTTTAAAAATTATTGTAAAGACATCAGGCTGATTGGTTTGAGAGCCATTTAAGCAGAGCATGAGAATCGCAAAAGAAGTTTTCGTTAAGCTTTCGTTCATGCGAGGCGAAAGAAAGCAATTATAGTTCGTTCTGTCGCCGCAAAGCAATTTTGAATTTTGAAGCGCTCGCAAAATGCTAACCCATGCTCGGACGTTATGAGAGCCATGAGTCAGTCCGAAGGATTGCAAGACCTTAAACAGTGAGCTTCATGGATTCCAGCAACAAAAATGAATCAACGATGTGCATAAGCATTTCTTCATTCGATGTCCTCCAATTCATAAACGCAACGAATAATCTTTTTCTTTAGAGTCGTTTAGTGTCGAAGTTCCACCAACGAATGAATTCGTTCAGTTTCGGCAGGGATCTCGGCAGTCAATGCTCGAAGCTTTTTCTGTATATCAAAAGTGCTTTTGAGACGTCCCATGCAGAGCTTTAGTATACATCTGACTGCTTATAAACCGGATAAGTCTTTGGTCGTTCTTTCATTCATAAAGTAGGACAATTTCTCTATTTAATTAAACAGAGAATATAAATTATATAAACTATAATAATAATAACAAAGTGTATACATATATACTATAAAGCGTATAAAAAAAGTCCATCAACCGAAGAGTCTTCTCCATATTCATTATTCGGTACATGAGTTTGTTTTGTTACCATTTTTTCCTCGGATTATTGTTAATTTTCTTAATGCAATGAAGGAGTCAGGTAACCTGTTGGTATGTGTCGCACAATATCAGTACAAGTAAGAAGACGTGACCAAATAGTTACTTCTCTTTCAGCACACGCAACAGCAGATAGCTTGTTTGTGAAGGAAGGATTTACTGCAAACGATTGTGATCGATTATGTACAATCTCTGCAAAATGCTCGTGCGAAAATTATAGGAAGGAAACCCAAAGCAACCTCGCCCAAATGAAAAACCAATTAGGAATTATTAAAGAACTCGGAAAATGTTCAGAAAAGGAAGCGTAACAATTGCGACAAACCTGCTGGAAAAACAGATTAAAAACCTCAAGAAGGAAATATTTCGTAAGAATAAAGTGAGGCCAGAAATGAAGGCAGCAGTCTGTCGCTTCCATTTCAAATATCGTACATAAATACGCTCGTTCAGCCGAGTGCGTTTCATGTTTTCTCTTCTCGCAAATAATGCATTGTTTTTAGGCGTTGAATTTTAAGCCAATGTTGCACGCATACGTTTTCATGTCAAAACAGCAACCAACAAACAGCAACAACAAAAGCCGCCGGTAGAAGCTGACGAGCAACAGCAACAACAACAACAACAACCAACACAAGGATGAGGTAAATAAAAACAGCTAAAGACGGCTTATTCACAGAAAATAAGTCACAAACAAAAGGAATTATTTCCACTTTGTCACCTACGGTTCGGCAACACCAGCGACAGCGACAGCGACAACGAAACCAAACAAAGTTTTGAAATTCATTCATTCCATCATTCACTTATTCTTGCTTCCATCCAGCCATCCATTCGCGCGTCCTAGCATCAGAGCTTGTCTGTCAAGCGAGGCAGGCGACTCGGCGTTGGTGCGGGCAATTTTGCGGGTGCGCTTGTAATTGGTTTGGCCAAAACGGCTTAAGCGACCCACCCGGCTTAAGTCGTGCTAATGCTGTTTGCAATAATGGCATTTCCGAAGGGCGAGGTGAGATCTTCAAACGCGCAATGCACGACGAATGTACTACGGCCGACCGTTTGATGCTTTCCCCATTCTTTCGCCTCCGAAGGCAAGAATTTTTTATGAAAATGTTTTCAGTGAGAGTGTTTTGTGAAGGGCATCTCAGCGCTTTGTCCGTTTGGTGAGTTTTCATTGAACCGAATGTTTTCCTTAAAAGGATCAATCGGATCATTTCTTCTTGTCACCGGGTTAATTCCATTCTTCGTTTTTATTGTCAGTTTTCTATGGTTGTTGGGTTTTTTGGAGTTTTTTTATCATATAAAATAACAAACTTTTGTTATAATCATTCAAAAATATAAAATTGTCGAAGCCAAAACACGTAACTCTTGATGGTTACTATAACTATAACTATAAACAGACGTTTTAATTGCTCTAAAATAATTAGAATTTATGCATAATTAAATTCGAATGCATCTTCATAATGAACATTACGAATTACTTTCACTTGTAGTGAAAATTAACTCACGCTTATAACTTCTAAACGTAATGAATTTAGTTCTTACTTACTCGTAAACGTGTTTGCTGTACTCGTACTCCGGCTGAACGTAACAATCCTGTTGATAGAAGTTATTTGCATAATTGCCATAAGCGTTATAATCCTCATAATAGCCACAATTGGGATTATAATTGGTCATGCTGGATGCGGGCCAAACTCTTGCGGATGACCTTTTGTCGATTTATACTCGTATATTTCACTTGTTGCGCTATTGTTTTGGAGATATTACAAAAAACTGTTATAACTATTATAAAACTGGTATAAAACTGTTATACAACTGTTATAAAACTGTTATACAACTGTTATACAACTGTTATACAACTGCTATAAAACTGTTATAAAAATAGCTGTTATAAATACCACGAAAAAAATTCATAAATCGGAAGTTGTTTTTTGAAACAATTAATTTTTTATTTTAATTTTTAGCTTTCGTTAATTTTTTAATTGTTTAATTGCTAGAATACTCGCAAAGTTATTTTTCTCGACGGTGACGGTCATTAATTTTGATTTGATTTCACTACAATTCAAGTTTCGAGAGTGTCATAAAGTTAAGCAATTTTTTGTTGATTGAGTATCTAGAAATCTCGACTGGCCTTTTGGCCAATTCCAATTCTTCCGGGTGCTAATCGCGACGAGCTGACTGCTTGATTTTGATGTGTTTTTTCCGCACGGATCGAGATACGTTTTCGCGTTTTGCCCCAATCGTCCGTAACGCAACCGATCCTATCGTGTATATAAATTGATTTCGCTTCGAGTCCACGATTGAGAGTCGTGGTCGTTGAGTTATTGAGGTTTCGATGAAGACGATGAAAAAGAAATAACAAATACATCGATTGTATTGTGTACTTTTCAGATACGGAATATCGATAACGATTCCTAGCACTTAATTTATATTTCATTTTGATACATTTACAATGACAGTATTGGTAACCAACAGCAACAACAACAACAACAACAACAGCTACAAGATAAACAATCAATACTAATAGTTATTATATGTTGTGTTGGAATTAGACAGTATTAGGATTGCAGTATATGCGAAATGTGTACTCAGTAGCCATTGGTATATATAGCCACGACTATATCGCCATCTATTCATCCATACAGCCATCCGTCCGTCCATTTATATCTACGAAAATATTGATATGAAAGGATGATAATAAAAATAGTATTCAATATTAATTTGTAGCCTGATTTTTTTTCAACACAAACAGGTTTCTGTGTAAGAGCGATTCCCAAACATTTCGAGTTTTACATTTACAATGCCTACGAGTATAATTTGAAATTTCCAGTTAAGTTATTACAATTCCAGAATTGGTTTAAGCCATTTTCAAGACATCTTCCTCACTTGCATTCTACCGAAACACCATTGAAGAGTTCGTCAGAGAGTACTATAATTGTTTTCGATATAAAGATCTCAGAACTCACGGTTTCCGAAGTTATTCTCAAAACAATATTTCGGAATTGATTATTTCAATCGTGCTTTCAGTACTTATTCCTTCAAATCGTATTAGCTTTATATATTTCTCTATGCTATACTATAAGAACGTTTATAACATTTTCCTTGAAAACGGAAAATCTCTCTTTCTTTTCTCTTTTAACCAATCGAGTATACATAGATATACATATGTATGTACGTATGTATTTTAATTGATCCAACTCTTGTAAAAATATCGTCTTGAACAACCAAACGTTTGTCCATGCAATCTGTTACTCGTAGAAACGCTTAAGTGCCCCTGATTTAAGTCTATCTCATTTGGGTCACGCTATATCCATTCATACTTTGCCACTCTCTCCATCGTATGGCCTTCCCCCTTTCGATACTGAACCCACAGAACGACTGCTGGCAGTAGGCTTCACTCTGATCTTTGTTATCATCCTCAAACTATCGTCATCGTCGTATGCTTGGACATTAATGGACTCGGTGGTGACTCCAGAGTCCGCACAATTTGTCGCAGCGCTTATCCGCCGCCGATTCGAACGTCAATCTGTACGTTGGTTCCATGGTTTAGTTTGAAGTGCAATCAATATCACTTTTGGTATCAAAATATATACCTGCGTCGTAGCACAAATGTATTGTTGTACGTATGTATGTACATATGTACGTGCGAGTATTGGTTTGTTTGCTCGTAGTGTTTGTATTTTATTTGGAGCATTTATTTTGCACCTTATCGAATGTTGTATCGAATGGCGTTTACTTTTCGAACGCTTATCTCGCCGTCAGTTCAGCTATTGAAGGCTGACGGGGAATGGGTGGCGATAAAGGTGCGGAGGTTGGGGGGAGCTGCAATCAGTTGGGTAACTTCACCCGGGTGCTCTTTCACCTGAAGACTTTCAAATTTATGTGTTTATTTTATTTTGTGGAGCCTATTATGGGACCTCTTATATTGACAAGTGTCAATTACAAATAGAAGGTACCTAACTGTTGCTGTTACCATCCATCCATTCATCAACTGTGATCTTCAGAGGGTCCACTTTGCAAGAAAAAGAAATAAGAAATATTTCACCAGATATTAAATCGAACTTTGTGATTAACTTGGAAGCTTCAACCTTCATTTTAGATTACCAAAATCTCCACAAAATCTCTGTCAAAAGGTATATTAGAGAAAGCAAAAGAGAATTTTCTCGAATTTGGTTTTTTTTTTTGGCTGTTGACTGTACTTTTTCAAATTTTAATTACAATTTCAATTACTCTTTTCTATTTTTAGTACATCTTCGAAATCCAAACTAGTTCAAATACTGAATTGACATTTTAATTCTTATTAAATTATCACTATCTGTAATCATGTCGAAGACTTCAGCTCTGAAGTACCAACCACTCTGAATACTTGATGGCTCTCTCGAGCCAATTGTCGAAAATATTGTGCAATAAATCAACGTCGACAAGGAGCTTCGAACCGACGACAACACTGGAGCACTTCGAGTGCTGGCTGTCATGTAATCATTCTTCGTGACACATAGAGTCTATTTTGGTTATAAGCTAACATCGATCGAATTAATGAACAATTATTTAATTAGTTTGTCTTAATATTTAAATCTGTGAATTTGTTTTTGCAATTCATTTCTCAGTGACGTGGCAAAGGCGGTCCGAACTGGGTGACGCCACTTGAGGGGTGATAATATTGCAACAGAACAAAAACTTCATTTAATAATTTGTAAGTAATAGAAATGGAAATATTGGGTGTGTTTTTAAGTCCGATAGAGCTTGATGTTGTAAAAAATACAATAAAATTTAATTTTAATTAATTTCTAGCAGTATTATTTATTTGAAAGATCAATACCTGACATTAGTAAAAAGTTGGTAAAAAATAGAAAAATTTCCATGGTATAAAAATTGTACTCGAAAACTGCCAGCGAAAATGTTCGTTATCTTCAAGAACCCATCAAGTTAATCTCTCATCATGCTGAGACACTCAAAGAGGTTTGAAAAATAATTCATTAATTCTTTACTGTTTTGTACTTTATACAACTAAATATTGTTTAATCGTTTATGACTTTTGTAATACATAGAAGCATATATAAGCCAGCAATAAAAAACAATTTTTCTTGAAAAAAAAGTTAAAAAAATGTCACAAAAAAGTACCTGCTGACCCCGACGTGATTTGAACACGCAACCTTCTGATCTGGAGTCAGACGCGCTACCGTTGCGCCACGGAGTCCGTTATTCAACTACTGTTCCAACTTGGTTATTACAGAATAACCCAAAGTTTTACTTTAATTTTAATTATTATCAAACAATTACAATATATAGAAGTATAAAATAATTATTATCATTATATAATAAGTATAAATGATATAAAGTAAAATATTCACCCAAGCTGTTAACTCATTCCTGATTATATCTTAAATATTTCTTGATGGTTAAATATCCAGAAGAAAAGGAATATTTCCTTAGTACACTAATAAAAAAATACTATACGCTTTCATTGCATATTTTTAAAATTTAATAGAATTTTTTCTATAATTCATAAATTCAAAATTTAACTTTAAAAGTCTTAAATAATATCTTTTGCATCAAGATGATTTTTTGGATGCACTGTTTTCTTTGCTCTTTAAGCTAGAGTGACTTAAAAACTAGAGTGTCACTACGTCATCTCCTTGTCAAACGGGATAACACACCACTGCGCTATTTCATTATCATGCGGGCAGCGCCTTCTGAATGGGTCCCAAAGTTCCAAATCGAGTCACGTATGTATGTATACCGACATTTTAAAGAAGAAATTTCGTCAAATAAACACGCCAGTACCAGGATTGCAATGTCTAATCCAATCCGAAAATGGATTAGAAATTTATTGTTGCTTTGCTTGTAACCTAATTCAATCCGAGGCTCCTGGAACACATATTAATTAATTAACTTTTATCACACTGAAATAAGTTAACGACGAAGGTGGAGTAAACATTTGCAATGCACTGTACCTAAACTCAGGTTCAGTTATTCGCTCTGTGTCAAACTTCTGTGAATCTAAAACTTCACGTTCACCCTGTAAAATTAACCCTTATGAACGAACAACCCTCAATTTTCGGTGCAATTCGGACAAATTGCAAAAAAAATGCTGCCTTTGCATTGTGCAGCCCCGATTACTGCAGTACCTTCTAAACTTTCAGCATGTCCACTGTTAAACTTTCTAAACCAGTACGTAGTGTTAATTAAATAACTAAGTCCGGAAAGAAGAATGCAGAGCATTAATAATGGCAGTTTAAAATCGATTTGAATAATTTAAACGAATTCATAATCGAGAATCCATAATTTACTATATAAGGCTGTAAAAGAGTTTTTTCAGCTTTTCGCTGATAACAATAGGTCCATTTATGAATGAACAATTATGCTGGTCAATAAAAGATGCTGCAACTATCTTTGGTTGATTACCCTTTTCTTTAATTATATAAATTACAAGCTATAAAAAATCTCAAATGTCATAAGATTTCTTTCAGCCTAAAGATAACTAAAAATAAAAGAAAACCTTCAATGGTTTGTTTTTGATATATGGAAATAAATGTTTATTAAATTATTAATAATAAATTACAAATTTTGCTTAATAAATTTAGCATACATTATTGTTGCAAATTACAAATTGTCATACATTCATGTTGATCTGATTTCTCATATTTGTATAGCAGTTGATACAGTTATAAATAAGGAGAATTCTTACAATGAAACGCTGCTATTCTCTACACATGGTTTCTCTCTACAGGACGGGGCTTTCTTACATGACTATCAATATAATGATAAGTTGAAATGTCGAAGCTGGCAACACCGAACATAACGACCGAATAGATAATGTGAGAAGTGCTAACGCTGGCCCACAATGTACCTAAGAGTTGCCAATTTATTGTTTTTTATCTCAATGAGTTTCAAATAGTGCTGACCCTTGGAGAAAATATTTTCTGAAGCAATCAAAAAGATTCTAAAGATCATAAAGAAATATGTGAAATAATTTGGTAAAAAAATTTAATTAATATTATAAAAAAATAATTATATAAATAATTATTATATAAATAAAAAATATTTATATAAATAATTATAAAAATTAATATTATAAAAATCATAGGTATGTTATTGTAAAAATATTCTATAGTTATAATTGAGTATTTGCTGAATTAATATTTACTTTTTAAAGCAATGAAATGTTAATATTTTAAAAACAATTTACCTAAATGAATTTTATCAAAGAACAAAGCTTTTCATATTTCAATTTAGTTTATATTTAAAGAAGGTTTTAAAATCGTAGGTCTTAATGAAGCTTCTAGTATCTAAGTTTACAAATACAGATTGTGTAAACTTTTACGTTAACGTTTACATGTAAGTTTATGTAAAGCAAAAGCATGAGTTCGGATGAGTTTTTAAGTCACGTTGTACAGTGTAAATATGTAGTATGTATTGTAGGTATATTATAAGCAGTTTTAAGTGTAGGTTCTTTGATTTTATTGGTTAATTTAATGAATGGATCTTACAAATAATTTATGTTCCTTATTTTTTATTCAAATAATGCAAAACAGGACGTTTGAGTTACTATTCTGTATTACGAAAAATAAGTATATTTTAGAGTGTAAAAATGCAATGGAACGCTATACTTTGAAAACAGCTGTGAGGCATCAATGGTTTTCGAGGTGCCAATTTTAAATTTGATTTTGTATAAATTCTCGCGAAATACTGGACAGTTTATAGGTACCTACTATATGTAATTACTTGCGTTTTGATTGTAAGAAGAATGGTGGTCTTTTTTTGCATATTATGAAAAACGAATGACAATTTTATTGTCATTTAACAGAAATAAAGTTGAATTCAATTTTATATTTACATATTAAAATGACAGAAAATCAAAACCAATTATAACATGTTCATAGGTCATTTATTGGATGATTATGATTATGGTAATTTACTAGATGTTGAATCCTAATACATTTTGAAAATAGTTATCACATGTTAACTAATTTTGGCTGATTTTACACAGTTCCCGGTGGAGCTGTCATATCATTCAGTTTAAGGTTTTAGAAGTTTTTGCAATGGGATATTTATAAATAAGATTAGAAATGCTTTAAAATTCAAAGTTTAAATTTCTTTTTTTTCCAAGTAAAATTACTTTTTCCTTTTAGTAAAAAAATGTTTTGGTGCTGTATAACATTTGAGAAGTATTTGCAGATTTGAAAAAAAAATTGGCAAAACCCAATCAAGATTCAAACATGTCCAATAACAACATTGTCTCGGCATGTTTTCTCGTCATAACATTTTAAAATTGCATTCAATAATAATAATAAAAAAAATTTACCCTGTGCATTGGCAGCCCCCTTTGTCGGTTTCTGTGCGCTACTGAAATACAGTGCTTCTACAACCGACGAAGTGCGTCGCTACATCGTAAGTGTTCCATTGCATTCCAAACTTTAACTAATCCTAAATAAATTGAGTTTGAATTATTTTAACAGCAGATCTTTTTTCTTCACTCTACCTAAAATACGTATAGATTTGAATATACGTATTTATATATATATATATATATATATATGTATATACTATGTCTGTATAGCATGTAAATAGCAATTTCATACGTTTTATCATATACGCTCATACATATTTGATATACATACACATATTTGATGTATTATTAGGTATGGGTTTGTGTACGTGGTGGTGTGTAGGCATGTGTGGGGAGCATGTGTTTGTGTGTGTGTGTGTGTGTATATATTTAAATTTGTATATTTAGATTAAACAAGCAAATATTTTTCGCCCAGTGTATTTCTAGTTTGTTTGAATTGTTTTCTTTTAAGATTTTGTTGTTGCTGTATCTCATTTGTTATCAGTTTGCTGTAGGAAAATGCTTTTATTTTAATAATAATATTAATTATTTTCTCTTAGATGAAGTTTTTGTGATTCATTATTGTTGTTGTTTAATTTTTTTGGTTTCTGTTTTCTCTTTGCTTAAAAATAATGCTTTCTGCTTTTTTTTAGCAGTATTTGTTTTTGCCTTTTTTAATGTTACACATAATATTTCTAAACAAGAACAACGTGTATCCATTTTCTTTTTGGTTTTCTTACTAAATTTAATGTCATTTAATATCTTTGAAATTTTTTCGCGCTGTTTATAAAACAAACCTTAGTCTGTTTTGCCTTTTATGCAACACAGAGAAGCGCACACTGCATGATTTCGAAAATTTTCGTGTTTTTGACTCGGTTTTCTGACAATTTCTTGTTGTTTCTATTGAAATATGTCTTTTTCTCTGGCTGCTGATTTAATTAATGATTTTGTTCAATTTATATATGTATGTATTTATAAATTCAAATGGAACTCCACTCCGTGTTTTGTTTTTCTTTCTCTATGCCCTTCGTAGCGTTTTTCCTTACTTCTAACGGTTTTGATGATGCTTTTTTGCGTATTTTGTTTTGTTTTTTGCTTTCTGGGCGTATTATCTTTCTTCTCAAATACATACTTTCATTTCCTGTGTTTTGTGAAATTATTTTACTTGTTTGCGTTTTAGTTGTATCTTCTGTTGATGCTGTTGCTGTAGTTCGCGGGCTTTACTCCTTGACCTCGAAATATTTGTAGGTTGGATTTTCATAGCCATTGATCTGCATGTTCGCCACAAGTTTTTCCTCTGGAGCAACCGGATGATGTGTTGTAGCATTCTAAAAGGAAGGAACCATTCTCAATTTTTATAAAAAAATGAAGTAAAGAAATTTTCAAAAACTAAATTATCCGAATGAAGAGCTGTTCGGATTACTGAATAGGCCGGAATAGCGCGTGGCCGGTCTAGGGAGGGAGGTTGTACTGTACTCAAATGGAATAATTGTAATGTTGAGATTTAGAACGAATTTCCTTCATGCCTTGTCAAGTTGGGTTTGGCCACAAACCGTGTACACCCGCACACTTGTTCTTCTTCTTCTTCTTCTTCTTCACACTCACCTGATCCACCTCAATGAATCCCTGCGCATGTGGTGAGCGCGATGTCCTCCACTTGGCGACGGCGACCCCAACGAAAATAGCGGCCATCAGTGCGATTCCAGCGAAGGACAATGTGAAGTACACATTGCGGCCTTCCTTGTTCGCATGCGTGTTGAATTCTCTGCGCACAGAGAAGCCCTGCGAAGAGAGGAAACGAGCCATTTGAGGAGAGAGGAGAGAGAGAGTTAAGCAATAGTCCCAAATAAATACCGATTCGCGATGATTTAACTCGTGCGTCATGAAATGTTGCACTTGCGGTTCGGCCTCTTGATGAGCGACGGCAGCAGCAACATCTTCCACGGCGCGTTGCAAGGCTTCATCGTCGACGGTGGGAAGGACGGTTTGTGTTCTGGTGCTGCAGAGAGCAGCGGCAGAAGTAGAGATAAATGCATATAGGTATGGCATATACGATATACCGCCTGGATAATTACCTTGCTGTAAATACTTCTGAGTACTCTTCGCCGCCATTGTTGGTGTCCTTCTCACTCTGCATCATTTTGGTAGAGTCGACTGTATCCAAGACAGCGCTGCCGATGACTTCCTTGCTACTTAACGATGACTTGGCATCAGCAGGGGAGCCCTCTTGCTCCGCTTGCGATTTGACCAGTTCGTCAATTTTTTTAGCTTCCATGCGAAGTTTCTCCTCGCGCAGCTTTTCGCGCTCAGCAGCACGTTGCTCCTTGCGCTGTTTCTCAGCGAGGCGCAAACGTTCTTTCTCGGCTACTTTGCGCTCAATCTCGATGCGGTATTTGTCCAAGATCGCAGCCTCAGCTTCTTCGCTCATGCCCAAAGAGGAGCCGGGAATGTCGTCTTTGCTGCGCAGAGCCAGAATATAGTCATTCATAAGCTGCGCTATCTTGGACGACAGCTCCGGATAGCGCTTCAACATGGTCATTGATTGGTTGACAGCACGATCGATGTCAATGAGACGCTCCAAGGTGCGCGGCCGTTCGGAGGCAGCCGCTTCCAAGCCACCGGGTCCGCCCGAGCTCAAGAGGTGGCGGTAGTGTGCCAAGGCGTGGGCTCGATCCTTGTGCAGGGCGCGCAGCAGCTTCTGCAAGCACTTCTCTACATGATGAGTCTGCAAATGGCAGTCGAAATCAGTGTCTGTTACCAGCAGGAGCCGAGAGCAGCGCCTTCGAACGGTTGCGAATGGGTACTTACGTTTGGCGGCTGCTCGGTGAGGGCCTGAGTGTAGCAGGTCATCGCTTCACGTTTGCGTTGGTTGATGTGGGCCAGTACGCGCTGTTGGTGCATGGCCGCCAGCTGGTGCTTCTCAGCGTTGCCTTCCTCCTCGAGTGCCTGAACAGAAGTCTAAAATTACATTCCAATATAAAGACGTATTGTCCATCAAGAGAGAAAGATATCAGAGAGCAGTTGACCTGATGTGATTTGGTTTGGTTTGGATGAGTTTGGTTGAGGGGAGATGAGCAAAAATTAGAGCGCACTAAGTCAGGCCGAACTACCGGCGCAATGCGACCTACGGCAGCAATGTCTACGGCCGTCAGTTGCTGCGAAGACCTTCTAAAAGCGGTCTAGAAGCTTGAGCCACTAACTGGCCAGATCTGAAGGCGAAGCGCACAAGGCATGCAGACTACTGTGAGTGTGTATTTATTTAGATACAGAAATACATACGAGTACATACCTCTTGGTTTTTGTATGTGTACGATACTGGATTGAGAGAAGTTTTAAATCGTTAAAGTTTAACCAAAGGTTTAACTTATCTTTTTTTTTCTTATGTTTTGTGACTCAGCGCAGTTTATAGAATATTTTTTATCAAATGATTTAATCTGTTTTTAAAAATGCGTTTTTAATTTGCATAAATTCACGCACGGCATGATTTCATCAAATCATGTGCTAATTACTCTCCGCTCTCTTCGGAGATTATCTTCTCTGCGGAAGCGCAAACAGAAAACACTTCGCATCTGATTGTCTTTTCCTCTCTCTCAGTGACAAACAAATGCAGAGAGAACTGATGAAAAATGAAGTGATGACTACATGTGCATAGTATCAAAAACAACAATAACAATAGACAATCTCAATAGCAAAGAGAAGTTTCTACAACTGATAGAAGACGAGATTGTACCTACAAAAATAACAACCGAGCTGAGTCCGAAGCCGAAGCCGAAATGTAGAAGCCGAAGGTGTGTCCGTTCCAATGCACTTTCTAACGGCATCAAATCAGTCAATCAGTTCTTTACGATCAACGTGTTTAAATAGTAACGATTTAACCGATTAAATAATTTGCTTAAAACCTGAACGATTTCGAAATCGTTTATTCTAGCATTCTTGTGTGTGTGTGAACTACTACGACGACTACTATCATGACAACACAAAAACCAAGAATAGCGATGACATCTCTAGCGATAACAGCAAGAAGAAGAAGAAGAAGAAGATGAATGCAACGTTCAGCAACATTCGCAACAAACCTGGAAGCGTGCTGTCATGCGTTGCTTGAAGTTCTGAGCGGCTTTGGGATCGGCCAGACGCATGTCCTGATACTTCTCCTCCAGATCGGACCAGTCCTTCATGACGCGAGTGACCTTCTCGCGGTGGTTTTCCTCGAGGCGCTGTTGGGCTTCCTTGTTTTAGAATATGTTCGTTCGTGGGTAAAAGTGTATAGAAAGCGGATCACTTACTTTCTGACTTACTTTGTAGCTCTGGTGCTCGTAGTGCGGGTCGAAATGGGTGAAGTATGGGTCGGCGGTGGGCTGGCTGGTGGACGCAGCTGCCGGTGGCGGCGGTGGTGGGGGCAAGTTGTTCAGCGGTTCAGTGGCTTTCTGGTTCGGTTCAGCATCCTCGTCAGCCGACGTCAGCTTCGCAGTTTTAGCGTCCACGTTAGAGGATTGCATTGAAGGGGGCTTTGCGCCGCTGGAGCTGCCGTTCGGTTGATACCAGGCGTCGTCATTTGGGTCGTCACTGCCACTTTCCTCCTCATAGTTGTCCAGGTCTTCGCTGGAATCATATTCGGCATTGGCCTCGTCGACAGCCTCACTGTTCGCAGCGCCCGCCCTGGAAGCCGCAGCGGCAGCAGCTGCTTCATCGGCGACCATTTCATCTTCTTCATCGTCGCTCAGAAGATCATCATCCTCCTGATCGTCATCGTCGGCATCTTTTGACAAACTGGAGTCGTCGGCATCGGCGTCGGAGGCGACCACATCCTCGTTAGCGACGTTTGTAATTTCAGGTGACACAACGGGCAAGTCGGTCTTCTTGACACGGATCTCATCAGCTGAAACGAGATCGGCAAAGATGATGAAATCACAACGAGGAACAACATGATTGGGTAGCTGTGTCGAGGTGAGCTATTTTTAAGATCAGCGATAGCTATCAGTGATATTACCACCACCCACCCTTCTTATCCCTGTCTCTTTTGCTCTCACTTACCTTTGAAATGCTTTGGACAACAAACGAACTCTACGCCGGAGAACAACGAAATGCCGCACGGCAACAACATGGCGAAGCTGCGCATTTGCATGCCGCGCTCCTGACAGGCGGCTGCTCCGGTTTGGTTCCACCTGACGAACGGCCAGCATCGAGAAGCGTTGTGGATATGATCGAAAAGGCAGCCCTCGGGCACCAACAGAGCGTCCGACTGGAAAGGTCCTTCTGTGAGAACGGAAAAAACCGTATTAAAACGACCGAAGAGCAAGAAATGTGCCCCTAACGGTACGATACTAACCCAAACATCTGAACGGTTTAATCCAGCGATGGACGCCCTTGCATTTTGCCGAGTTCAAGGCACCCTGACGGCACCAGCCGCCGATTTTCTGGTAGTGCGACGACTCTACGATGTTGGTGATGTCACGACTGGGATAAGCCTGAAAGCACACAAGTTGCATGATCGATATTGGTGTAACGCAGCAGGTATTAGTGGCGTGTTTGAGGCTCAATCAAATCAAGGCTCAGTCAAAACAAAAGCTTTTTTAATTAAATTAAATAACGCTGTTTGGTTTTAGGGATAATTTAGTAGCCTTTCATTAAAAACACTAAGAATGTTTTTAGAAAAAAAGCATTCGGGATGGTGCGCCATGCCCTTTCGGCTTCCAAGGCAGGTACTTCAAGCCATTCAAGCCTCCTTCAACCGCGCTGTGCACTCAATAATTGAATGAAGCCAATAAAAGCTTCAAGCTTCTGGTCATTCGTTTGAACGAGACCATTGATAAAGCCGCAGCCCGGCGCGGTTCTATTAAAAAAGTGCCGCCATTAATTAAAATATTTTGTCAACTTTTGTTCGGTTGGACGAACAACAGCGACAACGACAACGACAACGGACCAACAACACCAACCACGCGAAGGAAGTCTAGCAACTGCCCTCCCGCCTTTTGGCCCTAAAGAGGGCGACTGACTATTGCAGGCGTTGTTGTTGTTGCGGCTATTTCTGTCACTGTCATTTTGCAAGGTAAGACCACTTGAACTATTTGCTCAAGCGCTTTTGTGTCAACTGCAATCGCCCGCATGCATGCACACATACTTAAAAATAAATCACAATGGTAACGTCGGTGCAGTGGTGGTGGTGGCGGTGGTGTCGGTGGTGACGACGGATTAAGAGGAACAAGAGAGAAAGCCAGAGGTTGGCCGATTGTGGTACTTTGTTAAAATTAACCAGTATCCGATACTGTCAGCCACTAAATCAAAGTCAGACATACCTACTTACATGCAAATCGTACATGTCCGCCCATATCGCCCCTCCGCGCCCACCCTCCACACACACACACACACACCGATCTGTGTTCTTATAGGCCAAGTGAAATCGATATCCAAGTGAAATCGATAAAAAATCGATAAAAAATGCTTTGCAGCCACTTCATTTTTTATGTTTGAAATGATAAAAACGCTCACATTCACGACAGACTTTCTAACGGACGGACAAGCATTTTGCAGGGTTATTTTCCAGAGTATGAGAGTGTGTTTGTATATGCCGCTGTATAAAGGTATAAGTGTGTATATCTGCATGATTTTGTTTATTTATTTTTTTTTAATTTGATTTTAAAACAATTGAGAAGTGTGCATTCTTCTTTTTGTTTTCATAATCGATAATTTTAAAAAATTCATATTTATTTTGGTACGAGTATTTAAGAGTTAATAATTCTAAAAAAGTTGTGGACCGTAAGTCCAAAAGAATTTTCTAAGAAAAACGGTCTTTTGACAACGCGTAGTGAAATCTATATAAATTACCGCTACGATGGACCGCTGATATGCACCGAGTTCGCATGGAAGATTCTAATATCGATCACATTAAAGCCCACTTTACATTATCTGATAAGTCATATGACTTCTAATATGAGTTTTCATAAGATGTGTCAGATTAGTCAGATAGTCATAGCGTTTTCTAATTTTCGTGTTCTCACTGTTATGATGTGTTGTACGACATTCTGTCAAAAAACTAAGTAAAACTCTCACCTTATTAATCTTTTTAAATATGTATATTTATATCCTTAATTATATTATTAAATATTAATTATATTTTTATTTATTTATTATTTATATTTTTAATTATATTATTATTTAAAACAATTAGCAAAAATCGTTATCTGTCACAATGGCAAAGAAAAAAACGCAAGCGGTATGATTTATTATACAAAAATACGATGAATCAAATGTCAAAAAAGTCGTATCACTTTCTCATATGAGAACTATTTTGAGAAATATAAATGTCTTTACACTATGATAGCTGTGAATTTTGAAAGCTTATTGAGAAGTCATATGACTTATCTAATTAATTTATTTATTTATTTTAATATTTAGGTATTTTATTTAAAAATTGTATTGGATTGAACTCATTATAATAAAGAGAGGCACACACTCACACACACACGCGCACCGTTTAAAAATTTATTTCGGCCCGTTGCTTATTTTTTCACCGCCTTGACTTTTTTCCTCTCTTTGTATACAATGTCCTCCAACGGCACTCAAGGTCACAATAACCTCGCTCTTTCAATGCGTTTGAAACACGCTCACGCTCTCGCTCTCTCTCTCTCTCTCAACAAAGTCTCTGAAAGAAATTGCTCGTTCAATGTTTATTTGCAGCGATTAAGAACCAGAAATAGTTTTTTCCAGAAAACAAATTTAGCCAACGTTAAATATTAGCATCTTTTCTTTGTTTGGCATATTTAATTCGGAGCAATTAAATTTGAAACAAAAGAAGACCGAGGACGAGGACAGCCTTCATTATGTGAGTACGCCTTAGTGCGTTTTAGTTCAGTTTGGTTCAAAGTGAAATTTTTTGTCGTTGTATTTTTTTCAGCTCAATTTTTTTTTATATTCATCAGCAAACAATTAAAATGAGAATCGTATTATATCGATGATGTTCTTTAGGCTATTCTTTTACTAATTCCTTTATTCTTCTGAATGATTTCAAGAATTGTTACCAAATTTGTATTATCTTTACGGTTCAGTTCGTTGATTTGGTCTGGCAACTTAACGGACGAACCCTGAAAATGCTAAACGTAGGTACTTCTCTTAGAGAGAGAGAGCTCCCTACGAGATGGGACAGTTCGCTACGTGCTGTTTATGGCTCCGGCCCATAAAGTCCGTCAGACTTCGACTTTGAAGTTCTGTCAAATCGAGTTCAATGTATGCTTTCTTACGAACATCGGGGCCCATAAACAACGTATCCGTCAAAGTCGAAGTCGGAAGTTGCTGAACTCTTAATTTTTCGACTGCGTCAGCCCATTTGACAGCAGTTTGTTGACATTTTAGTGCAGTAAATTGAATGAACTCGAAGTTTTCATTGGGCCATAGAAAATACGTTGACGTTGAAGTCGAAGTCAAATTCGAAGTCTGACGGACTCTATGGGCCGCAGCCATTAGACTGTTAATTAAAATATGGTATTTCTAAGGGCGCTAAGCCCATACACGTCGAATTGGGCGTGGCGCCCCTAATTTTAGCTAAGTACGTAACTTCTTTAAAGGTCGAAACGACGTACGAGTGTTTCAAATAACGTTCTTTTTCTAAGCTTAAATGCTTTTACCAATTTTGTAGTTACAACAACAACAACAACAACAACAACAACAACGATAAACGCAAACACTTCTTCTTCTTCTTCTTTTTCTCATACTTTTATTTTGTAATTTTTTTTTTTTTGGGAACTTTGAATACAAATTTTCAAAGAATTCTTCCTAATTTTCCGCTGAAATGAGCTCAATGCACCTCATTATCGGTCCTTCTTGCCCCGGTGAAGAAACCGATGTTTCTTTCTTTCTCTTTCTCCAACAATTTTTCTGCCCTGACTTCGCTTCATTCTGTTGTTCTTCTATTTCCTTTCGGAAAAGTGCTTCCTTCATTCATTTCACAATATTTAAAGCCTGAAGTAAAAGAAAATAAGAAAAAAGGCCCCTCTCCCCCCCTTCCGACTTTTCTTTCAAGAAAAGCTTGTGTTTGCCGTGAATTTTTAATTTTCCAGCGCCTTTCGTCCGTTCTGCGTTTCCGCTTTGCCCTTTGTCCTTCTGGACGACTTCCTGTGGACCTCTGTGGACCGTGAGAGGCCAAAAGAAATGCATCGAAATGTAGAGGAAAAGCGAAGCGAAAGCATTTGGCATAAATCAACTGAGCTGAAACTGGGCGGCAGTCGATGGGTGGTAGACGAGGAGCATTGCGATGGGCTTGCCCCAGTCAAATTATGCCCGGTAAACCAGCGTTTACCAGCATGGAAATTCTATTTTTTTCTTTAAACATTTATTTATTGAGTTCGTCCTTAAATCGAATGATGCTGAAAGTCATTAATTTTTTCTGTTTTAATTACAGCCGATTCCAATCTTGGTCGAGGCAAGGCAGTTGTGCCGCCCCCTCGCCCTAATTTAGTCACATGAATATCGTTCGAAATCACCGAGGGCCATAAGATTTGTCGACGAATGAGAATCATTAGTCAATGTGTCCAGCCACAGTGGTCCGAATTGACTAAAAAAAAAGCAATTCAACATATTTTCAAAGTCGGTTTTTGTCGGGGAATGCCGGTCTCTGGGTAGCTAGACTACATTGCATTTTGTCTTTCGAACGACACTTGCCTCTCAGAACGACGTCTACGGGCATGGGGCAGAGGATTAGAAGCAAATCTTTTGAGAGAAATCTTAGTAGAAATCTCTGCTTCTCTTCCCTCCGGCAAAATTTCTCATTACGGCCACTGCCATTAAATTTTTCCAGAGTATATGTTTACGATCATAAGCTAACATAATCATTTTTCTCTCATTAAAAATGTTATATAAAAATGTTTAAGACAGAAAATCAGGCCACGCTCCAAATTTTTTGCGGTTTCTTTATTATTTCCAAATTCGTAGGTAAGTTTTTCATAAAGCTTTGGAAAAATTCATTTAAGGATTTAAGGATTTACATCCTTATGCTGGATCCATTTCAATGTTTTTGCATGGATTGAAGCCGTTTCGAAAAATAATCTCCAGCGAAGCAGCAACAAGTAACATCAACTTTCATCATCACCATTGCTGTTGTGAAGTTGTTTACATCATTATCAATAAAAAGCATTAACATACAAATTTAAGTCATCATTATCATTTGCATCATCAAATGTTATTAATATATCATCATTAAATATCATCATTAAATTGATTACTATTTTAATTTCACCATCAAGATCACAATGGATGATGATTATAATCAAAATCATTATTAAATTCATAACAAAGCTTAGATAGTTCCGGAAAAGTAAACTTTCATTAAGAAGTCTAAGAAAAAGCCGCCTCAGCCGCATTCAGCCGCCTCGAAATAAATCTCTTTCAGATCATTTGAAGAAGTCATGTTGAAGGAAAAGGAAAATAAATAATCGAAATAATCGCAATGAAAGTTTAGACTAAAGATCGAACAAAATGGATGACAATTTTTTGGTATTAAAGAATGGTGCGATCAGAAGAACACGACCGCATTGAGTGTACACACATAAAGGCAAGCAAAATTTTCTGTTAATTAATATTACTATTGAAAATTAATACTTACATTCTTGCACGCAAATAACTGAATACAAGACCTTTTAGGCTGCCACAACGCCACTGCGTTTGACTGTGGTATGATTCCTTTAATTACTGAAGGGTTAAAGGTTTTAAGGACGCAGAAGAGTTGATCTGAGTCCCTTCAAGAACAAACAAACAAGCTGTTGGCTGGGTTGGTCGGGCCATCAACCAAAAGAAGCAGCAAAATGAAAGTATGCTGCAAGCAGTGAACTACAAAAAGCATGCTGCATTTTACGTATGAGTGAAATAAATCCGCTTCTTCTTCTTCTTCTTCGGTGGCCTTCGATGCTGTGTATTTTTAACATACCTACTACTGCACTGAACACAACACTGAAAAGCAACAACAACGGCAACAACAGCGTTATAGTTGTCGGGTCACCATCGACAAGACAAGTCGTTGAAAACGACGTATGCTACTGCATTATTTTGTCATTAAAACGAAATCAAGCCGACTATCAACAAATCCGTCATCAACGTCAGAAGCAAAAACAACGATTACAACAATAACCATGTCACCAACATCAACAGCAACAACAATCCGTGTGCCGCAATTGCCGAGCTTACAAAAAGTACACAAGGTTAAAACATATTAAAGGCTTGCCTGCAAAAAACACAGAGCGCGCGAGTGAGCGCTGAGGGAGAAAGAGAGCGTATAAAGAGCGGACAAACAAACACACATACTCGTATTCGTAGTCGTACATAGTAAATGCATATTCATTTCTCCCAGCTGGAAATTTTCTCATTCAAAAGGAAATGAAGTCATACAAAGGACCTTTGCTCATATTCATTCAATATAATGGTTGAAAGAAAACAAGTCTGAACGTCAATCGCATTAAAGAAAAGGGCACAAAAGCATTCAGTCATTTTCATTCTTACATAGTTTTCCGACGGCAGGAAAATCATTTCTTTTTAGAATGTAGACTTTAAAAGAATATATAAAATGAGCACGCTATTGTTCATCATGTATTCTTGCAACGGTTAAAATTCAATTTTTAACTGTCCTGAATTGAATTTTCACTTTTCAACTTTCTTAATAAACAAAGCTCGTCCTCCAGGTTTTTAACGTCATAACTTTTTATTAAATACCTGTTGTTTATTGAAACAAAAAAGAAATACTAATAAAGAAATAAGTTTTCCACCGCTTTTAGTTTTTCTTTCCAAGTCTCTGTTTTAAACGCTCCTTATTTTAGTCTCTCCTTTTCAGTTTTGTAATTTTTCGTTCTTAAAAACTAACTTTTAAGTAAGTTGTAGGTTGTAATTTATTGCACCATACACATGTACTATTTTTGTGACATATGTACATATTTTAGTAGAGGCTTTAGAGAGCACACATTTTTTTAATGAAAATGAAACTAAACCTTTTTCTTCATTTTCTTCGCTCCAGAAAATGTTTTAAATTAGGCATTAGGGACAATTCAGTTTCAGTTTCGGGCGAAGTGATGAAATGATGGACAAGTGTTTGAGGCAGCGGAGAGATGTACAAGTTTGAAACCAACGGCAGCCACATTAAGAAAAATAACACACGCTCATGTAACACACTTCAATAAGTCCGTAGGATAAGTAAGAAAAAAACAAAATTTTGACAAAACTCGATTTTATTATTCAACATAATTGCCTTCGAGGGCGATACAACGAGTATAGCAACTTTGCAAAAAAAAAATAAAAAGACGATTTTCGGAACGGTATCGTCTCTTGGAATAAAGGTGTTAATATCGCAAGCCAAACCCACACTTTAATACGACAACAACAAGTTCAAAGTAAAAAACCACCGAAGACCTATGTGTATCAGACCAGATTTCGGGGCTTAATATTTGAATGTGTAATCCATCCAGTTTTGTTGTATAAAAAATGACAAAATTATGGTTCGAACACACCTAAAAGCCGCTTCGTTATATGCCACGCAACATGTTACATCATAGACTCTTGTTTTTTATAAAAATACTTGTATTTATTGCGTATGTAATATCTACGTATGTACTATCTACGTATGTATGTACTATCTATCTATGATATTTGTACATATGAAATGTTTATGATTAATGTGCCGTAGCTGTAAAGGTTATAATTAAATAAGTGTACAAGTTCAAAGTTAATTAAGATTAACTCGGAACAACACAGTAATTACATTACGAAAGAATCTACTATTATACGAATTGTTGTTAGACGCGGCCAACAGAACTAACGCAAAATTTTAGGTTACGTCCGTGTTTTGTTTTCTCAATTCAGTAAGCCTGCCAGAGTGAAACCGTATTATACGATCATTATATCTGCACTATAATCTTAACTGCACTATAATCTTATCTGCACTATAATTATCTTATCTGCTGCACTATAATCTTATCTGCACTATAATCTTATCTGAACTATAATCTTAGCCACACTATAATCTTATCTGCACCATAATCTTATCTGCTGCACTATAATCTTATCTGCACTATAATCTTATCTGCACTATAATCTTAGCCACACTATAATCTTATCTGCCCTATAATCTTATCTGCACTATAATCTTAGCTACACTATAATCTTATCTGCTCTATAATCTTAGCTGCACTATAATCTTAGCTGCACTATAATCTTATCTGCACTATAGTCTTATCTGCACTTAACTGTTTATAGTCTTACCTGATAAGTTTCCAACCATTGATGATTTTTTCCTACTGGGTTGGAAACGATTCTCTTATGCTGTGATAAAGAAGAGAGAGAGAGAGAGAGCTTGGTTTGTGCTTTGTTCTGACAGCCTTATTTATTACACACACACACATATCTATGCAAGCCTATGTATACGCGCTCAAACAACACACATACATGCCTCTTCCATTAGTGTGGGCTTTTGCTTTTTTGGGCGGGTACCTTTGGCTTGCATGCTACGAGTATTATACTACGGACGATATTAACAGAATTCCTTTATTGATTTTTTTAAAGGACAGTAATGGGTGTTGTTGTGTTATTTTATTGTTGTGTCTGTTTTTATTGTACTTCACTGGACAATTGAATACTTGTAACATTTTGTGCCTGTTTCCGCACCAACGACTGCGTTGCCTTGCGTTGCGTTGCGTTGCGTTGTGAAACGACATTAGCATTGACAACAACAGGAAAGGTTGACACAAAAAAAAAACAACAAGAAATCGCAACATCATTAGTGGTGCGTTCATAATTAAAACTGTCGCAGTCGTTGTTGTTGTTGCTGTTGTGGTTTTGCTGCTAGCTTCTCACTCACTGCACTGAGAAATTAATTTAGCGTATGTTGCTCACGCGGTTCGATGGCGATGCAGCGCTGTACGAAGTCCGTTCGTTCGTTCGTTCGTTAGTTTGAGCACGGGGACGAACAGTAGACCAACAGCGAGCTTGTTTATTTAGACGAGGCGAG
This sequence comes from Conops quadrifasciatus, assembly GCA_949752815.1. Taxonomy (NCBI): domain Eukaryota; kingdom Metazoa; phylum Arthropoda; class Insecta; order Diptera; family Conopidae; genus Conops; species Conops quadrifasciatus. The sequence goes on from OX457081.1 coordinate 11,770,147, forward strand.
ACCTTTAGACGCAAGAATTTCAATGCTTAACTTCCCCCGCTCGCCCCTTCCCCTGCCCGGACACAAAGCGCCTGCACTTCTTCTACGTCCTTAGAGTATTATGTATTTATTTTTAGAGAAACGTTTTTAATGTTTAGAAAAAAATGCTTGTTATTATTTTATATTATAAAATATGTCTTGTCATATTTTACGATATTGTTTTTTTTTTGCTTAAATTTTTCTGCGTTCTTTGCATAATTTTGTCCTTCGCAGAGGAAAAAGTTTCTAATTTCTCCCCTACAAAACCTTATAATGCCAAAGCCGGCTAACCAACCGACTGCAACAGAGCTTGCCTGCTTAACCTTCACTTTGAGCCATAAATTGGTCCACTTCATCCCGGATTCAAATCAAATTCGTAATAATTGTTTCTGATCCGGCCTCGCCATGAGTCGCCAACGCCGGGCTGCAGCTGAGAGCTGCTGTCTTGCAACGAATTTTGCGGTTATTGGCAACCCTAAGTTCCCCCTCCCGCCCCCTCATTGTAGTTCGTATCGTATTCACAGCGTGGCTGTATTATGTACTCGTAATTGAGCTGCGGCGGCCTATACAATAACTTCTTAATCAGCCCGTGCCGCCATTCCTCAGCCGCCCTTTCCCCGCCCGCTTACCTTCTTGCAATAATCCAAAAGCTCCATTTTATCTCTCAGGCAAGTCGCACTCGAGGTCTTCTTGTTCAGGTCCGTAACCCATCGACCCTCCTCCGACAGATACTGCGGCTGGAAAACTTGGCCGGCTTCGCAGAGCACTGCGATCTGTGGTTCCCATCGTGGAGAAGCGGCCTGAAAAATAGATAAACGGATCGTATTAAAAATAAGCAATAACAATAAGGAACACAGACAGACAGACAGACAGACAGACAGACAGACAGACCGAGAAGAAGAAGAGTAGAGGAAGAGAAATTGCGGCGTGCGAAAGAACGAACGAACGAACGAACGGAGAAACCAGTCGAAGGCAGTGAAGTCGAAACTGTGTAGAGAGGGATTAAAATTTAATATTGGGGCCGCACTAGATTTAATGGCATCATGAAAATCGGATCAAATCCGGAGATCCTGCCGAACGCCAAAAGGACGGAGGAGGAAGGAAGCAAGCAAGCTTCATCGGAAAAAGAAGATAGTCGTGAACGCACAAACATCACTCTCTCACACACCGACTCGGTTATATGACCGAGAGTCTCTGGGTATGCGTGCGGGTGTGTGTGACTGTATGTGTGCCTGTGTTTGTATGCGTAATTTAGACTGAATGGATGCTTTCATGCTCTGATTGAAGTTACTTTGTGCAATGAATGAACGAATGAATGAACGAACGAATGAATGAGAGAATCTTCTTCAAATAAACGACACGCAGTGAAGATTGATGAAGCCAAAAGGGGGTGAACTGTGGAGTGTGGTGAGGGGGAAAGGAAGGCGGGAACGAGGAAGAAGATATATGCAAACTCTTAAAAAAATATGCTCGCATTTTTAAGTCCTTCTTCCTTTTTTCCGCCCTTCAAGGTGCCCCCCTTTCGGAAGACTACACAGCGAGCTTTTGTGATCCCTGAAAACTGTACACAGAGGGTTAAATGTTGAAAAAAAAAACATTCTTTATGAATGTTTTAAGCATTCGTTGAACATAAAGCTTCCTTCCTAAACACAAAGAATTTTAGAATATCAAAGAATTTCAAGAAAAACCGAAAAAAAACCACAAACGAAAAAAGCTCAAAAAAAAGCTTCCCAATGAACCATGTTTAGGTATTTAAGCGATTAAACGCACTTCACCGCACACTTCCTTCACCGAAACGCTCACCCGCACGTTAAACGAAGCATAAAACGAAGCATAAAACGAAGCATAAAACGAAGCATAAAACGAAGCATAAAACGAGCATAAAACGAACGTTACTTACGTTGTTAAACTTAATACAGACATTCTTTATGTTCAGTGACATTTACAACCTCACGTTGTTATAGAGGAAGAATATGTTCTTCCTCTCTCTCTATATGTCTCCTTCGCTGTCTTTGTCTCCTTCGCTCTCTTTGTCTCTTTAATACTTTAATCCTCTACGTGCTATATTTTTATGAACCAAACTAAATTTAGTTACTCTTAAAAAAAGATGCTGAAAAGTTTTGCCAAAGAAGAGGAAACTTCAGGAAGAAACTTTTATTTAATTGTATTAGTTAAAATTAAAAACAAACGTTTGGACAGAGACGAAAGCATGCGCTATAGAATTTCTTGAAGTTAGCTCATTTATATTATTATTAAGTTTAGGGCTGTTCGAAGTCAACCTAACCTCAAGCTGAGCTTCCGTTCAACACCATTTTACCCATTTTCAGTTACTAAACAAAAGCCTTTATTTCCTCATATTTTCATTAGTAAGTATAATATCAGAAAATACTGCCACGATTCTTCGTAAAATGTTTTTCATTATGCCAAGAAAGAGCCAAAAAGGAAATGATTAGTTTTTGAGTTGTTAAACCTTGAAACCGTTTTTATATACTCTGAAAACAATCCGCTTCTTTTTTAATTTCTTACTGTTGTCGTTATTTTGATTAAATCACCGACACACACACAATCTGCCAACATCCGGCATACTTGTGCCACAACGGAATACATACGTACTATATTCATTTAGTTGGCATGACGCTTTATTTCTTTGGTTGTCTCTTCGTGCTGCTTCGAATGCAGGAGAAAGAACTTTGTTGGAGGACATACCGACATCATGAAGTTCGCGGCAGAGCAACGGCAACGTCGACGCCGAAATGAACGAATGAAGTGCCCCCAAAGAACAATTCCCAAGAAACAGAAGAAAAAGTACTTAAGTTTGAAGGAAGAATTCGAAGAAGACAAAAATCATTTTCGTTAAGCCACTCAAATGCGCCCACAACCGTTTGTGGGTGGTTGTATGAGTGGTTGTATGAGCGGTTGTATGAGTATGTTGTACGTATTTGTATAAGACTTGCATTGTTTCAGGCTGTATCATGCTGATTGTAGTTGTACTGCTGCTGTATTGGTTGCGAGCGTGTGCATGGACCTTGTTTTGTGCGCCTTTTATGCGCCAACTAAATAATGATAGTAGGAATGAGAACGAATGGCTGGAATTGTTTTTTATTTTTGTCCCATTTCTCACATAATTATGTTTGCTATATTTTTTGCAACATTATGGTTAATAAAATGAGCGCTTCCAGCGATCCCGAATCTATAGATTTTTTCACTACGAAAGAAATTTTTGGTTACTATCACGACTGACGACTACTAACATCGAAGTCCGGAATAGGACGGACCACTCTCGATTCAGAATTCACAATAAAATTACCAGGTTACGCCATCTGTGGCCAACTGAGTCCGAAGCCGAAATGTATGTCTTTTCGATGACGTCCAAATAGATTTTTTAGCGACCTCAGTCACTAACAAAGCAATTCGATTCGCGTATATCGATGATATGGAAAGTGCTATATAGGTTTCTAAATTAGTACATACACATTATCCATTTCGAGTTGTGGAAAGTAAAGCCCTGCCCTTTGGCAGCTGTCAAATGTCAGTGTCATTCGAAATAGCATTTGTTTAGTTGAAGGTTTGCCATAGAATGACATACATACGTCAAGTTATGGCCGAATTAGTGCCCGACTTGTGTCAAAAAGTCATCGAAAAAAAGACCTCAAAAGAAAGATGCACCTTTTTTACACGCGCCTCAGCGCGGAAAGCATTTTCTTTAGACAACAGCAGACAAAATGACCCGTCATTTATGATTTGTGGCTCCATGTAATATGACTAGCTCTTCATTTAATGCATATGCGCTCGAGTGTGTGTGTGCGCGCTTTGTTGGTGTGTGTGTGTGTGTGACAGAGCTTTTGTATGATATTTGTTTTTTCTATGTTCGCTTTTGTTATTTCTTCGGATCTGCTCTTGCGATTTTATGTTACACAAAGTTTTAATAATCACTTGGAATGTAGGACAAGAGTGCGTTGTGTCCACATTACTAGAATCATTCTCATTCCTAACTATTGAGCCACCCGCCAACACACACACACACACACACACACCCACGCCAATCACAGCTAATAAGTTCGTTAGCGGGAAAGAGACCGAAGACCGAGGGTAATCATTGAAACTGAAGGAGGTAGATGGATGGATGTACTGGGTTGTCGGAGAAGTCAAGACGCATTTCAGTAAGAGAAGATGTCGTAGCTAATTTCTGCCATCGCTAGAGAGTTTTTTGCTTTTATTATAGAGCCTTTATAAAGGAGTATTTTTTAAGCTTCTTCCATTAAATACAACCAAAGATTTAGCTGGAAATCTCGACAAATTGACAACAGTCTAAATGGATCCATAATCCAGAAACCTCCAGAGGACATTAAGCGTAAGAGAAGGCCTCGCTTCCATCTATTTTGGATGTTGCGTGCGATAACGCTTAATTCGGACAAGAATTAAATTAATAACAAAGTTAAATTAATGATTAAAAATAAAATTAAATCAATCTAGCACTTTGCTGAATTCTTCATTGATAATGATAAATATATTAATAAGCTTAAAATTATGAAGGTTACTGAGAGATGGAGAAAGATTTTAGGGGAGACAGTCAAAATCCCGAATTACAAAATCCCGAAACGACAAAATCCCGAAAAATTTTAAAATCCCGAAACGACAAAATCCCGATGCGACAAAATCCCGAAACGACAAAATCCCGAAAAATGTTTAATACCGAAATGAGAAATCCCGAAAATCACGAAATAAAATTCTTAATTAATAAAGAAATGACATTTAAGTCACAATTTTTTCTAATTCGAAGTACGCGCCTACTTTCCTTTTTTTACAATGGCAGAAAAGCAAAGTTGTAATATCGAGAAAATTTTGTTGTGTGAAGGTTATAATCTACAATATGCAAAAAACTTCACATGACTGTGAGGATTCTGCTGATTGAGGGTTATGATCCCTGCTGCGGCCGAAGGCCGCCAATACGCGGAAAAACCTGTATGCGAAAAACCTCATATTACCGAGAGGGCTCTGCTAAACGGTTTTTTAATGTTTTTTTAAAAGAAATTTAGTGGCCAAATTGAAGTTTGCTGAGTTATGATCCCTGCCGCGGCCGAAGGCCGTCAATACGCGGAAAAACCTGTATGCAAAAAACTTCACATGACCGTGAGGATTCTGCTGATTGAGGGTTATGATCCCTGCCGCAGCCGAAGGCTGCCAATACGCGGAAAAACCTGTATGCGAAAAACCTCATATTACCGAGAGGGCTCTGCTAAAAGTTTTTTAATGTTTTTTTAAAAGAAATTTAGTGGCCAAATTGAAGTTTGCTGGTGGTTTTAAATTGTTCAAGAAGATGGAGAATACCGAAAAACTAGTTTTGTAATTTCGGGATTTTGTTATTTCGGGATTTTGTCGTTTCGGGATTTTGTCATTTCGGGATTTTGTCGTTCGGGATTTTGTCGTTCGGGATTTTGTCTTTCGGGATTTCGTTACCAACCCAGATTTTAGAACAAAATTAGTATCGTTGATTAACTTTATTTAAAATATTGAAGAAATACTCGTATGTATGTCATGACTTTTCCGACATTGTGCATTGAGTACAAATAAAGAGCAAATTGAAATAAAAAAGAATTTTTTTCCAATTTCCATGATGTTTCACAGAGAGAGTGATCACCGAGAGAGAGGAAGAGTGTGTGATGAGAGCATTTTTCTATACCATGATTTTTGAATGGGAGGATGTGTGTATGTGTGCGCGTTTGCTTCATATTCAAATTCCAGCTGCGAATTGTACAGTCGCGTTCTTGCAAACGAATGCAACTGCACACATAAATTTGTAGAAAATTGTGCAAAATGGCAGCTTATTATTTTGCAAACAAAAAAGGAAAATAAGCTGAATTAAAACTCGGAAAATAATTTCGAGTTTTTCTCTTATTTTGCAATTCGGTAGCCTAATAAACAATGCTTCTAATTGTGAATATGTTTTAGTAGAAATATGAAAGCATTTTTTGTCGTACAAAAAGAAAAAAAAACAAATGAAATTTTAATGCTGCTTTCATGTGACGAAAGGGCGTGACATAAAGGCGTGGTTGATACAAATTTGTGTGAGTTTCAATTTTAATAAAAGGAGAGAACTACTACTGAGACAGGCAAAGAGAGAGAGAGAGAGAGAGATACAAATAATTTTTAATTTAATAAAAATGCCATTTTATCTGTTTTTATTTGTAAAAATAATTGAAATGCAATTGTCCTCATAAAATTCTTCGAAATATAATTATATTGATTTCTTACAGTAATCGATATTTCTCTTTGAATTATAAGGCTCCACAATTTCTACTAGAAATTCTCTCAATGAGTCAGTCACATTCTCAGTCTCGACGGTTTAAAGTTTTACGAATTTTTTGCTGTAGCGTAAAATCTAAAAATTTAAAACTACTTTTTCATAATTTCTCTGAATCGTATCTACTGCTCTGTTTCGAAAAACCATTTGGCGTTTTTTTATATTTATGTATGTATGTATGTATTTGTATATGTATGTGAATACACGAGCCTGCAGCATTAAAGGGTTAAGTGAATTTGTTTACTCTTAACTACTTTAAAATTTTAATTTCATTTAGACTCCTTTTCCTTTTGGTTGTTGTCAAAAGAAAATTAGAAAAACTGAAATAGAAGAAAACTTTATAATGTATGTATATTTAATATAGTCAAAACAGCTTCTCTCGCTCGCCGTGCATGGTTCGGTCGCATGCTATCTGTTTTTGCCTGCTGCCTAAAAGTATGCAAGAGTATGCTTTAGTACAAATTTTTGCTGCAGTGTTTGGAGCAAACAGACGCGAGCATATGCATTTTCATGCAAACATAAATCAGTGACCTGGAGTGTATGCCGTGTATAAAAGTGAACTCGTATATGTTATGCATGAATGTCCGTCGTCGGGCTGTACGTCCGTCCGTCCGTACTTCCGTTCGTTTGTGTGCGAATGTAATTGAGTTTTGTAATTTAACAATTTGCACATATTTGTTGAAGCGCCTGCCTTGCCTTCTTCAATGTTGTTTTTGCTCTGCATGTGCATTTATATATTTATGTATGCATCAGCGAGGAGTGTTTATGTACATATGTGTGTGTATAAGTATTTGTCATAGAAATCTAGCATATCTATAATCGCTTGTTGTGTCCGTATTCTTCTACCGAGGAGCAGCCATGACTTTTAAGCCACTTCTACGAAGACTGGCACTGTCGTATAGTGGTCGTCTCCTTTTAACTGCAGGCTGCTGTCTCTCCCCCTCGCTCTTAACCATCTCTGCCGGCGACCAACGTGACGCGCGAGAGTTTTGTATACTTATACCAGAAGGACACTACTAGCAGCGTTGCCAGAAAAACAGGAAACCAACTTATTTAAAAGTCTTTCCAAAATCGTTTTCATCTCAATGGTTAGATACTGGCTTTTCATAAAATGGTTTTGGTTTTGGTTTAGGCTTTCGAATATCGACATGTGTCAAGTGCTTCCATACAAAACTGGTTTTATTTTTGGTTTTGCTGCTGTTTTCGCCCACTGCTGTTGTTGTTGTTGCAGGCAAAACCAATGTTCGGTTTTGTTTGCTTATTTTGATAGAATAATTTTGTGTGCAATATTTATCTCTTTTCACCATATTAGCTATAGAAAGAGACTATGGCTATGACGTCTAGTATTTCGAATTTCGAAACAGGGTTGAAAATTGCAGAAATCTTTTTGGTTTTGCGCTGAACTTATAACAACAATTTCAATGGAGTTTTTTATGGATTTTTGATATTGCTTTGCCCTGCGAAAACCAGTTTTGCGTTAAACCGAGGCAAAACCGCTTAAAGGAAACATCATTTAAAACTCATTTAAAATATAATAACTTAGTTTGGTGGAAAAGCCAAAACTTTCTTTCGAGTATTTCAAATATTGCGCTTATTTTTCGGAATAGTTCTTCTTAAACAGTTCAAAATGGCGGGCATATCGGCAAAGAATCGTATCAAAATGCAAAGTCTTTTTTTTTCTTGCCATTAAAATGATCCAATCGTCAAATAAATCCAAAAATCATCAAAATGACGACATTTATCGTCGTTAATCTGGCAACGCTGCCAGCAAGACTCTCTCTTGCTCTCTGTCTCTTTGTTTATTTTTGTTTTTCTGTGGCGTTGCTTGTTTTTGTACGGTTGTTTGTTGTTGCAGAGCATCGTAAGTCAATATCCGTGTAACTTTGAGTAACTTCGTGTGCGAGCATTAAAACTAAAGGAAACGAAACGAATCGAATCGAAGGTAACGGAAACAATTCGGAATGAAGAAATGCCAAAAGCTTTTAAATTATTTTGTCAGCGGATTCACCGTTTTTTTTTTTCCTTTCTAAACACTTCGTCTTTGTTTTTGTTGTACTCTGGCTTTTTGTTATTATTTAAAATTGACTATTCTTCGTCGTTGTTGTTGTTGTTGTTGCATTTTGTACTCGTTCCTACATTTTTCACTTTACTCGCTGCTCGTATGTAAATTATTCTCGTTCTTGCTGCCAATTTCTGGGGGCGTTTCTGCAATTTTCATTATTTTTCGGAGTCGTTGTTGTCAGCATCATCATTGTTTTTGTTATAGACTTGTTGTTATCATTATTTTCTTCAATTCAATTCTTACATTGTCCAGTCCATGGATTAAGAGTGGCTGCTCCTTTCTACCTCGCACCCTTTCTTCCTTCCTTCCTTCCTTCCTTCCTTCCTTCCTTCCTTCCTTCCTTCCTTCCTTCCTTCCTTCCTTCCTTCCTTCCTTCCTTCTCCCGCTCTTTCTTTCCATCGCACGAGAACTATCACGAAATTCACTTCAATCGTTTTACATGAATGCATGTGTATAGGTTTAGATGCACACATACATACATACATATACACTTGCGCATATGTATGCGTATGTACTCAGGAATTTATGTTTGCATTTTGTCTGTGTCTGTGTGTGTGTGTGTAACCCGATATAATCTTGCAAGTTGATTGCTTTAGTACTCGTTAGCGTTCTGTTGTTGTTGTTGTTGTTGTTGTTAGCATTATAAAGTTAGGGTTATTGCCGTTGTTGTTGCTGTTGTTGTTGTTGTCGTCGTCGTCTTTATTGCTACTCTTAATGATTTAGTTTCGAAACAGCTGTCACAATATTTCACTATGACTCATCACTTAGCGCTCTACGTTCGGCATACTGTGTGTGTGTGTGTGTGTGTGTGCCTTGGTCAATGATTCCATAAGGATGAAATGAAATGAAATTCCACTTTACATGAGATAAAGTGATATAACATAATAGAGTTATGTTTAACGTATTCGTAAAATGAACATGAATTCATAAGAAATCATCGTGAGTTCATTCAAAATTGGAATAGGTTAGATTGAATATGATACGAGTATGACTCGAATGCTGACTGTGTCTACGTGTAATTTGCTGACTCTATGATGAGTTTGTAAATAACTGGGTTTTTTTTTTAAATCATTAACAAAATTTTAATGTTCTAATCGTATTTTATGATTGCAATATTCATAGTCTATATTTACAAAAAAACAACAAAGAAAAATTCTTCCCAACAAACAATATGATTCCTTTTAGACTCAGAAAAGATTCATATTTCTGTGAATAAATATATACGAGTACGCTCCTTATGAACAAATAAAATAGTCAGAAATTGACGTTATTTCCTTCCTAAACAGCCCGCAGAAAAAAACTTCCTAAATAAGAGTCAGAAAAGACTTATCAAATTGTGCGTTTCTGGAGTTTAAAATTGCAATAAAAAAAAATTTCTGAGCCTTTTATGATTTTTTTCTGAACCTTTTGAGACTCTTTTCTGAACCTTTTATGATTTCCTTCTGATCCGTTTTATTATTCTTTTCTGAGCCTTTTGAGACTCTTTTCTGAACCTTTTAATTTTATGAATCTTTTCTGAGCCTGTTATGATTCTTTTCTGAGCCTTTTGAGACTCTTTTTTGGACCTTTTATGATTATTTTTTGAGTCTTTTTAATTCTTTTCTAAACCTTTTGAGACTCTTCTCTGAACCTTTTATGAATCTTTTCTGAGCCTTTTATGATTCTTGTCTAAGCCTTATATGATTCTTTTTTGAGCCTTTTATGATTATTTTCTGGGCTTTTTGGAACTCTTTTCGCAATCTTTTATGATTCTCTTCTTAGCCTTTTCTTATTATTTTCGGAGCCTTTTATAAATCTTTTTTGAGGCTTTTGTGATTATTCTCTGGGCTCACAATTTAAATCCTTCCATACTCAAAATATATTCATATTTATGTTGTAATATGCAATCAAGGCCTTTTTAAATTATTTAAACTAAAATTAATTTAATAAAAATTGTAATATGTAAGTGTATTTTACTCTCAACACGCGAATTGTTGAAAAAAGTTAATGATGATAATTATTTGTTCGATAGCAGAGTTTATGAGTGGCTTACCGGTTTCAAAGAGGATCGTGAGCCATCGGAAGATGATGATAACTCAAGATAATGTAGAAGAAGAGTGTGAATTTATCAAAAATGATAATTTTTCAATTGAAATAAATTTTTTTTACTTCAAAAGCAAAGTTTGAAAAAAGGCAAATCAAGTAGATTCGCAATAAAGACATAAATATGAGTCATTTTGAAGTCATAAATTTGAACATTTATATTTGAATCATAGACTCATATTTGAAGCATAGAATCAACTCTCTTTTCGGAGTCGAAAAAGGAGTCTTTTCTGAACACATAAATATGAACGTTTCTAGAAATGTTTTCTGGGTTATTGAAAAACAGAGATTAAAATCACAAGAAACATTCGCATATTTTGATTTCCTTTTTTATAGACACAATGAAGCTTCTTTTATTTAAAAAATTTGAAGCAAAAAAAAAAATAAATTGATATTTGTATGTAAACAAATCGAAATCAAACTAATGAAAAATTGCAAAAGTGCAAATAATAGTGGCACGAAATGTTTGTTAAGTTTACCGACAAAGAAAACTTCACATAATATCCACTCTAATAATCTACACGATGATGAAAACGTTGAGAAATTGTTCCAAACTTCATCGAGCTTTTGGAATCTCAATGTAGTCATTGAGATGATTTGCGTGAGTCAGCGAAATGCTGAATGGAACAAAAACGTACGTACTCGTACGTAACTTTAAAATAAAGAAACAAAGAACGAACGAACGAACGAACGAACGAAGAAGGCCAATTGGCCAGTTTCAATATTTAACCACGACAGCGAGTCAACAAAGCGTTTAATTACAGCGCCTCCGGGACGATGTCACGTTAGGCGAAGAGCGTCCGTCGGTTAGTCGGTGGGTGTGAGGGCGTAAGGGTGACCGTGTGCACGTGGATCACATCAGTATCAGTAGTTAACAGAACTGATGACTTTTATTTAACGACTAACAGGACGCTCCATCCCTGTCAGGCCACAACTAAGCCATGACGCTGCGTACTCTAGAGCTAAAGTCACTGAAGAATGGTGTGTATGGCATAGCTGTCGAGTTGTTGTTGTTGTTATAGTTGTTGCTGCTTGAAATGAAGTCAAATAAATCAAAAGCATCGCAAGTGAAAATGTTAAAAAATAGCAAAATACAGAAAAGTACAAAGTAAGCAGCAGCAGCAGCAGCAGCAGCATCAGCGAGAGCTTGTAAGCAATTTTTTTTTTGCACGCTATTATTTTTGTGTCACTGAGACTGAGTAACGCGCTGCAATAAATGCTGGCTGTAGGTTAACTTGTGCTTCACGGAGCTGACATTTTTATTGCATAGTTTGAGGCACTGTTTTTTACTCTGTCTATTAAACGAATGTGTTTTATTCATTTATTCGTCATCATTATCATCACCATCCTTACCGAGCGAGTCGTTCTAAGCTGAATAATTTCCGGTTTTTTTTTTTCATTAAGACGAATGTTTTTTATTTATTATTTTATGCAGAAAATGACTTTGTAAAAGCGTAAATTTACGATGCTTTCTTTTGCAATGTGTTGACAAGCGAGCTATAATTGGCTGTAATTGGGTAGAAAACGGTGAATACGGTCAACGTGTATCTACGATTATATATGCCAGATACTTTTCGACTTTTTAAGTGATGTTTTTTGAATGATTTCTGATAAAAATTGCAGGCGTGCAACTTCTATGAAATCATTTTGAAATGCGCTGACGAATAACCAACCGCCTTTATTTAAAAACCGAGTCAACAAACTACAATACGAACTTCGTTTCGTTTGAGAAAGTTGGTGCTACCAGAAACTTTTCAGCCCGACCACCAGACACACCGTATCCTACTGTTCCGTTCTCTCCCGAAAGAGAGCAGCACAACTTTTTCTACTGAGCATTTTGCTGACTTAGCAGCATATTTTAAACATTTTCATTTTAAATGTTATTTTCATTTTCCGGAAGCGCGCTGCGGCGGGGCGGGCGCAGTCAGGGCGACCCGGAAATTAGTTTTTTTTGCTTCGTGGACAAAAATATTAGGCATTAGTACCTAAATGTGAAATAAATTTCATTTTGCAACGCTCTGGCAAATTTTCCCATTAATTGCATAATATTCGGCGGCGTGAATTGTTTATGTTTTTTATGATTTTTTTTGGTGACATTTTGGAAAATAAATAAGATAGCACCTGGCACCTTTGGGTACTTTTTCCGTTGAAACTGCTTGCATGTTACATTAATCGCATGCAATAGACACATATACACATAATTGTATCTCTTTAAAAGCTTGCGAATTGCAAGCATAGAAACCGAATTAAAATTGTCCTCTCTCGAGAGACCCTCGAGACACACGCGCCTTGTCAAGTTAATCAACTCTCTAGCTCCACAAATTTCCTTCTCTTCATTCGTTCCGTCCGTCCGTCCGTTCATCCTTCATGCCATCAATTCAATTTCTTGCGAAAATTTACTTTGTCGGTTTCTCTAAAAGGGTTCATTAAAACTTTTTCGGTGCGCTTGAAAACGAAATCTTCTCCAAACTCTTTTCGAAAAACGAAACGAATAACTAAGAAAAGCTTAAAGAGCTCTACTTGAGTCTACTCTACATCGTCGAATTCATCGTTCGATCGATTTCAATTTATTTGGCCTCGCCCTTCAGCACAAATTTGAATAACTTTGTATGAAGACGGTCGCTCGGTTGGCCATCGTCGGCTGAAGTGGACGAAGTGGAAGAGTGCAAGTTGGCTTTAAGAGTTTGTAACCGCATTGTTCAGAAGCTAACAAACGAAAATCTTCTTCGTCAACGCCTTGATCGCCTCCGCCTACTATCGAGCTCTTTTATCAGACGGTATTATTACCATTGAAACTTAATTAGTTGCAGTTTTGTTGGCGTTGGCGTTGCCGTTGTTGTTGTTGTTGTTGTTCTAGTTATTCCAGTGGTGAAAGACTCAAAAGCAATTCGGCAAAACAAATTAAATTAAAGCCATCAGAGAGATCGTAGAAAGTAGCGACGTTCGTAAAGCAATAACAATGTAGATGATAATGATGATGGTGATGGTGTAGTGTATAAAAACAACCTTATATGCTAATTATGTTGGTGTTTGCCGCTGCAATTATAATGATGATGATGATTATGGTTCTAGCGATGTTTATGTTAAAAGGCGATGGATGGATGCACTTTTTAAAACGATGACACTGTCAAGCCTTCGATGATGATACTGTTGATGGTAATATATAGTAAACGATGATGACGGTGATGTTGGCAAGTAGAAAACCCCTTCTTCTTGTTAACATCATTATCAAATAGTATTCACCTTCTTTTTATCGCGGTCGGTACCACGTATTTTGTATTGAAATATGTCTTCTAAAGAATCTGCAAGAACCTTCTTCCACGTTCCACACGGAAGTAATGACTTTCAATTTTCAATTAAAAACTTGGTATCATCAAAATTGGCTTCCATTCTTTTTCTTTTATTTTATTTTTAAAAGTTTTTAACTTGAATGAATTAAATTCTGATTAATATAATTAATTAAGGCATTAATAAAAAGTATGTCCCTCATTTATCATCATCATCACATCATCATCATCATCATCATCATCATAATCATTATCATCAGCAACAACGTATGCCCAAACGAGTACAATGCTTAAGCCCGCTCTGACACCCTTTTATCGATTCTTCTCTTCCGAAAGTTTTCAACTGAACTTTTTCGAAAATGGGCCCTGAACTGATTCACGGTGACACACTCAGAGTGTGACTCGCTGGCTTACTCCTCAACTTCGTACTTTGTTTAATAATTTAATTTAATTTTTAATTAAATTCATGCTTTTATTCTGCGATAATATCGAGCGAGTACAGCTGATGGACGGACGGACGGCTGGACGGACGTTGGCTTTTGTGAGAAGTTTCAGAAGTTTTCAAGGTTCGGCATTTTGACATTTTATTGCATTAAACGGAACGAGTAACAACATTGACTGACAACGACGAGTTTACATCAAAGTCGAAGTGCCCTCAGGCATCAAACGTTTTTGTTGCTGCCTGCCAGAATGAGCAAGCGTTCATTTTCTACTTTTACCAACAAACTTTTATTGTCAGAAGCAATAAAAATTACAACACCCACAAACACACACACACACATGCACACACGCAGTATCTTCACTTATTAGGGACAAATCGTTCATGAATCAGGAACGAAAATGCTTGCATGTCACTTCTGTGAAGACACTGATTTTTTGTTTAGTTTTTTTATTAATTTTTTTTGCAGTTGCCAATTTTTAACATTTTTGTTTTTATAATAAAAAAAAAAAAATAAATGTTTATTATAACTTTTTTAGGGTAAAAGCGCAAATAAATTCTAAATAAATTTTAGAATTTTTCCGTTTCGTTTTTTAAATTATTTTAAAATGTTTTTTTTTCAATTTTTTCAGCCATGTATGTATTTGTTATTCTTATATTTTTGTCTTATTAAGTATTTTTAATCGCTATGTTAATAAAATTCTTTTTATGGATGAAACGTCATTATATTTGCCTAATTTTAATTGTTTCATTTTGTTTCAGTTTCAAGTTTGAAGGTTTTAGACAAATTCGCTAAACGCTTTCTCTTTTGTTGCTTTTATTCATTATTCGAAATTTCTAGTACTAACATTTACTTTTACCTCCTCTCTTTCTCTTTCTCTCGCTCCCACTCTCTTTCTTCTTTCCCCTCCCTCCTGCACCCCTTTCGCTAGTGAAGAACAAGCGTAGTTTTCAACCTGAGCCAATGTTTTCCACTGAACGCCTTGCAATGGCTATTTTCTAAGTGCCCTAGTAGCCATTTTGTTTTTTGTTCTGCGTGTTTTTGTGTTTTAAACGTCATTCTGCGTTGAATATCATCAACGTTAAACGGAATGAGCACCTTTTAAAGTGCTCATCTTCTTCTTCTTCTACTTATTTTTCTTCTTCTGCTGCTTTTTTCTTTCTTTTTCAACGATGTCCCCCTGAATGGATGGGTTCTACCTCCTTCTTACTTTCAAGTTTTCTTCTTCTTCTGCTGCTGAGCAAGAAAAAATGTATGTATGTACATATTTTAAATTACGAAAAAAAGTAAAAAAAAGAATGTAATTTACAATATAATGACATTCACAGTAAATGGCTTCCAACCTCGCGTTACCTTCCGAAACAATTTTCCCAAATAAATAAAAGAGAATATAAAAACCACAATTTAATTCTAAGACAGCGCCCTTTCCTTTTGCGCTTAATTTTTGAATTTATCTATTCGTCGTTCCTGCGATAATCTTATACTAATCTTATACTATCTCAAGGCTTGCGGGAAAAGGTGTTGGCGCCAGATAATCTGGTACGCTGGTGACATTATCGAGAAAGGGACGTTTTACGGCAATACATTTATTCAACTCTTTTATTAAAGTTTCTTTAGTAGACTTAATAAAGTCGAAACAAGTTTTTAATTTTCTTTTTCCGACTTTATTCTCCTTGCTTTTCTTTGCTTTTAATTTCATTTTGATATAGTACACGTAGGTACTTATAATCATTCGGTTTCCAAAAAGCGAAAACTAGATAATTTTTTCGCCATGACTAAATTTTTTGCTGATTTTATATTATCACAAAATCCATTAACTTTAATCACTAAAAGTGCGTCCTGGCAAAATGTTAGCCTTTTTAGTGTGTTCTCTGAATCTATTAAATTCCCCAAAACTCTACACACTCTACACACATATTCTACAAACCGCTTTGGCAGAATTATATTTGATTTTCGTTCAACATTGTCGAATCGAATTGTTTCAAAAACGTAAAACTAATGAATTTCGCAAAATCCCAATCAGAAAACTAATCCATTCAAACTGAAAAGTTTTCGTACAAAATTTCAATTGAATCGGGTGCCGAACCCCCCTCCCCCAATTCCTCTGTTAGAATTTTCATTATAACGACAGACACATAAACAAACACGCCTGCGCACATCTGTATGTACATACATCCCCTCACGCATACACACTACTGGGCCCACACACACACACACACACACACACACATGCACTCACCCCTACATACAAACAAACAACTACGCCTACAGCAGCAGCAGAGTCTTCCACATTTCCGGAACCAAAGCGAAAATATTGATTTTATATCGACCCCAAAACTTCAGAACATGCGAGGACCAAGAAAGCTCCGGACTGCATACCTACAAAAAACGGATGGCAACCACCCTGCTGTCATAATCCCCCCCCACGGCCTCTCCTCCCCCTCCCTCCCCCTGTCCCTAAACACTTTGATGATGTACGCAGTGGGCACAGAATGCGATGGCGACAAATTTTAAAAGGACTCTAAGGAATTTGTTCGTCAGCCAAGAAGTGGTAGCGTTGAGTGCTGGTGGTGATGATTGTGATGATGATGTTGTTGTTGTTGTTGTAATTGTGGGTGGTTGTTTATGAAATTTGGCGCTCCTTGTTCTCATCGTTTGGTTTTGTGTTCCACCCTCGAAGAAATTGGCAACGAAAATTGAAAAATTGGAAAATTGTGAGAACAAACAAACGACAAAGAAAACGAGAAAATCAACAACAACAACAACTACGAGAACAAAAATTAGAATCATAATAATAAATAACAATGGGCAACATTTGGGCAAAAATTTCAAAATCCTTGATGTGCGCAAAAAGGCGCAGAGTAACCAGATTAGCCTCCAAACGCATGCATGACAAATCGTTCGTGGAAGCAGTAAAGAAAGCTCTGGCAAATGGCTCTACTCATCGCTCGATCCTGCTGGACCAGCGGACCATTTTTGAGGGCACGAGAGTACTGTCTTTACTTCACTCGCGCAGAAGATCCGCGAGAGGCGCGTGCGTGCGTGCTGTGCAGTTTTTTTTGATTCTTCAGCGATCATGGAACTGCAAGTTGAAGTCATGGCACCTCAGTATCTCTGAAAAACGTCTAAATTGTTTTAACTTCATATAATTTGTTTGTTAAAACCTTCTGCATGGTATCTGGGTACCATGAAATGAAAGGTGGGTTGACTTTGACCAACCATTGATACCACAAATGGCGAAATTCGTCGGTTTTTCTTTAACAACAAACATCATTGTACGAATTTAATATTTATTACTCGCGGAAAAATTAATTGAAACAGAAGCTATGAAATTTGTAATTTTGTCATTTGCGACGAAACGATTTGTTTAGCCACGATTCATGCACGATTCATGCACGATTCATGCACGATGTTGAATTAATTTCATGCTTGTGTCTTTAAAGATTTGAACTGCAAGGAATAAGCTTAAAATAACTACAAACAAAACAAAAGCAAACACAAGGAATGATCACCACCACAATATTATTAACCAAAACAACAACAACAACAACAACAACAACAACGACAACAACAACACCGGCGACCACGATTATATACCATGTGGCAGACACACTGAAGAGCAGCAGCCGCCGTAGCAGCAAGTCCGTCCTTCTAATACTAATCTGGTTTTCCAAGGTAAAAGCAACACAACAAGCCACAACAATAACAATAACCAAAACAACAACAACAACAATAACAACAACAACAACGAGTTTTAAACAAATAAATCCGATCAAGCGTTACATTGCAATTTCATGAAGTGTTGCCAACATTGCTGCAGGCAAGAGATATTTACGGCTATTACTGCACTGTGTTGTTGTTGTTGTTGTTTGTTGTCTGTTGTTGTTATTGTTGTTATTATTATTAGTGCTATTGTTATTCATGTAACTTGTAACTTTTATAGCTGCAGGTAAGAGTGTTGTTGCTGTTGCTGTTGCTTTGCTGTCGTCTTGTCACGCTCCCTCCCTCCCTCGCCCCCCCCCCCCTCCCTTCGAGTATTTGCATCCTCACCTTGAGTGTTACAGTAGCCATGGTATACGATAGATAGACAGACACCTTCTGGCCAACAAAAAACCAACAAATTAACTAACGATTCAAATTCAAATTGAAAGTATAAGAAATAAATTTTAAACGAATTTACAATGAAGCAAAAAAAAACAAGCTTCAAATGGATTAGATACGAAGCCAAAAGTCGTTTGGGTGATTGCCCCGCGTCGCTAAAAAACGACGTTCTCCACTTCTTCGTTCGTCGAAGAAGGCGGCGACGAAGGTGTGGCCTTAAGTAAACGAAATGAAAACTTCTTGCTGAAAAACTAGGTCGCAAAACAATTTTCTACGTATTAAACACGTAGCAGCAGATTTTACTTAACCGAGTTTTGTGAAATCTGAGGAAAATACTCGTGCTCGTTTCGTGTGTGGCAGAAACATTTTGTGAAAATGAAACGCAATGAAACGGAAGAGCAACGAAATTCCTGCTTATGCTCCAAGCAATTGCAGAGGGCAGCTTTTTCCCCTCTAAGTTATTCTATTCATAGTGTTTCCATCCTACTGCACTTATTCTCTCTTTCTGTCTTCATTTCTGTTTCCCTCTCTCTCTCCCTATCCCGATTTCAAGGATTTACTGTTAAAATACGATAAATTGAAGTCAAGAAATAAATCATGTTTTCTATTACAAAAAGCAATATTCGTCTGAAGAATCTCAAAGTGCGCTAGTATACAAAGTAATTTCGGATCTCTTGACTCTAGAATGCTTTGAAATATTAACTAACTGCAAATGTTCCTTGAAAAAACCCCGAAAATCGAAATCGTTTTTGTGTTTAGATTTTCAAGAAAGTCGGAAATTCTGAAATGCCGCTCGTTTTCCAAATCGTTTCGTTATAATCTGAAGTAGGTACCCATTATTTGGTAGAACACATCTTCAAAATGGGCCCTGATACGCCCTGTTTTGCAAATAATTTTTCGGACTTCACAGGCTAAAGAACCACCTCTACTTCTAATATTGCAGTTTGTTAATAGAAATCACTTTAGAAAATAACAAAGTGATTTTCTCCTTTTTGTGTGGACATTGTCTTCTCAAGCGTGCATATAAGTATACTCGTAGGATTATTTATGTTCCCTTTCGTAAAGTGATTTAAAAAAAAGCACACTAAATATTCATACATCGATTGAATTTTTATTTCAATATAATGCTTGGATTTTGCCATTATGCGTGAAAAACAATATCGTTCCAATGTCCTTCACGGGACGTTTTGCAGGCCTCAATACTTTTGAGTTTTTTTTTCAATGACTTTTTGACACAAGTCAAGCAATAATTCCGCCATAACTTGACGTATGTCATACCTTAAACGCTCCAAAGTTGAGGAATTGTTCGCATAAATACGATTTTTTGTGTGGCCCCACAAAAAGAAATCCAAAGCCGTCAGATCGCACGATCTTGGTGGCCAATTAACATCGCACAGGCCTTACAATGTCTGTAAGCGATTCAGTTTCTTCGAATTTCTTCACGACGTTTGAAATTGTACGCTCAGTAGGACGATTACGACGACCATAATCGTCTTGTCGTAAAGCTCGAAATGCGGCCTCGGCAGAATGACCACCATTCGTGTAGAATGCTTTAACGAAGTTAACGCGTTGTTCGACGATGGTAAAACGATCTATATTGTAAAATGGCAAACCTTCAACTAAATAACTGCCAGTTCAGATGACACTGATATTTGACAGCTGCCAAATGGCAGGGCTTTACGTTCCGTAACTTGAAATGGATAACCCTTTATATTGCAGGCCCAGCCAAACCCAATGCCTTTGACAAAATGTCTACACAAAAAATGTCAAGATGTACCAACTAAAAAGCTGCTTTGAGTTAAAAAACTAAAAAGGTTTAAATAGTTTTAAGGTTTTCCTAACAATTTATTCATTATTTCACTGCTTCTTGAGATCAACTCTTCTGACGAGCTTCAATGAAAACTCATAAAAATGGCAAAAAAATCACTGTAAAGCTGCTGAAACATTTGGGTACTTTTTGGTACACCTTACAGGACAATCGCCTGTCTCTCGACATGCTCGGACCGAAACTAAGGCACCGGCAGGAAACGAACACAGGACCCTCTACGGGCTAAGGAAACACGTTTGCTGAAGGTTCTTTTCAATTCGGCTATTTAAAAAATCGCTTTTAACGATAACACTTAAAACTTTAAGAACGTAAAGTGATGTGAATGAATACAAAGTACATAAAATGATAGTCCCGCCAAAGTCATTATCATCGACTCGAACGAAATTACTATAATTTTGCAATCCTACCTTTGCAAAAGGTCTACATACATATATACTCGTAGGTAAAATTTGTTTTAATAACCTTTAAAATTTCTAATTATATAATTAATTGTTTAAAATTTTTGAAACGATTTTTGAAAGCAAATTTAATGTTTCTCTCTAATTAATATGAAAAATGTGGAACGAATTTTCGAAAGAAACGGTTAAAGTAATTGAAAACGATTCGCTTCTTCGAATACACAAAAACCTTTAACCTTCAGCAGGGTCGTTGGTAACCAAATACCCTGCAGCTTAATAAGTTAGAACAAAGAAGAGTTGCGCACATTGATTTTGGTCAATACGGTGTGGCACAGGCACACACTGACGTAGCTCGTACTTAGTTACCGCTTCCTAAAAGCACCAACTTCATTGGCAACCGAGCTACTTTCTCTCTCCCAACCCTTTTTCCCGGACGCGCCGTCATTGCAGTTACGTCATTACGCATTTCAGGTGCTTGCTTGCAGCCGTGATGAATTCAAAGAGAGATTAAGGGTGCGTGAGAAGAGTGATTAAGGGTGCTTGGGAACAGAGAGGAAAGAGGAGAGAGGAGAGGCGGCGGGCATTCACTTTTTGGTACTCGCATGTATTTAATGTTGAAAGGTTATTGCAGTTGGCAGGCAGTTAAATTTAATAACCGGTTAATCCAGCACGAAACATACGATATGAGTATGTAAGTAAGTATGTATGCAGAGTATGGTTAAAGGTACAAGTATGTAAGTATACTACACGTACTATGTAGCTCTCCGTACGTTTATATGTTCCACACAAGTACTGCACTGGATGATGTCTCTGTCGATGACGTGTCTCCAAACGTTATGAGGCTTTCTTCAATGAGTGGCGCACTCGCATATGTATGTATATGCCCTTCTGACATACGACACGACACCTAAAACCTGATATTTTAAAGAGGTATAAGCATCGAAATAAATATTTGACATTAAAGGATGTATATACGTATACTTCCGAGGCCTTTGACATTGGCCAAACGGAAAGGCACCGCCGTGTCTCGAATTTTTTACACAAGACTTAATTATTTAAAAAAAAAATACCACAAGGTTAAGAAATTAATAACAATGGCTCTATTGTATTAAGAACTAGAAATGAACATTGATTTTCAATTTTATTAAAAATTTTTTTTTTATTTTTATTTTTTTTTATTTTTTTATTTATTTATATTTTTGAGTGAGTAAATTCAATAATCCAGGTCTTGAAGATTTCTTTGCAATAACTGATAAGAATAACTGATAAGAATAACTGATAAGAATAACTGATCTTATTTATACTAAGGTTGGTCTAATTGTGGGTTTAATTGAGGGCCACATAAGCCACACGTCAGAAAAAATTTAGAAATAAACTCAGTCTATTCATGCGTCAGCGTCTGGGCTTCCGAATTCGCCCAAGCTTCCGTTTTTCGCCTAAGCATGTACGAAAAATTGGCAGACGCCGACGATGTTTTCTGTAGAAAATCTAATTAATCTTATAAATTATAGAGAAATAGAAAAAAGCTGAAACTGATAACTTTTTGGCGTAGGCTGCTAACAATATTTTTATTGCCAACGCGAGCTTTGTATCAAACATTTGCCAGTTCTTGAGATTTTCAAACTTTTTCATATCCTTTACGAATTACAACAACAACAACAACGAGAACCTATTTCCCTTCAAATTTCTACAATTTTGTAGACTTGTTTCTGTGTATGTGTTCTGAAAATGTGTTCTGGCCGAGGCTAGAGGCCATAAGCGCAGCCCACACCGAACTGCGCCAAAAATCGATTTGGTCTCTAAACCAGTTTCTCAACCCAAAACTCATCGTGCATCCGAAAATATCATCTTTTTTACGCAGAGCGGTGACATTATTATCTTTAATTTAGCGGTATCGGTCCGCGGACCGACGGTTGAGAAGCCGTGATCTAAACGACTAGGCCGACTATACATTTTGGCTTCTGGTTGATGGTCAACTAATGATGCAGAAATCATGAGAAGGCCGAAAGAATAACGAGCAATGAAGCGGAAGTTTATTCTGTTGGTTTCTGGGCCGTTTCATGTCAACCCGATGGATTCTTGGTTTCCATGGTTCCTGAGGCAAAATGCAAAATAAAGGAAACTTTTTTTACGAAAGCACTCAAAAAAATATTACTATAATTATTCAACGCAAGACAGCACAATTATACAATTCAATAAAAGGAATGAAAAAAAATCTCTCTGCGAGAAAAATAGACTGAGAGAAAAATGTAAAAACAACAGAGCTTGGCACGAATTTCCGTCATCCCTTCGTTGCGAAAGGGCAGCAACATCCAACCCTGTTGGAAAAACTTAACGAACATCAAGAAACAAATGATAAAGATCCAGAAGCTTAACAGAAAAAAAAACAACAACAAATTATTCCATTCAATTTGATTCAGCTCTTCTTAATGTTAGCTCAACGTTTAAAATTCGAAATACGACTAAACTCAATATTGTTGGCAAAAGTCAAAAAAGACCTCAAAATGATTGAGGCCTGCAAAAGGTCCCGTGAAGGATATTGGAACGATATTGTTTTTCACGCATAATGGCAAAGTCCAAGCATCATATCGAAAGAAAAATTTAATCGATATATGAATATTTAGTGTACTTTTTTGGACTTCACTTTCCGAAAGAGAAAATGGATAACCCTGTATTTTGACGAAAAAAGGTTTAGAGTGTAATACGTTTAGAAATAAGGCTTGTCAGGCAAAGGGACAAGGATAATGTAATCTATAAAAGGATGTCATAGCTAAAGAAAAGCATATAATTATAGTGTATTGTATAAGAAAAGCAATGCTGTGAGTCAGTCGCTAGAAATTTATTACCTGAGCCATTTTCAATAATTTGAGGATACTCTCCATTGAACAGAAGAGCCTCTAAGGTACATATATCGAAGCCAGTTCTACAAGCTTTGGACCAACAACAATGGCTAATCTTGCCCGGAGAAGTAACCACGAGCATGTATGTATGTATGCATGTATCCATACAAATCTGTATGTATACGTACCCACCTACACCTTGCTACAACGCAATTTGCCGAGTATGCTTGCAAATTTGAATGCCAATCTAACGCCTCCTCTTCACACCTCAACCTCTGCCCAGCCCGAGAAGCAGCCGACGATCACATGCGAACTGAATGGTACGAGTACATCCTTAGTCTATACTCTATGCTCGCATTATTCTATGGATAATCTGCAGAAAATTGGCATGTGTGTATTCGTATTTTCATTTCAGTTCAGATGATTCCGGGAACGGGATGATCTGCACTAGTTTTTACACCTGGCAAACGCTCTCCAGGGTGTTCTTCTTCGCACCTTCGAAATGAATGGAAGATAAGGACAGCGCTCCTGAAAAATACTAAACACTGTTTAGAGTGCGTCGCCCCGGAACGGTCCAGAGGCATGTGAGCACTCCGTATGTTGAGCTGTGTAAGCCCAATAAGTGTACGTATTTAAGAGGCTTGTTTTTATTTTGGTGTATTCGTTCGCGCCCCATTTTTCGGCGGTAACGTCGTGGTTGGCAACCATGTATTAGGAGTAGCATTAATTTCGGTAGCCTTTACAGAAAATTCGTATTTAATGACCGCGCAGTTCACTGAAGGTAACAGAAATTTAATTTCACTTTATTTTCTTTTTGAGATTTTAAAGCCCTAAAGAGCCGACGGCCAAAGGCGAATACATTAAAATAGGTTGTGTATAAAGTGAAGAACCACGAACAAAAAACTCTCCTGCCGCAGCAGAAACTGAATAGCAAAATACTCTTATTAAAAAAAAAAGAGGTGAAAAAACGTCAAGCTTTTAAGACTTCGAGCTGAAATTGCAACGGCAAAGGTTGAGAGACGCTGCGGTTGGCAGAGAGTGAGTAAATGCAAAATGTTTTCTCCTCTTCAGCAGTGCAGTATACAGCCGCTGGTGTGTATGTGTTGGTGTGTACGTATGAATGAGTGCATGATGCTGGTTCGGCGAAAACAACGAAAAGCCATTTAAATTTTAAGCTTTGCTTTCGTGAGACCCAGTTTCGAGCAGAGTTGCATTAAAGTAGACTCTGTGTGGATAAGCAAGGATACATTTTGTAGCAAGAAATTCGAGAATTTTTGTTGAATTATTGAAAGTAAGAAAATTAGTTAAAGTATAAAGATAAGAAAAGATAAGAACAATAAAAAAAAGGTTCGCTCAGAAAAATTGATTTCAGCTTTTTTTTTTTGTGTTTTGACAAAGGATTTACTGAAGGCTTCTTCTTCAAATAAGATATAAAAAATTTTGAAACTTTGAATTTACCGGTGAGCTATTTCTTTAGTTGAGAACGCCATTTGGAATTCAAAGTCAACCCCTGAATGCATTTCTCGCCAATTCAATGATGAAAACGCGTTGCATCATCGAACTTCGGCAATGCGGGCGCACAAATCGATTTGCCGCAGACCTGCAAGATTCGGTTCGGCGCACCAAATGTACATAA
The DNA here is from genome assembly GCA_949752815.1 of Conops quadrifasciatus. Classification (NCBI taxonomy): domain Eukaryota; kingdom Metazoa; phylum Arthropoda; class Insecta; order Diptera; family Conopidae; genus Conops; species Conops quadrifasciatus. The sequence goes on from OX457081.1 coordinate 11,795,140, forward strand.
TGGCATTGCAGGGGCGAACAGTGGCGTCCCCCCTCCTTCTACTCCCACGAACTTCTATTCCACTGCATTGTGCAATTAATTGCGTAATATTGTGCCAACAAACGGACCAACGCACTTCTAGTCTAATCAATAATAATAAAAAATTTAAAAATACAATGAAATCAAGTAGAAATACAATAAATAGAAAATAAAATAAAATAAAATAAAATAAAATAAAATAAAATAAAATAAAATAAAATAAAATAAAATAAAATAAAATAAAATAAAATAAAATAAAATAAAATAAAATAAAATAAAATAAAATAAAATAAAATAAAATAAAATAAAATAAAATAAAATAAAATAAAATAAAATAAAATAAAATAAAATAAAATAAAATAAAATAAAATAAAATAAAATAAAATAAAATAAAATAAAATAAAATAAAATAAAATAAAATAAAATAAAATAAAATAAAATAAAATAAAATAAAATAAAATAAAATAAAATAAAATAAAATAAAATAAAATAAAATAAAATAAAATAAAATAAAATAAAATAAAATAAAATAAAATAAAATAAAATAAAATAAAATAAAATAAAATAAAATAAAATAAAATAAAATAAAATAAAATAAAATAAAATAAAATAAAATAAAATAAAATAAAATAAAATAAAATAAAATAAAATAAAATAAAATAAAATAAAATAAAATAAAATAAAATAAAATAAAATAAAATAAAATAAAATAAAATAAAATAAAATAAAATAAAATAAAATAAAATAAAATAAAATAAAATAAAATAAAATAAAATAAAATAAAATAAAATAAAATAAAATAAAATAAAATAAAATAAAAAAAAATAAAATAAAATAAAATAAAATAAAATAAAATAAAATAAAATAAAATAAAATAAAATAAAATAAAATAAAATAATATAAAATAAAATAAAATAAAATATATAGACAATAAAATAAAAGAGGAAGAATAAAAAAAGAAGGAAAGAAAATAGAAAAGAAAAGAACAGAAAATAAATAATAAAATAAAGCTATCCAAAGCGAACACAAATTTATTTCGAATGCGAATAATTCTATAAGTTTCACACAAAAGAAGCTTCGTTCCTTGATTTACGCAAAGAATGCTCTTTTACGAACGCATTAAAATTGATTAAAATCTTTTAATCAAAAATACTTCTCTCTCTCTAACCACACTTTTCTAACTGAAACCTGGAATCGGAAGCTTAAAAGAACACCAACGACTATTTGTCGGACTGTTGACTGACTGCGTGAAATAAATGCAACTGCTGCCACGAAACCTTTGAGTCCACCAACCACCCGCGACGACGGGCTTGCCATTCCGAACCATCCGGTGTCCGGCAGTTAAGCCGTCAACATCAATGACAGCAACACATACATACAGACATCGTTCAGGTACATCAATATAAACACTACGGTTACCATCATCGCTACTCTCATCATTTAGATCCTTTTTATCATAACCATCATCATCAGCATCATCAATATCAGCATCATCAGCAATCAGTGTCATCTTCATCTGTCGCCAGTGGGGCCATTGTGGGGCCCATGTGGGTATAATACTCCTCCTCCGCCTCCCTCTTTTCCACCTCCTCCACCTCCTCCTCCTTCTCCCCCTTCTCCTCCTCCTCTTCATCATCAAAACGCTTATTCATGGCCGCTTTTATTACCATCTTCATCGTTTGTCGTTTTCAGTCATTCCGTTTACTCGTATGTTTGTTTGTCTCTTTCGTTTTGTTCCATGGCTCTCTTGTCTTCTTCTTCTTTTTCTTCTTTTTGCTTACTCCTGCTGTTCTTTGTTCTTAACTACTTTAAAAAAGACCGTTTTGTGTACAAACCCATTCAGTGGATCATAAAAACAGCAGGCACCGCAGCGCAGAGTACGTTCAAAAAAAGCAGTAGTCGTTGTAGTTGTAGAGGTAATACATAGTAGTAGTAGTAGTATTAGTTGCACTTTGCGGTCGCACTAGCAGTAAAAACACTTCCAAAGAAATCCACCTCATCCCGCTCATAATGATGGTTGATTGAAGGGTAGAAGACGAATGCGGTGCGGTATAGATCGGTATGAGTGTGAATGTGTGTGTGTGTGTGTGTGTGTGTGTGTGTGTGTGTGTGTGTGTGTGTCTATGTGTGTGTGAATATATGGTTGTAAGGAAAAGTTAGCGGTAAAGGGTAATTTTTAGTTTGTTGCTTTGTTTTTATTTAAAGCTTTTTAGTTACATACACGTGCACACACACACACACACACACACGCGCACCAACATTCACCGAACGAGGATGACTGTACAAATGTGTGTGTGCGTGTGTGTGTGCTCTTGTGTGTCCTTTACCGCACCCCGAAGCACTTCAAAAATAGACCCATCATCGTTGCCATTCTTTTCAGTTCATTTGCTTGATTGTGTGAATCAACCAGCAGTCGCTGGTGGTGGTGATGGCAGTGGTGGTGGTGGTGGTGGTGACGACGGTGGTGGTGAGAAGACATGGTGTTGCCGTAGTCCGATTTTACCACACTGTACGTACACTGAAAGCTTATAAAAGTAAAGTAAAAAGCGTAATAAATATTGTAGTTTGTGCGTAGTTTGTGTGGTATTTTAGTTAGTTAAAGTTAAACCTTTAGTTAATCTTCACGTTACGTAGTCAAGGCGACACATCGATTGCTCTCCAAACCAAACTTCACAAGGAATTTTTATAATTTCTTTCTGTATTTCTTTTAAATAAGAATTTGCGCCCAATATGATGACGATTCTCTATACATTTTTCACTTCACATTAGCCCGTGCAATGCGGCAGGCGGCCTATCCATATTAGTGCAGCAATGAGAACCACATTTACAGATGCACTTTGGTAAATGTGGTTACAGACAACTTTGGTAAAATGGTTGCAGTTAATACGGACCGAAAGCTGAGTCAATCAATCCGTCCAATGGACTAAGAGTCCATTCTTTGGAATTTCTGTAAATCGGCACCCTACCAAATTTCCCAAATTTCCTATAATCATATTTTATACCTTTTATGTACAAATTTCATATAATTACAAAGTAATCGCAAAGTAATTCATCACAACAGCAGTTCATTGCAATAGCAATTCATCGTATAAGCAACTAATCACATGGAAATTTTGAGAAATGTTTGTTAATTCGCCACCGAAAATTATTAAATTTTGAAGTTAGCCACAAATTTTAAAAATATTAAAAACTCACTTTATATAATAAACTTTATATAATAATATATAAATAAATAAATAAATGAAAATACAATATATAAAATTTACACAAAACTTTAGTATAAATAAATTTTGAAAATCCACTGTTATAAATAGTTTTATACTTTATATGCAGAATTTTTAGAGTGCAGCTTGCAGTTCCTGAGCTCCGCCGCGTTTTCTAAGCTCAAGTATTGGCTTTAGAAGACAATCACCGATAGCAGTTTTCATTTTCACCTACAAACTGTTCTTCCTTCAACGCCTTTAAAAATGTTCCAGTGGGCTAGAGCTATCTTATTTTCTCTTCTCTGACCAATCGCTCTTCCTACGACCGACCCTGAACAAACTCGTTTTGCGAGTTTAATAAAAAATTCACACTTTCTTTAAAAACTTGATATAAACTTGTATATGTATCTAATTTAAAAAAAATTACGAACATTTCTTTTTCTTTCATCTTTTCTAAGATCGTAATGTATTTTCCTCTTCTTCTAGTCATGCTGTGCACGCATTTAATGTCAACTTACTTTAACTAATTAAAACATGTATTTAATATCTAAAAAATATCAAAACGTACATTTTAAAATATTATATAACATGGATTGGATGGAAATATGGATTTATTGCGATCTATTTTTATACCGTTTATAAATATTTAAATAGAACTCTTTTCGAAAGAGCCCTATAAATCATACCATCATCATATTGTCATCATAACATTTAAAAAATCCATTTTAATGGATTATCAGGGTTTTTTAATGTAACCAAAATAAATTCGTTTTTTTTAAAATGCAAATTATTAAAAATATTACTGCTTTTAGTCGAAAAAAGAGTCGTCTGCAATTGATTGTGAACAGACGAACAGACGATTTTTAGAGAAAAATTAGGGACCTATCCATTTTCAGAAGTATCCTCAACAAGAAAGTGCCAGTTGGAAGCTTATTTTATATATTACATTGCATTGCATTGAAACCTTAAGTTTTTCAATTACATAATATTTTTTTATAACAATAATGGCATTTTTTTATTACAGCAATCAATTATTTAACATGCGTTTATCAATCGATCAAGAACTGTTTGAACGAAACTGCGAGTATGGACGAAGTTTGTGAACTTTTTATACAATTTACCAGCAAGTAACTACGAGAGCAAACATTGGAAATAATTTTGGCCTAAACAATCCTTGACCTTCATCATTCAACTGTAGCTAATTTGTGAAGGTACTCGGCTAACTTTGAATTCAAAATCGATTTCTACGATTCGTCTCATAACAGATAATGTTAACAAACAATAATAAGACAAACCAAAAAAAAAAAATCAAGTATACGCTACTGCATTAGTCATGATAAGATTTCCTCTTTTCAACTCGTCCCCTTTTCTTTTCTTCTTCTTCCCAGTCCTCCCAGCGACTTTTGCAGCTACATTTACAGAATTTCAACTGGGTAGAGTTGAAAAACATAAACGAGAGTGACAAAGACAGCCCAGACTCGAAATATACACTCTCACAAACACAACCGCAGAACAGCAGAACAGAAGGTAAAAATCGAAGAACTCATTTCATGCGTACTGAGGCCACAGAGTATCCTTAAGGAGGACCATCGAGGAACGGAAAAGGTAATAATAAAGAGAGGGCTTAAACCAGTCCAAATTGTCTGAATAGTTTGAAGAGTTGCGTTTGAATAGAAGGTGCGCCCTCGGCCAAGACGCAAAAAAGTGTTAGCAATGCGAAAAAGCGGGGGATGGATGGATTTGAAGGGTTGGCATTTCGTGGAAGCAGAGATGAAAAAAATCAGAAGCTACCCAGTAGGAAAATGCTTCGACTGAAGATTTCAAGATTTTAAACTTATGTATTTTGCCTTCGCGAACAAGGAATGACTCCTTCTCGCCCTCTTCGGCAAGAAATTTTGAGGCATTGTTTTAGGGTCCACTGGCCCTGATGTGGATATTAATTTATATGTTTAAAAATTTGATATTAATGCCACTTTCCTGACCATCTGACTCACCTGCACATTCCTCCAACTCGTCGCACTGACTACGAAAACCAAAGTAATCAGACAACTCACGAACTTTCCACTCGTAATCATTTTTGTTTGCTGAATTTTATCGAACACGGCAAAGTCCTTGCTTCCTCGAATTGATGGTTTTCTTAAAGTTTTCTTCTACTTGCGCCGTAATATCCGTTCGACTGGACACAGAAATTAATTCACAAACTGTTTCTGGCCGAACTGAAAGCACTCTGTAACCAACACCAAAAAACTAGTAGTTTCCGAGCACGTCTCTCTTCGGCACGAAAAATCGAAACTAACCAAGTCACACCCCTAAAACTAAGGACTCGTCGCAGCGACTCGACTGCGTCGCAGGGTGGCCCAGCGGGATGATGGTGAGCACGATATGCGAAGGCGAGAGCTTGCCTTTCGGGAGGGCGCTACAGAATTTCGTTGCTTCGAATTTTTTCGCTGCTTCACAGAGACTACGGTTTTTGCAGTAACAAATTATTTACTGTTTTTGCCTGAGTTGCAAACGTAAGCAGCCATTTTTGTTATTATTCGACAACAAAGTATGTATTTTACAGTATTTAAACGTTCTTTGAACCAAGAAGTTAAAAACAAATTTTAAGTTTTTTTGTTTTTTAATAGTAACCGATTGATTTTGCTAACCAAGTCTGATGATGATGGTCGTCGCACGAAGTTTTAACGGTTTCTGAGGTCTGCGATAGTATGTTGGTTGGAAAAATTCTGCACTCATCGTTGACTTTAAGGAAATGTATTCGACATTTCTGCCAAACCGATATTAAATTCGATTTTTCGAACTGCGCCTGCGCTGTATGTCATCGAACAACTTTGGGAATAAGAGTCAGGGAGAGTGAGAGAGAGAGAAAGAAAGAAAGAGAGTGAAAGGATGAAAGATAAGAATGCGTCATTCATTATCATCGATGTTTACAAGTTTCGGTATACTACGTTTTGCCTTATACCAAATAAATACGAGAGAATTCGTTACGATTGAAAAAAAAGTCTGCACTATCCCATGTTTTCACAGATAGCTCTTGTTCTTTCATAGAAATGTCTTATTTATCGATAGAAATATTTTGTTTCTTCACAGAAAACCCTTTAAGGTCCGCAGAAATTTCCTGTTATTGCTTTAAATACCCATTTTCGATGTTATTTCGTAAAAATATCCATATTTTTCAATAGAAAAACTTCTGCTTCGATAGAAATTAATTGCAATTCCTTGTTTTTCAACAAACATTTTCTTATTTGCCATTAAAAATTCTTTTTATTCCATTGAAATTTTCTTTCGATTTCCATATAATATATCACATTCATATAATTTATCTACAAAAATCCTTGTTGTTGTAAGTTTAGCGCAAAACCAAAAATGATTTCTAGTTTTAGCAGTTTTCAACCCTGTTTCGAAGTTCGAAAACTAGACGCCAAAGCCTTGTCTCTTTCTATAGTTAATATGGTAGGAAGAGAGAAATATTTTTCATAAAAAAATATTTTCATAAAAAATATTAACAACAACAGCAGAGGGCGAAACCCAGCAAAAACAAAAATAAAACCAGTTTTGTATGGAAACACTTGACACTTTGTCGATATTCGAAAGCCTAAGCCAAAACCCAAACCCTTTTATGGACGCACCATATATAGACCCGGAACTATGTATTTTTTTGAAATTTTTAATCTATAAAATGCAATTCTGAAAAGAAGACGAATGCCAATACGTACAAGATTCCTTCCATGCTCTCTCTTTCGAAATCGAAAGAGCTTTAGACCTTCCAAACGTATGAGATGGTGAATATGCGCAAAACCATCTCAAATACTGTTAGACCATCAAATGAAGATAGCAAGAAATATGAATTCAATATATTTTTTTCGCTTTTGTTTTTAGCCTAAATATTTTACCGCGCATTGATGGAATTTAAAAGAAGAACAAAGATACTTAAACGCTTGTTTATTAAACATTTCATTGCTTCATTAATTTTAAGTATGTTTGCATGCGCTGTCACTTTAGTATAACTTCAATGTATACACTACTATATGTTATATACATACACCTTATGATCGGTCATGGTTTCCTTATTAACTCTTTTAAAAACCTTGCTAAAAAATATATCGAGTTGATATCTCTTCACTTTTCGAATTACGAAGAGATTGTTTGTCGCAAGCAACGAGTGTAAATTAAATACAAGACTTCATGAGATTCCAACAACGAGTATAAAACGTCACTCTTTGATGCACTGAGCGAGGTTGGCAGAGAAGTTAGGCCATAAATTCCTTTTCATTCTGGGCTTTCGCGGCATTTTGCTCGCTTGGGCAAGGACGACAAATGTATTTTATGTATTGTAAAAAAATGTTTTTTAATTTCTTTTGGTTTTTACACTTTAGTGTTTTGTTATTGCCTGCCAACGATTTCACTTTTTTTACCCTACACCCGAAAGGATGAGGGTTTATTGACTTTGTTTTTCCGTTTGTAACGCATTAACGGAGGCGTGGCAGGTATAGAAAAGTATATAAAATAGGCGTGGTCGTCCCACTGATGACAAAAACGATTACAGGAGAACGAGAAGAAGCTTCGTTATGAAATTTGGTAGGAATATTGTCTCACATGTCGTGCTCTTTGATGTCGAAAATGGCGCAAATCGCATTACTGCCGTGCCTACTTTTTAAGTAAATATTAATGCATCTGATTTGAAGGCTGAATTTCTCAGCTCGTAGTCCGAATCCGAAGCCCAAATGTCATTGCCCGTGTTTATCGTTTTGGTGAAAGGCCATTTTTCATCTCACAACGGGCGTGGCACGCCCACAGATATTCCATACCATATAATAAGGTGTTTGTTTAGAAAAGCGGTGTTGTAAATGTTTTTATGATCAAAATTTACTATCTATAAGTAAAATGAAAGTGGGTGTCACCCGCCCACTATTTATCATCACTTCGACAGATGCGGATGTAGGGTATATGAGCTTCGGCCAGGCTGAAGTTAACGCTCTTACTTGTTTCTTATTCTTTCTGTGCGCATGAGTCAGTCCGACTTTTAAGCCACTTTAAATTAAATTAATTTAAATTAAACTATGATAGCAAAACGGACAGACATGGCTTAGTTGACTCTGGAGATAATTTTGAGCGAGAGTGAGCCGTTTATTTTGAAAGTGCCTCAGTCCATTTCCCAAAAAAATCGTTGGTTGGTAGCTAGCAAGTAGCCGGCCTCCAAAAACAGCCAAAGGGTGCTTTTAAACTCCGAATATTTTGGTGTCTATGCTAAGAAAACGCTGGAATTGATAGCAAATTGAAGAACCAAGCCAAATATTGTATAATTTGAAACTGAACGAAATAAGTACAGGTAATTCTCACTTTACGACCGAGTTTCGTCCAGACAAAAATTTACACCGGAATCCAGATCGATAAGCGAGGAGCTGTACCAGGAATAAAGGATGGTTGTATAATTATTAATAATGCAACAGACTTGAAATTTATTTATAAAATAAACTGAAAAAGCTCGTAGCAAGCCTATAGTGTGCCATTCACCGACACTCAAGCTGCTCCCGCGAATCTCGGAGTTACAAGTCGAAACTCGATGTGTCGTAGTTGCCAGTGCAAGTGGTCACTAAACAGCAAGGTCGTAAGGTGATCAGTACCTTTAAAGCAGCAAACAACGGTTTCCGAATTCTTCCCGACCAATACATTCTTGGGAAAAGAGTTTAAGATTGATTACGATACAGAATTTTTTACCGTTATAACGTGTTTCTGTAATTGACATCAACAAATTGTTTTGATATTAGTTTTTGAAAACGACGACTTTGGAATTTCGGTATGAGTAACGTAGCGCTAAAATTCTTCAAAGAATGCATTAGAGACATCACTCACACACTGACGTGTGATGGGAGCACAACAACAACAACAACAACAACAACACCTTCATTATCAACAACATTTATAATTTTATAATTATGTGTCTCTCGTAGCGCGTAGATCATTTGTTTGCTAGCCTTAGATGGATCTGAGATTTTCTTCTTTTTCTTAATCTTTGCTTGTTTTTCGTATTTTGGTTTCTACATTCGACCATCGGTCCACCGTCGAGAATGAGATTACGCCTTTCGTTTGTTGTTTGGCCCTTGGCTGATCCATTTGGTGGAAGATCTGGTGGACGAGGGTTTGTGCTGTTGCTTGTTGTGGCTTCTTTTATGATTAATTGTTATTATAAATTGACATGTTTTCCAAATTTTGACAAATGCCCTCGAATTCTTCTTGCCTTCGATGGAAATCGATTTTGTCGGCCTTAGCTGGTCCTCGCTCTCTTTTCTGTGTGCTTCATCTGCTTTAGAAAATTTAGACGAAGACGAATTCATCTCTGTTTGCTCTTTTTGAAAGCAAGCTTGAATTTTTCTTATTCGTTTTGTACGGTTTACAGCGCGTTATACGAGCGTAGTGTTGGGTTGGCTAGCGCTAATTATGTTGTTAATTAGAAAGAAGAAAATTTATTGCCTTCAAATAATTTTTCACGCTGCTGCTGCCGTTCATGCATTTCCTTTTTGCTGCGGCTTCTTCTTTGTTCGGTCTTTTATGACTTAATGCTTGAGTTGAAAGCCACGATCGTGTTGGTCGAAGCGACGTCGAGAGCTCAAAAACTCATCTGTCCGGAATGCTTTAGTAGTTCGAAAATAATTTCTTTTCCATAACTTACTTTGCGATTATGCGATTGCCGCTTAAAAGCTTACATGCTTCTATTAAACTCAACACGGCAGTCGAATTGGGACAGTCGAGTACAAAGTGTTCACTGTGTTACGAAATCGAAACGTGTTGCATGAGCGCAAGTAATCAGCAACAATTAATTACTTCCTCAAATTAAAATTTGAATTGTTTAGATTTATATATTTTTATAGTGGTGCTCACTGCCGAAATTTTACGAGATTTCAGCTAGATTTTAGCAAGATTTTAGCAGATTTGACGTTATAGTCTTTGGAATGATTTGACACTGAAATTGCTTCAATAAATCCCAATATTTTCATAGTGGTGCTCACTGCCGAAATTTTACGAGATTTCAGCAAGATTTTAGCAAGTTTTTAGGAGATTTGACGTTATAGTCTTTGGAATGATTTGACACTGAAATTGCTTCAATAAATCCCAATATTTTCATAGTGATGCTCACTGCCGAAATTTTACGAGATTTCAGCTAGATTTTAGCAAGATTTTAGCAGATTTGACGTTATAGTCTTTGGAATGATTTGACACTGAAATTGCTTACTTTTTAAGTTTTTTCAATCGGTTTTTAAACGTATGTAGCTCGAATGTACCTAAATATAAAAACGTGTTCCTTTGCAGCCACTCCAGATCGCGCTTCGTTGTGGTAAGCTACCGTAATCTCGTCACAATGGCCGACAGCTGTCAAAACAGGTATTAATCAAAAATTCTAATCGGTCAACCGCGACCGGTCATATTTGGCTCCGATTACCGGAGCCAAATTCATTCGTCTGTGTCGTTTTTGTTTTCATTTCCCAACAATTTTTGTGTCTGCTCGAGGCACAAAGAAAGTGAGGGAGATAGAATGAGAACGGTAGACTGATAGACGAAAAGGTTAATAGCCTTATTTCCTACTTATGACCGTAATTGTTGTGCTGTGTATTCTTTTTGTGTTCTATTGGAACTTGTTAGCAATATATATGGCACCACGCGGCGCCTGGAATCTTGTGCTTCGCGTCGATGTTCTTCACTTACAAATCGCTACAAGTGCGGCAAGCGGCGCTTTCAGTCCGCTTCCATTCCGCTCCATCCGCGGATGGAAGGCGACAGGTTAATGGATGCGCACATGCGGGGCATCTGCACCGCACACAGTTGCAGTTGAGTTGAGGCAATGATTTATGGACGCAACATGTTTATCCGACTATCCGATCTGCCATTAGAAATATAATTGCACTCAATTATGACTCTTTTCGAGATCGAGATCGGAGTCGAGATCACCAGAAAATAAGTAGAGGAAAAACCACGGAAAAGAAACCGAATGGCAAATGAAACCGAAGCCTGTGCGTTAAACGCAATTATATATTGTACAAACATATGTATGAAGTCTATGAAGAACAATAAATAAAACAGAGCCTGAGCAGAAACACTTTCGTAAGTAATCGCCATTAGGAAAGAGTCCTAAAAAGAGTCCTAAAACTGAAGAGCAGCTTCTCTTTATCAAATATCTTCAAAGTGTTTTTAATGCGTTTTTAACACTAAATTGCCATAGTAAAAGTTTGAAAAAAAAGGAAGATGCAGTCTTATAGAAATTTAACCAAAAAGGCCCAAAGAAGCTGCTCTTAATGATTTCATAAATTAGAATTGTTTCAGCGGTTTCACACGATCTTTTACTGGAGCAATGAAGTCTATAAACTGCAGTGTTCTAGAACTGAAGTTCAGAACTCATACAGTTCATTAAGAGAAAAGTGACTGTTCCGGTTCGGTGACTGTGGATCATTGAGCTCAAATTGTCTCAACGAACCATGTACTCGTCCATTAACATAAGACCAAAGTGAGACAAACAACCGATATTTCGCAAGATCTGGCGAACTATGTCAGCTCTACCGGTGCGTTGAAAAACTTGGCGAGTCGTGGAAGGTCGTGCACATGCTCGGAACAGTTCTGGCGCCTTTTGGTTTACTTTTTACGAGTAGTTACCGCTGAAACAAGCCGCTCTTCATGACTGATGACAGTCGACACTTGAAGTTACTAACTCTCTCGGTGAACCTTATAAAAGCCCAGTCTAAACGTTGGCCAGATTTACTTGAGGGGACACAACGAGCTCGACATGTTGCCACTAAGCACACGCCCGACTCGCCAGCAACACATTTTCTACTTGCTCTTAGGTATTCTATTATATGTAATGATGCCTCGTTCCATCGTTGCGGCCTTGAACAAAGAGCTCAAAAGGGAAAGTATTATCCCCGGGAATTTCGTCCGAGCAGGCAGAAAACTGCCCAAATCGTTTGGACCTTTCTGGTCGATATGGGAGGATCGTGTTTCACTCCCGGCAGGCGGCGCTGAGCGCTTCAACGAGCGTCGAAGACATCGCCGAAAATATTTGCCATCGCCAAAATCGTTCATTCATAAAAGACTAAACGGCCTACAGCTGCCAGTTAACTATATAACGGCCCGTGGGCGTCAGAACAGCAGCCTTGCTGTCGGTCCGATGCAGAAGCATTCCGCGCTAAGTGAACGAGCCCTGCCCCATTTCGATAATGTGCCCGGAGAGGACAGCGCCAGGCCTATATCGGTCTTCATGTACAATGGATCGAGAATGGGAGAACTGCTCTTCAACACGATGCTCAGCATGGATAGATATCCAATGCTCGAGCCAGTACCTGGTCAGGCACTGCGCCCTCCCACTCCAGCGATTTTCCGGGCCAAGCTCGGGCTTGTCGGGCCGGGCTTGCGAGCTATAAGCAAGATGACGCAGCGAAAGAATCTTACGCTCATTCCTTTTTATGCTCACGAAGCTATCATAGAGAGTCGAAATTCTTTGAATTTCGTGGCCCATCCTTTTGCGACTGTTACGCCGTCGACTACTGCTGCAACTCTCCCGCATACCACCACCGCTGCCGCTGCTGAAGCCTGGAAAACACACAACAAGTGGCACGCCTACCGTTCCTCAAACGATGTGCTCTGGCAACAGACCGGTAGCGTTGACCTGCCGCCAAACATCACAACAGCTCTTCCCCGCCGGACTGCGTACACTTTGCCGCGCAATCACCGCTGGGCCACAGATGACCAGATGGAAGCCACAACAACACAACTAACACAGGCTCGGAAAGAAGCTTTCGAAGGAGCCGGGAAACCGCATTTCGAAATCATATACACAGATGACAGTAGCCTGGAGAGGCCGCAACCGGCTGACGCGTCAACGCCTAGGCCTGTACGCATCTCGCGCGTCTCCGATGCCCCGGAATTGTACGCGTTTCCGGTGCTCTCGCTGGCCGGTGCTCTTCTTCGCACACCAGAGCGAACGCGAAAGGCTGTCGATGATGATGATGATGATGACGGCTGCAGTGCAGAAACGTGGTTCATACTGCACTCGAGGTAGGCGTGCAGTAACAACGATCTAGTGACGCAACGCGTAACCTAAACGCTTACGATAAATGAAACATATACAAAACGGATTTTCAATAATATTGCGTGTCCTCACAGGTACAAAGGAGATGGTTTTAAGGACAGTAACGGACAGCGAATGTCTTCGAAATACTTTCAAGTATAATGGGTCAGTGGAACTGCCAGTGGAAGGAGTCCACAATGGCTCTAATAAGATGATAAATAAACAGATGAATTATTGGCAGCGTCAAGTTTGGTCTCCTAAAGTGAGTGACAAGCAGAAAATCTAACGCTTAAGCAACCTGCAACCTATAAATTATATATTCTCTAAAGTTTCATAGTATTTTTGTATAAATTAATAAAAAAACTTCTTGACGAAGAGCTATAAGATGTGAGATATTTCATTTCCAAGAATTATGGTTGATAATATTTCAATAGTTCTTACGTTTAGCAAAGTTATATTGTACAAATAGCTGAAAGATTATATTTATACATACATTCATACATATATTATATATATTTATAAGCTTTAAAAAATCTTACCTGATTTTAGTGAGAAATACCAATCCATTAATTTTGTTGGGTAAAACTCTGCAGCTTAAATGAATGGGCGCAATTTGTCACCTCTAGCAAGAAGCTTAGAAGCTTAGACTTAAGTGGCTTGAGTTGATTTTCTCTGACCTCTTGCAATGCACATGATGCTTCGATTCCCGCTTCATTCCCGCTTCATTCAACTCAACTCTCTGGATTCATTCAAATTTTAGCTTCTCCAAAGAGGTCAACTCTTTCCTTCAACAGCGACATAGTCAGCTGGTACCTGTTTTCAACACTGCTGTATGTTAGTATTCTTTTTCTCTTCTTATCTTCTGTCTTCACACTTGTCTGCTGCTCTTTTCTAAACATCTCCCTTGCAGTCGATCATCATTTATTTTCGTGTGTATTCCAAAGTTCTTTAGGGCCAATTGTTAGGGCCTTCCTGCTTCACGCTGGGCCTATAAAAAGATTGCTTTCAATGGACTCTGCTTGAGAACATATTTAACCTTGCGTGGTTTCGCATCAGAAGTGGAAGCATTTGTTCCAATTTGAAACGAAGTTCGAAACAGGACTAATAAAAGGCCAAATACCAAAAGGATACACAAATTTTTGGAAAATACTATAAAATGACGAAAGTGTTGTTCTTTCCTCTGGTACGAAAATAAATATAGAAAGCTGAAGAAAGAAAAAAAATGGAAAAGTGTTAAAAAGTGTTTTTAAATTAATGAAGATTCAGTGTGAACAAAGTTCAAGCATGGATATTCAGAAAAAGGACGCAAAAAGTACTTTATAAATAATTTGAAAGGATTGAGCTCAAGATGAATAAGCAGAGCAGATAATACTCAATACGCCTGCAGTCTTAATAATAAATGTGTCCTTAAGAGGAATACTTAAAACCGTTGAGGGCTTAACGTATATAAGATCATAACATTTTGGTCATTTTTACTTTTATTGCTTGCAAAGCACTTAAAACTTTGCAATTGTCCTTCAGATACAAGTTTTTGGGGATGCCAATTTTCCTAAGAAACGATTATTAATAAAATATTCTTTAAATTAATGCATTCATTAGTCTTTTCATAACAAAAATTCTAATTTTAATTGACATAATTCGACAAAAACCGAAGTTAATTAAAATATTTATTTAAATATGAAGTTTCTTTTTAGAATTTATAATTATTTTTTAATTATTTTTTTCTTCTTCTTTTTCTTTGTTCTTTATTTGGCCAGCTCACATTCCTCCTGATTGATAGCGCCTTCAGTTTCTGGTGGCCGCCCACTAGCACGTAAGTATCTTCGTCCCGTTTAGCAGCCGCCTCATTCTACATAGTAATGAACACCAAACAGATCTTCTGTGTGTTCCAGGAAAGCGCCGGAAACCGTGCTGAAGCAAATACCACTCACCTACTTCCGCACCTATACGTATCAACCCTTCCCGCCCAACCCGTTCGCTTATCCGTTCTTCGGTGGCGTCGGTGGTGCCGGTGCTTTTGCGCCCTCGCCATTTGTGCCGCAAACGCCTCTGCTGAGTGGAGCCCACTACAATCCGCTCCTTGGCGCGCCATCCCTTCACGCAGCCATGCCACCAGCAGCCACAACAACGACAACACCAGCCACCACTTCCACTACTAGCACCTCTACAACGACAACGACGCCGCCGCCACCGCCAACCACAACAACAACCACTACCACAACGACAACACCACCTCCACCCCCGCCTCCAGCGCCGACCACCACCACCACCAGCTCGACACCGTCTACCACCACCACCACCACCACCACAACAACAACGACCACCACTCCAGAGCCAGAGCTGCTATCAAGCGACGACGAGGAGGAAGCTGAGCGAGGTCTATTCCAAGCCCCAATATTACCGCTGCGTGGCAACAGAGTGCCGGCCTACAACCGCCGTCCCAACTACTACACTTCGGCCTTCAAACCCTCCAGAATCTATCGTCCGACGTACACTCCGTACACTCCTTTCGACTATTCAACACTTCATCCTGCCTCCATGAAACTGGACAGCTTAATGTCCAATGGTCACGGTGCCTCGCCGCAAGTGCAGTTCGTGCCCTGTATGTGTCCGATCAGTATAGGCCTTACTGCCGGGCTCAGCCGCGGTCAGAGTGATTTACAAAATGCATTCTTGATGGAATCGCGCACTAACAATGACGCTGATGGCGAAACGGAACTGCCACAAGATGGCGAGAACGCGAAGGAAGCGTCCTCGGCGAAGGAGGATGACGAGACGAATTCGTCGCCCACAGACGAGCCACCACCAGAGCAGGACTTAACGCAGCCCATAGAAGTCGAAACAGGCAACTTAGTTAATGAAGCGGCCAACTCTCGGCAAAAGAAATAAAGTCATCATCGTCTCTAAAGAATTAAATTTTATTTAAAAAAAAATATCCAAGTGTTTTTATTCGTATCGAAGAAATCCAGTGTTAGATTTGGATTATGCGAGTAGAAGACCGAAAAGAAAGAAAGAAAGAAACATCATATTTCTATAGTTTCTTTACTTTTTCCAAAAGACTCCAAAAAGACTTCCTTTTCGGAAGAAAATATGTGTGTTCCAAAAAGCGACTCCGAAAAGAGTCTTGATTCTATGATTCAAATATGAGTCTATCTATTCAAATATGAATGTTCAAATTTATGACTCCGAAATGACTCATATTTATGTCTGTTTTGTGAGTCTACTTGATTTGTCTTTTTTTAGACTTTGCTTTTAAAGTAAAAAAATGTGTTTTAATTGAAAAATTATATGTTTTGATAAATTCACACTCTTCTTGTACATTCTTTTAAGTTCTCACTGGTTTTTGTTGACCAACATGTTCATCATCTTCCGACGGCTCACGATACTCTTAGAAACACACAAGCCACTCATGAACTCTGCGACGGGATAAACAATTATAATCATTAACATTTTTCAACAATTCGTGTGTTGGGAGGAAAATACACTTATTTATTTCAATTTTTAATCAATTAATTTTAATTCAAATAATTTAAGAAGGCCCTAATTGCATATTACAACATAAATATGAATGTTTTTGGAGTTTGTAAGGATTTAAATTGTGAGCTCAGCAAAGAATCACAAAAGGCTCGGAAAATAATCACAAAAGACTCAGAAAATAATCAAAAAAGGCTCAGAAAAGAATCATAAAAGGTTCAGAAAAGAGTCTCAAAAGGCTCAGAAAATAATTACAAAAGACTCAGAAAATAATCATAAAAGGCTCAGAAAATAATCATAAAAGGTTTAGAATGAGACTCTTTTCTCTTTTCTAAAGGATCCGAAAAGAATCATAAAAGGCTCCGAAAAAAGATTCATAAAAGGCTCAGAAATGATTTTTTATTGAAATTTTAAATTCAATAAAAGAGTATTTAGGACTCTTTTCTGCGGGACATTTATGAAGGAAAAAAAACATTCATTTCTGACTCTTTTATGTGTTCATAAAGAGTGTATATATTTATTCACAGAAATATGTATCTTTTCTGAGTCTAAAAAGACTCATATTGTTTGCTGGGCATATATAAATACCTACATACTTCTAATTGTCGGAAAACTCATGACGCATTTTGAAATGTTTTGACAACGTCTGAATTGTGTTTGATACTACCCAATTTTTTCTGGAACCTTGCGCCATCTATTAGCGAGCTTCACAATTATATGTAGATTCATAAAAGAATCTGATCTGAATCAGAATCTACGTACATAATAAGTTTTGAATAAGAACGCAAATTCACCATTATTATGTTTTTCTTATGTCTGTTGTACGAAAAATGCAATGTAGCAATCATCGGCGAATGCTATGCATTCGTGCCACGCTTAACAGTTAAGTTAAGCGCTGCTTCCTTAACTGTTCGTCTAGTCATTACACCAGACAAGACACGGTTTACTTACTGCAACAAAGTAAGGCTTTTGCAATGCCTTTTATTTCCGTTGACTGATTTCCGTCGAAGTACTTCCGCTTGTCGCTAACGCCGTAGCGCGGCGGCGCACACGCTTATCTCACACGCACTAGAAACCGCACTAGCACGCTGCAGTCAGTCGTTACTTTCCAAGTGAGTGCACTTTGCTAGCTTCAGCTTCGTCGAACTGGCAAGGAAGCAGTTGCTTCTTTTCCATGTACTCATAGTTGCTCAGTGTGGTACGCATGCGCGGCCTACTGTCAGTGTACTATAAAAGCGTTTGCAGTGCCCGGCGGACTCTTCATTCCGAGTTCAGTCCACGCCCGGACGATAGCGACCACCAAACACCCTCAGGCGAAGTAGAAGCCACCACGTAACTCCTCGAAAAATTGCAACTATGGATAACCGATTGAGAGTAAGAAGTTGTTTTCAAAAATTGTGTGTGTTTTATTTACTTGGAGTAACTTTCATGTATTTGTACATCCTTTAAAGTTGGTGCAAGTACTTGTTCTTGTTGGATTAACGATACTTATCGTTGGAGTAAACGACTCAGAGGCAACGTAAGTGTGAATAAAAGACGGTCTTGGAATACAAGACCGATTCCTTTCAATAGAAATTCATATTTTTGAAAAATTTCTGAATAAAATCAAAGGACTTTAGAATTTTTGAACCAGGACAAAATTAAAAAACGATTTCGTAATCGTATCTACCTTCCTGATATTTCTTTCAGCAGCAACCAGAAGAAAAAGAAAATCATTATACATGTACCGATCCATAAGAAGATCGAAAAACATGTCCACACCATTGTAAAGCATGTTCATCATCATCACAAGCCCATTATCGTCAAGGAGGAGAAAATCATACACGCGGGACATCATGCGAAGGAGGAGGTTACGCATGAGCATCACCACCATCATCATGAGCAGCACGAACACAAGGAAAATCACGACCATAAGGAGAAACACGAACACAAGGAGGAACATCATCACAAAGAGAAGCACGAGCACAAGCAGGAACATCATCATCACGAGCAACACCAACACCAAGGCAAGCACGAACATCATGAACAACACGAACATAAAGAGGAGCATGGCCACCACGGTAAACATGAGCACCATGAGAAACACGAACATCAGCAGAAGCATGAACACCACGAACAACATGAACATCAAGAGCAACACGGGCATCAAGAGAAACACGACCATCAGGAGAAGCACGATCATGGCGAGAAACATGAGCACTTCGAATACAAGCCCACTTATCACTATGAGGATGTGGAAGAGGAGCATTACCATCATCATCACAACTATGAGCACCAACACCATGGTGATCATGGTCCATATAATTTAGATCACGATGGACCGATTAAAAGTTTTTAAATTAAGTTGAAGTTTAGAAAAAAATTATTATTGTAGGTGAAAATTAGGAAAATGTAAAGCTCACGTGATTGTAACGTCTCAACAAAAGAATCTATCCTACGTACAGCTCAGTAAAATCAATTGAATCTATAAATCTGACCCAATCAAATGTTCATTCATTCATTCATACATTCAGTTCATTTGATTTTAAATCCTACTTAATAAATTGATTACTTGAAATCTACAATATAGTCGGCGTATTAAATAATTTATTGAATAAGGGAACCCCTTTACAAAGTAGAAGTGACTACACCTCAACGGAAGAATTTAATGGCGGGAAAACTTGTGAAAGATTCACTAATCCATATTACCTAAATACGTTAAACAGCCTCTTTCTTGTAGGACAAGCTCGGAAGTTTTTTACTTCCATGCAACTAACATTCACATTACATTACATTGCATGCAATCTTGTACGGTGAAGTTGTACAACTTTACGTCTAATTATACCATAAACTTAAAAAATGTGTATGTGTTTCACCCTGTCGATCGCCTTTACAACGACCCTCTTATCGACTTTTCGATTTTTATAAGCTGTCACAATTGACAGCTGCTCCAATAACAAAATAGAAATTGACATGGTAAAAAGAAACTTTTCTACTCTGTAGAAATATTTCTTGCGATTCGTGGAGCTTGCGACCTTAATTTCCAAGAAAAACTTGAACTTTAAACAAGAGAAATTTTTGTATCAAACCAATTAAACCATTCTAATTGGCTCCAAGTGTTGAACAAGTGTTGCTTAGAAAATAAGATGAATAGTTTCGTTTTACAAAAATCAAAGTGAATTTTTTTGCGAATGTTAAGTGCATGATTGTGTAAAGTGTTGGGATTAAATAGAAAAAATGTCAAAATTGATCTTAAACGATCTGAAAACATGCCGCAAATGAGTGCAAAACAAAGTTGGAATAGTGGCCAAAACATTTCCAGCAATTATTATTTCTCAAAATATTCCGTGAAATTGATTGTAAAAAACTTGATTATGAAATTTCCCAAAGGAGAATTGACCAATAAACGTACCTTGAAACAAGAATATATAACAAATTTATGATCTGTGTAAAGACCAAAAGACGGTCTCCAGAAATCGTGCAGTCTCGGCTCCCAGTATAACTTCCAGTGCCGCAGCTCTTCTTCGGCCGTCACTTTCTACAGTTGATAGCGCAGAGAGCAGAATTGAGTGCAGCAGGCTGGTTGTGGTATTGCGTAGGAAATGCTCTTTAACCCAAAATGGGTTCACAAACCTTGGAGATACTCCGCCAGGGCGTGTGGGCCTCTTTAACTGGCGGCTGGTTCTACGATCCACACCAGGGTGTATTTTGCAATGTGGTACATTTATATTTGTGGCTTTTTTTGCTGTGCACTCCCTTCGTAACCTATTTGGTAAGTGTATCGGTCTCTACGATTAGTTAAATGATGACTATTTCGCATATTATTTCGCTCTCTTTACTCTACAGTACTTCCCGGCCACACTGCTGACATGGGGCCTTTATTGCTTCTTCACCAGCCTTACCGTACTCTGTGTCAAGGTGGCCAATATGGCGCTGCATCGCCTCTACGATCAAGCACAGACCATGTCTGGGACAAGCCTCAAGAATCCCTTTTTTAAAATAACCAAAGACAACGAAGAACGGTAAGTCAGCATGGTACATGCTGGTATGATTTATTTACCTGGATTATACATTGTCGAAAAACCGCAACAGTAGTGGTGCGTGCCTATAGTGAAAGTGTTGGGCTTCATTCACTCAATCAAAACTTTGTTTGCTTTTTGTTTCAGTGACGATGAAGTGGGCATCGAAATGCAGGTGATGAGAAACGATGTGCCTTCGCAAAACTCCGTAGAGCAAGCGATCAATGAAGCCAGTGAGGAGAACAGCATTACGTCCATAGAAAATGCCAATAGCATCTTAGGTAAAGCGAGAGACCTTCGAAACATTAATTATGACTCTCAAAGCAATGCAAATCCCAATTCATAGATCTAAAGGTAGACGTACATCGTAAGAATAGCTCTGAGTCCATCGAGCTCATGTTCTATGCGCCATCAGTGATGTCCTCAGTCAGCCAGCAGGAGCAGCAGTCGGTCGCAACGGGCTCGCATAGCGTCTCGAAGTCAATACGATCGGCGGCAACAACTAACAACAGTTCGACGGCACACGACATAAACCCGAAATTCTTAACCGTTTACCCGGAACATGAAAGTGAATTGCCAAAGACACTACCAGCATCCAGTAACAACAACCCCAACCTCATTTGCTCGCGGCCCACATCGCAGTTGCAGCGCAAGGCTGCCATTCGTCACCAGCGTAGGCGGTTCGAAAGACAAAACAGCCTGGATGTGGCCGCTGAATCGGCACTGATTTTGAAATTGGGCCGCAGCCAGTTAGATTCATTGTCCACTGTGTTCGATGGCTACTGCACCGAAACATTTTTACATCCACAAGCGCCGCAGCAGAGCCTCGACCACCCCAGGTCTGCTGCGGCCTCAAGGGCGAGCAGCACAACAACCATTTTAACGACGGCAACAAGCTTCTCGGCGTCGGCCTCTGCGAACAACGCCTTCCTTCAACGATTGCCTGCACCCAACGCTAATACAACGACCACAGTTTCTGCTCTTTTGAATGCAGAATTAACCACAACGAATTCTCCAAAGATGAGCTGTTCTACGCCAGCCGCAACTAGCAGCAAAGCAGCGCGCTTGCAGCGTCATCGCAGTTCCGAAACACACGACGAACGCGTTAAGAAGCAAGCTCGCGGCCTGTTCCTGCCCATACACCACGAGCAGCACCACATCTCGAGCGGTGTGGGCAGCAGTGGGGCGCTGACCGGAATGCATGGTGTGGATGAACTCGAATTGGGCTTAGGTGGGAGCTCGGACGCCGGCACCGGCAATAGCATTGATGTGGGACGTCGCGGGCACGGCTTGTTCTCCTTGGACTTTGGTAAGTATTGGAGAGTTTGTGCGCACGAACGAATTTTATTTTATTTATCGCAATTTGCTTCAAGGTTCATCATCTGATGTGTACCTCGAGGATGATAGTTTCACAAAATCCGATTTGGGTATCGAACAATTGGACAAGCGTAAAGGTGCCACTTCCTCCGGTCCGAAAAGCAAATCCGCTTTTGTCCTGCAGCAACAACAAAACCCGATTCCGCACTGCTATCAACACCAGCAGCAATTTCTGCAGCACCGTCCGGGAACAAACATACGAAAGGATTCGAACAGCACAATGTCTGCCTTACAGTTGCCGGTGGCAGCAGCACCACCCAACAGCAAGCATGCGCTTGCAATGAAACGGCGCCGTCACTCCAACGCGACATCGTTGCACAAGAGCGGCGTTGCGAGTGGTGCCGGTGCAGCACCTCTGCGGAGCACCAGTCAGCAGCCCACTGTCCGTCGTATTAAGAGCGCGGCGCTGGAGATCGGCTGCCCACACCCTTCGGTGTCCAATCTCATGCCACATCCGAACAGCGTCGAAGCCATCAGCGGGCAGCAGCAAATCAAGAATCCGAAATCAGCGTTGTTGCCGCCGCCCAGCAAGTGCCTGGTGCGTAATGCGCATTTGAATCTGTGTCCCGCTTATGGCGGTGGCTTCGGCAGCAGTGCTTGTGGCTTGAATTTCGGGACCAATGGCAGCGGTTCTTCCCAGGCCTTAATGGATCCAGTCTATCCTATATTTGAGCAGGCAGACGAGAAGGCATCTCTAGACCTAGAACTAGGCGGAATGCAGCAGGGCAGCAGTGGAGATTTGGTCATACACGATATAGACAGCGAAGAGGCTGAGGATGCCGGCGAAGAAATGCTGCAAATTACCCGGACTCGGGGAATGTCTAACGAAGAAGATGATTACGACTTAAGTCATACGCAGCTCGCAGAACACAACCAGCTGAGATGCCAGGATCACGCCGCTTATGAGGCGGACGTACGCCAAATCCTTGACGATGAGGACTTTAAAGCATCCGATGATAATTTGGATGACATTTTAAAAGAGGCTCTTACTGATACTGAGAAGAAATGTAGGGCCGTGCAAAGTGAGTCTGAGTCTTCAGATGGAGACGGAGACGGAGACGGAGGTGGTTCAGATGGAGAAGCGGAACAGCGGTGCGGTGAAGCAGCTCCCACGTCCCAAGTATCCAGCGAACGCTTACAGTCCTCTGACTCCGAAACGGATAAGAATGGGTCGCGGTCACCGTTGTTAAGTGGCAACAAGGGCAGAGATCGAAGCGTCTCCGCAGCCGCAGACAAAGCGATGATGTCCGAGATCCCAGCAGCCTCACCACAAAAACCAGCCGTATGCAACCTGCTGCCACAGCATTTATACAAAACACGTCCTGCCAAAGGAGAGGGCGATTCAGGCTGTCCCTCAAGCGATTGCGAGCAGGTAAGCTCTAGCTCTAAGGATATGCTGCTAAGCGACATGGACGTGCAGAAGAGGCGTAGGTCCCCGAGTGCTAACGGTAAAGTCGAGAAGAGTCCGAACATTAAGGACTCCAAAGGCGCCAAAGAAGAGGACCTACCCTCAGCAAGCGCTATTGCGTGTGCCGGTCTGCCGTCCGGTAAGAGCCTAGGCGCCATTCCTAAAGTGGTGAAGTGCCGTGAAGTGGACGAAGAACGAGGTAGTACGGAAGCGGTGCCTGACACCATCTCTGCGCAACAGCAGCTGCATAAACGACGCGGTGCCAATGCACAAAACATTGCTTCCTTCGGTAGCTCCGCCTCAAAAACTATTTCCCGCACCTCGTCCTCGGCGTCTTCCAAGAGTTTTAGCGCGGATTCGTTTTCTGCTGACATACATAAGATGCTGTGGCTGATGTCGGGAGGTGCGGTCGATGGCGCTGGACGCCCCATAACGGCGGGTTCTGCCGAGGACTCGCAGTCTATGGCCGCTGCTGTTAATGTAGTTCCTTCGAGCATGTCCATGGCTCACTTTCAGTTTTACCAAGACGCCCTGAATGCTCTGCACTCACATCCCTCGAGCTCCGTGGACCGTCTCTCCACATCTGACCGGATGTATTTGCGTGAAAAAATCCGCTGTGGCTCTAAGCAGGTGTCTGATTCAGGTAACTTATCCCTCGGGGAGTTTTCGCACTTGCAGGACCTGCCAGATGGCCGTCTGAATGGTGGTGCAGCGCAGGCGCGTTCTGCTATGAACGGAGCTGCGATTAGTGCCGTCATGTCTTCTTCGACGCTCGTAAGCGGGACGCGACACTCCAACAGCAGCGCGCCGCTCACAATTCAAAGTCTGATCAATGTAATCAACGACGGCAGACACGGGTCAACGCAGTCGCGCATGGGCGCTTCCGGGGCTGAAAACAGCGCCTCCGCGGCAATACTTGAACTGGAAGGTCAGCAGATCGATAACTACTGCGACTATTGGCGTCCCGCCTGCATGCTGTCCACTGAGAAGCCCGTGGTTCCGAAAAGCTTCTACAAATACCGCTTTAAGCTTCTTGGTTTCGAACGCGAGGTGAAAATATCGATGGACCGCCTGGAGCTGCTCGCTCTCTTCGATCGCGATTTGCATTGGATGCATATTGTTCTGTCCGTCGTACTCGCCGGCACAGTTTCCTATTTGGGCGCGGCCATTTTGCAGCTGGGCTTCTACAGGGATCTCTTTGCCTTCCTGTTCTGTGCGGTCATCGCCGGCTCCCAGTACTCGCTGCTGAAAAGTGTGCAGCCGGATGCTACCTCGCCCATACACGGCTTCAATAAGACTGTGGCCTACTCACGGGCCGTCTACTTTAGCTGCTGTGGGGCTCTGCTGCTCTTGCTCCAAGATTTGAAGTTGCACTACGAAGGCGAGCCCCGCACGCAGTTAGTGCTCTTCGGTGTGTGCTATGCGCCGCTGGAACTAACAAGCATGCTGCTGCACACTATGTATGTGCTCCTGCTGAGCTTTCCGTTGATCTTCTCGCTGGGCCTGTTCCCTCAGATAAACACATTCCTGATGTATTTTTTGGAGCAAGTCGACATGCACGTCTTCGGCGGCAACGCGTCCAGCAGCCTACTAGGTGAGCTTGAATAGACCTCGGTCAATTGTGTATGCAAAATGCCCAAACTCAAAAAATCGTATATGTATTAAGAAACATTAATTGTCCTCAAGGTTCTTTTCTGTGCGTCATTCGATCGAGCCTCGGAGTGCTGATACTGTTCGGCCCACTTTACGCTGGACTGGCTGAGGGTAAAGGCACGCAATACATCACGTTCTCCATATTTTGCGCAATGGTCATTCCGCTGGGATATCATTTGTCGCGGTCCGCCAGTGACTTCAGTCATTTGTGGGCACTTGTTAAGAACGGCATCGTCAGCACGTATCGTGAGGACGATGAGGAATTCAGTGCGGCCACCTCGAGCGCTGAGTGCCAGAGTCAGAAACTAACAGCAAGCACGTCCAGGCCTTCTAAAGCCGAAACGGTCACAAATGACGCAGCAGCAGCAGCAGCAGCAGCAGTGACTGAGGGCGAACAAATCGAAATGAGTTCTCTTGAGAAACTGCCGCCTGCCGAGCAAGAGGAAAATGCGCTTCCTGAAGGCAAGAATAGCAAATCAAAACCAGCCTCTTTGGCGAGCAGTAGCACGACATTGCCCAAGACGTACTCAAGTAACAGAAAAGCGGCCACCACTTCTAACTCATTTACCTCAGCGGAGGGAAAAGAGGGTATTGGTGGGGCCACTAATAGATTTGGTGGCGGTGCAGCTAAAAGCGCGGTGAGAAAGCAAAGGTCCACTACGCCGACAGAGCCTCAGGCCAACGACGAAGATCAGGTATCCACCTCGTCGACAACAAACGCTGGAGACATATCGACTCTCACCGCGGGCGGTGTTGCGAACGGCAATGCAGCCGAAAGCGAGGCCGAATCTCCCGATCCGTTGCCCAAGAAGCTGCAGAACACGGTGAACACGCGTTTGAAGAACGACCTTGTCGTCACCACTCTGCTGGCGGTTGTTGTGTTCGGCCTGCACTGCAGCACTGTCTTCAGCGTGCTGCAGCCGGACCTCAATGTGGTGCTCTACGCCATATCTGGCGCCTTGGGCCTGCTGCTACACTACATCATACCGCAGATGCGAAAGCACACGCCCTGGCAGTGCTTTGCACGCCCACTGTTGCGCCAGAAGGAGTTCGGGCAGTTCGAGGTGGGCAATGCCGCGAAAGTGATGTGGTTCGAGAAGATCTACATTTACTTGTGCATGGTGGAGCGCAATGTCTTGTTTCCACTGCTAGTGATCTCTGCTCTGACGGCAGATGCGCAGAGAATTGCCAACAAGTTCGGCAACGCATGGGGCTGCTTGATCGTCGCCACCTGCGCCCTGAAATGTAAGAAATGGGCGAGACCTTTCCGTATGTTGGTGCAACTTTTAACTTGTCGCATTTTGCAGTCATCCGCAACGCTTATTCCGATCCAACGAATCAGTACTTGATTGTTCTGTTCACGGTGCTCTTCTTCCG
Source organism: Conops quadrifasciatus (assembly GCA_949752815.1). NCBI lineage: Eukaryota > Metazoa > Arthropoda > Insecta > Diptera > Conopidae > Conops > Conops quadrifasciatus. The sequence continues at coordinate 11,821,702 of OX457081.1, forward strand.
GGTCGATTTCGCGGTGGCCAGTGAGACATTTCTCATTGATTACTTCTTTGTCTCCATCGCATTCCGCAAGTGCTGCGACTTTTTGCTTAAGGTAAGTGTTCAGACGAACAGATTTTCTATATACATATATGTACATTTTCTATTTAAATTCGGCGCCTTGACATTCTCTTCACACCAAATTTGACCGATCACATTCCGCATCGTCGGTTGTTCGCTGTTCGCTATTCGTTCGTCAATGCGAAATGCGTTTTTTGCGGAGTAACGTATTGTGGTCTCTGTTTATCCCTTAGATGCAGTTCATCGTGACCTACATTGCACCCTGGCAGATTACTTGGGGCTCTGCTTTCCACGCATTCGCTCAACCCTTCAGCGTGCCGCACTCGGCCATGCTGTTTCTGCAAGCCGGCATCTCTGCCTTACTCTCCACCCCTCTCAACCCATTCCTGGGCAGTGCGATCTTCCTTACGTCCTACGTGCGTCCCATAAAGTTCTGGGAACGGGATTACAACACGCGCCGCATTGACCACTCGAACACGCGGCTGAGCTCGCAGCTGGAGCGTGACTTGGGGGCAGATGACAACAATTTAAACAGCATTTTCTACGAACACCTGACGCGCTCACTGCAGCATTCCTTGTGCGGTGATTTGCTGATGGGACGTTGGGGCAACGTCAATCAGGGCGATTGTTTTGGTGAGCTTGATTGAATCTATCGTAGCCCTAGGCCTAAGATGTAGAGCCTCTTGTCCTTTCAATTGCAGTGCTCGCCTCCGATTACCTCAACTGCCTGGTGCACATCATTGAGCTCGGCAACGGACTCTGCACGTTCCAAATGCGCGGCTTAGAGTTCCGCGGCACCTATTGCCAGCAACGGGAAGTTGAGGCCATAACCGAGGACGCGGAGGACAACGATGGCTGCTGTTGCTGTGATCCTGGCCATCTGCCGCGCATGCTTAGTGCCAATGCCATGTTCTCGACGCGTTGGTTGGCCTGGCAAGTCGTTGCCGCCCAATACGTGCTGGAAGGATATTCGATCTCGGACAACCTGGCCAGCGCCACACTGCAAGTGTTCGAGTACAGGAAGGTCTTAATTACGTACTACATAAAGGTACGTACGCCCATGTTCGTCCATTATGCACACAAGGACACCACCAAATTTCACCTTACAGAGTATAATATACTATGTCATAAGGAACCCTAAACTTGAGAAATGGTTGGCTGCGGGTCCAATACAAGACGCCCTGCAGCACACTCTTAGTCGCCAATTTGTTGATCTTGATCCCATTTTTAACTACAATTTGGATGAAGACTTTGACTTTCGCGCTCTGGGCATCACACGCACCAGTTTCTGTTTTGTATACCTTGGTTGGATGCAGTACTGCTGGGACAAGCGGCGGGAGCGCCAAAGCCTGTCCAGTTTCGTGCAAAATAGCCCTCCGGTTGCCGAAAACTCCTCGCGCAGTACGCAGACAAACCTCACTCTCGCCCACGGGCACTCCCAGTCGCACACTCATCTCAGGGCGCGTCCACAGAAGAGTGCCACCATGAGTGGCACCGGCACAACCGCTGCAGCAGCTGCCCACTCAGTAGCGAACACCAGCGAACACACAATGCCGACATCGCGATCCTTCGCCAATATTTCTCCTCAGACATCCGAGAGTGTGCCGGCCGCTGAGACGGGTGTGGCAAATGGTCCAATCGACGGGCAGACTCTTACCAGTTCAATGGCAGCCGGTGCTGGCTATGGAACAGGTAGAGCCAAAGCTCCACCGAAACCGCCGAAAACGTATGACCGCTACTGCAAGCACGGTTCGCCCACTAGAGACACCGCCGCAGCACATACCAAGACCAACAACCAGACCGCTATCGGTAAGAATGCACCCATCGTCTCCCTCTGTCTAGCCTTGGGATTACTGGCACGACGGGCCTTGGCCACCGCCAGCCACAGCTCGCTAACGGGCGTCGAGTTCTTCCTGCATGGCCTGCATGCCCTCTTCAAGGGCGACTTTCGCATCACTTCACCACGCGACGAGTGGGTGTTCGCCGACATGGAACTGCTGCATGCTGTGGTGGCGCCTGCCGTCAAAATGGCGCTCAAGCTCCAGCAGGATCATATCTCCAATCCCGACGAGTTCCTCGATCCGGAGGCTCTCTACTCCGCCATCTCCAGCTATTCCACAGAGCTGGTCATATCGCATGAGGCGGACCCGGTTTGGCGTAGTGCTGTACTAAGGGGCGCATCTAACTTACTGGCTCTGCGCCATGTCCTGGAAGATGGGTCCGACGAATACCGCATCATACGCTTGACCAAACGCTATCTTAGCTTTCGTGTTATTAAACTGAATCGGGAATGCGTGCGAGGCCTCTGGGCCGGCCAGCAACAGGAGCTGATCTATTTGCGCAACCGCAACCCGGAAAGAGGCAGCATACAGAATGCGAAGCAGGCTTTGCGAAATATCATCAACTCTAGCTGTGACCAGCCGATAGGCTACCCCATCTACGTGTCTCCCTTGACGACGTCCTATGCGGACACAAACGAGCAGTTGTGTCGGGTGATTGGCGGCGCCGTAACCCCAGAAACCATTAAGAACAATCTCATCGACTGGTGGCAACGCGTACGCGAGCGGTGTCGCCAAGGCTGCAGTTCGGGCTCGACGCTGGATCAGCCAGCACACACAGCGAGTGTGGTCGTTGGCACCGGCTGCAACATAAACATAGCAGCCGACGCAGGGGACCTCGCGCCCGTCTACATATCAGCACCACTGTACAACACTCTTACAGTGGGCAACTTTTTCGGACTGCGCGCTGGCAATGTCAGCGGTATCGGCGGCATCAGCGGCATTAGTGGCATCAGCGGCATTAGTGGCATCAGCGGCAGCTTGAGCAGTCAATACGGCAGTCAGAGTCTCGCAGGTGTCGCCACCACACGCTCCGGCTTAGCTGTTATGAACAAGCCAACGTCGACCACATTGCTGGCCGGTTTGTTGAACCGCGAGCGCGAGCAGGAGCGCGAGGCTGTGCGAGACCCGCGCTTGCACCGAAAGGGGCAAACGCAGCAAACAAGTGGCCGCACTGACCGCGAACGCCGCGCTACGTTGCCGATAACCAGCTCCTGCTTGGGCGTCTTGAACGGTGCGGCTAATGCAACTGCGGAAGGGGCTGCAGATCTGGTGGAGTACGAAAAGAGCGACGATCCCTCTTCTGCGGTACGGCTGGAGAACACACCACGCTACACCAAAATGTCGAGCTCGTCTGGCAATCTGGGAATTGGGAATATAATAACTACTCCTGGAGAGTATCCGCGCAAAACGAAAGGACCCATAAGTTTAACTGCTGCGACCGCTGAAATGGATGAAGGCCGTTTGGAGAGCCGGCGAAAAGCGCCGATCGAATTATTTAGCAAAGTAATCATTGTCGACGGCACAGAAGTAAGTACGATAAAGCATCGCGTTGCTGACAATTTGATGTTTGTGTTTTTATGGTCTTTCAGATTTACGATTGCCTCGATTTGGGACGCCGCATTGATGTCGTCTGGCCCAACGACAAGATGCGCTCCAATGGCGGCCGCCTCTCCTGGAAGGAGTGGACGCCTCGCGTGGGCATGGTGGGCTACGTAGTGCACTACTGGATACCGAATCACCCGGACAAACGGTTTCGGTCACATGTCAACCGCACTTTGTACCTTATCGAGATTGGCGATCATTATGTGCCGGTTGGAGAGTTCGGAGTGCGAGAATATCATCAAATACTCGAGGGCAGGGAGAACGCAGAGAGGAGCTCCTGCAGAAGTTTGGTGCAGCGCGAATACGACGACCGTATGGAGCGCGAAAGGGAGCGGGATGGCCTCACGCCGATACTGGGCAGTAGTTTAGAATCGCCCACGATTATGGCAACATCGAGTTGTTATCAGGAGGCCTACGCCAAGGCAAGGACTGAAGCTGAAAGGAATGAACCCGTTAACGGCTATGGCGCCGTTGCTGCGGTCAAGATAAGTACAGTAAGCAGCAGCAGCTCCGACGATGAGGAGCTAAGTAATTTGGAGCGAAGAATGGAAATGCATAGGCGTGACATAATGAACATGATGAAGCTGATGTCGGAGAAGCGAAAAGACGTGTCACACAGAAACGATGAAACATTGAGGGGGGGCAGTCCGTCTGTGGAAAGTCCGTCAGAGCGTAGCATTGAGAAAATAGAAAGCGCTGAAATTGGAGACGGTGAACAGCTGTCCCAAACAGATGGCGCCATAGCAAACGGAGAGACTTCTATGACTAAGGCTTCGCCTACAAACTGTCAAGAAAGCATCGGCCGTGTAGAAACCCAACCAGAGTCCGAAGAAGGAGAAGAGGAGGCGGAGGAGGAGGAGGAGGAGGAATGTGACAAACGCAGTACGCCTAGTTTTAGTGAGTCCAAAGAGATTTAAGAGTTCACAGAAGCCAATTGAACTGCCCGCCCGCTTTTGAATAATTCATTCACTTTGGCCGAACTTCGGACGAATTTGACAGCAGCATTTATTCAGTTTATGACGAGAATTCAAGGTTTCATCAAACAAAATTCCCACAAAAATTCTAAGAGAAATAAATTAATGCTAATTCTGAAGATATTAACAATTTCTCCGTAAACAGTATAAATATTATAAAACTTTTAAATAAGTACAGAGTAGAGTTAGCTGATTTGCGCTAACTAGAGCTATTAGTCTCTATTCAATTTCAGACGAGTTTGTATTTACGCCCTCAGATTTACAACATTTATACATTTATAAGTTTAACAAATAACACGTCTTGAAAGCTTGAATTTGGGGCTATGAGGCTGCCACGCATACCACATAAAGTAAATAGCAAAATAAGAGAACAAGAAAGTAACAATTATTGCATAATTTCTGAATCGAGTCTAACTTAATGAACCGAGTTCCGTTGAACGAAGAAGTTGATGGTGAGTGAGCTTGAGGTTTTTTCTTTTGGGTGTGAACGGAGAAAAAATCAGAGCCGTGTGGCTCTGGAGCTCAATAACTATGGCACCATGCAACAGCCAAACCAATTAATGAACTAACTTCGGATGTAAATGCATTCAACTATTAGTAGTAATTTGTAATATACTTAAGTTAACTTCCTCTACAATGACACAGTGCTACGAAAGGGTTTCATATACCACCAGTCCCTCCCTCTTATAACGTTCAAAAACTAGTAAGCGCTTTTCAAACTTTTGCACACTTTTCAAATAATGCAAATCCTTGTGATGTGATGTCTTTGAAGAGTAAGAAGCATAATGAAACCTGTTTAGAAGCTATGATCGTTTAAAAGTTAAGATCGTTAGTGTAATAAACAATTCAAGCGTATCGTATCCTTTACAATAACTATTCCCAAACGTTTACTAATAAAAATCGAAGTGATCGAAAGCTTTCGAGCGTTATAAGTGGCAACTATTGTATATATCTGCTGCGGTTGTAGCACTGTTCTATTAAGAGTACCTAGTTGTAATTTTGTAATATACTTAGGTTCACTTTTTATTATCAATATGACCTTGTAGTAATATATCGTACATACATAGAAGATGCTTTTAATTGTTACAACTAGCATAGCATAACTGTTGAATAATTTTATGCTGCATTTTTAAAATGTAAGTTTTCTCTGTAAGTTTTCCTCGCAAAATTTTCGCCGGCTTTTTGATTGATTGCTCTTCAGAACTAATGAGCCGGTATTGCATTAAGTAAGTAAAGAAAACGTCTGCTGCGTTATGCCGCCGGAAAGCTTCTCAAGTTGAATGGAATTCCACTTAGATCTGCTCAAAACCTACGCCTTCAACGCCTCAGATCACGGCGTTTCCTTTATTTCTGAGAACATAATGTAATGCATCTGAATTAGCTTGTAGAAATCTAATCTAGTTTTATTAAAAAAATTAACATGAGTTGCGTTGCAAGATGCGTTCCGAATCGATGGTGTCGCTTGTTCGTTGTGCAGCGCTTTGTGTGTATGTTTTGTCAAAGTGCCCGAGATTATAAAGGAGAAAATAAAGCAGAAGAAGAACAACAAAAAAGCTCTCATGTTGCCTTAAATTATTAGACTGATTTTCTATAATGAATAATTTAAATAAAGTGTGAGTTTAGTGCATCGACACTTTAGAGAACAAAAGTTTAGAAACGAAAAAGGGAAACTGGCTCAGCATGCAAGCATGCAACAGAGCATAATGTAAATTTATATCGTCTCCTGCAAATATCTGTGTACAAATTCAGTGGGAAAATTATGCAAATGACTTTTAGTTTAACAAGAATATAAAAAGTCGAACTAAATTTAAATTACTTAAAAGCTCTCTTTAAGACCTCGTATAGTCTTTGCGAGCATTCAACAAAAAAAAAAAAACCCTGTAAATCTGTAAATGCTAAGATATTGTACCATAATCGTAGAAAAAAGAAAATACATATGAACAATTTGTTTTTAGCGAAGCATTAGCTAAAAACTGACAAAGCTGCAAAAACTACCCAAAGAGATTTTACGGATTTCATTTCATAGTGTGAGTAATTTTAGTAGAATTTATAAAAATGTTTGGTTTGGTTTTGTAGATTCTTATTCTTATTATTATTATAATTAATTGTTTTAAAGTTCACATTTACTGTAATTTACGATTGTAAAAATCGCTGCTGCGTGTAAATATACATACATAACTTTTTTAATAAAGTACAGAATATACGAAATTGTTTTTTCACTTCACTTCGGAATATGTACAAACTCACACGGAGACAAACGCTGTCGCCCTTTGGCCAATGCGACCACCACCGCGCCTCGTTAGAGCCAGTCTCCTTCAGAGCAGTTTAAACTTTAATTATTTATTGGTGGCCAAAAAGCGCTCAGTTCGCTTAAGGTTACGTCGTAGAGAAGATTGTGATATTCCGTTAGTAAAACTGTGGGGAGAATAGAACTTTATTATTAAGCTTTATCATTTCATCATTAAACAATTCTCACAGTTGGCATTAGTTTTCCATTCGGCGAATAACTTTTCACGGTTATTTATTTGTCTCATCAGCAGGGCGCGCTTGAATTTCGTTACACTCTCGTTTAAGCTGGACCAACTCTTGACCAAACTGGATGGTCGTAATTTCAATTTGGGCTTGAAGTCGTTAAGCTTCGCACAAACTTCTCCATTCAGCAGAAACATGCCAAAGTAGCTTCAAGAGAATTCAATGAAATTCGAAATTGCATAAGGTCGTCTTATACTCGTATGTAAGATATGTACATACCAACACGATTTCTCTCCTGGTGGCATTTCCATTTCCGCCAATGGTAGCTCCCAACCCGCCCGGCTAAAGGTTGCCTCCACCCAACAATACACTTTACCATCCTTTGGATTGTACTTGGGCAATGGGTCCTCTTTGATTGCGCGTATGTTACACAGAAGTGGAACGTACAGAAGCAGCCACTCGGGCTCAATCGCCGTAATGCCTCGCATGAACATCTTTGTCGTATCGCCATTCTGAATCTCGTACGCCTCTTGGTAAACGACCCATTCCGGCGTCTTCTGCCTCAGCACCGAGCACGAATGCATAAACACCGGCGCCTCCATGTCGATGCAGTTGTAGGCGTACTTAAGGCGGCGCTTCTCTTCTTTGTCGTTAATTTCGGCGAGAGGCACTTTGCGGGCCACATGATCGCCCATGCCGGTCAAAAGGATCTGCCGTAGGAAGCGCGCTTGTGCGTCGCTTGGAGGCTGCATTGCTGGATCCACGCAGAGACTGACATCGCTAATGCTCAGATTAATTTCGTTGGTCAATTGCACGCGCAGTTTACGCACCTCGGAGATGGCTTTGTGGCGCAGCCCATTGTCCGTGCAAAACTCAGCCAGTTTACCTACGGATCCGGCGTATTCAGCGGCTCCCACAGCACGCAGCAAAACCATGGGATCACCCAACAACTGGAAGTTGCCTGTGAATAAAAAACGCATTTTCATTCTCTCATTTAATGTCACATTAAGGACAAAAGGCTTCACCAGTCGAGGCCCAGTTCTGGCGCTTTCTTATCCATTTGTTTGTTGAGGCATTCGCTTCAGCCTTTTCCTTATCGCAGCCCACTTCCATGAGCACTTCCTGAACTGAGAGTGCGGCCACCAAGCACACGGTGTAGGGCAGCAAATTCTGCTGATGACTGAGAGCGAGCATCTTGCCGAAGCGTGGGGCCACCGGAAAGCGCGAAATGGCCCGACCCAAACTAGTAACAATCGGCGGCAACTCTTTGCCGGCCGTGGCAGTCTGGTGAGCTCTTTCTAAAGCACCTAAGATGATTAAACGGTGTTCTGCTGCTTGCAGTTGCACCACATCCGGCGGCGACGGAAAGGGGAAGTTGATGACACGATCAATGCCCATGCAGCGCATTTGCAGCATTAAGTCGTCAACGGGCTTCTTTTGTATGTCGGGAGTGCCGAAGTCCTTGAATTCATCGTTGTATAGTGCGCTCGAGTACAGGCGGTAGCAGTGACCCGCGCTGACACGCCCCGCTCGGCCCGCCCGCTGATCTGCCGACGCTTGCGAGGTGTATGTTACGACGAAGGCGCTGACGCCGGTGACTTTATCGTAAAGCCGTGTCTTTTGCCGCCCACTGTCCACTACGTACTTGATATTCGGTATGGTTAGAGAGGTCTCGGCCACATTAGTGCTCACAATGCAGAGGCGGCAGCCGTCAGGCGCCGGTTCGAAAATGCGATTTTGTTTTTCGGTCGAGAGCAGCGAGTAGAGTGGAAGCACCCAGAGCGGTTGCTTTGTGGCGATTAAATGCTCACTACCGTCCAAGGGGCTCTCTTCGTCGGTGCCCTCGCCGTCCTCCAGCACGTTTTCAGTGCACGAATCATGGTCCCCCTCTAACAAATCGGCTTCCGTGTCATCTCCGGGCAGTTTGTAGTCATCCAAGTTAATTTTGGGCAATTCTATTTGACTGAGAAAACGCTTTTTGGACTTCTTCACATTTCGAATAGCGCGCTTCATGTCAAACTCATGATCAGAAACGTGTTCTTCGGTGGGTGGTGGCTCTGCAGTGTCGTCCGCAGTCCGTACATATTGCGACTCCGCACTACCAATTGTTTTTTCCTTCTTGTCATACGGAAATGTTCGGCGCAATTTACGAACCTACAAAAACATCTTGCATTAGCATGAAAGCAGTTAAACTGACTGAAAGTGAAAAATTTAATGTAGCCTGGACCACCTACCAATTGCTTGACTTCCTGCTGGCCCGTGAGAAAGACTAATATACCACCTTCCGGCAACTTCGAATGTATTTTGACGGTTTTTCTGTATGCTTCTTCCAGATAGTTTGCAGGAGTTTGCTTCTGAAAGTGCACGGTCACCGGGTACTGGCGAGCTTCCACCTTAAGCAAGGGTGGAGGATGTTTGAAGAGGCGCGAGTTCTTGGTAAAGTCCTCCACACGCAACGTAGCTGACATGATAATTAACTTCAGTGGATTGCCGCGCTTTACGCGTAGAGGGACGACGCGCGACAACAGTCCTATGAGAATGTCGGTGTACGCACTGCGCTCGTGTGCCTCGTCCAGTATGATGACGGAATATTTTTGCAGCAGAAAATCGCTTTCGATTTCCTTCAACAGTACACCATCCGTCATGAACTTAATGCGCGTGTCCGGCGTCACATTGCCTTCGAAACGTATGAGATAGGACACTTGCGCTGGTGAGAGATTCATCTCTCGAGCCACCCGCTTTGACATTGAGATGGCGGCTACTCGACGTGGCTCAGTTATGCCGATCAGCTTTCCATCCTGGGCATAACCAGCTTCATAGAGGAATTGGGGTACCTGCGTGGTCTTACCGCTGCCCGTTTCGCCAGCGATGATAATAATAGAGTTCTCATTGATGGTCTCCATCACTTGCTGTTCCTCGGCCAAAATGGGCAGCTTGAGTCGTGCTGCTTGGATGTCGACGTCACGATGGACTGGAACGTAAACTGTGGGACGCATTGGCGGTGGCGGTGGCGGTGGAACTGAACTTTTGGCGATTTTTGAAACATTCGCTATCGAGTCCGATTTAGGTTTTATTGCTTCATCATCATATTTCTGCAGTTTTACCTCTTCACTTCGGTCTTCTGTGCGGTCAATTTTCGTATTACTAACATCATGATTACTGCCACTACTTTCTTCATCATCGTCACTGCTGTCGTCGTCTTCGGTCTCAGACTCATCAATTCCGACAATATTGGGATCTCGCTTTGCTGCCTTTTGCTGGTTGCGCTCATCCATCGCCAGAGCGAGTCGTCGTTTCCTGGCAGCTCCTTTAATTGCATTTACCCGTATTCCTTTTCCTGACTCCTGTGCTTCCTGTCCCGCTTTTCCTTTTGACAAGAGTTCATCAATTGATTGCAGCTTTTTAACGCCCATAGTTTGGACTTGGCTGATGGAAGCATATTGGGCGAGTTCCACCTGTGGAATTTGCACCGCTGCCAAAGCTTCCAACACTGAAGCGCGCTAAATTTGGAAAGTTTTTATTTGGTTAATGCATATTGTGGCGCATTGTGAAGCGCGAGACTCACATCTTGCTTCCTCTTCTTCTTGTCAACGATTTCCTGAAGGCGTTTTCTTTGTTTTTTGGACAATATCCTCACATTTTGTTTTTTCTCTAATTTTATTTTGGTTTCACGTTTCTTGGAGGGCAGCACCAAGGCATTGGCTTCATCATAGCCGGCACCTGCGTCTTCTAGCTCTATGTGTATCTGCAAGAATGAGGAACTGATTACGGATGAGTCGGGCATTGTGTGACTGCTTACGTACACTTTTGAGGGATGTGTTATCGATCACAGTTTTTGGATTTTCTCGAGCTTTCGCATTATATACTTTCTTTCCCATATTTTTACACTATTTTAAGCAACTTTCTGAAAGAGATCGGTTTGCGGAAAACGACGAGGAAGAACGTGGCACGTGTTGTTATAAAATGTCAAAAACTTCTGATTTCTTGAAGGATGTAAACAAAAGACGGGAGGTAAACATTTCTGTACAATCCCTGAAAGGAGAGCGAGAGAGCATATGAAGAAGGTAATTCGCTCTATAATCAAGGCAAACCACAATTCTTGTTGTGGGATTTATGGTTGGGACAATTTCCATTGAAACACTGTGTTATCGACTTATTTCCTATACAGAATGATTCAAAAATCTTAATTGACAAAGAACTTTAGACACAGGTAAATTCGGTTTTGAAAATCTGATTTTGTTTAATGAATCAAAGGGAGTTATCGAAACGCGATGACTTCGTTAGAAAACCTACCTCCTACCGAAAACCTACCGTTTCTGCATATTGGAGGAAGAGAAAAATCCTTAATAATTTTGGATGAAGAAGGTGGCAATTTTCCCTCGATTGGGCGGAAGAGGAATTTTCCAAAAAATAATTTCCTTTTGCACCTTATTTGGTCTATTGTGGACTAAAATTCTTCAAGTAGCCCTTGTCAAGAATCAAGTATGTATTTTACCAAAGAATATACAATCTATGACAATTGTTTGTCATGCGCCTTCTATATATTGTATATTTATTCATTTTACCCAACTCAAATCCCTTTCATGTATCCGAAATAGGCCGAGGAATTTCTTTCTCGTTTGTCCCAATCTGGAAACAAGCCAGAATATGAACTTACATGGACTGTCATTGAGTATATCAACGTTACTTACACAAGTAATTCTCCAGTTTGCAGTGTCCTGTCAGCCGACCCACAATAATTGTTCCTTGAGAGTTCTATATATTGGATATAATATTATATATATTTTGTGTTCTTAAAAATTCTTATTTGTCTGCACTTGCCTAACCTCATCATTAGCCCGCGAAGCCTACAACAATACCATATGGGCTAAGTTATACATTCCTATTAGAGGACTGCATGAGACGTGTCGAATGATTCGAAACTGACATAGCATCATTTTTGCTTTGATGCAGTGCTTCCATCAATAGCCAATCTGATCAATAGCCATACGTTTACGTCAGGAACTTTTTGAATTCAGTTAATTTATACAAAAATTTTGAACCAAATAATCCTTTTTTCGACAAAATAATTACCACACAATATTTAGATAGCTACATAGTAGTCGAATTTTATTATTGAATCTTCACATATATAATCCATACAAGTCATATTTTATATACATATACACATCACATACCTATATACACAAATCCATATAAGTGTTTATATGTTTTTAATATGAATGCTTTAAATTTGAAAAATTTATCGATTTATAGAAATATGATTTATAGAATAATCATCAAATAATATCTGATTTTAGCTGGTGTCAAACATCGTGAAACAGAAGGACTTTGTTCGAAATTGTTTCGGATGAAAAGGTTGTTTTAGGACATTAACCGTGTAGGACGTTATGCTGCTTCATCGCAACCTGCACTGTATTTAAGCTTTTATTCAAATTTGAATACTTTCACTGAAAGAAATATTGTCCACCAAGCGGACTTGTTTGGAAGAATGTGCCATCGTAGGGAGTGCGAAAATCAACGAATTGGTTGGATCCATAGGGTGTGAAGGGAAATGGGGGAGCCGGTTGAGCTCCAGACACGTCGCTCCCAGTGGCACTTGCAGGTACGTTGCCACCATTACCGTTGCCATTAAGATCACCGTTGCCGTTATTGTTCGTCCCTTCATTACCATTACCATTATCATTGCCATTACCATTGCCATTACCATTACCGTCCACATTGTCGCCGCCATCATTAGGACTAATATTAGAATCATCACCATTAGGATTAGCATTAATAGCGTCGTCATAATCGATATTCTCATCTCCGGAATTGGCCTGTGGAGCATCAAAGGAGGTATCTGCAAAGTGAGCGAGAATATCCAATGTTCAGACAATTAGTGAGAAGTTTTCGTATTTTACCGTCCGGCTGGGCATACTGATAGGGTAGATTATTGCGCGTTGGGGCAGGTGGGCGGCGTGGCGCCAGTGCCGATGCCGGTGCGGGTGCTGGTGCCGACGGCGGGTTCACTACATTCTGGCTCAATTGCGCCCGCAAAAGTAAATTGGGCCGGCGCTGTTTGGGTTGAAATTGTGCGGTTTGGGGTGGAGGTGAGGGTTGCTGCTGTTGTGGTGATTGCTGTGGTTGTTGCAGTTGCTGTTGTGGTTGTGGTTGTTGGGGTTGCTGCTGGGGTTGTTGCGGTTGCTGCGGTTGCTGCTGTGGTTGTTGCGGTTGCTGCTGGGGTTGTTGAGGTTGCTGCTGGGGTTGTTGCGGTTGCTGCTGTGGTTGTTGCGGTTGCTGCTGCGGCTGCTGTTGTTGCTCTGGCTCAGGTTGCGGCTGTTCTTGTGGTTGGGGTTGTGGCTGTGGCTGTGGCTGTGGCTGTCTCTGTTGCTGTTGCTGTAGTTGTGGTAGTAGCCCCTGTTGTTGATATAGTTGATAATAATTATCTCTGTAATCATTTGGTTGTTGTAGGAAATTATTGCGTTTCGGAAGCTGGAAATAAGCCATGTCCGATAAATACGGTGGTGCCACATTGTAATGCTGATTTCCGAAAGCGGAAAGCGAAGGTGTTGGTGTAACATAAAATGACGGTCCAGGGATTGGTATTCTCGGCGGCTGAGGCCTAATGTTAGGTGGACTGGTTGGCGGCGGGCTTGTGGGTGGCATAGATGGGCTCGTAGAAGAAGTCATGGTGGCGGTAGTGATGGCAATAGGTGGACGCGTTGAAGTGGTTGGAACCATTGGCATCTCGAAACCCAAATAATCGAATCCTTGCCAAGGTATAAACTGTCCCTGAAAACTACCTTGAAAGCCAATTCGACTGCCTGTTGGTGGCATCAGCATTGGGCGCGCTGTTGTTGTGGTTCGTGGTGACGATGTTGGGCGCCGTCGTGGTGGTGGTGGCGGTGGCGGTGCTGGTGCTGGCGGTGCTGGTGGTGGTGGTAAACGTATTTTGTTAGCGATCAAAGCATTAGTCTTAATGCTGCTGGCTTGGGCGCTGTTCATCAGCAGATTCCTAATCAATAAGCCAACATCGATGCCACGTTTTTCACGCAGTTCTGTGGCACTGCTGTCGAATATTGCTGCACTCCTTTGCGCACCAGCAAACGTCCAGAAGAGGCACAGCACTAACGAGCCTGTCGCCACCAGCAGCATTATTCGTGGATCGAAAGCTGTTTCGCTTCAAATTCGAGTTTTACAATAAGTTTTTTAGCGTTCCACAAAGCGAGCAGAGTGAGTGGCCTCCGCGATATGTTCGCACTATTTGGCAGGAGTCTGGCCAAGAACTGTGTCCACGGCTTACTTCCATCTAAGCCGTATCTAAATTTTTCATGCCACTGCTGCTGCTGCTGCTGCTGCTGCTGCTGCAGAGGTTGTAATTGTTGCACCAACGAGTTAAACGAGTTCTATTTACCGTCGCGACGGTCGGCCTCACTGCGAGTGTTTCGACTGGGATTTGCCTTTTGTTTGCTTGTATTTTTTCGCTCTTGAGGAAAAGTGTATGTATGCAACACTGCGGTGACAGCGCAGGAGCTGCGGTCTTAATCTATTTAATATCTTTCTTTCGTTCGACCGGTAGTTACATAATTGTAGCTACAAGTGTGTAATACGAGTATACACATACATATATAAAAACGATTAAAGCATGTAATAGCAGCTCACATAATCATATCGTATAATAGACTTGTGTCATTAAGCCCAGATGATTTTATCAGGATCGTACCAACATTTTTTGGTTTTTATTAGCATATTCTTCTCATATTAAATACATTTTTTTTCTGCTCTTTATCACTTTTATCCTTTTTCTCTTTCCTTTCTCAATACCCTCCTTCCTTCCATCCTGCCTTTCATCACCTTCCATAGGTAATAAATAGTATTGCGTATTTATTGATATGAAAAAATATGTATTTAATTCATTATGAAAGTTTAAGTATGATACAATTACAACCACACTAAACTTTTTTCATATCTTCTCTTTGCAACTCTACACAGAGAGAATTTATTGCTATGACCCAACGGAAAAAGGCTCTTAAATCTTAACAATACGATTTAAAAAAGCCTAATTGATGCAGTGCTAGTGGCTAATATTAACTATCATACTGAAAGCGTTATAAAAAATCATTTGTAACCTTTCTTTTTCTTAACGAAGTTTTATAATGTTTATGGCTCTTAAAAGCTCAAACCTTTAGAGTTAAATAGACCTTCTTGAATAATTGGAATCCATAAACATTTCACAATTAAACATGTTCATAATTTTTAATTATTTGAGGTTATTCCTTAGTTATTTAGCAAGTTATTTAAAGGTAACTTGCGACCTTAACTTTCGATGAATACCAATTAAAAAACCAATAAGTTGGGTTCGTTGTCACCCTTTATTTTTTATATATTTTAGTTCTTTAGTACACACATAAATGTTTCATTTGGTTAGAAGAGAGCATAGAAGGCAATATTTTATCAAATCCATGAGTTAACAACGGATTAAACGTCGTCAAAGATTACCCCATTCCATGTCAACGCCTTGACTTTTATGATTCGCGATATACGAGTATATCCCTGAGCTTTAACACCAATTTTCCGGTTTCTGGGAATCACTGCATTTTATCTTATCATTTCTTTTTACAGTATCTATTCCGTACCTTCGGAAACCATGAGAATGATTGGTTTTATAAAATTTTTTATCTAATGTCCCTCAATTATTTTGTGTTAATGCAGCTTTAGTATTTCTCAATATTAACTCATTTACTCTTTTCACATTATGTATTTCAGCAACAAAAAATGCACTAATTTATTCTGCGACATACAACTTTTTATGATTGCGACTTGAGTTGCGACTTGATTGATTACACGGTGCTACAAAAAGAAGAAAAATTTAATAAATTTTGGTTGCCAAAGAGTATAAGTTAGAGACGTACTCCAGGAGAATATAACCAGGTAGATACCAGGTTTTTCTCTTTTGCGTTCAGGCTTTGAGAAGCAAATTTTGTATTTTAACTTTTTTAATTTTGGTGCAAATTTGCTTGCACATAGAAACTCAACTCAAAAATTTTACAACAATAACAAAGAAATTTGTTTTTTATAAAACCTTTTGTTTTTTCTTTGTGGGCATCACAAAGTCTGTTTTTATAACTTTAATATAACTCTCTAGAGCTATAAGAACTCTACTAACTGCTCTTCTAGTACTAAATAATAATCAAGAATAAACTAAGTAAGAATTATGCCCCTTCGATTTTATGTATTCTCAAAAAACTGGTTTATGTTTACTTAACTTTTAGGTTTTAAGCTTTAGCTGTGATTGTTGTTGCTCTTATTATTTTAACCGTTAACACACCGTTTTAATTGTTATTTCTATTATTTTTACATTCATGTTACAGATTTTATGACTAGTTTTAGTATTTTTACAAAAAACTTTGAGTTTTTATGGCTATTTTAAAACCTTTTTATTAGGTTTCTTTCTTTCATGTTCGGTACCAGCTTCTTCATTTCTATGATTACCAAAGTTGACTATTTTTACTATTTATAACCAATGATATTTCTGTGTGTTAATGTTTCCACTAACGTTGTGGTTTACTAGAAGCGGCGATGATAGTAATAAAGAGTATAGTGCTCATACATACTATATTATTTTTTGGAGATGCCCACAATCCATCCTGTATTGTTACCATTGAAACTGAGACAGACAATGTTGTTAATGTTTTGGTCACTGGTAACTTTAGTACAATGTTTTTCCAGGTTTTGACCAGTGGCAAATATCTATTTTGAAGTTATATTTTTTCCAAATTTCAGTAAGATCCAATCGGGCGGCTTTCACAAGTTGAATGGTGCTTGGAATAGTTACAGTATGTCCGGTATTTAAGTTAACGCTGACTTCTGGTACATTTTAAGTGTCCTCTTTTAGGTTTTAGTACACTTAGGATTATTCTAAAGCATCTGCAGAGTAACGTAATACCAACAATGACATTATTATCATAATTAGCCTTGTAAATGAAAGTGAGAGTTTATTTTGTTTTTATTCTGATACAAAAAAAACGTATCAGTCAGCTTGCTTTGTATAATTTAAATATATGTTCAAAATTGATACCTAGTATACATAAAATTTTTATCGGCTACAAGTTGTCTGCTTGATTACCTGTTTTTCTTTTGGCCTGACTAAGAATAAAATTGCATAAAAAGTAATAAATGTTTACCAACTTCTTGTAGGTGCATGGTATATGCTATTAATCCACGGATTTTTTTAAGGTAGATATTTTTGTTGCAAACTTGTTTGAAAGTATGCCATTATTTACATTACTAAAAGCAAAATCATGAGTTTAAAATTGAACTCGCTGCGACAGAAAATATCTACACCCGTATGTATCTACACTCAGAAAAATAATACTATTCAATCAATAGTTTTTTAATAGTGTTGTTTTTGGTCAATGTGCTCAGCAACATTAAAATTCTAGTTTTTTAACTATTGTTTTAATACTGGTTTTGTACTATTAAATTAATATAAGATCTCATTTTTAAGCAAAAGTAAGATTTACTTTTAAATTAATAGTATTTAATTTTGAGTGAAAAGTATCATGATCTCAATTTAAAATAAAAAAGTACGTCACATAATATTTGGATATGATGTACCTACCATTAAATTATTACGAGTAGAATTTATATATTTTTAAAACCTAACCCATTAATATCGTATAATAGCAAACACATAAATTCAATAGCATACTGTTATTTGCGTAATAATAAATTTTCGTGGTATTAAATAAATAATAGTACGCCTCTCATTAAAATAAAAGTACCTCAATTTTTAAAAACTATTAAATTTAATAGAAAAATTGTATTTTAATAGGAAAAACCTATTAATTCTGGTATTATAAAATCAATTGACGATTTAATGGGACGTTCTTTTCTGAGTGTACGCTCAGGATGGATGTATGTATGTATGTATAACTATATATTTTATAGTACATACATATATACTCTTTTATGATAATTTGTTGACAAAAAAACCAATAAAGAAATAAATTCGTCACGTTCTCTACAATTCGTTGGCAGCATGAGTTCATATCGCAGAAGTTCAGAGTTAAGGCTTCAACTACAAACGGGTCGATCAGTGACAATCCATTTGCATCGTGTGATTCTTTTACCGATAACACAAACCATTAGTGTTACCACAACTCGGTCACTCTGGTTAGAATTCCAAGTAGGTCGTTTGCTTTTTAACTGAATACAAACAAACAGATTTCAAAATTTTAAATAGTAACGTTTACTTAGAGGTCTTTGCCCATGAAAAATGCATTATGTACGCCAATTTTTGCCAGTGAAAGCTACACCTCGATGACTGATGATGATGATAATGGTCAAAAGCGCAGTAAACGCAGTCAAGTAAAAAAATATTTATTCACAGAAAAATTTAGCTTAGACAAATCCAAAGTAGTTACACATTTAAATACGTTTGCAAAACTTATCACACAGTTGAATGATATTTACACACACACACACATTCAGGAACATTTCTCTTGCAGGTAATCGTAAGCGTATTCGAACACAAGCAGCATAATGGCTCCGCCAGGGCCCAACCGCATCACCTTCGGTACCAGGCCCTTGTAGAGTGCACGGAAACCCTCCTCGCGATAGACCATCGCTATAGAACTGAACGTCGACTTGTACTTTATAACGCCAGGTTGTGGTTGCGGTCCCTGGATGCGCGACTTCGCTACATCGAAAGGGATATTCACAAAGCAAGCCAGAGTGCCCGAAGTGAAGCCAATCAAGACCTTGCGGAAGAATTCCTTTGTGTGATCTTCGAAAGCGGGCACAATACTTTTTACGCTGTGATAGAATCCGAAATAAACCATATTAAAGACACCGTTACGGCCCATGGTGGCAGTGACACCTTTGTAAAGGCCTCTCGAGCCGAAACCGTCTTTTTCCAAGATTTTTCGCGTGATGGCCCAAGTGCCCGGAGCTTCTTTCATTTTCGAGACATCTGCTTGTTGTGCCACTTTAACGACTTCGAAGGGATTAACGGCGACGGCCTCAATGACACCCGCCGTAAGTCCGGCCAAGGAAAACGTCTGCAAAATGAGTTGCAGGAGTACGAGGTAAAAATATCAATCAAGACCAACTCATTCGGGCTTACCAGGGGCGTGGGTGCCGGTGCTCCAAACATAAAGAGCGGTTTGAATTGTTCAAAACACACGAACTTGGTGGCGCGCTTTGGTGTTTCGGCAATCACTGGCGGCAGAATTCCTTTCCAGAATGAGAGTACGCCCTCCTTACGGTACATCTTCGCAAAGCAATCGAAAACGCCATTGTATCGGTTCTAAGAGTAAAATAAGAATAGAAACCTCATAAAAACAGATTTTTCACATTTTTGAGGCTTTTCGAACGGACTAAAATTCATCAAACTTATTATTATTGGTTGGGGAAAAAGTACTCGGCGTTTCTCGCTGACGCTTGAAGTTTATCGCTTCACTGTAAGAGTCTCCGCACAACCAAACTTCGCAACGTCTACAGTCAACTTTTCAGTACGATTTGACGAGAGCTCTGACGTTAGAAGTTAGAAGTCGAAAATGCTTCAATTCAATTCTCTCTTTGACGTCGAACTTCCACTCGTAGTTTTTGAGAAATTTTTGTTTGTATTGCAGAAACGTATTGCCACCTTTCATCAAAAAACCTTCATTTTCACTCAGGTTTTTCCTTCGTTTCACGAAGTGGTGGAAGTATTCGCTCATTTTGCTTGTGAAAAGGTTGGTGAAGGAGGATGCCAGGTACAGAACGGTTGATACATAAATGAAAAATGTGAACAAACTTCGCTAACGTCTGCGTTGTTTGTTTAAGGCTGAAGTCAAGCGAGAGAGCGACGTTTGACGTTGCGAAGTTGGTTGTGCGGAGGCTCTAAAGCGTCATAACTTTGAAACGGTTAGTTGCATCTGGCAACTTTTTTTTTTGCTTATCAGGTGACAAATCGGCTGATAATTTGTGAAACTTATTGAGATTGGTGCGTCGTGTTAGAAATTATTCCGAAGCAAAGATGAGTGAAATTTTACTACGAAATTTTACTACGACAAAAGGAAGAATGCTGGCTAAGGCCGTCACTCGAGCAGTCACGACATCGCGAAGGAACTGAAGATCGACCACAAAACAGTTTTAAACCATTTGCATAAAATTGGTTTCACAAAGAAGCTCGATGTTTGGGTGCCTCATGAACTGAGTGCAAAAATTAGTCCAAAAAAAGGCCACATACAGCTTTGTTGACCCGTCAAAAACTGAGACCTCGGTTGGAAATTTTTGATGCATCCACCGTATAGTCCTGACTTTGCACCGTCAGATTATCATTTGTTTCGAGCTCTCAACACACTGTTGTTGGGAAAAAATTGGCCTCAAAAGAAGACTGGGAAAAGCACCTGTGTCAGTTTTTCCAAGATAAAACCCCGGAATTCTACAGGAAAGGAATAATGGTTATACCCGAAAAATGACAGAAGGTAGTTGAGAAGAATGGGCAAATATTTGGATTAATAAAATGTTTGTTACATACAAAAAAAATGTTGTAACCTTTTCACTGCAAAAACGCCGAATACTTTTTCCCCAACCCAATATAACAATATTTACAAGTGAAAAGAGAATATGATTTGATTATGGAAGATCTAATACGATATATAAAAATATTTTATAGCAAACATTTTCAACGATAGCAACTTCAGAAACTTTTATTTTTTTGAAATTAGGTTTCAGCAAACATACAAGTAAAATGCAAAATTATCACAGTTTTATTGATGATAAACAGAAAACTTGTTTATGCGAATAATTGCTTACTTTATGTATAGCAAAAGAGGCAAATGGCCTGAGAGAGAGGCAGAGTATCTGACACAATTTACATTTCCATTTAAATACATACATAATATGTATTACATATATTCATAGATATTACGAGTACATATTTTGGTGTCGAGTTTAGTGGTGTATTCAGTGGCGTAGTCAGTAGCGTATTTGTCGCTTTCCTGCTTTGTTTACAAAATATTTATATATATTTTTTAAATAACTTCTTTTAATTATACAAACATTCAAAAGTTGCTTAATTAAAATTACTTTTGACAGCGTAAGAAGTCCAAGCTTACCCCAGGCCGCACATTACCATCAACGGCGAAGCCAAATATTCATGTATAAAAGCTCATTATCTGTAAACCACCTCCAATTTGCGTTTTAGCCGAGCTTTGGAGGAGAGAGTCTACCGAGTAATCTATTTGTGACTATTTTATAAACTTTCACAAAAAGCATACAAAACTTACAATATATAATTTATAAAATAAACAATAATCTATATTTTGCGGTTAATCGTAATAACGTTTTCTACTAAATGCCTTAAACGTCCACTTTTAAAATGCGTTATATTGCGAATAACGGAAGTAATCTTCAGATTTTACAGTGATAAATTTTATTGAATTTGGCACGCGCGATTACGTGGGTGATGCTAATTAAAACTGAAAAAAAAAACAAACAAGACAACACAATTTTATCCAACAGCGTTTATAAACGATACGAATTATTTGATTATGCCCGATAATGTTGTATCCCAAATTTATTTACAACTGCATGTAATTACTCCAGAAATGATAGGTTTATAAACACATTTCTCCATTTCGTATACATAAGCACAATACAAAAAATATAATCAGAGTCGGCCTTCTCTATAAAAGGGCCTGGGTGCAAGAAACCATTTGAGGCCCTAAATTTTTTGTAAATTAAAAAAAAATTACAAACACGATATACATACTATATATATTACTAATGCATTTTTATTTAATGCGTGATGTTGTTTGCTAATACATTAATTACTTCAGAAAAATTACAATTTCTTGCAATTTCTTTTCCGATGCTTAGTATAGTAAGTGCATTTAAGCGCTCTGAGCACATGCTTTACTGAAGATAATACTTTGTTAATTTTCATTTGCTGAAAGAGCGCTCAGCACTTGCTATATTAACTGGCAGCATAAAAAAAAGTTTTCACACAGTTAATACGAGTACATTTAGAAATAACTTATTATAATTATTATTTAGTATGTATTGTGCGTTATTTAAATCCCTTTCTTCAAAATCAAATGCCGTAGCAAACCAGTTTTCTAGGTTAGGATTTTGTCTACACCAGGCATAAACAATTTTATTTTACAACGGTACATTTACAACGTTACATTTTACAACGGTAAATTATTATCTCTTTATTAACAAGATAAACTTAGTGAAAAAATTACAGAAATAAAACACTAATTAATGGAAATACTATCTAATGTAATTCTTTAAATGACATTAAATGAATTAAAAAGCTAAGACAAGAGGACTTACTTAGGGTTTTAATTCTTGGCTAAGGGCGTAAGCCGCTCACGTAGAGTACTATAGATGCAGAAGAACTTTGGTAACAGAGTGTTAGACTTTCTGGAGTATTTAATTCGGGCCGAATGCCGCTTACACAAAGAAATTTAAGATGCAGACCATTAACTGAAAGATTTTATTGCTTTTTGCGGTTCACCGTTATCTAATTTCTACATTCAAAGTTTAATCGATGCGATCAGATAATGTTGGGCGTTATTTTGAGCAGATTTTTTGGTATACTTTTAAATCTACAATAGCAATTTTGCTTCGTCTAAAAATTTTTGTTCTTAAATTTTGGATATCTGTTTTAATTTTATTGACCACATAAATTAAATTTTTGATGAAAATAGTTTATTTATTTTGTTAATTTTGGACAATATTACAAAATATCGTTTCTCATCTTAGGAAAAAAACGATAGTAAAGAACGTCAGAAACAATTAGAAGATTGTCGAAATTCAGAGATCTACAATAATAATGTTTACGATAAAAAATTTAGGTACTTTTTGTAATATGTATTAACAACGATAGGAATATTATTCAATTTTCAGGTGCAAGAGTACGTTATTTCAGTTCTTGATCATGTTGGGGCCCCTCAATCGGGGCCGGTCCAGAATACAACATACTACTTCTGAATGTTTTAATTACACCAATTGAATCAATAAAGAGTAGCTTATTAAAAGGCCTCAATATTGCATGTACGTAATACGATAGAATCTATCGAATAGAGATATCCATTCATAAGCGTTCGAAACAATTTTCGAAGAAAATGCACTTGCTTGAAAATGTTTTGCTTTAAGGCAAAACGTTCTACTAATATCGTTCGTTATTTAAAACAGAATACAAAGTTAAAAGAAATAAATTAATGAATATATTATACATACTATGAAAAATTAAAATAAAAATACTAAAATTATAATAAAAATAGGATAAAAAGGAACTCTCTTTTCTTCGGCCTGATCGAATTTTATGTAACCTACGAATTAAATATGAGTATATAATGCGTGCGACTAAAGTTTGGGATAAAATCTTGTTAGGTTGAGTTGAAGCAGCAATCAAAAATATGAGCGTTATAAACTGGGTCTCTTGGTTAAACAGTTTTTTAAGGAAATTAATACTAAAATTGAAATTTTGAGAAAAAAATTATTTCACCGGAGGAAAAAATTATTTTTTCCTAAAAAGTCAAGTCAAAAAGTATTACTTTTTTTAAATTGTAATGATCTTAAATCCTTCATAAAACATCAAAAACCAGAAGCCTATTTATACGTTAGATAATTTCTTAAAAAACCATATAAATCAGATACATATATATCAGTATTAACCATATCAGTATCAGTATCAGTATTGTAAAAACCTGGCAGATTTAATATGATAAATTTGTAGATTAAAATCAAAGTTAATTTGCCGAAAATATTCATGAGCGCTTTCTTTTTATCGTTCTGAAAAGCTACGATGTAAATGCATATTCTGTTGAATATTTTTTTTGTCATCTTTACTAAACTGCTGGCTGTCCAAACTAATTTAAGTTTGGTTTTGGTTTGGATTTATTTGAATTTTTTAATTTTTTTTAGCTGACTGACATTATGATTTTTGGATATAATAGATAACATTCCTTTTTTAAGAATTATAAGCGAACTAAAAAACTAACAGCAAATTTTCTATGACTCTTATAGAAAATTATAAGTTATGAGACTATGACTTATGAGAGCCAGTGTAAATTGCCTAAATTTTTTTGTTAATAATACATACTCGTATTGTAATATTTTTGAAATAATACTATTTTGCTTAGTTAAACATTTTTTGTTTTTTTTCTGAAAATTCGTTTCTATAGACTTTTAGTTTCGGTCACGCCGGTTTCAATCAGCGCTGTTATCTTTAAATATAAATATTTTTAATCGCACACTCATCGGAATACTTCTCTTAATCCGATACTTTCGAAATCGAAATAAAGTATGGATGTGTGCGTGTAAGTTTATCATATACGAGTATGTATGTACATATTTGAGTACATATTCCTATGGCAAAATAATATTTCGTGGTTTGTCTCTCTGCAAGCGATATTATAAGAGAAAATTTGATAAAATCAAATCATCCACACTCCAAAATCTATTTTAGTTTTGACCTTGTGACGTCCTATCTGATTAAAAAAAAAATATAAAATAAGGCCATAATTTTTTTTGGAGTATTTGCCTACTCTCTTAACTAATGACACCAACCAACAGAGCTGACTGATTCAGGCGCCTCCACGCCTGCCTGCCGACGCACCGACAATTTGTTCTTACAACTTCAATTAAACAGAAATTCTTCTTAACAATTTATTAAATACTCATATCTACTTAAAGTATTTCAGCAAGCAAACGGCAAGAATCTATGAACGGTTACGTATTGTACTTGGCTTTACCTCAACAAGCGTCTTATTACTCTGTAGCTGCATTCGTGTCTTTACCACATCGAGTGGTTGCATGATGCACACTTCGACAAAACCGGCAGAACCTCCGGCGACCACCTGTAAAGCAGCCCGTTTCAAGGGCGGGATTTCTCTACACTCTGTCGTGGCCATTTTCAGACTATTGCCGGCCGTAAATGTGTCTCCAATCGTCTGAATTCACAAAGTAAAATAAACTTAGAGCTTATAAAATACTTCGCGAACACTCGTTAGCCGCGAGCTCTATCGCAAAACTGTTGTGTTTGGATTTTGTGAAAAATTCTTTATGGACAATTATGTACCTATTCCATGAAAAGGCGCCTGCTGCTCTTTAGTATGAAGAGCAACTAAATGCTTCATTGGAGCATCATCAATAAAGAGAGGCATAGAAAGAGAGGAAGAGCGCGAGTTACTGAAGGCGTGGAAAAAACACTTGACACGACACCACACAGCGCCAATCAAGAAATGCATAATCACACTCGTATGTTACGCGTATTTTGTTATTATAAAAATTCGTTGAAATAATAAAACAAAATCCATATTTTATCGACACAAATAGATTAGAAAAATTATATCACCAGAAACAGCGGCGCCCATTTAATAGTGGTACAGCATAAAGAATTTTTATACACATATGTATACATACGAGTACATAATGTCAATTTTACGATGTATTCCCATGTTATTGATTTTTTTCATCTCGGGGATCATTTTCCTTCATGTATCATTGAATTTTAGTTCGCAGCGTTTCTTACTGTTTGCAAATTACTGTGAAGTAGCTGACGTATGTAGCAAATTGGTTAAGCAACGAAGTCCAAATTTTTGGAGATTTTCAAAAGTAGTTTATTTTAATGGGAAATTTCAAAGAAGGAAGAAAAAGAATAATATTTTGAGCTACATGGAATTTTCTGTTTTTATTTGTTGTAAAAGAGGGTTTCCGTTCCTTAAATGACCTCCCGAATACACCACTGCTAACAGTAATCGGATTAAGAGAATAATATACTCGTACTTTAGAGCTCGTGCGTATGCCAACGTTTGTAAGCATTTGCGGTTTTTCTTAAACCTTTAAGGGCGACAGTAATGCTTTAAAAATTAACTAACAAATTTTATCATAGAATTAGTGCGCTCATAACATTGAAATATACTAATAATAATATTAAATATAATTTTAATCTGTTATTTGATATTACTATAATAACCACAGGCGACACTCGAATAACACGCTTAATTGGTTCCGTGTTATTCGATACTAATATTTTATCCAATTTAAATTCTCGAAAAACGAGATTAAACGGTTATTATACCCTACACCCGAAGGGATGAGGGTATATTCACATTGTTTATTAATATGCT
The DNA here is from genome assembly GCA_949752815.1 of Conops quadrifasciatus. Classification (NCBI taxonomy): domain Eukaryota; kingdom Metazoa; phylum Arthropoda; class Insecta; order Diptera; family Conopidae; genus Conops; species Conops quadrifasciatus. Next base: position 11,847,760 of record OX457081.1, read on the forward strand.
GATCAGATATACGCGACTTCGTGTAATTCGAATTTCGTAATATTCAAGGGTTCTCGCAAGTTTCAACCGTGCTATTCGAGGCTTCGTGCAACTCAAGTACCGTGTTATTCAAAGGTTACCTGTATAAATATTTCCAAACCCATTATAAGCAGATACATACATACATGTGTATGTATATACCAAGAAATTTTCCTGTACATGTATTGTACTTCAAGACATTCCAACAAATACTAAATAATTTAGGTTACAGCTAACCCTCGTACAACCAGCCAGTTAGGCTCCGAAAGAATGCCGTGTTAAGCGAGACAAAGAATTAATGAAAAATCTTGTTTTAAAAGTACCGTGGAAAACGAAGTGCATACATTAGACTTATTTGACTTTCAATAAAATGTCCACAGTATAATTCAAGAAACCATAACCTTTTCTTTTTTTTTCTTAACTTATACGACGACTCCTGAGCTCTTCTGATTGTCCACGTCAACACAATTCTAACAGAAAACTCAAATATACCCAAATAACACAGAAAGGGTTAAGAATGCTCTCCGTAATGCAAAAACAAAAGAAAATCTATTCAAAGTGATAGCAACGACACAGATCATCACACTGTGGTTCATGTTATCTATTCCGCGTGGATACACAGCAAAAATTGCGTTCTTGATAGATAATGAAAATATGTATGCCTTTGAGCGTGCATGAGCTGGTCACGCATCAATCAAATGAATGAATGTGACGGAAACTGGAAAAATTCACCAGACAGACTTTCTCTACAAGTAATTAACGCATTCGCAAAAAGGAAATACTTACACACACAATTAATTTTATTTCGAATTTACAAATATTGCGAATAAATATATACATACATATATGCTATAAAAAGTTATAGTCGTTTCAGAGGAATCTGAATTGAAAAATTTTATGAAAACTAAATTATTGGAATTAAAGCAAACTAGAATCGCAACCAGCCTTTCTCCAGCCAAAAAAATTTATTTAGAAAAATCCCTAAAAATTTAAATATACACATTTTACATAAAGATATTGCCTATTTATCATTTTCATAAAGAAAATTTAATATTAATGTAACATTTGATTCTTATCTACATGTGTCAAATGTCACATTGACATTGATTCTTATCTATATCAAATGTACGAGTACATTAATATTACATAAAAATTACAAATGGTTTATTTATTTAATACAAATATGTACAAATTGACAACTTGTATAACAAATTTAATCAACTAAGCATGATCATCGGACAGACATTTTAATTGATCAACCTTAATTTCTTTCTGCTTTTCGATGTAGTACAAAGTATACTCGATTCCAAGAATATGGTGTTTTGCCTTCTTACTCGTGAAGCTAATGCCATTCTCATTATAGTCTAAAAATGTTTGCACAAAGTGTCGATTAGTTTCATGAACATTTGGATGCTGTAGATATTCGGCGATCGGCATCCACTTCGCTTTGACAATCTCTCGCTGACATGGTGTTACATCCTCATTCAGCGGCCTAAGTGCTACCACGAAATACATGTCGGAACAGCCAAAGCCACCGTAATGTGAGTGCCGCACAGAAACAAGACTCTTAAAATCGCATTCAACACCAGTTTCCTCACGTACCTCTCTTATGGCAGCATCAACTAAATTTTCACCTTAAAATATACAGACGTATGTTTAATATATTTAGGTATATACATATAACTAAGGGTACACACGAGCTTCCACGTATCCGCCTGGCAACTTCCAACTGTTTGGAATCAGTGCATAACGGTCACTCACAACCAAAATCTCATTTTTATCATTAACTACCAGTCCACCAATACCGAGCAGCGTGTGTGCGAACGGGGGTACATTGACATATTCATCGGTTGGTAACCAACGGAACAGTACAGCGTAGCCAGCTTTTGCATGATGAAACTCGAATTTTTGCTAAGTCATTTAACAAGAAATGTTATCAGGTTATTATCAATAAGTTACTTTCTCTAAAATTACCTCACAGAGATAAGGAATCCATGCAGCATGAGCAGTATTAACTTTAAACCAAATTCCTCTTCGTTTATTCTGGAGCCAGTAATCTAACGACTCTAAGTATATGTATATATATACATTAATAGTCAATTAAATTATTGTTACCGTTAAGTAACAAAAACTTACTTCTAAGCTTCTCGGCAAAATTTATACTAGGTTCATATTCATCACTAGATTCAACAGTAATGCCGTTAAAACGATCGAGACTGCCCCGAAACAGACCTTTAGGTACATTCATTACAGACTGATATCTGAACATAAGATATAAAAAATACCAATAATTCCATACAAAAATAATCAGTGAAAATACAGTACTCGTGAAATATTTGAGAGTAAAATCGGTTACAAAGGAGGTTTAGTCTGCTGCTCTCAATGTCTCTGTTTGTACGATAGCAGCCTCTATTAACTAAGTCCTTAGATTGGAGGTAAATTGAATGTGTTCGATGGCTTTGAGTTTTGTGCAGACGCCGTTTTTGGCCGATAGTAACGCTTATGAAAGGTTTGAAAGATGTCAGAGTTGTTGAAGGCACAGGCAAAATAACTCCGTTTAGAGTCACGAGTATGTCTTTCGATCGATCCGGTAAGAAAATGTTCACAAAGACGTGATGGCCCTCTAAATCAGCTAGCTTCCCCCAGTGAACGCTCCGATCTCGTGGTATGAAACATTTTATGGCTTGCAGAAATTTAGACATGAAAGCGATTCACTTTCCAATATTTATAAGAAATAGAATTGCATAATTGAAGGGTAGGCGTACTCTATAGAATATTGCGAATTTTTGTATTTTGAACTCAAAAGCCAAGGTTACCAATATCACCTTCTAACTACAAGATAATAGATTCAGAAATATGCCCATTATAGGAATTAATATACTTACTAATAGCTGCACTCCCAACTCGTTTTGTCAAGAGATTCTATTAAATGTGATCATTTTTAATTCACAAACCATTTAAATTATTCCAAAAAATTTCCAGAAATTATTCATATCAGCTGTTTTCTGTCTAATATTTATTTAATATTTGAACAGCTGCTAAAAAGGTCAATGTCGTGTTCACTGCACCGACAAAATTTAATTAACATCGAAAAGTACACTTTCTTTACCTGAGGTAAAGAATTATTTTATTTTATTAAAATATGTACATCTTGTAATTACATTAATATGAAATTACGGTGAAACGTTATTTCAGTTATTTCAGAAAAATCAGTTTTTTTAGGGTGTCACTCAATTGTGACGAAAACACAGGCAAAATTTACATTATATTGATATTACAAGCAGCGGAACTACTTTAAAACATTGTAGAACTGTGCCAAATGTTTCCAGTGGCTAAATTTGTTTGTCGAATTAGCATCCTCGGAAAAACACTAAATTTTAGCAGAAATCAGTGTTGAAAATTTATTGTCGAAAAATATCGGCAACTTCGGCGTTATTGGCATTTCCAGCCATTTAGCGGTATTCAATTACAATAGCACACACTCTAAATCAAAGGAATGAATGACAGAATTTTATAAATTGAATAGGAGACTTTCTAAGACGGAAATTTTTGTGTCAATTCGCACAGGCCATTAAAACATAAATACGATTTAAAATGCATACATAGAAGTGATATTTTAAGAACCTAATGTTTCGTACCACAAATATTTTTCGATGTTTATCATTCGGTTTTTCCGATTGGGGCTTTGACAGTGTTCTGCAAAGTTACGTTTTTCACTATCTTACATAACCTAGTCACGAAGTCTTTGACACTTTGTTGAAAATTTATTTCTTCTTACTAGAGAAACAAAGAAGTTAATAGATCTAAAAATGTAAGCAGAAAATATTTTTAATTACAAAAAACATTATCGGTTTTATTTATATAGATGGCTGGAGATTCCAAAGCTGAGGAAGCAAAATTAACCGGCCTTTCCAAGATCTTCAACAGTACAACATCGCGCGGTCGTGCTAATGTAAGGATAAATTATATAAATAATATGATCTTTGGTTAATTTTCTGCTTTTGCTGCCAAGGTTGCCAAGGCTACATACGGCGTAATTGGACTAATCATAGCGTACAATGTGTTGAAACCCAGCAAAAAATAGACAAAATAAAGTGTTTGAAGGGTAGCGCGATGACCATGAAGATGTTTCGATTAATTGTGTGAATTAAGTTTAATTTTTAAGTTCTCTTAAGCATGTGCTTATTCTGCTAAAATGCAATAAAAGTTGAAAGTTATATCAATAATAGCAATATGTAAGTAGCTACTTGCAAACTTCCTGTAGATATAAAGCGTGTTTATATAAGTCAAACATGTTTAAATAGGTCAAACCGATTTACGTTATTCATATAAATAGTATAACTAGTGGATTTATACTAGTAACATCTAATGAAATAGTAAACTTTTGGCCAATTGCGAAAGAATCATCCAAACAGGCGAGGCATACTCCAGAATCGGTCTCACCAGAGAGGTGTACAGTAATTTAGTAATATAGGCGTCATCAAATTCCATCGAAAGCTTGACTAAAGTCAGTATGAATAACATCCGTCTGCTTAGAATTATTGATCGTTTCCGATACAAATTCCAATAGATTTGTTGTAGTTGATTTTCCCACTCGAAAACCATGCTGAGCAGGCAAAATTGGAGAACAATCAGAGCGAGCAAATTTAAACCGTAATTGTCTTCTCAAACAGTTTGGGAAGTTTCGGACTTCCAAACCAGGTTTGGAGCTCTTTAAGAGAAATTTAATTTAAGAAAAATAGTTTCAATTAATGGAACAAAAATCATTTTTCAACGTTAAATAATTTGTACCTTTGAAGCAAAATTTCCTAGGCATTCGCATCAGCGGCTGGGACATTTTGCAAGACTGAACTAAATCAATGTTGAAAGTGGAATGGTGCTTATCCGACGTCTCAAACGACGGCAAAAGAGTATCGGTATAAGGCAAATTGAAGTCACTCAGAACAATCAATCTGTCACTCGGTAGAATAGTCCCCATCACACTCGCAATGCATCTGGCATGTGAAGCATAAATGTTCTCCCCAAAATTAAGTGGAACATAGGAGCAACGTATATAGAAACAGAGGCTGGCAAGTTTCACATATACACAGCGAAACACAATTTACAAGGCCTCCTCCAGAAAAATTTGGCGTGAATCATATTTAGAAATACGGCGATCAACTCTCCTCCACTTCTGGTCAAATTAGTCAGCAATCGGTTCCGATTCTTTCGGTACACTACATAATTTTATAGGAAAAAATTTGTAGAATCCAAAACATGGCCTGTGCCATATGTCGTTCTTCGAGCACGGGAATATTTAAATCAAGATCAATGCTTTTTGATAAGGTTTCAGTCAATTTAGTATTAATTCCCCTGACATTTTTTTAAGTTTTTATCTCTGAGACTTAAAATTATATTTAGTAACAGAAATACTTACATATATACATTAGTATTCTCCGTGATTGTGCTTTCTTTTTCTAGAAAGTCTACAAGGACCACTCATTGTGCATTCCAAAAGATCTTTTGGCCGACGAAATCTTCTTTGGAGTAGTTTCACCTGGAAACAAATACCCAGTTTTTTTATTGTTTTTTGCCTTCTGCCGTAGTATAGTAATATATCCCCAAGTTTCCCCTTATCACCAAGAAAAGCTCTTGGGTTTTCTCGGATTTTCCGAACAATACAACGCTCGTCCGTTGGATTGAAAATTTCGTTGATGACATTTCTCCTCTTATCGAGCGTTCTATTTTCGCGGAAAAATCGGTATATGATGCTCTGGACTTTAGAATCACTCAGCCCAACCATTTCACCAATTTTGTTGCGCGACTCGCCATTTTTAAAATAACTGAGAACAAATTCTCGCTGCTCCATTGTCGTACGTGGCCCCATTTCTCAAAACAAATTTTTCTGCGCGATCTACTCACAAAATCCAGCAAAACTAAACTTGGTCGAACTTGTCAGCATAAGTGAGAACCATGAGTACCAACATAACGCCACAAAAAAATTGAAAATTGAATATACATTACCCGCGGGAATTCAAAATTCGCGTTTGAACAGACCTCGTATGTTGCCGAGAGTTAAGGCTTGATTCGAAATCACATAAAAGCACTGCAGTCAACGCATAACAAAATTTTGCTATGTCAGTTTCAAGCCATCATGTGCAGCCCTCTTTTGTGACAAGCGGGCTCAGCTTTGAGCTTTGAATGTCGGTTGTTATTCGGAGGTTATCGGATTTCGATTGCCTTTTATAAATAAGTGAATGGAGCCATGGATCTGGCCTATTTTTCGACATCAGGGCTAACGCAAGTCTTAGAGCGGTACCGGCCGCATTGAGACCTACTGTTTTAGACCAACGATCTTAACGATCTCTTCATCTCTTTCAGTGATTGGCCCCTCTTAAAGCAGAATACCAATAAATGAAAACTTCCCCAAGAGCGACAATTGCGAATGCTTCTTGAAATAAAACAATTATGCATCTAAATTGAATGTTTGCATGTTTTGGCTAGAAGTGTAAATTATATTTTTATTTTTCCAAATTCATTGCCTCCTTTCTTTATTTTCAATGCTATGCGTTTAATAATTTGTCGCATCCTTTTTTAATAGTATTTTTAATAAAGTCAACACACTGAATTTTCGCGGCCTTTTCCGTTCTTTATATAAATATTAAACATGTATGTATTAAGTAATGCTTTCTAAGTGTTGTTTTTAATAAAATCCTTAAATTCCCGAACATAAAAAGTGACATTATTTCGACTAAGTTTGTCTGGATGTATAGAATTATATAATTCGTGTGTATGTGTGTAAAAAAGTAAATTTTCTGCTATACAAAAACTAAAACTTAAGGACCTTTAATATAATTTAAAAACATTTACTTTCAATGTATGCTTATTCTGTTTTCTTTTGAATTTAATTTGATCGAAGCATAAATTTTTTTTTTTTAGTACTTGAAAGGTGTACTAATCATCGTGTACTCGCGATCTACTCTTTCTTTACTGACATTCCTTTTACAAGTGTACACAACACAGAATCAGGCGGTCTTAGGTCTTCACATGCCGAGGTTCCTACTCGCTTCTATAATTTGTATGACGACGGGAAATTTTTTAAGCAAATTTGTATATATGTATGTACTTAATTTTTTTTTTATTTAGTTGTGTGGTTTGTGTGTATATATGTATATGTTAAGCAATTATACGTATTACTTGAGATGGAAATTTTCTATATGAATTTTAATTTTGCTTCAACAAGTATTGTATATTCTCTTACGACTGTAAATATACGCTACGTAATATTTCCAAGTCATTCTATAGCAATTTGTTTATATCATATTATAAGCGCATCTCCTCAGATTATGTTTTCATGCTGCTTTCAAGTCTTCAATACTTCTTGTTTAGTTTCTTTAATTTTTTTGTTTCTGTTAAGAAGTTTCATTACAATTATATGAGAACACAATTGTCGCCTTTACATGATTTTTGGTATATGTTTGGTTATGCGATCTTTTGTTTTATGCCTTTTTAAGGATGGTCTTTTAGTGTCAAAGCTGTGGTTTTCATATATCCGCTTGCAGTCAGTGAACGGCGAATGCGAGGCAATGATTATTCAAATTTTTTCACTAATTCAGAGAGGTTAAGAATTTTACCGTTTGTTCGGTTTGTAATGACTGACGCCTCAGCATCACCAGACCAAAATTGTTTGGGTTGAGTATGTGTGTATATAGTCAATCGTAACTAAGGTATACACATTCGATACAAGAAGCCAGACTGTATAAGGCTCTAAAGAAATCACCACTTAATGGCAGTTTTATGAAACTCGACCTACTTGTCGAAAGGAAATCTGTCAATCTTAAGGTATGTAGGTACTTTGCCTTTCATTCCATAGTCCATGCAGTTAGAAATTTACTGCTTGGAAGAAGACCTTACATCATTTATCGAAAAATTTATTAAATTATTATTGAGTTGAATAGTTTGCTAAAACACATCTAACATTTGAAGACTATAAAGGTTACGATTGTTAACGTTCAAAATAGCAATAATTGGATTATGGCAATAAAACCAATTACCCTTTGTCACCAGATATGATAATAATAATTCATACCAAAATTAAGATCGTTTCATCGTGGCCGTTGATTGATTTGATTTGTCAGCTTTTTTCAAATCGATTATCGATTCTGCGTGTAGTTTCTCGATAAGTTATAACATGATTTTTATGAGTACTACGAAAATGTTTACATAGTTTTACACTTAATTGCTTAAATAAAATAACACTCGATTCTTACTTAAGTTCTATCTGCATTCTGAATTTGCTATGATTTTGAAAGTTTGATAATATTCTGTAACTTTGTCACTCTCTAACTGTCAACCTTGTCTATTGTCGTACAAGACTGACGTTGGCTTGATCTCTTTTGGGTTGAGCCGATTGAGCCAAAAGTCAACCAAAAGTTTACGATATACAAAAATCAAACTTTCAAAACCATTTCAATTTACGTCAGCGGCATGACATGGTTAACAAATAGACGGGCTGTTCAATGTGCTTTATCTTCTTTTTCTTCCGACAGCAAACTTTAAAATTTGCAGCGCGCTGCATCCTGAATTCTAACGACGACCAGTAGCGTGCGTTGCCAACTTAAGAGTGAGCAGCTATAAAGGGGCGAAAAATTGATAAATACACCGCGGCATTACTTTTTATTTAGCTTTCAACACAAAAAAAAGATTGTAAAAACAAATTTTTAAACAAATAATGTTGACTGGCCGTTAATGAGTATGACTAAAAGAAAATGCGTCTAAATCAAATAAATGATTCAATCGGTTTAGTCGCGGTCTATAACGTATAACTCCAAGTTAATCTTTTTAGTTCTTACGCTTTGCGAAACTTTAGCACTATCATTATCATCGCGGCCGCCAGAAAATCATTTCGAGCTTATTATAATATAAATAAACAATACAATGATTACGACTATAAGAATTCATAATCAAAGTGCGCTGAATAAATAAAAAAAAATTATACTTAAATATTATCTAAAAAAAAAAAAAAAAACAACAAAAAGATCAACACTAAGAAGTAGAAAATAAGTCAAAATAACAAATAATAAGTCGGTTTAAGATTTAGTTTTTTTGTTTTTTCAGTAGAAGTTTTAATTGTATTTTCGGGGTTCATCTTTTTAGACATCATTATATCCAAAATGTTTATTAATGTTAATTTTTTAGGCTCTTGCTTCTTTATATACCATATTATAACAATAGAAAACTAATACAAAATTTTACATAATAATGACGTATGAAGAACGACGTTTACTTTACTGCTGATAGTGAAATTTGATTGGTTTTTATTTTTTTTTTTTTGTGTTTTAAATAATCATTTAAAGTAGTATCTTTTAGCAACTCATTTTCCAGTTAACTTGCCTTCGAAATAATTTATTTACATCAATAAAAGGTAAAGAAATACTAATAAAATTGTTTAGAAATATTTTATATTTAATGTTTATAATAATGAATTAAAAAACAAACAGTATTGGAGATGCATTCTTAAGGGAGTGTGTTCTTTATGTGGCTGTAAATTGTTGTTGTTGTTTCACATTGTTGGTTTTCTGTCTTCAAATATTCCATATTCCAAGCAGTTACATACACACAGGAGTGGTATTTATTTTTAGAATATATGATAATATGTAATAGATTTTCGCAACACATTTCTTTTTTTTCTTTATTGCAAGCACTGAATATATTTGTGTTTTCTTTCCCTGCTTCTGTTGTTTCATTTCAAATCATGTTGTATTTGATACAATATGTTTTTATCGTTTTTTATTATAAAAGAGAATCATCATTATTAATGAGTTTTCTCCAAATTCTTTCTGTTCTCTAACATAATATTCTCTTATGCCTTTAATAAACAAGATTATTTTTTTATAATATAAATAGTGTTTGTTGGTTTGTTTGGGGACTGGTGTGTATCTAGAGGTGTGTGTGTGTGTGTGTGTGTGTGTGTGTGTGTGTTTGTTTGTTTGTTTACATTCATGTGAATGCAGCAAAGTTAATTTTCATGTTTGTGTGTGTGTGTTTACATGTGAATGCAGCAAAGTTAATGTTCATACGCGCGCGCGCGTGTGAGTGTGTGTGTGTGTGTGTTAAATCATAATAAGGTTTATTATAAAATAAATATGTAAAAAATAAAGATTTTTTTAATATATCATAAAATTAACATTAAGGATCAAAAAGAAAAGTAATTAGCGATAGGAGAACTAATGCCCGGCTCCAGAGAAATATGCAGAGTGAGAGTGACTTGTATCTGAGTGGAGAGAAAGAGAAAGAGAGATAGAGTGAGTGACTGAGTAAGAGATAGGGAGAGACAGAGAGAGGGAGTGTGTGTGGGAAATTGTGTGTCCAGTAGAGGTAACTAAATTCTCAATACCACAGAGCGCGGTAATGGTCATGTGACGGTACATCCTTCTCAACCTATTTCTCAACTAACTAACTAACGAAAATTATTAAGTGACAAAAATAGACGAACGTTGTTTGCACTCGTTGATGGAAGCTTGACACGCTCGAAATATAAAAAACACTGACAAATGCATTCCGTTGTTCTATCATAAAAAGAGGTTCGACTTTCGTTTCGTTTGTTTCTGGTCAGAGCGTAGATATGAAAAAAAAACAAGTATAAACAAAGTACTGTAAACAGGCTATAATGAGGAGGATTACAGGCCAATGCTGGTAAAAAGGCGAAGTCAATACTTCCACTGCGAAGTACTCATCTGTCAAATGAGCACACAAAGCATCGCTAAGACCCAATAAATATTATTTTGCTTGCAAAGAAATCATACTCTTTACTTGATTGACAGTCCAGCAGAGACAAGGTGTTGAAATAGAGACGAATTCTAAGGCTTCCCTTAGGCTTACGTACGGAATAGGTTCGATTCTTACGGAATCTTTCATCTCGTCAAAGAGTTTAAAGAAACTTTCCTTTGGTCAGTCCGGTCAGTCAGTCATGCTGGGCAGTAACTTGTGTGTGTGAGTAGTAGTCGCTGAGTACTCACGCGCATTGTACGTACAAACTATCATATCTTCTCACATTACTGCGTAGCGTTACGTTTACTTTGGTCGAGCCTAGAGTGAGCACCGTTCTTACGCAAATAATAATAATACAGAAAGAAAATAAAACCATATTTCATATTTAATGTTTTATGTTTTTTAACTATGTATGTAGTTATTGTATATAATACTCATCAGATTTTTCTTTCATGTGTACCGAAAAAAAACAGACCTATTTGGCTTTTTAACTGTTAAAAAATGGTGAGAAACAACGTCCGTCCACGTGTCCAACAGAAAACGAAAGCAAATTAAAACTATAAAGAGTTAAGGTTCAATTAGTGTAGACGTTTCGTAACGGTGCGTGGTGTCGATTAATTAAGTTGTTGCACCGCAACCAACAACTCTATTTGATTTGGAGCATGGTCGATGAGAGCTGTGCCAGCGAGTAGAAGAGCTATAAAGCTATCTTGTGCAAGCCTATACCTTGTATATAGGAAGCATGAAGAGACAGAATAGCTGTGAGCTAAGCTATCGGAACTCAATAGAGAGAAACAAAATTTCGATAGGCTCGTACGGGCCGTTACGTTACGATACGATGTGAATAATCATTTACAGTGGCCGCCGCCAGCTACTCCAACCTACCGTTCACGTTACGCCTAGACTATTTGAACCTTTAGTCATACTCTTACGATAGAGAAAACACTAAAGATATCGTGTAGTTATTGCATTTAAATGTCCGCAGTATGTCTGTACTTATTACTAAAAGTATTCGATAAATACTCGTTAAGTAGTAATCAGCAAAAGCAACTGGAGCTGTCAAAAACTGTGTTAAACATTTTCATTGTGGCCCAGTCGCAGCTGATTTACTTAGTTTAAATTTCAGCAGTAAATACTAGGAGTATTTGACTGATGAAGGAAGTGTCAAACAGAATACAGCTGTTTTGTCGAAAAAGTGAGGAAATTCAACTGTTCATTTCAGCTCTGATTTTAGCAAGCTTTTCGCAGCAGTGGCAGATAAGTTAAATTTCAAACCTCGATAAGATCTGCTTGAGTTGTTTATTTTGGCATGCTGAAGTTCGCACATTTAATTTTATATTATTTCGACATACAAAAGAGTACCAAATGGCTACTTTCAAAAGCATTATATGCAAATTATTAATTGACCCAGAAAGGCTGACGAAATAGACGAACGTTTGCGACGAAAGTGACGAAAGAGTAACTCGACACGTCTAGAATTATATAAAAGCATAATGATACTTGCATAATATTCAGCCTTTAGGAATTACTTTCTTCCTCCGATTGCTTTTCTTAAATGTGTCAAAATTCAACTTTCTACTTTCGACTGGCGTTTGATATTGTTCGACTGGTATATGCCCATAACAGCAACTGACGCATTTTTCTTTTATTTACTCCTGAATAAGAACTCGCCAATATATTTCCAGGGATTTATTTCCAGGAAAGAAATACGCTTGCTTAATCCAACTCAGTGGTATTGTGCCTTGGAGCCCTTCACTATCACAAAACTAACAAACAATAACCACATGATTTTTAAATATAACCACATGTAAAAAAAACATTCATAATGGAACACAAATGCATTATAAACATTACAGGCTAGATTTCACTTTAGTTGTGCCCGTCTCAAGCTTTTCGAGAGAAATACGAATAAAAATGGAATAGCCTTTTATTCCATAAAATAGGTCTAACTGTAGCCTTGAGACCACTACAATATACCACGATGCCTGCGAAGAATTTACCATTTAATCTCCTTTTTCTCCGATTTCATAGTCTGTTGCGTCGTCAAATTGGATTGCGAAATTCGGTCCGTTCAGTGGTGCCCCTACTTAAACATTCTCAATTACCTCGATTTACGCCACCCCCTCCGCCGCCGCCATTATTCGTATAAAATGGTTTATTGATTTGTTGCTGTTGTCCGCCGTTCCCGTTCACACATCCGCTGCTATTGCCGCTGCCGGGGCCAACATTGGGAGCACCAGGTCCACCCGCTCCTTGCGGACCCCCGTTGCCAGCACCTTGACGCATAGAACGCTGGGGTCCTTGTTGAGCGACTTGTTGCTGCTGCTGTTGCTGCGATTGCGGCGGCCCGGATGGATGCTGCGGATAATTTGTGGGTCTCTGAATGGGGGCGGGATACCTTCCCTGCCCCTGACCACCAGGAGGCCCACCGCCACCACCGCCTGACCGACCACTAGGATTCATATTTTGTGGATTAACCGCACCGCCGCGTTGCTGCTGTTGTTGTTGTTGCTGGGCTTGTTGCTGCACAGCTTGCTGTTGCTGCATCACTTGATTTTGCAGATCCCACTAGAAAGAGAAAAAAAACAAAGGGAAAAAAAAACCTCGTTAAAAACTTGGCCAAAAACTACATTCGGACATTCGGAATCTACACACATTTCCGTAGTTTTTGTGATGCGGTGGGCTCGGCTGAGACTGTACTTGTTTTGCCAGGTTTAAGCTGACATCGGCGCCTAATGGACTCTTCAGCTGACGACCCATCTGCTCGAGAAACAATAGATTTTATAGCATAAAGTATTTTTCGCTCGAATTCCGGTTCACCCGACTCTTACCGAATCCTGCAAGTGGCTCTGCCCCTGACTTGATTTCATGTAAGCTGCTGCGGCCTGAGCTTGTTGCTGCGGTGTTGGAGCTCCCCGAAACTGATTGATGGCTGCTGCAGTCAGTAGAGGCGAGTTCATGAATTGGGCATTAAAATTGCCAATGGTGTGCTGCGAGTTTGGTGGTGGACCTTGGGGTCCGCCAGATCCCGGAGGTCCCCCTTGATGGCCAGCATGCCCACCGTACAAACTGGCAGCAGCTGCCGCTGCGGCGAGACCATAATTCTGCGCTCCCGCCCCACTGCCCTGAGGCGGCGGTGGTCCACCATAGTAGGTGGGTCCACTGGGCCCGCCTGCTGAGTTTGAATAATAGCTATTGGATTGTAACTGATGTGCGCCAGGTGGCCCTCCCTGGGGATGTTGTGGATGTGGACCAGGGTACAGATTCATATATTGCTGCGCTGCAGCAGCGTATGGGCCTCCGCCGCCCGATCCTTTCGACCCAATCGTTCCCAGCTGCTGTGACGAAGGTTTCACCGAACCCACGGACGACATCAGCGAGTTGGAATTAGATGAGATTATTGCAACGGCAGCGGCATTCGGGTTATTAAGTTGTTGCGAGTTGGGATTGCCGAAGGGCGAGGGACCGGCACCCATGCGAAATTGAGAAGTCAGGTTCGAATACATTTCCGGTGTGGGCGCTGTTTGAATGTTGGGCGGTGTTTGCATGGCGTACGCGTTGTAGGCACCGCCCGCAGCTGCAGCTGCGGCCGCAGCATTGTAATGTCCGGGAAAGCTGTGTGCGGCGGCGGCCGAAAACTGGGACCGATTTGAATGATCGAGTGAATGGAATGGAGTATAAAGGCCTCCCTGCGAAGGCGGCGGAGGCATTTGCGACGAATTAAAGACAACCGCTGGCGGGCTGGGTATAGTCGGCATAGCCGTGAACTGTGGCGATGTTTGAAAGAAAGGCTGAGGAGCAGCATGCAGCTGTTGAGCGGCTGACTGCTGATGCTGCTGCTGTGGCTGCAAATTGGGCGGCGGCGACATGCCCATCGAAGAGGGATGGTGCTGCATTTGTTTCACGGCCGAAGTCTGTTGCTTCACTCCATCTGGTGGCTTCAATATTCCACTCATCGATTGCACCTGTTGTTGCTGTTGCGATGTCGATTGCTGCTGCTGCGGACTAGGATAGCCGGTATCGTCAGTTCCTCCGCCTCCGACAACGACACTGCCGTCCTTTGTGTGGACCACCTGACCAAATTGCTGCTCCAACTGAGCAGCATCGAAGGGTGAACCGTGGCTGCCGAAAGTGTTCTGCACCGGGCCCGGCGACGAAAGTGAATGATGATGTTGCTGCATGTGCACAGCAGCGACCGCATAATGTGGTATGTGCTGCTGCTGTTGCTGTGACGCAGCTACAGCTGCGGCTGCTGCAACGAAGGAGGCCGTTGTCATGTCAACACCATCCAACTGTTGTTGCTGTTGCTGCTGCTGTTGCAGTTGCTGCTGCTGTTGCGCCACCGCCGCAGCAGCCGCCACAACTGCTTGCTGCTGCTGTTGTTGTTGCTGCTGCTGCTGCTGCTGTTGCTGTTGCAACGCCGAGCTAGCCTCAGAAGTCATTGGCGACACACTTTCCCACACCTTTTTCACGCTAGCAATCTTCATATTCAAATCGGCCGTTGAAATTATATTTTGCTGTTGCTGCTGTTGTTGTTGATGCTGCTGTTGCTGTTGCTGTTGTTGTTGTTGTTGTTGTTGATGCTGCTGCTGGTGTTGTTGGTGCTGCTGTTGTACATTCGCATTATTCGTTGAGGATTGCTGATGTTGAGAAGTCTTGACTTTGCCATCATTCTCGGATATACCCTTCGTGGGATTCGTGTAGGAATCGCCGGCAGCACCAAAGGAAAAGCCGAGCTTCATGTCCTTTTCGTAATCACTGACTGTCGGTGAGGCGTTACTGTTTTCCTTTGCGAAACTCATCTGCGAGATGGCGCTGGTAATGGTGTCAACAGCACTAGCGCTGCTGTTGTTGCTGCCACTGGAGACAGTTACCAGGGACTCGTTGGAGCGTTTTACCTGGGTCGCAGAAGACGTTGCGGCGGCCTGCGCCTGCTGCTTATAATTTGTATTCTCAAAGATGATTGTGTTCACAGGAGCATCCATCAGCGTGCTGCCGTTGTTGACTTTTTCGCCAACAATGGTTTTGGATTTCTCATTTTCGGAGCTATTGCCCGAAGTTCCTCGTTGTGCTATAGTGTGGCTACTAACACCACGCCCACCGGCATTTGCCGCAGTTGCTGTCGTGCTGGGTGCGTCAGTTTTCACGTGTTGCTGAGTCAACGTGTTCGTGGCACTGCTGCCAGACATGGTCGAGCCAGACTGTGCCTTAAAGACACCACCACCCAGGCCTGGCGGAGGCTTGGTGGCCGCCTGAGGCAGCTGCTGTTGCGACTTGGTGGCGCTCGGCTGTGTCGAAGTTACCGAAGCCATGGGCAGGTCCTGTTTCTTGCCCACTATGGAGCTACTACTTCCCACTGAACATCCCCGCTGACCGCCCGAGTTACTGTTTCTCTGTTGCTGTGGTACAGCACCACTTGGCATGTCCTTTTCCTTAGACGACGACTTCTTTTCTCGCTCACCGACGCCCATAACATCATCACTCTTTAATCCAGATGTACCTTCTTTGCCAGTTCCAAACTGTTTGGGTGACGAGTTCGTTAAGCTTTTCTTTTCAATCGCCGACTCTTCGGAGTTTCCTCCCTTCTTCTGTAACCCTCCTGCCGCCGGCCCTGATGAAGGGCTTTGTTGCTTTGCGTTAATTGATGGTGGCTGCTTCTTTTCGTCTACAACGTCTTTGGCCTTGTTGAGTCCTGCACTCAGGGCCATTTGATTCTGTTTAGTTTTGTCCGTTTCAGCCGTGGTGGAGTGGTCAGATTCAGATGTCTTTTTGTCTTTGTGTTCTTCAAACGATCGTGCGTAATGGCGACCACCCTGATTGGATCCCGATGGCAAACGGCCATCACGACGATAAGACGACGAAGAACCCGCAGATGAAATGCGATCGTTCACGTTACCACCTCCGCCCCGTCCGCGCCTTGAAGGCTCTCCGCGTGGCGCAAAACCTTCCTTAGAACTACGTTCTTCACCATGGTCGCCGCCACGTCGATCCCGATTGTCGCGGCCTGTTTGATCCTTACGTTGGCTCTTTGGAATGCGATCACCGCGCCGTCCGTAGCTGTCTTCTTCGATCTCTTCGGAGTTCTCCGATTCGCTCCACTCGTTTTGGTAGTTACGCCCACTGCGGTCGCCACCGCCGATGGCACGGCTATTGCTGCCGCCGCCGCCGCCTCCCCGTCGGCTCCAGATGCCCCCAGCGCCATCCCGTCCACCTCGATAGGACCCACCATATCCACGAGAGTGCGGTGCATTACGCATGTCGCGATCGCGATCACGTTCACGATCACGATCACGATCGCGATCCCGACCACCTCCACCCCCGGCGCCGCCCCTAGGACTCGGTCGCTTCTGCTCCCGCTGAGAGAGTTGTTGTCTCTCTTCATTGCGTTTATCTTCTGCAGTATTTTCCTTACGACTATTGGACGTCGCCGCATTTGCCGATAAACTGACGGCTGCACTGCTACTTTCAGAATTCTTGCGCTTATTATTCGGTGCATCGGTGGAACTGACGTCCAGCTGCTTTGCTGCCGATGCACTGGACGACTTCGCTCCTGCCTCTGCCGCCGCTGAACTATTTAAGCCGCTGGACGCATTGTCATGAGTTGTGTTAGTGCTTTGTGGTTTTTCATCGCTTGATTCAGAGCGTCGCAAGATCTGAGTGGGGGCGAAATGGGACTTCGTCTCAGAGGATTCGTTTTCAGGCTTACGATGTTGATGTGAATAATGTAGAGATTGTGTATGTTGTTGAATGGGTGTAGATTCCTCTTCAGATACACTTTTCTGCGTTTGTGGACGTTGAAGTATCTTGATCGGCACAGTTTCCTGACTATGCGACGACGAGAAGCTTTCATCTCGCTGTCTTTTGAGTTCCGCATCGGTTTCCTCGGCCCACGAAGACACGAGGGCTACACTCCCAAAATCTTTACCACCGGAACCGGAATCTGTTGCGCCATACTTAGCCGGCTCATCATTTGACGAAATACTAGCTTTCCGCTGAGATGTGTCGGAAATACTTCGCGAAAGATGGTTCTGACTTTGATTCGGACCGCGGCCGTAGTCATCGCGTCGGCCACCTGCATTGTGGTAGCGTTCATCTTCGCGTTCGCTGTCGGTGCGACCGCGGCTGTGGCGATTGTATTCCCTTTCACTGAATTCAGCAGCACCACCACCACTACCAACGACCCCACTGCTCCCACGGCCGATGCGTTGATTTGGAGAATGCTGTGCCGGAACACCTCCGGCGGTTTTTTGTAGGTAACGATTTCCAGAATCGAACATTGACGAATTCGAGTTCGATTTTTCCACGCCGCCCAAATGTGCTACACTATTGGCAGTGATGGACCTGTTACTGTTCACCATGGCAGAGGCTAACGCTCCACCACCACCGACCGCCCCTCCATTTCCACTGCCATTGCTCGTCTGCATTTGCTGCTGTCGCTGAAAGCGCGGCGGCAAGTTCGATTGAAAATGGGCCGAGAAAATGGACTTGGCAGATTGAGGACCGTTCCCGGTGGAGTTTCCGATATTAGGACGTTCACGAACATAGTCGCCGCCACCACGTGAGTCGAATCCACGACCACGTTGCTGATCGTACTCAATGCGTCCCGCGTTACCGCCTGGCCGCTCGTTTCGTCGCTGCGTTTGTTGAGCCGACTTAAAATCTTCGTCACTGCCGGGCGCAATTGTATGTTGCTCGTTTGAATCACCCGAACCACCACCGCCGCCGCCGCCAGGAACGCCCCCGACAGCATTTTCCATATGCACCTTCTTACTGTTTAGTTTCATTTCGAGCTCTTGCAGCTTCTTGTTCGCTGCCTGCTTCCGCTCCATTTCACGCCTTTCCTCCTCTTCTTTGCGCTGTTTTACTCTCTCGTAGACACTTGCATCCAGGGCAATGCCGCCGCTACCGACTACACTAGTGCGATGACCATTTGGTTGCTGCTGCTGCTGCTGGCGAGTGTCGTCCTTGTCACAGGATCTTTCTCTTTCAGTAATCTCGCGTGCCTGATCTTTCTTATTGCGCTGCCAATTATTGGCGTTGTTATTATTATTGTTGTTGTTGGAACTTTTGTTGCGCTGATCACTCACTGAACCTTTATTGAAAACGGCACGATCTCGCTCTGCCGTCGGCGTCACCTCCTCGGGCGATTCATCATCAGAGAAAGCTAACTTTTTAGTGTAATCGATCTCGTCGGTCCGAGTCCAACTGTCGTCTTTAGCGATTGCATTTAAACGTTCTAGCTCTTCTTCGCGAATAATCGGACGCTGCATCTGCACAACTTCCGGCTCAATGATGAATTCCTTCTCTTTGCGAGCACCATTCGTTTGGTTTCCCAGCGGGGGCGTGTCGAGAAGCGGCGGACGCTTTGGAAGCCCTGATCCCTGACGGTAGTTGTTAGCGTTGCCACCACCACCGCCACCGACAGCTGGCGAATGAGAACGATAATCCATCGAGCGTTGGTGGCGTGACGGTGCGTTCGCATTTGCCGATATATCTTTACCAGTACCATTTTGATAATTTGGTGGAGTTTGCGAGCGCCTAACACCGGTAGCAGTTGTTGAGCCACTTGAGGGCGGCGGTGCGCCGCGTTGCATGAATGAAGGCATCAATGCTAGTATGGGTGGCGGTACTGAGGAGGACGACGGAGCTGTTCCCGGGGATCCGCCACTCGTGGCGCTGGCAGTCTGGGTCTGGGGGACCGGGCCCTGTTGGTTCAATGCGTTGTCGAAATTGCCCGCTTTTT
Source organism: Conops quadrifasciatus (assembly GCA_949752815.1). Lineage (NCBI taxonomy): Eukaryota > Metazoa > Arthropoda > Insecta > Diptera > Conopidae > Conops > Conops quadrifasciatus. Next base: position 11,867,270 of record OX457081.1, read on the forward strand.
CTGGATGCTGCACCCAGGAGGAGGCATCGTTTTGTGGACGCAGACTTACTTCTCCGAATTCGCGATTTGGCTGCTGTTGATTTTCTTCGCCGCCTTTGCCATCTCTGTAATTGTGCTGACGGTGTTGATGATGTTGGTGTTGATGAGGCTGATGATCTTGTCGTTGATCCATGTTCCGTCCATGTTCTCGCTGATGTGGATGATTTGTTGCATGATGCTCGCGATAGCCCTGGTGGTTTTGGTGATGCTGGTCCTTTTTGTTGCCTGAAAGCGACGCGCCCACGCCACCACCGCTTCCTCCGCCGCCAACTGTGCCATCGAGTGTTGGAAATTCGTGTTGAAATTGCGGACTCTGATACAATGGAGGCATGGCTGACTTTCCGCCACCTCCGCCCTTGCTCGCAATGTCGTTGCCAGTCGTCACCGCCGACCATGTTATTGCCGATTGATTTGAGTGGTTGTTGTTTGCTGCAGAAGTTGCCGAATGTCTCTGATTCGCACTCGATGCCGAATTGTTGATAAGCTTGCTTCCAATTCCACCAATAACGGTGTGTGCAGTGTTGTTATTACTTAAGTTGTTACTTAGATGCGACTTGTTGTTGCTGTTGTTCTTTAATAAAGTTGCTGGTGCGTTTTGTTGATTCGTTACGGATGCTGCTGTTCCTTGTACTTGAACTGGTATCTGTCCGCTACTAGAAGTACTACCGACTAAAATAGATTGGCAAGAAACAGTTAGTCGAGTTTAACCGCATTGAATGAAAATTCAGTACAATGGAGCAAATAGAAAATTATTTAAGATAAGAATGAAAAATCCAAAATTTCTCTAACAAAGAAATTGCGATTTTAACTATCTCGCTACTTGGTTAGGTCGACTATACTAACATCGTAATCGTAACGCACACCAACCAATACTTTAGGTTCACGTCAGTCTGTTCAGAGCGTGTTATGTTTGGGTTGGTTTTGTTAGATTTTAGATGTATTATTATTATTATGTAGAAAGGCTGTATATACGCGGGCTAATTGAAAAGTTTACGCTCCTTTTACGATAAGAAAAACACATATTTCAAAACTAAACAAAACTCATTCATTGACGTAGTCTCCTGGCAACTCTAAGCATTTCGTCAATCTTTACTCCCATCCCTTTAAACCGCCAGAAAAAAAATTGTTTGTCTAACTCGGAAAATACTGGCTTACAGGGTCTTCCACCTCAGCATTTGGCCCATATTTCTTTATACAGGCTAAGACACTCGCGCGACATGTCCACCCGTTCGCGCTTATGGTTGATCGTCAACAAGCGCGGCACCCAGCGCAATTATCTCATATCCAAGTCTTGATGTAAAACCTTGTATGAATATGCCTCGTATATTCCAAGTCACCCCTCCATCTCTATGAAAAACTTCAGTTTGGACAATGACGAAGAGCCCTCTAACTCATTATTCCCGAGTTTAAATTCTTTAACATCTCTGGGCTATTTTTCATAACTTTAATTAGGTTATAAAATACTTTACCCATCTACTATTTAAGACAGACTACTTAAGACCCGTTGTAAACTTTGCTCATGAATTCCGGGATATCTTTCCTTTAAGAGCTGTCTGGCGTGGGGATAATTTAGCAGAGGAATTTGACTTTGCTATTTTTACGGATGGTTCCAAGATGGAGGCAGGTGCATGTGCAGGGGTTTTCTCGCAAAAACTCTACCTATCGCTATGCCTCAGACTGCCAAATCATACCAGTGTTTTTCAGAGATGTGATGGCAGAGATTATGGCCATCATAGAGGCCTGCTAATATCCTCCCAAACCAAAACATAGGAATCTTCTCCGACAGCCAAGTCGCCATTAAGGCACTTATGGCTGTGGAAACCAAATCTGAACTAGTCCAACAATGCAAAGATGCCCTCGTTCGTGCAGGAGAGAGGGCGTCTATTACAATCCTGTGGGCTCCCGGTCATAGGAACATTTACGGTAACGAAGTAGCTGATGAGCTTGCCCGTAGAGGGGCAGCTCTGGGCGCCAATTTAGTCGCTCGAACAGCCATCCCCTTTAGGGCAGCCACCGCCAACATTCAAAAGTATTACTCGAATCTGGCTTCTGCCAGATGGAAGGAGCTCAAAGAAGCTGCAAACTATCTCGGCAACTATGTCCCTCCTACGATATTGGAAGGTCTACATATTTCCTGTCCAGGGACAGGAAAAAGGCTTCCAGATTATTTGCAGTGTTGACTGGTCACTGAATGATAGCAAAACCCGCCAAAAAGGATGGGCCGCAATTACTCGCCATTCTGTCGCAGCTGCAGGGAAGCCGTCGAAGAAGAGATAGTGGAGCACTTCCTTTGTAAATGCCCAGCCCTATCTCGGAAAAGAATTCCTTCCCTCGGGAAACCCTTCTTCGACAATCTGATGGATCTTTCAGCAGTCAAACTTGACAGTCTTCTCTTGTTTTTAAATAGGACAAACTGGTTGTAGTAGCTCGTTGACTAATCTACTTCTGCTGGAATTATTGTTTTGTGGTAATAAAACGGCACATCTGTGCTAATAGACCCTGCCTTATTTTGGTGTGGGTGCCACCTAAAGAGCAACAACAACTATTTAAAGGTAATAAATAAAGAACACGATTTTTAACATGCTAGTTATTTGCACTTTTCACATTTATGTTGTTCATCGGTCAATTTGCGTTATATTCAAAATTACGCCTTAGGACAACTTTCTTGTCCTTCTCTCACTTTAACCTACATCTTGCACCTCCTTACACCTATATTCTTCTCTTCTTTTCTAAGCTCCACACGAGCTTATCCCGATTATACATCGTATTAGTTATAATAAATTTAGTCGCAGTGGCATATCCTTAAACAATAAAAAAAAGTTTTTTATTTCACGTCCGCAAATAAATTGAAAAATCTAATAAATAATTGAATGCCTCGCATTCAGAGAGTGCTCTGGTGTTTGAGTGCCGCTATTGCAGAGGCGAGAATTATTTGTTCCTTTTTTTGTCTCGTGATATGTCTCGTTTTTTGAATCGATACCTAATTTTACAATGACCGATGAAGAGCTCGGCCCATATCCTTCAAATTTGTTTACATACGCCAAGACTAAGCTTTGTTTTTTTTATTATAGCCGCTAAACAATATGCTCCAATAACGAGCTGGTCCGTAAAGTTATGTGATAGAAAATAACTCCTGCGCTATGAAAGGAGTTTCTTTTGCTTTAATGTTCAATCATCATCATCGCCGGCGCTACAACCGGGATTCGATCCTGGCCTCTTTCAACAGATCTCTCCACCGGTCCCGATTTCAATCCGATGTCAATTAGGCATCCCTATTCCCTGGGCGTCCTGGTCAACGCCATCCTTCCAGCGCAGACAGGGTCTTACCCGCTGGCGTGTCCCACAAATTCTGCCACAAAGAACTTTCCGGGCAGGCTCCTCTTCGCCCAAATGAGCTAGGTGCCCGGCCCACCGGTGTCTACCGAGTTTAATTTTTGCATCACATCAATATAACGGTAAATATGATTGTACCTCTTCCGGAATCGTCCCTCCTCACATAATTGCCAAACTATTCTTCTTAAGACTTTTCTCTCAAACGCGGTTAAGTGGTCGGAGTGCTTTTGGCTAAGCACCCAAGTTTTGGATCCATATATGAGTGCTGGTAATATCATGGTCCTGTACTAGCTGTAGTAGCTTGTACTAGCTGTAGTAGCTTGTATGGTATGGTAAGGTTCTTGCATTTAAAGAGAACAGACAGAAGTAGGCTTTGTTGGATTTAAGCAGCCGGGCACGTATTTCTTCTTCCATATTGTTGTCAGCTGTTCCTATTGAACCAACGTAGTTGAAGGATTGCACTACTTTGAATTCGTGCTCTACTACCTTGATATTGCAACCAATTCTAGATGTCCTTCTCGCAGACATCGTCACCATGTACTTGTCTTTCCTTCATTGATGTGCAGCCCCATATTTTTTGCTGCTTGCTTGATTTGGGTGAAGAATTTTTGTACAGCCGTTTCGGTTCTTCCGATGATGTCGATGTTGTCTGCGTAAGTCAGTATCTAGTTACACTTGGTGACAATGGTCCCTCTGGTAGATGCACCAATCTCGGATTGCCTCCTCTCTAACGCCCGGTTAAAGAGAATGCAGGCCAGACCATCCCCTTGTCGGAGTTCCTTGAAGATGCTGATTGGTTTCGACCGGAATCCGGAAATTTAAACATGGCTTGTAACATTGGTCATTGTCAACCTACACACTCGTGTCTATTTGTTTGGGATGCGAAATTCTCTTCTACGCCCGGCATCCTGGCTCTAGGACTTACTCTTAATAAGTCAGCTGTAATATATGTCACATTCCTTATTTGAACAATTTCTTGTCCATCTTATTTCTTGCAGTGCTGTTATGCCTGCTTTGTATTGGGACAGCTTCACAGCTCGAGCTCTTTATAATGAGCGAACGTTCCATGTGAGTCTTCAAGAAAAAATTATTTAACCGTTTTTGTTGCCGTGGTCGTCGTCGTAAATTCAAGTCGTATCCGAGGTGTGTTGTTGGTTCCGTAATAATGTTGATTTTTACGGGTTATTTGCCTTACGCTAACCATATAGAAGTTCGCCCGATCTTATCAACCAATCTTAGCTTGTTACCAGCAGCCACCGCGAGGATGTTAACATCGCACTTCCACCAGTCCTGAATAGAGATGTCACGAATGTCATACACTACATGTTAATCCCTCTATTCAGCTAATAGCTGTTCAAATATTAAATATGTGATTTATCGTTCGGTGATGATAAGACAACCGACATTTTAAATTATATTCTTAGATGTAATTATGAGTAAAATTAAACCATTAACGATGATAACTTTATGCTAATCTGTCTAAATCTGAGTCTTCGTCTGTACGGAAAAATTAGTATTAAAAAAACTAGTCCACATTTAATTCAAAATTTAGTAATACTGACTTTGCTAAAAACATCTGAGTTTCATGGATTTTAAAAATCATGTAAGTTGTTTTTTACAAGAAGGACAACTTACTGTCTTGACTGGATGTAGTGTTATTATTAGTACTAGGCGAGTTCGTGGTTTCAGCTTTCAGGGATGGAAGGTTAGCTGGTGGTCGCCGAGCGGACGGCACTTTGCCCAAACTTTGCATACCATCTTTACGTGGCACTTGGTTTTTTTGTGCAGTTGGTTCAGCTGATTCTCCCTAAAATGAAGCGCATTTGTATAATTTTACTTCAAGTTATCAGCGATTTTCCACTGACAACTGGATTAAATACTTACACGACTGTTCTTGTACATCCGATTTATATCGAGTGCTGAAAACTTGGGCTTGGCATTTCGCTCTCCCTTACTTCCCCCCCTTGTATTCATGCTGCCAGTAGATCCTCATTAGCGTTACCTCCCTTGCACCGCTCACACTACTTTTGCACTCACAAAAACTTGTGAGCGAGTGAAACGATTTAGCAATCTCTTGGGGCCTTGTAGACTTGGAAATTTGCTGGTTATAGCTGCTGGATTCCAAATCCAGGAGATTTGGAATTGCGTAGACGAATTTTGTTTGGATAGTTTCGTTATACAACTGTTGAAAGTTTCTTAGATTTTCGATACTGAGTTTTGTTGATTTTTAACAATTGCTTATATAAATATTTTCCTGTTTTAAAGTCAAATAAACTTTGTCAGCAGTGGGTTCTTGGATTAAATGAACGCAGCAGCAGTAATTATGTATTTTTTCTTTATGAACCTTTAGAAACGCTCATAAATGGGCGTGACGAAATAAATAATTTTTCTTAGTAAAACAATGAAATTATTTTCCTGCTCTCTCTTTAATGCACAATTTACGAGAAAACTTTTTAAAAGAAGACTCCAGACACAGACTCGAAATTTGTATTTTCCTTTCAGGATATTGATTTTCTTAGGGTCAGAGCCTTGGTTTATATCGTAGTTTGTTTAAATTTATATTTAAATTTAAATCCTCAGTCTTCTGTATATCTGAAAAGGTGAAAAAACACTTTATAAATAACGGATTTGGATAACACCGGCGAAATTATATTTTTGAAAAAGGCAAAGGTGCAATGCACTAAGGTAACAACAGAGGAGAGACGATTAAGTACAGAACCTATGGTATAAAGTTTATCCATCATCATTAATATTTTAAACAAAACAATTATTGTTTATAAAAAAGTATTTTTCATATGTTGAAGAACGCATTTGTTGTGGGTTAGTTGCCATCTGCAAAACGCGACCAATTGCAATGTACCCAGCCAAATGCAATGTAAAAGTTACAGGTTGTTCTCATAGTGTTAGAATTGGGACTAGTCCCTGTCGCTGTTTAACCGGTCACGTGACCTATCTTTCTCCGGTCTTCTTTCCCGTAGGGTAGAAATACTTGTGCACAGTCGTAATCCGTACCTATATTTACATAGTACGGGAAATACCTGACATTGGCTATACACTATTTTCATAACTGCATAACAGAAATAATAAAAACGTTTCAAAGGATCTTAAAGAACAGTTTTCAATTAGACCAACATAATTATTACCATTTGACAATATGTATCATGTATGCTTACTTTGGAAAATTCCAAGAAAAATATACATATTTTCAATCAATCAACAATTAGAATAAACTATATACATATATGTAGATATTTCAATTCTGCATTTTGCAGGTTTATCAAATTTCCGGCTGGTAACCTAAAAATTTAACATATACTATCTATACGAGGAACTATAGGAAAACGGAAAGAGACAACCATCTGGTTTATATGAAATAAATATATGAAATCACGAAATAAAGGAATAAACAATAGGACTGTCAGTTCAATAAACGAACAAAATTAATGAAATGAAACGAAATGAGACACAAAAATTGTTAAGAAAAACTTGACGAAAGAATTTTGAAGCGTCTTGCAATGGCGAAGACATCAAATGCGGCGATTGGACGACGACAGACATTAACTGAATTGATAAAAAATTCATGAATTTGAAAACTATTTTAACAATCCAGAGGAAAATCCAAACTGAACGCATTTTTAATCTAATAAAAATGTATTTATATATACATATATATTTATATTTTGAAGTCCTTGAAAAAGGTATACAAACTCACCGATAATTGTATTTTGACACCGATATTCTTGCGATCAGTCGGGGGAAATTTGTATTAATTTTTCACAAATTAATGAAAAAATACGTCTCCTGCGCCTAGTTCACCTTTCATATATGTATGTATATATGTATCAACTACCCTTCCTTCGCTCCTTGAAAATTATTTTTTAACATTTACTCAGACACTTGGCAGAATAATTTTCTGGCTTATACCTTCGCGAAATCATACAATTTTACCGATTCCTATGTTAGGACAAATAAAATTTAGATATTTTTTTAATTTTTTATCAATGCAAGGTATTTTAATCCTTATTTTCTGTGGATTTCTTCCAACAAAGAATTTCTCAATCGCCTTTTGTGACGACGGTGGATGAAGTTTTCTTATTCACGACGTTGACTGCGCTTAGTTTTACGTTCGCTTCGTATAATATTTGCCGAATGCGCAGACCTAACGAAAGTACTACTAGTGTGTCTTTTCGCCTCAGGTGTTGGCCCACGCAGTAAATGTTTGCAGAGACCAGCTAGTGCAAACAAATTATTATAAGAATGTGTCAGAATATATAATGGCCAAATTGCCAGACCATCTCATTTAGACCATCATAATACATATAGTACTTTCGAATATAAAAACGTTAAAAATTTATAACTTATAGTCTTTATGAACTAACGTAAATGATCATTGGAAAATCGCGGATATCGCTATATTTAAGCTGGATATTTGAATAGGATAAATTTCAAGCACAAAAGTATATTCGTCAATTATTAAAAGAGGTATTGAATTCTAATAGGAGTACTGCAATAAAGCCGGCAATTTGGCAAAATTATTAGATATAAGCTATTCATAAACTTAGCTATCCAATACATGTACTATGTATACTTCTGGCAAAAGGCACTGTACTATACATAAATGTTGTAGCAAATATTTGTTATCAACAATTACCAAAACCGGTTTTATTCGCAAAAATTTAAAATTTATATCAATGTATAAATCATAATTTATTCTAAAGAAAAATGCAGAATATTCATCAAAAGGAAAAGAGTTTAGAAAAATTTTACTACATAACTGTGCTAAGAATTATAAACAATGGAATTGAATCAATAAACAATTAAGTAGTTTTAAAACAAACTGAAAACTATCACTTCTATCAGCTTAAAAAGCCGAGCACACTTTTAAAGTAGAGATAAGCGTATGGACAGGCAAGACCTCATATCTCTTACCCTTTCCAGCTACAGTTCGTTGCTCTCTGGCTCCAAAGGAGACATATATAAACACGATTTTTTCATCCTTTACAAATCTTTCTCTCTTACACTTTTGTACAAGTCAGATTTCATTTAGTACTGAAATCATATTACCTATACTACTCACACCTCATGTTACCTACCTTGTTTTATGCACTATGTTTAGCAGCTATTCTTTTAGAAGCTGCTGTTCTGCTGATGTACTTTTTTATGCCCTTCGATTAGCAATTTGTTTATGGCATAAAATCTAATATAGCTTCGATTTGCACGCTCTTTTGAAACTTTATTTTTGCAATTTTTTCACTATCAGATACATAGGTTTCTCCTGCTTTTAATACAACTTCCTATAGACGAACTTTTGAGGATATCCTCGACTACCGTCGCGAGCAGAATAGAGAATAATTGAACTGTCACATTATTTAAAATGGCGTCTAAACTGTTTGACATTCTGTCAAGCTGAAAACAAAACTGAGTTCGTTAAGTTTCTCTTTCAATAAAAGTCTGGTTTGTATATGAACTAATTTGTGTAAATAGGTCTTTAGTGGTGGCGTAATCAAAGCCTGGACACAACAAAACGAAGCTTCGCTGCTGTAGCCAGCCACAATATCTAAATTACATTGGCTCTAATAGCCTGAACACATAGCTGCAGCTGGCCGCTTCTGCAAGCAGCAGCAGTTGTCAAACTCGGAGAGCTAAACACAATAAAATTTCAATAGATACCGGTATATATAGATACGGCGAAGCTACGAGGTAAAACAAACAACAAAAAAAAAAACGAGGCAAAAAAGAAACAAACAAAAAAAAAAAAAGCAGTGGCTAGATGCAAAATACGAAATTCATCTAACGTTAGCGGTAGATTTGTTTTTTCCTATACATATTGTGAAATCTGTGTTTTCTTTTTCTAGAATTACAGTGTCCCACATGAACACGCGTTGAGTAAAAAAAACCCAACGCCAGGAGTCCATTGATTTATGTTGGGATAATTTATATGTCATTGCATATCATTTATATCGTCGTTGTCAAACCGATAACTGCTATGTGCACTTTTTGGGGATTTCGACATTTTGACCATTATGACTAAGTTAGTAACCAAATTTTCGTATAACAAAACTTGTATGTGACTCTGAGCATTATACGGTGAACTGTCGCTAAAAAAAGTGCTATGTTCATCAGCATTGTCAATAAGAACTGCGCAATATTTTAATGTTATACTTTTTGTACATAGCAGATATTGGTTTGACAATGACGATATGGTAAATTTAATTAAATTTATATAAATATAATAATTTATTTACATATATATATATATTTTATAATTAAATTTATATAAATGTTGAAATGGTACATATACATTTTATTTAAAATGGGTCTAAGTTTTGTGGAAGCAATACAAAAGAAACGTCCGTGATATTACATGACAGCTTCCTCAATAAAACTGAATTTTCGGTTTTTTGTAATCGGAGCTTTTGCTCCAATTTTGCTAAAAGCTTCAATTAAAAAAAAACCGAAAATTCAGTTTGTCATAACTTATGGCTCGTTTACACAGTGAAAGCTGCTGCCTGGCCAGTAGACCTCTACTAGGCTTGTCAAATTCCTAGGCAGCAGCTCGGCTCGCCTTTGCTGTCTACACGACACCTAGCTACTGCCCAGTCCTAGTCGAGTCGCGATGTCGAGTGAACTTGTTTTAATAAAAAAAACGGTGATACGCTCTATGACAACAATATTATGTCAGGAATTGGAAAATATCTATAACCATAGCCAATATCAAAAAAAAAAAGAGCGAAAGAAAAGGATTTGGATTGTTGCTTCCTTTTCTTTTAAATTAATTGTTTTCATTATATAATCCATTATATCAAACCATTTTATGGATGGTTTGTACACCTCGTCTGCGCTACCGCCACTCTTCTTGCTTTTTTCGATTTTACTCACTTCTTGATTGTAGGTGGATCGTAAATTTTTCATTTTCTTGGTTACCTCAATGGTGTTACCTAGGTGCATTCCTTTTGCGATATGTTCCAAAGATGCTTTTCTCATATTTCTATTTCGATAGTTTTTATCGAAACAATTCCACAGGTTTTCTTGGTCTCTGTAAAGTTTCATGAATGAAATATTATTGACAGAAGACCATCTATCCGCAGCCATTTCGAACGATTCGGCGTAGTAAACAAAAAAAAAAAACAGCTGTTTCACGCACAGCTGTCCGGCGAGCAGGCGAGTGAAAACAAAAAATGTTGAAGTAACTCGGATGCGAGCTACTAACCAACTCACACGTACGAGTTACTCGTAAGTTACGTCCAAACGTTGCGAGTTACTGCAGTGCAGCTACTCGGAAGGCTGACTCGTACGCTAGCTCGCACTGTGTAAACCAGGCATTATAGCTGCAATATTTTTAATAAATTTTTAAAACTAATTTACCTCGAGCTTTACTAAGTTCATGTAAACTATCCTAATCGTTGCTAAATTCACTGTCGTGCCATATGCACAGTAGAATCTGACTGTATTAGAGGGTGTTTACACAACCGATGGATAAAATCAACGAGTGTAAATAGTAATAAGAGATTACATTAGGTTTCAGTTTGATTCAAAAAACTTGCAGGAAGCGAAACATTTTATCCGAACATTTTTCGACGGAAGGCAGCGACGCTGGCAGATTAATGGGTTAAGGAATAAGACTTCGTTCTTTTGCATTTCTTTCAACTTCCAACATTTTACCTTGCCGAATTATTTTGCTTCTGTGGATTTTCTGAAGTTATGACTGCTTATGACCAAAGACCATACAATATACAGAAGGCGCATCTCATATAAGCAAAATTTTTTCGTACGGGTTCCAATATCAGGACCCTAATTTCAATTTCTATAGCGACTCTCTCGCACAATTCATATCGCTATCCATGCTTATTTAACTTCAATGCAAATCTTGGATTTATCTAAATATTAGATTTACGCTAAACCCACAAAAAAATTTCAATTTAAATCAAATCTGGAATTGTGCTTGGATTTGCTTAAATCCAACTAAATCCATTTTATATGAATAATATATGTATATGATCGCTGGTTTAAAGAGCAGAGAGTGTTATAGAACTCTGTAGATAAAATTCGAAGTTATGGTCTCAAGGTACGCATGCAATCTGAAAGCTCACACAAGCGTAATTATTGATTGGGCATCGTTAGTTTTCCAATAATTTTATTAATATTAATGGTTTTAAAATATCTAAATTCTTAGTTGGTAATAATTTCGTCAAATATAAATTGTAGTGCCTTGCAATATGCATTTATAAATTAGAAAATTTTAATGTTTTGTAGATATTTTTAATCATATGCAACGAGGTTTAATTCTAGATTCTAAATTAATCTTACAATGGCAGAAAATGTTGCCTTTTTCACAATTTTGTTTTCACACGTTTTAAGTGCATTTTATTTCCTTCGATATTGTTATTTTATTTACGTAGATAAATATTTAAACGTATTTTATATTTTTTATTGTACAATATTGCGCACATAATCTGGTTACTATTATAACGGCCAACACAATATTACAATTCTTTAGCAAAAATGGTTCACCACTAAATATTCTCTGGATTTATTAAAAGAAATTAAAAATGGAAGGCACAACGATTGTACGCTTAATCCCATTTAACAATAAAAAATATTTAAACTGCAGTAGAAAAAGTAAGATATGGATCAGGCCAATTTTGACTGTGGTCTCTTTCCATTTCCATTCGATTCCAATCAGTCTGATGACTGACGCCTGCCTTTCTATAATAAATTGCTTAGACGAGTATGGTTCCACAAATATATGCTGAATGAGTAATTGTAGAAAGTAATCTACTATAACGTAAACTAATTAGACCATAATTGAAATTAATTTCTAGATTAGTTTTTAGGTTATTTTCATTTAATCCTAGATCGCTTTCTATACCAAGCATTATTCAATTTAATTAAATTTCCAGTAAATATTTCCATTTTGATTTTTTCTGGTCTGCTGCAGTTTTCATCCTTTATCGATTTTATAATGCATTACGGTATAGAATTGCTGCTGATGTTAACGATTCATTTAAAAAATGGATTCTTTGACGCTGACGATTTTATGGTGCAGAGTATTTGACGTTCTAGTGTAAAATCATAATCAAGATCTCTTAAAACCGCTGAGATGTGGGGCAGTGTAGGTATCTAAACCCAAGCAAAAAACATTATTAATCTGGCAAATACTTCGATTCAAGATGTTTGCGACTTACATCGACATCTTTTTTGTTGAGTTGGATTAAAGCGGGGTTAATAACAAATGGCACGCCATCGACTTCACAATAAGAGCCCAGAGTGCCAACACTGTGTCCCGACGTATTGGTAGCGGCTGCAACGGTTTTGGTCGCTGGCGGGAGGCATGGAGCTGGCCGCAGGTGCGAACTTATTTGATATGAAGCCATAATTTCTTCATAGTCATGTTCGGCCGTTGGAACTGGCGGTAACTAAGGAATGAGAAGGAATTTCTAATTATTATCGTAATTTTTAAGAAAGCTTTCTTTTGAAAAGCAAGTAAATAGATTAGGTATCAATAACTACTAGTAGAAGGTACCCGATGTTTACAGATATTTTTCCAATATTTTAATAACTTTAATGAAATAAGACAGCATTGACTTCGTAATCATCATTTATGTCTTCGTCGAAATTGAAAGTACTCGTATTTATTTATGTTTACGTTTAATACGACGAAGTTTTGTTGAGTACAAACTTGAGCGCTTTAGAGCGCTTGTTTTCTTGTGAACATCATTTGAATCCGAATGGTACAATCTTAGTCAGTTAATCCCAATTCATAAAGGACCGAAAACCAAATTCGTCCAATGGTTTAAAAGTTTACTTCAGCCAAAGAAATAAACAATTAATCATGCCGTATTTGTAGCCATTCACCATGGTCTGATCTCGCGAACAGTTTAAACGGCTAATACTTGCCTGATTAAAATAGGCAAAGATAAAAGCATTATCATGATCTTAAGCACCTCGGATTTTGCCAAAGTTGCTGTAGAAGTTTGAATTTGAAACGTTCGCTAGAGCTATGTCACTTCACAAACTGTAATTTTCTTACCGGTTGTTTTGAATTTCGATTACAGCCGGCCAAATTCAAACGATTCAATGCCTTTTCGACTTCACTGCCTTGACTGCTAACGCTATTGCTGCTGCTATTTGAATTTACTTGCGGTGACAGAAGTGTGGGCACCGGAGGTGGCAGACGTACGGGAACAGTGCCTGTTTTGTAGCAGATTAATATACCGTTGATATCACTACAGTTAAAGAAACGAACGAAACGTTCGACTTTCGTCAATTAATTTGCATTTAAAGTTAGCACGTTACCCGGCCATTTTGAAGCCTTCCGGGGCAATTTTCAGTTTGGAGCAAAGAATAATGTCGGTGATTGCTTGTGTAACGGAACCTCTTTTAGACAGCTTATATGCAATTTGACGTTTTCGCCAAGCCTTCTGTTCGGAGTCCGCAGTGCGTGAGAGCAAGGAGAATTCTTTGGGAGGCTGTATCTTTTCGGCAATCACTCTGTTGGAGAGAGAGAGAGAGAGAGACACCAAAAATATCTTGAGTTTTTACTTTTAAAACAGCCAATGAACACCGATAAAGTTAAAAGGCTGAGATTAATTTATACAAAAGAAAAATTCGATAATTTTATTATTCGAAGAAACTTTAAATGCTCTCATATTGCATTGACCTTTAAATAAATCAAAAAATGCATTTAAGGAAATGAAAATGCTTTTAAGCACAGCGACCAGATTATCTGACTGGCCTGCCAGATAGCCGATAGAGCTGGTAGTGTCACTCACTCACTAAAAGCCATAACCCATTAGTTAATGCAAATCTAGGTACAAGACCGCAGATTTGGCCTTAGAAAGGGAGTCGAAGCTATCTCAAATTTAACCACGCTCTTACCCAAATAAGTACCTTCATATACCTACATTGTAACACTTTCGAACAAGAGTTACGAGCTGGAGTGTGGATTTCACTATTTTAACTCCTTCTTTTACTTCTATTTATAAATTTTAAAATTTATACTACGCACTTCTCCTCACTTCCAGCGAATAATGAATATGTACTATCATTTACTGCAATTGGTCCTTCATCTTCAAATCGCATACACACTTACTTAAGCGTCTCTACAACGTATTCGGGTAGACCTTCAGTCTTCGAAAGGCATAAGTAGCGAGTGGTTTGACGGCCAAACAAGATGTTATTCTCACGCCATAAATCTGCATCTGCATCTTGGTCGTAGGTGCGGTGAATCGGTGTAAAGTTCTTGGGGCATCTACAATAACAATAAGAGCAAAGCAAAGCGACATAAAATAATTGGATATGAATGAATGAATGAAGAGGAAAAACTTGCAAACAATGCAAAAATATTTTTCATCTGTGGCGTATGTGTTTGAGTCCATATGTACGAGTATGAGTGCACTTTCGCAATTACAACTTTTTAAAAACTTCTATAACCGAAAATTGAATAAATCCAACAAACTTACTTCTCATAATCTTCGACAATCTGCAACGATGTGATGGGCCGATTATCCGGCAAGAAACTCATAATCGAGTTAATAACATTTTTCTGCTGTGCCTGCGGCGACGCCAGCTGAGGGCTAATGCCGCTGTTGGGTGCTGAGTAGCCGCCGTTGTTGATTGGCATCAGTATATGTTGGCCCGCTTTATTCATGGCGTTTCAACAGATTATTTCACCAAACTTATGAGGTTTTTGGAACGATTTTAAAATTTCCATACGTGCGACAATTTGCTGATGCAAAGCACTGTGACAATTCGAGTCTTAGTTGATTTTACACAGTTTTTGTTCTTGCAATTGTTCTTATTTTATAAGAATTTAGTTCAGACTGTGAGTAAAACGAAAACGAAATACATAATGAGTTTTAATAAATATTTAATAAGTTTTATTAAGGTTTAATAGCGGAAGAAGTTTATCAAGTATACCTTTTTTATGTTTTCATAAATTATAGAAGATTTATAGTGTAACAATAATAATTTATGATTTGGTATAAAGACTAGTTTTAAAAGACTGAGGCTGCTTTTTACCATTTTCAGTTGCTCTTCCTTAAGGCAACCTTCTTATGGTAAATATAGAATATATATACATATTAAATAACATTTTTGTTGGAAGGAGTCTAATATATCAAACTAAAATCTCATGAGACTAAACCTCATTTTTCGTTACTCACAAAATGATTAACGAGTGTGTTTTTAAAAAACAAAAAAAAAATATACAAACATCGAGATGATCACCAAAGGCGCATCATATCAGCATTTCTTCTGCCGATCCATTAAATTAATGTATGTACATACATACATATATACTAAACTTCATGGTCAAGAAGAATCTCAAAAGTTGCTCACAAACTAGTCACTTAAAAAAGTGGTAAAAAGTTAAAATCGCTATTGGCAAATTAAGATATAGCCATAAAAGTAAAAAAGATAACACAAAACAAGAATAAACAAATAAGCTTTACTGCTTGCTTCTCAAGGAGAAAGTTAAAAGAAAAAGGAAATTATTACTTACTAATAAGAGAATGGGTTAACCACATCCAAAGAGTGAATAATAAACAGTGTAAAAGTTTCGACTATCAGATTTCGAAAAATGCTATAAAGAAAGTTCATTTGCAATTGAAACACAAAGGAATCTTTTTATCTCTCTCAAGCGTGTGTGGCCGTTATAATGGTATAGCGCTGGGTGTCGTGGACAGTCACACAATATTTATGAAAAAAGAAAATGTTGTCAGTCAATATGAATTTGTATGTGCAAAATGAATGAATACTTTATCAGTTTCTGGTAGATACATATGTATCTAATTTATCAACTAATCATTGATTCCTTCAAATCAGGTTTTATATAATCAAGTTACGATATAAATATAAACAAATAACATAGCTCTGTGTGGAGCTCGAATGTAGCAGGGCTCATTTGTGCATCGCGTTCCTGCAAACAAATTTCAATTGTTTGTACAATGTGAATGCATATGTTGTAAATATTTTAGAAGAGAAAAAGAGTCCAATTAAATAAATTTTATACTATTTTAAGATGTTCAGCTTATCTCTCTTCGAAAAAACTTCTCGTATTTCTTATCAGTTGAATTCATATAGAAAATTCATAAAAAAATTACATAAAAAAAAATACAGTAATGAAATTATCAACGTAATATTTTTTAAAATCGAAAATAATGTAAAGGGTAATGTAATGTAATGGGTGAAAATAAAACTAATCCAATTTGAGTTTTCTATATCCGCCACACTGTAAATGAGGAATGGATCGTTTCAGCTACATCCAATAGCAATAACAATTATGTACAAACAGTATTTCGACGTTTACGGGAAGATTATGGCCAATGTAATCGTCCTACCGAGCGACCAATTGGCAACGTAGTGAAAAAATTTGAAGCTGGAAGCATTGGAGTTAGGGTAGGGCAAGCTTGGAGTAAACTGTCGGCGTTGAAAGAATGTACACGAATGTTAAGCCTATTTATTCAGTCCATAAAGGGTATTTACGAGATACGTTAACAACTTATAAATTATTACTTTGCTTTTCTTATTGGTAATCCTTAAGGAGTTTTTTGTTTATATCTCAAATTGACAAGATTTTAAAAAGGGTGAAAGAATAATCTACGAATAGTATTATGAACAAATAAATAAAAAGAGTCCAGAGGATAGCATGACGTTGTTTAAATGCGTTTAACACTAACTTTCTTGAGTAAAATATGACCAAGTTTATATGCAACTTACTGCATTATACAAAAGCACTTTTTATTTACACATCAAATTATACGTATAAAAAATTAATTTCGAATATAAAACTTAAAAGCAAAATTTCTTTCCATGGCTTATCTTTGTAAACGATACACAAATGTTCAGGAAGAAATATCTAAATTCCAATGGCTTATTTACCTTTCAATTACAAAAAGAACACGGCACACAGCGTCTCCTTTTCGGTCACTACTTGATAGACTGGCGGCCACTGCAAACTTCTTGAGAAATCGAATTATTCTCTGTATTCTGTCTAATTTTCTTGCTACGCCTCTCCTTAATTCATTAATTCAATTAAATTCTTTACATAATACTACAATTTATTTTTACACTTTTGCCGTGTGGTTAAAATAGAATCCATATTTCTATTTAAACATTTTTTCCTAAATTTTTCCCCAAATTGAACTTTTAGTTACACTCAAATGCAACTTTGCTGGCCAAACGTATCACTCGCACTATATTTTTAGTGGCCTTTTTGTATTTGAGTTTTTTAATTTAAAAATTTGTATTATATTATATTATGCTGCCGTACGGCCGCTCCACAAAACGTTGCTGTTGTTTTCGTACCCATTTTGGAGCTCTTGGGTGAAGTGCGAAAGAGAAGATTAATAAATACCTTTGTTAAGCAGGGTTGCAATTTATTCCAAAAACATTGAAAGTGTAGGAATACTATGTAGTAATATAGCATGAACCACAAAGTTGCGTTCAGACAAATCACGGTTTTCGCCGGTTCGTCTTCGGGCGGTTGTATTACACAGAAATCCCATAAGCCGTTCAGATATAGAAAATGCGTTTTTACTTTCGCGGCGTATAGATTTTCGCGTCGCGGTGCGTTGTGAAAATTTACAAAATTACCTACTGGTTTTAGTGTTTTATGAGTGTTTGAGTTCCGTCTTAAAATTTTTTGAAAACATTTCCATTTTCCACACATATGGTATCTTCTTATCTATATATACACCTAATTGATTTGTTTACTTTCGTATCTAATCGCGTTCGGTCTGAACACCAAGCCTAAAACGTTGTTGCTGTCAAAGTAGTTTAAAATTTGCATCAAAAGAAAGGTCAAAAACAATGTCCCAAAAATTTTCCTCCTTTCCAAATTTTCTTGAATTTTTTTTATGGAATTTCAGAAAGTAGTTTGTTCCTAATTTAAAAATTACTTTTCTCCGTAAATCCTGCACCAAATTTTATGAAATAAATTTTCTCAGTAAGGTAATAGTATCTGCTCTCTTAATTTTTGGATAATTATGGCGGTTAATTATACATTTTTTCTTTAGGAAAATTTTTTTCCGGAAAAAAATAGTACTAAAAAGAGTAAATTGTGTTTATTTCAAAAACTAAATATATTTCGATAAAATGTTATTTCACCTGAATTAACAGTATTTTTATTAGCGTTTTAACGCTACCTATATCATCTCCATATTTCTTGCAGTTTCGGAGTTATCGGTGTTTAAATCTCAAACTTCAAAGGGCTCCTCCAAGAGGACGCGACAAAAAAATTTTGTCTTTGTTGGTGTCTGGACCGAAAACAACAACAACAAAATTGGAGCTGTGCCGAAACGATAAAGATAAGCCAAAATTTATTATTTTGTATATAAATTTCAAATAATTTTTTTTTTTTTAAATTAAAGTTTTCATACACCATAACAACAAAATAGTTAATTTCACCGGGTAACCCCAATAATTTCAGAAACTGTAACGAGACTCGACAACGAAATGTCAAGAAATAAATCGCATGCGTTTTCGTGCGTGTTTTTGATATAATCATTTTCCGAGAACATTCTACAAAAGAGATGGAATTTTATGTGCATTAGCACCCGCTAGAGCGGGATACTGACAACCAAAGTTAAAGGTAGAATTTTCGATATACTAAAAACAAGCAGAAAACAAAGTATGGAGGTTGTCGAGAAAGTTACGAAAGATAAAATTGTAGGAAGTAAGAAAACTTCGAAGAATACAACAGCGGCAGTGATCGAGGATACCAAACTATCAACAGCAACAGCAATAATGTCTGCCGGCGTTGAAGTAGAAGCTGAGGCGTGTGCTACACAAACAAAAACCGCGGAGGTGGTGGAAGTCGATGCGGAAAGTTCAAAATTAACTGCAACAACACTGATATCTCCAACTGTTCCCCCGAAAATGGATTCATTAAACAAAGCAACCTTGAATCCTCCTCTTATTATTACTGAAACTATTTCAATCTCTGACGATGAGGACTCTCCACTGCCCGTAACGACAACGGATGCGAATTCAAAAAAACGCAAGGTCGCAAGCGCTAAAACGGGCGAAGAGGAACAATACAAACTAAAACGACGCAAGATCAAAGTTGCTGGGGCCCCTAAGATGCCACTCACTGGTATGTGTGTGCATATAAAATGCATGTAAAACAAAAAATATATTTCTTACAAGCGTTTTACTTTAGGCTATGTACGTTATATGAACGAACGCCGCGAGTCTTTGAAAAAGGAGCAGCCAGGAAAGACATCTATAGAGCATACAAAACTTATCGGCGAAGAGTGGAACCAACTGTCAGAGGAACGGAAGGCGCCTTACATGAAGGCTGCTGAGATCGACAAACAGCGGTACGTATTTTTACTCCGAATATGTGTATCCTTAAGTATCGTCGAAAGAAATATCTCAAAAGGTTTCCCCGTTATTAGGTACCTCACGGAGTTGCATAGTTTTCTTAAGGCACGCCCAGATGTCCTTGCTTGTGAACTGGCGAAAAATAAGCCGCGTAGAGCTACCGGAAACTTTACTGAAGAGGTTTTTTCTGCTGTCAAACCTATTTTCAAAGACAAGTCTCAAACAAATGGTAACAGTCCTGATTTGAGAAATGCTAAGGAAGATGCTAAACAATTCACGAGAGATGATTTGGCTATTACTTCATCGACGATTAAGACACGTCCTGTCATACACACTAGACGTTTGTCGGTCAACTATACATTGCCCACGTATGCTTCTAAAGAGAGCTCTCCGCCAGTAGCATTGGTACCGCCAAATGCGGTATCGACGGTGGCTACGCGCAAACGCACGCCTACGCCCCCTCAAAATAATAATCATAACATTGCTTCCACTTCGTCGTTTTCCACATCTGTGCCTGGGGAGATACCCATTTTTACCAACGAGTTTCTTGAGCATAACAAAATATTCGACATGGAATTACGTACATTGCGTAAATCCAAGGCTGATTTAGAACAGCAGAACGCAGTACTTGAAAAGCATGTGGAGAATATGAAATTCGGCGTGGAAAAAATGGCCAGCGAGAATGATGAATTGCAGGAAAAGAATCGTTTATTGGAAATCTATTTGGAGAAACTAAAGCGCAAATTAGCCAATGCATTATCAGGTCTTGCTATACCATCGGAACCGCAAGGAGCCACAATCGAAAACATTGACAAGTACATGAATGATCTTTATAAGATGGCTACGTCGAATACACATGGACCGGCGAGTTTAAATAAAGCTAAGGATATCATTCGCAAATTGGACTTGCAGATACAGTTGTAAAGATGATATTACATGATATCGGACATGGAGAATGGAATTTCATAAACTAAGACTCGTTAAACCACGCATTTTTTATACTTAAATACATTACTATTATTCTAAGATTGATTATAGAACATTGGTATTACGAATTACACCATAGTTCTTTCTGTATAATAATTTTTAGCTTTTTTAATTGTTTGCAAGACATTCCTGTATGTCATGGACTCAGTAACTTGAAATTAAAATCTATGAAGTTTTTATTTGTGTAGATTAAACTGATCTACGAAATTCGATTTGCAAAAATGTAATTATTATCTAACAGTATACATACAGTACAAGAAGCATGATAGAATCCAAGATTATGACACTGGGCTGGAAAGTGTTGCTCGGTGTCAAACTGAGTTTCCAGCCTATGTGTACGTGACAACGGCTTTCAATTGAGGTGGTATCCATCGTCACCAGCACGTGAATATAGCGCGGTACTGCCAATTGGATACCATTGGATTTCAGTGGTTAATATGATGTCAGCCCTACTGACAAAACAAACGTAAAAAATAAGTAATCTTACATACGAATTCTACCATAAAATACATATGTATATGTACATGTATATACGAGTACATAGCAATAATTTAAGGGTTTATATATACTTTTTAAATTCCTACTTTAAACGTTTAATAAAATGTTAAAAGTCAAGAAGACAAAAATCTTAAATGTAATTTAAATGCAATAAACTACAATGATAATAATCTCTAGAAACGGCGACTTTGTTGTATGTTGCCAAAATGCTGTTAATTTTGTGTTTGCATTGACCCATTAAAGCCAGACTACTAGAAAGAATATCGTCTTTGAGAAGCAGATCTCCAAAATTTTAATAACATCGTAGGTATAGAACCTCTGAAATTATCGTTATCAGGCGTCGCCAATATTTTTTGGAAACGATAGAAAATCAAGCAACACATAATCTACAACAGGCTTGAGCAACCCGCGGCCACACTTCAAAGATTTTATATTTTAACTTTAAAAATGTCTGCAGTGTCCTGCAGGCTCATTGTACACCAGGCTCAATTACCATTGTACTAACATCGTACTAAATTAATGCGTTGCTTTCTCATTAAATAATCTTTTTCTATTCTGTCGTTCTGTGGAAATCACGATTAAATTCTATTATACCGTCCCTGTCCCTTAAAAAGGTGTGGCCTTTAGGTGAGGTGAGGTGACTTTACTCAAAATGAGAAGGTTAAACTACTTCTATATAGAAACTTCTACAACGCGTTTTCGCTACTACGCGATTCATAAATTGAGGCAATTTTTCTTACAACGCGATTTTTTTTCCTACATTACAAGCAACCTAATAAAAACGGTTTGAAAAGCACAGTAGTTCACCGGTCTTGATTCAAAAAATAACGGCAGCTTCTTTGGTCGCTGTAGTGCTTTTTTCTGCAATAAGTACCAAACGTCAGTCTGTTTCATTTTAGTTTTTTTTTTGCTTTATCCAACCAGATCATCCGATTAATTTGACTATAAAAGAAAGAAGAGACAACAAAAAAACACCCTCTCTTCTAAAATTGTTTGTTAATATGATATATGTACATATAATATTCATTGGCTAAGTCCTTTTGTTTCTTCCTTACGTCAAATATTATCCTTGGCTTTTCGATTCAAAATGCTCCGATAGTTTTTCACTTCAAAAAATTTCAATCGGATCGAATCAATATATTTATGTTACTATAAGCGAATTATATGCAGTTCAATCAGACACATCCACCCACCCCAACAGAACGTATTTGGATTACCAACCCTGCCCTGCTGAGGCCCCTGCTTCTTTATACCCTTAGTTGATGGCAGGTTCGTTTGTTCGTTTGTGTTCGAAAGATTTCAGTTTTCCTCCGCAACGTGTTTTATAATCTGTCGATCCAGTCGACCCAATCGCAGTCAAGTGGAAATAATGAACTCGTTGTTTTCTCACCATCCCTGCTATACAAATTATTACTACATATTCCCATTAACAAAAAATAAGGTGACCATGTCAATAGTTTTTACTTGAAAAAATGCTGAAATTTCCTCGCAGTTGTTTTATTTTTAGCATAGGAATAATGGACTGAATACGAGTATATGTAGAGTGGTGAATTGCTATGAATTGGTGAATCCGATTTCTAGCAAACTAAGATCAGTTTTCGCAATGCTTGGTTAAGTTAATTGGTACCCGGCAGATAATTGACCACCCATTAGAATTTATTCCCCGATTAAGAACAAAGACTATTCATCATACTCTTTTAAAAAAATCTCTCTCACTTTTATAATTTCTCGCTAAAGATAGAATATTGGCATCAACTTTAGCCGATAGCGATCCCCCCCGTGATAGTTTTATTCCGTTTGACACGAGTCGTCGTTAAATTCTGCATCTTTAATCGTTTGAGGCCTCCCTTTATTGTCGTTTCAAAATCGTACTGAAAACAAAAGCCAAATGATGATATTTTAACATCGTGATACGTACATATGTACGTATGTACGTACATTTGGTAACTCTACTTTTAACAAACCCTCTTTCATGTTGCCATGTTACAGCAACGATTTTTAACAGCTTCCGATATTCAGTCTCGCTGCATTTCACGTTACTGATTTCGTTTGCTGGAATTGAGAAATGCATTTCCCATTATTTTATGGGGTGGCTGCTTTCTAAGGGTGCATTTTTATTACTGTTAAGCAGTGTGATTAATTTATATCACATTTGTTTTCCTCTTAAAATACATTTGCTCAGCTTATCCTTGAACATTTTTGTGAGGATACAAAAATTGTATCCTTGCTAGGGTTTTCCCCCATTGTTCATTACTGAAGAATAAAAAATATTCTTTGATCAATTAGTTTTCGCGAATAGTTTTATTATGGAATAGAGACTTTTTGCAATCACAGATATGAAACGTATTTCGCAGATTTAGAATACATTAAAGTATACATACATACATACATATATGTAGGTATGTACATTATATATACATACATACATTAGATTTAATATAAATAGGAAAGATGAACAATTATTTCTCTCTATGACTTCGCAGTATCAAAGCGTTCAAAATGTAAAGAGCAACAGCTACTCGTTAACTGTTAGTTTAAAACTGTAATTTAACAGCTAAACCAAGAACTCAACTGCGAACAGATGATGGTCAATTTAACAGAGGTGAAGAAGTCAAGGCGAGTAAATGCCTAAACGACGATACACTAAAAGAAATTGCAGGTTGAAAAAATTAATTGTAAAAATCAGAAGAGGCTAAGAGAAAGAAAATCAGAGATAAAAGGTGAAAACTGTTATAAAAATGACTACAGCAGTAGTGATATTTTCTGAAATAACATTAATTATATTCTTGGGATTATTTAGTAGTATTGATTAATTTTCAGTTCAGTTTGTTTAGTTTGTTTTTTTTCCTTCAGGAAACTAAACTTTTTTATTTTTTTTTTGTTTTTTTGTGCAACTGCAAAAAATAATTTAAAAAATATTTCAATCTAAAATTAGTTATAATCGTGAAGCATCTTCTTTAGTAATTTAATAGAGCTTTAATAATTTAATAGCAAAATTCAAGGGTCTTGATCAAGTTAGTGATGAAAACATCGCAAACACGTGCTCGTCCGGTCAGGTCAACTGAAATTATCGTCGCTGTAACCGAGTGTGAGGCCGAAAACACAGTCTGGTCAGTATTACAAGCCAGTTTGCATCGCATTTTGCATTAACATCTTAGTCTATATGCTTAGAAGGTGCAGTTGACATTAGAATCGAAGCTACAAGACCACGCTCATTAAAATGCGCCCCTCTCTTGTTGAGAGGCCCTATTGCTACATGTCAGATGTTTGTCTCACGGCAAACTTAACTACAAACTAGTTAACATTATTAACGTGCGACACTTTTTCTAAGAAAACAGTGCACCTGAAAATAATCAAATAACGATAACCCTAGTTCTTCTTGAAAGAGCTATTTTTGCACCTTAAGTGCTTAATGTGGAAAAGTGGTGAGAAAGGTACCACCAGTATCACTCCGCTTTTTTTCTTTCATATTATACGATAACTTCACTAAAAATTATAAATCGACAGCACTGAACGTAGTCTTTGTGCGGTCGGACCAAATCAGTTGCAAAGCAGCGGTCGATGTGTATGGAAGTGGTTGGAGTGAATGCGTGGACCTGATGGATGATGATGATGATGATGATGATGACGTGAGAATGGCTGATATTTGACGAGTGCGCAACGTACAAGAGTGTGTATATATTCTCCGTGAACAAATAAACGAAATAAAATAAAAATCCTCAGGTACGCTCAAAACAGACAAGAAAAAACAACAAAATCTGTGAAAAGGAAGTACACCTTGAAGACGCAGGTGAAACGTATGAACAACAAATGGTTAATACTGCAAATAAGAAAACAACAACAAAAGTAAATAATAGCAAAATAAATAACAGGTACACAAATTATGGTTTGCAAAATAATGTATGTATGAATCGGCCACGCCATTCTCGCGAATTTAAACAAGAAATCAATAAAAGTGTTTTAATAAAGAAAAATTTCATTTTATTACTGCTTGGCAAATATATTTATTGGGAAGAATTGAAAGTGGCATCAAATAATAGAAGAATAGTTATAAATAAATGGAATAGAACAGAAGGAAAAAAATGAAGTGGAAATAATGTGAAAAATTTGTGAAAAATTTGGCAAATAATAAGAAACAAAATTTGAAATTAAAAATCGTTTTTTAAAAAAAATTGGATGCGTTTTTTAGCAAATGAAAAGAAGTTTGCGATTTTATACACAATTTTATCAGAGAATTGAAGGCGGAAAAAACGTTACCAAAATATTCAAAAAAACAACTCATACAAATCGTTTGAGACGTCTTTGAAACGAAGTTAGTTTTTTGTTTATTTATTTTTTTGTCTTGAGGCAACTTAAAAAATCTTTGCCGGCTTTTGTTCAATAAAGCCGCCTCTGACTCTCTCTCTCTCGCTCTCTGTCTTCATTATTTTTATTTTAATCGGGGTCGTTGTTGTTGTTGTTGCTGTTTATATCGAGTACGTGTCTTCGGTTCGCAAATCGTTTGATTTTGTTGGATATTTTCTGAGCTAATAAGAGAAACGGAAAGAGAGAGTGAGAGAGAGAGAAAGAATTATAACAAATCAAACAATAAATCAATAAATAAATAATTTTAAATAAATTAAAAATCATTTTAAAGGAAGTGTTTTAAAGACTTCTGAGGAGAGGCGATGATTTAAGTGAAAATAAATGAAAAAGCGTGTTAATCATAAAGATTTGATTGAATTTGAAATAAAAGATAAAACATAAAAAAAGAATAATAATAATTAATAAGAAAAATACATACATACTATGTAACAAATAGAAGTTATAAAAAATTAAAAAAAAAACAAGTTTAAGTGAAAACAAGTCGTTATTTTTTTAAATCAAAAGCTACCCAAAAATGGATAGTCTCAAATCAATATAAGCTTTATGTACATATACATATATGTATGTATATATATATATATATGTACAGATACAGATGTACCTATATTATAACGTGTGTATCTATGTGCGTATTTATGCAAGTGTAAAGAAAAACTGTGTAAAGAAATCTCTGGAGTTAAAACTTCTACAAACGGGTTAATGTTTGTAATAATAATTTGGGCATTTGTTATAATAAAATAAATTAGAAAAAAATATAAATAATAGCAAAATATTTACAGAATATAAAAATTCATCAAATTCGTCAATAAAATCTTTACTCAATATTCGGTAACACCAAAATCTTCAAAACAAACAGCACTTAAAAAAACTAAAAGAACGCTTATCAAAGTCACAAAATAATAATTTTAGAAATCAATGATTAGTAGAAAATGAAATATCACTGATAAAACCTTTTAAAAAGCACACTACTATAACAAAAATCTATTTAAAAAAAAAAAAAAACCAGCAGCAACCAAAATTAGGAACGAAAGCGGTTCAACAAACAATAATCGATTAAATTACGTCCACCCACCCACTGAGGGTTTCCTTCTTCTTCTTCGTCTTCGGTCATTCAGCGTTTATTCAGCAAATCCACAACGGTACATTCAGCGCAGCATCTTTGCAGCATCCTTTGCCGGATAGAGCAACAACATTGATAGTGTTAATACCAAACAACAAATTGACAACAACAACAACAACAACTACACCTTATTCAGGATGGGACGCCGTATCTTTAATCGCGTCTGCGCCATAAACTACCCCAGTCGTGTTGAGGGTTGGCTGGATGTTTGTGGTGAGTTATTATCGGATTTAATTTTAAAATTAGGAATCTTTTAAAATCCCGTTTTTTGGCTGACGCGAAATACAGCCGCAATTATGCGAAAACGTGATGAAAAATTTCATCCAAAGATTGACTTTTTTACCTCATTACTAATATCAGATTTTGTACTTTGGATTAAAATTAAAATATCATCCCTTTTGTACAAAATAAATACAAAAAAATTGCTTATAGCTGTTAATTCAAAATGATACCTTGTTGAAAGACTATATATACAGGGTCTTTGATGGAGCTAAACGAATTTAAAAATTATTTCGCACAAAAGCACGTTTCGCACAAATAACTTTTACTGTTATTTGAATCTTTTTTTTGCCTCAATATCATTTAATTTATTGTTCATTTTATGATTAGAGTGCAATTTTTACATAATATTTTCTCACATTCAATACTTGTTTAAGTAGCAGTCAGTAAAACTTCAGAAAAAGTGTCACGTTAGCAATAAATACGATTGTAGTGCCCTTTTGTCGACTTTCACGAAAACAGCCATGAACTAAAAAAAGGAAAGTAGTTATATGATTAAAAATTAAAGTTTTTAGCCTTCTTCTGACAATCCTCACGCCCCACAATTTTATCACATTCGTATTCGTGAAAATATTCATTTTGTTTACTCGAAAATGTGTTTATATGAGTATAGTCCTTTATGCTTTGTACGAGTATAGTTTACTTCTTTCTTAAAAGTGGTCATTGCAGTTGTCAAGACCGCAAACAAACTTTTTTTTTGTCATTTAGAGCAACCGAGTTTTAATCGAGTTTTAATTCAAATTGAGCGCTTTGAATTCTTAGCTCTTAGCTAAGCTAATGCGCTCTTATCTCTTAGCTGATCCGACAACCCTATACAAACAATATAAATATTTTTCATTCGCTAACAAACACACAACGCAACAACTGAGAACTATAGACAAAACACAGCTGTTTGCTGACCATTAGTTAACCACAGAAACTTGGCGTGATTAAATTTCAGTTACAACTTCAACTGTGAAAATGTATGTTTGAGTTAAGCTAGGATTAAAAGTTATGCGAAAGCCTGTGTTTATGCGAACAATCCTTCAACTTTGGAGCATTTAAGGAATGACATACGTCAAGTTATGGCCGAATTATTGCCCGACTTGTGTCAAAAAGTCATCGAAAAAAAGACCTCAAAAGGGTTGAGGCCTGCAAAAGGTCCCGTGGAGGACATTTGGAGGACGATATTGTTTTTCACGCGTAACGGCTAAGATGTCCAAGCATCAAGTTGAAGCATCAAAATTCAATCGATATCTGAATACTTAGTGTGATTTTTGTACTTCGCTTTCCGAAAGAGAAAATGGATAACCCTGTATAATTGAAGATTCATGCCAAATTTCATGACAAAAAATTTCATGATAATAACTTCATTCGTTCTCCTTTAATCGTGAGTTTCACAGACAGACAGACAGACAGACGTGTAGGCATGGCAAACGTTTGAGTTTTAAAAAATTAAATAAGATTTTTATACTATACATCAAAATATTGCTGATAATTATTCCGGGAATGTTAGATTTTTTAATGTTCGGGGAATTTTCTGTATAACTATAAATGTAAAGAAATTTATTATTTTTAAACCCTGAAATAATTTATAGTCTAAATGGTGCAAATTTTAGACCATTTTCAAAATGGCCAAATTAAAAATAAAATGGCTAAAATTACTCACAACAATAAACAATTAGCTATAAACAAAAGCTATAGTTTTCGAGTTAACCGAAAATTCAACTTTATTGGAAAAAAATTTCAGAAAATGAAATTTCAGTCATACAATTTTTCAACTCAAAACGAAATTTATTTTGTTTATGAAGTAAATTTCTTTGTTCAGACTTTAGAGTACCAATCAACTTTTAAAAGGTGTTTTTAAAACTAGTATCAGTATAATTACTCTTTTTTTAGTGAAGTAACAGCATAAAATAAGGAAAAGATACTTCATAATAATAAAAAATAAAAAATTGCTTCATAATTTCTTCCTTCCTGCTTCGTAGGTAACAAAATTAAAGCGAGTTCCCGAAAAGTAAAATGAAAAAAGTAGAAATATTATATACTCGTATTTGGGAAAAAAAGAAGCTTGCATGCGATAATGCGATCACAAAATGATGGCGAAAACGTGAAGAGTTTTATATGCGCGCCACACGTCAAACAAAAATGGTACAACAGAGCAAAATGGGTTAAGGTGGGAGAAACCTAAAAGGAAGGTTTTTTTGTGCTATAAAAGATTGCAAATGACTGAATTAGGATAAACTACTTTTTTCCTTTCGTAAAGTAGTTCGTAAACAACAATTTTTATCAAAATAAGATTTCAAAAAATAACCAGCTTGTTTCGTATTTTGTTGATTTACGAGTACCACATATTTTTTGTCTTTTTTGGGTACCCATAGTTTACTCGTAAGTGCGCTTCCGTTTCTGTCTGCTATTACCGGCGATAACATAACATAATGCCTTGCAGTAACGGTAACATAACAGCCATATAAAAACAATAACAAAACAGCGAAAAAGAAAATTGGCGAGTTGCTTGAGTAAGTGATTTTTTCTATCCTGCTCGATTGCGTGCAAATGAAACATACATTTTAGACCACTTCAACACGTCAACTTAATCCACTAACGGTACGATGGTCTTTTTACAATAGATGTTATCGTTACCGTATTTTATAAATTGATTAATTTCCTTTTATGCTACAACAATTTCAAAACATACATCAAGGCTCAAGTTGACTCAGTAACAATTATAGTTACACTTTAGACCTTTTTTGAAGAGGCCTTTCATTCGAATTTGTCATCCAATTTCTTTGCTACAACTAATAGTTATTAACTATGTATGTACTAAAAATGGGTAGAGTGTGTAGATGTTGGGTCGAGACATTTTTCGATTTTCAAAACAAACTAAAAATAAAGAACGTTGATGGGAATTCGTTTTGGAACGAATTTCCGTCATCCTTTGTCACGATTAGTTTGGAGACAAACTGGTACGGCGATGCCATCTTTAGTTTAATTCTCGAACGATAAAAACTTAACGAATATCAAGAAATAAACAACGCTCTTGTCTGTTCTTACATTTGCGAGAGGAGTTTTTAAATGCGCGGAATGTCAGGCCTGGATGGTAGTAAAAAAATTCTCTTAAGCGGTAACATATTCAGTAACTAACGATCAGTATAAATATCAAGTTTAATCATTAATCCGGATTATTAGTTGACGCGAAGAAAAGGCGAGATATGGAGAAAGTTTGCTCAAACTGAAAGAGATGACTATACTCATACTCCTCTAATATGATAGATGATTCCAGTTTGGTTTCCGGTACAGTAAAAAGCCTGCTAACAATCTATTTTTTGAGTTTTATTATGAAAATTAAAATTCCAAGCACGTCGCTTACTGCAGTTTTCGAGACTATTAAATCATACGCATTTGAAAAACTATGCGTTTATATCATCTCTTCCAAAAATTAAACAGTGAGTGCGTCACGAAGCCAATGCATATGTCCGGGTGTGCGCGTGCGCGTGCGCTAGGAAGAAAGGAACATTGCACGCACGTGAGTCCTTGCCGTGCGCACGGGAGTGTACGCTTAAACAATAAAAAACAAAACCTTCTAAAGCTTTGTGAATTCTAAGCTCTGTACTATATTATCATCGTTTAGATTCATTTAAAATGGCAGATAAAAAAAAGGCATTTCCAATACAAATAGTATTTTCAATGGCATCATACTAAATACTATTTGTACAACTATGCCAATAAATCATCTAATGGTCTACATTTTCTCTTCTTTACTCTAAAGTGTATTATACGATATATCGCACATCAATGCGCTATATACGAAAAGGCAGTATTTACTAGCACTTGATTTTATTGTTCTTTTACTATCAAGACTTTCAAAAATGGTAGGTTATCTAAGCAACACTTATCGTGATTAACTTTTTTATAAGAGCATAAGCCATACTTCTTCTAATTCTACTACTACTATTACTGCTCCTTCTCCTTCTTCTTCTTCTGGCTCAAAAAGAATACCAAATACCATAAGATATGATTATTTTTTCCATAACAAACAATAAAACTCTAGTCGTAAATATCATTGTTTGTCTAAGCATCTACTACATTTGCAGCAGATACAATTCCAAAGACAATTCCGAAACGAAATCTTGCTATCTTTAGTTTACTACGAACGTGTGTGGATATACGTGTATATACGATACATACATACATACTATGTCTACAGTTGGTAGGAGACCAGCTATGCCATGGTATGAAACATCTGAAGCCGGCTGCATAATTATTTAATTTTATTATTTTATTTTGTTATTATTCTAACGACAAAAACATTTTTAAATTACTATTCTGGAGCACAGTATACACCATCCACTTCAACGACGAACGATGGTCGAATGTTCAAATGCTCCACATTGAAGCCTTCGGCCAGCATTCTGTTTATCAAGCTTTCGTCCTCTTCAACGGTTGGCAAAAGTACCTGGTATTTGAACTATATCATATCATTTAGAATACGCATTTTCATTAACTGAAAAGAGAGGAGGATTATTTTTATAAAAAAGAATTTAACAGAACGCCAATCTTTAAAGGCAAAAAGTCACAAATTTCAAATTTTATTTATAAAGTTGTGAATGCAATACATTATTATTATTCTCTTACATTAATAAATATAAAGTGAAAAAATTTGTAAAATTTGTAATAATTTAACGGTTGTTTATTCCTCATTTAAAGAATTTTAATTCAGTTTTATTTTGAAAGTGGTCTAAGTTAGTTGCGCTCCAATTATTTGGAAATTTATGTAAAAATAATCATCAGATAACGGTTTAGGTAAATAATTTTCAATTAAAAATTAATAAGTACTATTTTTGTAATGCATTTAAGTGAATAGATTAATTTTTCTCATATGATTTCTAGATATAAACATTCCATAATAAATTAAATAATAAAAATTAATTCCTTAAATCATCCTTATTATTACGAAGAAGGCACTTCCTTAACATGTTAAATACTATATTTTGGAATCTATTAAATGCTGAAAAAACCTCTTTTGAGGGGAAAAAAATAGCTATAAAAATGTTCGAAGAAACAGAAATTTTCTTAATTAATTAATTTTCTTAATTTATTCTTATTGTAATGTATTATTGTAACATTTTTAATGTTATTACAAAACAATGACGAATTGCTTTAATATAAATTACTAACTGATGATTCCATTGAAAATATATATTATTTAACTAACCATAGCTTGATTATTCAAATCTACTGACCCACATCGAAAAAGTTGAATGAAGAAGAAGGAAATGCAGAGTTTAAAAAAAATAACAAAAAGAGAACAAGAAGAAACTGAACATTGTAAAACTGAGAAAGAGAAAAAAAGTATGTCAATTATGGTAACAACAAGGAGCACAGCAGCAATATCAACAGCCACAAAAACCTACAGTAACAGAAGAAGACGAATGCATGATAAAAATAACAATTGGGTACGGCACCGCGTAAACAAATCTGTCTCTTTTCATTTAACAATTCTAAAGTTTTATAAAAAGTGAAGAAAAAAGAAGAAGAAGCAAAAGGAAGGGGGACTATGTACTTACCTGTTTGTAACTTTAAAAGCTTGTGGCAATTGCTGTTGCTACTTTGGCCACAGAATAGTGTCCACAAACGTTATCAGAAAGTATTCTTGTGTCTTTTTAGATAACTAACTCTCTCTTTTCACACAAGGTGAAATATCTTAACCCGGGTAAGTTTCTAGGGACCATTTGGTCTAAGCCGTATTATGTTCGTTAATAGGTTCGAAACAAAAAGACAAGATCTAGTTGTTTGAATCTTTTTGGTGCTCTGAATAATTTAGCGAAACATTTATTTTTATGTCATACAAAGAATTTAAAATTTTGTTTTGAAATGGAGTTTTAACACATAAATAATTTCGGCTTCAATTGGCTCCATCACTTTAAGCATGATTCAGTAAAAATTTAGTAAAGAAATTCAATTATTCTGACCATTTCCTTGTAATCAATGCCAAAATATGTAATCAAGCTTTTAACACATTTTGAGGAGGGTTAAATTTCCCCACTATTGGACGCTAGAGGGAATTTTCTAAAAATACAACTCAGAATCAAAAAGAAATTCAAAAGATAACGGAAAACAAACATTTTTAATAAATTCTAAAAAAAATCTTAAAACAGAAAATATTTATGGCTTGCAGTACCTGAGAAAATTGACAAGTACAAAATATTTACTTTCTCCCAAAATAAACTTTTTGCAGTTTCGTGATTTTTAATGTTCTCGGGAACTACAAGACATAGATCCTTTCTTTAATTTTCTTTAATTTTAATCGAATCGAAATTATGTTGTAATAAGTATTTTATAATTTGAAATTAGTTCATCCGTCCCAACCGTCTCAAGTCGCGTCGTTGTGTTGCGACGCGAAAGCTTCCACGCGGCGTGCATACGCGATACTAGACCGATTATGATTCTGCTCTCTCTCTCTCTCTCAAAGTAGCTAAATTTAAATTTTTAAAGAGAAACAAAAAGTGGAACAACTGCATTACTGTAAATATTAAAAACGCAGCACAAAAATTACGAAATAATTGTGTAAAGATATAGAATAAAAAAAAGAAATAATAATTAATAGTATAAAGTGTAGACTTCTGTCGGTAGAGCGTAAAAACAGAAGAAAAGAAAATAAATTGGAAGCAACCAATCATTCATGATCTACGAATAAATAAGTTTTTTATAGTTTTTGAACACCGGAAACTCAAAACTCGGTGGCAGAGGGTGTGAAAAATATAAAATTGTTGTCTTTTGGAAATTTAGGGCAATGATGTTGTTATGTTTTCAGCAAATTAAAAAAAAAAAATTCCTTGGAAGATTACTGCAGATAGTCAATATTCAAAAATTGATTGATGATAAGTCACAAGCAGTCGAAGAGAAAACTAGAGACGGCTCAAAATTCATCCGTCCAGAATTTTATGAGTTTTTAAAAATAAAAATTGATTTTGAATATTTTTCTCAACTAATATTTTGCAATATCAATAAAAAAGAAAAATATTTTTTGTTTTAAATTTATTAATTTTCCAACAAAAAATCTCACAATTTTCACTTTGGATTAAGAGAGAAAAATCATTATTTTTGGAAGAAATGTTGCATTTTTCTGTTTATTCAAAATAAACTCTTGATTTAGGACGTTATGAGTTTTTAAAAATAGAAATTGATTTTAAATATTTTTCTCAATTATTATTTTGCAATATCAATAAAAAAAGAATAATAGTTTTTGTTTTAAATTTATTAATTTTTCAACATAAAATCTTATAATTTTCACTTTGGATTAAGAGAGAAAAATCATTATTTTTCAAAGAAGTGTTGCATTTTCCTGTTTATTCAAAAAAACCTCTTGTTAAAAAATTTTATACTTCGTTATGCATTTTATTTTATTTATTTTCTTTTAGACAATGAACCTTTTCTTTTTTAGAAATTTTAGACCATGTACATATATACAATATTTTCCATTTCAATGGACGATTAATTGCTATTGCTGCATTTGATTTATTTGATATTTAAGATTTCAATTAATAAATTGTTTTTACGTTTTAGTTAGTTTCTTATTGTAACTAATTAAGAAAGTATTTTCGTCGGCTTTGCATTACAAACATAATTTAACGATTTAGCGCGATTGTTAACAATGTTTTTGTGATACTATCGTAAGTATCCATTTTTGGATGTTGGCTGCTCAGCTATAAAATCTTGAAGTTGTCTTACATTCACCAGCAAAAAGTCTAACAACAACAACAACACATTCGATTCAACTCAGCCGTCAAACTCGATAGTTTATAATTTAATTTAATTAAAACAAGTTAAAGTTCGTTGCTCGTCGTTAATTATTTTTTGCTGAATATACGTTTATATCTTGAAAAGGATTTTCTCATCATTTAAATAATGATTGAAACTTTTATGATCACATTTATTTTTAACGAGCAAAATTGTATGCATTTTAATGAGAAATTCGATTATATCGTATTTAATTTTTTTTGCATGCGGTTGAGTTCATTAAACTTAAAGTATTTTTGAGCTATCGCGGGAAGAAAAATCGCAGGAGGCGGGAGAGTAACAAAAAATGACACTAAAATTGTCGTGAATGTTTAAATATAATTAACTTTTCATAATAATCATAATTGGCTACACACAACTGGTCGAAATGCATTCATGCTCATGGAAAATGCTGCGAGTTATTCGACAGATAAAACAATTTCTTTGGCTTGAGTCTCTGAAGAGGTGAAAGTTTACCATGAAAAAACCACAAGTAGAAAAAACCAAACGCAGCCAGTCATCGCTGAAAGCTTTATAATTTTGATACGAATATGATATGTATTTATTTTGCAAATAAAACTCTTGACTATGTATAAAAAGATTTATCAAATCATGTTGTAGGCTTTAATTGCGAGTATGACTTTTTTGACTTATCCCTGAATCTTGTTAGTGAATACATAAACAGAGAAGTTTATGTAAAAACAAAATATGTCAGATCATTGTTAATTTAAATCTGCAAAAGTAGAAGAAGATGACACATGAATTTGCAATTAATTTTTTTATTGCAAGCAACCGATTTCTAAATTGTGAACAATGAATAGTATGATATCGAAAACTTTCACATTTCATGAATAGCTCATAAAAAAATTTATTAAAGTGATTTACACTTAAAACCATTGGTTTCTTCGTATTTCTCAAACAAAATACCATTACCATGGCACTACCATATGATTCCGCATAAAAAGTATAGACAGACTATACTACGGCCTTACGACCTTAAGAATCCTTTTCTCGGATACTTAATTGGATATTTTGGTGCTTTAATAAGTATTCATGCAACAAGTGCACTCATGTAAACCTATTCGAATGTTAGATATACACACTTTCTTCTTGGTTGGTTTTAATAAGCTGGTCTATAGTCGTCAGACTGAAACTTGGATTAAGTCGAGAGTTATGTGAACTCACATATACCTATTTGCGAGACAGATATTTACAATATCTTCTTGGTTATTTGAAGTCTTGGTTATACTCATCAGACTAAAAAGTGTGTGTGCGAAACAAGTGCACTCATTCAAACATACATACTTCGATGCTATATATGCGTACTTTGCTTGTGGCTGTAATAATTAGGTCTATTCATTAGACTAAAACATAAACATTTCTGCTTTCGTCCAGTCCATTTCTAAACTTATTTACGGCGCATTTAACACGCTTTATTTCAAAAACTTACTTATCATGATCGCAATTTTTTCTCTTTACTGTTATTTTTTTAATTTCTAAATATTACATTAGAAACTAGAAAAAAAATGAGGTTATGAGTTACGAAAGAATAAAAAAAGAGTTGCTGAAAATGGTTAAAATAACAGAAGACCTGTCAAGTTGTTGGTTAAATTTGAAAGGGTTAAGTACACGGTTCAAAAGTTATATTTACATAAGAGTATTTCTTCGCACCAAACACCTTGTGTTACTAGTTTTACTGCTCGTCACATGTCCTAACAGAGCTCTTACGAAAACAGCTGATTCTGACACTTGTTTGAGTGCTTCTGTTTTCTAACTTTAATGTTAACTTACTTTTTCTCATTCTCTTTGGTTTTCAGCAGAGATAAGGTTTTCAGCAAGAAAGACAATAAGACATGTGGCGAGCAATTGTTAAAATAATTACATAATTGGTAATAACCTTCAAGCATTTAACTGTTCTTGTAAAACAACTTAACCGTGAACGAATCGAATTAAAAACTGAACAATAAAACTCGATTGCCTAATATCTAGGATTAAAACCAATTTCGTTTGATTTTCTACGGCTTTATAAGAAGAGCCGCCGTAAAAAGTACGGTGACGGCACCCAAGAATTTGAAATAATCTTTTCAAAAAATAAGCAAAAAAAAGATTAAAAAAAGATTGTATATAAATCCTTTCAATTTTTTTAACATTGAAAGTTCTTCAACTTGAAAAATTGATATGAAAAATTCAGCACCTTTCTATTTCTTCTTGTTTCAGCCTTCTTTTTAATCATAAAATTTTACCACATTTTACCTTAAAAACATACTTAAACATATTCTAAAATGATATTATCGCTTTAAACTTTAGAATTATGATATTATAGGCGTTTTTTATTAGTAATAACAAGTGCAGCTTCTCTGTAATAGATATTTTCTCCCCTCCCTTTTATTTAACAATACGAGTGCAATCTGTAATCGATAAAGAAAAACTGTTTCCGCTAAAGTAATCAGAAAGTTTCTGTAAATACCTTTCGCGTACCGTTGATGCTTGCGGTAACCATAAACCACAAATTGATTGAAATGTTGCCGCTCGTTAATCCTAATAGACAATGGCAGCATCCACAGAAGCGGCACCTTCGGCATTGCCATCGCCCCTGGCACCGGCTTCGACATAGACATCGGTACGAGCACTGCCACCGGCACCAGCTCTATACTCGTGCAGATGGACGAGATTTCACCAGAGAGGTCGCAAACGGCAAGAAATCCATAGAATTCGAAGATTTGTGAATGAGAACGTGACGTGGTCTGGACAGACGTGGTAACGTATTCGACTTCCTGCTCTCACAAACGTTTTTTAGCTGCTCATCTTCATTTTGAAAGAAAAATTTCTTTTCCGTTTTTTTATATTTTATTTTCTCTCGGTACGACGATCCGGCGAAGAAGCTAAAGGAAAGTGAAGAAAATGTTATACGATTTTAGAATTTGTTGACCTACAGTAGGAAAGTTTCGCGCAAATCCGGTTAAACAAAATGACAATTTGAACATAATAACAAAATAAGGCGACGAAGGAAAGAAGGTAGAAAAGCAACTGTGCAGATGGTTGGTGGGTGGGCGGTAACGGAGAAGGAAGTAGAGAAAAGACGAATTGTGTTGGGTTAAGTTAATAAAATCGTGTGCTGCCTGCGCCGGAGAAGTAAGCAAACTTCGCACCGCAACAAAAGCAAAACATGAAAGAATACGATCTGCTTTACGCGACTCACGACAACCTAGTTTGCAAACCTGTTGTTGGTTGGCATTAAAAAAGTACGACGATACTAGCGGCAAATCGCAACCGCAATGAAAACGTTGGCAACCACAACCGAACTAGAGCAACAACATTACATGGGTTTAATGTAAGTTATACTTAATAAAAAAACTATGATGTTAAACTTATGATGTGATGCTGACAGCGATCGTGAGCATGTGATAATTTTAGAAATGCAAGAGACACAAAAAATAAGCAAAGACAATGACAAAGACAGACGAAGGGGCAGAGTGACAGACACCTGGACGGAAAATCTGGCAATAGATGGAAGAAGAGAGAATATATTGGGTTGTCAAATAAGTCATGACGCATTATTTTGTTTCAAGCTGTTTCAAGCAGGTATCAAGCTGCAATTTTTTATGCGGTTCTCGACTTTATGTCAGGCCTTCTATAAATTTAGTATCAAAAAGCATATCTCAGTAGTGGAGCGACCAATTTTAATAGATATTCGACCGTCATATCCTATCCCAGAGACTGTAGCTTCCTAAAATCTGCCTCTGGAGAGTGCTGTTCACCTTTTAGTAAAGGTATAAATAATTTTCATTGAGAGTAAGATCCGAGTGAGTATATCAAACCTTTCGGTTTGTTCCTTTTCAAATGAAATTCGTAAATTCATAAATTCGGGAGACAACGGCGGGCACTCTGCTAGTGGAAATAGAGTAGCAAGAGGCTGTGTGGTAACCAAACAACTATTATATCTGTCTGACAAATTTTAAACACAAAAAAATGGACCAAAAGACCACGAACGAAAATGATGCTGGTCAGGTGTTATTTACATATTAGCTGATTGAGCAAAATTTTGACTTGGTTACAAAATTACTTCTGTAATTCCAGGAAACTATGTTGAAAAAATAAATAGAATAAAAGAACAACAAGTTAAAAAGATTGATTTCTTTTGAAAAAGAAACTCAAGCATTTTTATACATATTTTATACTCATTAAATTTTTTTTATATTATTCAAGGTTTGTGCTACATTAAATATATACATAAATAATATTAATTTTATGTCTTAAGAAGCTCGAAATATTCACTCCTTTACTAGTATAACATCAATCCGGTTCTATGAGGAGCTGCACCCGGTTACACTGATCTTCGAATAGAGTGAATGAATTGAAGTTTGAAGCATTTTGACGGGCACAAGTCTTTAATTGAAACTTAAATACGACAAATGTGGTTCATTCATATAACCGATAGATGTGTAATAAGTTAAGTTATTACAGTTAAGTTACCGCAGAAAGTGTAGTAAGTTAAGTTTAGAACACAACAGATTTTAAGTGGCCAATTTTCATCTCGGTAAAAAATTTAATATTAAAAAATTTAATATTTAAAAATTTTAATATTTGTCGGAAAAGTCATGACGCATGAACATACTGGCAAAATGAAAACCATTAATTAAGTCTAAACCACGTTATATGACGCGAAAATTTGCTGAAACATTAAATCTCCATTATTTAATCGTTCATGCCCACATGATTTACATATTTGGGATGGGATACAAGAGCGAGCTCGTTATTTTGGTTCAAAGAATGATGTTCAATGAGCTCAATGAAGTGTTTTCGCAGCAGCCATTAATATCTGCGCGATGCGTATTATACAAGACATGAAGAAAACTAGAATTCTTTGAAGTCATTAATAACTGGTGACCTGACGTGTATCACAATAAGGGGCACAAACGGCAGAATAACGATGCCACTTAAAACGACATTGAAAGCAGTTATTCACCAGAAGAAGATTATGGTTTCCATGATGGCTTAGTGGTATCGTATTTTTTGAGCAATAAATTCTGAAGTGTAGTTTTGACAATTGAACAATTTAAACGAATCCATAACACAGAAACGTACAGAGCTTGTTGTTTAGAACGGAATTAGGCCACTAATTCGAGATGGATGTGCACGGATTTTGTTGTTTTTGTTTTATATTAAAAGATTTGACCTAGGGTGAGATTGCGATATTTATTATAATCGCCTGATCTTGCGACTTTCACCTACTTCAGTTTCTTCAAAAGTTGTTCACCTTATTAATTTTTTTCTTCATAAAAGCAGAAGTTTATTTTACAAAGTGATTTTTTTGCTGAAATATGACGAAATATTATTAAAAAATGGGCAGTATATCGTTGCGTCACGACTTTTTCGAACACCCAACAATAAAAAGGCCGACCATTGCTGAACACGAATGGCTTATTTTACGTAAATATCGTCTTAATATGGGCCTAATAAGATATTAAATGAAAATGACGTTGTAATTATCTCATCATTAATTCTGAAGGTTGTCCCTTTTTCGTTCATTCACAGGGTTCGAAGTCGGTTGACTGCGTTAATATGTTTCTCTCTGGCTAACTGCACCTACATCCATTCTCCTCTGTACATTTGGCTATGAATTTGGCTGTATATTTGGATTAAAAAAATCGTCATTTACAAACAGGAATAAAAAAGAAAGTAAATTTTTTCAAATAAAAACCGGCTTCAGGCTTTTCCCGACTTTGTCGGACTTCTTTTTCTTTTTTTTTTTTGGTGATATTGTTTTTGTATTTCTTGCTTTTTCATTTATTTTTCTGTTATATAAAAATTTATCATTTTGCGTTTGCAGATTTTCTTTTCACTTTCATATCTGTCTGCAGAACAAATAAACGAAAGAAAGAAGGATTGAGAAAACTTTTTCCGCAGAAAGTCGTCTGACTGGACAGACTAGCTGCGCCTGTCTCTGTCTAAAATTTTTTTTCTGTGACAAATCCTGCTCCGTCTCAGTTGCGTCAGTGCAATAGAGACAGACTTAACGATACAACATAGTCTTTTTGAAATCATCTAATTTTGCTTTCGTTAATTTATTTACATTATTCTTAAACCATTCGATCACTAAGCTCATCCTTAATCCAACACAATTTATGCCAATTAAACCATTTCGATGATGGTTGCGAGCATTTCTCGGTTCATTTCTAAGGTTCCGAGAAGTTGACGATTGCAGTTATTTGAAATTTGTTTTAATTTAATTAAAAATGAAGTCCCTACGACTGAGAATTTTAATACCGGCTAAAAGCCTTCTCGCAAGAACGTCTTGTGCTTGAACGTCTTGTGTGCTTAAAAGTTTACGAGACAACGTTTAAAAGATATCACTCTTAAATTTCCAAATTTTGAAGAAATATAACTCTTGAACTAGGAAAGACCCACACATTTTTAAGTTTGGAAACTTTTAAAAAATATTAAGAAAAACCGAACTGATTTCCCAAAACTTTCAAAATAAATATCTACTTTCCAAAAATTCAATAAAATAGACCCCATTAATAGACCTCATTTTTATATAAATTATATCTTGCTTACTCTAAAAAATTTCATAAGTCTATGTACAATAAATATTGAATTAATCTTGATAATGACATAATGAATGGGAATCATTCATATGAAAACACACGATCGTACAATTTCTGACCTTAGAAGATACATACATACATACATATTTTATACGATGTACAATATTTTAATGTCAAACGCACTCGCAGACTTCAAATCCACGGAAGTTCATAACTTCGTAACAAAAGCAGACCAGAAAGAATAATAGTTCAAGAAATTAATTTCTTAGACTGCTGGCGCGTTCGTGACAATAGACGCACACAACAACACACCGCAGATACCAAACATTTTTCTTCCTGCTTTCTCATATAAAATCATTATTATCAGGCACGACTTAATTTTTAACAACAGCAGCCTCGCTTGCGAGCGAAAACGGAGCAATGGAAAAAGACAGCGGAGCGAAGACACAGAAGAATTTATTAATTTTTCGGTCTCATTGTAAATGGTTTCAATTATACTAATAATTTCAATAAAAACTAATGATAAACGAAATAAAGGATCGAAGCGATGAGGATGAGAATGAGGACGAAAATTAAAAATAACGATGAAGGATAGTGTGTTGAGGGTGATAGTGAGGATGAGGATTGGGATGAAAATTAGGATAAGAATGAGATGGGATTGATGGGAAGGATCCGAAGCATACCTAAATTCGCATTGAGCGGGTGAAATCGCTGAGGGTGAACGTCCTCACACACTATTTTTGCTAGAAATTGTCGCCCTAATTATTATTTTCAAGAAATATAATAAAAACCATCTGTAGAGAAACAACTGATAGAAATATGTACTTGCCATATTCCAAAGATAGGTCTGGAAATGGTTTGGAATAAAAAATTAGCGTTGTATATACATATATAGTTTTAATTGTCGTACCGCA
The DNA here is from genome assembly GCA_949752815.1 of Conops quadrifasciatus. Lineage (NCBI taxonomy): Eukaryota > Metazoa > Arthropoda > Insecta > Diptera > Conopidae > Conops > Conops quadrifasciatus. The sequence continues at coordinate 11,909,437 of OX457081.1, forward strand.
CATTAGTATCGAGATTGTATTCAAACTTTATTTAAAAAGTTAAAAATTCTCTAAGCCTTTCTAAAGAGCTAAAATTTCAAAATTCTCGTAAATCTGGCGGGAAATTGGAATTGAAATAAACACAGAACCAACTTCACTACTAGCTTGTCACTCCCAATGACACTTACTTTTAAGAAGAAACCAAAGAAAAGAAAAACCAAGTAACAGAAAAAAGAGTGGCATTAAATATGTATGTTTACCTTTCTCAATATTTCTTACTTTCTAAATTTAGAGAGCAGACAGGCAGACCATTATTATCATTATTATCATTATTATCTTAAAACATGGAGAATGCTTGAATAATGATGGAAAGCTAATGCAATCAATTGTGGTTTCTGGTTGTTCGAATTGTCACAAAAGTAAAAAATTAATAAATATACAAACGAGAAGAGAACAAGCACGCCTTAAATTGATGGAACGAAGAGTGGTGATGGGAGGCGAAAGGGGCCTGGTCTGGGTTATCTAAATTTAGCCACTGGCATTGCGGGGGAAGCCTTAAATAAACCGACTGTTACTTTTTATGAATAACTCAAAGGAATGGGGACAAATTCCTATCATGCTTAGAACACTGCATTGCGAGAAGAAGAAGAAGCAACAATAACAACAACAACTGCAACACCATAATTTTTATTTCCACTAGCTTTTTTCTTCATGATTTTTTATGCTTGGGTTTAGGTTAAAGTGCGGTTTACAATCGGTGTTTTAGTCTTCTTCTTCCTCTTCTTCTTCTTCTTCTTCCTTTTCTTCTTTTTCTTCTACTTCATAATTGGTTGGCCTGGCCGTTTAGCTGGTTTAAATGGCGTGTAAGTTTGACAGTAGTTTATTTTAGTGCCGTCACTTTTTATGACATTTATACAAACGAAGCACTGGCTGAGTTTGACATTTCAATAAAAAAGGTGCGAAAAGGTAGCTACTATTAATTTAAGACCATGACTTCGACTTATTCGATTTATGGCGAAGTGTTGGGTGAAGGGTTTACGAGTAAAATTTTTAATATAGACATTGGTTTACGTTTAGAATCTTCAGTTTAATCACGACACATTTTCACGCCGAAGCATGAATTTTCTGATGAATGGAAGATGCATAAAAGTTACAAGCTCTTTCTACGTGGTCTCTTCTCAGAACTGTTCCCATTTTCGCTCATAAAATATTGAATCACTTTAAGCAGAAGTATAATTCAAATTTTATTTGAGCGCTGACAGCGCTGAAAGTCAGTTATTCCGCAGATAGCCTTTAAAGTAACTGAAGACCTAAAAAGAAGGCAGAAAAATTAAATAGAAATAAACGGGCCCAAAAAAGACAGCAATTGGTTCGAGATTAATTGAAATAAATCGCAACCGTTAGAGAATGACATAGAAAGAAATCCATAATATACATTTATGTACACAAGGCGAATTTTGAATACAGTGAAAAAAATTATAATGCAAAGTAACTCACTATAAGTAGTCACGTTTTTTTATTAGAAATAGTTGATAAAAGAATAACTAGTAGAAATTCCTACTAAAGAGTACTAGTACTAAAAAGTAACTAGAAGTAGTCACGATTTGTTATTAGAAATAGTTGATAAAAGGAATAACGAGTAGACATTTCTGGGAAAAAACTATTTACTAGTACTAAAGAGTAACTAAAAGTAGTCACGATTCGTTATTAGAAATAGTTGATTAAAGCAATAACGAGTAGACATTTCTGGGAAAAAACTATTTACTAGTACTAAAGAGTAACTAAAAGTAGTCACGATTCTTTAGTAGAAATAGTTGATAAAAGGAATAACGAGTAGAAATTTCTGGGAAGAAAGTATTTACTAGTACTAACGAGTACGAGTACTAAAGATAAAAGAAATAACGAGTAAAAATTCCTGGAAAAAAATATTTACTAGTTTCAAAAAAGCTAGTTAAAAACTTGTTTCAAGAAGTAACGTTTAAAGATAGTTTCTATGAGCGAGTAGAAATTGTGAAGAATAATTAAGAATTAGGAATGTTAACCAGTAGCAAAATAAAAAAAAAGAGGCGGATTGGCAAGAAGGACGAGATAAGGAACAAAAAGGATATAAGAAGTGTATGTATATAAAATAAAAATATCTTTAGATTATCTGAATGATCTGAAAATTATACTAAAAAAAGTATTCTTAAATTTGCTAAAATTTCTAATCTTTTTGTGCAGTGTAAAAAATGAATTATTCATTTTTTGTATGTAATTATTTTTAAATAAGTTTAAATCAAATTTACTCACACCGAACGAACTAACGACTCTGGTTGCTTGCTATTTGTTGGTTTCTTTGTTGGCGCCTTTTATGGTACACGTAGTTGTTGTCATTGCGGCATTTAAATTGCAAACTCGCTATTATTTTTATTTTTATCTAGTTGCTATTTATTGGTTTTTGCTGGTGCTGCTGTTGTTGTTGCTGTTGTGTTTGACATATTTGAGTCATTATTACTTTTCCATGTCATTAACCAGCCAAATCCGGCGAAGCAAAAAAAAAAAAACTAACACAAAAAGCAAAAAAAAAATGATGTCAATAAAATTGTGTTTTGGTGATGGCAATTTTATAAACCATTACAAATGAATGTAATTGAAGTATCGTTCGTATAAAAACTTTAGGCAAGAAATGATTAAAATATAGAAACTAAGTAAATTCTCCATAGATTATCATAGATTTTGTTAATAAAATTGCAAAAAATAACGGTTAATGGATGTGTTTGTATTATTTGGGATATTTTATTGTACGTACTGAAGTTTTCTATATATTATTATTTAACTTCAGGAAGACTTATCGTTGACTCCTTTAACACTTTTAAAAAATAAAGTATTTACGTATTTTTTTATTTGAAGTATTTTAAGTTTTGCAAAAAAAAATTATACCTAAACGTTTTCATTCTGATACAAACACTTTTTTATATTTTCCTCATATTCTCACAGTCAAGACAATGAAATCCATGTCATAAACATTCACAATAAGAATTCACAGCAGTGTTTTTTTTTTATTGCCATCACCAGCATCTGTTCCAATTTGAGCGCTTTTATTTTTTGCTTCATCAACTTCACAATAAAAACTGAAACGCGTTTGTAAAAAATGATAATTAAATTCATTAATTCAATTTTTGTATTGTCGAATGTAAGGTCACACAATTATACGTAAGACGTTCGCGTAACTGCGAAGTTGTTACAATTTTAAGAGAATTGTCGAAATGGAAACGTCGCTATGGCCGAAGCTCATATAATCTACACTTTGTGTTATTTTTTATACATACGCAAATAAAGAAATTAAAATATGTTCTTAATAGCGATTATGTACAAAACAATACCAAATAGAAAGAAATATCCAATAATTTTTATAAAAAAATTCACAAAAAATATAATTTTCCTCTTTCTTCATGGTTCATTCATTCCATATTTATTCCACTGTAAAGAATGCACTTGACACTAAAAACTCTTGTTTAAACGTCAAATTAAGTACCACCATCAGCTAAAATTAAATTTGTCAAAATAGATTAAATGACTTTAATTTGTGAGAATAATACTCGAAATACTCAAAAAAAATAATGAAAAAACGTAATGAAGTGCTGGAGTTGAAGTGACGCATGAACGGGGAAAAGCGGCACCACGAGCTAAAGCAGCGTTAGTTAATTAAAAATGAACGAGTCAAGTCGACAGAGAATGCAGCGAGTAATTAATTGACATATACCTACGAGTATTTCTATCGGTTGAACGAACTTGAAGTTGTTTATTTTATTTGCAGATAATTAAACTCAATTAAATTAAGTCGTACCGTTAATTTCGAATAAACAATAAAAAAAACAAAGTACTTAAAAAAGTTTGTAATGAATTGAGAAAAATACTATACTTACTTTGTGTTAAGCGTTTAAAAAAATTTATTATTTTTTTAATTTTTTTAATTTTTTAATTATTACAAATGTTTTATTTTATTTTACTAGCTTTTGTAAAATAAAAAAGGTTTTGCTAAAAAATCTTATCAAACAATTAAAGACAATTAACAAAAAAATGGCAGAAATTAATTTAACTGAAAACTGAAAAGTGATAAGAAATAAATAAAGATGACGTCAGGAATTGCCTCATAACCATTTGCATGAATACAGTGTGCGTGTGTGAGTATGTGTGTGCAAGTCGGTCTCACGAGTAACAACCCAGTAGAGAAAGCAATCTTTACGAGTGATGCCTTACAGTAACGAATAATACTTGCCATCGGTTGGTAACAATCTTGACAGCAATTATAATTTAGAAAACAGTATAAAGAGCAGAATTGATCTTTTTCCAGCATTACTGAGGCGGAAGCCAATGAGCCAAAAATGTAGTTTTTTTCATAAGTTGTGTCATAATTTTATCAATCCGAGGCGCGTATAATTAATATACAAAGTGAAATCCTTAGGTACAAAAGAAATATACTCTAATACTTTAACGATACAATAAGTACAAAAATCGATTTATAACGTATTTAAAAAAAAAACGCAGACTGAAATTTTTATATAAAAAACTATTGAGAATCTCAGAATTCCAAAACTTTTTTTATTTAAAAGATTTAGAAACTAAACTTTTTTTATTTCTTATATTTTACTTAATTTTTAATGTTTTTTATTTACTTATCCAAATTTTAAAAATATTATGTAAAACAGAGATTATGTAAAACAGATCCAATTTAATTTATATACTCGTACTTTGATTCCTTTCGTCTGATTTTTCTTTTCCGAAACCGTTTATCTTCTGTTTCTTTCATTACTTTCGTTTAATTCTCTAAAAACGCATGATGTTGTGAAACTCATGATTTGTTGGAGAATGCATTTCTGGAATTCCAAATTTTTCTTGCAGGGATTGAATAAAATGATCATGTTAACGCCAAGAGGTTGCCAGCAATTTATTTTTATGTTGATTTTTATTATGATTTCATGTATGACGATTGCTTCGCATGTACTCGTACATCATGCGACTAAAAAAATATGCAAATAAGCATAAATAACCATTGTCCGTCCCAATATTTTTGCAACAAAATAATAACTTAATGGTAAGTTGGTTTTTGTTTTATTTGCTCACCCAAAAATTATTCCGAAAAATATGACTGACATTTGAATTGAATGCCATTCTCTAACATACTTCATTCCCAATTACATTTTCATCATTATTTTATAACGTGCGACTAAGAATTTATGTTGCATAGAAATGAAATAAGACATCAATTTTATGATTATTAAAAAAATCATTAAATAAAGGCTTATCCATTTCGAGTTACGGAAAGTAAAGCCCTGCCGTTTGGCAGCTGTCAAATGTCTGCGTCTTCCGCACAAGCATTTGTTTAGTTAAAGATTTGCCATTTTACAATAAGGATCGATGTCATATGGTCGTAGTCATAGCATCGCCGTCGTCGTTTCAAGCCATTTCCTCGCTGGACACTTAAATTGCGCAAAACTAACACTCATTCTTATTCTTCTTTTGCCTTTTTCTACTTTTGTTACTCCTTATCATCCGCATCATCATCATCATGATCATCATGGTTACTGATTAAATCAATGCTAACGCAATTTTAACTAATTAGAAATAAATGAGATTCAGCCTGAGCGTATCCGGAAAAGCATTCGAGTATGCGTGAGAATTTTACGGTGCTGCACGCAAGATTTTTTTGCTTTACTTTGTTGTTGTTGTTTTTGTAACTGCGTCTCTTTCTGCATCGCTTCGTTATGAGTTATAAAATCTTTGCAATTTTATGAATATGAGTATAAGACAATAACCAGAACTGAACTAATTTAATTTTATGGCAAGTTTCTTCTACAAAAAGAGAATTATTTCTTGTTTTTTGCAGCTATATTGGCGTCTATTTTGCGACTATAGCAGCAATAACAACAACAACACAATGCCTAAAGTAAAATAATTAAGTTAATAACGAGGAGAATTGTGCAGATGAAAGAAAAAAATGTTTGAATTCATTGAGCTAATACATGAATAAAAAGAATAAATGAATTTAATTAATTTGCAAGTGCTTCTTCTTCTTCTTTGCTTCTTTGCTTCTTCAAAATGTCTTTAACCCTTTGCTTGTCAAGGAAATGCTTGTGAAAAGACATTACAAATTTTGTTTAAAGGATCAATCAAGAAGGATTAATTAATTAGATTAATTATTAGCAACGGATAAAAAAGGATGCAATAAAAAAAAAAATCCACTTTCCTTCTTTCTGCGCTTCACTTTATTAGTTCCTTTTTCTGTTCCTTTACATTTTTCCTTTTCATGATCATTCGTTTTTCATTAACTTCTTTTCACTCATCATCATCATCATCATCATCATCTTTGGCACTATTTTCTATAGAAAAAATACGCCTCCGGTTTGCGCTTTTAAACATACACATACACGCCTACATTGAGAGTATATTTAAAAGAATTGCATCTGTAGTAGTTGTTGTTGTTGTTATTATTGTTGTTTTTTTTACTACTCACAATCTCTTCATTTCCGTTGTAAACTCAATGAGTTTAGACCAAGTTTTGAACAGTTTTCAATCAGAGTTACCGTAAAGTGTATTATTCTATTATTATAATAATTAGAATTTTTTTATGGGTTTGCTGTTGTTGTTGTTGTTGTTGCTGTTGCTGGCTGCTGTTCTATATAGACGCGTATTTACTGTAATTGTTTTGTGCTTGGTTGGTTTGCTGCATTGCTGCTGCGTTGCGCTGCGCTGCTGCGTCGTAAAAATAGGTTTCTTTAAACAATTTATTTGTTGTACAAACGTATTTTTTTTTTGTTCTTTTAGCCAGAACTAATTATGGTTATACGAGCTAAGGATAAGAACAACAACAACAACAAGCAACAACATGTTTGCTTGTTTTTTTGTGTTTTTCGAAGGTGTTGATGATGATGGTATTTTTCTGACTGACCTGGCCCACTTCAAAACGTTGAAGTGCACAAATTGAACATAATAATATCAAAATATTGGTTAATTACATTTAGAGTGTTTTTAAGTAATTTTTTTTCAGTAAAGCAAGTACATTATGGATGTAAGAATTTTCTAGAAGCAATAATATTATTTATAACGAAATAATTCAGAATTTTTTTTGCTTTTTTGCTTTGATTTATTTATCAAACCCAAAAAAACCTATTACTTTTCGTCGTAGAACTGCTGCTGAATGGCATTGAGATGATCGTCTGTCTAATATCTTCTTCTGAGAAGCAAAAGAGTAAGATAAGTGTAAAGTAAAAAATTTGAAAAAAACTTAGTTTTAAGTGAACAAAATATTCTTATAATAAGCATTATAAGCAGTCTTCATAATGCTGCTAGTTTTCATGTACATATGTCTCCCTCTCTGTCTCACACTTTAATGTGAAGTGAAAAAGGCTGTTTCATTCCAGTCTTTTTTTTTTGTTTAGCGCCAACATTTTTTTTCTGCAGGAATTTTAGTAAAATTCTTTCTATCCAATCTGTTAATTTTCTTCAAATCGGCAACTTTTCTTTTTCTTCTTTTTTTCTTGTTCTTCTTCTGTTGAAGTAATTTTAATTTGACAGTTGAGTGACGCTGTGTGACGAATGGATTTATTTGGTTTAGTTTTTTTTTATTTATTCGCGACCCGTATTTTTGTTGACGTTTGTTTTTTTAAACATGATCGCGATAACGAAAAAAACGTTAATCAATTAAAAATAATTTATAAGAAAAAATTTAAATTTAAACCATAATCATTTGAATAACAAATTAATTGCTTAAACATCGTATCAAGCCATCATTCAATCAATCAAACTCACGGGTCGCATTAGTACTCTTTTCTCACCTTTTGCTTCTTTTTAGCGTATTCGTTTTCTATACGTAGATTTTGACGTGCTCGCGATCAATTTTATTCGTACTGTACACGCCACTCGTTCTTTTCGTTAGAAATTAACTCGAGCTTAACTCGTTGTTGGTTTTGGTATCGGCTGAATGGATTGAGTTATTGGACTACGCCTATTGCACAACAGATGGCGCTGGGAGCTGATATAATTTTATCGGTTTATAGTAAACGCACACACATAAACACATACCATTGCTAATTAAACAAAAATCTCGCATGCATGCATTTGAAATAATTATGAAATATGCTTAGCTAATTTTTTATGCAATATTTTAATTGTTTCTCAAAACATTTATTTTATTTTTTGCAGAATCAGAAGGCGAACATACACGCAAACAGAAGAAGCTGCCCTGGGGACCATTGTATTGCGTGCTGCAGCAGGATGAACAGTCCTTCACGGCTTATTGCAGTGAGGAAATCTCGGTGAGTTACGGTGGTCTTAAGAGTTTTCGATTTAAACCGAAAACATTACGAATATATACAATAAAATAACATTTTTATAGTTTCTATAAATTAAAAAAAAAATTGTTGTTCGTATTGGAAAAATTACAAAATTGAATTTTAATGAATATTTATTACTTTGAACATGAAAAAAATTATTATAAAAACAAATTCATCTCATAAGATTATACAACAATATAATGTTAATGTTATTTCATGCAATTTATTGAATTATAGCTTTTCAACAATAATAAAAAATACGGTTAATAATTTTAGTGCAATAAATGTATATATGAAATATTGTACGACTATTTTTAGACAGTAGGTTAAATGCAATTTTTTTCTTTTTTTATTTTTTTGGACTTTGCTCCGCTCAACCACGCCTCCTCCATCAATGCCTATCGATATCTCTTCTGCTAACGCCAATTTCTGCACAACAAAAACTAAAAAAATGCCAAATTGATTATAAAAACTATTACGTAGATCTTCCCAGCCACGCCCAGCAAAGAGGTGGGTAAAAGTAGTCGCATTAAAAAATCGAATCGAAATAAATCGAATAAAATAATATTGTTTTTCTTTGTTAAAACTAATAAACATTTTTTAAAGTTATTTATTTATTATTAATTATTTTTAATAAAATTTTATTATTAATTATTTATAAAATACTAAAATTGATTAATAATTTTTTTATTTTTTTTTAATTTTTTTTAATGGCCTTTATCGTTTTGTTTTTTTTTTGTTTTTTCCATTTTCGGAGATTTAAGAAATTATAAATTATATAAATTTTGTTTATAAAGATTTTTAAAAATACCACATTTTATTATGTTTTTTTATTTATAAAAACTATTTAAATTGTTGAAAGTGTTTAATTTAGTTTTTAACTTAAAAAATTATTTTGTATGTACTATATTAATTATATATTAATTGTTTAATATATGTATATATATAAATTATTAATTATATTATTTAATTTCCTTAATTTCCTTAATAGGAAAACAAATACTTTTTTAAAAAGTTTCAAAGCTTTGAAATAATACATTAATTGCTTAACTATTCAAGATTTTTAGGTATTATTCATTATTTAATTATTAATGTAAAATCTCCTCATATTATTTAGTTTATTTTTTAAAATTTTATGTTTAAAAATTATTGAAAAATTAAAAACTATAGATTTTCAGAAAGGTTTTCCTCGATTTTTAATTTCGTTAATCTTCTTCTTACATTATTTAGAAATTTATAACAAAACATAAGTAAAAAAATTTTTTAATTATTTTTATTGTTTTTGTTTTGTATAAATTTTTTTAAATTCAGGACATTCTTTAAATTTGTTAGATACTTCTTAGGTCTTAAAATTTAAATTTTATAATTAATTTTATTTTCCATTTAATTATAATTTTTGATTTTTTAAGATTTTATGATTTGTTTTTTTTTTAATTTTTAAATCTTCGAATTTTTTGTTCCTGTTTTGGATTATTTTTGCTTTATTATTTATTTTTTGATTTAAAAAAAAAATTTTAAGTTTTTATGGAATTAAAAAAATTTATTTTTCTTAGTTAACGGATGTACTTTTTAATGAGTATCCACGCGTGCGTTTGGATCGTGTGCGTCGTCCGGCAAAGGCGCTGTGGAATGGTCCGCCGACTGTACGCGAAGAACCGGAGGATTCGGACGGTTGTCCGATGGATTTGATGCTGAACACCACGCTCTATAGTGATTTGGGTAAGTCGATTCGAAAGAATTAAGAAATTGACCAACTCTTTTGATTAAACAGGATCGAAGTCGGCGAATGACTTCTATGTGTTTATAACTTTAAATTAATTTTAAAAGCTTCTCGAAAAAGCTGTTCGCTTGAAAAAACATAAAAAAAGTTTCCTCTCTCAAGCGAAAATGAGACAAGTCGGTTTCACGAAGTTTCATTACATTGTTCGTTTGTACCACGAGAAAGTGCCGGCCGGAATATTTTGAGATGGTATCTGTTATCTCTGAGATGTTAGAGGTGTAGAGTCAAGTTTTCATTCCACATTGTTTCTCTCTCTCTCTGTTGATGACCATTTTTAAGAGATTCCAACTCAACATCTTTTATTTTCTTTAGCACAGGAAATTCCTTTGGTAACAGACTATTTTTCCATGAAAGCGTTTACGATACGACTGAAAATTCATGAAAATCTACGATTACAGAAAATAGTTTGACTTTTATAAGATGTATTGAATGGATAATGAAGTTTATGTGAAAGGCAAATGCCTTAAAAAAATTCTTTTTCTCAGAAGAAAATATTAGAAAAAATATTAGAAAAAGTGTTACAAATATTACAAATAATAAAATTACGTTATTATAAGTAATTATGGGATGGTTCTTTAAAAAATAATAGCAAAATTTTCCAAAAAAATTAGAAAAAAATATTGACAAATTCTAAATTTAAGTATGTATGTATATGTATATTAAAAAAATTATTTATTATTTACATATGCATATACATATATAATATTATTACTTATATATATTATATAAAAACCTCTCTCATAATTATTCTGTTCCAATTTCTTTTTGTCTGACCATCAATTGTATTTTTTATTATTCAATTCAATTATTATTCAATTGAATTATTTTTTGTTTTTATGTTCCGTAAAGCCTTCACTCTTCTCTTCTCCCGTTTGTCTTTCATTCCTCTCTCACTTTTATGTCATCCGCATTTTTGGGCCTTGGGTTTGTCTTTTACACTTTCAGAATGTTTGAAATCAAAAGAAATAAACACCAAACTTTTCCAGATACCAGCACTATAAAAATAATAGAAATTATACTGCTTTTGGATTAACCAGCAATTGCTTGGATGCGTTTCGGGGCAATAGACATCGCTATTGGTGCTGCTGCTGTTTTTGTTGTTATTGTTGTTAGTTTCTATTGTTTCCTTTGTTGTTACTTTTGTAGTTGGTTTGTAGTTGGTTGCCATTGTTGTTGTTGTATGTCGTCACGCATGCAAGAACATTGAGCACAAAGCCATAGCATTGCTTTTGGCGTGGATGATGATAGTGATTTTAGTAATTGTTGTTGTTGTTGTTGTATTTGTTGGTGGGCATTGCAGTATGTTAGGGGGTATGTAAGTAACATAACGAATAGACACTAAAAAGTGCAAAATTAAAATTTATTTTAAAACCTATTATAGAAATCAATTATCGGTATTGTAAAAGTGAAATTTAAAAAACAATTCTTATTTATCATTTGGGTAAATTCCTTAAGTTGAAAGTACTAATTTCAATTGATATACAATAGTAGATATATAATTAATTGATTGTGGTTGCTTTTTTTGTGGTTTCTTTCTACTTCGTTGATTCTTCGCTGACGTCATTAAATTTTTTTATATAAATAATTTAAGTTAACTGATACATTAAAAATTAACTGTTAATTGAAAATGATTTAAAATAGATTTTGATTTATTTTTACAAAAGAATGAATTTTTGTGAGATTGTTTTTAATTTCGTTTTTGTGTGAATTTATGTTTTTGTTTTTCATCTCCAGAAATATTGGGAAACGAATTTCAAAAACCATATTAATTTTTAAGATCTGTTACAATAGACGGTATATAAAGTATTTTTAAGGATTGTAGAAGCTTTTACTTAAGAAATATTTAAGAGAAATTAACAGTAAATTGGATTTAAATTAAAATTTTTGAAATGCCTTCAATGAATGAAGTTGATTCAAATATTTCTTTGTGAAAACTAAAACGGTCAGTGTTATCCATAAAAAAAGGCTTACGGGAACTTGGTATCTGCTAGACCGGGAAGGCATATGAGTCGAATGAATTTTTTGGAAATTACAACAGCCATAGGAACCAACACAGTAACACCTTTTGGCCTAAGGCGACTCTTTCGGTTTATAACGGTTGTTTCGATTTCTCCATATTATGCTAACTAGATCTATTATATTTAGTCCTGCGGTTGCTTCTCCAACCTCTTAACCACTGAGGCGTTATACATACGACTACAAATTATCAAACACAAAATTGGAACTGCTAAATTTTAAAATGGAAATATATGTATCTGTTGGCAGTTGAAAAAAATTTAATTTCAACTAAAAATTCTATATATTTTCTCATATTTTAAACAGTATTTCATAGATTTTATTAAATAGCATGAGTTCATGCCTAGCATACCATTTCTTAAGGCTGAACTATAATACGCTGCAGTGAGTACAAACTACTGTCAGAATTGAACGAACTTGAATTTCATAAAATGAAAATACTTAACGTGTCTGGTCGTCGCTGGTAAACGTTGGCAACTTTGTTGCTGGCTGAGAGCACGATAAAAGAGCTTTCAAAGGCAAATCTCAGAACAAAGAGAGAGAAAAAGTTTTCCAGCAAACATGAATGAATTTCACATACTAAAATGTTCCTTGAGTAATGGAATTGAAACATTAAAGCGGAGAGAGACAGCGCTTAGTAAGGCACATACCTACCAGCAAATACAAGCAACTACAAACAAATGAAACAAACTAAGAGATTAGTTTGTGTTTAGCTGCCGTCGCGGGCAGGCGTATTGTGTCGTGTGCTTCGATTTTTCGCTGACGTTGTTACAGCGACGTCAAACATTGGTCGCGCTGCTTTCGGTCGTCCTGCGGCTTGTCGGTCTTGACAGATCGTGACGTTCGTGTATGCGGCGACGGTTTCGGTGCTTGCAATGCGTAGAGATAGATAGATAGATAGATGTTGGTACAAATGCAGACGCTCGAATGAGTTACAAGATGCAAATGATCGCTGCTTGATTGCATTCAGATACGAATTCTTTTCGGATATTTTCATTTTCTTTTGTGAGCTGTTTTCCACTTTTTTGTGCGCGTGTTTATATAAAAACAAACAAACAAACGAAGAGTATCAAGCAACGTTAGGGGCTGCCACTATGTTCTTTTTTAACATACATAATAGATAAAATATCTAGCAGTTACTAAATTAAAAAAAAAAATTCTGCCGACGCCGTACAAGTGCGTTTTTGTTAATACGGTGTCTAAAAGGTTTAACAACTAACGAAAACTGATAATTTAGTTCAATTTCTGCTCCTGGTGCGTCTTGGTATCTTGGTATCTACATCTTGTGCGGTGATTGTTGTGTCCAGCTCATTCGTAAAATATAAAAATTCTAAAGATTTTTAAATAGCGGTGATAAATGTTGAAGAAATACTACCAAATTCTTAAAGAGCTGCATTTTTTGTGAAAATATTTGCGCTCGTCTCAATCGAAATGCATAGAAATCTTAAAATAACAGATTTTTTAATAGCGGGCGGAGGTGGTTAATTATTAAAAAACATCTCTCTCTCTCTCGGCAAAGGATTATTTTTTCTCTTCACCATGTAAAGATTCTGTTGTTGTCGCAGAATCTTTTGACTGAGATAATATTCTCTTGACTTCATTGCTCAATCGAATAATCCAAAGGAAAAACAACAATGGCTTAAATAAGCCTTTAAAGTACCGTTAGAACTAACCGTTGCATTTCAACCGCAACAATAACAACAACAACAGCAACAACAACACTAGCACGAGCAATAAAATCAACAACAATGAAACAGCATTAATACAACACAACTCAAAACAAAAAAAAAACAGCTGGAAAAAGAGAATCTTACATAAGAGACAAAAAGAATGCAGAAAAAAGTCAATCTAATATCTTTTTATGCAAAAACTTTGTAACGCGTCAGTGTGTCGCGTCTGCGAGTAAGATCTTCGTAAGATCTGGTGACGAATTCTGTTTGTCGTTGCTTCTTTTTCTTCGAACTAATAGAAGCCGCTAACTTTCTAGATAGATCAATCACCCTTTGATAGATTAAAACCTCTTTAAAGCATGAATCTCGAATTGAAATTTCTTTAATTTTTAATAGATTTTAAAATAGCTAATAAAAGCTCAAGCTGTTTTGAGCTTCAATCTTTAAAAAGTTCGTAAAGTCATCAGTTTTTTCTAAATTCTCCAAATTTTGTCTATTTATATAATGAAGATTAATTAGTAGTGAACAGAGATTAATCGAGTATTATCAGTGTTGATTGATATACTGCTCACTTTGTTCATTAGCCTTTCGTCATCTTTCAGCGACCTAAAAGCTGACCGAATACGGTCCTGATTTGGTGTGTCGTCTGAATTAAACGAAACAGGTGGAAACGTGATGGGTATGGCTGATGTGTGTGTGTGTCATAATATCCCTTACCCAAAAGCCAATATTTATTTCTTTGGTCAAATGTCGAGCTTGCTCATGATTTAATTGAATGGTTAATACGATGAATATTTAATGTTTCAGCAATTTCGCGTGTCATGTTGCGCGAATTTCATTCAATATATGCCTTTATATTTACACCATCCTCATGCGTCATACCTTATCCGAACACACAACTGCGTTTCTTTATGTCGCTACTTCTTTACAGTTTCTACGGACTTCCTTAGTACTTTATTAGCACTCTTTGGTATTTTCTCTGCACTTTTCGGTTCTGTTATAGTATCCGCTTTGTACTTTTAGTACTTTCTTAGTACATCTTCTGTAATTTTAGTACTTTTTAGTAGGTCCCTAATGCTTTCTTGGTACTTTTTAGTACTTTTCTGTAACTCACTGTAACTCACTGATGATTTTTTAGTACTGTTTAGTACTTTCCTGATGTCTTCTTAGTACTTTTTAGTAATGTTTACTAATTTCCTGCTGCTTTTTTAGTACTTTTAGTACTTTTTAATAATTCCCTTATGTTTTCTTAGTACTTTTCAGTACTGTTTAGTAATGTTGTACTACTTTTTTTAGTACTTCTGTGACTCCCTGATGCTTTCTTAGTACTCTAATGCATTTCTGAGTATTTTTTAGTACTCTTATTCGCCTAGCTTTCCTTTCTTTCCCTCTTGACGCGGGTAGGATTAAGATGCTTTTTAAAACGTCTTCGCTCGCTTCGATTTTTCCTGTTTCTAATAATAATTATTTTAGGTATTTGCATTTTAATTTTGTAATTTGTTACTTTGAGCTGTGAGAGTTTGTTTCTTCAAAAAAACTTACTAATAGTTTACTGCATTTTTAATACGACCAGATAGCAGATTTTTTCTCACCTGATTCTTGATAATGGTTTACAACACAAAATTAAAATCTTGTTTTTTGTTCGCTGCGAAAAAAAGAATTAATGTGCGAAAGTTTTTAACAGGTCGACAACAACAACAACAACAACAACAACAGCAACAACAATAACAATAATAACAGCGACACAATATCTTACTTTGAGGCTGCTTTATTACAAAGCATGATAATAATTTTTTTAAGATGTTTGTTTTATTTATTGTATTTTACTTTTCTTCGAAGTAAGTTGAATGAAAAAAACAACGATAGAGTGTGAAAATTTTAGAGAAAGTATTAAATAAAATACGAGTACGATAGAAATAATGCACATGAAAGTTTAATTATAAAGACGCAGTATAATATTGATATAAAACTTAACCAAAAAAAAAAAATTATAATTAAAATAAACTGTAAATATTGTAGAAACGAGTTCAAAAGAAAATTGTAAACTTAATTTCTGAGACGAAAAATATTTTATTTTAGGCCGCAAAAAATCGCTGTCTAAATTTAATTTTAATATTTACGTATTCAAAATCTGGTTTTATGATTTCTCAATAAAGACATTTTATTAATTTTAGGCTGATAATATGATGGTTATCAGACGGTTATCATAGTATGCGGTCATACAATTTATTTTATTCTAACAAATTCTATGGAAAGTCTTTGTAATACTTTTAATAGCAGTATGAATATCGTAGTATAAAGGTCTTTGTACAATAGTTCATAACAAATTTCCAATATTTCTTAATCGTATTGCTTTGTTTTGTAAAAATTCGAGTTCTTTCTTTCTTCTTTGAGATCGCCCCCATTAAACACTTTTGTCGAAGGGACTGCGTTAAAAGATATTGTTATATTAAGAAGATGAAACCTATTCTTTTGCTCGATAACAAATTTCAATACCTGAAGATAGGTTCCTCATTTCGTCTCCTCCGCTTAGCCCCTATGGGTCATTGACTGTGTAGTCTACAAGACTTGTCGCGGCCAATTGATTTGGTCATCTCGATGCTCTGTGCGTTTCATGAGAGTTCATTACTTCAACCATGATTTTTCATAATGATCTTTAACCATGACGGAACGGCGGAGAAACGATTCACATAAAAACCATTAATTCAAGTATTTTTTATAATTTTCTTTTCGACACAAGACAAAACAATACTCGTAAAATTTAATTTTTTTGGTATTTGTTTGGTTTTTTCTTTATGAGAACTTTTGTTGTTTGTAATTTTCAATTTTGTTAACATTCATTAATTTTATATTTATTGTCGCCGTCGCCGCAAATGCCGCCACAGTCGTTAAAGCTGTTGCTGTCGCTGTCGCTGTTGTTGTTGTGTCCGAATTAGAATATATTAAGTTATTTTTAAGTGGCAACCTTGAAACACTTTGAAGCCATTTCTAAATAATTGCTACGATTTGTCGACGCATGTACGAACAGATAAATATACTTGTATCTCGTACATATGTATATCGTACATACATATACTATATACATAGATAGAAAGAGAGATACTTACTAGCAGATACTTCTGCTTGTTGTTGTTGCATAAGTAAAAGATAAAGATAAAGAAAACAAAAAGATAAAGATAATAATGACGCTGCAGTATTTCATCTACAAGCAAGAAACGAGATTAAACGAGATTAAATCATATTCGAGTTTTAGTTATCGAGTCCAATTTTGGAGAGTTGCCAACTTTTCGATTTTGTTGCAAAAAAATGGCAATTTAAAAAGTACGAGGAGGTATGATTTCGAAAAAAGTTTCATTTTGAAAAAGTGGCAATTATAAAAAAGTAGGTTAGAAAAGCTATAAAAAACCTTGCTTTTGGAGAAATTTTGAGAATTTTATCGCTTTTTCCGTAAATATAAGCAGCTAAAATTAATTGCTTTTAGGTTTTTCTACGTATCTAGCAATTTGGATAAGCTGGCTTTAAGAATAATTAGCTTCCGTTGAATTCAGTTGGCTTTTTATGAATATTTACGGAGCTTGAAAGTGTTTTGAAAGCCTATATTTTCGCCGTTTTTGAAGATTTTGTTTTCCGGTTTTTTTGGAGGTTCAAAAAATATGAAAAAATATATGTGAAATATTAAAAGAGAAAATATGCCTAAAAAGGTTTTTAAATTTTTTTAATATTACTGCTATTATTTTTCTCTTTAAAGATACTGATATTTAATTATAATAACTTAGAATATGTAATTATAATTACTGTAATTATTGTACTATATTGTCCTTTATATTAAGATTATTATTATTATTATATTATTATTATATTATTATATTATTATTATATTATTATTTAAATTTATTATTTATCTCTTTTTTTTCTTTGTTTATTTACTGTACAAAACTTTACTTTCTTGACATAATTTAATGAATTGGCAACTCTGTTCTTTAACCAGTTTGAGCGTTTTGCCCATTTTTGTCAATTCTCTAAACAATTAGTTGTACTCGTAAATAGAAAATTATGAATAAATTATTTATGTTTTAATTGTTTTTAATAAAAAGCGTGCAATAAAAATAATATAAAATGGCCATAAAATATTTTTATGCATATTTAATTTAATGCGTTGTTATTTAATAAAAATAATAGATAGATCAAACCACTGAGTAGTATTTAACTATATTCAACATCAACTGACATTTTAAGTTATTAAAAACAATTAAAACTTTTGAAAAATCTTTTATTTTTTGGTATTTTTTTTAAGTAGGTACTATCAATAGAAATGAATATAATCCGTTCGTTGTTCGTTGGTTTCTCAAAATTTTTCTAAATCCGAGAATATTTACTTTTTCGTGACCATCAATTTGTTTTTATTTCTGACATTTGACCTCTTAAGGTCTATTATTTTTCATTCACGAGAAGAAGTTTTATGAGGTTAAGATTAAAAAGAAAATTCTAAATATTTTCGTGGGTGTGATAGAAATATTATTAGAAATATATAAACATTTTACAGAAAGATGTTGTGGGTGGTATCTAAAGACAGGAAAAATGAGCTGTACACTTTCCAAACAACATCATCAATGAATAAAGGTTTCCAAACTTTCACAAAGAACATTTTAAAAGTAGTTTTCGAAAGTTTGGAAAAAGTACAGTTAGTTCACGCAAAGAGTTTTAATATTATCTTTGATTTTTTTTTTAATAAAAAATTTTATAGTTTTTATGTTTTTGAAGATTTCCGTTTTTCACTTTAAAGATGACGATCTTCTGATTATTTTAATAATAATTTTTGGCTTAAAGCCAACACTAAAATTACAATATTAAAATGTTACAATAAAATATAAACACACACTTGAAATAAAAAAATACATTATAATGTAATAGACGATATTTTGCCCTTTTTAAATGATAATGATGGTGACCACTTAATTTTAACTTAACTTAATTTAAACTTAATTAATTTTAAGAATGAATTTTGTTGTAGCCAAGAGGATCGACTAATTTTAATTACAAATCAAGATTTTTACAATTTCCAACAAAATTCTTAGACAAAAGTAGCCAGAGTAGATTACTGTGAATCAGAGACTTGTTCTCTTAAATCTCCGTATACAAGTTAAAACATTATTTTTAGATTCATTCAGAGCACTTGAATTCGACTTTAATACTTCAAACAGTCAGATTCAGTCAGATTTTGCTAATAGTATTCATACATAGCTCTTGTTCATATATAATTCATATATAAACAAATAATTTACTTTACTTTTTGCCTCCATTTTTCGTTATAACTCTTTTACCGTATGCTGCGCATAATCAGTGACACCGTTAAGCTTCGCTGACCGTTGATTTTGTCATTGTTGTGACAACAGACAGT
Source organism: Conops quadrifasciatus (assembly GCA_949752815.1). Taxonomy (NCBI): domain Eukaryota; kingdom Metazoa; phylum Arthropoda; class Insecta; order Diptera; family Conopidae; genus Conops; species Conops quadrifasciatus. Next base: position 11,928,592 of record OX457081.1, read on the forward strand.
GCTGCCCTCTGTAGTTCATAGAAAAGAGCAACGAAACGGTTATCGAAAGAAACCTTTAATGATCATCCGTGCAGAGATTTTTGTAAATTTTTTTTGGCTTGTCGTCGTTGCTGTTGTTGTTATTGTTGTTTTTGTTACTAATGTTTTGCTCGCACTACAAGAACTTTTCAATTAACGGTCTTCAACATAACTTTTCTTTGTCGAACTGTTTTAATGCTCAAAACAAATTGACTTTCTTTCTATCGAATTTTACTGTTTTACAAAACAGAAAAAGATAATTGATATACAATATTTCGAATAAGTTTTTGTTATTTTTAGTAACTTTTCTCGTTCTTTCCGTTTTGATGATATTTCAAGAATTTCCAATAAGAGAATATCCAATTTAAGAATATCCAATCTTGGCAAAGAATCGAGGTCGTTTGGATTAACTGAGGTCGCTGAGATTTCCGGGAGGCTTTAGAAGGTGTTCGAAGGTAATCGGAATATGAAACATAAAATCGAAACTTCGAAACACAAATGTTCCGATTTCGAAGCCACAAGAAAAGTCGATAAAAAATTAAGACGAAAAATTGTGGTTAAGAAAACAACAACAACAACAACAACAATAGCAGCAAAAGCATTAACTAAATATATAAAAAATTTTCTTCTCGATTTCAATTTCTCTTTCGACCATTTACGCTATACATAAATTGATGATCTTCTGGCAAAAATAGAATCATTCAAAGCAACTGCAAAATCGATTAAATCAAAAAATCAACAAAAAAATGAAAACGATGAGTACAATAAAATTATGAGCTCATAAGACAAAATGGAAAAAGACGCCTTGATCCAACGGCTCGATTTAATTTTCTTGTTTCAAGCCGAAAAACAAATTATGCGAACAAAATAAAAGTATTTCTAAGCAGAGCAAACGAATAAATTATAAAACTAGATCAACAGAGAATAAATATTACTCTATGTACAATTTTTTTCTGCTCATAAAAAACGTCAAAGACCGCTATGTGTCATTGCAATGACATCATCACAAAAACAAAGCAAAAAACCATCTTCCTGTTGTTAAGTAAAAATTCGGTCAGTGCGGTATGGTGTTAACAGGTTTTCAATTTTAAATGCAATGCAATTTTTAATGAATGAAAAAACAATGCAGAGAATGACAAGAAATGATTGAAACCAGCGGAAGTAGTTTGTGTGCATAAAAGAATGTCTATCATCAAGTATGCAAAGCGTATAAACCGGGGAAAAGCTTCGCCACACCACGAAACCAAAAGAGTCAAATTGAGTACATATTTGACTGGAATGCTTAAGCCGTTAACAATTGATTTTACATCCGTTAATAATGATTTATGAGTTATTCGTACAGTTCTGTACAAGAAAGGAAAAACATGATGACCAAAATTCAATAAAGAATTCATTATAAGGAATACCATCCTTATATGTATATTTTTAATTATATATTTTTTTTTTATATTTTTAAATATATTTTTAACCTTAATAATTTTTAAGGTTTAAGAGTTTTTGTGATTGTAACGAGTTGCTGAGAACTTATCGAATTTCGTTAAGAAGAGACGGGTAGAGTGTATGCTTTGCTTAAGCTGGTATGACACTTCATTTTTTCTGGATTGTTTTTCAAGTGGCATGTAAGCCAGATAGCTATAGAAAATCACTCTCTTGTAAGAAAGGGATAAACAGAGAATCGCTAAAATATTTCATACATATGCTTGTAAATTGTTAATGTCAAAGTTGTTTAGAATTTGGATCAAAAGAAACGTCAAAAAACAATATCTAAAAAATTTAAGCAATTTTGTTTTTTTTTAAGCAATTTTGAAAAGTGTGTATTCAATTAAAAGTAAATTGTTATGTTTATATGAAGTTTTTGAACGTACATATATCGAGTTCCCAATTTTTTTCACTAAAGTCACTGAAATGCAGAATATGGTCTATGAATTAAAAGTAAATCAATGAGTTTGTTGAAAATTCATAGAATATTGCATATTTTTGTATATTTTTTTTTTTTTTTATTTAGTATAGTTTTTCATATTTATCGTTAATTTCATTGAAAAATTGGCAGGCGAACATTAAAAATCTCTGCTCTCTAAAACGACAATGAAAAATGAGAAAAAATAACAACAACACAAAATGACGTACGTCATTATTTGGTGGAAATAAATAAACAGATTTCAAATTGTATGGTCTAAATTGGATTTGATTTAGAAACACAAGCTTCGACCTAATAAATTAAAGACCGAATGATTGTGTTTTTTTGCATTTGTTCGGCTCTGACAACACAAAAATTCACACGAAAGTAAACAAATTATTAAATAAATAAACTTAGCATATAAAAATCTTAAAGACTTTTTTGTTTACAGAGAACTCATTGAAATCCATAATGTTTACTTGAGCTGTTTTTTTTTTTTTTAAATTTTCAAAGATTTGTTTTTCGGATTTAGCAAAATTCGTTTTGGATTTAGCAAAATCAAAAATTTGTTTTTTAGATTTAGCAAAATTCGTTACCGTTGACGAAACAGGCTCAAGCCGACTGACTTTAAACAAATGTTTGCTATATTACATAAAAATTATTTCATAAAATTTATACTTCCTGAAAAAAATACGACTACTTTAACAGAAGTTTTTGTAGTACGATATTTCTACTAACATAATTTTTAGACAGTCTGACTTCTTGATTGACTGCAACGCGATAGCGATGACATCAACATTGTCAGAATAAACGCAAATCGTCTCTACACGGTTTAGATTAAAAGCGCTTGAAAATTATTTACTACACGAAATTTGCTCTTGTAGTTTTTTAATTTTGTGTTTTTTTTTTGGAGATTAAATAAATTATTAACGCTAGAGTGCTTTTTCGTTTTTTGACGGAACCGAAACAGAAAAACAGCAAGAAAAAAAAAACGAGTGTTGGAAAAATAGATTACAGCGTCATTTTTAAGATCAACAGTAGTAGCAGCAACAACAACAACAACAACCATAAAACTAGCGCAACAACGAACAATGGCAACAAGTGTATGATGGATCATTATCGGTGGAAAAAACTACAAATTCAAAAAAAAATCAAAAAAATTAATTTTTTATGATCAAGCAAGCTTGTCTGATCATCACATCGCCAACTAACAATAACAACAATAGCAGACAACAACAATAGCAGACAACAACAATAACAGACAACAACAATAACACACAACAAACAACAAAGACATCAACAACATTAACGATTACAATAGCGTTAACAACATATCATCACCCAACGGCGTTCGTCCATCCATTCAGCCATCCATCTGGTTATTCATCCCTGCTGTGTATTGAACCTTCTCGGTCCCCCCCCCCCCTCCTACCACTCCCTCCTCTCCCAGCCCGCCCGCCTCCGCCGCCTTACGCTGGTACTTCCCACATGCCAGACGCCAGAAAGAAGAAGCTCGCTGATCAACAGCCGCATCAGCTCCACTAGAATGACACTCACTATCGAAAGGCAACAACAACAACAACAACAACAACAACAACAACAACAAAAACAACGACAACAACACAAAGAAAAAAGCCACATTGACAACAACAATACAGAAAAATATTCGGTGAAAAAAGAATGGAAAAAAGACCGAAAAAAGCATTCAAACAGTCTTTGTTGTTGGCGTTGTTGGCTCCCTCGCATTCAGCCAATTATTCGTCATTGTCGCCCCAACGAATGCGATTAAAAGATGATGAAGGGTTAAAGAAGGGAGCAAGAGAGGAGGCTGGATGGATGGATGGTTGGATGCCCCTTTTATAATGAGTTACTCTGTTCAGGCGGGTTGCTAGTGACTGTGTATGAGGTACCCCCGGTATTTTATTGCCACCCATCCAACACATACATACGCAGCCATCACAGTCAAACGTACACACACACACACACACACACACACACACACATACACATTTATGTCCTCTATGTGCCAACAAAGCACGCTGTAAAAATATGTTAATTGCGTTTTATGCTTTAGTCTTTTGTTTCTATTACTATGGTTGCTTTTATTGTTGTTGTTGTTGCTTTTGTTGCTGTTGTCACCTCTGAGAGAGCTTCGTAAATTAATACAAAATTCTTATTACGAGCATCGCAACCGGGTTGCGATTCAATCCGAACCATTCTGAAAGAGTCATTTAATGGCTTCGAGTTCCGCGTTGCATTTATTTTCAACTGCAGATAGTGGTTCTCTTTTGTGTTAGTTTTTCAAAGTACTTGTTCTTGTGGTTGTACTCGTATTTGTACTTGTATTTGTGCTTACACTTGTACTTGTAATTGTTCATGTACTTCCAATTATACAATACTTGTACTTGTATTGGTGCCAACACTTGAACTTGTACTCGTACTTGTACTTGTACTCGTACTTGTACTTGTACTTGTACTTGTACTTGTACTTGTAGTTGTACTTGTACTTGTAGTTGTACTTGTACCTGTACTTGTAGTTGTACTTGTACCTGTATTTCTACTTGTACTTGTAGTTGTACCTGTACTTGTATTTGTACTTGTAGTTGTACCTGTACTTGTTCTATGTACTTGTAATTGTAATTGTACTCGTACTTGTACTTGCATTTGTACCTGTACTTGTCCTTGTACTTGTACTAGTATTAGTACTTGTGCTTGTACTTGTACTTGTACCCGTACTTATACTTGTACTTGCACTTGTACTTGTACTTCTATTTGTGCTTGTACTTGTGATTGTATTCGTACCTGTACTAGTAGTTTTACCTGTACTTGTTTTTGTACTTGTACTTGTACTTATACTTGTACTTGTATTTGTTCTTGTACTTATGTATGTACTTATATTTTTCCCTATAATTTTTTTTTTTGTTCCTTTTTCTTTAGTAGGCCTATGTCGAGGTTATTATCACTGGAATTAATATTTTCTTTTCTGTGTAGAATTAAAACTTTTGTAGGCAACAACCACTTCCTGGCTTGAAAAATTTCTCATAGTTTTTAACTTCATTCTTCGGAACCATTGCCGCGTGAGGTTGGTTACCTTCTGTAGTCGGTCGTTTGGTAGGTCGGTTGGTCGATCGTGGCTTGGTGTGACTGTAGTGCGGCCGGGTGCTCCTTCCACAGCGCTGCAAACACACTAAAATAAATGTGCGCACAAAAAGCTACGCATGAGCAAACTTATTGCAAATACTCGTCGTAGCATAGCACAGACGCAGTGTTGCCACATTTAAGCAAATTTAAAGTTTTTCAGTTTCTTCATTAAAACTGTTTCTCTTTTTTTTGTTCAGTCGTTTTGCAGAAGGCGTTAAAAAACAGTAGTCAGTTTTTGTTGTTGTTGTTGTTGTTGCTTTCTTTCTTTCTTTCTTCATTGTTACTTTTATTTTGTTTTCTGCAATTATGATTGTGTGAGTTGTTGTTGTTAGTGTGTAGCTTGCTGCAACACCTGTACATACATTGTTAGCATACGAACCGACAGACGGTAGAGCCACAAAGAAATTGGCTTAAACATAAGTGACAGTAAGCGGTGTTGTTGTTGTTGGTTTTGTTTTTGGTGATAACGGAAACGTCGGCCGGTCGACACAAGCCAGCAAATTGAGCTGCACTTTGGCAACATTCGTTAGTAGCAACAACAACAGCAGTTAAAACAACAACAACAACGATGCCCGTAGCAATTTAGTTGCTGGATTTTGCTGATTTTAGAAGAATTTCAAGAAAGAAAATTATACTTATTGTTCATTTTTTTTTCAGTTAATCAGCGACAGAAAAAGCAAGGAAAAATAGAAATAAATTAAGAAAAAATAACTTCAACGTCAACTTTAATTTATCAAACAAATTCGATCAAAAAATTTTTCTACTGGAAATTTAAATTAATTATACTTTATAGCTCTCGCTGCCGTTTTTTTTTTTTTTTCCTTTTGATCACTGAAGCATGTCGTTTTCCGTGCCGTAAAATTTATAATAATCGGCATCGAGGAAATTTTACGAAGCCGATACTTTTCAATACTTCTTTATTTCCTTAATTTTAAGGCATAAAAAGCAATTGAAGGAAATTAAATCGAACGAATTAGGCACTTTTTCTAAAAGCTTTGAGAAAAGAAAGAAGACTTTCTTTCAGCACGATTTACACGGCATTCGTTTTGCACGATTTCAGTTTAACACGATTGAGAAATAACGAAAGAAACTTTATTTACGCGGCCTTGAATTTCACTCTAACACGATCAGATCATAAAAATGCAATAATTATAATAATTAACATTAAGTAACTTTCTTATCATTGCTCTGTAAGCATTGTGATGATGATAATGATAACGATCGTGTAAATTAAGTGTTACGCGTTCATTGAAACCTTAACGTAGAATATTCATGTGCGTAATTATTATCAAATACGAAAATTTCCTTTTGTTTTTCTTCTCAGTTTTCTTTTACCTTTACTTTTTGTTTTTCCTTTAAAGTCATATCCGTCAGTATTTAAAAATAGCTTCAAGCAAAGCCTTTGAGCAATCTTTTTACAAGGATATAAAATTAGCTGCCTTCAGTGAATATGGCCACTCAAGACGCAGCGCCACGCCACGGCACGCCTCGCCTCAACCGGGAAGGCGTCAAGTGACGCATAATTACTTTAATTTTACCGTAAAACTCTCTAAAAATAAAATTGAAAGAAACCAACGAAGCACATGTTTTTTTTCTAGAACTAAAGTAAAGTAACCTCAGACTCTGAACATTTTAGTATGTACGCATATCCATGATTTCTCACACTTTGTGGAAAATGTACGAAGAAGAAGCAGCAGAAAATAAGAAAAAGATTCGAACAAGTTTGAATGTCTTGAGGTTGTTGGCTGGAAAATATATTTCTTTTCATTTCTTGCTTTCTGAAGTCTCAAAGAGCAAGAAAAAAAAAATTGTCAACTCTTCAAAGAATAAAGTTTTACGAAAAAAAAAAAAATAATGATGTTGGCAACGCTTGTTTCGGTTTGTGATTATCGTTACACTTTTTTGATTGCAAGCGAAGCGCATAAAAATTGCCACAAAATGATTTTGAACTTGATGATGTAATTTTGAAAAATTGTTGGGATAAAAATAGAAAAAACAAAATTTAGAAACTTACTCTTTTCTATCGAAAAAATGTTGAAAATACTTTAATGAACCAACAAAAAGGGATTTATTTACCGTTTTTATAATTATTTTTCAGAAAACTATTGAATAATTTGACAGTTGTTGGAAATGATTGACACTTTATAACCTCAAAAATATGTATTACATTCATCAGCATCGCCATCTGTCAACTGAAAATCATTAGCTATTATTTGACAGATCTGTCAGAAAGCATTAGGATAATTTGAAAAGCATGGAAGTTTTAAAGTGAAAAAGGGCATTAACAGGATTTTCTTTATAAACTCCTCTCGTCTCTTTCCGACAACATTCATTGTTCTGGCTGACAACTTTTATAGCATTCTCTCTTTGTGTCAAACTTATTGTGAGAAGATTAAGGAAATTTTTAGTAAATATTGGGAATATTGGGAAAAATTCTCTAGAGAAAGCTGTGAAGAACTCTTAAGAAGCTTTGAAAGTGCTCAACTTGAAGAATGTCGTTTATAATTTTAAACTTTTCAGTATTTTTAAAGTCTCAAAATCTTGGAAAATCTAAAAGGACAAATACACCAAAAGTATTGCGTGAAACAAAGCCTTAATCAAACAAAATTTTAAGCCTTAATCAAAATATAAAGTGATAAATAAAGAATTAATGATTAAAAATTAATTATATATAATAAAAACTAAACCAAAAACCAATCCAAAAATGTTCAAACAAACTCAATATTTTTTAAGAAATTTAAGAAAAGAAGTCTTAATCATAAAAAGACTTAATCTAAGTGTTAATGAAAAACTATTTTTTTACGCGAAAAATTTCATTGCAAATCGGTAAAAGTGTTTTCTCATGAATTCTTGATCTTCTTTGGAAAACAACGCTTCTAATAATAAGAATCACAAGAAGCATTCTTTCTTGCTTACTTTCTTCGTTCCTTTCTTCGTTCCTTACTTCATTCCTTCCCCTTCGATCATCATGAATTGCGTTGCGATTTCGGCTCCTGAGGAAAAACCCACATTACAAATATTACATAATGAACTGGGCGTGGTGACGGCGTCGCCCACTTCAAAACCATGCAACAATAGCAGCAACAACAGCAACAACACTAATAGCAGCAATAAGAGCAATTCTCTCCAACGCACAACGCATTTGTATTGTCGATCCTTGGAAAAGGAGCGCGATCGACGTACTTCGCGCGGTCTAGCTTCGTGTTTGCGCGGGGAACGTGATGAAATCATAGACACGCGCATGGTGCAGTCATTGCAAAAGCAACAACAACAGCACCACCAAGGGCAACAATTGCATCAACTGAAAATACAACAATTTAATAACGATCAGGCCCGTCAAGAAGCAGCCGGCGTCGGACCAGACGGACTAGAAGGCATTGCAGTTATCGGAAGTGGTGTTGTAATTGGTGGCGATGGTTCTGGTGGTACCGCTGGCAGAAGTAAGTTCGGAGGCTGTTATTTTCATTTTCGTACTTTTTACTAAATTTCACAAAATAATCACTAAATAAAAATCGGTGATAAATGAAAAAATTAAGGAAGTTATAATTAAGGTTGCACAGGAAGGTTACAGGAAGTAAAAAAAAAGCATTGGATAGGGGAAATTTTAAATAGAAATTAATTCAAATTTTCAAAATTTATAAATTTTTTTTTTTAATTTTTTTTTTTTTAATTTTCGAAACGTAAAAATAAATGATTATCATTTTAATTTTAAATTTAAATTAATTAAAACTTTTAAAATTTATAAAGTTTTTTTATTTAATTTTCGAAACGTAAAAATAAATGATTATCATTTTAATTTTAAATTTAAATTAATTAAAATTTTCAAAATTTATAAATTTTTTTTTTTTAAATTTTTTTTTATTTAATTTTCGAAACGTAAAAAAAATTATTTGCATTTGGAAAATTTTTGGAAATTTTGAAGCTTTTGAAAATATTTGAACAATTTACAATATTTAAAATTATATTAAATTACAAATTTTTTTAATTTTTTACTAACGTTATAAAAAATTCCTCATGTTTTTAAATTCAATTTTAAAAAATTTATAATTGTTCAACTTATAAATATTATATGTACATTTTTTTATAAAAAACAAAAAAAACCAAAAAAAAATTTGTTAAATCTCAAAAAAAAAAGTTATATTTTTAAATTTATAAATATTATAAATTTTATTATATCAAATTAATTTAAAATGGATTAATTCTAATTTTTTTCAATTTATACATTTTTTATAATGAATTTTTCTAAATTAAAATTTTAAAAAATAGTTCCAAATTTTTTAAAATCAAACAGGGCTTAAAAATATTTAGACGGATTAATTAGAATTTTATTAAATTTATATATTTTGTTAAATTTTTAACATTTTTTGTTGAAATTTTTTTAGTTAGATAAGTTGCGAAATTTAGAAAATTTATCCGAATTCCAAAAGTTAAAAAAATATTCAAAATCGAAATTTTAATGAATTTATATATTCTTTTTAATGACAAATTTCGCAAAATGAAATGCTCTAAATTTATCGCATTTATCGAAATATTAATCAGGACTAAAAATGAAATCGTTCTCATTCTCAGTGAGGCTTTTTTGGCATTGAAATAAATTATTCATTTATTTATTCTTTGAGTTATTCGATAAGGAAGCTGTTTATTGTCTCTCTCTCCCCCAGAAATTTTCCTAATCTTTACCATCAGTAAACCTTACACCAGTACACCTTTTAAACCATGCGTCAGGACTTCTCGACAAATCAATTGTTGCTCGGTTGTGACCAAGGCCTTGCGGGATCAAACGGAATGTGCCCTAACGAATGGCACAAACAATAATAAATAACAAAAATAAATTCAATAATCCTACTTTTTATTCCTACCGAAATTTTAATTGCTGCTTAAAGCTTGATTGGTATATCGTTATGAAGTTTTATATGAATTACCGTGTCATAAAATCAACGCTTTTGTGTGTTGCATGTTTATAAGAAAAGCTACAACGCTTCACCGGACTTAATTTGATTAATAATCAAATGATTGTAGTGTGATTGCTCTTGTATTTTTCGAGAGCAAGCAATCACAACTAATGACTCTACTAACAATTTTTATAGAGGAAATGGGCGGAAATGACAGTTCAGAGCGGAAAGCGCATGGTTTTCTTAATAGAGCAGAAAATTAATTCGATTTCATTTCAATCGCATCAAATCGCAATCAGCAAGCAATTCCTTCACGAACGGTCCCTTTTTTAATTGGCTTTACAAATGATTAGGCGATTTGCTTGTAGAGCAAAACCATATAAACAACTAAAAAAGTTGTTACTTATTCCACTGCGATCAAACGCTGTATACAATTCCTTGTTTTTTTTCTTCATTATTTATCAATTTTCTTTTTTAAAAATATTTTTCATTGCAATTCATGTTTAATTTTATTGAATTATTTGCATATTTCGTTTTTAATTCATTGCAATTAATTTTATTCAACAGAATAAATCGCATACCTTTTTATGAAATTTACTACAAAAGTACAGACTTGTACAAATACATGCTGTACATATTAAATCAAACGGAATTATTTCCATAAAGCTCTTAAAGTGCATACATTTTTTCGATTCTTTCCGGTAAGGAATTTAAAGATTTTGAAGCGTGATCATGAATTTTACGAGTATTTATTTGACGGTTGTTGGCCGAAGAAAGATACGATTAATTTCTTAATATTTTTTAGCTATTTAATTTTAATATTAATCGCATTTTTAATATAATTAATATTTTTTTTAAGGATAAAGAAATATGTACTTTTCATTCATAAATATTTAATATTTCTTGTTATTACGTAAAGTTTCGTTTAGAATCGTTATTAAAAACTGAGCCTAAACTTATCGCATGGGAATTTATCTAATTCTCAAACCGTATTAGAGGAAAACCTTTCATGTTCTATGAGAGCTTTTCCCAATGCTTGAATCGCTTTAGAGTGAAGTAAGCCAATACCAGCACCATGCCATACATTCTTTTGGAAAAATAACTCATTGATAGCAATCCAGCAACGATTTTTAGTGATCGTTTTATTCGAATATTTTTGATGCAACGAATTTATTTAATGCTCTTATTAGCGTACACACTGTGAGAAATACTGTACTTTAATAAATGTAAGGCCCGAAGGGATGAGTATAAATTTTTGTTGAATTTACTGGATGAAAGCTCCTTTACTTTGAAAATTTTTCAATTTAAATAAATTTTTTCAATTACCAGCTTTGTTAGCGTAAATCCGTGTCGTGGGATTATTGATTGTTTGCGGGATTTTGTCGTTGTTGTAAAGGCTTTCTTTCTTTCTTTAACTAATCGATTTAATTAAAAAACCAACCATGAAAACAGAAGTTGCAAAAATTTGAAGACACTTTCAGCAAATAATGCGAATTTTATTATGGGCACTAATTTCAATATCTCGTTAAAAACTTTAATTAATAAATAGGATTCATAAAAATAACTATAATCTATCTGTTTATTTTGTTAATCGGTAAAGTATTAATTTTTTTTATTTAAAAAAAAAAAGTATAAAATATATTTATGAGATAGTTTTAGCGAAAGCCAGCTTTTAATAATGCTAGAGGGAGGAATATAATTTTGAGGGAGGATATTATTTTTCCAAAGAAGAAAACATTCCCAATTTTTTCAGTTACTCTTTATGTACTTTAAAAAGAAAGAAACACCTTTAAGTAATTCCATTTATACTTCAGCACTTTTAATTTATTTTTGAAATTTGTATTTTAAAAATATTACTTTTCAGATTTTTCTTTTGTTCTATTTTTTTTTTTTCCTTAACTCATAACCTACACATGACCCAATTATTTTTATTTTTGCCCACTTCGTTCTTAGAATTTTATTGGTTTATCAAATTTTTATTTGATTTTTTTCACCCATTCCATTTCCGTTTCCTGCGTCATAATTGTCTAGCATCTGTTTTATGACTTTCATCGAGTTGTCTTCGATTCGATCGTACCATTTTGTTTATCGTAGACATAACAGTTGGCAACTCATCTCATTGTTATTGACGCCTGTAAAAAGTACGTATTGCTTGCGTATGCGTAACTCAGTAGTTCCCAACTTTTTTTTGTTATGAAATCGAATAACATTGTTTTATTGGAATATATTTATACGATATTTATATCAATATTGCATAAGGAGATAAAAAGAGAAATCTTAACTGTACGCAGTTAATTAAACGCGCTGGAGATAAATTTTAACTAGAATTATAAGTAAAAAGTAATTAAAATAACTTTTTAATATAAAGTGCTTGAATCATCCCATCAAAATTTAGTCCATTCCAGTCCAGGAGAAGCGGAGTAAAAGTAAATTACGGTAACAAACTGAGAGCGCAAATTACAAAATGAAAGGAGACACTTTCTAAACAATTCAGCTTTATCTCTTCCGTCCAAAATAAGGCCAAACTCCTTAAGTAAAATCAGTGCAAAAGTACTTACGGCTTAACTTTATTATTTCAAAATTGAGTCTTAATTTCAACACAGAAAAACTCCTTTTACAGAATACAAAAGACAGAAATAGATAGAATTGAAGAAGAAAAGTTTATTCTCCCAACATATTTGTTCAATTTTCGTACAATTAGAGATAATATACACGGCATTACGGTCTACTTTGTTAATGCTTCCTTCTAATATTTATTAGGTTGCAACACTGAAATTTAATCTAAAAATTCCTTACAGCTTGAAATTAAGTTACAAATTTAAAATTAAAAGGCTAAAATTATATGTAAATGCTAAATATTTAACCGAATTTGTATGGTTCGGGTTTCTGACTTTTATGCTTAAATTTTCCATTTCGATGCAATGCTTCGGGAGTGTCTATCTATGGGCACAGTTTGGGAAATACTGACGTAATCGTCCATTCATCATCATCGTACACACACGTTGTGAGCATCCGCCGCGGTTACTCATAAAACTCATGTGAATAATAAACAAAAACGTTTTTTTTTTCGTTTCTTTGCAGTTTTCCGAATAATAAAATTCGGAAATTTATAAAATTATAATGGATTTAAAGTAACCTATTTTAGTTTTAAAAGAAACAAAAACTGCCTGTTTTGAAATTTTTATAAAGAAAGAATTTTTTCTTATGAAGAATATTTTTGAAAGCTTTGACGTCATCGAGACATTGGAGTATTTTGCTTCTTTGGTTTTTTTCTGTAAGAGACGAATGTAAATCAAAATTTCAATCATGATTTTGGACGTTGTCCATTTATGTCTTGCTTTCTCTCTCTCTCACTGTCTCCTACTGATGGTTGGATTATGTCACGTCTGCCCATTACATCACATTGTCCATCGCATTCAATTGATTCTCGCTCTAATCAAACGCCTTCTTGATCTCAATTCTAGGAGCTTATAGTATATCGTATTATTCATTTCTACGTTCGTGAAGCTCACTATCTCTACGCCTCCGTTTTTCTCTTCTATAGTGTCGCATCAAATGTTTATAATTTTAAATTTTTCTTTACTTGCTTTTTCTTTTTCGTATGACAACATATGACGGCTGACGCCCACGCTTGCCGAGGCTTGAGGCTTGTAGGAATAGCATTCATTCAATTTACGAGTGTATACTCAACTGAGAATAACAGCTATGCTGGAAATCAACACTAACAATAACAATTGAAATCATAATAACAACAATAGAATCTACAGTAACAATAAAAACATTGAAAGTGATTATGCGTAGAGTAGAATTATGTTTGACGAGAGGAATGATCGCAGTAAGAATTTTTGTAGTAATTGAAAAGATTACTACGAGTATTCTACAATAGTAATAATAATAAAAATCTATTACAAGATAAACAAGAAATATAGAGAAAAGTGGAGCTAAACAAAATTAGATGAATGCAATTGGTATTCTTCGATGTAACTGAGATCATGTTGGAACAATAGAAAGTAATGAAAACAAATTAAATAATAAGTTCACGAGATGTCAACGCACTTTATGCCAGGAAAAAAAAAAGAAAAAAATGAAGGGTCTATAAACGAATTGAGATCGGTTGGTAGAAAATCAGTACGTATTTTCAAATTCGAATTCGAATACTTAGGACTCGAATAAAAATGAATAGAAAACGATCAAACTCTAAATCGCTCTTGTACGTATTGCCTGCTACTTTTTTGTTACTTTTACTCTACTTTCTCTGGCCATTAATTCCTTTTTGATACTTCTCAAATTCTACTTAATCATGAACTAATTAAATGCACACTTTGATAAATGAAACAATCAGCGATAATCAGCATTTTTTTCGAGCAATTCGCATCAAATGATCCCTGACAGGGTTAGAGTTTCACGGCATGAAATGAAGGCCTTTCTGCCAGTTCGTCCATCCGGCCCGCAAAACAAAGACAGTAATCCAGAATCCACACAAAACAACTAAAAAATCATTTTGTTCCATTCGTTCGATCATTGTCTTTGTTGCAAATGATATGAAATTGATATAATTAATTTAATTTAAAATACCATTTAAATTGGTGTTGAGTTTTTTCCGATGGAATACTTCTCAACACTTTCATTTTTCTTTCATTTTGTGAAAGCAAAGAGTTTCTCAGGCTTTCTCTTTAAGTCTTTAAAATAGTTTTAATTAATTTTCTAGCCGTACTAGAAAACTGCGGGATTGTGTCTGGCGTCTTTTCGATAAAGTAGAGCTGGAACTACTATTTAAAATTGATCTCTTTGCTTTCATCAACTTTGCCGCATTCCTCTGCTTGCAATAACTTCAAATTAAATAATTTTAATTAAGTTAATTTTTTTACTTATTTTTGTAGTTCTTAATGTAGTTATTTTCTTTTTCAAATAATTATTAAAGCGAATTAAATATTTTTCCATCTTTTTTCCAGGTGAGTACAAGTCAAAAACTCTGCCACGTATTCATTTTGATAGCTCCATCAATGATACATCACTGAATGAAGGTAATCAGTTAAGAATATACCAGAAATTTCATATACATTTTTTTCAACCCATATAAAAAAATATTTTCCTTTAAAAAATTCATAAGATGATCGCAGATTCTATATCGTATTATAAAATAACCAGAACAATTTCGTGCTCTGAAAAAATTCCTCAGAAACCACTGAAGATCTTGAGAATTCTTCGATTTTTACAGCCTCGTTTTTTCTTGTTGGTACTATGTTTAGTACTATTGGTACTATGTTGTACATATGTAATACTATGTTTAGCCTTCATAGCGAATAAGTTAGTATAGATCAATCAATAGCCATGCATTAAATTTTCTTGGGTTATAATCGCTTTAGTTTTTCATTACTATTATTATTTCTCTTTTTCAATTCTTCTTATTACACTTTTTCTAACTTCTTTCAAACAATTCATCCTAACAATTTACATCAATTACTAACTGTAATGCTTTTGAATCATGACGAATCTTTGCTGCGAATACCTTTTCTTCTTTTTCCACTTTTATTACCATTTGTTGTTGTAATAATTTTCCATCAGTTACGCTTCACGACTTGTGTTAATGCCCGATCGAGCAACAAAATTTCATTTTCCAATCTTATTTCAATTTCATTAAACTTTTTGTTATAAAAAAACGTATTAACTTTTCAACAATTCACCACGAGATGCCATCTTGAGTCTTGATGATAATTGTTTTATTAATATTTTATTATTGGTTATGATTATTATACAAAAAGATAATATTAAACTGTCTCCTAAATCTCAAAAATGTATTTTTTTTAATTTTAATTAATTTTTTTCTATTATTATAAACATTTGTTCAGTAATCAATATACTCGTAATTTGGTCAATTTAAAACAGAATTAGAAACAATTAGAAAAGAAGGTAAATGGCGCAGAGAGTGGCTCAATAATAACGATTAAATGGACTCAACTACGTCGTTAAAAAGGCTCAGTGGTACGAGTAACAGAGGTTCAATGACAAAGTCGCTCAGAGACCACAAAAAAGTACCAAAAAATAAAACAAAAAGTATAATGTCGAAAAACAATTGGACAATTGGACAATTAGCCAGTGGACAAAACGTTCGTGTGTCTCAGTGAACAAATACTCGGTGATTGCAAGTGTCCCATTCAACACAAAACAAATGGACAAAAAGATGTTATAAAACAAAGATGTTTTTCGTAAACAAATGACACTTTCGTCCCACAAAATCAAGTATGTACCTTCAGCCTACGCCGCCACTGTTGGTGCCATGCGTTTTATTCTTTCCGAGTGTAGACCTACAAGTATTTGCTATACTATACATCTGGATTGCATTAATAAAAATGATTCGATCTACGAGCACAAAACATTAAGTAGTTAATTACGTTTTCCGAACGCGTTCGCTTGAAGTCATCATTTCATTTTGAAGATACTCGTATGTACTCACTCGCATTGTCTGAAAAATTTAGTTGAATAAAACTTCAAGAAAAAAAACAACTTGCTCGTAAATTAATTTAATTTTTTTAACAGCGAATTGTTCTTATGCTTTTTCTTGTTATTATTTGTGCTTATTTGTTAATAAAAGCAATGTTCAAAAAAACAATGCTCACAAACAAAGGCGTTTTCGAATCAACCGACCGACCCTGTTGAAATTACACTCTGGCGATGATTCATTATAGAATCATATGCGCAAAACCTGAAATAAAAGTGTCAAACAACAACAACGATAACTTTTGCAATACGTAACTGTTCGTATTGTCAAAGCTGTCAAATGTTACTATTTGCAAATTACAAGTATGTGAACGTGAACGTGCTCGTGACTCGGCGAATGTATCAGTCAAGACAGGAAACAAATTTCCATAAATTGAGCTCAATTGAATGCAATTGAGAAAAGTCACACTTCTAGAACAGTTCAGCTGTGGAAATATGACTACATGCAAAAACCTTCTATATTTAAATATAAAATAATTACAAATACAGAAAAAATGAGGGGAAATCTATTTCAAGGTTAAGTTTTTCAAGTTACAATTTAATGAATACTTCTTAATTAAAGAATTTATTTAAATGAAATAATTATTGTCGAATAAATTGTATTCGAATTGAAGTCAGTTCAAATTGAAGACAAGACAATGAATTGAAGAAAACAATGAAAATATAATGCATAATTTTTAAGTGATGTCTGAAAAACGAGAACGAGGACGAGGACGAGGACGAGAAAATATGAAAGATAGCAATTGACTAATTAAATAATGATATTAGAAAAAGAATTTAATTTTTAGTTCTTAACAAAAAAATTCATATATTTTCCATAAATGGAAGCTCGGCTTAGTTTTCTCATTATCAACCAGATTTTTCTAACAACATACATATTTCGTAAGTGCACTCAATGAAGTACTCTTTCCTAGAATTTAGGAAATTTTCCTAACCTTAGCAGAGTTTAAAGGTTGTTTGACTAATATTACATTTGATACGTTGTCTTCATGGTTTCATTTTAGAGCACACAAAAGTGTTTTTTTCTTCGCCATTTACTTTATATGTATTCTTTTTATTTAATTTAATTTCAGGTTCTTCATGGAGAATGTTACTAACTCTCACATGACATGTAATGTTAACTTTATTAACTATAATAATTGAAACTTTGTCACACCAAAGTATGTTTGTATTATTATAATTTTTTTCCCATGCAATCATGTTTGTTTCTTAATCGGCCAATGACCAAAAGAATTTTATAGTACAATATAATGACACGTTTGAAATGTTCATACGAGTATATACCGACATACATACATACATACATAGGTTTGCATACAAGTTTTTGTACTTATCACACCACTTGTTTTAATTTAGTTACAAGCCTGTTGTTTTTTTGTCCACTTCGTAGTGACCAAATAAATACATACTCGTATTGTTAAATGGATGAGACCGGTTTTCACATTTTCAACTGGGTCAAGAGTTAGGATTGTTTTATTAGTATATACGACCACTTTTTCAAATACATACATATGTATGATGAAACATGTACGAGTACATAAAGAGTATTAAAGACTGAATATACAAATAATCTTTGCAAATCTTTATTGATCTTTGATCTGGTGCCTTTTTTTGAAGTAACTCGAAAACTGGAGCTGAATTTGTTACGAGGACGTGGATTATTATCGCGTTTAGAATCGGGCGATGATGCTATCGCATAATTTCTTATCTGTTTAAACGATGATTTGGGCAAATAAAGAATTCGATTTTATTACAATCTAAACACAAGAAAAGTTTTATTCGTGAAAAAGTGATTTCAATTTTTGAAAGCAAGTTTTATATAAGCCGCTAGAAAATAAACCTCTTTTCGTTTTTTTTTTCTTATTTATATTTATTTATCTCTCTATTTCAGCTTTGACAGCTCTCTATTTAAAAAGAGCTTTGACAGATCAGCGGATTTTGACAGATCTTATTATCATTTTTTCATTATTCGTAGCGTGAGTTTTTTTCTCGATTTTCCAGAAATCACGAAAGTTAATTAATTTTGTCTTGATGAATTTGGAAATGTTATTCGTATATTTTTTAAAATATAAATTCTTCACAAAAGCGTAACATATTAATTAATTTTTAAAGTATTGTATATCTTTTTCTTAGCTGCAGCAAAAATTTCATTTAAAATTGATTTTATTGGGTTTTATTTTTTGTTTTTAGTAACTCATTAAATGTGAAAATTACATTTTTGCTGCAAGTAAGTATGACAACGTTGTCATAATGGTTTTGTTTGGAATTCAGTTTACTTTGTTTTGAGTACAAAATCATTTTAAGCAAATATCATGTTGAGACATTTTTCCATTGCAGTCTAGAGACGTATGTACGAGCACCTTCAGACGTTTAGAGACTAAAGACAATGGCTAATTGTTAGGAGTTGTTTTTTTTTTGTTATTATTTTTGTAAAGTAAAATACATTGTCTGCGACTTTTCGCATTTTTTATAAGTTTCTCTCTCGTCTGGCAGTTGTTAGAGCAATCAAAATAAATCATTTTCACAAATCATACGAAAATACTTGTATGCATTGTCAGAGTTGCCAATTAGATACATTCAACAACAGAAAAGTTGTACATTTCAATTCGTTTATTATTATTCTAAAACAGGGATGCACAACGGAGTTGCCCGCAATCAATTTCCTATAGGGGCGCGCTAAGCAAAGAGGTGAGATGAGAAGCTAGTTGGAGCTATGTTGAGGCAGTGGAGAGAGCGAGTATGAATTATGTTTATGCTCAGAGCTGAACTGCCCTTCAGCTGTTACAGATTTTTGAAGCAACGGCTTTTAAACCATTGAGAGTCAAGAAAAGAAAAGTCACACACACACATGTCACATGATATCTCGTTTCCTCACCGCAACTTACTGCTAAGCTCACGGGGCCATCTTCATATGGGCCCGCATCTCCTACTAACCTATTCCAGGTTATTATGTTAATTTCTTGCCGGTTTTTACGTATTTAATTAATTTAATTACAAACAAGACTGAAATGAGTTTTTCATTCTTATACAATTGCGACATTTTTCCTCCTTAAAAATTATGAAAATAATTAATTAGGTACACAGTTTTTCCATTAACGTTCCTTTCTCAATTCTCTGATTTCCATAATTTTCGAATTAAATGTAACAAATGCCTTATTTTTTTGCACTACTTGCCAACAAAAGTGTGTAAATGTGGCAACACTAACAGCTGTTCTATTTTCCATCGTAGTATGTAATGCACAATGATCTCTTGACTCTCTTCATTGTCTACAATCTAGATAAAATGCGATAGAGCAAGAGAAAAAGAAAAACACTAAAAGAACACTGCGTGTGCCGTGCAAAATTTATTTCTGGCCGTTGCTTTCTGCAGCTTTCCTTCTCGTTCTCGTTCTGCTGCCGTTGCTTCCCTCAATTCGCTGCTGCTGCTGCTTCTAATGCAATTTATTTATTCTAATTCTTCAAGAAATTTGTACTTATGAGAGCGTGTTGGGTCAGCAGAAGCAGCGTATCTCACCATCATCCGATTTAGTAATGGTTTTAAAGCCAAACGTGGCCCATAATGCCGGAGCAGCAGATAGATACTCAAGAGTAGAAAGGAAATTTTTTCGAAAAAGTTTAGAAATTTTTATGCGTGCTCTAAAAATAAATTAATGAGCACAATAGCGCGCAGTTTTTGCACAGTTTTCTTTTTTTTTTTGCTGCTAAAACTACATTCTTCCTTTTTTTGTTGCTTTTAGCCGAAATGTTTTACTTTGATGAATGCTTTTTTCTCATTTTTAAGCTCCAGCGCACACAAAGAAAAAATTAAATAAAAAAAAAAAATTCTACTACTACTGCTACTAAGACTACTTCTTCTTCTTCTTCATGTTAAAGGAATTTTATAAATTTCATACATCGGTTTTTTTATATAAAAGGAAAGTTATTAAAGATTGTTTCTTAATATTCATTAAGTTTTTTTTTTAGGGTTGCTTAATGATGAGTTTTGGGGTGATTTTCCGTTATCTTTTGTCAAAATTGGTTTGGAGACAAATCGGTTTCGACGATTTGGTGCCATCTTCGTTGGCTTTTTCCATTCCCGCGAACCCATTCGATCCCAAAACTTAGCTTTATTAAGTAATAAAATCATTATTAAAGATTTCTAAATTTGTTCTTTAAATTGTTAGACACTTTTTCTCCCTCTCTCTTTCTCTTTTTCTAACAGAAAAATTCTTAAATTAAATTGATTTTACTAAATTTATTAATTTTTTATTTAAATTAATAATTATTGTAAAATTATAAATGTTATACCTAAAATTAAGTGAATTTTACCTCAATATAAAACAATTTTAAATATCATTATAAATATTATGCTGTCTCTTCACTGCTTTCGAGTTTACAAAAAGACCGCACTAAGTCTCTTTCAACTTTTTTCCTAATCTTTGTCGCTCTCACCTTTTTTCCTAACTTCTGTCTCTCTCACTCTCTTTCTCTGTCATTAACCTTCAATTAAAAAGTAAGAAAAAAATAAGACAATCGCAAACCGTATGAATGCATGCATTGTCAGCGCAAACGGTTTTTAGCGTTGATTAAATAAATGCACGTATTAAATAACATCAGCGAGCTTTAGTTGCCAGCGTTGCCAGACGACCACAAAGTTCAGAGGCGAAATTCTTTCAATTTATGTCATGAACGCATTAACGACAAGAAAAGTTACAAAGAAAAGACTGTACTTATAGCAATATCGAATCGATACCGATGCCGATCCGTAGAGTATGTACCACAAAAGTGGGCCCTACAACATTGTAAAAAAATGATTGGAAACAGAAGATTCGATATTCCTCTCGATAGTCCTATTAAATCGACAATGAGAGCAGAGAGAACAGCCGCCCGCCCATCTCGCGGGTGCGCTCTTTCGAACTCTGGCTGCAGCCTTTGGAAATTATTAGCCGAATAATTCTCAACAAAGTTTTCGATCTCTCAAAAACAACTACATATTTATCATCATCGTCATCATCATCATCATTATCATCATCATCACCATCATTAAATTATGTCATTTTATTCGCCATCACTGACTGTATTTAATTTGATATTTATGAAATTCGCACAAACCCAGCCCGAAGTGTTCAGGGCACGCATAATCCCATCCGCAACAGCAACAGTAGCAACAACAACAACAACAACAACAACATCATTTACATTTGCATTTTGGCATTAACATGCAAATTTTTACTACTTAAAAATTCCTTCAATAAAATAAATATTAAAAAACTTCTGTTCGCGCCTAATTATCCGTTAGCCTCATGCGATCGAGCGGACGGACAGACGGACACGCATACGCTTCAATGAGCTGCCATTGCTGCAATGTATTGTTGCGTGCGTGTTTATGAATTGTCCACTAAAATTTCTATACCAAATGGTAACATTTTTTGCAACGCTTTATTAAATTTTCATTGTAATTAATGCAATTTTTAGTAATTGCTAAGTTTTTTAGTTGTTTTGTTTTAACTGCTTTATAAATTATTGTAAATTAGCTCCGGTTTTTAGTAGTTTTTGTGCTTTTGTTGTTTTATTCAGAGTCAGTCAATTTTTAGACGTCAATGTCGTAACAAATATTTCATACCTCTCTCTGTAGATTACCTTTTCTATAGAAGATTGACTGCATTCTCGTTTATTGAAGCGCAATAATTTTGTGCAAAATTGGAAATCCAATTTTTTTTATTCTTTTTTTTTTTTTTTCTTTGCAAAAATAAATTTATATTTTTAAACATGAAATTAATTAAATAATTAAAGTATTAAATTATTTATTTACAATAAATAGAATAAAATTCTATTTTTTGTTTGCTTTTGACATTCATTCCATACTTTCTTATTGGGATACTTCCTTGTGTATGGAAGTTTGTGTGTATGAACATATGTTAAATTCTATGTAGCTTAGTGTGAAATATTTTTTAAAATTTGACTCCTATTTAATAATTTTTCGCAGACTTCATCAAGAAAAAAGCAATTAAAAAAATATCAAATTGGTTTGTAATGAAATTGTTGCTAATAAAATGCAACACTAAAACATACTTCTAATTTATAACAAAACAAAAAAAAAACAACAACAAAACACCAACAACAAGAACAACAATTACAATAAAATGTAAGAAATGTAACTTTTTTGCTTTTGTAAGTTGTTTTGTTGACCAGAAAAAATTAGCTTCCAGACCATCCTGTTTACAAAATATGTATGTTCAAATGTTCGCCTGAAAGTATGCTATAAATTTTAAGCCCACTCTGTTGCATTGCCTCATTTTCTTCAAGTTCATTTTCTTTATTCCTGAAGGTATGCTGTACTATTTTAAAAGTGTTGACTGTAGCTGCAGTGTAAGAAAAAAAAAGAATAGAAGAAAGACAATTCATACGAGTTTGTGTGATGAAGTATTTGCTGCCATTTAAATTATTACTAATGAATTGTTGTATGTACGTATATATTTCTAATACGTTCTTCTCATATTTTTTCTGCTTTTCTGGTACTATAGTACTTTTCCCCAGACGGTTATTTTTATCCGCTGAAGCGTTATGCTTTTCAATAAAAATGTCAATAAAATTACGCTTAACGTATGTTATACCTCAATCAATGCATTTTACAATAATTTACGAGTGTAAGGAAATGTCTAACTACCCAAAAAAACTTTCTGTTTCACATGCATTAACTTACGTACAATAAAAAAATGAAAAATTAATCAAACCAGTCCCTAACAGATTTGTAAAATTAAAATCTGTAAGGGTTCACTCTTTGAAATATTTATTATTGTTTGGAACTTAGCCTTTTGAAGTAATTCGACATGGATGTCTACGAAATGTCTGGAAGGAAGGAAGGAAGGAAGGAAGGAAGAAAGGCTGTATTGAAAAATTCAGAAAAAGAAAATAATTCGATTTTAATCGTTTGTTGCTCTTTCTGCATCCCTTCACTTGATCCTTTGATGAGATCTTTTTCCGGGGGTAGAATTTAAAAAGGATGCCAATTCCGAATATGTTTTGGTAGGAATCCATTTCTGCACTCTTTTGGCAGGGAAATAAGGTATATACATAATGATGATGATGCTGACGAAGACGCTTATGTGATGTGCGCAGAATTTTATCAAACGATCGAGAAAAGAGAAAGGTATTCTGGCGGCATGTGTTGTACCGAGTATACGTTACCATTAAAGTATGGAAGTTATAATAAAATCTACATTTCAGTTCTGGTGGCCTCTCCTTAGTTCGTATTTAATTTAATTAGCATAGCATAGGAATGAATAATTTCGATAATCTGATCGAAAAATCGATTTCTTTTTCTGTAATCTTTGTCTTTCTTTAATCACAACGCATCGAACAACAATAAGATGCAGGTCAGTAGGTCACCATCGACAACTAACGAGTCCATTTACCTACTTGTTGTTGTTGTTGTTGTTTCTTTTGTAGAGTACGCGAAATATTGAATGTTGGTGTGAAAAAATGAGGATATAGTAGAGAAGACAAATGGCAGACAAAATTAATGACGAAAAATCGAAACCGACAACAACAACAACAATATAATTTTACATTGAAATTCATAATAAGTAGATACGCATATACATACATACGAGTATATGCCTGTATAGGTACACCGAGCGGTATAGATCAAAAGTAGTATAAACTACGTAGATTGAGTTAATTTGAGTGTTAGATGTAGAAAGAGAGAGAGAGAGAGAGAGATTATTTAGGTAATGTCTGAACAATTAGGCCTAACGCTTAACAATTAGGCTTAAGGTACGCCCAGAATTACTCTCAGGTTGATGGCCGAGATTGTGTCCGGAGTTTAGAAAACAATATTTTTCACATTTCGATAATTTCAAAAATTATGGAGCCGCTTTTTTTTCGGTTTTTAAACAATATTTTTTACTTTCTTCGAAAAATAAAGAAGCTCCTGAATGAAATTGAGCGCGTATTTAGCAAGATATTATCATACTAGAGGAAGTAATTCTTCTTCGTGGTCTTACGCCGCTTAAGTAGGGCTACCTTAAATACAGGACAACCTTGGTAATCATTTTTCCAAGGCCCATTAATCTCTCTGGTGGAGTATAGACAGAGTCTACCGAGGCCCAGAATCACGGTAAAGCGTCTTTTAACAAAAGGTGTGTTATTTTAAATCAACCGAAAACCATAAAGTAAATTCTGCGTCCTGCTCTCGTTGATATTCTTACCTCAACATAATGTCTTCCCCTGAGTCATGAGACGAAACCTTAGGACTGAAGGAAGGACTGAAATTCTTTTCTACTTTAAAATTTTATAACGTCTTCTTCTTTCTAGTAAACAATTTATATTTTACCTTTTAATGAACTAAGAGAAATTCTTATAACAAAAAAAAAATGTTACAACACAAAATGTGTTTACATGCTCATAAATTACTCTTTTAAGAGAATAGAGGAAGATGCGAGTATAAAGCGCAAAAGTGATTTATGGAATTTTTTTTTCAAAACGTAAAAATCGAGAACTCGATTCAAATTACAAAATTGACAAAATTAACCAAGAAACATGTAATGGATATCTTCTCTTCTCTTTCTCAACAAAGAGAATATGATTACAACAAAACTAAAGCAGCAGAATTTAAGAACAGCTGTAAAGCATATTGACTGACTGACTGGCTGAATGACGCTGATGACCCGGTTTAACCCCAAACGAAGGAACAGA
The DNA here is from genome assembly GCA_949752815.1 of Conops quadrifasciatus. Taxonomy (NCBI): domain Eukaryota; kingdom Metazoa; phylum Arthropoda; class Insecta; order Diptera; family Conopidae; genus Conops; species Conops quadrifasciatus. Next base: position 11,953,714 of record OX457081.1, read on the forward strand.
AACGGTGGTAGAGAAACGGGAGAGGGAGAGAGAGGGCTGCGAAGAGGGACACAAAAGATGGTTGTACTCTCTCTAAAGGCAAAGTCGCACAAATGGACGGACGTTTTGACATGTTTCCACATAAAGTAACCACATGGTTGGCACGTCGAAAGCGGCGTCTGATTCTGGCGTGTCCCAAGCAGGAAAAAATATGTCGTTGGGAAAATTATATAATCTTGTTGTTGTTGTTATTGTTCAGAGAGAAAATCAAAACTGCATACTGCGTAACAAATAATTTAAAATGAAAAAATGAAAGAACAGAACGTCTGTTGAAAGAAGTGTCTTTAATTTCAAATTTAAATTATTGCTAAACAGAATAAAATTATGCAAATCACTTTTTCGAAAAGAAAGTGAGCCGAAAAAAGGGAAGAATACATATTTATTTTTCTTTCAATTAAAGCAGAAAAAAAAAACGACAACCAACTTTTTAACAAGTTTTATTATAACAATCTAGCAAAAATTTTCTCAAAAAATCACACGACTCTTCATGAATTCGACATTTCACCATCATCATCATTTTCAACAGCATCAGCGTTGAAAAATCTTCGCAAAAACGTACCGTTTTCTTCTTCTTCTTCTTACTAATATCCTTCCAACAACATCATGCTAATTTCTTACTCTGCAAATGAATTTGTTATGCGTCATAAAATATTTACAATACTAAAAACCGGGCAACGCAAACCTAAGAAAGCCCTCAGCAGGGGAGCCCACTGCTACTACTCACGCTTAGGACGGTCCTCTCTCTACTTCAAATGTGCTACACACAACAATATATAAATTGAACAACAACAACAGGAAAAACAGCGACATCAGTGAATTGCCGCCGAAGACAAGCTGCGTTTTAAGGATCATATTAATAACCTCTTAACGCACACATGGTTACGTTTCGTCTGATTATCGTACTCATACACACAGAACTCGGGCTGTGCTCAACCATGCGAGAATGAGTAATCACGAGAGAGCGGATAACCTCTCCAGAAATGCATATTGCGTTTCAATCGAATCAATTAAACCCAGTAGGAAAATGCCTTGCAATGACTACTTGCGATATAAGCGAAAATACGAGAAGCAAAAACGAGACGTTACAGGTCGAAAGTAATCTGCCGAACGTAGAAAAAGTGGGATGTGGTTGGTTTGATAGCCAAATCTTTTAACTTCATAAAATCGAAAAAACTTACTGCAATTTATTTAAAAGTTTTAAAGAAGGTAAATAATGTTTAGATAAAATTTACTAATCCCAGCTATCATGTTTACGTTCCTCAATCCTAAAATTTCCAATCTATAAGTGCATATATTCGAACTTCATTGCTTCCTATACAATTGAGAAATTTCAATGTTAACTGAGGACTGTAAAGTTTTAAAATAAGTCCTTAGTTAACAGTAACCAGAGAGGGAGAGATAGAGAGAGAGAGAGAGAGAACAAATTATTAATTATTGCCAAAAACAAAAAGCCATAGCTTTGCTCTTGACTTTTTTAACTAAACTTTTTGGATAAAATCTGCTTTAAGCAAAGTTTTCTAAACTATTGGGTGTAGGAGAAAGTTCTGTTGTATCAGTTTTTTTAACAATTTGTTAAAAACGGAGAAATTTGAAAAAAAACCAAGCTTTTTAATATGAACCAAAGCAGGTGCAGGATAAAAGCCTAGCTTAAAAGCCACATTTGTAGAAGTTAATCGGGGATTTGCGAGCATCTTTACTAAGAACTGACAACGGATAGAAATGTACATACATTAAAAAACGACATAAGTTAACGACGATAACGACGGCAAAAATAGCACCGTTTAAAAATGTGAACATTTAAAGTAGACATTTTTGAAGTAGATCGTTTATTTTTTCAAGTACCTGAAATTATGCCCGTTAATCTTTTAGAAGGCTGCAATATAAAATATACGAGTATTTTATCTGTCCGAGTATCTCAACTCACCAATAAAGGAAATATCAGAATGAATGACATTTTTTTCGTTTTATTCGTTTCATTTTTTCTGTATGAAATTCTTTTGCCAGCGTCTTGCTGCGCGTCTCTCCTCTGTAAAGATGTTACAATTTTTCTGCTGGGTCGAGAAGTGAAGAGATGGATACTCTCTTAACGAATACTCTCTTTTATTTTATTGTTGGCTCTTATTATTATGGTTTTCATACATATGTACATATTTGTAGTATATATTAAAATAAAAAGGATATTAAATACAACAAAAAATTAATTTCAGTGAGAGGTTAAAACAATTCTTAGCAAGAAAGCGCAATATGTTGGCAGCTGTTTTCTCAACCGCCTTGCTTGTGCGTTTGGTCGATTGGTATGACCAGGTTTCAAGGGTTAAATTTTCAAACTTGTAGGTTTTTTGTAGAATTTTCGACTGATTACGAAAACGGTCAGTGATTATAGTCAATTCTATCAAATGATCATTATGGAGACTAAGATTAAACGAAACTAACAACGATTTCATCTGTTGGAAGTTAGATATTCCTTCCAGAGCGATACAAATTATCGTGCATGAAGTTTATTAAATATTTGTTTTTGCAGCATTGACTGATCGTTTATTAAACATTCTCAATTTAGCAGAAAATTTCAAGTGTGTACTTCTTTTTTAATACTAAAAAATTCTCTCGTCGTCTCTCGTGATTTTTTGTTTAAACTGCGGAGTAAAACAATGGAGTTATTATAATCTGAAATTCAGCATTGTTCGCTGATTTCTATTGTGACGTTATTCGGCAACATTTGGTTAATTGAAAAGTCAGACGACACAACGTAAGTCAATGCAACGTAAACCAATCGAAGACACGTACGTGGCGTTTTTCTAGTTTCGTTCAGGAACGGAAGTTCGTGACTGAAATAAATCGACTGTTAACGAATGTATTTTAAAGTTGTTGCATTCGTTGCATTCGTTGTTGTTGTATGTTTTTGTTGTTTTTAATACCAAATTGTTGTGACGGGTTGCCGCAATTAATGCATCGCTTACAAACAATGCTTAATATCTTTTTAGGGTTGAACAAAAATTCGTTACGTCATAGACGTTTATGCATTACAACTTCCGGAAATTTATGATAAAGAAGTCTAAAAACAAAAGCGGCAAAATTGATTAAAGAATGTCTTTCCTAGTAATCGATTTTGGTAACGAAGTAGGGATGGTAGGCTCAGCCCATTGTTTTAAATTCATTTAAATTCTGATTTTTTTTAATTTAAAATATACAATATAAAAAACAGTTTCGTTTCTTCTGTTGTTTTCTTTAAATTATAATAGTGTAAAAGTATGTATCTTATTTTAGAAGGTACCAAATTCTGCCCATTTCTTCATTCTTTTAATTTCTTTATCATTTTTTTTTTATTTTAAAAGTTTCTTGCAAAAACAATACAAATGAAAGATTTATCAGACGGTTTTTTATTTAAAATTATGCCGTAAGCATAAAAGTAGCTGCATTTCAACAGCTTTTCAACAGTTTCAAATGTATTGTTATTGATGACAAATCGTTTAAGAATCACTGAAGACAAGTCATGCATACGACTTAAAAACGAAAAAAGACACTGAAAATGTCACATCACCAAAACCAAAATTGGCAAGAAGCGATAAAATTCGTTCCAAAATCCATTATCATTCAGCCCGAAAACCTCCACGGATATCCAGAAACCTACTGCATACCATTTCGATTCTATCCTTTCGAAAGATTATACAAAAAATATAGTACAATAGATTGTACAATACCATTATCATATCACATTGTATGTTCTTAGTTGAACATGCTTTCACGTTGATAGTTCTTCATTCTTTAGTTCTTCAACATTTTGGTTTAAAAATCGATATTACATAAAATCGAATTTTCCTACGATATGAATTCCTTTTTCAGATAATAAAAGTATACGTCATCGATCTGTTTTTTAGTGATTAATGACAAATCTCTCAAAGGTCTGTCTTTATTTTTGGCTTTTTGTCAGACAATATAATTCTCTCAATTTTTACTTTTTTACCTTTGTGGATATTATTAGCTCATTCACCCTTACTTTAGCCTTTTGTTAACGAACAGATGTGTAAAGACATCTGTTTCTCGATTTTCACGCTAGATTGGGCTTTTTTACAAAACCATGTATATCAAAATCATGGGTTTTATTATGTAAAAACATATAATTTGAAATAAACTAAACTTAAATATGCATAATTCAAACTTTTATCATACTTTTATCAAATTACAACAGACAATAACACGATTTTTTTTTTAAATTCTTCTATTGAAATTCAGAAGTCAGGAACAATTCAATGCACACAAATTCGCATTCATCGTTAGGTCTTCGGTATCATCGACGAAAATTTGACGTTTTCTTTGATATTGTCATTGACGATTTTTATGGACAAGTCATAACAATTCATGCACGATGCTGAAATGTCATGCGTGATTCGTCGCTGTTTTTTTGAAAACATGCACTACGGCAAGGTATGAATGTGTAAAGGTAATTACATACGGGTAACAACAACAACAATTACAAAAACAACCACAACACAAAGAAACTACAACGACTAGCGTAATATGAAACGGTTACAAAGGACTTATTTGTTCCTTTCTATACAAAATTACAACTTTTTTTTTTCGGTTACAGAATTAAAATGCAAATTTCTTATACTCGTATCGTACTCGCATGTACTGATGTCAAAGGATCCGGGTTGATGCTTGAGATTTTTACTCCAGAGCTAAAATCTCTAAAATTATTTTCTTGATCCTGTTATTGTTATTTCTCTACAGGCGTTGCCTCCAAGGGTTAATAAGCTTGAGATGAAAATGGTGTGAAATGAAAAAGGGGCTGGGATTGCCTTCTTAAAGGGCTTTGTAATAGTCTCTGTCACGTTTTCATCAGTTGAGCAGATGCTTACTAACATACTAATGCCACTACTAATGTCTTGAATTAAATTTTTATATGAAAAGCATTAAGAAAAATTAAATTTTGAAGACGCAGAGTAAAGTTGGGCAATAGAAGTTTCGAAACATTTCAAGATATCAAAGATGAATACGATTTAATTAATAAATTAAATACAATTAATAAAAAAATTGCGCTGATTTTTTTTCCTCGAAAGAGTGACAGTTTCACGCTTTTAAAACCATGCAGTATAAATGTTTTTTTTTATTATTCTCTTAGCTAATTCTTGATTAACTTTCAGTTTTTATTATTAAAAAAAAAACGCAAATATTTGAATTTAATAAAATGATAATAAGATAATAACTGACCAACTTCTCATGAGCTAGGCCAAGACAGGCCAACAAAATTGAATTTTTCTAGTATTAAATTATGCAAATGAAGAGATTATAATGAACATTTCGTTTTTATGAGTCTCAATAATAATAACTATAAAAATGTAGTAAAAATTATAAGAGTAAAGAAGGTAGGAGTAATTTCAAATTCTGGCAGCTGGTAACTAAAGAGACGTCTGCGCCATTATTTTAGGGATACTTAAATGTTTCCGTTCTTGGATTAAGGAGTAGTCCCTTCGAGACTCTGTCCCTTTTACTTTTCGTTGCGCGAAGATAATAGTAAGGTAATTAAAAAGAACTTATTGGTTAAAAAAAAAACGATCAGAAAAGTGTTTTTTAGAACCAAGAATGAAAGTTATTCGAGAGAAGAACTCATAGTTTTGTTTTTCGAAGAACCTCTTTAGGATTAACATTGTATATTAAACGTGTCCGTCTGTATTGAATATGAATGATAAAAGGCTTATTAGCACAATTAATCTATAAACTCAGCACTACTCATTGCTGGACTAACCTAAATTCTGATGGAGGATTAAATTTGTTTCCAGCGCAAGCATTTTGCATTAATTTCGCTCATGAAAGGTATTCGAAAAGCCCTAAAATACAAGTATTTTATACATATCAAAGCACCTCAATTTTACAATGATTGTAATCTTCTTAAAAAATCTTCATTAATTTGTCCATAAAAAATTGAACATTTTTTTTCGTTTTTCCTTCAATGGAGCGAAAGGCAGATGCTGAATTCTTTCCCTTCTACTTCTTTTGTCAACAGTATTTATTATTTTTTACGCATGAAAGAGTGAAAGGAGTTTGATCGGGGCGCGTGACAAGCTTCAACGCATGTGCAAACACCACGCAGTTACTGATCCTGCTGCTGCTGCTGCTGTTGTAAAGTATTTCAAAAGAGGAGACAACAAAAGAGCAACATATAACGTATGTAGAATAGTTGGCGGAGGCTTTACTGAGGTTCTTTAGAGGAACTAGGATACTATATGGTACCATAATTATGAGACCACTGTAAGACAAGAAACAAAAAAAAATATAAGTAAATCTTTTATTTCGCATTACATTTTCTGAAATTAATAGAATTTTAAAATAATTTTATGAACTTGTAATAATATGAATAAAAAATTGAAAATTAAAAAAAATTAAATTAAAAAACCAAAATAAAAATTAAAAATTATGAACTGGATGATGAAAATCATCATTCTTGAACGCGACTTCCTGCGAAAGTTAAACTTTCAAGGGTTCCACCATGTCAGGAGGCTCCAGCCGGAAAACGGGGTACCGGATACGAAAAAAAAGTTACGGACAGTTTGATGACATAATTGATCACTGGCATGATTGACGTGATTGACAAACGAAATACTTGAAATCATTCAATCCTAACTTTTGGGAATTTGAAAAAGAAAAAGACAAACGAAAAGTCTGATTTACATCGAATCGGAGTATCCCTGGTAACAACCTTCCCAAAACAAAACTAAATAAATATGCTAGCATGGCAAACCGGATTGTTAACCTCCATTCCGTTTTGACAACGAAATTCTTCACACCAAAAACCAAGAAGCAATAAGTATAACATGTTGGTTTTAAAAAATCTCTTCTCTCATTTTTTTGTACTTTGCTCTCTGAGCAGTTTCTACTTTATACTCCCTGCTTTAATTGAGTGTAAAAACACCAGAATGTTGCCACCTTATGTCAAAGTGAAAACAGCAATTCATGCAATGATATACTCGTAATTAATCATTTATTGAATTTCATACTTTATGGACTTTTTGGTGTAGTTTTATTTGCTTTTTGTAGTATGATATTATTTGTTACTATTATTTTAAATCACAATATTTCATTTAAAAACTTGACCTTGGTCTGAAAAAAATAGGTTTTTCTTTCATTATTTATGTATGTACGTATCGTTTAAATTTCAAAAATTGTTTTTAATTTCCTTTTTAAATGTAAAAGTGTCAAGCCCATTTATTGTTGTGTATGGGCTCAAAGAGTTAACCTTATAGTTTTATATAGTTTTGTCTAGGATAAGATACAAAAAGACAAAAAATATTAGTTATGATATATAGGATTATGATATTCAGGATCACAATCACTTAACAAGGTCACCACTGTTGACTCTTGTGAGATTGTTTCTTTGCTTCAACATAGATAAATAAAAGATATATCAAATACATTGCAATTTGAAAGAATATAAAAAGTTAAAGCTATAGCTAGTCCAGCGGTGGGTGTCAATTTGAGTAATGCAGGCCATTTGTGGGAAATGCGTTGGTCTTCTGGATTTGGGGAAAATTAGTTCGTTTTGAAATTATCCATTACTTCTTGCAAATCTTTTTGTTTGCTTACATTTATTCATATCATTACAAAATTTGAATAATACCAGCCTTCGACCTTGAAGGGAATGCAGAGGAGGTTTAAGTCATGAAAATCTCTCAAAAATCATATGAAATAAAATGTTAAACCGTATAACTCGCTAGAGAGATGGTTTAAGTGTGTATTTAAGGTTCAATTAGTCTAGACGTAACGTGACGGCGAGAGAGGGCTTTTTTGCGACGGCCACTGTAAGCGATTATTTAAATCGTAATGTGACGAAAGATGTTTAGACTAATTGCAGCGTGTCTAAAGCATTTCTATGTTCTTAAAATGAAAAATACTCACTAACAGTTACTAACGAAAACGATCACTTTTGTTATTCTGGTGAGATCACCGAGTGTGTTTAAGTAAGTTTTATTCCATTAAAGCCAAATATTTTCTTCAATCTGGCTACACTCTAAGAGAGCGGGTGTGAAAAGAGTGAAAGAGCGAACAGTGATGCGAGATCAGAAGAGCAAAATTTTAAATAGGAATCGATGAAAAAATACAGCAACTTTAGTAGAGTTTCAACCTCGGGCAGTGATCGTTGTTAATTTGTTGGGTGTGCGTGTATTTTCGTTGTGTTTTTCTTCTCTTTGTACAAAATACAAATCAAAGAAACTTAATTTAAGAAAATAAACAGAGTTAGTTAGTTAGAATTTGATTCGGTGGCAAAAATGTAGTCCCATTCAAGCCAAAACCTTAAAGTTTGTTATTCGGTAATTATTTTCAAGAGTAAGGAAGATATATCATGATCATGATCATGATAAGTTACTTAAGAGAGAGTAACAACAGTTTTGAAGAATATCGTATGGTTGTGTCTGTGTAATACGGTGGGCTAGACAGAGAGAGTGAATGAAATGAAAAAATAAAAAGCAGTAGACTGTGTTCTTTGGACATTGGAATTTTTACACGTATGCGTTGTCTTTCTGAGCGTAGTGTTTTATTTTTGTTTTTCGTAGTCTCTGAAGAGAGAGAAGAAAGCAAAAATATTATTTTAAAAATTATTAAACTTATTTAAGTACTATAAAAATGTTTAACAAGTCTAAAACGTAAAAAGCAAAAAAAAAAAAATCAATTACTATCAATTACGAGAAAAGTGATCGTAATAAAGAAAGTGAAATGGTTAACTCGAAACGTCAAAAAAAAATTGTGAAAATGTGCAACAAAGAAATGTTTTTAATTAAAAAATATCCTGCTGAATATTTTTAAGAAATATGGTTGCTGTGGACTGACTTTAGAATTTGGCAAAATTAAATTTTAAAATATGTATGGTTGTCCTCAAAAATTGCTCACATTTTTTGTAAATCAAAATCGCTTGGAAAAACATTTGGAGACAGTAATTTGCTTGCTTGGCTTATCTCTTCGCTCTTTCAGCTCGCATGGAGAAGTCTTACACTTGGGCAGAAATCAGGAAAATCGTCTAGTTTTAAAAAACTATTCAGCAAAATTCCAAGAGCAATAATACGTGTGAAGAGAGAGAAAGAGAGAATAAAAAACCTCAACAAATTTACGTTTTGTTTTTTTTCTCGCCGCAAGCTCGCAGATTTAGCGATTCCTGTTTCTTTAAAGAATGGTCTCGAGGCGATTTGATGAGGAGGTACCGAACCCATTTTCGCGTTAAAAAAAAATTTATTCATTGCAAAAACTTAAGAAATTAGGACAAGTTAAATTTTAACTCGGTTCAATTCAGAATGAATTTTTTAATACTGAAAGAACTCGGAATGATTGGAAATGAGCTCAAAGAATTGCAAAACTCTATCGACCAACTATAAATAAAAGTCTGGCAGTGTCTATTGGTATATGGAAATATCTCTTAAAGTTGTCAAAGACCATTTTAGACCATTTCTCTGCCATAAAATTAATGTAATTCATCTTATGGTTGAAGTATAAATACTTCTCTCGAAATATATTAAAATCCGAGATTTAAGATCTCTGCAAATATTCAGAAATTATCTTTTGCTTTAAGCTTTCCAACTGAGAAGTTGCTTTTCCGCCTAAATTCAATATTTTGAGCAGAAACAACAAGTTGCTCTTTCTAGAAAACAAAAAAAATAGAAAGAACTATCTTGAAATCTCAACAAAACTTATACGTCATAATCAAATTGAAGTTGTCCATTATTTATTGTTAATGTGATAACAAAAATGTTGCGAACATATAGTAGGCGTACATAAAACAACGCCCCTCTCGCATACATAATCGTGTTCAGCATTCTGTTTATTGGAAGAAAATGTTGCAAGCGGTGGAACCAAACACATTCGTCAATAAGAGGAACAAATCAGCAACAGCCAGCACGCCCACCTGCACACCCTCCAGCGAAGAGAAGACCCAGAGACGCCGCTCGACCTTCTACGTACCGCTTGTCATCGAGGACGACGACGACGACGACAACGCTCGACTCTCCAGCAGCAACAGCAACAGCAACAGCAGCAGCCTGACCAGTCTCACCAGCAGCCAGCAAAGTCACAGTGCCGAGGAGAAGAAGGGCAGCTCAAGCAGTAGCAGTAAGGCTCAGAAAAATAGCAGCAACAACAACCTGAAAAAGTCTGGTGCCTTTAAAATCAGCGACTCGTGCTCCAAAAGCGTAAGCACCTTACTTCCGCAACGGTCCAAAAGTGGTATATCTCTGTGGAGCGGCGGTTCCACCAAGAGACCGCAAATGGCGCCGCCGCCACCTTGTGGATTCAACTGGAGCATCAGCGGCGCGCACGAGGCCGATCTGGATGATGCCGACAGTGATGGCGGCGAATTCGTGGCCGCAGCTCAGCGCAAGCAGCTGTCAGAGCTGAAAAGTAAGGAGAGTAGTAAGCAGCAGAAAAGCAGTAGCAATGCGAATAGCAGTAGAAATAGCAATTGCAGCAAGGCTACTACGCCCGTCAAGCAACAGGCGCAGCAGCAGCAGAAACCACCCGCCGCCCGCACCAAACGCTACGGCATCGTGTTGAACGGCATCAGCTTGGATGACGAGCAGATTGATATGACTGCGAGCAGCGCTGCCAGCGAGACGGTGGTGATGACAAGCTCGCTCGGCAAGGCGCCTGAATTGGGCACAAAGCGTAAGCATGTGGCCACCATAACCGTTTGCAATGCTCTGATGCAAATCGATGATCATCCACACGACGCCAAAGCCAACGCCAACGCCAACGCCAACGCCAACGCCAACGCCAATCGGCGAAACAATGACACCATTTGTGCTCAAGCAAGCTGCAGCGCCTCCAACGTCAGCGTATGCGACGCCAATAAAAGTCGAAACGATCGCGACGATCGCGACGATGACGAAGATGATTCAGAGATAAGCCGCATGCAGACCAACACTTCGACACCGATAAAAATGATGAAATCACGCTCGCGCACGAACATCTTATCGGTGCCGAGCGCCGATCAGCACCACCACCAACAGCTGCTCAGTGTTGTCAACGTCACGCCACTGCCGCTGCGCGTCAAAGCGAAAACCCTGCCGCAAAATCTCTCGCCTTCAGTTGCTCTGCAGCAGCCCGAGGCTGTGCATGTGCGCGGCACGAACTCTGCCCGGACCGCAACCACCATAACGGCACACATCAAAAGCACAACAACAAAATTGGCGAAGCAAAAGCTTTTCGGCGGCAGCACTGCCAGCCAAATAGCAGCCTCAATCGCCGGCGGGCCTGCCTCTGCCCATCCGTCGTCCGCCTCGTCGACGTCATCGCTGCTCACATCAACATTTCCGCCTAAAAATCTCTTCCTGCTCAAGTCAGCACCAAAGCTGTCAGCCACGAGCGCAAAGAAGGAGCGCGTCATTTCGACGATAATGTCGTCGTCGTCCTTGGATCCTTCTACATCGAGTGCCGCCGTGCCGCCGTCAAAGTCTAAGACGAGCGCCTCCAAAAGTTTCAATTCGGACACCTCCTTAAGTTCGCCCAATACGACTGCCCCCGCCCTGCCGCCTCATCCGCATCAGTTGACGTCGCCGGCCAAGAAATCCCTGAGCTTCATACGACGCGCGCACTCCACGAAACTATCGCGCAACAATTCTTTGTTGAAATCCATTGCCTCGCAACATCAGCACTCGATACAGGCTGCTGCCGGACGCGACGGGTCCGCCATCATCGGCTGCACCGGCAGTTGGAGCAAAGACATGTACGTCGGCTACGATGTGGGCGCGTTGTCCTTGGCGGAGCTCGAGGAATTCTTTCGTTCCGATCGCTGTGTCGAGCTGATACGAGAGCGCTTCAAGTTAATGGACATTTCGCCGCCGGAAGAGCGCAACGGCGGGGGCGGCGAAGAAGGGCGCAAGGAGCCGCACAGTACATCGGCCAGCTCGGCGCCGGAGCAGAACAACAACAACTCCGACACGCTCGAAAGTGTCAGAAACGACGAGGGTCACGATCAGGAGAACGATGATGCGGGCGTTCATTCAGGTACGTAAGAGGACGTAAACCATCGATGATGGTTTCCTCTTATCTTCCCCTTAAAATGTCGTTATAAGAGTCCTCTAGATCACAAGAAAGAGAATATGTAACCGTATATTCCTTTATTACATTTTCTTTGATCACGTTAAATAGTCTAAGTTTGAGTACTCTTCTTTCTAAAGAATTCCGAACGTTTCAGTTTATTTACGAATAGTTTGTGTAATCAAGCAAGCCTAAATAAACATAATACACTTAAAGTTCAATTAGTCTAGACGTAACGTGTAGGAGAGAGAGAGAGAGAGCTATCTTGCGGCAGCTAGTATAAAAACGTGACGTCCGTCTCGGTCTCTCTCCGTCAGCTTTGCCCTGAAAGACTACCTTAAACGAGTACTGTATAGTAAGTAACGAGTACTGTATCTAAGAGCAACGAATTTTTTGTGGTTATTTGATTGAAGGACGGGAGCGCAATTGTCAACAAGGCGAGGCGAAATTTATAGTAAAAGAATCTAATTAGTACCGCATTCATACAATGCAGTATTTTAGAAATTGCGATATTACAAATATTTAGAATAAAATTTACAAAAATTTAATAGAAATATTTGTAAGCATGGTAGTACAATATACATATAGCTTTTGCTTTTATTGGGGTCAAAATTCTTTGAGGGTCTTTGAGGGTGGGTTGCAAAGTGATATAAATTCAGAAAATTTTGATTGTTTGTATAATTAAAAGAAAATAAGACAAAAATAAATAAATATACAGAAGAAAATTCGAGTAAAAAAAAGCAAAAAAATTACAAAATTTGTAATAAACGCTGAACTCTTGCCACAATCTTCAAATTAAATTTTTTCTAATTTTTCTTGGGTGTGTAAATTTTCTTTCGTCCAAGACCAAATTTTTAAAAAATCTAATTATGTTTTTTAATAAATTTTCGTGGTTTTTACACTGAGTTATTGATAACTGGTGTTTTCAAAATGTTACTTTTCAAATCTTGGGACAACACTGATTTTGAATTTTTTTTTCAATCTATTTTCGCGCGAACTAAAAACGGCTAACAAAATATAAAAAATATAAAACTATTTCTGGAGTTAAGTGCGTATTTTCAGCATATTTTCAATGCACTCGAGAGGAAAAGAAAACATTTTCTCTTCTTCAAAATAAAAAATTTATTGTTCGCCGAATAAAATTCAATTACCGAATAAAAAATTAAACTCTTATTTGAATTTAGACAGCGCACAGCGAGCGCTAGTTCAGTCTAACCAAAGTTCAGTCTAACTAAATCTTTCTGTAGCCTGGGTCCCACAAAATTCTTTACTCTCATTTTCTCTTTAGGCGAGCAATTGTTTTTGCTGAACCTCCGCGACGGACGGTCAGTTTACTCGTTCTCTCACATGTTTCAAATTTTTCCCTACTTATTTGCACACCTACCGAGTTGTAGGCCGAGCTCGTTATTTGCGTTCGTCATTTCATAGTCGTAATTTGTGTATGTGTCCCTTATTTTGCTTGATTGTGAAGAACAACAAATGTATTTTGTTTTTGTAAGAAGTTACCATGAATTCTTTTGCTTATTGGTATAGTGGTGTTTTGTTTCTTTTCTGCGCATGGGTCAAGGGATAAGTCTTTATGCTTCTGCAGTCGGTAAACTTTTAGCATTTCTCGCTGGCTGCCAAATAATTATTTGAACATTTTTAAGATTTTCAAAAGGAGATTTACACCCTTATTCCAAGAGACGATATCGTTCCGAAAATCGTCTTTTTATATGCAAAACAACATGTTGTATGGTTAGTGGTCTAACTGAGCTCAGTATGTCAAATACAGCAATCAATAGGGCCTAAGGGCCGGCTCTCTATCCAGTTACACCACTGTTTATTAGACTTCGTAAAGAGAGTTGTTAGGTCTCTCTCTCTCTCTCTCAGTGTTTCGCTTTACCTGCAGTTCTGTACGTACGATATACTCGTAGTATATAAATATTCACAAAAAGTGAAAACTATAAACAAATTATTGTGTATTTTGCTGAGAAGGACATAAAAAGTTGCTTATCAAAGTTTTGTGAATTCAACAGAGTTTCAAATTGTATGCATTGTGTATTTTTTTTAATTTTTTTTTCTCTCTTTCTTGGTACGAGTATAAAATTACTCGCGTACCTCTTCAATAAAATGGTATGGTCACATCGCGAGTGTTCTGTTCAGAAAAGTATATGTTTATTTAAATGAAACTCTAAAATAAGTTATCAATGACAGAAATTTGACAAAACAAAGCGAAGTCAACCTTTTTAGGTCTTAATAATTAATTAGAAATAATTTTTGTTAATAATTTAAATAAAAGAGGTTTTGGCAATCAGTCTACTCAATCAAAGATACTGCAGCTTAGAAAATTATATTGATAAAAATATTTCTGTCAATTGAAAAGAATTGCAATTATTTTTCTTTCTCTCTTTTGGATAAGATTTTCATTAATTTTTGCATATCATTCGGTCGTTATATAAAAATGTAATAAAATTTTTTATTCTAAAATACTTAGGAATAATTGACCCGCCAGGCGTTTTTATATTTCTATTGAAACTTCTGTTTGTTATGCACTGATTTTGTGCTTAAGTTTTTGTTAAAGTTTCATTTTGTATTTGTATCAAATTTAAACATATTTACCTAAAGTGCGGCCCGCAGAAACGTTACGTGTCATCAAAGTGGCCCGTGTAACGATTTGGATTGGCCAGGCCTGCTTTAGACGAACCCTTCTTCCGAATCGAACCGCTATAACTACGTCGCTGCTATTCGTCATTTTAAACCTTCTTTTGTCCCATGAGGCTTCTATAAAGACCAATGGTCAAATTCTAGCTGCTCGAGATGCAGTCGTAGCATGTTCCAATACTATATAACATATACTATATGTCATAAAAACAATAATAATGAATGCAATCCATTAGGTCACCATGTTGCTTGTGTGTTGTGGTTTCTTTTTTTCTAATTTGAAAATATCAAGACAAAACGTATATGAATTGAGAAAACTAAAGGCTGAATAAACTAAGATTAAAACGCTAGGAAAAAAATAACGACAAGGTTAAACAGAAAGAACCATCTAAAAGTCATTAATTAACCAAACAACAACAATAACAACAAGAACAAGAACAACATTGCAACGAAAATATTCAGCAGCGAGCAAGAGTGACTCATACGTTTTGCTGAAAAACTTGTTGCTGTTGTTGTATAGTATCGCAGGTAGAATTGGTTGATTGGATTGGGGAGAGAGAGAGAGAGAGAGTGATAGAGGGAGCAATAGAGTGGGAGAGGAAGAGGGTGTGAGAGAAATACAAAAACTGTGGCCGCCGGTCCACTGTGGTTTAAAACATAAGAAACCGGAGTACCGGATCGGCGACCGGAAGAACAGGTGTTGGAAGACCGAACAATGAATGGCTAAAAACCTGAAGTACCTACGATTAAATATTGTACATACATATACTCATATTCAATGTTCGTTAAGGAATATTCGAGTCGGTAGTAGACGAATTTTACGTACTCAACAAGAGAGTAAAAGAGAAAAAGAGCACGGGAAAAATATTTAGAATACGCAAATCATTAAAAACACAACCTTTTGCTAAAAACTCGTTAAAAAATAATAACAACTTGTTAAGAGCAAATTTTGTGGAAAAACTCTCTTAATTTTTCTTTCTCCTCTTCGTTCCTGATTAAAAACTCGTCAGGAATGCTCGTTAGGAAAAAAACTAATTTGTTCTCAAGAAAGGGTTGGTTACTAGTTTCCAAAAAAACTCGTATTAACGAAATAAAACTTTGGTATTTTTTTAAACTTTGGTATTAAAAAACATTAATTTTTTCGTACTTCTTTCATTGAGAAGTGCCAACAAAATTTATTACGCGATATTTTTGACATTTCTTTAATTTCATTCGGAAATTACATAAAAACTGTTAAGAAAAAAAAAATAACAAAAAATACTCGTAATTATAATACAATTTTTCTTATCATTATAAAACCGAACAAAAAATGACCACAGTACCAGCAATTTATGACACCCTACACCTGCAGCAATAACACCCTCACTTTGTCGCGTTGTTTGTAATGCCTTAAAGGAATGTGCAAGATATTTACATTAAAATATATGTAATCTATATCGATGTAATTTGTCTCTATTTAAATCGTAAAAATCGTAATTGGATGCCGACTGTTTGTCAGTCCAATGAAATTTGTCCGCTAATTATTATTCAACGAACAAATACCGACATCGCCAAGATGAAATTTGGCAGAAATATTCTGTGTCTAGAGCTGAGCTTGTTCGGCGGAGGACTCCTCTCTTCTCTCTCTTGTGGTTTAGATTTAAAGCTGAAATTCTAAGCCTGAGTTTATCGTGTCGAAGAAAATCATCGTAAGTTGGCGCGATTCGCCCGCCAAATCGAAAGCTACAGATGTAGGGTATACGACTGGCGGTTAGACCGAAGTCTTTATCATCAACACTCATACTTATACTTATTTTTAGACTTAGGCAAAAAAGAAATTTTAATTTATGTTAACATAGGCATAAGCAAAAATGATGAAATCCATATCAGTTGTATTTTGCGCCTTTTTTATATACGATAAATATCTTATTTATTTAGTTATGTTTTCATGCACTTACTGGTATATTATTTTTTATCAATTGTTTGGTGATTTTGTCATAATTTTATTGTGAGAAAGAGCTGTAATGAAAATTCCAAAACACAAGGAAACCATTCCATATTGCGTCTTGTTAATACTGAGAACTAACTACGTAATTTCACGACGATGACGATATGCTCAATCCAGAAACAAACTCTAGAGAATTTATTATTATTTTTGCTAGATTTTATTAATAATAAATAATACATCGATAGCTTTTATTAATAAGAAAGTAATTATAAATTGTTTTTTTTTATCGTAAAATAATGCTCATGTTTAAATAACCATAGTTTAATGCCAAATTTATGTAAATTTATTAAAATTTTCGTGTTAAAATTTCGTTTTCATTAAAATTTTTTTTTGATTCTTTTTTTTTTCGTATGCCACATTTATTTATTACCTGTTTTCTCTTTTGTTTTCTTAACTTTTTTGAATTTATCATCGTCATTTTTTTCATTTCGTTTTAGTTTGTTTCTATGTTTTCTAAGCGTTTATTTATAAATCATTAGAAGCCATAATTTTTATAAATCAATTAGAAGCGATAGCTTTTTTTAATTACATTTTTATTGTTTGCTTTTTTTTTGTGTTTTCGAACTTTCGCTTTTTCTTTTATTGAGTTTCAACAATGCCTTCCTAAAACTTTTCTACCACGGAGTAACGAAGAAACGCCAATAAATTTTATCAATAACACTAACGATATTGTATACAAGTAAAAGTTTGCTGTTGCTGCTGCTGCTACTGAGAAATTGTTTATTTTTGTGGTTTTATGCTGTGTTCGTTGTTGATAAGATTTCAAGCCATTCAGCAAACCTCAACACAGTTTCCCGAAAGCCGGCTGTTATCGAAATTTATCTGTGTCGGTTGTACTTTTTCTTTCAGAAAGTTGCTGCTTTTCTTTTTTCCCTTTCCATTTCCATTACCGCAGCAGCTAAAAAGTAAGTAGTCTTGTAATTAAATCTATTGACGGGCATTACCTAAGAAAAGAGATAGTAAAAACTTTGTGCATAAATTTAAAATGTTCCGTTGTACGTTGTACTCGCAATAATTTCGTAATAAACACACTACTGACATGGTCGACATCAATGAGTCGGTCTTTGAGTGGGTCTTTATGCCCAGTAGAAGCCATTAGCTACAACAAATAATATTTCCCTTTTTACTCATGAGCTGTCATGAAATTCCTTCCTTCCAAATTAATAAACAAAGTTTTGGGCAAAATTTTGTCGACAAATTCAATTTGCGAGTGATGAATCATTCAGTGAATCATTAAACGAAACCACAAAAAACGATTACAGACATTTTTTTTCTACGATATTTTTGTTTATTATCGTCTTAATGCACACACCTTAAATTTGTCTTTAAAATTATTTTCAGAAGGAGATCTAAGTAAACCTTTACGACCAACTTTAGGTTGATTAATAAAATTTCTGAAAAGTTTCTTGTTTCAAAGGTCAAATAGAGAGAGAAAGCGGACAAATTTTGGGTCATTTGAAAACTATAATCTTTGTGCATTTTCTCTAGAACGTGCCTTGTTACATATAGTATTTTTAATTCTGATATATAAATTTGATTGCAGATATTTATCTTTTTGATTTAAAAGGATTTTTGTAAAAAGAAATTTTCTGTCATTTTCTTTGTTATCACAATTTAAACAAGACAAGAGTTTGTTTGTTTGTTTTGATGATAAGAACTATGGTTTATTTGATTTTGTAAAAAAAAATAAATGCAGGTTTAAATGATAAAACACACGGAAATGGTTTTCAGACATTCTTTCAAAATATAAAAAATAATTTCTATTAATGATAAACTAAACAACAATAAACTAATTAGTAAAAGAAGGTGACAGAATAAAACGCAATTCAAACAAAGTCAATCAATCGATTGCTTTTATTGCTTTTTACCCACTTTTTTCAATTCGTATTGAGTAGTCAACGCACGTATTCCTGTTTCCTACTGGGTCACTACAATTCAGCGATATCTCTCTTTCGTCAACACTCATTTCTGCGTTCGTTAGTTCGTTGCCTGCACCGCGTTGTCATTATTCTAGGCGCTCACCAAATTTTGTTGTTTTTATTTGTTTTTGTTCTTATTGAAATAGTTAACGCAGGCAGACTGAGCCGCTGCTATCAATAGTCTCTCTCTCTCTCTCTCTCTCTCTAGCCCTTTAATCGTTCGATCGTTAAACGAATAACAATTACTACATCAACAAAAATAACAAAAACAACGCACGATAGAAACTGCAGCAACGATTAAAATACACACACATACACGAACACATAAAACAAATACACAACAATTTGGTGTCTGGCATTTTGATAGTTCATATACATTCCTCTTCTTCTTCTTCTTTAAATTCTACTCAACTGGTTTTTTTGACATTTCGTTGATTTTCTATCGTTTATTTATTTGATGTCTCGTTTTTTAGTTTTTATTTTGAGGGCAGTATTTTGGTCGTTGTTGTTGTAGTTGTGACGTGTAGAAATTAAGATTATTTTTTTTTTAATTTCTAGTTTATTTCGGTTTATCATCGGCGACGTGAAACAATATTATTTGTGTTTATGAGTTATCAACAAATTTTTGAAATGATAAGAAAAGTCTATGAAAAATTAAAATTATTATTAGAATTATATATTATTCTAGCAATATATATAATTATATATTGATAGCAATACATTAGCCTTTCACTCTTTATTCGATAGTTGTAATAATTGATAATTATTATTCCTTCATTACTTCAGAAAGTCACAAAAATTTAGATTTTTATGTTTTAGTTCTTTTTTTCTACATAGTTTTATTTAAACATTTTCTTCATTTATAAATCGGAATGTGTAGATAGCTGTACTTATGTATATACTTGTTGTTGTTGTCGTTGTTCTTGTTGTTTTTGTCTTTATAATTTCACATTCGCCACAGACAACGTGGTGCAGCTTTCATGTCTCCAACAAGGAAACGGCTGGCGGCTGGCGGCTGGCGCGCTACGATTTGGCTCAGTCTTCAGACAAAGTATGAGGAAGTGTTACGCTTTGCAGTTTAAAAACTTTTTAAAATGTCTTAAAGAGAAAAATGCAAATAATAGCCACAAAAATAACCTAAATTAAAAATAAATTAACAGCAATTCTTTTTTAATTATTAAAAAATTTAAATTAAAAATAAATTAACAGCAATTTTTTAAAAATTTCTTTATTAGAGACGGTGGCGCCGCTTCTATTGAAAATATCGTAACAAAATTACTTTAATTTCTTAATTAAAATTGCTGACCGATTCATAAAATTTTTTAAAGTCTTTACAAACACTAATTTTTATATGATAGCAATTGAAGAAATGATGATGACAGAAGTTATCGCCATCATTCCGTAATCGTACATAATTTATATATGTATAGGTATGTATATATGTATGTAAATGCATCGTATTCATTTATGCATAATAAAATATTGCATATTGAATATGGTTGAGTGCAATAACCGCACCCAATCGCGACATACTGAGTGTGGTCTAAATGCCACACTATTACTTTTTTATGGCTCTGCTCTCTCATTGACCTGAATGACATCTTAATTGACAGCGATGAAAACCGGTCTTGGAAGGTTTAAATAGACTTTATTGAATTGAACTCAATTGAGCGCTTTTATTTTATTACTTCAGACGCGTCCGAAGTGATGTATTCGGAGGAAGTACTGAACTGAACAAACAGGCGGACAGACGCACAGACGGACAGAGAAATAATAGAAATGTAGAAAAACGGGTGAATTCTAATTTGTTAAACAATTCTAAGTGAAAGTGTCACTTAGCAAGAGATATTAGTTGATTTCGTTTTAGTGTAGTATACAATAATATTTAATATTATAATTAATATTACGATACATTTAATAAAAAATTTCATGTTTTTTAAAGAAAATGCTCCGGCATGAGCTTATACAAATTAAATTGTTATCATTAAGTTTTTTATTATTTCATGCACGTCCTTTCTTTTTAACCCTTATGTGTCTACAAACGTTTTAAACTACTCACTGCTCGTCCCTGATGACTCTTCTTTAGAATTTGTTGTCATAAAAACCACGAAGTTCTTAATTGTCACGACCTCTAGAAGGTTAATTAATCAAAATCAAAAGAAAAACCATACATACTCAAGAAGAACAGGAACAATAATAATAATAATAATAAGAAGAAGAAGAAGACTTCTGTGTTAACTACTGGGTCTGTTGTCGGTCGGTCTGTCTGCCTGCCTTTCAGTAGATATTACGTAGGTACTCGTGCGTACTTTCCATACAAAGTGTGTGAATTTTTTCTTTTTTTTTTCGTTGGAACACTTGGAACTTCATAAAGAACATCCGTTTATACGAACGAAACAAACGAAAAACCCTTCGACAGGAAATTCAATTA
Source organism: Conops quadrifasciatus (assembly GCA_949752815.1). Taxonomy (NCBI): domain Eukaryota; kingdom Metazoa; phylum Arthropoda; class Insecta; order Diptera; family Conopidae; genus Conops; species Conops quadrifasciatus. Next base: position 11,974,748 of record OX457081.1, read on the forward strand.
TGTACTATAGTGTGCCTGCAACTGTCGGTTACACTGGACTCAATCATTGTATCGTATGTGCGTACATACTATACATTTTTATGCGTTCATAATTTTTTTTCATAATGAATTACTCTTAATAAAGCCGGAAGTGATCGATGTAATTTTAAAAAAAAATTACCAAAAATGAAATAAAAAAGAAAATGCTGCTATGGTTTTTAAAGTTTTATTGAGGTTAAACGAATTTGTAGCTAAACTTTGTTAGAGCGAAAGAGCATTCTTTGCTGAAAAAGTACTTTTATTAAGCGTTTACGCGCGAGCGACTGGCTTTAGAATATTTAAAAGTAATAATTTAAGCAATTTAATTTAACTATATCGCAGTCATCAATTCCATCATTGAATTATTCTACCATAACCAAAAGCTAAATCAATTGAAAACCAAAAAATTTCTTTTGTAACAAAGAAACTAATTTAAATTCTTTACACGATAGTATCAAACATTCCTTTGGTTTTTTGTTTTATTGTTGTTGTTGTTGTTGGTGATAGTTTAAATGGTTTTTTTCTTCTTTTACTTTCATTCTCGCGAATGTACGAAGAATGAAAGACTATCGTTTATTTTCTGAAGGAGTCGAACAAATTTAGTCGCTTTCTTCATTTTTTCTGGTCATTTACCTTTATTTTGTATTTCTTTTGAAACATTATTTCTTTCTTCAGACGTTTTTTATCATCTGCTTGTTCGGCTCTTTTTTTTCTTCTCTGTCACTCCGTCGCTTGCTTTGCATTCCGACTAAAAATTTTTGGTCGGAAAAAAATTGTTTTGCAAAAATTCGAATGCACGAAAATTTCAACTGCTCAGAGACAATTTAATAAAACAAAATTGTTGTTGCTTCTGATTGTTTGTAATTTTGTGGAAATATTTTAAGAGTTCTGGAAAAATTCTAAAAAATTTGTGGAAGCCGTAATAATATTTGCCATATCATGATATTGATTAATATAAATACTCGTATTTATTATTGTTTAATAAATAATTAAAAATTGAATAGTTCAAAAATTTAACTTTTATTTTCCTTTTTTTTCAGGTAAGATTTTCAATTAATGCGGTTACTTAAGTGAAAGGTATTCAGTATCCTGGATGCTGTAAAAATGCGGGTCGAAAATTTCGCTTCAATTTTACAACAAAAAAATGGCAGTTGGCATTTGCCTTCTGACCAAAAAGTTCAATTTTCTAAATTGTATGTTGGAAAAGGTAAGGTACTATATAATAAGCAGGCATTTTTCTCTTCTTCAACTTCAACTTCTAGTTGACTTCTTCAACCTTATGACATTGAATCTAAAGCTTTTCTACAGAGTTGCACCATCGTCGCTGCTAAGAATTTTGTTCTTAATTATATGAATATTATAAACGTATATTGAATATTATATTCAGTGTATGCATTGTAGAAGCAGAAGAGTAACTTTAGTAACTGCCTCAGACGAGAATCGAACCTATACGCCTATAAATTTGATCGAGATAGTTGAAATTGAAAGTCTTGAATGTGAACTTTTTTCTCTCAGAGTTCAAAACTTCATTTCTGCATACAATTTTAGTCCAAAAGTTGAAAATTCTAACCAAATATAATTGAATATTTCATGTAAAAAGAGAAAGAAGACCAACCGTTTTGGTTGGAACTTTTTTAGTTGAAAAACAAACTATGCATTATACGTTTTAATGTATAGTTAACTATGCATAGTTAACAAACTAACTACTAACTACAATATTCTATTTAAGCATAAAAGTCGGAAATTCAAATCACTTTTGGTTGAAAATGAACGGCCTTAGTCCGTTTTCTTCTAGGAGCCAATTCTCGTCGATTTTACTTTATTTAATTTCGGGTGTTTTTTTTTTCTGGTATATAAAAAAAGAAATAAAAAAAAAATTTATAAAATAGCAAAGCGTTATTAATCATAATCGTTTTTAATTATAATAAAAGTGGGAATGGTTGAAAAATTAAAACGTAGCTTCCGACCATAAATATTAACCTTTTATGAGTACACCACGTATTACTCACAATATACCGTTTATATACCGTAACTATTATCATTAAATACTTCATAGAAGCTTATGCGTTTCGAACCAAGAGTTAAAAAAATGAAAAGGAATTTATCTTTTAAAAGTGTCCTACTTCGAAAGGGTTAAGAATCTACTTGGACAGATTGTAAGAGAAAATTCTTAAATAGAAAAACTCTTTTGTATTAAAATTATTCCGGAAAATATGTCATAATTTACTGCACGATTATCTTATGTTCCAGAATCTAGAATCTACGAGTAGAGGAATACGAAAGGATTGAGAACTGTGCGACCTGTCTGACCCGTAAAAGTCCAACATAATCATAAAACAACCAACCATAAATCTTTTAGTAGATAGACCAATAACAAGTGCGGCGTCGTCGTCGTCAGTCTGCCGGATGGCATACAAATCGAAACGTATCGCTTCAGATCGCAAAGTATTTACAACCATTTTAAACGATCTTTAGTTGATGTTGTTCGGTCATGCCCCGGTTATCGTGGTTTATGTAGAAGACTCTTAATGACATTCGATAGTTTAAACGACCATATCAATAACAATAACAACAAAACTAAACAAAATCTTCCCCTTCTTTATTAAAATAAATGAGATTTATGAAGGCAATAAAATTAAAATATAAGCAGACAGACAGATAGACCGACAGACAGACAAACAGAAAACATCTAGGCAAAATATGAGAATAGCTAGCTCCTTTTCCATTCTTAGTTCTTCACGCACATACGATATTTTGTTATGGTTTGTTATGGTCAAGCTGTTTATGGGTTAATTTGATTGAGGATCATTTCGAACCATTTCGCTGATAATACGCCAAAGAGGTACAGCTGCTCTGATGCCTGTGAGTACCTTCCGAAGCTGAGCATCTACCCTTAACCGTTCCGAAATTTGTTAACATCACGCATCACGAAGCATTTGACATTTTGTTTGATATGCTTGACACTCATGCAGTCATTCAGTCATGCATTCATTTTGCTGCCGTGTTTGGTCTCTGAAATTGCAGTTTGTGTTTCTGTTTGTGTTTACTCGGTTGCAGCCTCGTTATAACGGCTTTTAATATTCTAACAGCAGCGGAAGCAGCAGCAGCAGCGGCAGCACCAGTTCCATTCAACAGCGATAATGACGCTTCTAAGCTTGAAGGTTGAACCGTTTGACAACAAGCCCAGCCTACAAGACTGCAACTTATATTCGTAATTAAAAAAATCTTTTAAGCTCTCTTTGAAGCTTTATTTTATAGAATTTCTTGATGAACGATGCAGTTTTGTTTGGTCTTTCTTTGTCCAGCATGGTATGGTCTGTGCTCGTATTGAGGTCATTTTTAATGGAAAGCATTTTTCTTTTCTTCAGAAAATGATATTTCTTTGCTTTGTGTGTAATTTAACATGAGTTAGTATGATATAATGATGTTGTTAATAATTAAATAAGTGCGAAATGAAAAATAAAAAAAAAAAACAGGAGAAAACGTTTCCTGAGCTTTTCAAAGTTTTAAAACACAGTGTTTTTTCACAAATTTATACACTAAGTATAACCTCGCTGTTGAGAATAAATTATGTTCAGAAAGGATTTGTACTAATCGCACTAATGACAAATTTCGACATAATAATAATAATTAATATAAACTTAATCTGTATATATATGAAAATGCTCGATCCTCTGCGGACATTTCTCGATTATTGCTAACATTTTTGTTCACTCTAGTCCTGAGAAATTCTTCGAGCGCGTTTCGAGACAGTTACGTTAAGTCGTTAACAGCTTTTAGCCTTAATTAGTACTGGTTTTTCTCGTAGTTAAGATTTTAGCAGCATAAAAAACCAATTTAGACACTCAAGGTATAAGGCAAGCTCACTCCTTTGGGAAAACCGTCTCCAAAGAGGAGCCGGCGGTGGGTGATTTTCAGCCCTTTTAGCTGATTTTATATGAATTTGTAGAGATAGCTAAAATTTAGCCGATACTAACCATAAATTCACCCTTAAATGTCAATGAAAATTGACAAAAGCTGCAAAGAATTTTAATTGTTTTCTTACTTTTGGAACCATTTTCAAGTCCTCACATCACTTCAATCTCTCATTTCGAATAATTGTCATCGCAATTATTCATACATACTATTTGTAAATTAGCTTTTATTTCAAATGCGGAAATATGTTATCACAAAAGCCTTTCAGTGGTTGTGGTTGGCTCACTTTGCTGCAGCCAAGCACTCACCCGCTGCACGAAATGGCACTTTAGCGTGACAGCTTCAAGTTTAAATTGAGCACGAAAACGCCGCCAACACAACAACAACAACATTTGCACGCTAAATGCGTGATTATCTTCGTAATCAAAAGTAAAGCGACGATTTAAAAAATGACATCTCATCGCGATGGTAGGTTTCGTTCGTCGTAATTCGCTCGAATGTTTGGTTAATGTAATTTGTGTCACTATTCATGTACGCGTCGCGTAAGACGCATTGACGACGTGTACCTACATGGTTCTCTTTTTTCTTCATTCAGTGAACGGACCCGTTCTTTTAATGCTCTCTGTTTTCTTCGTTGAAATTTAATATATGTAATGATAAGTTACTTTGTAATAGCAATATGTTAGTTCTTGGTGTTGTTGTTGTTGTTGTTGTTGTTACTCCACCTCGCTGCTACTCATTTACAGTTGTTGTCACAGTATAGCGGAAAAGTGTTGACATGGATGAAGCTTGAAAATTAATTTACAGTAAATCATAAAAAAAACTAAAATAAACAAAATATTGCTAAAGGGAAGGGAAGGGAAGGGAAGGGAAGGGCATATTAATTGTTAGGTAAAACAAAAGCAGTGAGAAATATATACAGTTTTTTAAAAGAAGTTAACACTTTTTGTATTTTTAATTACTAAAATCGTACACACACACACACGAAACTTATGAAAATTTTGTAATATCATATCGTATGTCCATATTTTCTATATGAGCCCTTGTTTTTTAAAGTGTAAAAATGCACATTTTGTAATTTTAAGATTTTACATTTTAAACGCAATGCGATTCTATGTATTAATAAACAAATTTTAAATTTAATAAAAAAAAAAAATTACTTATTTAATTTTTTTTTTTTTTAATTTTTATTTTTATTTTTTTTTTTTTAATTGTTTATTTTTTTTATTTTTTAATTTTTTTTTTTTTGTTAAATCAAACCAAATCGTGTAAACATAAAATTATTGTTTTTTTTTTTTAAATTTGTACTAAATAAAACATATATAAAATAATTCGTGTTAAATATAAATTCATTTTAAATAATCGTGCAAAATCACATCATGGGTACTTTTAAAAAATTAGTCTTTAAATTGGATAAAAAGAAGAAGATCGCACCACCTTCCTGATCACTAACTCGATTTTCTCAACAAGTGAACTTATTACATTTTCAAAAACGACCGTTAGAGATAATAGAGATAACGTACCGTTGCAATAAAAAACCTACTCGCGTTAGCGGCTGCTTCCAGACTGCTGCTTTTATAGGTGCCCATAATTCTGTGGTCACAAGCAATAATCGCCTAAGTTGACTTAAGAAAGAATTAACTTACTATATCTGCTACCTTATTCCTTACATTTTACTTTACCTTTAGGTAAGACCAAAACGTTTGTACTGTTTTTAACAAAAGTTATTTCAAAGAACATATTCGCTTTTGTTCCAGCAATCACGTTTAAAAGCTTATTTTCTTGCAAATTTAGCAAATTTAGCAAATTTAGACTTGGGTGATTTTTGCATGTGATCACAGAATTATGAATGCCGTCTTTTGGCGTTTCGAGATAAAGGTTTAAAGGTTTGTTTTTACAAACATTTGCTCTTTAGATATTAGATTTTTGTAAGTTTGTGAAAGTTTTTGTATGTTTATTATATAATATATGCCAGATGCCTACGATATTTCTTGTTGATTGTTGTAACGATTTTATTAGAGGTCATAACTCTTGCTTACATTATCTATTTTGTTTCAGCATTTTATAAAGATAGAATTTTTTATAGTTTACTATATTGATATCTTGGCATGTCTGTACGCAGCTGCCCTTGTGTGTTGCTTTTATTGTTGTTCTCTTGGTTTCTGTGGATGTTTCTGAAGTTGACGATATCTCCAGCTCACTCTCAATACAGCAGCTCTTGGCCTGCTCTATGCACGTACACAAGAATGTACTCGTATGTATGTATGTATGTATGTATGTATGTATGTGTGAATACACTGCTGGACAGATAAATTACTGACCTACATTCTGGTATTTTTCTATTTTGTTTTCGTTTTTTTGTGTTTGTTTTTCCGTTTTCGTTTTAGCTTCAGCTTTCGTTTATCACTTCCTCGACTTAAACATGCTTAAACTTAGACAACCACGACAAACTTTGGTCAAAAGCATTTCTCTTTTAAGCATTTAATTACTCCTCAAGAGAAAGAGCAAGCATTTCCATCTTCAAGAACTTTATATATGTATATGTCTAACGAATATACTACGAGTATTTCGTAGAATAGAATTTTGCAAAACAGGCACGCAACATTTCCGGGGTTGCTTTTATCGTTTCCCCCTCAATTCCTTCACTTCCTTTCAACATTCGGTTTTGTTGTAGCTCATGATGCGAAAGCTCAGGTTACACACAAGAAACTGTACGCTGCAAAGATGACACGAAAATGGGGCATGTCTGAAGACTATTTTTTAGAGAGTGTAGACGCCTACACAGAGACATACTAATGACAAAATATAGACCATTATATAAGTTAAGATTTTCTTTACACAAAATCTAAAAAAAAATATTTTTACTTGGTCGGCACGACCTTATTTATTGAATCCAAAACTTAGACTAATTTACAAAATATTTAAAGTAAGCTTAACTATCCTTGCACCGGGCTGACAAAAGTGGCGTGATCGGAATTTGGCCGCGTAAGCAGATTTGTATGGGAAACGTTTCGTAACATGAGATCGTTGCACTCGCTCGTTCGCTGCTTGTAACTTGAAGAGTTGAATTTGTTACCGCTGCATAGTTTACATGTTACATTAACACTTCCCTTCTCAAAAACGTTCGTCCTCGAATGTTCAGAAAAAAGGTAGGTTGTTAAAACTGACATAGGTTGACTGGTCCCTTAAGGGCCCTTTGGGTTGGGTTTGGCTGGGGTTTACTGTACTCGGGTCCAGATTTGATTCAATTATGATCTTGTTTGGTTTTTTTCTCCAAATCTTATAAAAAATTATGAGGATACCAAAAGTAACAGCAATTGCTCCGAGTGATAGTGACCCATTGGAGATTGTTACCACCTTTAAAGAGTTTATCTTTCGGGTATTATTTACGTGTAGTTCTTTCAGCACTTCGAGTGACAATAAGTCAATTCGGTCCTTTTCTATCGGTGTCGGTTGCAGGACAGCTGGAATTGTTTGTGAAGGGATTGCATCATAGTTGGCGTAGATCTGGCCTTTGATTTTTAGTGTTGTATTGTGGAACTTGATGAGATGAGTTCCCATAACTTTTTTGATTGTTGTATTGTCGTATATTTCTCCGCTAAAGTCGTTTAATAATAACGTACCAGGTTGTATTTCCTCTACTTGTGGAATATGGTGCCCGTTGGTGATGGTGCAAGTGGAATTTAGGCTGTTAATTACCCTAGGTATACACGTATTGTTACTTATATTAACTAATTGATTCTGTTTACAAATCTCAATATTCTTATAATTGTCGCAATTCTGCTTTATTCCGTAAATTTCTTTTTTTCCTTTTAGTATCGCATTATATTTGACATTAATTATAGCCCTATTAGCTTTAACTACGGGTTTTACAATGATTCTTTGGAAAACTTCTCTTACTGTTAGTGGTATTTTTACCAAGTATAGAATAGTCATATTTCTACAAATTACATTTATTTTGGATAATTCTAAAGCCTCTTCAGCATTTCTGAAGGGCATTTCTTCATTTTCTAATTTTTCCATAGCAATTTCAATTTCATTTTTATTTAATAGTACTGAATTAAGTATATTGTTTTTCGCCCACTGTATGGCGTACTTAATGTTAATCAACTCCTCTTTTACTAACCTTATTCTATTTTGAAGATTAATTATTAATTCATTTTCAATGCTCATATCCTTTCTTATATTATTAGAAAATTTGTTTATCAAATTAGTAATGTTATTAATTCTTTCATTGAAAATTTCGTTTATCATTACTTGTTTATTATTGTTGTTATTAAGATCATTTAAATTTTTGTTTATTATATCGAGATCCTCGTGATCGGGGGATCCAGCTATAAATTTCCACGCTGAGCCTAGAATATTTATTGATCTCTTTTTCCGAGATTCTTTGGTTGGCTTAAGGGTATCAAGGATTTGAAGGGATTGAATAAGCTCATGCTTTAGGATAGGATATAGGATGCTATCTTTAGAGATGTCTGTAGTAGTGAATTTAAATAAGTTTGTCAGAAACTCTTCGTATTTGTTTAAGTCAATTATATGTATAAGCCTGAAGGCTCCGTTCTGTATTTTTGCTGGTCCATCATTTATTGTCACTAATTGGGCATTGGTGTAGTCATATATTTCTATGGTTGCAGTGGCTGGGTAAATAAGAATGGTCCTGAAAAGAGGAGATTAATTTTTTTGGTTTTTTATATTGCTTTTGTGTACTATCTTTCCTGTTTCTGTCAAAACGGTTGAATTTTTATCTTCCTTTACAATTTCTTTTCTAAATTTTGGAGAAATTTTTGTGCCCAATCTTTTGTTAATTCTAACATAAACGATTTCGCCTGGGTGGTATGTTTTAATGGGTTCGCGTTTTCTATTGTGATATGAAAGGTCTTTTAGCTGTTTGTTTTTTAGTGCGATTACGTTTTCGTCTCTTGCTTTTTCAAACTGGGTTGGGTCTGTGGAAACTCGTTTTCCGAAAAATACTTCTATTGGTTTCTTTTGGGTGGTTGAATGCACGGTAGAATTATATTCATACACTGAGTTATCAAGGAGTTCAGCAAATGAGTTGAAGTTCCGTTCTGCTTTAATGCAGCGCATTATTTCTGTCAGTGTGGAATGGAAGCGTTCCACTTGACCATTAACGGAGCTTGTATAGGGTGGTGTTTTAAAAATTTTAATCTTAAGGGTATCTTCAAGCATGAATTTTATTGTTGCGGAGTTAAGGGATGTTTCATTATCTATTACCACTGATTCGGGAACGCCGAATTGGAAAAGTAGCTTACGCAGGGGTTCCTTGACATGTTCTATCGCTCTAGACTTAAGGATTTTGGTTTGCGCGTACTTCGAAAATTTGTCTATTGCTGTCAGTACAATTTTTTTGTCGGTCATATAAATGTCAATATGTAAAATTTGACCGGGGTATTGGGGTATAGGTGTTTCTCCTAATTCTGGCTTGCTAGGGTGACGGTCATATTTATTTTCCTTACATACCGAACACTGTTGAATGATCCTATTTATTTTCTTAGTCATTGATGGGAAATAATAATGTTCGAGAATTTGTATTTTATTTTCACGACAGTTTCTGTGCGCTCTCTTATGTGTTTTAATTATAATTTCTTCTTGTTCCTGTTCGTTCGTAACATCTTGTACCTGAAGCTGTGTAAATCTAACTTTATAATTTCTAAAATGTGATGGGTAGATCTCCTGAATCTGTCCCATGATTTGTTCTTCTGCCTTAATGCAGTTGACTACAGAGGGGTTTAGGTATCTCTTGAGGAGGTTTATTAGTTTATCTGTATTGTAAACTGCTTCTTCTACAATGTGTCTGTGGTAGGTGGGAAATACTATTTTAAATTGATATGTCGAGTTTATGCCTGACTTAAAAAATATTTGGTTTCTAAAGACGTTTACTGGTATTTCTACACTCGTAATTAAATTATCAGACGAACTTTCGTCGCTATGCTGAGTTACGGATAGGGAATTAATTGGTTCAGGTGGTGTTCTTGAAAGGGCGTCGGCTACAACATTGGTTGAACCTGGTTTGTAGTGAAGTTCATGATTGTATTCCTCAAGGATGGCTTTCCATCGCTTCATTTTTGCGTTGTTATTTTTATTGCTGAGTGCATGAGTCAGTGGTTGGTGGTCGGTGAATATTTTAACTTTGGCTGAGCCATAAAGGTAATTTCTAAAATTATTTAAAGCCCAAATTATAGCGAGAAATTCTTTTTCATTTGTAGCGTAGGACTCTTCCGTTTTACTTAGCGTCCTAGAAATAAAGGCGATTGGTTTTTTGTCTTGTGCGAGGACTGCACCTATAGCATAACTCGACGCATCAGTAGTTAACTGAAATTCTTTGCTAAAGTCAGGGTATGAGAGTATAACATCTTCGGAAATAAGGGAATTTTTTATTTTGTTAAAGGCATCCTTTGCTTCTTCATTTAATTCGATCTCTATCTTAGCGGACTTATTTTTGGATATGCGTCCTTCTTCCCCTCTCAAGAGTAAGGTTAGGGGTTTGGCTAGCATAGCATAATCCTTTATAAAACGGCGATAATAGCCGGAGAGACCTAAGAATGAGCGGAGTTGCTTAATGGTTTTTGGATAAGGTATTTTAGCTATTGCTTCCACTTTTGCGGGGTTTTTCGTTATCCCTTCGGATGAAATGATGAATCCCAAGAATTCCACTGAGTCTTTGAAAAAGTGGCATTTATCCAACTGCACTTTCATGTTGGCGTCTTCGAGTGTTTTGAAAACTTGTTTTAGATGGAGGGCGTGTTCACGCTCGGATTTGCTAAATACGATTATATCGTCAATATAGACGTAGCATATTTTGCCAATGTGATGGCGAAGGATGTCATCAAGAGCTCTCTGGAAAATTGACGGAGCGTTTTTGAGACCGAACGGTAGTCTCACGAATTCGTATTTACCATTATTGATTGAGAAGGCAGTTTTCTCAATGTCGCATTTCTTAAGTGGGATTTGATGAAACCCACTTTTTAGGTCCAGAACTGAAAAATGCTTGTTTTTGCCTAATTGAGATAATACTTCGGTAATTTGGGGTATCGGATAACGATCGGCTATGGTTATTGCATTGAGTTTGCGATAATCTATCACAACTCTGTATTGCTTGTTTCCTTGGGAGTCAGGTTTTTTTGCAACTACCCAAACGGGTGAGTTGTATGGTGACCGTGACGGTCTTATAATACCATCATCTAACATTTTTTTAATTTGTGTCTCGACTTCGTTTTTTAATGACATTGGGTAGGGGTAGTACCTTGTATAAACTGGAGTGGCGTTATTTGTCCTAATTTCACCTACAACTTTTGTGGTGTATGTAAGTTTATCATTAGGTTCCGCAAAGAGCTTAGGAAAATTTCTTGCTAAATTGTTAATTTCGATTTGTTGGCTGGCAGACAAATTCTCATCTTTAATTTTATGAGTGTTCATGGTGTTTGACACAAGTTGTTTAATTTTGATATTAGTGTTTCCTTTGATTCTCATAAAGTCGTCCTTGATATGGATAACCGCCTCGAGCTCCTTGAGGCTATCGTTTCCGAGAATACCGTGAAACGAACGCAGCGTAGGAAGAAGGTAAAATTTAAGTTTCGATTCTACGTTGAAAAGTTTTAAGAAGGTGTGTTCTTTAATTTCTATGTCACCAGTTATAGATTTCGCAAGGAAGTTTGTTTCATTTTTAGTGGGGTTAGGAACGATTGAGGGTTGAATGTAATTCTTTGTTGATCCAGTATCAATTAGAAATTTAACTATGCTTCCACTCTCCGTTCTTACTTCAAAGTAGGGTAACGAAGAGTGAGTTAACCTAAAAAATGTAAGTCAGTTGTGTCAAGTGAATTGGTGTCCTGCTGTTCTTCGTCGTAATGGTCTAAATGTTCAGAAATGTCTTGGTTGTAATATTGATCATGGTCAGACGTGGTCTGACAGAATTCCTCTTGATTGAGGTTTTCTGGCGTGCTGGAGTTTATATAAAAATTCCTTTGCACTTTATTTGGGATCAATGGATTACCGTTTGGTGGTCTTTTGCCGAGAAAGTCATCAGCACGAGGTCTGTTCATGTAATTTATGTTTCTTGTACGAAGTGATGGGTCAACGTCCATCGGTTCTGGTTTCAGTTGGGGTTTTGGGAACGGTCGTGGTGGTGGATTGTTTGGTTGGTGTGGCCATTGCGGGCGATAGTTCTGTTGAGGTGACCATTGCGAGCGATAGTTCTGTTGAGCTGACCATTGCGGTGGTTGACGCGACCATTGCGGGGGTTGAGGCGAATAAGCCAATTCTGGATGAAACTCTTTGTAGGGACGAGTTGGTGGTGTATTGAATTTTCTTGATGGGAGAGGAGGACGAGAATCCTGCATCTTTCTCATTTGATTGTGGTTGTTTACCGCGTAGTGCGAGCGGAAGTTCTGATTTTCTAGCTTTAAACATAGGTGGAGTGCCTGAGGGAGATCCACTGGCTCTCTCATACCAAGAAGTCTTGGCAAATCGCCTTTTAATCCGCGTATGAAAGTATCGAGCGCTTTGTCTCTGTAAGTACGGGTCAATAGATGCATGGCTTCCGCACCCACTTCCATACATCCAAGTTTACTAAGAATGAGGGACAGGTGAGAATACACCTGCTGATAGAATTCCTGAATAGAGAGATTACTCTGTATTAAGGATGTCATCTGGTACTCGAGAGTACCAAGGTCGCGCTTGTCGGCGTAATGAAGTGTAAGGCATCTAGAAATAGCCTTCCAGTCAAGAGGAGTGTTATAGGACTCCAGGGCAACGTCTGCATTGCCCACTATTTTATTACGGATAACGTTCAGTATGCCGTAATATTTCGGCGTGCCTATTTGGGGTTCGTAGATCTGCATAATACGATCTACACTTTTTCTCCAAGAGTTAAACTCTTCTGGACGTCCCGAAAATTCTCGTAGACATTTAACGACGTCTGGGACTTTGTCGAGATCGGACAAAGCGTCATGGTGAGCTGGGTCGATCGTCGCGTCCGTAAGGTTAGAAAAATTTGCATTGGGGTTAAGAGCTGACTGAACGAGACTTCGTCCCTCTGATCGAAAAAAATTATGAACTATCCTTGTAATAGTTTCTGTTAATTGAGCCGTATTGGATACGTTGGATAAGGAGGGTAGTGGTGGTAATTCGGGCCTATTAAGGACTGGGGGTCGGATAAGATTATTTGGGTTTGCCATTGTTATTATGGTTTATTATTGCTATATTTTTCCTCTTCTTAATATTTTACTTTAGGTTGCAAGAATGCACGTTTTAATTTGAGTTCTGTAAGTTTACTTCAAGTTTCCTTAATTTCTATTGAAATTTTTTTTTCTTCACTTTAAATTTGAAGTATGCAACCTTATATCATATTTTAATTTGAGTTCGGTAAATTTACTTTAAGTTCCATTAATTTCTATTAAAATTTTCTTTTCTTTACTTTAAATTTCAAGCGTGCATCTTTCTATCGTATTTTTATTTGAATTCAGTAATTTCACTTTCAATTTCCTTAGTTTCTATTGAAAATTTTTGTTTCTTAATATTTTACTTTAATTTCACAATTTTTCTTACACTAAAATCCATCCAGGGGACATCCTGACACAGGCGGCTGACGGCTTACGTCTCCTTTTTGCTTGTACTGCTACTAAGGGGCCTCTTTTCCTTCGTACAGGTTTTGTATACTGGATTGCGGGTTCTTAGGGCCAATTGATGCTGTCACGTTCTGATGATGCAGTCGATTAAGATTTTATTTCACTTAAATCTTTTCACTTTAGACCTTCACTTTGAACCTTTACATCTATGGCCCCACGTTGGGCGCCAGTTAAGATTTTCTTTACACAAAATCTAAAAAAAAATATTTTTACTTGGTCGGCACGACCTTATTTATTGAATCCAAAACTTAGACTAATTTACAAAATATTTAAAGTAAGCTTAACTATCCTTGCACCGGGCTGACAAAAGTGGCGTGATCGGAATTTGGCCGCGTAAGCAGATTTGTATGGGAAACGTTTCGTAACATGAGATCGTTGCACTCGCTCGTTCGCTGCTTGTAACTTGAAGAGTTGAATTTGTTACCGCTGCATAGTTTACATGTTACATTAACATATATTAAATATTTCTTTCTCGTTTGAAAAAAAAAATGGTACGCACGTTGGTACATAATTATTGTAGCGTAGAAGGTGGCCGCCTTTTGTAACTTTTAAAATGATAATGTTTTTCTTTTATTAAACTACAATTGGAAGTGTGAGTAATTTTCTACATAATTCCGAGTATAATGTTACAAAATTATTATTTTTTTCCAACTTTCTTTAAGGTTTAGAAAAGTTCGGTGCGATATCTTGAAAACTTATAGTTAGTAAAGGACTTTACAAATCTCTCTCCACTCACCACAAACTCATTGTTTTAACACGAACGTATTCAAGACGACATTTTATGAGTTTGTACTTATCAGTATCATATCATGATTATCTTTATCCGAATAATTCAATATCCGGTTATTCGGCGCACATCATATTCTTATACGTATAATCGTTTTGAATTAAGTTGACTTCTCCAAACGTGTTATGCTGCCTTTGCCGTACTTTTTGCCGCATGTTTTGCGAACTCTTTTAGTCTTTTATATATTTTTAAAGCTGAAAAGCTGTAGACATGTCTCAGTAGAATCGGCCATAATGAACCTCTCAAATTCATCACCAAACGTGAAATAATATCATATTCGTAGTATTAGTACAAACGTATACGTCTAAGATAACGTCTAAGTCGTTAATTTCTATACGATAGAGTTACAATTTCAACCAACAATTTCAGATTCTAAATTAGAATTTTATCAATGAAATTTCATCACGTTCCAGTTTTTATACTTAAGAAATGATTGTGTGTACTATTCGTACCATTTTCGATTTTCTCGTCTATTTTCTAAAAATCGTATATAGTCTCTCTCTTCTCTTCACATCTGTAAATATCTACAATACCATGAGATTGTTATTCGTTTGTACGAGACTCTTCAAAAAAATCAATAAAGCATTGAAAGTTGTGGCATTTACAAAAACAACCAGAAGAACAACATGTTTGTTGTTCCTTTTCAGAAGAATGTTTATTGTTTTGAGTGTATATTGGATAGAGAATGTGCAAGTTCTCCGTATCTGTAACTGGCTGGTGATAATCTTGCTTTTGTTCAGTTCTCAGTTTTCTCTCGTACTCGTACTTTTTACGCTGCATTCTTGACGATAAATCTTTCTTTGTTTGCTTCTTTTGCTGTTTTCTTGTGTTTTTTTTTTTTTTTTTTTTTTGGGTGCTGTAAAGTGAACTCTTAGTTTATAGGTCTATTGTAGACATATGTCGTGTTTTCCCAACCTATATCCTGCGGAAAACTTCGGTGTTCGTATGCACTTTATAAATGTTTCGAAATAATAATAATCGCCACCTTTTCACGCCGAACGCATAGCTTGAATACATACAAACGAGGGCAGTTTGACAAGTGCCCAGTGAGGTTGTCTGCTTTCAATGGCTGTCAAACATGAACTAAATGGCGCAGCTTGATAAATATTTTGCATTAAAACTTAAATTAAATTTAATTCTTCACAGCAAATTTTTTTTTATTTTTTTTTTTTCATGAAAAAAAATTTTAATTCTTTTTTTTTAAATTTTTTTTTATTTTTATTTTGTTTTTTTAATTTTTTGGTGAATATAGCACAGTTTTGCTTTGATGATCGATACCATTATTAACCAAATCGATTCGAATATGTCTGGTTATTTTATAAAAATCACTTCATATTATTAAAATAATGAAATTTTTATAGTCCGTTTGTCTTGGAAGGTACATATAATAGCACCATTTTGGTAATATTTTGATTTAAAAATACTTTAGTAAACGAGTATGCCTGAGGTTAGAACGGTTGTACATAATAAATTCATATCGAGACCAACCCAAAACTATCAATTAATTAAACAAAACCAAAAACTAAATATGGAAGTTGAAGAAAATTATCTTAATCTCATTTAACCTTTTCTTCTTAGTCACATCCAAAGTGGCTTAAGCACGCACGCCTACGAAGGAAGCTTAAATGTGATTCTTCAGTCTGATTGTGAAAAAAATGGGGATAAGCTGAAAAATTACTTGTATTAAAATAAAAGCGAGCACATACGAGTACATAAAAATTAGCACAAAATCTGTTTTTAAGTGTAGGCGTATAACTTTGTGTATCAGTTTTTTTTACCTAACAGTTTTTTCAAAACTTTCGTGATAGATCCTGGGAACAACTTTGATGTTCTGATGGTCTTTTTCTAAAGTGGTTAAAGCCTTTTTCTGTAAAGGTGGTCATCATCATAAATTCACATTAATATTATACTTCATATTGTATTTTTGTTGTTGTATTTTGTAAATGTTGTATTCTCTTTATTATTCAATATTTACTGTCAATTTTAAATTTTAATGTGTTTGTGTCTATCAGTTTTCAACGCTGAAACTTATTCTATTGTTAGTTCGGCTTTTGTCAGTTTCTCATCATGGACTGTTTATTGCCTGTTTTTTTTTTGTCATTTCGCCGAATCTGAATAATATTTTTTTTAAGTAGGCGTTACTTGAGCACGGTTTTTGGTTACATCACTTTTTTCATTTCTACAAATTATGTTAATTTGATTTGCTTGGAGTAAATGTTGTTTGTAGTATTAAAAAAATTGAATTATTTTTTTTTTCTTCTTGTTTTGGCGCCCTTTGAAGGTTATTTGGAGATATTAATTATGCATTAGATTATTGATATTGAATGCAAACAGTTTATTAAAGGAATATTATAAAATTTTTTAGATCGAGCCAGATTTTATTTCATATTGATTTCATAATGTGCTGAGTACTGTGCCTAAGATGACCAATACTCGTAGGAGAGAGATTTAAAACCAAATCTAGCCATCTCTTTCCAAAATATTGACTACACTACGCCGACTATATTTCCGGCCTCGAAGTTTGGTACACATTTGCCGCATAGAAAAGATTGAAAAGTTATACACATTAGAAAAAAGGCGAATAAATCTTAAATACGAGTTAATTTTTGAAAAAAAAAATTTTTAATTTCAAAGAATTTCAAGCATTAAAAATTCCTTCGTTACTCAATATCGTAATCCGTAGCGTAATATCTCTCACTCAGAGGTTCCTGAAAATGTCCATTTTTTTGTTTGGTATCGTGTATACTCTATGGTTCTGTTACTACGAGTATATTCTAGAGAGACGCAAGAGAAGGAGTTTCTACTCAATAACTCTTAAAGTGCGTCAAAGCCGGAAATAATGATTAAGAATTTAGGAATCTTCTCAGGCCAATTGATGTTGTATCAGAGCGAGTTAACGGAAAATGCTTTGTGAGCAGTACCTAAGGATACTACTCGTATACCAGTTTTCTCATCCCTAACGCATCTATCGTCTCTCTCTCTCTCTCTCTCGTGCGTTTTCTACCTTTGTTTGCTCTTCTTTCTCTGCCATTAGCTCGAGAGGGAGGTACCTGTTCCACAAAGAACAGAATATTTCTAGGATTTTTGGGCTTTTTGTTGTTGTTGCAGGTGCCCTAACTTATTGTAAACATCTGCTTATTTTTCCTTTTCCTCTCAATTTTCCTTTCATGGAACAGTGTTTTTTGTTTGGTGGTTCTCTGTCATCATCATCATCATACATGGAAACGAATGGTTTAGTGCTCGAATGGTCCTTGTTGGATATACATACATACATACTTACCGTCCAAAGTGTTTACTGAAATTCAATTTCTGTATAAAATTTTTTCTTGTTTTATATTAATTTCTTGAAAGCGCTTAAAAGTTGAGCTTAAATATTCAACAGATTTTAGTCTGAAGTGATGTAAATAATCTTTTATTTCTGTGACTAAAGTTTGTAAAACATTTTTAACCGAAATCGAGCAGTCGGAGAATGTCACAAAAGCAAAAAATTTAAACATTTTGTAATTTCGTAAAAGCATTTCGTAAAAGACTTCGTAAGAATCGCGTTGAAAACGCGGTCTTGTGTTTTCTTTAACTTCAACTTCAACAAAGGTGTTAAATTTCCAAGTGTTGCCACATTTTTTCTCTCTCTCGCTAGTTTTTCCTTTTATCGTTTTCTTCGCCGTTGTTTTTTTTTCTTGTTTTTGCGGTGTCAACTAATTAGGAAGACCGATTCCAGCTGCACCATCTAAATCAACATAAAACTGTAATACTCTAAATAACAGAAGTAAAGAAAGTATTTTTTTTAAACAAAGTCATTCAGTCACCCTTTTATGAATGGAATATTGTGGAAAATTCATGGACGTATACCGACATCTGGGCTCGAATTTATCACAAAACCGTTTTTATATAATAACCAGGCGCATGATTGATCAATTCTGGGATAATGAACCGACTAGTTATAGTATCGAGTTCTGTGAAGGTAAAAAAAGCATTTTATGTATTTATTCTGTTAAATAAATCGAACTAAATTTTCTAAGCGAAGAAAAGGTCATGAAAAATAACCTATTTTTTATGATAAACAAAATTTTTGTTATGATAAATAACCCTTTTTTTCGATAAATAACCCTTTTTTATGATAAATAACATTTTTTTTTTATAATAAATAAACCTTTTTGTTATGATAAAACACATTTTTTTTATGATAAATAACCTTTTTTTATGCCAACTAACTCCTTTTTTATGATAAATAACTTATTTTTATGATAAATAAAATTTTTTTTATGATAAATACATTTTTTTTTATGATAAATAACCTTTTTTTATGATAAATAACTTTTTTTTTTGTGATCAATAACCTTTTGCAACAACAAAAGGTCCGGTCGGGGTCAACGTTGACGATTATGTCAGTCTCAGTCAGCGTCTAAAATAGATCGTCGGTCAGATTCTGAGTGAATCTAGAATCTAGATTAAAATGAAAAAAAAACTGTCATTGTGATTAAACAGAATGAAAGTTACCGAAGGACTTCTGGCTTTTTATAGATTTTTGAAATCGATTCTGGAAACGCAGTGTTGTTTTTGTTTTTTGTGGCTCATTCTTGTAAATGAATTTAATTAATTGCTATCTCGAGTGTTGTTGACAAAAACTTGAACCAGTTTCAAAATAACTTAAACACCAACAACAACAACGAAACAAGCAACAAATTAAAAATGCGCATTTTTTATAATATTTATTAATAAAAAATTGCACAATATTGTATTGGTTTTATTATTGCGCAGTAGATTGGCCGGCATATGCATTTCTTGTTTTAGTGTCTAGAACGAAAGAAAGGGAAGGGAACGTATGGGAGGGGGGGAAGGGGAATCTTAAGTTCAATCGATCAGTTAAAGTGAATAAAAAAAAAATTAATTGGCTACTCTTGAAAATGACTCCTTCACGAGGCTAAAGCGTTCGCGTTCAGTCAGTGAGCACGACCTTGCCGCCAGTGTTGCCAGCAATAAATAAAATTGAACACATAAATAAGATTTGTTCATTTCCATTGAAAAAAAATAAATATTAATTTAAATATGATATCGAGAAATATTTTCTATTTTAAAAATATTTACAAAAATACGACCAGTCCCAAAAACCAAAGCGGCTGTACAAAGGGTTAAAAATAAAAAAAATTAAAAAAAAAAAAAAATTAAAAATAAAAAAAAATTTCTAGCGCTCACGCATGCGAACTGCTTAAAACATTCTGCATTGAGATGATTTCAAATTAATTTTACATTAAATAATGATTTCAAAATAGTATAATAAAATGCAACGCTGGCAATCCTACGAGTGTCATTCATTACAATTCAGCTGAAAAAGTCTGTTTTTTTTTTTGGACCCGAAATAAATTTAAAATTTAAAGAAAAAACGGGTAAGAGACGTTATTAACGTGTTCTCGTCACCTGTTTCGAGAACAAAAGAACAACAACAACAACAACAACAACAACAACAACAAGGAAGCCAGAGATGAACATATGCGTATGCGGTGCTGCAATGTGGTCAGCAACGATGCTGGTCCAAAAAACTTGACGAAACACGAAAATTACAACAACTAACAATAACTAAAACAACAACAACAAAAACAACAACAACAACACCACCACCACCATCTATATTAAATGCCATGATGACATAAAGGTACGAGCGTTGTTGAAAGAAACGCGTTTTATGCAACAGACGCGAAGCGAAATGTGCCTCATAAAAACACGCATGCAGCTGTATGTGCAACAACAACAACAACAACAACAACAAACAGAAAAGCAACTATAACAACATCGCCGACACGAAACAGCAGCTGTTAGCCGTCGGAATAGAGGCTAAAATCGTGTTGACCAGTTTCTCCCCAACTACGATCAGTACCATACACACCATGCCCTGCTTCTTCTTGTTTTTTTTCAGAAAAAAAAACACGTTATAATACTCGAACCCTGATCGATCGACCGACCAACCGACCGACCGACCAACCGACCGACCGACCGACCGACCGATCGATCGAATAATTGATTGGCTTGATGTTTTTACGTAACCCATAACTTAATGAGCCCAATAAAACAAAGAGCCTAACCCTCTGCTATAAACTTTAATTATGGCAATAAAAAGTATAACAACAACAACTGATTGCAATTGCAATTCTTTTCGCGTAACATTATTCCATTGATTGCACAAGAATGAAAAGTATAAATTATTCTCTTCGATTTTAAATCTGAAATCAACAAGCTATGAGACAATAGAGTCTTAGAAGATTTGGTTTGCCTCCGCCAGTATTAACGTCATCGTCCTTTCAGGCGAAAATTATTTGCCCAAAAAGACACAATGATAATGAAGTGTCGGAGAAGGGCTAATGATGACAAAAGTCAGCCTCAGTCCACAACAAATAATTGTTAAGCATTCTACATCAACAACAGGCGTCTGTGTGTATGTTTGCACTTGTATATATACGTATAAAAATGAGTATAGTATAGAGAATTTTAACTCTCCATAAGACCTATTCTTCACATTTGCTATAAGTATTATTTTATCTATTAAATTGTTGTCTTGTTCCGTATATTTTTAACGTACTAAGCTTAATTATCGTTTTTACTTATTATCCATCTTCTTCTTCTTCTTTCACTTATTAGATACATCGTATGAAAAGGCTTGCAGGCGTGGCTCCGCTCCGGCTACACCCATATTAGGCCAAAAACAGAATCAACAAGAACAAAATACGACCTCAAGATTTACGAATTTCTTCTCAAAAAGGTAACTATTGATTTCAATGAATAATTTATTTTCTATTTTCTATTTTTTAACTCAACTAAGCGAAGAGAGAGCAGGCTTCGGAATGGTTCGGGAGCCATTTGTTAGTTTGGTTACCATTTTTAACGTTTTTATATTTCTTTCTACTGCAGACGGCCTTCGCGTCCATGCGTTGACCTTCCTTAAACGCCTCCTTTCTCCACTACTTTCGCACTATTGCAAACGAATTTCAAACCAATACTAAATGTACACGTCACGCGTTTGACGTTTTGGTTTGTTTACTTGCTAAATGTCAAACTTGTCAAATCTGCTTAGTCGCTCCGCAATTGTCAAACGCCGGCCAGAGACGAATTGAAGAAAGAAGCGTTTGGAAAAAATGAAATTTTGCCAAATTAACGCATATTAACTTTACTAAATTCCTTTAACGCAAATGTTTGCTATGCTCAGCACAGCCCTAAGTTCACCGCACCCAAAGCGGGGACAACAACCAAGGAAAATCACCTGCAAAGCCGATTCCAACGAGTATTTTTCTGTCCAACTATGGTAGACGACTTTGCCAACACTTTGCCAAATTAACCCATATTAACTTTACTAAATTCCTTTAACGCAAATGTTTGCCATGCTCAGCACAGCCCTAAGTTCAACCGCGCCCAAAGCGGAGACAACAACCGAGAAAAATTACCTGCAACGCCGATTCCAACGAGTATTTTTCTGGCCAATTATCGTAGACGACTTTGCCAACACTTTGCCAACACTTTGCCAAATTAACCCATATTAACTTTACTAAATTCCTTTAACGCAAATGTTTGCTATGCTCAGCACAGCTCTAAGTTCAACCGCGCCCAAAGCGGGGACAACAACCAATCAATTTACCTGCAACGACGATTTCAACGAGTATTATTCTGGCCAATTATCGTAGACGACTTTGCCAACACTTTGCATTCAATGCATTCAAATAAAACAGCCAAGTCACGAAGTGAAGTCGCAAGCATTCATGTAAGCCAATTTTATGGCTTTTTTGAAGTAATAAAAAAAATAAAATAAAAAAACCAATCGCATCAGCGATGGCAACAGAAGCAACAACAGCAGCGACGGCGGCCAGAGCATTTGCTTAACTTCATTTGCCGCTTCAGCGACTGTAGGCCATTAAAAATGCACCAAGTGCAGCAATAAAAAGGGAAGCAATTTCTTCGTTTGAGGCAGTAAAAAAAGGGGGTACCTACCTGTTGACGGAAATTTGTTGGGCGCGGTGGAAAAAAACTGGCCCAAAAAGTGTTCAGTGACATTTATGAGAAGCACAAGAGTAAAATATGTTGGCACTTCCTTTAATTTGGCTAAAATGTATAACTGGTCTATTTGTTTGCATTCCGCTTTCTAAAAGCTTTTTACGATTGGAATCGAGAAGAAATTATTTTGCATGAAAGTACCGAATGTACCACCTCTTCTCCGAGGCGGCTTAAAGTTCTTTAATTTATAAAAGGTGGCGAAAAATATAAAAGTCTTCCGTTTTTTTTAGTCCTAACGTCGATAGAACAACGTTTTCAGTCTATTTCAGACCATCCTATTGAGGCCCCAATCGATGCAACCGTTTCCTAAACCTCTTTCCCCAGTATCCTACCCCATTAGGCCCGGCTTTGTGGTGTCCCCACTCCATGAAGTTCTATGCCTTGAAATCAATGTGCCCTTCGCAAACTATCATAAGCGCGATCCAGGTCACTCAAGCGGAGCGCAAAAGTGTCAGACTGTACTGATTCCTTCTGACGATTAGCCATATCGTGTTAATTTTCTTAAATAAAAAAAATCAACAATCTTAATTTGTTTCAGGTCGAATCCTTTGAAACGTACCAAATCCGTTACCAAATTGGAACGCACCAAAAGAGGCTCCGGTGGACTGCGAGGGTCGCGCTCACACGAGAGTCTGCTTTCCAATCATGCTGTGATGTCCACTATAGGTACGTAGAAGCCGGAACCCTTGAGAACCTTTCACTTAACCAGCTCGCTCGCTCTCCTCCACAGATCTCTCCTGCACCGGTGCTGTCGGCGTTGCGCCCGTGCACCAGTCGGTGCTTGGGCGACGCCACTGTTTCCAAGTGCGCGGCGGTCCGCGCGGCGAGCGCTACTACAGCTGCGGCTCGCGACAGGAGCGCGATCTGTGGATTTACTCACTGCGCAAGTCCATAGCGCCCCACGCCGAGCACACACGCCGCACGGACAACTCCCTGAAGATGTGGGTCTACGAGGCCAAGAACTTGCCGCCCAAGAAGAAGTACTTCTGCGAGCTCCACCTCGACAAGACACTGTACGGCCGCACCAGCGTCAAGCTGCAGACGGACCTGCTCTTCTGGGGAGAGTACTTCGACTTCCCGGACATACCCGAGATCAACGTGATCACCGTCAACGTCTTCCGCGAGGTGGAGAAGAAGAAGAAACGGGACAAGCACACATTCGTCGGCTCCGTCAAGATCCCGCTGCACGAGGTGACCTCGCGCATCTTCTCGGAGGACTGGTATCCGATCCTCAGCGAGAAGAACGATAGCATAAACCGGCACGCCAAGGAGGTGACGCCGACTCTGCGCATCAAGTGCCGCTTCCAGAGCATCGACATCCTGCCCATCAGTGTGTACGCCGACTTCTTGGTGTACCTGCGCGAAAACTACAAGCGCGTGTGCGAAACGCTGGAGCCGGTTATAGGCGTCAAGGCCAAAGAAGACATCGGCCAAGCTCTCGTGCTGCTCATGCACGCCCAGGGCCTGGCCGGGGCCTTTCTCACCGATGTCGTGGCGCTGGATCTGTTGCGCGTGGGGGACCAGCGCCTCACCTTCCGCGGCAACTCGTTGGCCACCAAAAGTATGGAAGCGTTTCTGAAGCTGACCGGCGAGCAGTACCTGCAAGACACACTGGCTCAACCGATCAACGAGCTCATTCAGTCCGATCGCGACTGCGAGGTCGATCCAACCAAGGCCAACGGCTCGCTGCAGCGACAACAGGCCGCCCTCCGAACGGCTGTACGCAACGCCTGGCAGGCTATCTACGAGTCGCATAAGCACTTTCCGCTGCAGCTGCGTGAGTGCTTCGCCACCTTCCGAGAGCGCCTGCAGCAACTGGGTCGCCAGGACATGGCGGACAACTTGATATCGGCCTCTATCTTCCTGCGATTCCTGTGTCCGGCCATCCTGTCGCCCAGCCTCTTCAACATTACAAACGGTGAGTGGGCTCTGTCGCAGCCATTACTAATCTGCTAATATTTTGGTATCTTCCTCATCTTTCTCTCTCCAGAACTACCTTCGTCTCGCGCCACTCGGAACCTAACGCTGGTGGCAAAAACACTGCAGACGCTGGCCAACTTCACGCGCTTTCAAGGCAAAGAGAACTTCATGGAGTTCCTCAACGACTTCCTCGAGCAGGAGGCGCCGCGCATGAAGCAGTTCCTGCAACAGATCTCGACACGTCCCGACAATGCCTCGCCAGAGTCCATCTTGGACTGGGCTGGCTATATTGATCAGGGCAAGCAGCTATCCATCCTCTATTCACTGCTCAGTGAAAGCGTTGCGAAGCTCCCGGAGGCCCGACAGCACGAGCTCGACCCGTTGTTGCACATAATGAGCGAAATCACAAAGGCCAAAGAGAGCAACAGCTTCGTGACGCCGCAGAACCACAGCGACAACCAGGAGAACCGCAAACCTACGGACAGCAACGGTGCCGTACAGCACACCGCTCAGCTGGCCCAGCCTCAGCATGCCGTGGTCTCGAAGCCAGTGCCTGCAGAGCGCGGCGTCATGCGTGGAGTGCTTACGCCCAGCTCGCTGGAGAAGAATATCTTTCGGTACAACGACCCGACCGTGACGCCGCTGCTGCAGCAAGTCGGAGTCAACGTCGACAAGCGCCACTCGCACAGCCAGAGCTCCATCGCCGGCTCCCAGTACTCGAGCGGCCATCTGCAGCACTCGCAGTCGCAGACTTCGATAGCGTCGTCCACTCCGGGCGGCAGCCACCACAACCTGTTGATACCCACAACGATCCAGCACCACTGTCCGCCGGCGCCCGCCAGCTCAGCCAACAACACCGCGGAGCGGCATTCAAGCGGCAGCGGAGTCTCGGGCTCTTACTGCTATCCTTCCAACGGCAGCCTACACAGCCACAACGGCGGCGGCGTAGACGTGCAGGACGTGCAGCAGCTGCACGTCAATACATTGCCCAGAAGCAACACCAACAACAACAACAACAACAGCGGCTATGACGAGCTAAACGGCGAGTTCATACAGATTTCGGCATTGGACTCCAACAGCGCCTTCGTGCGCAAATCGCCCACGCCCCTGCTGAAGTCGAGCGCGATGCAGCGCCAGCGCCACGCCGGCCTCAACAACTCGCAGCTGAGTCTCAGTGAGCGCAGCTCCGGCAAGCTGAATCTGGGCATTCCGGACCACTCGCTGACGCAGCATCAACCCATCTCAACCAGCTCGCCGATCTCCCTCAAGGCTGCGCCACATTACCCACAGCAACAGCAGCAACGTGCGCCGCAACAGCATCGACGCGACTCCAATCCGAACAGCAACATGCCGATGAATCTCGAGGACCTGGACGATCTTTTCAAGTACGCGGAGGAGCATGCCGTCGTGGGTGAGATCACAGCGCACACCGCTTCCTCGACTACATCCGGCAGCAGCCAGCAGGCCAAGGGCACGTGCAGTGGCAAAGGAGCCGGCGGCAAGGAGCAGCTCTCCGCCAAGAGCAGCAACGTTTCCATTGGTCACTGCAGCTCCGGATATCAGAGCATTGCTACGAATCCCTCGCAGTCCTCGAGTCCCGTAGAACAGGCTCAATTCGCTCAGAGCTCACTGCAGCGACACAAACAACAGCAACAACAGCAGCAGCAGCAAGCCGGCCCGCTGGCCTTTAAAAATCCCTCTTACCAATTACAACCGAGCAATGGCGTCACCAGCAATGGTCCACAGCTACCGCAACAGCAACAGCATCAACATCAGCATCACCACCATCACCATCACCACCAGCGTGCGCACTACAATGGCGCTTTCCCGAGTGGTCAGTCGGCTCATCAGCAGCTGTTCGGCAATCGTCCGAGACCTCAAGTGGGCGGCTTGGTGGCGGCCCGCGCCGCTTTGCTCAACAACGGTGCCGGCCTCAGTGCCTCTCTGACGCCTTCCAGCTCCGAAGAACGGCTCTCGAGCGAGAACTTTCAGGTCAGCTTCCCGCGGCTGCCTTTGAAGTCATCGCCATCGGCGTTACAGGTGCCGCCCCATCCAGACGCACAGCGCTCTCTGAGTAACGGCAGCAGCAGCTCGTCCTCGGGCGGTCCAAATGTGGGACTGAGTGGGTCCGCTTCGTCCGCGGCACGCATGCCGCGCACAAATCCTCAGTACAAGCGCGACGAGATCTACACCCCGCTAGGCCCCTATGCGGGCAGTGGCGCCACCCCAGGCGCCCACTCGGGCACGGTGGCGTTGTACAAAGGAGGCCAACAACAACAACACCATGCTCCAAGCAGCAAAATGAACGGTGGCATCGTCGCCATTGCAGGCAGTCACACGGCGGCCGGTCGCTATCAGCGCCGCATGAGTTTGGAGTCGGCCCGAACGCTCTCGGACAGCTCCACAGACACCGAAGGTAGTGACGACTTTTTTTTAATGTTGTTTAGATTTTAAGAAAGTGTTTGTTTCCTCCTCTTGTTCTCGCAGTGCACTGCACACCTCATGAAGGTAAACGACGTCGCCATCCGCGCGCCGCCAGCAATAGTCACAACGGCAACAACAACAACAACAATCACGCTTCCGGTAATTTTGATCAGAATGGAGAGATTCAGTTGCTGCAGGAGACACTCGACACCCTTCGCCACACGCTGGACCGCGACGAGGCGGAGCTGCGCGACTCCAGCGACGAACTCTTCGCTCTCAATCGGCACACCGGCAACGCGGGCAGCAACAATTTGAGTCTTCAGTCCGAGTCGACAATGCGCAGTATAATCGAAAGGTAGGTACTTTTCTGCAGCCGATATAATCCTCTAAACGTCACTCCTTCGTCTGAACCCGCACAGATTGATCACGATGGAGGAAGAGCTAAGACGCGAACAATTGAAAATGTCACTGGCACTGTCGCACAAGCAACGGGTCATTGAGGAACAGGGACAGCAAATAGCGGCGCTCGACGCGGCCAACAGTCGCCTGCTCAGTGCGTTGACGGCGTTACGACAGCGCTACGAAACACAGCAGCAGCAGCAACAGCAGCAACAACAAACCAGCAAACCAGCAACGACGCAACAATAAATAACAAGAGGAAGGAAGAGGAGGAAACACGAAGAATCAGAGGAGAGGCTGCTTGAAAGAGCAGAGCATTCTTGTGTACTATATTTAGTGTTACAATAAGCATTTGAGGAGTATGAACAGAACCCCCGGCGGGGAGGGCGGGTGGTTGGGGGGGGGGGGGGGGTTGGGGGGGATGGTCAGAAACGTATTTCTTTAAATTAATAATAAGTTATAGTCGTAAAAGAAGAAGAGAAAACAGAAGCAGCGCAAAGTCCGCTAAAGAAGACAAAAAGTACCAAAGCGATTAAAGCGAAGCGCGCGTAAAAAGAGCGTGTAAACCTTTAAAAAACTTATTTTATGTCATTATTTATCGTAAATTAATTATACATGTTATCACTACTATTAAATGAATAATAATCAAATATAAAATCATGGTATTTAAACACACAAAAAAACACAAATCAAACCAAGCGAAATTATTCAAAAAGCGTAAAACAACGGATTGTAACCACTTTTAGGTGGACCACATCGAAGATGGACGATTAATAAGAATTTATATTTATTATCAAGTATTTCGAAAAATGGAAAATTCAACAAAAAATAAACCTACTCTATTTAAATCAAAATAAAAATGAATTAAACTCATTTTAGTATAACAAATCTGGAAAGAGGTAAAAAATCTAAAAGGCTTCCCAAACAAAAACTATAAAAATGGCAAAATACGCCAAAAATTTTAATCGTAAAAAATTGTCATAATTCAAGGAAGGAAATGTTTTCTAAATGTATAGAGACGATCATTAATCATTTGCCAAATT
Source organism: Conops quadrifasciatus (assembly GCA_949752815.1). Classification (NCBI taxonomy): domain Eukaryota; kingdom Metazoa; phylum Arthropoda; class Insecta; order Diptera; family Conopidae; genus Conops; species Conops quadrifasciatus. Next base: position 12,002,935 of record OX457081.1, read on the forward strand.
TATTACAAACTTTTCTTAAAAACTTAATAACAAATACAAAAAAATAAACGAATAAGATGGATTCTGCCAAGTTTTTAAAGTATTTCTTACTACATTTTTAGTGTAAAGTGAGTCAGAAGACAAATCCATTCAAATTAATAGAAAGAAAAAATTAAATTATCATAAAATCGAAAAATGTTTAAAATTGGAAAATTATGGTAACAAAAAATTATTACACTTTTCATTCTCCAGCTTCGTTTGTTATTCCTTTTAAAAAACTTGTTTTATTTATGAATTTCATGTAATGTAGCTACAATTACAATTTTTCCTTCCTTTTACTCAAACAAAATTTCTAAAAAAATCTTGTAACGTTACTTTCTGTTTTACACTTGTTTGTTGCTTCGTTGAACACGGCTCTTTTTGGGAACGTAACTATCGGTCTTATGGTTATCGATTTTAGTTGTTTGTTTGTCGCTTTTAGTTGTTTTCCAAAAGGAACAAGAAGTATTTATCTTTAATTTAAATCAACTTTTAAAATCCTTTTAATGTACTCAATGTTGTTATTGTCATGTCATAAGACGTCATAACTGGCATGTCATACTCGCATGTAAGTGTCAAGCTTCAACGTGAAAAAGTTCTCAAAAGAAAAGTCATTCATAATTTGCACAAAATAACTCGCAAAAATCGTTTTGAGAAAACCATAAACAATTCTGATTAGAGTCTGTATTATTATTGAAATCGATTATTATTAAAATCGTTTATTATTAAAATCGTTTATGACTAAATAAATCTTTATTTAATTATTGATAATGGAATATTTAATGTACGTTTTAATTATCATAATAATTTCAGAAGCAATATTTAAAGCCACAATATTTAAAAACAAAAGTTCACATAAGAACAGAACAAACCAAAAACGAATCAATACCAAGAACATTTTATTTGAAAATGAAAACAATTTAATTATCGTTTATCTATTGTATTTTAAGGCAAAATAATTATAAGTAAAATATGAAAATTGTAGCAAAAGCACTCCAGAATTATGTTTGCTGGCACTTTATAATGTGACAAAATAAAATTTGCTGTATTTGTATAAAAAACATGGTATTTTTAATAGACATACATATTTATAGTGTTGTCGGAAAAGTCAGGACGCAGTGGCGTATTAGATGGCCTTTAATGATGTCTGCAAATCTTTCGATGGAACTCTTGGACTACTACTGTTATTGTTAACAGATTAATTGTTTAGTTGAAACTTTTTAAATTTAAATTTTTTACGGATTCTACGACAAATGGAAGGCCAAACTGTGCAAATTCGCCATATTTTATTGTTTTATTTTTGCAAAAGAATAAATGATCAGATAAACCAATCCATAATGGTTTATGGATATAACTAGAGTTTCCAAAATGCAGCTTACGAAACATATCGTTGATTAATCTTTGTTTGTAATATAAAGAAATACACTTTCTGAAACAATAAAAAACGTCATGAATTTCGCCAAGAAAAATAATTGGAAGAGTAAAAGACGCCAGATAAAATTTTTTTGCGGTATAATTTTTTGCTATTTTTTGTAAATACGTTAACATATTTTTTTACTGTCATTTCAATACTAATAAAAAAAATATTTCGACTACTAAATAATTATTAAAATATAAATTTCGATATTAATTTATTAATAAATACGATAAATAAAACGTCAGTATTTAATAGCGGTCGGCCAGAATTATTCAAAACGAACCAGTTGAGCTTACTCGTTACTTTCTATTCGTTAGCAATTCTTGAATGTTTTCTTACATACACAAACCTTTAGCAGCCATGTTAAAGACATATTTAGCAAATTTTCAAACCACGAAAAAACAAACCCTTAAAACGAAGAATGAGGGAAATTTTGTAAAGTGTTTTCTTGCTCTTTCACACTTCTCAGCAATGTTCTCTTGTAACGATTCTCACTAGAATTAAAAAAGCAAAAAAAAACAGATTTGTTTTTATGCCGGTGTTTACAATTTTTTATTCTGTGAAAAGTCAATGAACTAAAATATTGTTTTCTGTCTTTAAGAGAAATGGAAGAGCCGTTCGGGCTCTCTCTCTCTCTCTCTTCTTAAACAAACAGAGTATGTATATTAAAAAAACCACCACCAACAACAATTACGCTTTGGAAGAGTATATATTTCTATTGAAAACAAGGAAGTTTATCGTGACAGTAGTAGCGCTCTCTCACTCACGAGACGTACAGATAACACGTAAATGTATACGTAATCTCGGCGCAGCAACAGCAACAGCAGCAGCAGCAGCTGCAGCTGCGTTGGCACAGCGGAAAATCAATGTAGTGTACGACAGACAGCTCTATAGTAGTAAAGAAGTACAGAAATGTGCCGCTGCTGCTGCTGGCGCTCTGTTGGCTGAAATCGTTGCGGCCGCCGTTGACGTCGCTGAGCGTTGTTTTCAATTTTGTTTTGGTTCCTCTTTGGGGGCAATGAACTGCTTTCAGAAAGTGATATCGTTTGCAATCGCACTCGAGCTACGAGTTCGTCATCGCCATCGCCATCGTCGTCGTCGTCGGTCGGTCGCTGTTGCCAGATGATGTCTCTCTCGCTCTGGCTGTTTTACTGTAGTATCTACATAAACTAGTACATATTTTAGGCCGCTGACTGACGTAGAAGTCGTCGTTATTGTTGGAGCTTTGTTGGCGTTGGTTGTTGTAGCTGTTGTTGCTGCGTGGTTTGGCATATTTTTCGACATTTTTAAAGAGTATTGAAATTAATTGATTTTAATGTTAAAGTTAGAATAAGCTCAACTCAATTTAATTGATTGAACTCTGTATGCATGATGAATGTTAGCTGAACGATCTCTAGCGCACTGTAACGATTTTAATGAATGACATCATTATCATTAATTCATCTCTTTATCTTCTAAAAAAAAAGAAATATGTATGTACCAAAATTGTGATAGTTCTTTTTAATTTATAGAAAATTATAAAATCGTTTGCGTTGAAATTTTATGAGAGTGCAAAGAACATGATCATCGTACATTGATGATTCTTTAATTTTTTTTTGGTTTTCGTTTTTGTTGCTGTTGCTGTTGTTAGTTCCGTTGTTATACATACAGTTTCGGTTGTTGCTGTTTGTGTTGTTGTTTTTATTCAATCTGCTTGTGCTGATGAGCCGTAATCTATCGTACAATACTATAGAAATTCTTATTCCAGTGAATGAACTTTGTTCGCATTCGAAGTATTTAATGTTAGCGTTGTTGTGTTTTTTGTAGTCCATAAAATTATTATATAATACGTACATACAAAATCCACGGTAACATTTCATTTTATTTTTCAGACAAATCTTGTACTTTGAACAAACATTTTTTCACAGTTTCCAATTTTAGAAAATATGTACATACATATGAACGTAGTTGTTTAAGAAAAGAAACAAGTATTATTTAACCAAAGCCTTAAGCCATTAATTTTAAGGAAATTTTTAAGGAAATTATTTCCTTAAATAATAAAAATTTAAAACAAATGCTTTCTCTCGACTTGAGGCAAATAATAATTGCAGAGATCGTAGTTAACAGATTAATCCAGTGACCCAATCCTTGTACGAAAATCCTTTACATTCCACGAAACGAATTCTTGTGGTGAAAAGAAATAGTAGTGAAAATTTGAAGAGTTCTGTAACCCTGACAGAAGCCAGAAGACCTTCTGACGTTTAGGAACACAGATACCGACCCATACACATATCCAGACATGAACGTGAGCGGCATGCTGTCAGCAGTGGAGCAAAGTAAATGCCACTGAGAAGAGGAAGCCCAACCAACCAACTAGCCCAAGCCCAAGCCGAAGCCGAAGTCGAAGTCGAAGTCGTAGTCGAAGTCGAAGCCGAAGACGAGCCAGAAACAACAAACAGAAGCAGCAAAAGCGAATGCGAACGCAACCGCAAACTCGAACGCGTGCTGGCGTGGAGGTTCATTGGACTCCAGCAGAAGTAAAAAAAAAAAAACAACAAAAAATATACGAATATATGTATGTATTGTATATAAAAATCTGAACAACTGAACCAAAAATAAAATGACGAGAGATCAGAGAAGAGCAAACAAGCCGGTTGGATGCAATGCGAACGACACTCGGAAGAGTTTATGAAGTGAAGAGAGCTCTAAGAGAAGCCAAGATATTATTTCTTGGTAAACGCTGATCAAATTAAAAAGAGACGAATAATGAAAGAGACGATAGGAAATGAAATTTTAGCAAATGATGGAATTTAATAAGTTTTGCTGGAATTATAAGCATTTGTGTTTAGTAGAAGAGAAAAGGAAATGAAAAATTTAATAAGTCTTATAAGAATATTTATAAAAAAAAAAAATTTACATACTACATAGATATTATTTAATGGTTTGGGAAGAAATTCTGACAAAAAAAGAAGAATTTACTGCGAATTTTTTCTCATTCTAAAATTAGTTCATTCTTTTTCAAATTACAACTTTTACGTATTTAACGTTTTTATATAGAAATAATGCATTTTTCAAAGCATAACTATCCTTGTATATTTAAAATCCTCACCGCTAATCGAGTATTCCATTAGGATTAGTCGCAATGGTAATTCCATTACCATTAATCGTGTATCTCAGAGTGCAAGTTACTCTGGTCAAATCCGCGGTTTGAGCCCGTAAATCTCTTGATTATCAGAAAGTATGTACTTCCAGTGAATATAGAGTAAGATTATGGAACCATCGAAATCTGTCCTTATGAAGCTTTTAATTACGGGCGTATTTCAATTGATCTTAATGCGAACACGATTTAATTTCAGTTCGGTTTAAGATTTAATTACACACAAATTTTTTATTTTAAATACTAATTCTTTCACGATAACAAGAACTGTCGGTTTCTGCTTTATGTTAAAAGTTGACCACGTTTCAGTTCAAGAATTCTTTACTCTTAACAATTTCACAATCAAGCACTCTCTTTATTAAACTCACCAACTATTTCTCTCCATTTTCCTTCTCATACTCTCTCACCAAAATTGAAATCGAATACAATGAACGGTATCGTTGAGCGTACGCTCCATGGATTTCGCAGCCACGCCGCAACGTCCTCAGCACTCTTGCTCTTACAACTCTTCGAACACTCGTTCGCTCGCTCGCTCGCTCGCTGGCTGGGTTTTTGGGTTCGTCGTCGGCCACTCGGTTCACTATACGCCGTCGTCTTTGTCGCCAACGTTCGTTTACGTCCGCCATCGGATGCATTGCGTTTTTTGTATGAAAATTGAAAATTACGATTTTCGGCTACCAAACGCGTTGAAATAAAACGATTTTTTTAGCTTGAGTGACAAAAAACAACGGAAAATTTCCTTGGAAGTGGCTCAGGTTATTTTCTTAAAATATCGTAAAAATAATAGCAACGAAAAATTTGTTGCTTTGTTAATGGAATTACACACTCCAACAGGAAACGAGAAAAACTGTGTGTGTGCTAAAAAAAAGAATTTTTATTGAGTTTTTCGAGAGAATAAAATATAATGAAGTTGGAAAAGAGAAGGCCTTTTTTCAAATTATTGTGCAATCCAAAATAAACGAGTGTAGTTCGAGTGAATAAAAAGAAATCAGTTTGATTCCATAAAATCAAAATCAAATTAAAACCATTAAACAGTGTAAATTTTGAATTTGAGCAACAGTAGCAGCGAAAAAAAAACAAGCAGGCGCCATATTTTGTGCTCCACTCTCCAACGCTCTCTGCCCCATTCGCAGCGCCAGTCTCCTCAACTCGTTTGCACTTTGGCTCTCGGCTTCAAGTAGAGCAAAAAAAAAAAAATCGGTTACAAGAAATAAAAAATTTAAATTAGTCCCAAAGATTTAAAAAAGTAATCTTAATACGATTAAGTGGCAACATCTCGTGAAGATGCATGCGTTCATAGCGAGCCATCATCATCTTCGTTGCACTGACGAAATATTAATGGATTTCGTCAATTTTGTAAATAATACGATTGTCTTTATACAAATCGACATGGGTCGAAACTCGTGGGTGTAGTGTGCACGCACGTGTGTGTGTGTCTGTGTGTGTTGGCGGTGGTTGTGTGCGATTTTATGCTTGCTGCTGGCCAGTAGTGACTTTCTCAATTGCCACTTTTGGCCAACTTGACCGAGAACGGCAAATGTTCGTGCCGCTGCCGCTTCTAAAACTACGGATTACTTTCGTCTGCGTCTGCGGCGAGCATCGTTAATAATTGGATACGCATGATAACATTTTCTACACAATCGGATTACATTACATTACATTACATTTCATTACATTAGATTAGATTACATTGAATTACAAACATTGCATTAAAAACTGTGGTAAGTTCAGACTCTAGTATGTAGTATTTTTTCGCTTTATTGTTAAAATATAAGTATTAAAGGCTCTAAACTTATCAAAAAAAAACTGCGAGATGTTGCTAAAATTTAGGCATTTTCGTCTCGATTGAATAAGTTTCTCCTGCCAGTCGTCTGACCTAAAGTGGACGTCTAAAGACGGAGTCTATACCAGGCCTGGGCAACCCAAATGGTTTCATGGGCCACTTTATTGGCGCATAACGTTACTGCGGGCCTCACTTTCGGTGACCTTGCTCTTATAAAATTTAATACAAATGGAAAATGAATAAAAATTTGAATAAAAAAATTTTATGAATAAAAAAAGTGTCGACCTGACTCATTGAAGCAGTTCTCATTCCATACAATGCAAAATTTAGCGATTTTATTACATTTTTTAGTGACATTTCTAATACTGCATGAATAAAGTCTTGCCTTCTTCTTCTATTTCAGGTATATGTATGTATTTATAGTGCTTGGGAAAATCCACGAAATATATCGAAAAAAGTGTTAAAATATTACAATAATTAATCAGTGAAATATACAGCATTATTAAATAAGTTATATTTAACGATATACCTACATACATACATACTCATATGTATTCTATATCGACAAGTTATATATGAATTTACATACATATTCTGGAAATAATATTCCATACATACGCCTGGAAAACGTATTAACATCATGTGAATTAAGAGTCGACGATATCGTATATATAAAAATATATAAAAGCTACTTACTTGATAACAAAACTTACAAAAAGGTGTCATAATGAAAATCTTCTGTTTAACTAAGTCAAAAGCTCACAAAATAAATTAACAACTTTCGAATAGAAAAGAAAAGTGATCAATGCAAAAATGAAATATTAAAGAAACATACACTACAAAAAAACAATGGAAAAAAAGGTGGCGCACGACTTATGCTGAATATGCCGAGTTTTGAAAAATGGTTTCGAGGTGAGTTGTTTTCAATTTTTCTTTGTTTGAAATTATTCGGAATAAGAAAGAAAAATACCTGTCATAAGTTAAAAAAAGTAAAACAATAAAATATGGCGCAAATGCATAGTTTGAGGTTATATCTTCAATTTTTCTTCTAAATTCGTGAAAAAAGGCTAACAAACTTAAGTTAAAACTGTCAATGATACCAGATGGTAATAATTTTAGTACATACTTGCATTAATGAACAACGTCATGTGTGGCGAAAATGCGTCATGACTTTTTCGCCCAACCAATATTTCGAGAACATTGAAATAATTACCCTGAATTGCAGTAATTGTATAATGTAATTGAAGTAATTACTCTGCCATAATTAAACAAATTTTAGGACGTATTAAACGAAGAACAAAAACATCAATATATTGTTTTGATAATGTTTATTTAAAAAGTTCGGCAAAAAAGATATTGTAGCTTTTTTAACAAAAAAATTTATATTAATAACTCATTGTTTATTTCTGAAATCCATGCTTACTTCTCCCTCACTCACTCCTCTTCTATATAAGGATTCAACGCACAGTTTCGCCGCGTCGCTTGCGCTTGCGCTCACTCTTTCTTGCATTTTCTCTTTCCCTGCGCGTCTCTGGCTGCCATAGACTTTTTCGCCTTCCTGCCCTTCTCCTCTTGGCGTTGTTCGACCTTCATCCGTGCTCCATCAAAGACCGACTATGAGTAATGGCGATTCGTGCGCTTTTATTTCTATTTTTATTGCTTCTGTCGTTGGCGGTGGTGACTCGCTAGACGAGGAAACAAATTTCCCCAACAAGTCGTTGTTGATCGCTGACGTCGCTGACGGCGCCGACCGATCGACAGCTTGCCGACGACCAGACAAAGCCAGAGAAAAAGCAAAGCGAGACCGAAAGGTATGACGACTGCATTTGTTGCAGTTGTTGTTCTTATCTTGAAAAGCGAGTTGCATTTTTCGTCAGTGCTCACTACAGGGAAAGGAAGAGAGAGTGAGAGAGAGAGAGAGAAAGCTCTCTTGCTAATACGAGTACAACTTTTCCGGAAGACGACATATGTATTTTGTTTTTTTTTCTTACTTTCTGGGAATAATTTCACAAGCCTTTATTTTATTTTTTTTGTTTTATTAATGAAATGTAATATTCTCCAGTTTTCTTTCTACGATATTGCAAAATTCTTAATGGTTGTCAGCATCAGGAATAGGTGGTTGTTGCTCTTCACTCGCTTTGTTGCTTTTCTTTACTTTCATTTTCCAGATGAATAAGAGATCGTATGCAATTGTCTATCCACAAGCAAAGAAGTATTGATGAGGTGCTAAAAAATATTGTGGGCTGATCGTAAAATGGTCATCAATATAAAAAGTGCGGATATTTAGAGTGAAAGAAAAGTATTGTTGATAAAAATATGTCATTGACAAAATCGTTTTATTAACGGCCTTAAATGTTATTTCAATAAATTAGTATGTTAAACGACAAATTATTAAAATTTATTCGTTCAGAAATTTAGCTTGCAAAATTCAACATGGTTTTGGTGAGAGCGAGAGAGATCAACGCAAAAACTTCTTCTAACAAAATCCAGTTTTTCCGTTAAACAGTCTTAACCCTTAAAGGAAATTTATAAATAGTTTAAGTATCTTGGAAAAAATCTTATGCATGCAACACTTGTACGTCTATTAATTGAGTTATATGTAAAATTCTACAAAACCCTACTAGAGAAGTGCTCCTTCGGCACAACCGATTATAACAAAAACCAAAATACACACTAAGAGCTTATAACAGTCCAAAATGAAAAATATCAACATTCTACGGCTAGCCGTTTTAGAGTTATAAACAAAATTCTGCAAAACCTTACATAAAAAGTGCCTCTTCGGCACAACCGATTATAATCAAAATCGGAGGTAAACACTTGAAGATTATAACAGTCCAAAATACAAAATATCAACATTCTAAGGCTAGCCGTTTTTGAGTTATATACAAAATTCTACAAAACCCTACAAGAGAAGCGCTCCTTCGGCACAACCGATTGTAACAAAAAAGGGAGGTGCACGACTTGGTGTTAAAACAATCCTAAATACAAAATTTCAACTTTCTACGGCCAGCCGTTTTAGAGTTATGCGAGATACGTCACAAAGAAAAACGTCAAAATGGATGCAGGGATGCTCAAAATGTACATATACTACCGCTGAAATATGGAATTCGAAATTTTTCGCGAATACAATACTACCTTTATTCGTACAAGAAAGTAAAAATTGTAGGAAATAATATCGGAATTTTTCCTGGAGACTGTCGTTTCTTTGGATCTAGATGAGACTTTTAAAAAACCTGGGATATACTATGTATATACAACACCCGTCTCTGATGGTGTAATATTAGACGCACCATGAAAATATGAATGCAAATTAAATTTAATTAAGTTTTTTAAAAAGGCAAACAATTCTTTTTAATAGTGCGAGTATTATGTATAACAAATGTTCCTTTTTCGTCTCAAAGGTTTGCTAATTATTCTACTTCTCCTCTGTTTCGCACAATGTGCAGTAAGTATATTCAAAATAGCTTGGTCATTTATTCATTCCGAGAATGTACTTTTCACTCCCAGAAATGTCCCAGAAATGTCCATTAAAACGAGTAACAGCTATTCGACTTCTTTACAACGGCTACGTGTAACACATTCGCGTATGGTTACAACCATACGTAACGCTGCCATTGACTGACGTTGTCAGGCCCACGCAGACAGTTCAATGAACTTGAGTTATTCGAAGTGTTCAGGCATTTCATTTGCGTTTCTAAGGCGGGAAGAATTTGTATTGTCTGACTGTTCATTGTTACTGTAATGCTGTGACCTCATATTTGAGTGATAAAAATGACCGTGCTACAGCTGGGTGCCAGTGAGGCACAAGGGTTAAACGTTAACACTTATAGTAGTTTTATAGTACGTATTATAATACTGGACCCAATCTGATTTTATCTGATTTTTTCATGAAGAGATTATTATACATATATTTCTGACTCTGGTGTAATCTCTTTAATTATAGGCAGAAGTGATGCCATGCAGGATACTTTATATTCCAAACCTGGTGGAAAAACGTGCGAAGAATCTCTGTCTGTCTCTAATTTTCTCTTTGACTCTTCCTAAATTCGGTTGATTTCTTCAAAAATTACACCGAATTTGTTCACTGATGGGTATCTTTAACTACTTTTCTCCTACATTTTACACACATGCACTTACTTAAGAGTAAAGAGTATGTACTACGTAAATGAGAGTAGATATGTTGTAAATATTTTATGTACATACATACATATGTATATAGGATAAAATATATATATGGATATATATGACACCTTTGAAAACGCAGATAATTTTAACGGTGCCCATAGTAACTCTTCCGTCCTTCTTCTCAACATCTTCAACAATCAAACTGCTCCATATTTTTCTCTCTCATTTTTTTTTTGGGGGCGCTCCGTCAGCAAAATATCACGCTCTCAACGAAACAAAGGGCTTGGGAAGAAGTCATAATTGAATTCGACCAACCAAAAAGAGTGTGCTCTCACTGAGTTCATTGAACTTTGTTATTGAAATTTCGGGTATCGGGACTCACTGATTGTGAGTCAGTGTGTAAACAAGAGAGAGTTCGTCAGAGCCAGTCCGTTACAAGCGCACGCATAATTTCCCATCAACACGCACACGCATACACCCTCATACTTCGAAACAAACGAGCACCGCACCGCTGTGCGAGACGGACACACACACACACACACGCACACACAAATAACGATTGTCAAAGAAGAATCTGAGAATTTTTGGAGGGAGACAAAAAATACGGTCAGGAATTTGTTACTTTTAAAATGTCGCTGCTGTTGTTTTTGTTTTGGGGATTTTCGGGATAATTGTTGTTGTGCTGTAAGTTATTGTGGTTATAGGTACTCGTGTTTGTTGTGGTTGGTGTTGTTGTTGTTTTGTTGGTTTTTGAAAGCCAAAAGTAGTAACAAGGTCCCGTCCCGTCACAGTCATAGATTCAGGAAGAGTTTCAGGAATAGCCGTTTCGCGGCGCGAGTTGGTTCAAATTTAAGATAAGTAAGTGTGAGGGGGTAGCACTGGCGGTGGAGTTGTGGGTAGATGATGATGATGATGGGGATGGGCATAGAAATGTGGCGAACGGTTCATTCAGGGTATGCTTGAAATACATCACACTTTAGCTAGAGAGTGTCATTGAACTTCAAAATACTCTTTTGGGATCAATTATTGAGATGTATACAGCGGTATCTTTATCACACACACACACACACACACACACATTTATTAATACATATACAAAAGCTTAAACAAGTCTATAATAACTACTTTGTAGTATGAAAAGCTTGATTTATTCTGCGTTGAAGTAAGAATTATTCGAAAGTGTCTTGAAGCACATACGAGTAGGTATTTCCAGTTGATTTGAAATTAGAGTTTCCTTAGTTTTAGAGAAATTTTCAAAAATAATCCCATAATTCGTGCTCTTTAATGATCTGTCACAAAGAGATGAGCAGAGCAATGCACCGTCCTTATGGTTATTATTTTAACACATATGGTATATACGATATATCGTAAAATACACGGCTATTATTATATTACTACAATCCATCCAGTCGTCCAGCAATCATTTTATATTCGCAGCGCATACGCCATTTTCGTTTAGAGCGTTTACTAACGGAATATCGCCCCGAATGAGGAAGTATGAGGAAAATTTAAACATAGAAAAATACTCGTAGCAAACGAAAAAACACAAAAAACAACAAAGTAATATTCACTTCTTATAGTAAACGACTCGTTATTGCCGTTTTATCCCTTGGATGCTTAAGCGGGGTCTGCCAGACCTCATGAGGTCTTTTGTTGTTATATTTTTATGTTTCTATAAATTCTCCTAACACACTTCGCCTGATATATACACCGATTTATACACCGGATTTATACACCGAGAAAAATGAGAAGCAAAACAATTGCATATTTTGTATTTGATTATAATAATTGCCATATTCAAAGTTATGTATTTAGATCTAAGATAAAACACAGAAATGTTTTCAAAAACATCTTTATTTCGAAAATATCGAAAATATTTAAAACGAACACGGTGTTAATATTAATTTTATTAATACACTGATTAAGAACGCATAATTCTATATTCAATTTAAATATTTACATATATTAAAACCCAAAACTCACAAAATTCATTTTAATGACAAATTATTTAATTTAAATATCCGTTTAACTTTATAATAGCCTTAAGCATTATAAAACTATGCATATATATTGTTAAATATAAGATTTAAGAAGTTAAAAGTTATAACTATTACAGTTTTAGCAGACCGCGCAAATTGTAAGCTCGTAGAAAATACGTCTTATGCATTCAAGGGTTAAGGAATAATTGATTAAAATTACGTCATTTTAAAGAGTTCGGAAGTAAGGTACTCGTTAATACAATACATAAAAAAGCATGTACATATTTTAATATAGTATCGAATGAGTAAGATTTCAGATTATTTTCAGTTAAAGAGATATAACCTCGTTTGTTGAGCAACTTTCTAGGGCTGATTATATGCCATCACTGTAGGATCAGAATGTGGACGCGATCGGCGATGTCAACTGGTTTTCTATCTCTCTCTCTCTCTCTCTCAGTGCCACGTCTCAGTGACGTCAGTCAAAGTTTGTTTACATTTTTAATTCTGCGTGTTGTGTACAATTGGGTACAATCATATGGTTTTTGTTTACATTTCCAATAAGATCTTAAATTTCATGAATTTTCATGAGTTTTGCGGTGAAGGTAGGCGACACTTTCCACAAAATAAGAGAGAGTCGACAACGATTGTCCAAAAGTTAGAGACATTTCTCAATGATCCACGCGAGTTCGGCGACGGGTCAAGTTCGTTTCTTAAGTCTCCCAAAAGACTCAAGAGAGGAGAGAAGACGCCGTCGCCGCATCGCTGCATCGCTGCATTCTGGTCTTACAGTCAAAGTCAAATTGACCGCCCACAACAAGCGCCATTTCATCAAGCACATTCGGTGCAGTTGCATTTTCTATAAGAAAATTAAGAGAAAATTTAAAAGAAAATTAAAAAGAAATTATAAATTAAAATGGTTGAAATGATTTTTAGCAAATATCAGAATATTTTTATTTATCAAAAATTTTTATTACAGTGTAACAATATGGAATACATACCGACGTTTATATAAATTTATATAAACGTATATATAAAATATATATGTGTATATAAACGTACGTATTCCTTCGTATGTACATACGTTTGTATTTATGTGTGTATGTACAATACTCGTATAATTTTATTTTCATTTAAAATTATTTCTCGATTCTTCGTTAATAAATTTTTTTATCAAATCTTTTCACTACCCTGCCCACAATAATAACAACAACAACAACAACAAACACCCAACAACTGCGATGAAAATATGAAAATTTTTTGTGCTTTTAATTGTTGCCGTTGTCATGGTCATCGCAGCGTACGCGAAACGTTATTGTCAATGTCAGGGCAGATGTTGTTACACTTGTCGCTGCGCTCAGCACACGCCTTGTGTATGTGTCTGTGTATATGTACATATATGCATGTGTGTACGTGCATGCGTGCGTATGTAATATTAATGGTTTTTGCGTATTTATACACGTCCTGCAAGTGTAGGTGAGTGGCGCGCATGTAAATCAAAGGTTAAACGAGTTCATTGTCAGTCAAGGTAACCCGTATATACGAGAACATACCTATGTACATACATACATACATACATACCTTCCCTTTTGTGCTCTGCCTTATCGGACATTTTTTTTTGCCACTAAGTAGAATAAAAATAACTCACTTTACTCGGATAGAATCCTAAAAATACTCGTACAATAAATAAAATGACATACGAGTGTACTCGTATTATTGTTGTTATACTTTTCAAACAAAAAATGATGATTATTGTGTCAATGTACGCTTACATTGTGCATACATACAGATCTCATCTCTCTCTCAGCGTATATAATCGTCACCATTTAATAGACTCAATCGAATTTCTGCATAAAGTTTCGAGAGCTTTTTTTGTTCAATTTTTGATATTTTTTTATGGCTGCGAGAAAAATATAGTAACCGAAATATTGTGCATATATAGACGGACTTTCTCGCTCATATGGTGTGACAAAGAGCAACAAAGGTTGTACTCCTGTGCTTCGAAATGCGGGGAGAAAAGGTATGGAAATTTTTCTTGAAATTTTTCTTTTCCTTGATATTTCAAGTTTACAGTTCAAGTTGGACTGACTAACTGAAAATTTAATTCAAAATACTCGTAATTTAATATTTAGATTTTATTTAAGAATTGTTAAAAATATTGCTATATATAATGCTTTTTATATATTAGTTTTGCGACTATAGGCTGAATTTTTATATACATATAAAAAAAGAAAATTATATTCGTCTATATACATACATACATATATACGATATATCATGATGTACAAATTTCTATTATATTTTTAGTCTTCACCACCTTTTCCTCCTCTAATTTGTTCAAAATTTCCACGAATTTTCCTGGATACAAAAATGAAAAATACGTGAAAAATCTTCCTTCCCTTCAGTTGATTCTCATTCACTGCGAAGACCTTCACAATGTATTTCAATGTCAATTTTCCCTCAACGTCACTCTGTCTTTTCTACCCTTCAGTATTTATGCGTTATATAGTTACTTACTTCATACATATTTACAAATACACACACACACACACACACACACACACAGACTCTTACACGCGTTTACAAGTCTAACGCTAACACAATGTAATCGTCACCAAATATTTTGCGGAGCAGCTTGAGCTTGTTTTTACAACCATTCACACATACATATGTACAGATAAACACACACAGACATCTGCATATACTCGTATATTCTATTTTTGACTGTTTAAGTATTGGGTAAACAAAGAACGGCCGCCACCCAAATACCTTTGCACCCTTGTGGAAAATCCATGACACCCTTTTCATGAGCTGCCCTCATGTAAGTTCGTGCTTTTACATGTTTTTGGGGTAAGTTTGTAAGGCCAACTTCTTGATTGCAGGGTATATGTATGTACGTATGTATGTACGACGTATAGACGAGTATGCGTGTTTGTATGTAGATGCACAGCTCCTAACAATGGGCGAAACAAATCAATTGCTGAATAAAAAACCATCTATCAGACTTTAAATATTTCCCTTTGACTGACTGATTATTTCGCGCTCTCTAGAGTCCCGCTTAAACTAAAAATGCTTTATGTCCGTCGGAAGTTCACTCATTTTGTGCGAAGAAACAAAATTTACTCTGTTACTTATAAAGGCTTATCTATTTTCTGTTTCGGAAAGTGAAGTAAAAAAAAGCACTCTAAATATTCAGATATCGATTGAATTCTTATTTCACTATAATGCTTGGACTTTGCCATTATGCGTGAAAAGCAATATCGTTCAAATGTCCTCCACGGGACCACGTTTGCAGGCCTCAATCCTTTTGAGGTCTTTTTTTTGATAACTTTTTGACGAAGCCAAAACCGGACATGTTGTGGGGCTTGTGGCGCCATCCTGCTAATACCACATGTCGCCCAGATCCATACCTTCAAGTGCAGGCCACAAGATGTCCTTTATCATTGGCCAAATGCCGAGTGCGCCGTAGAATCGATAAATTTTGGGCATCCTCAACACTACGGCGGCTTACAGCGGCAATGTTTTATACTATCCACATTAACCTTGGTTTGCACGCATGTATATTTAATAAATACTACCCACTGTGCGACATCTGTACTGTAAAGATTTTCATTGTCAGGAAAATTGTTCTCTTTTATGCGTACACACACACACACAGACGAGTGCATATTTGCTACATGGGTACCAGCCCTAAAGTTAAGGGTTGGAAAAACTCGCTTGTGATGAAACAGTTGGGAAAATTCGTTAATACAAAAAACCAGTTTGTTTTCCAGTTTCTTTATATTATGAGAACTGATCTTCGAATTGATTCTACCTAATTGTTGTACGGAGATAGTTTGGAAAAGTAATGATAATAATTTCTGAAAAAAAAATCTCCTACGAAAAAACGCTTATACCTTTAAAATATTACATGGTTCCAAAACGATTTATGGAGCTTTTTACGCGACTATCTTAATCATCTTTTATTACAAAATATTCTCAAACCAACTTCATCCTATAAATATGATTAGTCCTGATTGGTCTTGGTAATTACTGATGGTTAAAGTATACGAGTACTTATCAAGTATAACAAGGTCATTCGAGTATTGTACGCCAATCTTTGTTTGAGCTGTAGTCCCTCCAGCCGTGTTTGTCGAACTAGTGTCCGAACTTGTTGTGACCGTTTGAGCTGATTTGCATTCAGCTGTGGTTGTTGTATGTCGAACTTGAGTTAGGTGCTTGAGTCTTCTGCTTCGAACTTGGTTGGAGCTGTAAGTTAAGCTTTGCGTGTCGAACTTGTTGTGGTCCTACGAGGTGTTGTGTCGAACTTGTGCGAAGCTGTGGTCGTTTGAGCGTTGTGTTCGACGAACTTGTGCTGGAGCTGCAATCGTCCGACTGGAAAACGACAAAAATCAAGCTTTTATACCGAGATCTCGTCTCTACAGCCATGTATGTATGTTGAACTTTGGTTGAACTGACGTCATACGAACTGTTCGTCAGGTCGAATTTGTGACGGCCTTTGTATGGGCGGAACCAAGTGGTTGCGTGGAACGGTCGCTGCATGATCCTTATGTGTCGAGCTGGACTTGTCGAGCTGTGGTTTTTTGAGCCTTGTACAAATGTACATATATTTTATTTATTCATTTCTGAAAAGTCTCTGGACATTTCGCCCATCAACTGATTACGAAAGTAATAATTATAGTAACTCCGATAACAACAAAAGCAAATAGCATTAGTATTTTCTGCAGTAGCAGCTACAACAGTAGTCTTTATTAGCAGTTATTAATTACAGCAAACAACAAAAAACAACAACAATAATAACAACAACAACAACGACAACGACAACGACAACGACAAGAAAAACAATTAGACCAATAATAAAAAAATAAGGAAATTAAAACAATAACAAGACAAAAACAATAGCAGGCGCAAAACGAAATCGACGACGACGATGACGACAACGACAACGACAACAAAAACAATAACAACAACAGTGAATGCATCCATCACTGAAACAATAAGAAACCTTTTTTATTGAAACAGCGTCATATTTTTTTCTCTCACATACTATTTACGCCTGCCGTAATCCGTGTAGTTGTTGTAATTGTTGTTGCTTCGTATTTATCGCCAAGCGATGCTTTTTTATTCTTAAAATTCTTACAACTCAATATGTACTTTGGTTAGTGTTGTTGTTATTCGTTTAAATAAGAATATCGCTGTAAAGAATATCGCGTACAGAGAGCGTCAAACGAAACGTCAAGTTCATTGGCATCGATGATGACAAAGCCAATCACCGTCACCACCACAACAATAACAACCGCAATCAAAATAATAATAACAATAATAATAAAATTGCGTTCTGGTGAATTTTCGAGATGGTTTTCTTCAATTTTTTCTCGCACTGACGGCGTCAGAATCGGAGACAGAGTCGGAGAGAGAGAGAGAGACACACACAAATGCTTTGGGGTAACCGTGATTGTGGTGGTGATTTTGCTAGTTATTGACAGTAGCCATTGATCGTAAGGAAATTTCGAATTTGTCAATAAATACATGTACCATTTTTTTCATTTCTTTCGTCGTCCAGTCTTTCCTATTAGAAAATACACCTACTCACTAAATTCCGCTGATCCTCGATTGCTGAAAGCAACTGAGAAAATTTACGATTGTTTTCTATCGTACGAAATATGTACTCGTTCACGCCGACCACTAACGACGCATGTAATCGTGGCAGACACCTTCGCCACCGTTTCGGCTGAAGTCGTCGCTGACAAAACTCTCGACGGCCAGCGTGTTTTTCGCGGCGACAAACACTGAATTTATGACTTTTTATGACGCTGCATTTAATTAAATCATTTTTTTAAGACTTTTAAAGAATTTTGAAAAAACAAAAAATAGCGATTTCAGTTTAATTTCTTTTTGCAACTGCTTAATTTTGAAAAATAAAAGCGACTTTATTAATTCTTTTTACAATATTTTTTATGTATTTACCCACATTTTTTTGTAAAACCTACTTTTCCGAATTATATTGTTATTCTCACAATACTTCAATTTTCCTAAACTGATCTGAATTGAAACTTTTCATAACTTTTTTGGGATTTTTTAAGAACTCAACAAATATTTAACAAGAGCAAACCGGTTTTTAATGAGGTCACATTTTATTTTTCTCTTAATATGACATGCTTTTTCGATTGAGAATCATTTGTGCAAATAATATCATACAAAAAATCTTGATATTGTTAATATTTTAAACGAAAAACCAAAGCATCTGCTAAAAACTACTGCGACTGCTACGTTAGAGATTTACGCTGTCTTTGACGTACATTTGTCAGATAACAGGCCGAGTGTATTCACAATATAATCACGTAAATATAGCTATAAAGCCAAATATACAAACATACATAATTTCACATACCGACAAGCCATAAAAAAAAGAAAAGAAATATCGATGCGAGCGCACTAGTCTCCACACAGCTCACCCGCGCCCGCGCACCCGCCCGCCGGAACAAACAGGCCACCACGTTCAGTGTGAACGACCGCGGCTAACACACTTTTTAGCGCTTTAAAACTGGAGAAGAGCGAGAGAGGCGGAATTCGTGTCAACAACCTTGTGGCACCAAGCGCGCAATCATCATTAATGAAATGTCAAAAATCGTCACAGTACCTTCGCGAGATACTCGCACTCGCATGACATAACGAACGGCTTTCGTAATATCTCAATGGAGAAATTGGAAAAAGAAAACCAAATCGAAATGAAGTGTTAAACAACGATGATGATGATGAGGAAAATTAATTAAACTGAACCGAAGAAGCGGAAATGTTAGAAGAATTTTCGGAAAATGTACGCATGCTAGAGAAAGAAGAAATACTATACGTATTCATTCGAGTTCTCTAAAAATAACGAACCTACGGCTACCTTTGTAAAATTCAAGCGTAACTTCATAATGTATAACCAAAAATCGAGCAAAAGTCGTTAAACTTTAAGTTCAGAGAAGAGTCGGAAGAATAGTTTAACATGGTCGTAGTGAGAGAGAGAGAGGAAATTATGGAGAGAGAGCGCGTAAGGCAATGAGTGTGATAGAATAGTACAAATCAAAACATTTTGAGAGAAAAAGAACGCATGAAGCCACAATCTGACAGTCGGTAGCTAAGGCTGGAGTTGCCAGCTTTACGAAAGGTACTCGTTGCAAAAGTTTAACGTCTTGGATCTTTTACTGTAGTGCAATATTGGTTTTTTTTCATCTCAACATCGCACAGTGGGTTATTTGATCGATTTAGCTGGCAAAATTAGGGAAAGTGTTTTTTGCAAAAAATAATTTTCGCTGCTAAAAGTTAGTAAAATTGGAATATTATTATATGTATGGTTATATTTTTCCTGCACATTTATTAAAATTGCCCAAAGCTGGCAAATCGTATATCCATTTCGGAACTTGCCATGGCTCCTCATCAACGATCTTTGTTTGGTGTTCTTTTGTTTGCAACTCTCGCCATATAAGCTAATTGTATTCAGAATAAGCCAATAAATGGCCAAAATTACTTGTCAACCGCCCATTACTCGGTGTCTATTACCTATTCCCAGATCAGTTCTTTTTTATCAAGTACAAATTCTATTAAATTTATTTTTAGGCAGCTAAATTTCTCAAATGACCCATAGTGTGTCGTCTCTAGAGCGTGTTTTAATGGAATAGATGGTTGTTAAATGGTAGTTTTTTACTTTCAATTAGCTTTTGTAATAATTTCAGAAGCCATTGGCAATAAGTCCATTCTTAAACTTCCAAATGAAAACTGGAAAACCAGCATAAAACTTATAACACTATTGATTTTTTTTTTAAAATAAATATATATTTTTTCCCAACCTTGCTATTATGACTATAGTTTTTAAAATATGTATTGCCAATGTCTCAATAAATATGTACTTACGTTTACACATTCAGTATGTATCATGTTTGTTGCAGAGACCCTTCCTTTTAAAGGCTATATAGCCTAAAAGGCTATATACTTCTTTGATTAGTAGACCTGGGCTCCGCACATATTAGTTTTTACCAATCTTCCTAAAATTTTGGTACATTATTTGGTGCTAACATTAGGTTAGGTACACTAACCTAATAGTAATTTAAATACAATTAAAAAATCTTTATATTTGTATTTTTTAATCTCATCTTAATATGGATAAATGCCGATCGCAAATAAATTTAAAAAATTAATACATTTTAAAAAATTAAAAAGAATAGGAGCTGTAGTGAAACCTTTCTATAAAGATTACTAGACAGGAATCTTCTAAAAAGGATAATGAAAATGATATTTTCATAAATAAATAAAAAGGAAAATGTAATTTTAAGAATATTGTGTATAAATTGTAATATTATTGCATATATTTCAGTTTATATCGTGAGTGGGCATCTCTGGCTGAAATTATTGACTGAAAAAATTCACTCTCATTCTCATAAAAAAAACACTTGCTGCTTCTGCGCTTCATTTCCTTATTTGACACTTCAGGGCTCCACTACTTTACTGTTCTCAACGTTCTGGTTTGCTCACTCTCTCTCTCTCTCACACTCTATCACACGCTTGTGTGCGCCCCATTCTTAATAATACCATCTGTGCTCGTCTTGTTTTGTTCGCGTTCTAGCCGGTCTTCTTGCATCATCAGAACTTTTTTGCTCCCAGCGATGGCGACGACACCCCGACGTAGCAATGTAGACGTCTGGGCTGGCGCTGGTGCTGGCGTTTGCGCAGGCGTCGGCGTTGGCGTTGGCGTTGGCGTTAGCCGCGACGTCCTTATCTGCGGCGTGGTGTTGAATTGCCGGCAAATGTCATTCACCGCCACAGAGTACGTTCAAGAAGGGTGAACGACCGACCTAGCCATTTGTTATTTGGTGAGTGTGTTGGCGAGAGCTTCTCTTGTCCATCTTCGTTGAATATTATTGATGAAAATCGGAAAGAGAATGAGGAGCCCTCTCTCTAAAGAGAGTGGAAAGTGTGAGAGAACATTAAGAGAGAGAAAGAGTAAGATTTTTAAAAACTAGTGAATCACATTGGGCTGATTCAGTTCCGTTCCAGTCCGATATTTTTTCTTGGTTTCTTTTTTTCGGACTTTGTAAAAAAGTCCCAACGCTCGATTTGACAGCTGCTGGTATTTGTTTAAAAAATGCTCCAGTTATCGTGCTCTGCTGATACACATCCTTCGCCATTTAAAAGAATTAAAATTAATGACAGCATTCTATGAGAAGATGGAAATTTGATTTTGAAGAAGAAAATACAGATTTCATAAAAATATAAGCGTATTAGAACGTTTACGACGACCATAATCTTGTCGTAAAGCTCGAAATGAGGCCACAGCAGAATCGCAATTCGTGTAGAATGCTTTAATAAACGCGTTAACGTGTTGTTCGATGGTAAAACGATCGATATTTTAAAATGGCAAACCTTCAACTAAACAAATGCCAGATCGGCTGACCCTGACACTTGACAGCTGCCAAAAGGCAGGGCTTTACTTTCCGTAACTCGAAATGGATAACCCTTTATGATATAATCTTCTTATTTCTATTCAATCTCTTCAAAATCCTTCTCTTTCTTCTTTCAAAATCTCTTTCTCAACAAAATTTGGTCTTGTAGAATAGATTTATATTAGGGTTAAAAAGCAAATTAGTAAATACCGCGAAAAAAAAGAGAACAGTGGACTTGTTGTATTTTCAAAATCAACGGCTCAATAAAAGAGTAAGTGTTGTGCGTATATAAAATTGTACATAAGATAACGCAACAAAAACGTTACGTAATGTTATCAAAAGACACTTCGTCCAAAAACAAAAAAATTACTGCTCTCAAAACAAAACATAGTTAAAACCAAAAAAAAAAAGAAAACCCATATTTTTCGACCCAACAACATCTTTATCGTAGCCTCCTCCACTACGACACCATCAAACCTTTTCTCTTCTTCTTCTTCTTCTCCAGCTCCACTTCTCGCCGGCGAACGAACAACCAACGCAAACAAACAACATCATCAGCATCATTTGTTTATATTTTTTGTAGCGTTTCGTCTCCCGCTACAACAACAATAAGCGAAAAAGTTCACTAACCTTTTGGTTACAAAAATTAAAAGAGAAAAAAAAATCCCTACAGAAAAAAAGGCAAAGAAGCTTAATCGAAAATAAAGAAGAAGAAAAAACAAAAAAAAACCAAGCATCTTCAAAAAGTAAATATTTTTTGAAAGAATCAAATGATTATAAAGGAGAAGAACAAAAGAATTGGGTAGAACAAAGAAGAAGAAGAAGAGAACAAGAAGGTCCAACAACTGAAATACGGTTTAAGCGGATTTTATATGTATATTTCTTCTCTTTTGTTTTCGTTTTAATACCGATTTGTTGTTGTATATTAGTGCGTAAGAGTAGAAGTTATAGTCATGACGAAATCAGTCATTTTAAAATGATGGTCATAAAATTTGTCGAATTAAAATTTAGTTTAAGAAACTATCGTAGATTATGATGTTATGGTGTTAACATTCAACCGGCGCGCGCTGTATACTATATGTCAAACAGAAAAAAGAAGATAATGCTAAGAAACAGTAACAAACAAGAAAAATTACAAATACTGGGTAATTTATGAGGCCGAAATTCACTCAGAAGAGTTTTGTTTAAAAAATCGCAATCTTGTTTAGGTTTTTCGACTACCTAATCAGCGAATATAGGCGCCTTGTGCGTAGTCTTGTGGCTTCAATTCTTCTGTCAACTGTCAAAATGCGCCCTATCGCCTCGATAGGGACAAATCTGGCTTCTCAAGCCATACTCGCAGCTAAAGCGGCATTAGTTTCAGTTGTCCTGGCCGCAAAACCACAAATTAGAGTCTTTATAGCATTAACTTCTTCGAGACACACTCGAATTTATTGATTAAATTCAATAAAGCTATACGAGAAGGCGCTGCACGGTGACCAAAAGCCGTTCGAAATTTAAGAACGGTTTACATAAGGTCAAAAAACTATAATATTTTAAATAAGATCTCACCAATTTAACCAAGTGTTGAACACTTTTCTTCAATGCAAAATTATCAATACAAGGCTAAAAAAGTAAAACAAAAAAATTGGGGTCACAAGGCCCCCCGAAATCGTGTAGGTATGTACGTCCTTATATATTGATGAATTTACGACCGGACGAGTGTCCAAAAATGCAGACGAAGCGACTTTTGAGAGACGTTCTTTAGTGGCTCACTCACCGGGCGTTACAGAATAACGGGCCGTAGGTACATAATGAACTGGCAAATTGTGAAGAATCTCAGACGCCAGAATCAGTGTATGTATTGTAATTAATAGTGACTGTACTTTTGATTGTCGACGACTTTACATCTTCGTCGATTCGTCAATCAGTTTTTTAGTATTTTTACTTCGTACCTATAGCTTACAAAATGCCATGCAGTCAACTACGTAGTACGTACGGTGCACACTTCTGACTTTACTAAATAAATATGTAAATACTGAAGAAACTGAGTCGCAATAAACACCACCAACCACCAGCCGCCAGGCTTTACACCTATACATACTACATCCGTATACTCGTACTCTTCAATAATGAGATATTTTTAAAGCAAGTGCGTATCTCGGAATGTTGTTTTCGTAGTCAAGTTCAAAGTAACTCGGTTACATTGACCGATAACGGAAGGACAGAACGTACACACTGCGCACGAGTGCGTGCGAGTGTATTCATACATATATCGTTCTGCGGGACGGATATGTCCGCGGTGAAGTAAGTAGAGACGTTGCAGCGTCGTCTGTAGGTATGCGTGTGTGCGTTATCGTCCATCGAACTTTGCTGTAATGGCTATGGCTGTCGCTGGTGGCCGTTACAGATAGATTTCCTATTAATGGGTGCCTACTTGTGTGTCCTCCATTTTGTCCAATGCCACTTAAAAAGTGAAGACTGCTGTTCTCGCTCCAGAAACCCAAAGTAAAAGACTCAATCGTGTCAGTTACGCAATGCGTTGGAAGGAAGGCGCATTGAGTTTAACCAAAATTAACATTGAGCCGTAAAGTAAATTAAATATACCTACATATATATATATATATATGTATATACTCGTATATGTAGGATTTAATTGTACGATTTTAAAATTAATATCAATAAATCAGCTTTTTTTCAGTTGTTTAATTAATACGATTACTTAATAACAAACTGTTAATATTTTATTGTATAATCTCAAACATTTCGTAATAATTTTCGCAATGCTTCAACAGCAATCCTTCGATAACGATTTAACAACACCGAAATTACATTTTTATTATTTATCAAAGTTATAAAAATATTAACTGTCGCCTTCGTCCGTTCTGATTAATCATACGTCCCGAATGATTATGGTCGAGGTTTCATATATGCGATAGTGTTAGTTCATCCTTTAGCTTCCTTTCTTGAATTATCTCGGGCAGAATTCATTAAATTCATTAAAGGTAAATGCAGCGGGTCCCTGTGGTCCCCGATACTTTTCGTATAGGCCTTTCAAATATAGCTGACCAGCCAGTAGCTCCATCAACTCGCATAGTTATACTGAATACTCGATTCTGATACTGAAAAATCCGTGACTTGTTTAAGGATTTCCTCTGGGTATGAAAAGTTCAGTCTGTGATCGTTTCGGGATCTCCTCAGGATGATGGAACAACTCCCGCTCTCTCTCTGTTTCTTCTGTGTTTTCTTTTGTTTGTTTGTTTCATCTCGATTGAAGACCGTGGAAAGCAGTGGCTTCCTCTTTGTCCTGCACTGATCGTGGGAAAACCTTGGTATGTATATCAGTCTCATTCACAAAACAGATCCTCCTGTTTTTTTTTTTGTTATGTTTTATTGATGAAATGATAGCTACTGCTTTGAATTTTTCTATTGTAGTTATTGCGCGCGAGCATCATTCCGATTTCGATCAAAAAGCAAATCTAAAAATAACAAACTCAAGAAAATGCATTTTCGTAGGATACGTAAAAGGATAAGATTCAGACAAGATCAATGGAAAGTTTTGCGTACCTTTTTTTAAATGATTAACCCTTTTAATAAATGAACGACGTAAAAAGCAAGCAATTATTGAAAAAGGTTTGAGTAATTCGAGATGAATTTCCTGGAAAGCGGGGCAAAAAGTAAACTGCTACAAAAGCGGAAGAGCCTCGGAAAACCATAAACCATTAAGAGAGCGACACCCAAAGGACAACATTAAAAAATCGTCTCACTATAGCGTTCGTTCATTCGAGCAGATTATAAAATAAAGTGTGTTTTTTTAAGCCCGACAGAATTTCAAATGGTAAAAAATAACACAAAAAATTTTATTTTAATAAAATTGTTTTATTCACTCGAAAGATCAAGACATGGCATTATCACTTGAATATGATTTCGGGCATATGGCCATCGCGGCTGTTCTTGACGTAGTGCATACTGGACGTCCAATTTTTAGTCACTTTTTCGAGTACTGCTGGCCGTATGTCACAGAAGTAAATTTGGATAATTTGGTAGCGTTGTTCAAGCGTGAGTCTATTCATGATGCTTTGCCAGACTAAACTGAACATAAATAACAACAAGAGCAGTCAGAAAGACAGCTTGCATTGACAGTTGTCCCTATCGAAAGTTCCATCTAAGCTAAAAAAACACCCTTCATGTACTATCATTTGCTGAAAGGTGTTCTTTCAATACCGCCAAGGTTTTTCTATTTGTAATCGTAGCTCTAAAAAGACCAGCTAGACAGTGCTATACCGAAATATATAAAATAGCAGATACTAGCTTGACCAGAGTATAGAGTATATACAGTATATAGAGTAGATATAGAGTATATCGTACATTAATAAGATAGACTTTTCTGTAAAATAATTTCCACAAAAAGAATAGCATATACACTACTGTTTTAAGACTGCTCTTATTGCAGAATTTTGGGTTCTTCTCTTGTTCTTGTTGTTGTTGCATTCTGGCTTCTCATAGAGCACACAGCAATAGTATCCATCCCTGCCCTACGCCAATATGAAAAGAATTAACTGCCTGCCCTCGTTGAAATGTACCAGCAGCGTTGGCTGATCATTCCATGGTTGCCGTCCAAACAAAAACAAAAAAGCACGAACAATGCAGAAATAAAAGTATTCACGCTAGTGTTGGTGAAAACTGCAAGGACACCGCCGACATTCATCGTTCTTAGAAGCAACGACGGGGTAGTCGTAGTCGCTGCGGTTGCTGTTGCTGTTGCTGTCTTCGTTGCTATTGTTGTTTGCAAGCACAATCGTCTCGTCTGGTATTTGCTTCACTGGTTGTTGTTGTTGTTGTGTGTAGTTGTTTGCCAGTGCGTTGACATGCAATAATTTTATGCTCCTGCGCTGCGGTCTCTGGCCTCTGAAAATAATCAGGACATGCCGCGGCGCAGGTTATACGGTTATATTTGTTTTCAAAATAATTAATTTCATAAAAAAAAATTATTAAATATTAAAAATTATTGAAAAATAGTACAAAATTGTAAACAAAGCTTAAATTTTTTCCAATTAAACTAAATACTCTTAAATAAATTAAGTTAAATTATTAAATGAAATTATAGCCGCTATAATCTTTTCTAATTTTGCTGATCCTGTTCCTGATCCTTTATCAGTTATTTAGCATGCATCTCAGCCTGTATATTTTTTAACCCTTACCCGCTCGATGCTTTATTATTTCTGATTATGCACCGAATGCCAGAATGCACCAAATTTGCGCCATTGTTGATTTTCATTGCACTTCATCGAATTGCAGTCTGCCGAACAACCCTTCAGAAGCGTGTTTTTTTTTTCCTCTTTCTTTTGTTCTTTCTTTATTTTTGTATTGTTTGCATACAAAATGAGCGTTGTTTTCTTCCTTGGACTTTTATTAGTTTGCTTTGTTGTGCATAGTTTTGCTTTGGAGTACCTCCCGGGTATATATATGTATGTACGATAAATATGTCTGTCTGGGCATATATAGACATCACTAACAACCACTATTACAAGCTCTCATCAGCCTTTAGTGCTGCAGCGCAGTTAGTTCAATGCTCTCGTGGTTTTAAAAAACTGTGCGTTTCAAGGACACAGGACACAAAAACATACGTATTTAGTACTACATAGTGTAGGGTTGGTCACGAATTACCACAAAATCCCGACCGACAAAATACCGCTTCGGGATTCTGTACGATATTTCGGGACTTTGGGTGCTTGCAGAAATCCATTGAACGTCTTCATTTCAGGCAATCATTACGTTCTCTCCGAGGGTTTTTTCTTCCTCGAGGGCCCCACAGAAAACAGGCTCAAAGAGGAGACTGTTTTCTTTATTGCTTTTTGTAAGTCTAAGATATGAAATTTCTAATTTGGCGAAGAGTTATCGTAATGGTTATCGTAATTCCTAAGATTGTTGTTTTTAAATTCGACACAGAATCGCAATCGCATTCGTGAGAGGAGTGTTCGGTTTTTTTTTGTTTTGGGCTTACTTTTTGGAATAAAATTCATAATAGGTTTCTCGTCATAAATCATATGAAAAATCATTTCAAGTTTTCCGCCACAAGCTTTGCGAGCCAACCAAAACTACCCATACGCAGTAGGCGGGGGGTTAGGAGAGTAAGAAGGGGGGGCAGGGAGAATTGTTTGGGCTCATATTTACGCAAATATCTTTGACGATATGCACGACTATTGTCAATGTAGAACGTCACTATTTCGGCACGTTGTTTTGGTGTGAAGCAATCACGGTTATTGTAATGTGTACTGAATTATTTATATATTTAATAAAATTGTAGTGAATTGTTTGTTTCAAAAACATGATTACTCAAGACAATCGGTTATAATAAATGTTAAAGTTATTCAATGTTTACACACCGCCATAAAAGATGGCGCAACCGTTATATGTTACATATGTTTACGTTATTGTTATATGTATGTATGTATGTATGTAGACACGTTGCTCGTCTTTATAGCTTATTATTAAACTTTGAAAATTTATATTTGCATATTTTTTTGTATTGTTTCTCGGTATATGTTACATAGACACTATATCAATTTCTTACCTCGCAATTTTTGGGCCATTTTCAAGCAAAGTGCTTATTATTATTATGTTATTATTATGTTAGTCTCAGTTTTATTTAGTCTTTGCACTAACTTTTTTTATAGCAATAAAAGTGTTCTAAACTAAGAAAATAAACACTAAACCATTCACGCACATCAACACAACAAACAATCGCGGCAATGCCGTTACGAAAGCATAGAAACAACAAGCAATCATTAATAAAACAAACGGCTCCAGAAGTTTTTATGACTTCCTTTAAAAAAAAAAATAGACGGAACTTTTATATGAAAAAAATGAAAAATATACTATGTGCTGTATGTAGCTGCCCAGCGAGAGAGAGAGAGAGAGAGAGAGCGAGAAAAAGGAAAACCGCGGGACCACCGCCACTGCCCGCGCAGTAAAAGAGTCTCCAAAGCCTCCAAAATGCAAGCAAGTGCAAGTCTCCATAAAAAGCAAAAAGCGCCATGTTGGCTGTTATACGTTACCAGTTTGAACGACTGGGTGTGTGTGTGTGTGTGTGTGTGTGTGCAGTTGAAGGTAAGGGCGCATGCTCCAAAGACACACACACACACACACACACACGCACACACGCGCACATCAATTTAAATACAACGAAATCACTGTAGGAGCAACGTTGCCGCGGGTGGTTGCTCTGGGTTGGCTAGGAGCCGCTAAGAAGAAGAAGAAGAAGAACACGACGACGACGAAGAAGAAGAAGAAGAAGAAGGTACATGAACGTATATTCCTGGTATATAGGATAACGACCACCAACGACCCCGAAGTTGGCGCTGCCGAAGCTGCTGCTGGTGTCGGTGGCGTTGCCGGCGGTCGTGCTCGTGCTGGTGATGACAACGACCGGCACCCGAGAGGCCAACAAGCGAGCAGATGCACACCACCAACAAGCCCACGACCGGCCCACGACCGGCCCACCGACCGACCGACCGACCGACCGACCGACCGAGCGAGCGACCGAACGAGCGAGTGAGGGTTGGTGACCTCGCCTCAGGGTCGCTTACGGTCATTGAACTTCAAATACGTAACGCTTTGTAAGAGTGTGCATATACGAGTATGTATGTGCGTGTAGCTGGCTCGGCGTGTGTGTGTGTGTGTATACGTTTAGCTGTGTGAGTGAAGGAATTTGGAATACACCTCCCCCGCCCGTTACTTTTCCATTCATTCGGTATTCGGTTCGGCCGCATGTCAGGTAATATGTACCCAACAGGCGCTTGCTGGGATGTTTGTTGTTGTTGTTGTTGTTGTTGTTGTTGTTGGTTGTTGTTATACAATATTTTCCTTTTCATTTTCTTCTGAAAGCTGACAGCTGGAGATGCTTAGTATGCAGTTGTTGGCATGTTTGGCGTTCGTTCGTTCGTTCGTTAGTTGTTGTTGTTGTTGTTGTTGCTTCAACTATTGCTGTAGGGTGTCTCGTTCATTGCTTAGAATGTGTGCTGGTCGTTGGTCCCAAAACATTGTAGCCGTCGCTGTCGCCGTCGTTGTCGTCGACGCAGCGCTATAATGCATCACTCCGTCGTCTGCGTTTGTTGTTGCACTTGTTGTTGCACTTGTTGTTGTTGTTGTTGTATACTGAACAACAACTAGCACCGAACAGCTGCAACGACCTCATGACAGACAATGTTGTTGTTGTTGTTGTTGTTGTTACTGTTACGAGTATTCTACAAAGCTAGACGCGCAAAAACTGCTAAAGACTAACGGCATAGACACGTAGACACGGGCAGACAGCCATAGGATAGACAGACAGACGGACAGACGGACAGACAGCTCAGCCAGAGCCCAAGTCAAAGACTGGCTGAAACGATGGAACGAACGGCGCGAACGAACGGTGTCGACGCGACGATTTGTCGGGTGTTTTCTAAGGGTTAAAATTTAAACAAAAAAAAAAAAAAAAAAAAAAAATTTAAAAAGCAATTCTTTGCAAGCAAAACCGATACTCTGTTGTCGCAGGTTAGTGTCCATCAAAAAAACAAAAACAAAAGAAAAAACCAAAATATTTCTTTTCTGTCACTTTTTGGTATAAAAATGTCACATTTTTTTTATAAAAATGTCACTTTTTTGGTATAAAATCTTTAATGGGGAAAAACTGGAGGAGAAAATGCGAGAATATATGATGGTAAAGGCGGGCGGGCGGGTGCGCTATTGTCAAGTTTTATTGAAGGAAGGCTTTAAATACTAAATGCGAAAATTCTAGACTCTTAAGAACTATCGATGAACATTTTCTTCAGTATGACCAGAGAGTACCGGAAATATTTTGCTCATTTCTTTTGTGAAATTTCAAAAATATAGTTTTTTACGGACTGTTATTGTTTTTACGGATTTCTACAACAACAACAACAACAACAAACCAAAATAAAGTAACAAATTTCGAAAGGAACAAGACTATAATGCAAATGAGTTGGTTACAGAGCAAAAGGGAGATCATTTTCCCCATTTTGCGATAAAGATAAAAAGATTTTAGGTTTAAAACTACGATAATATGTATTTTTGGGTAACGAAATCCCGAAGGACAAAATCTCGAACGATAAAATCCCGAACAACAAAATCCCAAACAAGAAAATCCCGTAATGAAAAAATCCCGAAACCACAAAATCTTGAAACGACAAAATCCCGAACGATAAAATGCCGAAATAACAAAATTTCGAAACGGCAAAATCCCGAACAACAAAATCCCGAAAAAAAAAACCCGAAAAAGAAAATCCCGAACGACAAAATCCCGAAATAACAAAATTTCGAAATGACAAAATCCCGAACCAAAAATTACCGAACTACAAAATCCCAAACGAGAAAATCTCGAAACGACAAAATTCCGAACAACAAAACCCAAAACGAGAAAATCCC
This sequence comes from Conops quadrifasciatus, assembly GCA_949752815.1. Taxonomy (NCBI): domain Eukaryota; kingdom Metazoa; phylum Arthropoda; class Insecta; order Diptera; family Conopidae; genus Conops; species Conops quadrifasciatus. Next base: position 12,034,217 of record OX457081.1, read on the forward strand.
GAAACAACAAAACCCCGAATTTACAGAACTAGTTTCTCGGTATTCTCAAGCCTCTTGAACTGATGAAAGCCTTAAGCAGAATCCAATTTAGTCACTATAAGGAGGCAAGGATTATAATCCGCGGACAACGAAATTCTCTCGATATTACAACTTTGCTTTTTTGCCTTTATGAAAAAATGGCAAGTAGGCGCGACTTCACTTCGTGAAAAATTGCGATTCAAATTTCATTTCGTGATTCAAAAATTTTCGGGATTAAAAATTTTTCGGAATTTTGTCGTTTCGGGATTTTTTTTACTGTCTTCCGTATTTTTCCGAGAGAGGTACAGAGTATTTTTTTTACACGTTTGTGTTTACGCGGAACGCATCGATCGTGTAAAAATAGATATGGTTTGTTAGTTAGATGGTTAGATAGATAGTTTGTTTTTACGCGGAACGTAACGTAACGTGAAAAAAACTGACTTGGGTGGATCATACTAAAATCACAACAACAACAACAACAACAGCACCCAACAACAAATACCCAGGCTGTAGCAGACCACGGTCATAACTACAGCCACACCAACAAGAGCCACACCAACAATAGCAACAACAACGCACAACAACAACAAACAACAAACACGAGCAAAAAAAACTCTGTACATAATTCAATAACAGCAGAGCTGTACAACGCTGTAAGTACTTTGTTGACCCTTTAAATCGTCATCGTTCCTTCCTTCGTTCCTTCGTTCCATTCTTCGTTCGTTCGTGTTGTTTTTGTAGCTGCGTTCGTGCTTTAATTGTTGTTCTTGTTGTTGTTGCTTGGGGTTAATGAATCCGATTGGCACACAAAATGCAAGCCGTCGAACAACACTCGCGTTCACAAACACACATACACACACACACACGCGCAGTCTAACACACACACACACACAAACATTCACACGATTGCTGCACACGATGCACAACGATACGCAACGAGCCGACCGAAATACGTCCAAATGCAAAAGCAGAAAGAAAAATTTACTGCAACAATACAACACAATACAACAACAACAACAACAACAACAACGACAAAATAACACAAATTTTCAAAACAAATGCAACGACCAGGAAGCAAAGAATGGAGAAAAAACAACAAAAAGCAAGGAAACAACACAAATCATTGAGAGTACTCGTTTATTAAGAGAAACCTTGAAAAGAGGAAGAGAGAGAGAGAGAGAGAGAGAGAGAGAGAAGAAGACGAAGAGTAGAAACTCTTTCCCTTCAAAAGAGACTTGCCAAACACACACAACAAGCTCTTCCTGGTGCTCTTTCTTTTTCGCTCTTTTCAAAAGGCGACTAACTCTCTTAAAAACTGTCTCACACACACGCTCTCTTTCAATTTTAAAGAGAGAGTCTTTCTCTCTCTTTATTTATCATTTCCTTTTGCACTCTCAATAATGAAAGTGAATTTTTTGACTTCCGCATTCGTACGGAATGCTCGGTTGGACTTCGCTGGCGCACTTCTTCCAATAACACTGTGATTATGTGCGTCTCTTTCCGTCTCGAGCCATTTCCTTGTACTGTCTGCTGCTACTTCGCTGCTGCTGTTGCTACATTTTGTGGTGGTTAACAAAATGCAACGATAGCAACCAACCGAACAGAGCGATAACGCATTGCAAAAAAGACGGAGAAACGGCGAAGAAAGCGCGCCAAAATGCTTGGCAGCTTACGTTTGAGCAGCCCTGGTGCTGGTGCTAGAGCAGCAACACACAGTGCTTGCTAAAAACTAAACTGTTGCCAGAATTGACGTGTAGATGGCGGGCGCGATGCTTGGAAGTATAAGCCCACAGTTGCACACAAGCTGCGTTACTTGAGATGACTTTTTAAATAAAATTTAAATTGAATTAAATTATATTAAAAATAATTTCATACTAGTTTTATACAATTCATATATTTTTTGTGAAATGAATGCGTTTATAATAATGCGTTTGGTCTTCTGCTTTCTTTGCAGTTATACAGCATGTACCATCCAGAAGCTTCTACACGAACAGAAAATTCGAGTGCATTCAAGACACCGTCATTTAGGAAAATTAAGGAAAACAACATAAAGAGAAAGAAAGCCAGCAGCTGTCATCGATACATTAAACACACTGAATATAACTCAAGGTGAGTTTGTCTATCGCAGTGGATTGACAAATAAGTCAGGAAGGAAGAAAGAAGGAAGGACGGAAGGAAGAAAGGACGGAAGGAAGGAAGGAAGGATCAGTTGATGTCTTTTTCTTCTTTTTGTGATAAATTTCTTGACCACACTCAACTCAATTATATTGTAGTATACTCGTAGGCTTGTAATAAGTGGTTCTTTTTCATGCACACAAAAAAGACGTTTGGCTTCAAATGCTAAACAGATTCAATGGATAACAACAGCATCGTTGAAAGTTGAATGTCCTGCCATGTCCTTGAACAATGGTTTCAGTTTACCGAAAGTCTGCAGACTGCGTACACAGACTGTTAAAAATATGAAATAACTACAATACTTAGTAGAAGGGGCTCGCTTTGCCATGTCCATGCATACGTCCAGCCGTCCTTCCTTCTGTCCTTCCTTCCGTCCATCCGTCCACGCACTAACCGCGACGAGGGTTGATCGCCAAAACCTTCCTCAATTCGTCTGCAGTTGAGTAGATCAGATCATCTTCTACTTCGCAAAAAAGAACAAAGGAAGGTCTGTGGCATACGAGAAGAATACATACAAAGACACAAGACACATACATACATACATATAGATATGAATTTTTTGAAATGCCCAACACTCAACAACTTGTTTGTCATTGCTTTTTCACACCTAACTTCAAGTTGTTGTTCTTTTGCGTACTTTTTATTGATCCGTTCACACACTTACCGCAACTGATGGTTCTCAAGTTTCATTTTCTGCATTGGCGAAAGCAATTAACAAAAGGTCCAGAAAAGTTCATGAACCGACAAAATTTTAAAAGTGCATCGAACCTCATAATTTCTTTATTATTATTTCTTTATTTAATAATTTTATTATTATTAAATTTTTTTTGTTTTCAAGTTCTTAATGTGCGAAGAACAGGTTTATTGTTTGCCAAGACTAAGAAGAATCAGTCCCATTAAATTTGTGTAATTTAAGCACGAATTTGAATTAACCTTTACCTTCAAAATTCTATTTAAATTAAATACCTTCTTTTCTCTTAGCAGAGACCATTAGACATATGCTCAATAACTGTCCTACCCTGTCTGGGAAAAGGTATATATGTACACATTTCTTCAAAAGCTTCTCTGTTGAGAATCTCTTATGGATTACCTGATTTTGAAGCTACCAGGTTCGCTTCTTTATGCGGTAACACAATGTGCCGCACCTCACGCTTCGTGGCATCCTACTGGGACCCACTTTGGCTGGATGGAGCCTTTCCTATTCGAAAATATGTATACTCTTCTTTCAATGGTATCAGAGATCACGGACGAATGAGTTCTTGAAGTTGATGAAGCATGAATATCGTCTTTATCTCATCATTGACGATATTCAAAAAGTTATAACATACGCCTCGATTTTGCTGCATGTACCACTTGGACCTGGTTGGACCCGCTTCATTCTGGCATCCTAAAAACAATGGATCTCCAAAAAAAAACCAACCGCCTCTCCAAAGAAAGTATGAGTCGCTTTCCTAAATTTAGACGTCTCCGCATTTTTGAAATAAGAAAGAAATATGCAAGCGTTGGCAATAGCTTTTCTTATGGCCCCCGAAGGAAGCCTTCTTTGATGGGAGTTTATCAACCAATTCTATTTCCTGCCATGACATTCAGATGGTGCGGAAAGTAACAGTATTGCAGGCACTGGCACGAGATGCACACGCCATCTTTCTGTAAAAGCTCCGTAAATACACGGTGGCCAACCGTGACCATCAACAACTTGTTTAAATCGTTGATATCGTTGGCGTCATTGTGGATAACCTGCCAGCAAACGGCAAATATGAAACTTTGAAGTGCCGAATAATTTACGCTTTTTCTGAATTTAAGGAAACTAAATTGCGACCAATTGTGGTGGCCATTCGTCCATAAATGGCCAGCGTAGCACAGGAGACCGAAAGCGTGAATACTATTACCAAGAAACGCGCGCACAGCGAAACGGCAAGTGCAGCAAGTAAGCTTTTAGGAGCTATCGACAGTCGGACAGAGCAGGTTAAGAATCTCACGGACCAGCAGTTTCCGAGAAGTCGCAGTGACAGCCACTCACGGGTAGCTCGAGGAGCCACACCAACGGCAGTTCGTGTTGACGAACAAAACGTATGCTATTACCATAAAATATTTGGGACAAATGCGCGCAAATGTCGAGCACCCTTACTCCCCCCCTTACTCCCTCTATTACTCCCCCCAAATGGCCTTTGTCTCTGTCGAGACCACCCTTCCAGTATTCTTCTAATGTCGACAGACAAACTTCACCGCGACTGCGGCTGTATTTGTATTGCGTCTTGTGTGGAGTCTGCTCGAAACCATCGGTCGGTCATCAAGTCGTTGGGTTTGTCGCTTGGTTGCCATGTCACTCGGTTTGGGTGCGCAGTGTGTGTGCGGTACGGTCCGCCGCACACCGTAGACCGTAGCAATGACCCTTAATTGGGTCGAATTGGCATTTGAAGAAGACAAATCAGCTCGCTGCACGACGTCGCTCCAGCTCATTCGGATCACTCGCTTAGCTCGTTGGCTTCGAGCATGACTCGGTCTCTTTGTTCGACTCGCATTTGCCATCGTCTCTACTCATTCTTTTAAGTACATACATATTTTTAGAAGAGCCGAACAACAACTCAGCGGCGCTTCTGCTGCTCTTTCTCTTTCTTTTAGGCACTACCGGCTGTATTCGCTGTGGTTGCCACCTAACTGACGGGAACAAGAGAGAGAGAGAGAGAGAGAGAGAGCGGGACTGTAGCGGGATTCTTAATGAATGTGGGCATTATTTGTTGTTGTTTGTTTGTAGAATTCTGTAGTGGTCGCCTATTATTTTTCTAATTTCGATTATATATAAGAAAATGAATTAATTTAGCCATTTTTGAGGTTAGAATTCAATTCCTGAGTACCATGCTGCTGCATACATTCAAAAGAGGCAGTAATGAAGAACAGAAAATTGTTTAATTTAAGGATCAATGTACATACCACTGCCTACACTGGAAAAAATGTAATTATCTTCAATTGGATCGGCATCGTTACGCTCAAGATGCCGAAAATACGACACAATAAACAATGAATAATTTGCTAAAAAATTACATTTCTTCTTTTTTTAAGCCTTTTCAATTGTTTTTACAAGCACAAGGATGAAAAAAGTGTTCAGGGTTAAGCATTTTTGGGGAAAATCTATAAACGGAACAACTAAATCAATTAATCTTTATAAATTTAAGTTATAATTTTTCGAAACTTTTCTTTCAAACTCAATTTTTTGTTCTTTTTTTTCCATTTTGTTTTTTCTTTTTATAAAAAAGTCTTTAAAATTCAGTATTATTTTAAAGGACGCTTTAGTTATGCGGTCGCTTTTATATCCTCGCAATTTCTTTTAACAAGAATGCTTATCTTTAAACCTTTTAAACTAAATATTTTGAGAACATTTTTACAAAATTTCCTTTTTTAGAAAATTTCCGTTAACTGGGTTTTTTTTCCTGGGTTTCGCTTTGAGTATTACACGTATCGTAGCACCGTCCTAAGTGTACGATTTTATTGCACTTCGCACCTCGGCCATCGTCATTTCGCCCTTTCGCCCTTACACCATTTCATTCCGGCGATACGTTGAAAATCCTTGAAAACAAAGTCGCAGCCGCAGTCACAGTCGCGAGCTGAAAGCCTGCATACATATTAACTCACCCTCACCACGCCGCCAGTCGCCCCGCCCCAAAACCGTCCTGCCGCTTTGTTGCTTAGAGCACCATTGACGTTTGTTCTCTCTCGTCCCGCCAACAGTGACACTCCTCAACAAACACTTCTAGTTCTCTTCACTCGGCCGGCCGGCAGGCCCCCCAACGCACCCCCTCCGTCGACGCGCATTCCATTGCAGCGCCGTGCACGCATTGCAGTTGAAGGAAAAAAGTTCGTTGCACGTTAAGTGGGTTAAGGAAAAGCTTTTACCTCAACTTTCAAGTGGCCCTGGCGCGCTGCCTGGCAGCACTGTTGCCGTTGCCGTTGCCGTCGCCGCGGGCGCTCTCTTCCTCTCCCGGATTGCTCGCTGGCTCTGACTGCACTCGACTGGCGGCGTTGCATGCAGCTGACGTAACTGTAATTTGTTGTGTGCCGAATGCTTTCTTTTGCTGCTCGTGGTGTTTTTTATCACCTCTCCTTCTTCTGCTTCTTCCTGTGCCTTGGCTAGTTATCGGAATTTAAGGGGCGAGGAAGGGAGGGGGGGGGGGGGGGCTTGCATAGTGTTGAAAGAAGTCACTGACTGCGGCTTTTGTTGCGACCTCGCTGTTGTTTTTGCTATCTACAAAATAGATAAAAAACTATTCTAATTATTTGAAGGATAAAAACGCAAGACAGCAGCGTTTTCTTCTGCCTGCCTGCCTGCATGTTGGTCGTCGTTGTTGTTGTTCTTTGGGTTGTTATTTGTTTGTTGTTCGTGTTGTGACGGCAGCAGCATAATCTTTCTCCTTAACCTCGTTCTTGTCGCGTTTGCGTTCGCGTTCGCGTTCGTTTGATTGAAGAACATTGTTGCTGCGCGCTGCTGTTCGCACTTTCGCGCTTCGCGCTGCATCACGTCATACATTCGCGTTCTTCGTATGCGCGTATCCTTGGCGCGTTGTTGATTGACTCATAAAAGTTGTGTTATGTCGTGTCGGTGTGTCATTATGCCTGACTTTTAGACATATTTTATGAGTTTTTAGCATGAGTTAAAATATCATTAAATTAATTACGTAATATAAAAATTAATTACGTGCTATTTTGCAGCAATAATTTTTCGAAATTTACAATTTAAAGAATTCTAATTTATTTGTATTTTATGGGTTCTACGATATATTGCAATATTTTTTAAATTTTAATTTGCAAACAACTTAATAAATATAAAATGTTATATAAATTTAAATTTTTAAATAAATTTTTCTTTATTTTCTCTCTTCAAATTTAAACCACTAAAAAATATGTATATATAAATTAGGAAATATGTATATCATTCTTTCTATATTAGATGTCACCAAACAATGCTGCAGGGGCCCTTCGTCCATGATCAGAACGACAAATCCGAACGCGTGTTGCGTCTCTCATGACCGCGTTACCGAGTATGTATCATTTATAGTGTCGTTTCGCGATTACAAATCAAAACGCTGCAGAGCAGCCGAGCCTTCTCACTAGATACGAACCGATAGTGAAAAGAAAAATGTTGAACGAAAATTTTATTAAAACTTTTTTTTTGTCCAAACTTTTTTTTTGTACCCGGTTATTTCGGTTAAAGCTAGGTATTAACAGAACTTTTTAAAAAAATTAGCAGAAACGTTTAAGGAACACCCGTATGGAGAAGGGTTAATATTTATAATGTGTGCTTATGACCGATGAAGCAGGATCCTTTGTTTGTTGTTGGTTTTATTGTTTTCTTTTACGTGCTTGTTCGTGTGTGAAATTCTTTTTTTTTAAATTATAATTCAAATTAAAACACGTTCGTCTGATAAGAAATTTCGGTTTGTTTGAGTCTTCTGTTTTTTAAGCCGTCTTTTGCTATCTATTCTTGCCATTATGAACACAAACCTTGGCTACTTGTTGGGCAAAAATGGGTTAATTGGTGCAGCCACTTCCGCCTCATCCGCACCATCTTGTCGTTGCTGATTCGAAACTGGTTTTATAGTTTTGCGCTTGTTGTTGTTTTCTTTTTTGCTCTTGCAGGAATTGAATGGAAAGTGTCGATACCTGGCGATACTCGCGTTAAAAAGAGAGGAAAAAGACAGGGGCAAAATCTTAAATTAAATTCAACACAATTTTCACAAATTTTTTGCCAAATTGAATAAAGAAAAAAAAAAACAAATTTTGTCTTCTTTAAGAAATTTATTTTAAAAAAATTAACACTTCAGTGCAGTTCGCTTAATTAAAGACCACTGAAAAAAAAACTGTATAAAAAATTAAAATATAATAGAACATATGTATATATAATAATATAAATTAAAATAAAATAAAATAAAATAAAATAAAATAAAATAAAATAAAATAAAATAAAATAAAATAAAATAAAATAAAATAAAATAAAATAAAATAAAATAAAATAAAATAAAATAAAATTAAAATAAAATTAAAATAAAATAAAATAAAATAAAATAAAATAAAATATAATAAAATTAAAATAAAATAAAATAAAATAAAATAAAATAAAATAAAATAAAATAAAATAAAATAAAATTAAAATAAAATAAAATAAAATAAAATAAAATAAAATAAAATAAATTAAAATAAAATAAAATAAAAATAAAATAAAATAAAATAAAATAAAATAAAATAAAATAAAATAAAATAAAATAAAATAAAATAAAATAAAATAAAATAAAATAAAATAAAATAAAATAAAATAAAATAAAATAAAATAAAATAAAATAAAATAAAATAAAATAAAATAAAATAAAATAAAATAAAATAAAATAAAATACAATAAAATAAAATAAAATAAAATAAAATTAAAATAAAATAAAATAAAATAAAATAAAATTAAAATAAAATAAAATAAAATAAAATAAAATAAAATAAAATAAAATAAAATAAAATAAAATAAAATAAAATAAAATAAAATAAAATAAAATAAAATAAAATAAAATAAAATAAAATAAAATAAAATAAAATAAAATAAAATAAAATAAAATAAAATAAAATAAAATAAAATAAAATAAAATAAAATAAAATGAAAAAAATTAAAAAAAAATTTTAAAAAATTAAAAAAAAATAAATAATAAAAACCGCAACAACAACAAACACATCACGCCTCCTGGTCCAAATCCCTTTTATGAAGCAGTAGTTGCTGCGGCGTCCAGCCATCGGTTGGCCGAGAAAGGGTTAACCGAAACCGGAAGTTGACAACACCGCCCGCTTAGCCGCGCGCCCCCCTCAGAACACCCGACAGCTAACGGGTTCATTTACCGTTAGAGAGCGGAGGGCACTCGAAAAGTGCACTCGAGCTCCAGCTCGAGCTCGACTCTTCCCGTTCGCGTTGTCGTTCTCGTTGTCGTACCCTCTTTCGACTTCAGACTTTCCTTCTGCTGCGTATTTGCTTGCCTGAAGCAAACGTTGTGCGCGGCAGGCGGCAAAGTTTATTGTCCCAGTTACGGCCGGTTCAACTCGGTCGAAGGGAAAAATGCGAAGAACAGCGACGACAACAAAGCGCGTCGGATGAAAGCGGCGGAAAAGGCGAAAGTGCAAAAAAAAGCAAGTCACAGTCGAGGCGAGCCAAGCCGCGCCGAGCCAGTCGTTTGTCAAACACATTTTAATGGCTTTTGATGCACACAGGCACACACCCGCCCCCCTGCCCTTCCTCCACTACACGCCGTTTCTGGTTCACTTCCTCTACTTTGTTGCCATCTGAATGTGAAATAAATGCGAATGTTGACGACCAAGGAGATGGTGATGATGATGACGGTGATGATGATGATGATGATGATGATGATGGTGATGCTGGTAATGCTGGTAATGCAGGTGATGATGATGGTAAGACGGAAAAGTGTTATAAAACGAGTATCCATGGAAGAGGAACCCTTTTCCTTTAGGGCTTGTGGTAACCGTAGCAACGTTTGAAAAAATCACCAGAGGTTTTTTGTTTATGATACTGAAATAGTGCAGTGTTTACCAAAGGTTGCATTGACCCTTGTCCCCCCATTAAATATGTAGGATTAAAAAGAGAATGAAAATATGTAGAAAGGGCTGAAAATTCCATTGTATTGTTGGCAGTACCAACAAATACTCTTTCTTTGCTTTAGAAGTTCTTAGAAATTAATTACTTTTGATGTTACTTTTCGGAGGCTTTTTTCCCGGAAATCATTATCCGCAAGTTTTTAAAAAATTTACTGTTTTTACAGCGCTGATAGATAACCTTATCGATTAAAAGCTATCATATTTTGCGAGAGTACCATTTGACGCGCTGATAACTTTATCGATTAAAAGCTATAATTTTTGGGAGAGTACAATTTAACGCGCTTAATCCGCTTAGATCCGCTTAAATTATCGATTAAAAGCTATTATATTTTGAAAGAGTGAAATTTTGGCTTTTAGGAAAAGGCTTGATGGTATCATTGAAAAGACTTATAGGAAGTCGCTCGCTCTGATCATAACATTTTACTTAATCACGATTTCTATCGCATAAATCTTGAAAAGTCTTTATAAATCTCAGACTGAAATTATGTCATTTTGATGGACATCGCGACGTATGATAAACTCACAATTGAATTAATTGTTATTCATACGCAACGAATAATTAAACGCTTGAATTAATAAATCATGGTACTTGATCTGAAGTGATATTTTCTAGATATTTTTCTACTCTTTTGGAATTTATATCAATAAAATAAAGCAAGTAGTTTTTTGTAAAGAATTTGCATTACTTTTTCGGTTATCGTAAAATAAGTATTTTCTTGATAATAAAATGTTAGAAAGTGAAAGAAGTCGATGATAAACAACAAAAACAACAAAACGTTCAAGCGAACCGAGTAAATAAAGCCATAAACGCTTTCGGTTTTATTTTCTCTTCCTGCAAAACGTCGCTCTCAACGAATTGCAACGACACACAGCACACACACAGCACACACACAGCACACATAGGCACACACACTTCGTCGGAGTGTACTCGACTTGCGGTGTGTTTGAGTGTGCGCGTGTTTTTGCGAGTTGTGCCATCATTGTCGGCGCCTGCATGTCGCTCGTCTAGCAGGCCGCCCCATTCTATCGGCCGAGACCGCCAACGAAGCGCGAGGTCTTCGTCGCTAGTTCGGCTAAACTTCGTTCGGCCGCTCGTTCATTCGTTCGTTTGTTTGTTCGTTCGTTCCGTTGCTCGCATTCAACTTTTGTTTTTGCATTCTTTTATTTTATTTATTTTTCCCCCGTTTTTGCACGCTGCCATACGATTGAAGTGCAGTTAGTGGCCTGCATGCGCAATTAATGGCAACGTGGTGTAGGTTAGGAATAATACAGCCCAAGCGCTAGACGACGCGAAGGGGTGGAATGATGGCCAGGAGGGCGAAGCGTCGACCTGGCGGTGCGCCAACGAGCGAGAAAAACATAGCTTTTTTTTAGAGGCAAAGGTGGAGAGAGAGAGAGGAATAAAATATACGAGGATAAAATATTTTCCAACTCAAATTTAATTGAAAGAAATTTTATTTATTTATTTGTAGTAGTCAAAAGTCTACGAGAAAATAAAGTTTGACACTAGAAAGTAATGCGCATGATACAATTCTATCACAATATCCATTATATCCGATAGCAACAAATAAAGCCACAAAATGTCTAGGAGTAGTCAGTTGTCTTTACTGAACAACGACAATGTAAGTCGATCTGGCAAGTAATTGACTGCAAGGCATTGCAAAGTAAGGAGTAGATCCCAGCACTAATAAAGGGTTATCCATTTCGGGTGACGGAAAGTAAACCCCTGCCGTTTGGCGGCTGTCAACTGTCAATGTCATACGGGCTAACATTTGTTTAGCCAAAGGTTTGCCATTTTACAATATGGATCGTTTTACCATGGTTCGATTTCCAGGACGCGTTATTTCGCGATTTGGCGATGTTAATTGGCCACCAAGATCGTGCGATCTGACGGCTTTGGATTTCTTCTTGTGGGGCTACGCAAAAGACCGTATTTATGCGAACAATCCCTCAACTTTGGAGCATTTAAAGCATGACATACGTCAAGTTATGGCCGAATTTTTGCCCGACTTGTGTCAAAAAGTCATCGAAAAAAAGACCTCAAAAGAATTGAGGCCTGCAATTTACTTCAATTTTTTTTTACTTCAATTTCCGAAAGAGAAAATGGATAACCCTGTATTAACAACTAAGACCACGCAGATCATTTGTCGGTAGCTTTCAGAGAGACCTTTTTTTGTTGAAAACTGTTAATGTTGGCAAATAATTATGTATCTTTCAAATCTGATACGAGTAATGACAATGTTTATAAACATTTCTCCTAATAACGCGATCAACATGCTCCAAAGCAAAAAGTCAACTTTGTAAGACGCCTCTAATAAATCTTCAATGTGGCAGACGTTATTACGTCAAGCAAGCAAGCAAGCAGAAGCAACAACAAGAATGAACGTAATCTAATGGTGCATTACATGACATGAAAAGCTCTCAACCAGAAAAGCTTCCGTAATTATTCTTCTATTTATTCCTCTCTACTAACGTTTTCCTCTTATCCCCAACATTTTCACACTTATTTCACACCACAATAAAATATATACATATGTACATACATAATTTACACTTAGTGATGCCTGCATAAGTACATGCGAACACTTAATGCCAGAGAAAGAAAAGCGTAACGAATACGTAACTAAAAAGTGAAACAAAACAAATGAGAGAATAAATAAAACATATGCCTCATTGCAAGCCTCAGTCCTCTTAATAGTACGATACGTACCACCCCCTTCCGCCGGCCCTTGCACTCACTACACAGCCATCTTCCACTCATGGGTACCGACCAACAGCCAACAACCAACCATTCCCGCGGCATTCTCGCTGACGGACTGAGCTGGCTCTATTGAGTCGGTTGCATCAGTGTTACGCCATCAACAAGATACACACACCGCCCCACACACACACACACATGCACGCGTGCCCCTACACAGGCGATCACATAAGAATGCTAACCGTTCGTAAACTGCTGCCGCTGCCGCTGCTGCTGCACAGACACAACGAAAGCGAAAGGCCATTGGCCGGAATTCTGTTGACCTACTAAGCGAGCGCTACACTGTCATTGCCGTCAAGCTGAAAAGTCAGCGCCGTCAAGGCGGTGGAGCACGATGGAGCACGATGGAGATGAAAATGGATAAAGTACAACAAAGAAGAGGTAGAGAAAGAGCGTAACAAAGAGAGCGAGAGCGAGCGAAAGAGTTTGAGAAAACTAGAAAAGACCTATGAGCGAAAAATTCAATGCATTGCAGAAGCCTTGGAAGAGCATAAAAAATGGGAGACGAGAAAACTTTTCAACTGAGAGTTTAATTTTATAGAAAGCATTGGAGATGATGAGTATTTTGTTGCTAAAGCAAGCCTGCTGCTCCATACGCTGCTGTTCGTTCAGTCAGCAAAATTGAGATGGAATTTTGAAGCTTTTCAGAGTAAACTAAAACCGAAACATTTTCCCCATTGTTGCAGCAACACGCTGCTGGTTAGACATGTCGCGCCAGCTATAATGGAGTAAAATGTTGCGGAAATGTTTGCGTCAAAAGAACATGTTGCCAATCCAACGTCTTTTAACAGCTACAAACGCAATCTCAACATGTTGACTTAACATTTTAAAATCGTGCGGATAATGTTGCTGATACGTATTAGAGGTCTGCATAAGACGTCTCGAATGATTCGAAACTGACATAGCAACATTTTCGCGTTGATGCAGTGCCTGCATTTGATTTCGAATCAAGCCGTGACTATCGGAATCATAATGGTGGTAATGTTTTCAGCAGCGCTTCCGAAAGTCACGGCTTGATTTGAAAGCAATGCAAGCATTTCAGACAACTCCTGAAACTTTCACGGACGTCTTGAACAAGCCTTCGAGACGTCTCAGGCAGCTCTCTAATGCGTATATTGCTAATGCTTTATGTTGTTGTTGTTGTTCTTGTTAAAGTTGTTATTACCCTTAAATTTATTAATTTCTTTACCGATTCTCATAATCCGTGACCGCTGGTAGCGCGTATATACGAGGATATGGCATACTTATAAATGGTATTTGATTTTTTAACGCAACCGAACGCTCAACCGCTTTTTATAGATTCTTACTATTTAAAATAGTTATTTAAAAGTTATTTAAAAGAGTTATGAAACTTAGTATTAAGTTTTTGAAGCAAAAAAAAAAGATAAAAATCAAACTCATATAAATTTGAAAAGTACAAATCGAAGCAGTACAAACGGAGGCTAAATGAAAGCTGTCGCCGCCCGCCCGCCCGCTTGTATCGTTCGAGTACCCAAACCTCCTATTATGAAATGGTCCGCAGTGTTGAGGAATGCACTGTATTTTGTGGATTATTATGCTTCCTGATAATGATTTACCATAATCTGACAAATGACATTTTATCTATGACATATGCCTTGTTATTCTTGTTAATATAACTAAAGAGGGTCTGAGGAGAGGAACTGAATGGATAGTTTAATAAGATGGAATTGAATTACAAAGAAATTGAATTGAATTTTTGGTCCAACAACAAAAAGAAATCTATTTTTATAGAATATTATTTTTATAAAATTGAAATATCTTTTGTGTTTTTTTTCAATTTTTTTTTTAATTTTTTTTTTATTTTTTTTTTTATTTCCGAAATAGCACTATTACATTATTAGCGCTATTGATACCATTTTAATAATGAAATAGCTTTGTTAGTTCTTTGCAAAGAGTATGTATTTAGTAATAGATATATGTATGTACATATGTAGTATATCTGCTACTTAAATATACATAGCGTCCAGGGCCAGACGTTATACACATCAATACGCAACGAACATACTCGTAATAACGTACTCGTAGCAGAAAATTCTCTTGCATGCAATGTATTCGTTTGTAAAAAATGTACTCACTTTCGAGCGTTGAGCAGAAAAAAACCCTTTTATTTGACGAATGACCTTTAACTAGGTTAAAGCTCTTAGCAAAGTGTATGATTGTGTATGTGTGTGTTTGTATAAGTGCTTCTCGTGCACTTCGCATGCCTGCCATTAGGTTTTCAAATGTATAAAAACACATCACTCGCTCATATACACACACACACACACTCTCACACAAACATACTGAATGTCTCTCCCTCTCTCGCATACTCTCTTAACAGTCTTGCCAGTAAAACTAAAGTCATAGCATGAGTTGTTGAAGAGAAGAACCCAGACGACGTTGACGAAGAGTCGCTGAAGAGGACGGTGAAGGGGGCGAAGGGAGGCGTTATTGTGTAAAGAGTGAGAGAGAAGTGGATAAAGTCAAAGCAAACTATTGTGAAGGAAATTAAGCATGAGCGTAGTCAGCATCTGTTGCAAGAGGAAATGAATGGGTGGCACTTACTGGCCAGAATTATTCAGTTAAGTCATCGTCAGGATGAAGGCCTTTCTAAAACGGAGAAAAAGAATCATTCATTAATCTATTTATGCTCTTATAATGAACGTAGCACAATGTAAAAGGCTCTTTGTATAAAAGAATAATCTTGGCGAATGTTGTTTGTGAATTTTTAATTGAAAGAATTAACGCCAATCACTGAACACAGACGAACAATCACAAGAACTGCCAAAACGATTTAGCTGCTCGCAAATCAGCCCTATTAAAACCATAGAGAAATTCTGATTAAAATTTCAAAAAAACAGTCATATTAAAATACAAATTCAATAAGAAAATGTTATTGTTTTTTATAGAGACATTATTAAAATACATATTTAATAAGAAAATCTTATTGTTTTCCAGGCTTATTAAAATAAAAAGCATTTATCATATTTTTTTATTTCATTTTATTTATCCCAGATTTAAAGAATATTAATCATAATACTCACAAAATTTAATGGTAGACGCCTAAGAAGTAATATGCTATTATTCGTTATTTGTTTGCAAAGTATATTGTATAGTATATAAAGACGAAAAGTACTCACAACTAAAAAGCAAAGATCGCCCATTATAAACACCGCCAATGTAAAAAAAGATTTATGCGAATTATAGATCTGAAGTAAACCTGACAGCAAAAATATTACTATCAAAGTTCCGGCCAGACCGAAGATTTTATATAAAAGAAGTGTTTCTTATTAAAAAAAGGAAATAATAAGAATTCTTCATACTTTCATACAGACTTGTTGATTTCGTGATTTTCTGACGGGAAAAGTATGAATCTCTTACAAAAGATAATGGGCGTGCAACCTAAAAGGCGTTCCGAAAGGCCTTCTCGAACACTGTATTATATTGGCTTAATTCTTTTCGATCAAATTCGAAAAATAGGGGGCGTCATTTCTTCTTCCTTCCGTCATCCCTTTCACCGGCGCCCCTGTTGTTCTGTTTGTGTGTGTTGTGATGTCTGTTTGTGTGTGTTTGTAAGTGTACGAAGAGGATGCAGAACAATCGAAAAGCAAGAAAAAAAGTAGAAACGATATGCATTGTTGCTGCGTCTTTGACTTTATCGTATAAAATAATGATCTTGGGCTGTTGGTGGGTGGACATGATGAAGTTCTTTCCTGTTATTGTTTTTTCTTCATTTTATTTTAATAGTATTTACTTGACTTTTGGCAAGGCCTGTTTCTGTGTTGTTTTTTAACTTAACCAACGATTGCATAATTTTCGATTTTTGTCATTTTTTTTGTGGCTTTGCAGAATTTATTTTCTTTTTTTGAATTTCTTTTTTTTTTTTTAATTTTTTTTGCAGGCTCATCACGTTTAACTCTTTTTAACTCTTTTGGAAAAAAAAACTATTTGCGCAAATAGATTTTGATTAACAAAAAACACCAAAAAACAGCAAACAAATAAAATCGAGACACAAAAGTTTTTCATTATTATTTTTGCGCAAATTCACCGCGAGTGAAAGTTTTTTGAGATCGTGGTTGGGTTGTTGTTGTTGTTATAGCGGGTGGTGTGGATGTTAAATACTAATACTAAAACAACAACAACAATAACAACTATTACAATTACGTTTTAAAGCTAGTTTTGGTGCGTTTGTCCATAAAAACTTCAAAAAAAAAACCATAAAAACGGAGTACGTTTTGTTTGAGAGATTTGGTGCGGGTTGATCTGCCCACAAAAGCACAAAAGCACAAAAGAAAAAACCTGCATAACGCTTGACGCTTTAGGTGGCACTTTTATTATTGCTGTTGTTGCCATAGTTGTTGTTGTTGTTAGTACTTATGCAGCTTTACAAAGTGGCAACTAAGAGTCGACCGATCACTGTCGGCTGACTAGAGTCGATCCGAGTGGATTCGTGTAGAGTCGAGTCGAGTCGAGTCGAGTTCACTGACATGCAGCGACAAAGGTTGGGGGCGTTTGGACCTGAAATGAATGAGCTGGTTAGTTTAGAAACAACCACAGATTTCAAGAGGAAAGAAGAGATCGAGGGGGTGGTAGGAGGGGGAGGGGAGGGTAGCGGTTGAGCTGAGCAATAACTATACAATGCATAAATTCATTCGAACGGATGCTGTATTAATAGACACAGAAACATTACGACTCCGTAGTGATGATGCAAGACCGTAGCGCCGAAACGAATCATTTCGAAGGAAATACGAGTAATAATTAATTCTTTATTTTTTTACAATTTTTTCTGAATTTATAATAAATAATATTGCATGAATTGCAAGCTTTACAATGTTCTCACTTCGTTGTCAGAGCGAACGTTCATATTTTCGAATGCTATAATGAGTTTTTTTGGACAAAGATTATCTCATGATTTACATAACTCATGATGACTGTACTTCTCATATGTTCGGACACTCTAAAGTTGCAAATCCTGTCGGCGA
Source organism: Conops quadrifasciatus (assembly GCA_949752815.1). Lineage (NCBI taxonomy): Eukaryota > Metazoa > Arthropoda > Insecta > Diptera > Conopidae > Conops > Conops quadrifasciatus. The sequence goes on from OX457081.1 coordinate 12,051,785, forward strand.
TTGTGTCTGGTGTTGCATTTAGTCTAGTAAATTTCGAAAAAAAGTCTTTGTATAATACAAAAATTTGATTATGTATTTGCAATTATCTCTTAAAAATCCGCAACACTAAAAAACATCTCACTTTTCGGCGTTCTATCGGGAATTTATGAAAACATTTGAAGCTTAAGAAAAATCTGTACATTTTATTGACCAGATTTGTTATAAGAAAATCTTTTATTTTTTTAATCATATTTTTTTTAATGATTTTTCGAAAAATCTCAGGTCTAGCATTAATTTTCTCAAAAACTATTTGAGCCGGCGACTGTATGTTGGAACAATATAGGCGTGGCAGCTGGTTTGGTACACTTTTTTGCCCTTTTATGTAATGATTTACGTCAAAAGCAGATTAATTTACCTCCCTTTTTCGTCCTAACCTGACGTTTTGTTGTTTTTTGTGATTTTTATTTTTACATTTTTTCCAAATTTATTTATATTTTAAAAAAATTCTCTAAGTTTGTACGATAGTTTATGAATTTCGTTGATGACACTGCACTCTGCCCATCCTTGCACTTGCCGGCCACGCCACGCCACGCCTTCCTCATTTTGCTCTTGTTTACGCTTCCGCCATTTTGTTATTGTTTGCGTTGCGTCTCGCGCGGCCCGAAGGAGGCCGGCTGGCTGCTGGCAACTGTGCGAGTGCCGGAGCAGCCGTCGCGGTGGGACGATGTGCGTCGCAGTGAGGAATGCTGAGCCTGGCAGGTCTTCAACCTTTTCACCTACTTTTCACTCACGTTTTCTATATCGTAGAATGCGCGCGAGCAGAGCGGGTAAGTTTGTATGTTGGTGTGTGGATTTGGCATATGATGTGTGTGTGTGTGTGTGTGTGTATGGCTATACATGTACACTTTCTTCTTTCTTCCGCCATTCAGCCGTTCTGTTTAGAGCAAGAGTTTTAAAAATTTTATATGATTTTGTGTATACATTTTTTTTTTCTTTTTCAGCTGCCTTCGGTGAATATCTTCAAAATTAATTGGAAAGGTTTTTTTTTCTTTTTCAATTGCGTTAGAAAATGGCCAAATATTCAGTTGAATATGAAATGTCATTTGAAATTAACTAACGTCTGTGATGCTTTTTATATATGTACATATACGATAAATAATCTGTCTCTCGTAAACTACGATAAAAGTGAAAACTTTTGAAATGTTAAAAATTTAAAGGAATTTCTAGATAAACAATTCTTCGAAAATGCATATACCAAAAGCTTATAATTTTCTCAGGTTATGATAGAGATCATATAATTTAGTAATTCTTAGAATACTCTCCTCCTCCCCCTCCCCCACCACGTCTTTTAACCCTTCTGAGCCTCTCGAAACGCTGACATTTGTTCTTGTTCTCAGATTATTGAAGTTGTCAAATCGTTTATTCATACAAAAATTAATGGATATGGAAAAGCAACAATAACAATTATAACAACAACAACAACAACAACAGTAAAAACATAGTATCATTTCGATGCGTCAATTTGTATTGTGTGCAGATAAAGTTTTTTTTATGGCAATTAAAACGCGCGCGTTGGCCGATTTTATACGTGCAGTAACCCTAATCGAGCCCGTCCACTTCGCCCCGCCCCGCACCCGCACAGCCGTGCTCAACCGCGGCCCCGTCGCTTGCCATCAGTGCTCAATCTGAGACCTTTCTCTCTGATGCCATCAATCGATTGATTGATTCAATTTGTTAATGATTCATTTATTATTTACAAAAGTTTCGTCATTGTCTATTCTTTGCCATTCAATTAACAACATTCGAAAACTGGGTTACCATCGCAATGCAACTTGAAGACTCGAGCGTTTAGTTATTAATGTTCATGGCGTGGTTACAATTATTGCTAATAATCCACGCTCAACCTTCAATATACATATATTGACAAATTCACAGTCAACAGTCTTTGCTGTTAAATTTCGTCGTTGTCAGCGAAAGTCAATGACGTTGACCGCGTTACTCGCGTTACTTTGAGACGCTCAACTTGGTCTCAATTTGAACGGAAAGGCGTTAATCATATACACGCGGAAGAAATAATAAACCATATGAAGTTGAGAATGCTTTTGGCCTAAATGGAAAAAAAACACTAACAACAACAGCAATGAAAGGCATGGAAATGCTTTCGGGGTTCATGTCAAAAAACCATTTTTTTTTTTTTGGTTTGTTGAAAACCGAAGTGGGTCAAAAACAGTCTTCGTATCGAAAGTTAAACGGAATGAATGTGAAAAAAAAAATATATTGCAATTTATTTTGTTCGATTTTAGGCAAAATGCAAAGTTGCACTGGAAAGTGATTTTTTTAAAAAAAAAACAACCAAACAACAACAACAACACCATTAACAAAGCTTGGCGCTGCCCTTGGAGACAATGAAGTGCGGGTCGAGGCAGTGGTTTTTTTTTTTTGCTATATTTTGCAGGCGAAGAAATTGTCCAAAGCTGCGCAAAGTAACGACATGACCTTCTTCCATTTGGTCAATTCATGAAAATTACAGCAAGCCTGTTTTGGCAAAAACATGCAACCACGCCCGACTCTTCCTCTTCTCTCATGTCTTCCCCCCCCCCTCTTTACACCGCTCGACTCCTCTCCGGTAGGTTTTTATCGCCGAAATGCAATTTATTATGTTTTTAGGCCGCAACTTTTGGTCAGCGGGTGGTTTTTTAATCGACTTCTGACGTGTTGGTTAACACTGGAACTACACTGAAAAAAATTACTGAAAAAATTACGAATGAATCTTAAACCAAGTTAACGAATAGCTTGTAAAAAGCGATTAGAACGTTGTTACAACGTTAGTTGGCCCGTATGGGCTTGTCGTGAGATTTGCTTAGGACTTAAATACTGAGTTCTTGTAATAAAAAGAAATCCACATCGATTTTTAAGACTGTATTTTCATTTCTAATTAAGACTGTATTTGCTTTTTTTTTATCATAAAAAAAGTTTCCTTTTCAGAAACTTAAGTTTTAATATTATAATTTAATATTAAGGTTTTTTATAATATTTTATAAATATTTCAAGTGCCGCGAGTCGACTGCGACCCAAATTCCAAGCCTGAATTGCGTTTTCTCCGAGTGTAATGACATAAACATTATTGAATTCGGAAATTAAGTTTATTATTAAAGAGATTTCGAAAGAGTTGAGATAATCTTCAAAAGCAAGGAAGGTTGTTTGATCCTCAAGAGAAGTATTTCAAAGCGAACAAACTAAAAAAAATCGCTTACGTTAGTGATTTATTGCTTACTAATCGAAAAGTCAACAACACACACACACACACTCACACAACCTTATCGGCCAAATGGCACTGAATGCGTGTGCAATATTGGAATTTCCTGTAAAATGAAATTTGCCATAGAACGACTACCAGCGCTTAGAAGCCGGCCAAGCCAGCAGCTTAAAAGACGCTGACGCTGACGCTGGCGCTAAAGTGCATTGAGTTAGTAACTGTTGGTAACCATACAATATGTCAAAAGGCAATAATCGTCCTTGGATGATGGTGATGATGATGATGATGGCGGTGGTGATGGTGGCTCATTCATGTTTAACAGCAAAGGAAGAAAAAACGTGAATGTAGAGTGAATGAGAGAGAGAGAGAGAGAGCACAGAGAGGGATAGAGTGAGACAGCGGAAGATGATGTCAATGGGTATTATTATGATGATGATGATGATGATATTTGTGAGAGAAATAGAAAAGATGGTTGCATTAGTATTCGCTGTTTGGCGATTTTGTGCTGCGCGGAAGAGAGTTTAAATGAAATATGTGCTCATAGTTTGCATTCTCTCGTTTTTTGTTGTTGTTTTATTTTAATGAATTTTTCATTTATTTTGCGTGCGCTTCTGTTATTGAAATTATTATTAATTACTCACCGCTCACATCCTTTTCGTTGTACTCTCTTCTCCTTCATTCGCTCTCAGCCACTTAAGCTCCATGCTCCATAATCAGAGTTGCCATGTCGCGGTCATTTCCGCTGCAAGCAGAGAATTTTTCTTATGATGAATAATCGGGAAATTTGGAATTGACAAATATACTCGTTATATATTTTATTGTTATATATTTATATATACATATATATTTTTATATAATATATTGTTCCATAAAAATCTATCACATGATTTGCTTTAAATAATACAGCATCATAACATTAACATACTAACTATTTATGGCAAAATTAGATTGTTTTGCAAAATTGCAAGCTTCTCCTTCTGAGCTTAATAAAAAAATTTTTTTTCAATTTAAAGCTAATATCTTCCTAACTATACCCGCTATAAACTTTGTATAGGTACTGTTTGAAGCCTAAGAAACGTTAAACGTTTTAAACTATGTACTTTGTTCTACGGACTAAATCTGTGTAGACCCATAGAAAGCTACCGTGAAAATGTTGTTATATTGAGCTGATAATGAAGGAAAAATGTTTAATTATCATCAACATTTCTTTGGGGATAATTTTTTTGTCAAATATCAATTAAGTGTGAATTCAAGAAGCCTTTAACAATGTCGCCATCTTGCTGCAACGCGTCCAACGCGAGTCAAAAAGCATTCCCTTTACTTTTTTTCGCAAATTTTGCACGGTCAATAGTCCTTTCAATATAATAGAAATTTGATAGATAATAGATTGGGTTGATAATTAAAAAGACCAAAGAAAGCAGTGGAAAGTTTGGGTTATAAACTTCATCCTAAAAAGCCTAAAAAACCTTTTCCCAGCGTGTTTTATGTTGCATAAAAAGGTGTTTATACAATATATCTGTGCAGACTTAATCCGTAGAAAAACGTTATATCAAAAGAAGACAATCAATAACATCTAGAATAATTGGATGGTTATCTAAAGATAGCATTGTCTGGTATATGAATTTAATTTTATTTAATTAAGAGAGACGTAAATTGTTAATAAAGAACAAAAAAAAAACACTGAAGATGACACATCGCCGAAACCGGATTTTCTCAAAACCAAACTTGACAAGAGTTGACGGAAATTCGTTCCAAAACCCATAATCATGGTACTTTCTATACCCAGTATTGTTGGAAATATTTTTGAGTTCTTAAAGTAATGGACCATCCCTTAAATTTGACACTGATTTATAAATAGGACTTCACCAATAAAACAACACTAGAAGTTTAATCAATTTATACGATATTACGAGTATTTTGAAGTAATTTATGGACAGTTGAAGGATTTATGTTGAGAATGGTTGAATTTTGTGCGGGTGGGGGGATGTAATGGACAAATAACACTCGGCAACTCTGTCTATATTTATCAGAATTTTAAAACCATCTCATTTTCTAGTTTCGTTTTTTTCTCCTCCTCTCTCACTCTCTCTCTCTCTCTCACCGAAACTCTCTTAGCTTGTGTGTTCGTAATTTACTCTTTGTCTGTCTCTCTCTCTCTCTCCCTCGTTTTTCTGGCCTTCTCTGTTGTTTGAGTGTGGTTTTATGCACTTGATTCGGTCACTGACACTGCAGCCTTGCACCGGCGGTTTTGTTGTTGTTGTTGTTGTTGATAAGTTTGTACTTATTTATCATTAGCATTAGAAACGCTTTGCGTTGTTGTTGTTGTTTTTGTTATTTATTTGTTTCTTTAATTATGATGATTTTGTTGTTGTTGTTGTTGTTGTTGTTGTTGTTGTACATGTTAAACTTAACTTTTTAATAACATTATTAGAATTATACAGAGAACTTTTGTGTGGGAATAGCCATGTTTGTGTGTGTGTGTGTGTGTGTGTGTGTGTGTGTGTGTGTGTGTGTGTGTGTGTGTGTGTGTGTGTTGTGCGCTTGTGAGTTTTATCGGCTGCTCAAGTATTTGCTTGTACTAAAAAATACAGTTTCGTATATCATTTCTCGAATGCTAGAATAGATTTAGCTGTCGTTATTTTATGGCGCTTGTCTGTCAGCCCGCCAGCCAGCCAGCATGAGGTCGTCAGGGTTACCATGCTGCCTGCCACTGATTCCAAAATGTGGGTTTGCATGTACAGTGCACTCTCTCGCGATATACAATATAGTCGCGTATTCACCTGCCATTGTAGCACCCATATTGAAAAAGTGGGCTGGTAACGCCCACTTGCGATAAGCTATTGATAAGCTATACGCTCAGTAGAACGTTTACGACGACCATAATCTTGTCGTAAAGCTCGAAATGCGGCCACAGCAGAATCATCATTCGTGTAGAATGCTTTAACAAACGCGTTAACGCGTTGTTCGATGTTAAAACGATCCATATTGTAAAATGGCAAATCTTCAACTGAACAAATGCTAGTTCAGAAGACACTGACATTTGACAGCTGCCAAAAGGCAGGGCGTTACTTTACGTAACTCAAAATGGCTAATGCTTTATAAGCCTATAATTTTCAAAATATTGCAAGCTGTAACTCACTAACCAGGTGCGATCTCCGCCCATTTTTTAATTATTATATACAATGATGGCAATGGCATAAGGAATAAAACAAGAGGCATATGTTTACGACTGCAAATGAAATGTATAAAATGGAAATTTTTAACAATGTATTCATAACCATTTTATATACATAATAATAGCACCTTTTGAGTTGTAAATATTAAGTCAAAGTGGAGAATTTGCATCTGGCAATCTTGGCGATAACGATGTAAAAATATTTTACAAATATTGACTCAATGCAGTCGCGTTTTAAATGGATTTAAAAAAAAAAAAACCCATACAAAAGACTATAGACACAAAGGCAACAACAACAACAAACCCTGTCAAACACCAAATATAACAATAACAATACAAACAAATTAGAATGATAAAAGTTAAGAATATGCATAACGATTATAGTTCCTTTATATCGTATTATGATTGTTTTCATTGTTATTGTTGTTGTTGTTGTTGTTTTGAGGCGACGTGCTAATTTTGCAGAGTTACAAGAACAATCAAGAGAGATTTGAAAAAAATAAAATTATTGTAATTGTAAGTTTTTTTTTTATTTTAGAAGGAATAATAATTACGTATTTAAATAAATATTTTATACTCCTATAATTTTATTTTAAGCAAAAAATGTGTTTTTTCATTATTTTTTCATATTGTTTTTTTGTCTATTGTTTTCAGCAAGTAAACCATCATCAGGGCGTCAAACCATCGACAAGGTAAGTTTTTATGCGTATACGCAATAGTCCAATAACACATCCATGGCGAATCGTTTATGAAACACTGATGAAAATGCATGCTCGTTCGTGAGTTTAGGAAATTTAGTCAGTTTTCGGGGATTTTTGCTGATGAAGAAAACTGTGGGCCAAGATTTATCCGACTCTTGTTTTCGTTTAGACAGATTTAGCGGAGTTGTCTGTCGCAGTTATTCTGTCATCAACAGAAATTTCAAATATCAAATAATTGGCTTATAATGGCTGCGTCGGTGAATGGTTGGATTTCTTTATCTTTTATGTAAAATCTTCAATTATATTTAGTTCGAATTTCAAAATTTTGGGCTGACATTGAACGCAGAGTTGAAATTTTAAACTCTTATAAGAAAAAGTTGCAGCTTTCGACTATTATTTGCTCTATTAAATTCATAGCCGCATTTGACCAAATGGAATAAGTGTTAATCTTCTGCGCAGACAGTCGAGGTTCGTTTCTTGTCTGAAGCAGCTTCTCTTAAGGTTGAGGAAGTCAACCGTAAGCTGAAGTTTATAAAAAGAAAAACTTATGCTTTATCAAAAAATTCAACTTTTCAGTCAGAATGATGCATAGACCAACTTATTTCATGTAAAAATTAATTTCCACCGTGTAGGTTGGTTATTCAGTTTCATTAGGACGACGATCTATTTAAATGCGAAATCCAAAAAAATTAAGAAAATCGCAATCTTAGCGGTAAAGAATTACTTTCGTAGCTAGCAACAATAAGTAAGCGTTAAAGGCGTTAAGCGTCAAAATTACGAGTATTTTATACTGAAGTTTTACATTTGGTTTTTTTTTTTGACGGTAGATCTAATGCCAAATTATGTACTATTATGTTCTTAACTGATTATTTACTTTTAGTGTACATTTTTATTTACGCTTTTCTTATTTAATTTTAATACGAATTAAACAATTTTTTTTTGGAAATAAAGTATATTATAATTTATAAGCCATACTCACTCAAAACCTTCAGCATTTGCTGAAAGTTATCATCGACGCTTTGTGTGAACGATTCATGCACGTCAGCACGATTCATGCACGTCAGCACGATTCATGCACGATAGTGAAATGTCATGCAAGATTCGTTTTTGTTGCCTTTAAGACATGAACTACAGGGAGTTTTCTTTGTGTATTCGCGTGCGTGTGTGTGTGTGTGTGTGTGTGTGTGCTTCTTCTTCATAAACATTGCGAAACAATTTCACTGCAACTTTGTGTGCTATCGATTTTAATGCAGTGCGCTTGACGTTGCTGTTGTTCTTCTCTTGTTGTCGCTGTGGCTGTCGCTGTCACAGTCGCTGGGCGTCAGTTTATTCGTCTGCGTGCGAAACTGTGCCAATGCCCTGCGCAAGGTAACTCTCAATTTACAGCGAGGTATATGCTCCTATAGCTGCTATACGTACATACATATATGCATAGATATATATGTTCAAATAGAAAATTATTTATACATACTGATACAGTGAAAGGCAAGTGGCATTAACAGCAACAACAACAACAACAACAACAACCACTACGATGACTTTGCAACAAGGAAGTTGTTGCAAGCCATAGAAAAATACTGAGAGCGAAGCAAAAAGACAACGACCACAAAAAACCGTTTGGCTAACTGAAGAACTGACACAATAAAGTAACGAACACACGGGCCAATTGACTCTTGGTCGTCTCGGTCGTCTCTTGGACGATTTGACAGAATGCCTGAGAGGGAGAGCGAGAGAGAGCGAGAGGAGAGACAGTGCTGCAGTGGCAGTGACTGAGCGTATGATTTTTGATTTTGTTGTTTACACGCAAGAGGCAACTTGCCCTAACAACAACAACAACAACAAACCAAAAAAAAAATAAGAGAAAGGACAAGACGGCGGATGAATGAAAAGGGTGACAGGGTGAGTTTGGTCCACATTGAGAAAAAAAAAGTTTTCGAACTGCGAATAAATGATTCGTAAATATTTGAAATTTTGTGTGTTATTGGTGGACTTATTTTAAGTCCGTACGTCGCCGACATCTTTTCCTCTAAAGAGCGGGCGGTCTATGATGATTAAAGCCATTTTGGTTGATCCTATCAATCATATTTGCATTGCTGTTGTTTTGTGTATTTTGAACATGAATACATAAGAGAGTATTCTCTTTGTTGTGACTGCTTTATCTTTATTCGGTTTTGGTTGTAACACAGCAAACAACAAACAACAAAACAACACCAACAATTACAAGATAACATCTCCTATCATTCTACTCTTTTAAGTTAAGTCGATTTTTCATTCAACGAATCATCAAGAATGAAGTCAGTTTATATTATTGATGATCGTAATTGATGACACTTTCGTTCTTGGTTGATCAACTGCGCTGAAGACAATATTAATTGTGTCAATAATGCCTTGAAACACATCATTCTCTCGCTCTCTCTCTCTCTCTCTAGTTACTAGTACACCCAGTTACACTCGTAAAAAAACACAGTTAAAAAAATCAAACGATTTAAATCAAGCAGCTCATAAAACGAATATAAACAAATAATTTTTTTACACGATTTGGTTTGATTTCACGCAATCAAGTTTTAAGAAAAAATTTGCGTGTCAAATTAAATTTTTGGGGAACTTACTTTTTCTGAAGTTACTTTTCGTAACTCGAAATGGATAATCCTTTAGAAAAAGTAGATTGATTTAATACATTTCTCTTTAAATCAAATGAGACACTTTTAGACGAAATTTTTGGGTTTTTTGTAGAAATAACAAATTTAGATCAGAGATTTTTGTTTAACAGGTATTTTTATTTTGATGTTAAGGTTTATAATTCATATAGAGTTTTTTCTATTAGTTGACAAAGTAGTGTTAGTATTAGCATTCATGGTGACAAAGAACTGGTCTTCAATGATGTCTTTGTCTACATTTGTTAAGTTTAAATATAGTGCAAAAAGTATAATAAAGAAAAAAATTACAGTTTTCCTATTCTTTCCCCAAAAAAATACCAAAACTCCTCTCTTTTCCCCTCCACTGTTCTCCACAAAGAGAATCAGAATTTTTTTCCTTTAAGAGTTTTATTGCTGCGCACACTTGAATTAAGTTTAAGGGTTGCGTCTGTAACGAGAAGTTATTACTACGGAAGGCTTTTAAGCGCCAACAATGTAAAACTTGAGTTAGGTTTTTTCTAATGAAAGTATTTTTTTTCGTGTACTTGTTTGTACTTGTTTTTTTTAAGATGCAGGGTGTTCCACAAAAATCTAAGACGCTAGGACCAAAAAAACTCGTATGGTTAGAGGGGCTTATTTACCCGTTCGTCTCTCCCTTCAGGCGGGAGAGTCCAGTTTTGAGAAAATTCTTTAAATTTTGGGGGAAAGTATAGAAGAAACCAACTACCACGTCTACAGTACATGAACTTCCCTTTTTGGAAAGCTAAGGCAAGTCGTTTGGTTCTTGCCACGATCCGACCTTATCGTAGTCCAGAGATGCGGAGCACCCTGTATAAATTAACTCGATGACTGTGCCAGTATACTTTGAAGCTTTTAACCGTAGTACTTTTAAAAAGTCTGCAAAGTTGGCTTTTGTTTTAATCAAACAAAGAAAAGCAAGCCAACCCGGCAACAAAAGTCAAAATGCAAGTATGGTTAGAAGCACAGTGGAGCAAAGTACTTGAATAAACTACTTAGAAAACAAATCGCATCAAAGCATTGACCATTCTCGGGCTATTTTCAAAACGCTTGGGTTGTTTAATTGGGTTTTTTAAAACTACACACTGACATATTGACTGACTGAATGTGTCAGTTGCTTTTGGTGAGGGTTTAAATTCTCTAAGAAAGAGGCAGGGGGGGGGGGTGGTTGTGTTCAGAGTCATTTCACTTTTTCACTTGGTAAAATTTTGGGTTTTTTATGTAATAAAAAAGAAATAAAAGCCAAAACTAATGAGTATATAACAAAAATTAAAAAAATTCCAGAAAAAAAAAAAAATAAACCGAAAAAATAAACTAAATAAAATAATATTTTAGTACAATAATATGACTCAAAAGTTGTCAAATCTTGTTATTTTGGAATTTTTACTTTTTTAAAGAACTATAAAGCAATGTCCTTAGTAAATAAAATAAAATAAAAATAAATAAATAGTGGGCGCAGATGGTTCATTTTTTGGGGAGTTCCTCATTTGTTCATGCTCCTCCCGCTAACTAAGCCGCTGATCATGGCCCATAACACTTTCACCAACGCAACTGTTGTGTTTTTCTCTCTCTGTCTCTACCTGTTTATTTCTTATTTTGTTTTTATGTGAAGCTTTTCCGTGTTGCTTGAAAAAAAATTCCATTAAATTGTAATTCAACCGACTTTAATCAACTGTACCGTTGCTGTCGCTGTTGCTGACAGTATCGAAATATCACACACTGACACATTTCACATTTACATATATCTCATACACAGTACCTACCTAAATATGTACATACAACAACCAAAAAAGAATGAGTACATATGAGAGCAAGAGAGCAGAGCAATGAATGCACTCTGCAACAGTCAGGGTTACCATCTCAACAAAATTGAGCTGTCATTTTATTCATATCTTTGCTGAGGTTTTTTCTGAAGGAAAACGGAATTAGCTGAAACTGAAGTATGTACGTATGTATGTATAGTCTTTGCTAATACATTATTACATACATACTCACGTACACCCCAGGAAAAAAAACTAAAATGATTGCCCGCAGCAATCAAAGAGAACAGGATAGCCCAAAGTTACATTGCAATTTTTTATTAACCAATCTGTCAAATTGTTTTTGTTTTTATGTAGAAATCTGTCAACTTCACTCTCTTATTCTCTAAGGCTTTGGATAGATTTCTACATAAAAACAAAAACAATTTGACAGATTGGTCAATCAAAAATTGGTTAAGTAACTTTGGGCATAGCATTCTTAGGTTACTGATAGAAGAAAGCTTCCCGTAGAAGAGGTAATGTAAGGAGTGACATTTACTATTCATACTAGAGAACTGCATTTGACAACGCGAAAGCTTCTTCAAGAAGTTTTGAAACCTTCAGGGGTTGCTTGAAAACCTTCCATTTGCTTTCAAATGGAAGCGGTGACTGTCGGTAGCGCTGCTGAAAACATTACCACCATTATGATTCCGATAGTCACGGCTTGATTCGAAATCAAATGGAAGCACTGCACCAACGCAAAAATGTTGCTACATCAGTTTCAAGCCTTTCGTGTCGTCAAATGCAGCCCTCTAATTCATACCATTTTCCCGTTGGGTATGTCTGTTTGTATGTATACTAGCGTGTATCAGCAAAGCTTTCTTTTACTCGCTCAACCCTGGCAACCCTGACGCTGTGCACCTCAGTAGAGCAGTGGATTATTGGTCTCTTTTCTTTTAACTTGTTTGCTGCCAACATCATTTTGGCCAACAAACAAGTTATCGCTGCAATGGCATTTAGCCGAGGGTTTGCATGCGATGCGAGGGTTTAGCTGTATCGGATAAAGTAGGTATGTCGGCCCGTGAGTGGCTGTGAGTGTGTGCGAGTGCGCGTGTGTTCGGATGTTTTTAAGACCGTTACGTGACGGTTTGTTGAACTTTCGATTTCGTTTAATTTCGTTTACGGAAATGTTGAAAAAAGATTTTATTTCATTTTTTTTTGATTTTCTGTGCTTTTCTTTTTCTCTCTTTTTGGTTACGTTCGATGGTCATGCGATTTGTACGCTTCAGTGCATGAATAATGATTGTCATCGAGTGCTTTCGAATTGGCACTGTTTTTCTTCGAGTGTACATGGTTTAATTTGATTACGTTCGAACAAATTTCGGTTTGTTTTGCGTAAAAAAAATAATGTACATTTTTAGAATTGCAAATATGTATGTATGTTGTTACATATATCTTACAGCTTGAGCTTCGTGGCTTAAACACGTTTTAAAAATTCAAAAATATGAAGATTTCAACCTTTCGCAGGGATTAAATGTAATACAAAAGGCGGTATATAAGACTTTTTCGGTTTAAAAGCAATTTGAAAATTGTTTCCGAGACCCTCAGAATTGTTTTTGTACCCTCATAATCAATACAGTCTATATAAAATACTGAACATTTTGTACTTATTGTCTTTTTAATTAAGTATAGTTTATTTATTGAGTTGATAAAATCTCTTTTTAGTAGAAAAATTCAACCAAAATTCACAAAAACTTCATAGAAAAGAGCTCCCTCGTGTCCTAGATGTGCACAAATCAGCCCGTATGGGAGTGTCGTGGGCCCTGCAGACGTCAGCGTGTGCTATCTCTCACAACGCGGCTGTCATTCGTTGAAAACCTACAGACTAGTTTTGATTGACAGCTCTCTGAGCATAAATACGGTATGGCCTTAATTATTTGAGCCTTTCTTAGCCCCCATGGGGGATACTTTGACTCGAAAAACTTGTCTGACCCACAGCTGAGTTCTTTGTCTCTCTAATTTATACTCTAAAACCACAATCTGAACAATTAGAATCAAAACTAAGGAACTTCAGAGAGGATTAAGAAAGGATTCCGGTATAAATTTTTGTCCTTGTCCTTGATCCAACTTAATTAGAGCCCTTTCTCCAAACTCTTCAGTCGTTACCGACCTGTTTGGTCTGCGTTATTATAGCAGGTCTTCACTTTTCATCATTAAAAGTAACTTCTTGAAGACTCTCGCCATATTGAATCGCAAAATTTTCTGTTTGGTAACCCCAATACGTAACAACTCTTGGCTAATAAATGGTCAACATATTCTCTACAAGCCATTTTCCAAAAGAGTTTAGTATGTAGTCTCTACTTGTGTCTAATAATTAGACACTAATTATAAATATAAAAATAAAAGTGATCAAGCGAGCAAAAACGCCTTTTAAATGACAAAATTGTTTCTAATCATCATTAGCTTCATCATTATGACTGAAAAAAAACGACTTTAACAACTGTACAAACGAAAACGAACGTTTAGCAGACGTTCAAGAGAAAGGGAGAGAGAGTGCGCGAGCGCGGGCCGAAAGGTGGAATGGAAAGGAGCTAGCTATGATCGGTGTGAGTGAGACGAAAGAGTGCATTCCACGCAAAGAACAGAAACAAAGCACTGATGATGCTGAAGACAGCGACGGCCGCGACCGACAACGTTGCACGAATGAACACACGAAGGAACGAGCCGACGATGAGCCAACGCGCCAACGACTGAACGAACGGGTTCAATGGCTGACCTAATTTTTCCTCAAGCCAACGGGAATATTTGTGAAAACAGCAACAACAACAACGAGAACAACAGCGGCGCTCACAATACCATGAAGTACGATTTCTACATACACACACACACATACACAAACACAACGCCAACGACGAATGTGAACGAATAAAATGACAGACAGCTACATATAATAAAAATATGTATGTACATAACAACAACAACAACAACAAAAAGAATGTACGATATGTATGACGAGAATGAATGCTAGTTTCACTAATTAAAAATAAAGAGGAAGAGAAAAGAAAAGAACAAAAAAAAACAATAACAAAGATAACATTTTGTGGGATGCATTGTGTTAAAAAAAAAAAAAAACACAACGTTTTTTTTGTATGTTTAATTTTTATGTACGTAAAAAACGACGAAGAAAAGAAAAAGTTTATATATTTACAAAAGATTAGAAAATGGTCAGAATTTGAAACAAAAAAGAACGAGGAGGAGAAGAAGAAGAAGAAGAAATGCAGAACAACAAGGCAGAAAGGCCGAAAGAAACACATTGAAATTTTAATGGAGCATTACATCGAAGACTGCACCCATTTTGTCGTCGAGCTTCTGGAATCTATTTTGGATTTTATAATATCGTATTTAAAGAAATTTTTATGTACTAAGCGCCAATGACGTCTGGCTGATTATGAACTTATGACAGCATTTTGAGATGACAATTGAAGGAAAAGAGGACGCCAAGCAAAAAAATAAAGGGAAAACAGGCATAAGTTCGAGACACAAAGTTTTTAGTTAGAAAAAAAAAAGACTTGAAAGAACGAGCTGCATTTGTTCAATCAAAAGGGAAAGAATGGCATTCACGAATGAGTTCCTACGAGCAAGATACCTACTCGTAAAATCTCTTCGGCAAAGTCTGTTTTCTTGTTCTAGTTTCCACTAAGATTATAGTGTAGTGTATAGTATACCAGTGGACGGGTCACGCCCATTTTTCGCAAAATGACTTTTACCATCACGCTGAACTCTCCAATAAAATTTGAGCTTGAGATCTGAACCCCAAGGTTAGAAATTAAGGTCTAAAAACGAATGCATATATATTTAATATAGAAAAAAGGCGTGTCTCTCATTCAATTTTCTCCATTTTCAATCCTAAACAGTTCTATGGGTTCTCCCGTAATCGCGTTTTCCACCGACGGACAGACGGACAGGGCTAAATCGACCCAGAAGTTGATTCTTTATACGAGTATATTCTCTTCTATATATGCCACGCCTACTACATGATGACTTCAGATGAAGGGTATAATAATAATACCATTATTATGTACGATTATCTAACGATAATTAGCTTAAAAAAATTTCATTCTTTCATTTTTGCCCAAGACTAACGATAATAAAGAAAAAACAGTTTCGTAGGTACTCTTGTACTTTCGAAATTTTTACGAATACAAAAATTACTCAGCTAAACTTGAAAACATCGATTGAACCGAGATCATATGATCGCGGCCAAAGCGTAACTTTCTTTCCGTAAGATCAAAACCATCAACTGCTCCGGTCTCCGCGAGCAAGACCGAATGCTTTCGTCTTTTGTTTCGATTTTTTTTTCGTTTATTTTTAAGACGAAAACGAATTTTTAAAACGAAATATTTTTTGTATATTTTCATGATCAACGCACAACCAAAGTAAAAGCGTAACGTATCAAGTTCAAGTTTTTTGAGCCAACGAAATTATTTTTGACCCTTGAAAATTGTATGGCGACCGTGTAATCACACAATCCCAAAAAAGCGCAAGTCAACGAGAGAGACAACAAAAATATACACGAAAACACACACACACATACACACACGAAATATAAACAGGAAACAAACGTGTGTAGAGAGACTACCAAGCGATGCAGTGAAAATCTCTTAAAAAAAAAAAAACATAACCAAAAAGGTAACATAAGTTAAGGTTTTTAAAATTTTATGAAAGCATCAGCACTCAGCGACTCGAAGAAAGTAGTTTCATGAGCAGCTCCAGCAATTTTCTACACAAAGAGAAAGTTCTGGAAGATACTCGTAGTTACAGGACTCTAATCGCCATTTAATTAATCAACAAGAAAGTCTGTAGAGGAAGATATTTCTATACCTTTTCTAATTGTACTAATAGTAACAATAATCTTCATTTCTTGTCTTATTACAATAACGATTGAAAAAGGTATGGTCAAAATGGGTCTTTCAACACGAAATGTGATTGGAAATTTCACGTCATTGATGAACTGTCAAAAGTCAGTTATAAACTGTCATCGTGGTGTCATTTGACAAATAGAAACTATCCTGTAGAAATAGTGAAAATAGTAAAATAGTGAAAATTCACTACAAAAATTGTAAAAAATAGGTTATACAAACTATTTTTGGTCATCATGGAGAGCCTTCTGGCACAGCTATAGTGGTTTTTATCACTAAATTTGTGATGCGTTTCTAGTCTCCAGTCTAAACTATCTAGTAGAAATAGTGAAAACAGTGAAAATAGTAAAATAGTGAAAATTCACTACAAAAATGGTGAAAAAATAGGTTGTTCAAACTATTTTTGGTTATCGTGAAGCGTCTTCTGGCACAGCTATAGTGAATTTTATCACTGAATTCGTGATGCGTCTCTAGTCTCTGGTCTAAACTATCTAGTAGAAAAAGTGAAAATAGTGAATTAGTAAAATAGTAAAAATTAGTAAAAATTCACTACAAAAATGGTGAAAAAATAGGAAAAAAAGAAACTATTTTTTGGTCATCGTGGAGCGTTGGAGAAACATCATGTTGGAGAAACTACGACTTATTTTTTCAGTGTAAGGGCAGCAATTTAAGCAGGTAACTTCGAGGAAAGGTCACACTAACATCAAGAGTACAATGACACCAATGAGTTTGGTGAAAAGTTGGTCATAATGTGAAAATATGTATTTAAGAAGGCCTGAAATGAGAAGGTCTGTCTCTGTTTTGCCTGTGCAAAAAAATCACCATGAAGTGATCTGTTTCCAAAATTGAACACCCCCTTCCCCCTTTCCCCTTTCTTTTTCCATTCTGGCAGTGCAAACTGTTTCTGTTTGTGTCTGTGATTCGGTTAGTGGCGAACACCATCATCCTGCCATCATGTTTTCTACTATACAAATACCTTTGTCTCTCTCTTGGAATCGCCGGGATTTCGCCTTGTGTTAGTCCTCGCC
The DNA here is from genome assembly GCA_949752815.1 of Conops quadrifasciatus. Classification (NCBI taxonomy): domain Eukaryota; kingdom Metazoa; phylum Arthropoda; class Insecta; order Diptera; family Conopidae; genus Conops; species Conops quadrifasciatus. The sequence continues at coordinate 12,069,236 of OX457081.1, forward strand.
CTTGCCCATGTCTTTGAGCCCTTCCCTGCCCGGCCTTACTCTCCGTTATATCGTGGTATAACTCTTATTTTGGTAGCGCGCTTTGCTTTTACGCCACTGTTTGGCATGCCGGCCACGTTTGACATTTGCCTTTGCGCACGTACCTACTCGTGAGTGTGTGTGTGAATGCATGCGATTGTCAAATTTGACAACTTATTGTTTTCTCTTTTTTATATTTTGTTTTCTTTTATAACGAGCCGTCGAGACGTTTCATTTTTATGGAGGTTTGTTTGTTCATGTGCTTTTTTTTGTGTTTTTGATTTTGGTTAATTTAATTGTGAAAGTGAAATTTTTATATATTTTAAAGCACTACTAACTGCCTTTGTTGTTGTTGTTGTCATATGCTTATGCATGTTGACCATAACCTTTAAATTATGCATGCATTTTTTTTTGGATTTTTGTGGTTTGTTTTTAATAATCACTTTCATTCATAATTAAAACATGCATTTTCTAAGCAGTTTTTTGGTGCATACGTTTGTCTTCATTGGCTTTAGTAGTAACAATGCCACGCCTTTTTCTTAAATGATTTTTAATGCTTTCAATCGAGCAGTATTTTTCTACAACAGTTTGTAGAAGTTTTTATAAAACAAATTGGTTTTTTGGCTGCAAACAATTACGATCACAGTCCCAATTCTTAACCCGTTAATAACAACAACAATAACAACAACGGCAAGAACAAGAACAACAAGCCAGCAAGCACGACAAACGAGGCGAGAGCGCACTAACGCATGCGCGTAGGAGACGCGTGAGGTTATTGACTTTTCCGAAGGTTTCTATGCATGATGACACTTGTCATTGTTGGTGTTGTAGTGTTAGTGGTAACACCAGACATCACGCTGCTGTTAAATATTGTTTATAGATATGTTTGTGCTTTCGTTTTTCATTGCTTTGCTTGCAGCAACTGCTTCAAATTTGTCTACGATATCATTTACATGCAGAGTGTTTGGCTGTTATTGTTGTTGTCTCTCTTTTTTGGTTTTGCTTTTTTTCTGGGCCGTTTCGTCTCTAAATAATTAACAGTAAAATATCCATAATCTTATGAAAAAGTCATTAAGCATAGCGGCGGTATAAATGATAAATGAATTGTTGAGCAACTCGCGCTTCTTGCTTTCTCACATTTCTCCACCGTTGAAGCGTTGCCACAATCAAAGTGGCATAATGACACACGAAATGTCAGAGCATCATTAGTCATAATGATTTCGACTGACCGACTTTCGACAACGACCGAATGCAGGAAATATTTTTCTAGTTTTAGTAGAAAAATTAGTAAGTTATTAAAAATTAGTTTCTTCTGATTTCTTTTCGGCTTTCTTCGTATTTTTTCTTATAAAAACAACCATCATCGGTACACCTAATGAGTTTATCATAAGACTATGAAGATTCTTATGTTATTTGTTCCAAAGAGAAAGATATAAATCCAAAGAGGTTTCCTCAAATTTATTTACTAATTTAACAGATAAGATTTTCCGAAAAAGATTACCCCACGATTTTTGATGCGTGAGAGCCTCTGTGCGATATTTTTTAATATTCTTCTTCCAGTCCTACTAAAGAAGATATACTTCTTTGAATTATTAACGGCGAGATGAAACCGTAAACATTCACGCACTTCGAAAATCTAACGCGAATCTGAAGTGAAAAATCTAAAAAAAATCTGAAGTGAAAATCTAAAGTGAAATAGTGGGCGGTGGTTGAGTGCTAGGGGGAGGGGGAGGAAGTTTTCTGTAAATTTTTACATACACGAAACGCAAAAGTGCATTCGATTCTGCAAACATATGAAAATTTATGAGTACAGCAGATGGTTGTCCCATATGCAGACTCCCTTTAAACCTCCTTATACCCCCCCCCCCCCCCGCCGCCCTAATCCCTCCCACCCCTCCCCCTTCGTTGCCTTGAACGAGCATATTGACCACCTACGGAGCACCGTTTAAATACTGCATGAATCTGCTTTGGAGAGTCTACCACCCCGTGTCGTACCACTCCGTGACGTACCCTCGAGTACCGACGCCCCCCGGGGGACAACGAACAATGACAGCAGCTAAAAAGTCGGCTCGTCTGTCTATTCGTTTGTTTGATTATTGTAAGGCAACGAGTAGGCAGCATTCTGCGAACCCATTAGACATACACTGCTTGTTTGTCATGTCGGGCGGGTGAGGGGGGCGCCCGGAGGAGGCTGCAAAGCATTCAAGCCTCGGTCATAGTCCCCATGAACTCGATGATTTTTATGTTTGCATCATTTCCTGTTACAAATATTGAGATATCCATACACAAGAAGAAGAAGAAGAATAAATGAGTTTGTGTGTACCTACGAGACGGACAAATTGCATCCTGTCCATCTCGTCCATCTCGTGAATGGTATGCTCGACGCTCAAATTGAGAGAGAACAGCATCTCAGCAGTCGGTCGAGGGTGGTCGGTCGTGTTAGCTGAAAATGTGGCGCACGAAGTTCACGTTGAGACATTCACGTTCCGATTGATCGACGAACAGTTTTAAAAAGGGATAATGGATACAGGACACATTTTAAGAAATACATTTTAAATGTATAATTTTTATAATAATGATGAAGTATGTATATGAGATATTCATCATAAATAATAGAAGTATAATAACAACACTGAAAAAAATTGAATTTAACTGAGTAAACATATTTTTTGCTTCCTAGTTTACTTTCTTTTTATAATTCAGATTAAGTTTTTCTACTTGTAAAAAAATTTTGTATTTGCAATAGATCAGAGCGCAATGCGGCCAAATTTGCGTACAAAAGAAGGACTTTGTTAATTTTTTGACAAACGCGGTGGCATTTATGCATTGTTCCTTCGAGATGCCTACAAAAGAATCTAATTTTAATAAGAAAGAACTCTTTCTTCCTTGATTCTAACTACCCTGAATCCTCTTTGCTGCCGATAAAATGACTCGGGTTATATAAATTATGGTCCAAGAAACCTTTCCAATATAGTCTTCATGCGATTTTTGATCACTAAACCTTATCCATGCATGTCATTTGATGTACAGTTAGACCCATATTGTTGATAGCTCCGCCATAGAATGTACATAAACATCTCCTTTACTAGTTCGTAATCATATTCGCTATTCGTACTCGTTACTCGATATCGTGAATAGCGTGAGACAACAACGTTAATGCGCCGCATGCGTTTAGCATAATAAATTCTACTGCTTTAGCTGCTTTAATCTTCCATTCGAGTCTCATGCGACTTTCAGTTTTCGTTTTCATGCATTTCCTCCTTCACCTCTACTACTCTTCTTCTTCGTTTTCTTCTTCTTCCACATAACGCCTCTTTCGCTTCCATTCGATGTAAAAGCAGGTCCCAAAGCAGGTTTGTGTTCGTATTTGTGTCGGTGTTCATGTGTTTGTGTTTGCAACATTATTACACTCTTTTGTATGCTTTCTCGGAAAGCATGAATGCATTGAGTTTCGTTTTTTTGCGCCAAAACACGTCGTTTTCTATGCGTTCGTTGAGGTTATGGCTGATGTTGCGTCATCGCGGTTTGCTGCATGCAATTGGCGTGCAGAAATGCATGTCGGTTGCTGCTGTCTTGCTGTTACAGCGACTGTGGTTGTTTTTCCTGATTCTCCGATTTCTAAATGCATCATGGATGTCATTGCATTTTGTGTGCATTCGCCGCCACTCTTTCGGAGAATCACTTTTGACAAGAGTCTGAACAATTTTCCCGGCACTTGCACAATCCCATTTTTTTTTCGTGGTTGTCAAGATAGAATGACGTTTGGAGTGTCGTAACATTATGTAGCAGGTTGTTGTTGTTGCTGGTTTTTGTTGCTTGCTGTACTTTTTTTTATTTGAAAAAGAGTGGTATTACTTTGCTGGGTTTCTTTGAATTTAACGATTCAAGAAAGATTTTGTCACCATTTCTTCAAGACGTTTCAAATTGTACGCTCAGTAGGACGATTACGACGACCATAATCTTGTCGTAAAGCTCGAAATGCGGCCACAGCAGAATCGCAATTCTTGTAGAATGCTTTAACAAACGTGTTAACGCATTTTTCGAGGGTAAAATGATGCATATTGTAAGATGGCAAACCTTCGACTTAACAAATGCTAGTTCCGATGACACTGACATTTGACAGCTGCCAAACGGCAGGGCTTTACTTTCCATAACTCGAAATGGATAACCCTTTATTATGGATTAACCCTTATAATAGTAAACCCAGTCAATGTCTCTAGATTCGATCACTTTGTCGTTCTGGTTTTGCACAAAAAATGGTCTCAATGGTCTTTACCATCATCCGTCCGTCGATGGTAAATGGAACCACATTTTTGCAATGCCGTATTATTTTAATGAAAACTTCCGCAGTTGTCAGTAATCAGAAAACCAGAAGAATAAAGGGGCACTGCTGGCCCCATCCCCTCTTTCTGCAGCAGCTATCAGAAGTGGTGCCTGGTGCCGGGTTAGTGTTGGCTGAGTTCAATCAAACAACAAATTGTGAGCTTGCTAAATCTGAAATCAACACAACAGCGACCATGCTAAGAAATGAAACAATAGTAAAAATTAGGGGGCGGGGGATGGGGTGGCAGGGCTATTCGGGAGGGGGAGTTTCTAACAAATAAAACAAATAAATTCTGGTCGAATGGAGCACGCTGAAGAGGCTTAAAATAGTCTTTATTTGCCCCATATTTTAATAAAAAGAAGAAGCACAAAACAAAAACAGGGAAAAAAAGGAAAATAGGAAAAATCGAAAGGGGGATAAAAATGAACAAACGCTCTTCAGACATTATATGTATAGAGTGTCACAACAACAACAATGATAACAACAACAACAACAACAACAACAACAACCACTGCTATGTTGCAAAACGAAAACTGCATAAGCTCAAAATGACTTCCTCGTTGCTACAACAACAACAACAACAACAACAACAACAAGCAACGTTTAATTTAAAAGAGAAAATCACAGCAACAAGAGACAACCACAACCACACTACACACATACATATATACATACATACATACATACATACGAGTACCTACCTACCGTGCATACACACACTCACATATGCCTACATACATACATACATACCTACATACATACTTAAATATAAAAGAACACATTCAGAGCGAATGACTCGAAATTAGGTCGGAAGAATAGACAAATAAAAACTTGAGGATGCACCACACTCGCCAGAGAGCGCAGCGACGAGTATGAGAATGTCATTATATTGTTTTTGTTTTTGTTTGTCTCCCTTTCTCTCCACCCCCTCTTCTTACACTTTATCTCCAATCTCCGGCAGTATGTTCATTTCCACCCTTTCGTCCCTTCCTGCCGCCGTGCATTATTGAGCTTTTCATTTCCACGTCAAGCGAACGTCAGGGAAAGACTTTTTCCCCAAAGCAAATAAAATAAACAACAACAACAGCAATAACAACAACAACATTGTATGTATGACAACAGCAAAACACTGTGTTGTTTTCTATAAAAATATTCTTGCATTTAGTAACAATGACAAGACGAAAAGCAACAGCGACAACGAAAACGACAGCAAAAACACAAAAATCTTCGATGAGAAATCGTTCATGAATCAGTGACGAAAAATTGCTGCATTCACATATACATATTTACACGCTTGTGTGTGTGTGTTCATCTGCCCATTGGCGCTTCTGTGTATCCATCCCTTTGCCTAACCGTTTAAAAAAACATGTCACTTTATGCTTTCTATCTCTCTCTCTCTCTCCCTCTCTCTCTTCCTTCCGCCCCACACACACTCATGGTTTGTTGTTTGTTTTTTTTTTTTTAATTATGCTTTTTTATGGCTTTTTTCACTTTTAATTTCTAAATAAAGAAGCTCGCCATCACTAAAACGAAGCAGCAGATTATCGAGCGCAACATAAGCAATGACCGACAACAGCAACGACAGCCGACAGCCGACAGTCGGAGGCAGCAGTAGCAGCAACAATAACAAAAACAACAAAATGCTGCTAACTAAAAATATGCCCCGAGTTATGCGCGACGTTATTCCTTGGCTTCAGAACGGCCCGTTGCCACGTTACAACAACCTTTAAGACTCAGTTACGGAACGTCAGGCTTCATTGAATACAGTCTTCTGAAATTTAGGCCTAATTCACTCGCTCTGGGTGCTATATGTGCGCCAAAAGTGGTCTGCGATTTTTTTAAAATACCTAAAATAGCTCTCAAGATATTAAGAAAACAACTGTTCAAACACCGAGAAAAATAAAAATTAACGATTTTTTGGTTTTAGTTAAACGAAGTAACTTCTTTAGTAACAGTAAGAAGTCTCCCAATTAAATCAAAAGCAATCCTCCCATCGGGTGCAGTTCCCCCCCATCATTGTTTCCCACAAATAAATGTTGTTTCTAAATTTCCGATGATAATTATTGATCCACTCTCGTAATTTCTTTAAGCAGAAATAGAATTCTTATCTGTATTCTTATAAATATTCGAATGCAAAAAGCTATTCTGAATTATACACAGAAAATAAACGTCAGAGCAAATATCATGTTTACCAGAGAATGAATGGAGATATCGTCTTGCAATTTGGAACGAATATTCTCAATCATTGCAGTCCTTTGCTGACAAAATATCTGGCCATATGGTCCTCCCGAACAAAATTAAATGCAGGAGGGCATTTTTTTATTATAATTAAATTTAATTGTGTTTAATTGTTTTTGTTTTGTAAATGCAGCAAAGAAATGCTTAAAAGGCTGTAATTTCATAATTGTCCTTCAAGTGATATTCGTGACTATGCGGTTACTGGGGCTGCTATAACCATTTTAGTTTGCTAAGAAGAAAACGAAAACAATTCAAGCTTCCTGGAGACAGTCTCAAAGTGAAAATTAAAAAAAAAGTAATCAAAAGACAGGGATCGAGAGGGTGGAGGAAATAGGAGCGGAGGAATGTTAGATCCTACAGAAGCACACACACACACAGACATATGTATATATGTATATATACCTACATAAATGCCCACGAGTATCTACTGCTCGGCGGGCTGCTTGAATGGGTACCGGGGCGTTAGAGACGACCATGGCATGCCATCTCAGATGCACGGCGTTCGACACTCGTACAAACACACAAACGAACGCAGCAAACGAACGAACGAACGAGCGAGTGCCGAAGAAGACAGACGGAACACCAAACTAACCTAGTTTCTATACAAATGGAAAAGCAACAACAGCAGACGGCGTCGTTCGTTTAAAACAAGCCGCATTGAAAACATTTGAACAACAAACAGAAAAAAGAACAACAAAATCAAATCTCACGACAGTAGCAGCGAGACGATGACGATGCCGAAGACGACAACGACGACGACGACGACGACGACGCCAACGACGACGACTGCTGCAGCAACAGCGCCGACGACCATACACACGATTGCATCAACAATCTAACGAACGACGAACGACGAACGAGCGCTAGACAGAAAGAGCGAATGTTACGAACGAGCAGCCGAGCGCTGGTTCTTCGGGTCAAAGACCTGCAGGAGGTCGTTGCTGCAATTGCAATAGCAATAGCAACGTACAATAGCACGATAGCGAAGCCGTCGGCAGCAACAAAAGTTCAAAACATTACACGACTAACAACGCGGAGAAGGCAAAAGCAACAGCAACAACAACAACAACAACAACAACAACAACCACAAAGGCAGCAGCACCAATGACGACGTGGTCAGAGGAAGACAGCGGAGGAAGAAGAAGTTAGAGAGTGCAGGGCAAAAAGAAAAAGAAACAACAATAAAAGCAAAAGAATTAAAAAAGAGCTTAAATAGAAGAAGAAGAACAACAACAACAACAACAAACACAAACTGATAACATCAACATTTTTTAGTTACAATGTAGACGACAGAAAGAGAGAGAGAGAGAGAGAGAGAGAGACAGAGACAGACAGAGACAGACATAAGACAGTGTATGAGACCGAGAGAGAAGGCAAGCAATGAATGTAAGAGAGCATACGTATGGCTTGATTCAAGTTATTAATGAAAATGAGAGTGAAAAGCTCGGAAAAGTTGGTTCGTCTGACGCGAGAAGTGGAGAAAAGCTTTTGGGAAATGTTGTTGCTGCTGTTGTTGCTATTATTTCTGGGATTGTTGCCGCGCACACACACGCGAGTTGACAGCTGCCAGCAATCGACCAAGATGCAGGAGCGACACTGTGCACACTTCGCTGTTGAACCTCATCATGCGCTATTGTCTCGAGCCTATAAATAAATTGTAGGAGTATGTATATAGCAACAAATTATAAATAAATTTTAAAATCAAAAAAAAGTTCCAATGCAACATGATGGCCGAGGCTCCTGACTCTTCTCGAGAAATATCTGACTTCAATTTCATGCAATTATGCAATCATGCAATAGCACGATACTTCTGCGAGTCAGATTACATTTTAGTGTATATATATTTATTATGCATTTATTGCATATTTTATAAACTCAAATGATTTTCCTTTTCCTTTTGATGTTATAATAAAATTTGCGTACATAAAATTATATGAAAAATAATTACAATGCTATGAAAAATATTCATTAATTTTGGTTTAATTTTAGTTTTCTAATCTGTGTACGTTCAAAAAGGTGAAATATAAAATAAGCACAAAAGTAGTTTCATTTCCTTCATCTTAAACGTTAACTCCAACTTACGACTCCAACTTAAAAGGAATTTTACCCGAATTACGATATAAACTTCTTCTGAATTATATGAATACTAAAAATATTTTGCAATCTCAACAATTGAATCCTTTCAAACTTTTGCCATCATTGCAAACTAATTATGCAATGAAAAATTCTCGGTTTCGCCGTTTTTTTTAGCTAATTTCAATTATGCATAGGCTTATCCATTTATTATATTGTAAGATGGCAAACCTTCAACTAAACAAATGCTAGTTCGGATGACACTGACAGTTGACAGCTGCCAAACGGCAAGGCTTCACCTTCCGTAACTCAAAATGTATAACCCTTTGGATAACTCGAGCCGTAGGTAGGTTCGTAGAACAACGTACGGTGGCCAAATAATACTAATATCGAGAGCTAAAGGCTGCATTTTTGTTGCTAACAGCTGTTGATTCTATTGTTTCTCTTCTCGTTTTTTTCGCCTTGATTTTACATTATTTTATTTTATTTTTTGTTGTGTGTGTGTTAGAATTAATTTACTTTTATTTTCAATTGCAGGCTTGGAAGCTATCCGCCTCCGCAGCTTCATTATATCCAGCCGCACAACATTTGGGTAAGTAAAAATCGTTGCGTTCGTTGTGTTTTTGCCAAGCTCTGAAATTATGGGTCTTGACTTTTATGGCGATCAAAATTCAAAACTCTTAATCATATGTTATAGACTCTTAGGCGTGAGTTTGTTCGCTCTTCGAACGATACGGGTTTAAAGTCTATTAAGTCCGAACAAATAACATACATAAATAACAGGCCTCTGGATTTAACACCACCAAATGGTAACCGACAGAAGCGGCTGACTATTGAGGACTGAGCAATTAAAATAACAGAAATACCAATAGCCGAAATCAGCAAGAGCAACGCAATAACTGCTGCACACAACTGCAATAACCATGTCAATAAAAAATTATTACCACCGCAGCGGTGCACCGTCGGTCGTCTGCCAGAGGAAATTTTTGTATTACGTAAACAAAATGAGTTTATTTGCATTGAAAACTTTTCCTTAAAATCTTTAATGATCGCGACGACAAACTTTTTTATTAACGAAAAATGTTGCATGAATGATCAGCGCTGGGCGGTCAGCAGCGTTAGCGATCGCCTCAAGAAAATTGCAAATCGCTATAAAAAGTTAAATTATCGACAACACAATCATAGCCAGAGAGAAAGAGAGAGAAGAGGCGGCTAAATACGTAGGTTAAGATCTTTTAAAAGCACAACAACAATATTTACAACAAACATTTACAACGGCCACAATAATCGAGCGTAGAATGATATGTTGCTGCTGCAGCTGCGGCTGCAGCTGCTGCCCACATGTTGACAGACTGTGCTTGTGCAGCATGAAATACAAATCAACTGAAGTAACAACAACAAATAATAAAAAACAACAACAACAATAAAACACACCCAAACACACACACACACACACACACACACACGCCATACGGCTCTGTGTTTCTCATTCAAACATTTTCCTCTTACATAAGACGACGCAGCTTCATTTTCCAGGTACGTTTGTTGTTGTTGTTGCACATTTTATGCCTGCCAGATCAAACATAATTCTGCAGCGAATACTGCTGCTGTCGACGCCGCCAGCTGGAGAGAGGAAGGAGAAAGAGGAGGCGGAGGCGGAGAAGGAGGTCGTTTTGTCGTTGGCAAAGAGCAAAAAAACCAAAGCAAAAGTAAAACTCTTCCGCTTTTCACGTTCAACGACGACGATCGTCGTCATGAACACTCACTCGTCGTTTCGGTTTCATGCCCCAACGACACAGCTGTTGGCGATAGCGATATTATTGCTGTGGCTGCCGCTGATGCTTTTTCTACTTGCTGTTATGTCGGCTGCGGCTGCGGCTCCGGTTGAGGCTTATGTTGCATGCAGCAGCAGTCAAACAGCCTTTAGCCGCTGCTGCTGCAGCTGCTGCTGCAGAGAGTGAATGACTGCAGCAACGCTCGAGGAAAAACAGCAAGAGTGCAAAGTTTTGGAATGGCATCGAAACGAAAAGTAGGTTAATTTGAACGCATTAGCAGACTGATTGATGCACTCTGCACCAATCTTAAGGCGTGCTCCGTGGAGACCTAACGAGGAAGGCGTTTCCGGAAGCGTTTGCTGGAGCAGACTAAAGCAGCCTGCTAATCGTCCAACAAGTGTAAATCTGAAATATGATGTTGCAACTTCAATGATCGTTAAATCGATCCATTAAGTCCATGAGAGCCATTAACATCCTCGTGCGAGGCGATCTTGCTGCATTATGATGACCGCATAAAAAATGATCGCTTTAGAGACATCAAAACGATCAATACGATCATTCCAATCGTCGTGACTATTCTCAATAGTCCTAAATATTATCACCGATTTCCTTTTTAATGATTTCACATTTGGGTGATCTTGACACATCATGCCATATGATCTGTTTTCCATGATATAGAGACCTCATTCAACACGATCTCCGCAGATCATGCTAAGATCACTAAGCAGACTAATCGCCATTCAATATGATGAACAGCGGTGACATTTTTCCGTTCTCGATGTTGATTTAATCGATCGATCGTGTTTTAACATCTCTCAAAGCACGATCACCAATCTCGACACATCATGCAGTATGATCATTCTCAGCGTTTTACAGAATAATTCAGTATGAAATCTTTGTTCATCATAGAATATGATCGTTTCTCATGATTTAGAGACCTCATTCAACATGATCGTTCCCGATTGGTGTCGTTCTTTATTGTTTTATATGTCATTGAACACGATCATCCTCGACAATCTTGACACATCGCAACGATATGATCATTCTTAACAATTTAGAGACGATTATGAAACAATCTTAACGATTTTCACGCATTATCGTTGGTTTGTCGGTTGTTATGTACGTTTTGGAGATATCATGCAGCAGCATAAACCTCGCTGATATTCACAAATCACGTAAGAAAAAAATATTTTTCAACGATTTAGCGACGTCATTCAATGTAATTATTAGCAAAAAATTTTGCTCGTTCTCGAACTTGGCCAAACGATCATGATTTGAGTGTCATTAAACACGATCAGCAACGATAATCTTGGACACATCATGCAATACAATCCTTCCCCGCGAAACATGAAATAAGGACATCCCTCATCCCTCGATCGTAGCCGGCCGTTTTTGTTGCTAATAGTTCGAGAGATATCACATAGCAGGAAAGTCCGCGTAGATCTTTACAAATCATGCCAAGTTTGATCTGCTGGCTTTGGTGTGATGATTTTTTTTAGACTCATTCAATATAATTCACAGTATGTTTAACAATATGATCCTATAATACAATCGTTCTTAACAATATCCGGACATCATTCAGTATAATTGGATCGTTTTTGAGATCAATAGAGACTTCAAAACGATCAATCTAATCCTTTTTAAGGTTAAGCAAATAACTTCACCAAGATTAAGTTAAACCTTATAGGAAAAAAAATTTGAAGAAAAACTTTTCAACGGAATGACTGAGAAATTGACAAATGTTTATAAGAAACGTGCCATAAAATAAAAGGTAACAATAAAATCACTAACGATGTTGCCGGATTTTTGTTTTTCCAACGATATTGCTCTTTTTTTTGGTAATCTTAAAAAGCAGTTTTAATTACAAAATAATTAATGGCCATTACATAAAGTGCAAAAAAAGTGACCATTAAAGTGAAAAATGGCTTAAAATAATTGGCAATTTGTTCAAATGGAAAATCATCTGCGTCGCTCTGAAACTTATGAAATAAATCAATTTTGAAATAAAATCTGCACAAAATTGCACAATTTTTAACAAATATTTTGTGAAATATTTTTGTAAAATATTGTAAAATATTTAAATCGTATTCTACAAAAAATATTGTTGAATAAAAGCATTGCATTTTTGTTAGTGTAGATGCAACGATATTGTTGCATAATCGTGTCTTGTTAAGGTGCGCGGCGGCAACGACAACAACAACAACAACAACAACAACGACAACAACAACAACGACAACGACAGCAACAAACAAAAGTCGAAAAGTGCAAACATAGCAAAAACAACAACAAAACAAACAAAAACAACATTTTCCACTTCGAAGACAAAATCGAAGTAAGAAAAGACAAAAAAAAAAAAGTCCAACAACAATCAGAGAAAAACCATGTGATCGTGGTTGTTGTTGGAATTGGATCGTAAAACGGTCGGTGGTTCAGTTTTCCCCAACTTTTTCCTTCTTCTTTTTCTTCTTTGTCTTCGTCTTCTTCTTGTGTTTCTGATTCTTCTCTTTCTGGTTTGCCTACACTTGTTGTTGTTGCTGCCGCTGCTGCGTTGCTATTAAATACTATCGAGTTAAAATCGAGTTTTGCGGCTCGAACACGTTGCTGGGGCTGCCGCTGTTGTTGTCTCGGCTTAGTTTTTACTTTCAATACGTTGCATGTAGGATGCATGCGCAAAGTTGTTGTTGTTGTTGTTGCTGCTGCTGCCGCCTCTGTCTTCTTTTAGCTTCTGCTTCTTCACCAACGAACGTTTCGTTTACCGTGATTCGAAGTTGTTTGTCGGTCGTTCGCGATCGTTTGTTACATTTTTTCGCGTCGACTTTGTCGCATTTTCCTTACGTCACCCGTCCCCGTCCCCGTCACCGTCCCTCCCTCCCCTTCCCCCCCTCATCACCACACTTCTTGCAACTTTTTCCTAATGCTTTCTTTGTTGTTGTCGTTGTCGTTGTTATTATATAATCAATGGCTCGTAATATTGTTTGCTTGTTTGTTGTTGTTGTTGTTGTTGTTGTTTTATATGATGTTGCAAAGTCGCATTCTTCTGACGTTTTTGCTTTCACAGTCCATGATCATTAATTGCTGAATTGTTGTTGCTGCGACGACGAGGTTGTTGCATTTTGCTCTTTTTGTCTTTGTCTTTTAATGTTGCATTTTTGCTTTTTGTGCTTTGTTAGAGACCCCATCAACCCCACCCCCCCCTCCCCCGCCCCCTTTCCCGCCCTGCCTTTCTGATTATATTGTTGTTGTTGTTGTTGTTATTTTTGCAAATGCTTTCATAACTTTACGGAAAACTTTCTGAAAAACTTGTTCTACGCCAAATTGCGCGCGACGTTGTAAACGGTTACGTGCTGTCGTTGTTGTTGTTGCTTTTTAGAGTGCATACATATATTATGTTTTTGGTCTGTGCTCAATGTAATTTTATGTATATCGTATTATTATAAAGTCGTTGCTGTCGCTGCTCTTAAACTCCAGAAAATTCATTCAGTTGCTGTCGCGTTTGTTTTTCTTGCCTGCAAATTTTAATTGTTGTTGTTGTTGTTGTTGTTATTATCGTTGTATAATCGCATGATCATTCCGGGCGGTTTTTTTCTGCCATCTTTCAAATTTCTTTACTCTCCTTTTTTTCTTCTTCTTCTTCTTCTTTTTCTTCTTCTTCTTCTTCTTTTCATAGAAAAAAGTCAATATGTATTATCATGAATGAATGATTTCATTTTCACGCTACAGAAAACGCTTGTAATGCACACTGTTCGACGATAACGCAATTTGATTGCACAATCTTTGCAATGTTTTGTTTTTTGTTTTTTTTTTTTTTTGAGATGATTGAAATTTTTTTATGACGGTAAATAGTAAAAATGTACAATATTATTGTTGTCTTTCGGGTCAGTTAATTTCAAATTGTTGTTGGTAAAACGAACAATTAACTCATGACATGATTGACAACAATCTATCATTTGCTCTGTCGAAGTCCTACAAATTCTTTCTAATGCCAGTTGCCGCTCTTCTTTTACTTCTTCCGTGCCTCAGTGTTCCATGCGGGCCTTCCCGTTGCACGCATCCTTAAGACCGTTTGGTTTTAAATTGGGTTTTTTTAACCTTTTGAGACAATTAATACTTGCAATTATCTAACGTTTGACGCTATTGGAAGGTCAATGAAATGAAATGAAATGAAATCTGTTTTTATTCCTTTTATACCACAGTTTCTAGTGTTTGTGCCTTCTGCTGCCTTTCGTGCGGTATTTCCTTGTTTGATGAGGGCCAAAAATTTCGCCAGACCAACTGAAACTTTTCAGCTGAAAGTGACAACAAAGCAAATCGCGCTCGTGAGTACACACAAGTCGCTACGTGTATGTACTTTACGTAAGCTTTACATTGAACTTTGTAAAGCGTTTAAAGTGTTGCTCTTCCTCGCCCCCCAAGGCCACTCCTCCTCCTCCTCCTCCTCCTTCTGTGCGTCTACTTGGACTTAAACTTCATTCACGTCTGTCGCTCTCGTCGACCGTTTCGTTCCGTTTTGCGACAGCGACGTGTTGTGCTTCTTCGATGCGTTCAAACGCTTTGCATGCATTTGTCAACGCTATTGAAAACGTAATTTACACTTTCCCCCTTTTATTGTTGTTGTTGTTAGTATCCAACAACCATTTTCGTGCATTTGCTTTTATTTTCAAAAAACAATTCACACTTTTTAATTGTTTATGAACACGTTGTTTGCGTACTTAAATAACCAACGCATCGCTGAGGCGGGCCTCTGCCCGCGCCGCCCTCATCGCCAAAACATTACCTTCTTTATTCACTAGTAGTAGTTGGCAACGCTGCCATCATCATTCATTCATTCCACCGATCATTATTTTTGCATTTTTTGGCATTCAATTGAGCTGTTGAACGAAAGTTCAGCGGGCACCAACCAGAAACAACGAACAATAATCGGCCCATTCGATTTTCGCAATCGATCACTTTAATCGCTGCAGTTATTGGCAGTGCTGCCAAGTTTACATTTTCATCTTCAGGCTTTGTTGCCTCGAATCGACGTCGAATCGTTTGTAACATTCATACGAACAAACAGCTGACGCAAGTTTGTTGAACTTATACTTTATATTATACTTTTATATTTTATGTTGTTGTTGTTGTTGTTGTTGTTGTTGTTATCGCTACATTTTTTGACATAACAAAGTAATGGTTTAATTTTTTTCAAGGAAAATTGGTTAAAGAATCAAATTATATAAAGAATTTCTAGAACTGTTTTCACGACGAGTACCTATTATCAAAAGTAACGAATACTCTTGTCTTGAGTAAGAGTAACGAGTACCCTTGAGCTCAGGCCATGCGGCATTGTCGTGGCCTGTATTGATTCGTAGCTATCTGTGGTTTACAAGATGTAGACCTGGTTTTGATTTAGAGCGAAAGAGCAGCTTTCTGAGCGTAACTTGGATTTTTTACGCTCTTTTCACTGCCTCCAAACTAGTACCCCAATTCGCCTCTTGCGCCTAGCCCTTATGGGTAATTGACTGGCTCGCAAAAGCTGTCGCGGGCAGTTGAATAGAAAACCTAACCTTAACTTAGGTTTTTAATTAAAAATTAGGCTTCAGGGCGGCTTCAGGGCGAACTTCTCGCTGAATTGGCTGGAACATAATAAATCTCCATTTGTTAATCCAGATACGACCGAAACTGTGCTCCGGACAGGCCACGAAACTTCTTACTTATAAAATACTCGTAAGTACAATGCTTCATTTGGGCAAGATACCTTAAGAATCCCAAACACTCTATTCCGTTATATACACCTATCTTATATAGACCGAGCAGGAAACTTTTCTGGGTCTCTACAGCTTCTTTAGAAGTCTATTGGCGTAGCTGGCTCTCCTGAAAGTCTTTCTCTACGTCGGTAAAAAACCTTCTTTTAACATGTAGAATCTTTTCGTGTTGAGTAAAAACTATAACTCACTAACTATAACCCAACTATAGCCCACGACAACTTGCCAATACGACTAGATCTTATTTCTGAAAAACTATACAACAACTCAATGGTATTCTCTTAAAAATCGCCACATATGTATGAAAGGTTCTTAGAAGAATATATTAAGATATTCCAAGAAAAAAGTCTTAAAATCAGAGAAATATATACGCAGAGGTACGTGACTTGTCCGCTTGTGAAAAGTTTGGTAGAACCTTGTGGGGCTGCCTTATAACCCGAACTCAGAAAGGTCTCTAAGTTCTGCATCAAAGTTGCAAATTTCAATTAAATTTGATTTAATAACTTGAAGGACAATCAATATTCTTTTTACAGAGATCGTTTTGCTGTAGATCCTTATACACCATGCATATATAATATACTATCGTAATATACTATATTACAATATCGTGTAATCTCACTTGCATGCAAAATAATCGCACGATTAAATTGCATTAAAAAGTTTTCCTTTTATGCAACAAAAACAATTAAGTTTTTTATCGTTTTGGAATAAAGAATTGCACGCATAAAAACGCCGTTCATTTCGTTCGTTTTTTGCACAAAGTACGAGCAAAAATGCTCATATCAATTGACAGTGCTGCCAAAGTTGTTAATTCTGTAATTAAATTATGAGGCATGTAAAGCAATTAATACGACGCGGTGTCCATTAAGACTGCACCGAAGAAATACGAGATGCTTAAAAATGGTTAAACAAGCGATGGTTGGTTGCTTGTTGGTTGGTTGGTTACACAAGTCTTCGTTGCATCCATCCATGCGGCCGTTTGCGGCTGCGGCTGTGGCTGTTGCTTTGGCAGTTGCTTCCTAGTATGACGCAATCGGGCCCGCTCCGCTCAGCCGACCGACATACGGGACGATCAGGTCGTTGTTGCTCAATTTTCATTTCATTGCTTCGTTGCTTTATAAAATTTTCTTTTTAATCGCTTCACTGTCATTACTTGCAGCTGCTGCTGTTGCCACTGCCTCTGCCGCTGCCGTTTCTGCTGCTGCACTCGGCCGTTGTTGCCGGCATCTTGCATTCGTTGCAGATTTTCCAGTTTTTCTTGAGCTCAAGAGGCAAAGCCTTACTCAATCGAGAGTTACGAGTTTTCTTATTTTCTTTCTTTCTTTCTTTCTTTCTTTCTTTCTGTTGTTTTTTCACTTTCATTCCTCGCGGTCTGCTGCCGCTTTTCACTTTCCTGATTGTTTGGCGGCGCGGCAAGCGGTCAGGAGTCGCTTACTCGTTATCGATGTTGCGTTGTTTGATGACTTGATTAACCCATTTTCCTCCGTTTTTTTTTGCTGGGACTTGAATGCATTGTTACTATTGCTATTGTAGTTGTTAGTGTTGTTTGTTGTTGTTGTTGCTGTTGTTGTTGTTGTATGTGTGTGTTTTCCTATTGTTTTGTTATTGGATTTCTAGTTAGTGCAGTTAATAAAGTAATTATGCAATAATTGTAATTAAATGCAAAGTTGCTGCAATTTTGTTGCAGCGGCGAGGGCAACTTTTGCAAGCATGCAAATAAAAAAAAAATTAAAAATACCTGAACTACTGCTGAAAAGAGCGGTTAATAATTTTTAATTGTATTCGAAGCCAGTTCAGTCGGAATGCATTTTTCCAAAAAATATTTAAAATATTATCCAAACTAGCTGGAAGCTGGAAATGCACACAGTTTCATACCATTATAAATGAAAATCATTACTTCTAATACTTTAAAGTGGATGCACGTAAAAGGTTATGCGGGTTACTTCTATATAAAAACTAATATAAAAAGTATAGTTATATAAAATGCAGCCGCAATTATGCGAAAACGGGATAAAAACTGTATCAAAAGAATGTTAATTTTTAAGGGATCGACATCTCTAAAATTGTCTGAAAATCGGCTGAAATTCAGAATCAGAATATCATTATTAATCTCACAATATGTACTAAAAAATAAGACCACTTTTTCACGAGGTTCTCGAGCGGTAAAGAAGCGTTAGAAGAAGATATGCAACGGTGGCGCCATCTTTTATGGCGGTATGTGATTATTGAATAACTTTTTTTAAAAAACAACCGATTTCCATACGCGAGGTATTTTTGTTAAATTTGGTTCTTTACAATTTGTTTGGACTAGATTTTGAATAAAACATCAATTAAGTGGCCCCCTCTATTGGCCAAAGCAAAATGTGCAAAATAAAATGACGCACCCAGTATATGTAAACATGTGCATGTATCGCTTCTTTCTTTTGGGACTGTTTCTTGTTAAAGGGCAGTAGATTTTCCTGATTTTGACTTGAAGCTCAAGAACTCAAGCTCTCTGAACGCAAATATAATTCCACTCTCTCCACTAACACGCCCAGCCCTGATGAGAAATATATAAATATATGATTTTTAATCTAAAGAGATTAAATTTTTAATAGTATTTTTATGCGTGCATTTTTTATGTAAAAAATGTTACCAAAATTAAATTTTTTTAAATTTTAATTTTTATTCTTATGCTTAACCGTATTTTAAAATTTGCCATCTCAATGTGTTTACTTCTTCTAGACTTGTATTATGTTATAAAATAATGCCGTCAAAAAAAAAGATTAGGTACGCCTTTGTCATTTGATTACATTGCATAATAATGACGATTATCATTATCATATGAACTAAAGGTAATTTAGTTGTTAGTTGTCGGTGCATTGTTGGCAACATTGTTGGCGCTGGCACTTCCATTTAAAAGGTAATTAAAAACATTTCGGCGACCAGTAGGTACGTCGATAATTGTCATCAATTTCTTTCCGTGAATAAGAAAATGCAATATTTCGAAAAAAAATTGAAAAAAACATATCAAAAACTAATGTGACTATAGACCACGAGACAACAATGATAAAGGTTACTTTCACTGACGGGCAACACACGTTTCCACCGTCTGTCTTGGCGCGTTGGCGCGAACATTCGTTGCGTTCAATTCGTTCGTTTAGTTCATGATATGAATGCAACAAAAACAGCGCCCGGTTGTTGTTGTTATTTGAATTTGAACATGTGCCACTCGCCCTCCTTCGCCCTTCTTTGTCCACAAGTATTATTTGTTAATTTTTATCAGTTCTTCTCTTTCGCATACGTAACACGTAGCCTTTTTCTCCCTTTCTCCAACCGCCACCCACTTGTAAAAAGTAACTGATTACCCCCTCCCCCCCCCTCCCTTTCTCTTCTTTCTTTCTTTCTTTTATCTTCATCCGTTGATCTAATTCATGTGAGCAGTGTCGGTTTCTTCTCTTTTCTTTCCTTCCTAATCTTGCACAAAGAGCGAGCGCTTTGGGCCTCGCTGACATTTGACATATGTATGTATATTTCTTCCATTCACTTTTCCCAACGCGTTTGAATGAGACCTGGCCCGTATTAACCCTCCTGTTGCTTGGCGTTTGTTTTTCCCAAGTCCGTTTTTCTGGTATTGAATCTCTTCCGCGAAAATTGTGCTTCCTGAGTTGGTTTTTCTTCGTGTCGCTTTCGATATGGTTGGCAACACTTTTCGCCTTTAGCCTCTTTTTGCCTTTTTTTCATGATGGCGGCTCTGCTTGTCGTGAGCTTCTCAGGACAACGTAAGTTTTGTGGGCAAAGACCAACAACAACAACAACAACGACGACAACAATAGACGATATGGGTTGCTTCATTGGCGTTTTATTGTTAATATCCTTGTTGTTGTTATTGTTGTTGTTGTTATGAACAGATCTTTTGAACAGGTCCAATGAAAGGAAGCCTGCTAACGGCCAACTTACCAACAACATCAAAAAGGTGCAACGTTGACAGAAAAGCATATTTTCCGACTTCAACAACAACAACAACAGCAATAATGTAAAAAGTAAATTCAAATACACACAACAAATACTGCACAAACATGTTCAGGAAGTATTTGAGGAAAAGGTATATCCTCGTATACCTTGCAAAAAGGTCAATATAAGCAAAAGTCGTTATTGGTCGTGGCTTAGAGTCTGAGAAAGGAAACAAATATTTCAAAATCTACGATGATGATGATGATGATGATTAGAGGGACTTAAGATTATGTAATTATTGTGAATTCATGCCACAAGAGACGTCTACATATAAAAGATTATTAACTGCAATTGAAAAGCTCTGAAATTGAATTAAAAAATTGTGAAATTTTGTATAAAAATTCTGAAATTGAATTGAAAAATTCTGAAATGCAAATGAAAAATTCTGAAATTGAATTGAAAAATTCTGAAATACAAATAAAAAGTTCTGAAATTAAATTGAAAAATTCTGAAATTGAATTGAAAAATTCTGAAACTGAGTTAAAAAATTCTGAAATTGAATACAAAAATTCTGAAATTAAATTGAAAAACTCTAAAATTGAATTGAAAAATTCTGAAATTGAATTGAAAAATTCTGAAACTGAGTTAAAAAATTCTGAAATTGAATACAAAAATTCTGAAATTGAATTGAAAAATTCTGAAATTGAATTGAAAAATTCTGAAATTGAATTCAAAATTCTGAAACTGAGTTAAAAAATTCTGAAATTGAATACAAAAATTCTGAAATACAAATGAAAAATTCTGAAATTGAATAGAAAAATTCTGAAATTGAATTGAAAAATTCTAAAATTAAATAGAAACTTTCTGAAATACAAATTAAAAATTCTAAAATAAAATTAAAAAATTCTGAAATTGAATTGAAAAATTCTGAAACTGAATAGAAAAATTCTCAATTACAAATCAATAATTCTGAAATTTAATTAAAAAATTCTGAAATTGAATAGAAAAATTCTGAACTACAATTGAAAAAGGTGTTGAAAGTAAAAGGAAACTAGACTAGAAAGACATCTAGATGAATACGTTGCCCTTGGAGACCTAAGATTCGAGAGTTTTGTTTTCTTTTCAGATAGCTTTTTAAAATGCACTAAACGAAGGAAATAGAGAAAAATAACCCTAAATATCCATAGGCCATAATTAGCTCATTGCGATCTCCTTCATAAAATAATAAACTAATAGAGCAGACTATTGCTGACATATTATCAATTAATCTGTGCAGATTTGTAAACGCTGGAAGTACTGAAGAGCCAGCCTGTCTTCAGCATCTTGGAGGAACCCAACGCGCCACATTCACTACGTACTATATCGAGATGACCCAGAGTCCAGAACCCCAGAACACAGTTTCGCAGTAAACTTACTTGGAGTTCACTGTAAAGTAACTAAACTGTTAGTTAACTATAATAATAGAAAGCATGTATTTTATGTATAATTTCTGTTTCTCTATTTAAAATTCGCAATTATGGCATCATAAGGTAACATTAAGAGTGTCAGTAGTTGCTTTTTTTATGGAAAACCATTTTCTATGAGCGCCATACAGGTTTGTTGGCCACAGCTGTCTCAGCTTTTAGACCAAATTCGCCACGCATTCCGCCACATCACCAACAGCCACACACACACACACACACACACACACACATACGCAATCTGACTAACTCCAAGATTCGTGAAAATTACAATCGCATTGATCGAATGCAGAGTTCATTGAACTACGTCCGTACGTACGTACAAAGCAAGAAATCGACACACGAGCGCGAAGACAAGACAACACAGCACTATTTAGCAGACAGATGCGCGGAGAGGCAGACTGACCGTCGAAGAGACCGGCCGAGAGCCACGGCTGATGGAGATTATTTATTGCAAAGCAATAAAAACAATGTTAAACGCTTATTCAATACGAGGAAAGAAAAATTATGCCAGCATGAGATTGCACCAACGACGGCACAAGACTGCAACAACTGCAACAGCAGCACAACAACAACAACCACAAGCACGTTCAACCGCAAAAGCACATCTGTTTAAGCCAAGAAAATTATGTAACCGTTACCCAGTGACGGCGAATCCAACAGGAAACCCAGAAAAAGAAACTGAAAATGAAATACGAGTAAATGAAAAGAGAAGAAATCGAGAAGATTTCTCGCCAGAAAACGAGGGGAACGGCGAGTTTAGGACTAAGAGAA
This sequence comes from Conops quadrifasciatus, assembly GCA_949752815.1. Lineage (NCBI taxonomy): Eukaryota > Metazoa > Arthropoda > Insecta > Diptera > Conopidae > Conops > Conops quadrifasciatus. The sequence goes on from OX457081.1 coordinate 12,091,572, forward strand.
AGTAAAAAACCAGCCGGATTGACACAAAAGTCACCGAGAGAGCAAGAGCAAAACAACGAAAGCAGCAGCAGTTTGTGGCTGTAGCGTGACAGCGCGAAAACGGCAGCAACATCGCACAGTCTGAAAACCAGAATAGCAGCTAAAACTGTTGCAAGAAAAAGAGTGGCAGCAACATCAACTACGTCAAGAGCAACATCAGCATCAACGTCAACATCAACAGCAACAGCAACATCAGCATCAGCATCAACAATGATAGCAATGAAGCCACACAGATCTGGCGAACACAAGCAAACGCATGAGAAATAGCCGTTGCCAGTTGGCAACGCGACACTTTGTAAACCAGAATGAAGAGATCAGGCGTTCAGGCTTGTCGCTCGACCTGTTCGAATACGAATAGCGCGAATGAGATGCTGCCTTTTCAACAGCAGCAGACGACGATTACACTGTAACAACTTGTTCGTTGGTGGGCCAGAAAAATATGTATATAAAAAATGTTATTAAAATCAACGAATTAATGCCGGAAAGATTGCCAAACGTGTGTGTGTGGTTAAAATGAGTTTTTGTTAGTAAATTTCTTTCGCCATTAATCGATAAAAGGTGCGCCAGCAAAAATACGGAAGACGGAAATTATCAATATGATATACTACGTGTAGTATACCCCCCCTGGTCCCCTACACAATCCCACCACCCTCTTTAGGATTGATTTATGCAGACGAGAGAAGTATATAACATACGATACAGCTCTTTGAAACTAAAAACCGCAGCATGATAAACTAAACTGATGACTATTAGTAGTAAAGAGTGTCAGTAGTTGATGTTGGTGGGCGGTGAGGAGGAGGAGGAGGAGGAGAAGGAAGACAATCTTTGAAACGATTAACAAATGGATAAAAAGTAATGAATTCGGTTGGAACGAATTTCCGTCATCCTCTGTCAGTTTTGCTTTGGCCACAAACCGGTTCAGCGCGATGTACCATCTTCAGTGTCTTTCTTTCTGTTTTTATTTTTTCTTACTTTCTGGAGAAGGTATGGAAGTTTGAGAAGTATGGACATTTGAGAAGTTTGACGTTGTCTTCAGGTTTTTCAGGATTCAGAATTGGACTAAATATATTTGTCACCATAATCTTTGTAACGAGTTTTTGTCTTTGGCTGAGGTAGGCTCCCGAGCCGCTCCAGGGTTCATGATAGAGGGATCTCATAACTCTCCGTTTATTGGTTCACTACCGCTTCCGAATTGCACACGATCGACAAGTGGCAACAGATGGTTGCTTACAAAGTTTTCGTTACGGAGTAGATATTTATACAATATTTTTAGCAGCGCGAGACAAGCAGAGCGCTTGGCAACAAACGGTCGCTTACAAAGTTTGGTGTGTCTGGGAGGGCTAGAGTCAAAGGGAGGAAATATATATTTGCTTAAAAAAAAACTGTCAAAAGTTGACGTGATCTCCTCTTAATATGTACTAGGATCTGTCGAAAGCTGACGTGATCCTCTCTCAAAAGTATGTACTAGGATCTGTCGAAAGCTGACGTGATTCTTTTAAACAAATCGTCTTCCAAAGTCCTGTCGAAAGCTGCCATGATTCTGGGTAATGTGAAGAGAACCAAAGCTAAAGTAGTTTAAACCAGGGACTTACCTGAGCGGAGGTCATTGTTCCAAGTGCAAACACGTTCATTAAGACCGGTTCTTTACTTATACCTATTCGGAATTATATTGCGCGAGCAATAATGAACTGAAAAATAAAGAGTCCATTCGTGCGTGAATAGTTTGCCTAATTGTGTATGTTTGCATTCGTATGTATGTATGTATGTAATTCTATGTTTATTTCGATTTTAACTGTAAGCAACCGTGTTGTTGTTACTTGCTTTTAATTTTCGCTATCTGCGGCGAAATAAATTAATTTTTAATATTGTTCTTATTAATAACTCTCCCTCGTTTTTAAAAAAAACAATTTTTAGAACATTGGAAATTGACCCAGTTATAGAACATTGTTCGTATCTGTTATAGAACATTGTTCGGGGCTGTTACTCTAGCCGCTAGGCTGTCAAGCGTGGTGATCGGCTTATTATTAGGGAGAAAAAGAGAAAAGAAGTTGTGAGGATTTATATCTTTATTGCTTGCCCTGTTTTAAAAAGTATAAGAATGATGTTCCCTTTAAAAAGTGTTATACGTATTTACAGATATACAGTTCAGTTTATGGCCTTTTTAAAATCGCAAAATAGAATTAAATCTATAAATTTGTTGACGAATGACTTTTCTCATTGGAAAGCGAAAAGGTTAAAAATCCGACCACGCTTACTCTCAGATATTGGGATATATTTGGGTTTTATCAATTTTCTTTAAAAGTAAGCGCGGTAAAGCTAGATAGCGAGAAGTAAATTATTTCACATTTGGGTTATATTTATTCAAATAAAGAATTTTGTTTAAAGAATAAATATTATCTAATCTAAAGTTACTTTATAAAAATTTTGCTAAGCGCTTTGTTTTCACATAAAGCGATTATGACGACATCATGATTATGAAGGTACGATTATGAAGCTACTACTGGTAAAACAAATTCAGCAAAAAATCATCGAAACTGCGTATACAAATACAAACAATTACACTCATACAAGCAACATATGTACATATACACACATAGCCCCTGGCAAAAGTAAAAAATTATAAAAAATGCAAAAAAAAAAATACACAACTAAACTAAGGAGAATCTGCATATACTAAAACGTTGCTTGGTATATGTACTCGTACATACATATATCGATAGCGATGAAGGACAAATGAGGTCCTTTACCAGCTGCGTTCATGGCAAAGTTAAGTTTACGTAGATATACATATATGTACCACATATACTCGTAGTATATAACTTATATACCACAGTGTATATAAAAATATTTCAGTTTTAGAAATTGTAGTAATATGCGTTGGTAGCAACTACTGGGTGTACCGCCGCAACTAGTGCCAATCTACAGCTGCCGAATATGCATTCTTCTCCACGAAACTATTATTATTAAATAAATTCTATTAAAATCAGTCTGCAAAGTGTTTCTATTGGATACATCGTTGCAGGATGCTGCTGCCAGATTAATCAAATTTATTTAATAAAATCGTTGAAATCACTTTTACATTAAGTAATCTCTAAATATCACAATTCTTTCTATGTTTTGTGGTCGTTTTTTAATTGCGTAATAGAAAGACGCTTACAAAAATTTAGTTACAAAATACAAAAAAAAACCGAAATTTAGCATTTATTGTTTATTATATACTATATAGGTTTTTTACCAAATGACCAAAAAATATTTATATTTTCATAATTAAGGGTTATCCATTTCGAGTTACGGAAAGTAAAGCCCTGCCGTTTGGCAGCTGTCAAATGTCAGTGTCATCCGAACTAGCATTTGTTTAGTCGAAGGCTTGCCATTCTACAATATGGATCGTTTCACCATCGAACAACGCGTTAACTTTGTTAAAGCATTCTACACGAAAGATGATTCTGCTGTGGACGCATTTCGAGCTTTACAAGATTATGGTCGTCGTAATCGTCCTACTGAGCGTACAATTTCTGAGGTAGTGAAGAAATTCGGAGAAACTGGATCGGTTACAGACATTGAAGGCCTGTGGATCATCACTTCGCACGGTCGATCGAAAACATTGCCGTTGTGAGCCGCCGTAGTGTTGAGGACGACCCAAATTTATCAATTCCACGGCGCGCTCGACATATAGCGCAATGATAAAGGACTTCTTGTGTGAAAACACCGCAACTCTTGAAGCACCCTGTATAAAAGTTTTGAGCAATTGAGCACCAACTGAACAGTCTTTAACGGTATCGTTGCCGACGACGCCAAAATAGAATTTTCACCACTGACCTAGATAACAGCAAAAATATTTATGCCAGTATACTCGTACTACGTACAGACACCCGAAGTGTATGGAACGTACCTAACGGTGTCCAACGACGCCGCAATGGGCAATGCAGACGGGCGCGCGTAACCTCTCACCGCCCAAATAGCGCCACTAAATGTCATACAATACAGGCGCATCGAAGTATATATACATATACATATGTATATGGTGTGCTAACTTTGTTTATGTACTCAGATATACTCGTTGTTACTGTGATATGTACTATATATGTACATATGTACGAGTACCATGCTGGTAATATTTTTACGATCTATTGTAGTGTTTGTGCATTTATGTACAATGTGTACATACATACATACATACTTCTGCGCCAATAAACGTTTGTATGCGTTACGTGCAATACGTGGCCATTTCGTTTGTATTCAGCGCGCAGGATGCGCTGCACCTAATTGCGCTCGTATTTCGCCGTTTGTCCTTGGACTCAGCCAAGTTGCATGTACTCGGTTGTTGAACTTTGTCAAGAGTGTGGTTACCATGAAAATGCCAAACAGTGCTAAAGTGTGCCACACACACACACACACACACACACACAAAGGCACGTAAAGAGCAATTGCCCTCGCTGGATGCAGCCCTCTGCTGCTAACGATGGTGTCGATGGTGACGATGTTGACGATGGTGGTGGTATTGCTTCGCTGGCGCGGCTTTCGTGTTGCTTTTGTTGTTGTTGTTGTTGGGGTAGCTGCTAGTACAGTTGTTTGTTGGGCTTAACCTAGGTCAGTTTCGCCACGACGCCACAACGGCGACGAAAGCTTTTCTCACTACTAATTTCTAACACTGGATGGATGGATGGAGAGATGGCAACCCTGTTTGGTACTCATTGCTCTGCGGTATATAAATTGCGTATGCAGAAGAAAACACTAGTTGTTGTTGTTGTTGTTGTTGTTGTTTCTGTTATATGCAGGCATTTATATTAGATGCAGCGGCGCTGCAGGAAGAGCGACAACAACAACAACAACAACCGCCGCAGCAGTAAGCTATCGTATAAACCGACAGACGCTTCGATCCTCTTTACGCTGTTTTCCAAGTGCAAGTTCAGCCATATCTCGCTCTACACTCACTCGCTTTGTACGTTGATGTACATATGTATATACGAGTATGTGTGTGTGTGTTTCTGTGTATGTGCGTGTTTGTGTGTGTATTTGCAAGGGTTATTCGTTCGTTCGTTCGTTCGTTCGTTGATTGGTTGCTTTTGTTGCATATTTTCCGGGATAATGTCATTGCCAAATTCATTCTGCATCTCAGTCAGCATCAGCATCAAATGCAGCTCTGCAGCGGTCGTTGTTGTTGTTGTGGATGTGTCGTATGTACTCGTGTGTACTCAAATAATACATTTTTTACCATGTAAACATCAGTTCAGATCTTCTTCATTACGTTCGTAATTAAATAGAGTCACTTCACTTAAATTTAGTCACTTCAGTCCTTCCTTGGTGACAAGCGCACGGTGACAACATCGAATTAGGTGCCTTAAGGATGGTCTTTAGCAAAGAACCAATTTATTGCTCTTATTTATTTAGTCTCCAAAAATCTATACACCTCCATTTCTTTAAGAATAAACCGTTTTTATCTCTCAATTCCGTTGAATTAAGAGTAATTTTTGATTTGATATTTTTACTTTTTAACAGCAGAATATCTAAATTTTTAAAAAAAAACCATTTCTCGTAAAACTCTTTGCATATTATTTATAAAAATGAAAAAAATCATCTTAAAAATAGACACGATATTTTTTTTGCCTTTTAGTTTTATTTCGCTCTAAAATTAAGGAGACCAAAAAAAAAAAAAATTGGAAAATCCGATTAGACAAGTTAAATACGTACATACATACATACGCGCATATAGTACATACATGTATACACACTTGAAAGTACAAAGAAATAAATGAACACAATACGAAAAAACAAAACCGAAAAAACTCAATCTGACCTAAATCCAAGAGGGCGAGAAACCAAAGACAACACAGCGAGAAGGTGCAGAGCGATAAGATTAAATTGTTGTTGCGGCGACGTTGCCGTTTTTTTTAAGTATGTATGTATTCATAGCTCTAAACGTTTATTAAATTTTTAGAATGATACAACGACGACTATCTTCGAATAAAACATAAAAGACATAAAAGACAGAACCAAACAGCTTTAACGAGAGACAAAGATCTCTCGAAGTTGAGTACGGTAATACTGGCTCAGAGGACATAGTTTTTTTTTTTTTTTTTTAAACATTTAAAGCGCCCGTTGGCGAAAGGGCTGTCTCCCGAAAACAGCTGACAGAGTTATAAAAATCTGCAGGCAGGATGCTTCCAACAAAAGAAGTCTGGATATATTAAATATTTTCAATTTCGAAAAAACTCTTATCTTTCAATTGAATTGAAATTGATACTATAACCCTTTCAACATCTCACACTCGCTGACATTATCAGATATCTATAGTTTATATAGAAAAAATCAAGTTCAAAGTCATTACACTCGAATTTTTATGGTTTTTTTTGTAATATTTTAATACTCGTTAGTAAGAATTTGCTAAATACGACTAAGTAAAATGTTTAATGGCGAGTTGAATCTGGTAAAAAGTCGGTCGACATCTGACGTGTCTGTCGTTTCGAAGTTGAATGTTGAATGCCTTGAATTACCGTTGTTGTTGTGGTTGTTGCGATTGTCTTAATATATCCAAAGCTTGGCCACCAAACGAGGTGCAAACATATTGCATTTATTTGAAGAGTGCAACAACAACGAACACAACAACAACAACAGAAACGTGAGCGCTAGAACACGTTGCCGACAAAAATGACTTTTATAAGAGTCAAAAAACTTTGAAAATCATTGAAATATCATACATAATAATAATAATAGTATAGCTTTATATAATCAGCGTAGTTTGTACTAAAGATAGAAGATAAATTAACTGCTTTATCTTCCTTTCAAAGATCATTACGAATCATTTCGAATCCTTGCGAACATTACGAATCATTACGAATCATTGCGAATCATTTCGAATCATTTCAGCCCAGCAGTCAACGTCTCTGACTTGGTTTTATGGTTTATGATTTTATTAAAACTCGGCCTATTAAAAGAACAAAAGCATAACAATAATCAAGGTGCAAAAATCAAGCCGTTTAATAAACTGTGACTACTTTGCGACGCATACTCGTACATATGTAATTGAGTACGTATACTGTAAAGTTAGAAGAGTGATGGCGGCTCCGCTGGTGGTGCGGCGCCTTTCGTTTGGCGGGCCCTGTATACCGAATTGCACCGATGACCGTGACTTTTAAGCCTTTATACTGCGACAGAGTCTCGTCACGGTCGTTGTGTTGCAAGCAAAATGCTCAAGACTCATTCATCAAAGCATCAAAGATTTTTATAAAAATTAGTTATAGCAATGACAAACTGACAAACTTGGTGGAGCAGTCGCCTAAAAAAGGACAAGTTGTATGAACGCATCATGTACAGTATGCATGCTTGATGCATCATGCATGAAATGAAAAGGTGAAAAAACTCCTAAAGATCTTGTAAAGGGTGTTTTTTTAGCTTAGATAGAACTTTCGATAGGGACAACTGTCAATAAAAGCTGTCCTTCTGACTGCTCTTGCTGTTATTTATGTTCAGTATAGTCTGGCAAATCGTCATGAATAGAGTCACGCTTGAACAACGCTACCAAGTTATCCAAATTTACTTGGAAAATCAGTCGTCGATTCGAGCAACGGCAACCATCGACTTATTGAAATCAAAATTTGGTTGATTTTGAGAAATGGACCTGTCAATTGGCCTCCAAGGTTGTGCGATTTGACACCTCTCGATTATTTTAATAAACCAGCAACAATTGACGCCTTGAAGGCCAACATTATCCGTGTTATTTGTGGCCGTATGTCACAAAAAAGCAGTACTCAAAAAAGTGACTTGGACGTCCAAAATGCACTACGTCAAGAACAGCAGCGGTGGCCATACGCCTGAAATCATTTTCAAATGCCATGTCTTGATCTTTCAAGTGAATAAAACAATTTTATTAAAATAAAATTTTTTGCGTTATTTTTTACCATTTGAAGTTCTATCGGGCATAAAAAAACACCCTTTAGAATGTTTAATGGAAAATATTTTATATTTTTGTATTATTTTTTTTTTTGTAATTTCCGAAAACATCTCAAGGTGCAGCGATGAAGTGTTCAGTATTCAGATCGACGAATGTTGTATAGTCAGTATTCTCTCTTCACAAAGGCACCGTCCGCCACCACGACAATCCTCCTCTGCCTGAAAATGCCAGAGATCACTTCACGCAATGGTTAGTGAATAATTTTTACCGCAAAAGATTTAAGAATTTTATACCAAATATTTTGATCATGATGCTTTGATCATGACCACCCTTATATTTCATCTGCTACGAGTATATTGAATTCGGCATATTGGATCCGCCCTTTTGAATTTTCTAATACTAATACTAATTGAACTATAATTCTTTGGGAAAGCATAGTTCGGTTTCCGGTTTAGAAGTTCTACAGAATATTGGTTTTTCCTAATATCCCTTAAGAATTTCAGTTTCTTTTAATGAAATTCCTTTGAATTAAGCAGAGCGAGCACCCTGTATAAGTTTTAGAAGGCGTTTTACTGACAAAATGTTTATAAGTAAACGAATTTTTTTCTTTAATTTTTTCCCCCAATCATTCTTATCGGTTTATTTGAAATAACAACAACAAAAAACAACAACAACAACAACAACAACAACACCTTAGTTACTTACTAAGTACGACTTTGAAAGCTCGATACTAAAAATCTTTTATAATTCTATGAATGAGTAGCTTAGTGTGTACATACACACACACACACACACACACACACACACACACATACTAAGAACTCGTGGACGAGGGTGTTTTTATTTGTGAATTTGTATGTATGTATGTGCGTGTGCACGTTGTTTGCCAAAGCATATCATTACTTGGGCTTTTCTTCTTACTTGGTGGTCATAATAGCAGTTGTTGTTATTGTTGTTGTTGTTGTTTGTGTTGATTTTTTCTACAATAACAAATTGTAATCTTGATCATTGCCAGGTGCGTTTAATGCACTCGCCTCGAATTGATTCGAAATGACTCGGACGCGACGCGACGCGACGCCAAAGCGCGAATATCGTGGCGACGCAGACTGCAATTTATTTCTAAAGCAAGAACAAAAATAACGACAAACTGTTCAATATTTCTTTACGGCATTTGTTATGGTTATTATTATTGTTGTTGATATGCTTGTTGTTGTTGTTGTTGTTGTTGTTATTGTTATTGTCACTGCTGCTGCTGCTGCAGGCCGTTTTTTATATTGTTCACTTGAAATTTGCTACAAAAATGTATTATTTTTTTTCAGTTTCAATTTCAGCAATAAAACACGACCACGCGCAAGCGCGGGTGGCGCTCCCGGCGTTCTAACACACCACCATAAAAAGCACACAGACACATACATACATCCATACATATAGAAATAAAGAAAATGCTAGAACAGCGCTGACATTTAAGCAAAGTTGAACAGAATGAACAATTAATAAAAGTCAACTTTAAAAATTCAATGTCACAAACGAGACGAGAACCGTGAGAGACACTCAACAAAAGTCGCATGAATGGCCGACTGACTAATTGTAAGCAATGAGAGAATAACACAGAGAGAGAGAGAGAAAGAGAGATTGTATGAAAATTCTCAACAGCGCGAAAGAATATACTTAATATTAACCAAGAATAAATTTTACAGCCAATTTACAGACCACTCGTAGCTGATTTGAAGGATAACAACTTGCCTTTTTCCTACCTCCAGCTATCTCCGGCTGCCTCTCTCTCCCTCTCTCTCCCTCTCTAACTTCGACTATTGTCTAAAATACATACGCTACGAAGGCGGCTTCAAGACGTGAAGCTGTGAAGAAAGCATTCTAACGGTAATGGCAATGATTAACATTGAACTTGATTAACTGTTGAATTTGTGACGCCGAACGCGGATGTTGGCGGCGAAACACGCGTCAATTCAATCAATGCTTAAATGTTTAAACCCAGAGTGTTGCCACCATTTAAGAAGCAAAAATGTGCTGTCAAAATGACAATAACTCGCACTCACTGACAATAACTGATTGTCAATAATATCATTGTCTAACACATCATAGCGAGCATTGATTCTACTAGAGTTAATGATAAAAACCACAAATGCTTGTCTTTCAACAAGAGGTGCCGATTTAAATCTTTAAAAAAATGCAATATTTTGACAAAAAGTTGTAAAATATTTATTTTAATCCAAAGTAAAGGGTTATCCATTTCGAGTTACGGAAAGCAAAGCCCTGCCGTTTGGCAGCTGTCAAATGTCAGTGTCTTCCGCACTAGCATTTGTTTAGTTGAAGGTTTGCCATTTTGCAATATGGATCGTTTTACCATCAAACAATGCGTTAACTTTGTTAAACCATTTTACACGAATGGTTATACTTCTGTGGCCGCATTTCGAGCTTTACGACAATATTATGGTCGTCGTAATCGTCGTACTGAGCATACAATTCGAATTTACCCGTCGCCTGACTCCCATCAGTCCATCAGCCTGAAGATGGACACAATTTTATTTGGCACTAATTTTTCCCAATCAATGCTGATTTTCTTTCTGTCTTTCTTTCTTTCTTTCTTCCTTTTTTCCTTTTTTTTCTTAAATTTTGTTTCAGAAATAAAGCCACAAGCCACATATTCTTTGTCCTACATTTTCTTTGACATTACAAAACTATTTAAATCATCATCTGCCATTTTTGACACAGAATTCAAAGAAAAGACAGAAGAGAACAATTCGAATTGATTTTTTATTAATAATCTGAGCATTCTACGCACCACGCACGATGACGACAACGATGGCGTTGTCATAATACTATTTGTGTTATTGATTTATTGTATTTACACTAACAAAACACAGCTCAGCCCGTTTGAGATTGTCGTGGGCTTCACGGGCTTGAGGTTAGATGAGGCGTGCGTCACTTTTAGCAACGTGACTGTCATTGGTTCAAAACTATGAGATCTGTTTGTGATTTACAGCTAAAGAGCAGTAATCTTGCTCGTTACTTCTCTCAACGTGGCTGCTGTCATGCTGAAGAGCAGCTCTCTGAGTGTGAACATTTCACGCACTTTCTCTACTGCCGCAAGTACCTGCACCTTATCCGCTCTCTCTCATCGAGTTGCGCAGGTTAACTGATTGAGCGCATTAATTTGATCATTTGAGCACGGTTGAACTGAACTGATCGCTCTTACTAGAGAATGACATGACATGACAGCGTGTTTTTATGCGGTATACATATTCAACAATTAACCACTTTTAATATATTGTTTATGCTTTTGCGTTAAGTTCGAGCGATAAAATATGAATTCTTATAATTTCTTATTCGAATTCGTGGATCGACTTCGGTTGATAGCGGGCTTTTTTATGAGCAACACTGGCCAGAGCTTCCTCATTCCTTTCCTTAGTTTTTATAAACTTTTTTTTCGTATTGTTCTTGTCGATGATGTTGATGTTGTTGTTGTTGTTGTTGTTGTTGTTGTTTTATTTCTATTGTATTCGTATGTGCTAATGGCACGGAAATATTGTATAAAGCAGTAACAGAGACGGACGGACGAAGAATCGGACTAAGACTGAATCACAGACACGGAAAGAGCGGGAGTTTGAAGGGTTGCGTAGAGGCAGGGAGGGGTAGTGGAGAGAGGGGGGGGGGGTGTAGAGAGGCGATTAGACAGCTTCAAGCAGAAAGACAGACAGACACTAAATTGGAAACAAACAATTGAAAATTCAATGTCGAAGTTAACATATGAAAACCGTTAGTTTAGTACTAAAGAGTTACAAATGAGGCGACGGAAAGAGAAGGAAGAAGCAGGAGGAAGAGAGACAGAGAGAGAGAGAGAGAGAGAGACAGAGAGAGAGAGAACGAAAGAAACGAGCACTGTTAACATTTAGAAGCAGTTTGAGTAATGTTTATTTTTTCATTTTTCTGTAATTTATGCTTATTTTATGCGCTCAGCAATAATTTCATTAAAAAAATACAAAGAAATCATAAAAACAACTATAGTTAATTTTTATTAAATAATAGAAAAACGGTGCTATCCATCAGAATAGGTTTATACTGGATTTTGTGTAGGTTTAACAAATAATTGCAAAGATTTATATTCAACAAAAATAATCGGAATATAATCTTCTTTAACTTCTTTTAAATATTACAAATTTAGATGATAATTTTTTTCTCCATATTCATGCAACAAACTATCGACGATGTTTTGCTTTTGTTTCAAAAAAAAAAAAAATTTGTTGCCGGACAAAGATTTGCAAAAATTTAGGAAAAAAATTAAAAAAACCTAAAACGATATTACCATCCGTCGTGTTTGAGGAGTACCTACCGGTTTACTGTAACTTGTACACTAATTTCTTTTTTATGCGGTATCTGTATATGTATATTCCTCAGAATAACGCATAAAAAAGGCACGGCACGACTTACATTTTATAAATATAGATATTCGTACCTTCAAAAAAATTTTTTAAAAGCGCTTAAACTTCACGAATATAGACTTTAAAATCAACACAGAGAAAATAATATTAATAATAATAATATATTTTTTGAAAAAATATATTATTTTTTCAAAAATAATAAAATAAAAATAATATAAAATTTTTTTTTTATACGAAAAATGACGCAATAACAGAATTTGTTATAATAATAGACACTCATTAAATTTATTAATTTTCAAAAATTTACTTATAATTCAACAAAAAATAAAATAAAATATAAACTAATTGAAATTAATATAATAAAAATTAAATTTTAAAAAATTCAAATTTTACAAAAATTTTTAACAATTTTTCACGCCAAACGTTTCAAACGTTAAACAAAAAAAAACTAAAATAACGGAATGTGTGCAAGAGAAAAACCACCAGCACCGCAACAACACCAACAACAACAACAACAGCAGCAACGTCGCGCATGCGCAATATATTCTTAATTTTATTCTTTTTATATGTAATCTCGACGAACAGACAGACAGACAGTCAGTCGGTCAACTGACTGGCTGATTGACGCATAAAAAAAGACACTAATTGTTTAACTAGTTGAAAGAGAAACGGTGAGAGAGAGAGAGAGGGAGGGAGCGACAAAGGCAAAAACCGATCAGCGCATTCAAGATTAATGGCGTTCGTAACGAATTGTGGAAAAACTTGAAGGTTAAAAAAAAAAAATTTTTAAAAAAAATTAGTCTTGCAATCAACAGTAGCAACAGTAGTAACAACAACAACAACAATAACAATAAATAACAACAACAATAACAGCAACAATGACAACAATAAAAGCTACAACTTTAGTGGCTACAAGTAGCGGTAATTCAAATGACAAGTCCAAGGATTATGACCAAAGCTATAAAAACAATTAGGAAAAAAAAACACACCACACACAAACACACACACAACACCTCAAATGAGTGTATGAAATCTGTACACTCAAGAAAATTTCATAGACCAGCTTTTACCACAAAATTAATTGCTGCTTAAAAGAGAAAACCTTGTCTTAGTTAGTGCGTGCTTAGGGTTGCCCTTGCGTGCATTATTAAAAGACAACCCTTATTTCAGTGTCTTTTTACCCATTTTTAAGTCTTCAATAAATTCAAGAGAGAATCTGGAGCGTTGAAACGACGTTCAACTGAACTCTTCCAGTCTAAAGACTAGTCCAAAGAATATATAAATTAAAATTATAATAAAAATTAAAAGACAATACATTGAAAACTAATTGAATTGAAAACAGTGTTTGCAAAACAAATATTTAATGATTGCCCTTTTCTTTACTTTTAGGCCTTTTGGGTAATGACGCGAGCATTTCTTTTGCAGCGTTGGATTTTCTTTTCATAAAGTGAGTATTGAAAAGTGAATAAATAATAATATGTATAGCAATATTTATCACATAATACTGTTATGAATTGAGTATATTGTCAGTAATAAGAAACTCAATTCTCAACGTTTTATCAAAGTTTTATGGATAAGGGCACCCTGTATCTCACGCCAGAGTATTAAAATTCTATTTATTTAACATCTAAATCTTCTAAATCCCAGCGAGAAAATGTAAAATAAAAGCCGGAGACAATAAAAGAATTCTTTAAGAAGCATGAACTCATCTCAGGAGTATGTAATATGATTCATTAAGAGATTCCTCGTAAGCGACTAAGAATCACTTTAAATGCTTTTAGACGAATTATGGATCAGCTGACAAAATGGAGCAGCTGTTTAATGTTTAAAATCGGTTTAATGTCTTTCACGTTTGGTTTAATCGATCTTGCGTGGCAAACTTTTGTATAAACTTTAATAATTAAGTTATTTTAATGTACTCTTAAGAGCTTTTCGCAGGTGAAATATGAAAAATACGTATTATTTTATTCTTTCAACGAATAAGAATCAATTGACGAATACATTCATTCTTTGAGAAATAAGTAATGAGAACAGTAATGCACTGGAGGAGTAGAGAGAATGAAATACATACATACTTTCGTTGTGACAGCGACATACACCAGTAGAGTACAGATTCCGCGTTCACTTGCTGTGCATTAGAGACGACGAATCACGCACAGGTCACACGAACTCGGCCGACAGACGGACGCGACACGAATAGGTCATGAATAAAGCGAGTCAAACAAACTCGTATTCGTGTTTTCTGAAATCAAACCTCTGATGTTTTTTGTGCGAGTATTTATTGCCATTTTCTGGGTCAATCTCAAGCATTGGTCATTGTACCCGCTTCGTTTGCCTTGCCTTCTCTTCACGGCTCTCCTTTCTGCAACTGCCAGAACAAACGCCACAGGTTTTTTCTCACTTCTCGTCGTAGTTCGTAGCCAATTTAAACAATTTTTTTTAAATCAACCAAAATATTAGAAAAATTACGAGTATATAGAAAAGTACTATAATTTCCAGAGACTATAGAATGAAATATATGTAAATGTGTAAAAGGAGCTGGAATAAATTGAGATACTAGAATGGTGCTTTTAGAAGAATGCCTCTATTTTTTATTAGGTTCAAATAATTTTCTGTATCGTTATTATTTTGATCAATTCACTTGAAAATGGATTTCGTGCTGGCATCTCCGACGAATTTGATGACTTTTAGCACATTTCCTTCCTCCTCTCTCTCTCACACACTCTTTAACCCTTCCTGAGCAGTTGACCGGGTAGAAAAAAATTATCTCACTCTGTTTAAATGATGTTGAAATTTGAAATTGTAAAGATATTCGCTTGAAATTAATTCATTGGTTCTTCCTTGCTTTTAGAGTATTCTTTTCTATTGCTATTTGTTTCTTATGATACATACATAAAGAGTTATCCATTTCGAGTTACGGAAAGTAAAGCCCTGCCGTTTGGCAGCTGTCAAATGTCAGTGTCTTCCGCACTAGCATTTGTTTAGTTGAAGGTTTGCCATTTTACAATATGAATCATTTTAATCAAACAATGCGTTAACTTTGTTAAAAGTATTCTACACGAATGATGATTTTGCTGTGGCCGCATTTCGAATTTTACGACCAGACGATTATGGTCGTCGTAATCGTCCTACTGAGCGTACAATTTCCAACGCAGTGAAGAAATTCGAAGAAACTGGACCGGTTACGGACATTGTAAGGCCTGTGCATCATCGCTTCGAACGCTCGATCGAAAACATTGCCGCTGTGAGCCGCCGTAGTGTTGAGGACGACCCAAATTCATCGATTCCACTATCCACTATCTACTATTCCACTATAGCGCAATGATAAAGGACGTCTTGTGGCCTGCACTTGTGAAGATATGAATCTGGACGCTTATGTGGTTTCAGCAGGATGGCGCCAAAAGCCACGCATTTCTGAAACACATCTCTCGTCTGGACTAAAAGAGTCCTCCATCTCCTTTGCACCAATCATATTTATCTTAACTTTACCTATACCAATAATAATACTAGGTATAGACAACTGAGCTGCCCGCACAAAGTCTTGTGGGCCAGGCAATTTCCCATAGGGGCTAACGGAGAGAGTGAGAATCATATTTATGCCCAGAGAGCTGTCGCTCTCTTTCCGGCCTACCAAGATCAGGAAACCCATACGGGCTAAGCTGTATATCCCTAAAAGGTGCCTTAGGTACCTTTTTGTGATCTTCTGCTCTATCAGTTTCTCTACTATACTAGTCTAATGATCTCTTTATCTCTCTATCAAATTTATCTGACCAATTATGTATATCTCTTTTACCAATTACGTATTTACATATGTATATATTCGTATATGGATCATAATATGTTGACTGTTCGAATGAAGAGACAGACCACTCTCTCTCTCTCTCCCTCTCTCTCTCAGTCTATATCAAAGCAAAAGCAAAATCTGTTGTGTCTATGTTTTTTTCTACCTTATCTACGAAATATTCACAATCTACAGTATATATATATTATATTATTCATGTAATACGAGTACATAAGAGCCAGAACACATACGATTATTAGGTAGTATCGTGTGGTATACAGTATATCGGTATCTATATCGTAGGTATAGCTAAAATGCAGCAACACAAATTTCGTCCTTCTACCAACCGACCAATGACCCGCCCTCCGTGTCCCCCATTTTTTTAGCCATACCCAGCCTCACCTTACTACCCTCTTTCTGCAACGCTGCACCGCCTCCGCCACGCCGCCCGTTCATAAGCTTTCTGACGGCGTCGTTGCTTGCGTCCAAGGATGCTTTCGTTATGCGACGAATGACCTTCGAGAGTTAATTGATCTCTGATGTTTGCGAAATTTTTCGGTAAAAGTGCAGCAGTGTATATAGTATAGGCGAGAGTGCTAATAGCGAGAGAGCGAGAGCAGGCAGTGCAGAGAGGGAGAGCCTAGTTTGCAGAGAGGAAATGCAGTGAGCTGAAACTTCGATGCAGACGGTTGGGACAACATCGGCAACACTGGTCAGCTCCAGTTGCGGAGAATCTCATAAAATATATGCAAACAACAACAACGACAACGTAACCCATACAATAACGAACCTTCTCACAAACGAGATTTGACTCGACGCAAAAATCGAAACGAATATTCTGAAAATGCTTTTAAACTCTGCACGAGAGTAGTTTTTGCATGAAAAGAAAAACAAAAGTGTTCGCAGAACGCAATAAACACCGAATGGTGCAGGCACCTGCACCTGGGCACACTCGTACATATAGAATTTAGTACGTTTCGAGAGCGGAGCGAAAAAAACGCAGCAGATTCGGCAACTACTAGAGCGGATGGATTGAGCGAATACTACAGCAGAAAAGTACGGTAGTAACAAACTTTATTAAAGCGTACTGCAAAAAGCTTTCAGTAATTGTTGCTTTTGTTGTTGCTAATGCTCGTTGTCGTTGTCGTTGTCGTGATAGTGGTGGTGCTGGTGATGGCGGTAATGCTTGTTGTTGTCGCCGTTGTCGTTGGCGTTGCCGTTGTCGTTGTTGCAACGACGTTGCTCTGACTACATCAGTTGCAATTTCCGTTTGCGTTACAAGCGTGAAGCGTTTTCGCATGAGAATCCGTCGCAGTCGTCGAGAGAAAAAGCCATATTCGCGCAAAATTCTAACCAAAAAACAAGTTAACAAATAAGTTAAAATTATTAAAAAATAAAATGATGAATGAAGCATGAAACTGCAAGAAGAATTTGATTAAAAAACATGGATGTTAAATGAACTGAACTGAACAAAACTGAACTGAAATGAGTTGAAAAATGAGCATAAAATAGAAAAAAATTTGGAACTGAGTAAATGAAAAGTGTGTGAGCGGTTGCTGCAAAACCGAAAAAAATTTGGCATTATAATAAGATAAACATAAAATGCAATTTTTTCAAATTTTATAAATTGAAAAACTCTCACTAAAGAACAACATGCAGCAGAGAGACTTCAAAGAGCAGTAAGAAGAAACCACTCCGTTAGAGAAAGAGCTAAAGAAGGAAAAAAAAAGGGGAAAAAACTTTTAAAAAAATTGAAGTAAATTTAATTAGATTTTTAATATTAAATTGCTTTAATAAACATTCTTAAAAGATTTTAAAAAGCGCTGTTTTAAAAAGTAAAAATGTAAAAAATTATATAAAATATTAATTTATAACATTTGATTATATAAAGTAATAACATAAGATTAAAAAATTCAAACTACACTTTAAACAAATAGCTTAAAATTAAATACAATTTGATTGAAATAATATCAAATTGATCAAATCAAACCAAATTAAAATCAAAATAAATTACATCAAATTTAATTTATGCAGTTAATTTGTTGATTTTCCTAGATGTACGATAATTATATTATATAAAAAATAATTCAATTTAAATTTGTTAAAATTAAAATGGTTAAGCCTTTGAATTAAAATTAATTGAAAAGGATTTTTTATTATAAAAACAAATTATAAAAAATATAATAATTTGCAAAAACTTGAAATTTAACAAAAAAACAAGCGAAAAAAACAAGCTGTTTTTCCTTTTTTTAGAATAACGAAGTAAAGTTTCAGTAAAGAGAACACATTTTTCAAAAAATTAAAAATCGTTACTTTAAAAAAAAACCAAAACTTAAACAATTGATCGCAAAAGTCAATCAACGCAGTTCAAAAGCTGAATATTTTTTTTCGACGAAACAAAAACTAGTCGAAACATAAGAAGTACTTTAACCCAAAAGCGATTGGCAACAAACAGAACAAAAAAAAAAAAAATCAGAAACAAAAAAAAATAAAAACATACCTACAAACAAACAAAACTAACTGAATTTATTTGCAGCAACAGCTGAGAAGAGTTGGTCGGTTGACAGCAAAAAAAAAAAAATACAGATAACAAGAGACAACAACAACAACAACAACAACAACGAGAAAAGGTTGTAAACTATAAACGTCAAAAGTGCGAAATCAAAGTAACACAGAGAACCCAACAAAACCTCACAAAATAAACAGCAACAACAACAACAACAACAGCAGGAGTAGCTTTAATAAACGCTACTATGAGAGCACACAACAACAACAGCTACAGCAACGACAACTACAACTACTGGCTGGCATAAACACAGTTACAGAACAACAACAACAACAACAACAACGGACTACAGCAACCAGCACCAGCACCAGCCCCAGCAGCAACAACAAAAACAAGCCGAAACGAAAACACGTTTAGCATATATTCGAAAAATTACAACAACAGCGCAGCAGCACAGCAGCACAGCAAAAAAATTGCAACGAGTTGACGACGACGACGACGACGATGACGACGACGACGGTTTGGTTGCTCGCTCGGCGCAGTCAACGAGCTTAAAGTTTGACTCAGTTTGTTGCCAATAATTCGCATTGCAGCAGCAGCAGCGGCTCGCGTGTAACGGCATTTTGCGTTAAGAAGAAAACGGGGCAAAAAATGTTTTTGGTTTTTTTTTGTCAACTAAAATTTTAACCAAACCCAGAAAGACGTCAAAGACGTCAAAAACGGGCGAAGAAAAACATCCTCAAAAAAAAACGAAAGTGAAGAAAAAAGTGTTAAGAAAATCATTAGAAGAAAATGTGTTAAATTTCAATTTTTCAATACAATTAAATTCGTATGTAAACGACGCAGGGCAGGGTTGCCAACGTCTCTGTGAAAAATGGGTCAGCAGAAATGTGTAGTCGTGTGTGTGTGTGTGTGCGGAGTGGAGGAAAGCATACAAATTGTCAACCGGAAGTGTAAAAAAATCAACAACGTATTTTAGAAAGTAAAAAACTATGTTTTCGCGACGACAATTCGCTCGAATAGTCCGCAATGAAAGTGTATGGGTGCGTGAGTGTAAGTGTGTGTGTGTGTGTGTTGGTAGGGGTATGATCAGGGTGTGTGTGTGTGTGTGTAAACCTACATATGTTTATAGAAACCTCAATGAATAAATAGTTTCTAACAAATTATTCAGAGCAAAAGCGAAAAAAATCAACGATTTTATTGCTAAAAAAATGCTAAAAAAAAAAAATAAAATAACAAAAAAAAAAATAACCGAATTAAACTACGAGTACTCTCGCATTTAGTGCTCGCTTAGTGTTGAGAAAAATAATTCAGTTCTTTTTAAAATCAAACGAAATCTTTTTAGGTTTTTTCAATTGGATTGAAATACAATAAATACAATTTTTTTACATTTTTACTTGTCAGCAGCTTCGATCAGGCAAAAAGCTTGATATTGCCATGAAGTTGGACAACGCGGTTGTATGCATATATTGTTGTATGAGGTGGAAGCATGAATTGCGTTTGTGTTGTGTTGTGCCCACATAAAAATGTATACAGAAATATGTACAGTTTTTTTTATATAATCACAGCACATGCACACAGCAATAGATACACACACACATACAAGCATACATTCTATTATCGTACATACAGTACAAACATTCGCACAAACTCGTTAACTCGCTGGCGATTCTTTACGTTGGCATTAGATTTGTTTGTTTCTCTTTATTGCATTGGCAACACTGCTACAAAAATGCATTAATGCATTTTTTTAATGACCTGCGGTGTGTCTCTTTCTCTCTCTGTCTCTTTATCCCTTCTGCCCCTCTGAATTGAATGAATTAAATGATTTGATCTTATGAAGTCTTTAATTTTCTTAATTTTTCTCACACAAAAATGCCGAAAATATTTTCTTAAATACGAAAACTCCTTTTTGAAAAGGTTTTTTGTAAAAAAAAAATGTTTTTTTTTTTTTTTTGATTTTTCCTTAAAAATCTTTATGATTTTTCTCCTTTTCTTTTGAAAGACTAATAGTAGGTTGTTAAAAAAAAATTTTTTTTTTTGAAACAATAAAAAAAAATTATAATAAAAATAATAAAAAATTGTTTAAATAATTACATTTTTATTTATTTGAAATGGCGTCACCACGCCGTAAAACATAGTTAAAATCAATCGCAAAGAGTAGTGCTAATGATGTTAATGATGATGATTAAAAATCACAAAAGAATGAATGCAAGAATGAATAAATGACATATAAGTTTTCTTTGACACATCTTGTGATTCTCGCAATACAAAAATTTCATATTTTACATCGACAGTGCATCCTCGATTGAGTCCAAAAATGCCCAAAAATCATACAGAAATCTCCCGGGAAAAAGTGTACGGCAAAAGAGAATGGCAAATGGCCATTGGCAATAAATTCAGACGATGCAATAATTAATCAAGTGTCATAAGAAATGAATTAAAATAAAAAAATTAAAAAAAAAAGTCACCAAAAAAAGAAATTATTGAAATTTAATAAATCTATCAACGATCACTTCACGATCACAGTAGAAAAACAAAAGAAAAACAGGGTGGTGGACGAAGACGAAGAAGAATTACAGTCGGTCAACTCTGCTGAAGGATTAAAAATTAGTCAAAATTACGTCCAACAAAGTATCGAGAGAAACACAAACTATGCCCGGCCCGGCGGTGTGGTCCGGTAGGTACCTCTTCCTTTTTTTTGTTCACTTCATGAAAAACGTGAATAATCCTATAATACGATACTAACTGATAAATTTTCTATTATACTATCATCTTGTTCACATCTTATATACATAAAATCAAGACGCCAGTAAGTTTTTAAAAGATTAAGACTTTTTACAAGTAATATGACATTATAATATTGAGATATGATCAGTGATTTCGATCGCCAAAACCATCATCACTATTATTTATACAAATTTTCAGCAAATTTTCCTTACAAATTGTTCTGCGGTCGGTCTTGAAGGAGCCTCTGAGGGCAAAGATATCATGTTTTTTATGCCAAAAATTACGTTCTTTTCGGTCTTGAAGCAATATATTAACGCTAATGCCTTTAATAATAATAATAATAATAATGCCTATCAAAAATACTCGTTTCATCCTTCTTGAAAAGGTCCCTTAGGGCCATTTCTTGTGAGTTTTGTGTAGAGACGGTTTCTTCAGGTCACCGATAAGCCTTTATATGGTTTCGTGCACACTATTCGTATGATTTTGGATGGTAAGGACGGACGATGGACGGTGTCATCGGCCCCTGCGCATCGGCCGGCCTTTCGTTTGTAATGAATTCATTGGAATGACAAAAATTGAAATGTTTTACTTGATGTCTTTGTTACTTAGTATCGTTATTTATCGTCATGTATGAATGACGACGAATACGTAACATGTTTTCTACTCGCTATTTATGCATTCGTTGCGATTCAACTGATCGCTATCATCAACGATCAACCGACAGATGGACAGCGTTCGAAAAGCGTGCTCTTTTTCTGAATTAACTTTAAAAATCAAATGCCAATAACTACGTTTTTTAGTAACATTTAACAACAAAACATTTATTGCAACAAAAAAAAAAAAACAACAACAACAACAACATAAGCAAAAACAAATTTTATGGGTGTCTTTTATTTGTTGTTTCTGAAGAAAGTGAAAGTTCTACGAGTATAGCTTTTTTCATATGAACGTTATCCAATTTTCCTTTGGCTTTTGAGAATATCATCGTGCACGCGATCATACTCGTTAATGTTTAGACACATACGAGTACACACATGGGTACTTAATCTATAGTTAGATGGCTATGCATGTATTAACATTCAGTTAATTGTTGTTAACAATAAACGTTGGTAACACGGAAGCGAAAACGCCCGAACCAACAAAATCTGTTCAACATTTTGCTTTGCTCTTGGTTTTTCAATTGATTTGTTTTGCTTGCAGTGAATATCGTTGATCAAAAGCTTCCATCAACATTTGATCAACGATGAGCAACAAGCATTAAACTTGTCCACAGGCAAACACATTAGAGATATCTGCACAAGAACGTCTTGTAGGCGTGTTGAAGACATTTGGAGAGCACGTCAGAGGTTGTCTGAAGTGCTTCCATTTTCCTTCAAATCAAGTCTGTTGCGGAAGCGCAGTTAAAAACATTACCACATTGCCATACGCTTCCGATAGCTCTGACGGCTTGATTTGCACTTTAGCCAACGCCAAAATGTTGCTTTGTTAGTTTCAAGCCTTCAAGACGGCTTGGGCAGCCCTCTAAAACACATCCACCATCCAGCAATCAACACTTATTCAACGTTGTTTATATACATACAATGTGTATAAACATATTTCTTACTTTTTGAATTGATACTAGAAATGTTGCCAGCCAAAAGAGCTTTTGTTGCTCTCGTTGTGTTTATGGTAAACATGTTTCGCCCGCAACATTAGAAAGAGTGTTGCCAATAAATTTGTGTACATTTTGTACTCATGTATTTATGTATATACATTATATTGTATATTCTTTGGTATTGTCTAATCACAGCTCAAGAGTGTGGTGCAGGGAAAAGGTCAATAAAAATTACTCTTAGTTACTTTAATTCGCTCTCGCTCAGACATACACTAGCACACAAATATACGAGTACCTTTGTGTAACTGTATTTATATTGAGAATTTATATTGCTCTTTTTTTCTTTATTTCTCCTCATCATCTTCAATGCTATGATCGTTACGTCGTTGCCGTTATCGCTTTCGTTGTCGTTGTCGTTGTCGTCGTCGTCACAGTCAACACATAGCCATCGCCTTCGCCATCGCCACCGCTATTACCATCAACATCGCCGCTGCGCTACAGTTGCCTCAACGTGCTCTACTGCTCCACCAACCAACAGCGCTTCTTGTTGTTGAAAACTGTGTCAATTGCGCTTTTCCGCCTCTCCAACATCGCGTTACTCCTCTACCAATCATTGAACTTTGCAAGCGTCTTTCGTTTTCTCTCTTATTCCCTCACTCTCTCTCTCTCTCTCTCTCTATCTCTCTCCCTAACCTTACTCTTTTGCCTTTCTCTGGTTCAATAAATCTGCCGGTGGTTTTATTTGCTTTTTTTTCTCTTTTAGCTTTTTTCATTCTTTTCTTGGGTGAAACTTTTCATTTCGTTTGTGTTGCGAGCGTAGAAAGAGAAGGAAGGTGATTATATATACTCGTATTTACATATAGAAAGAGAGCAAACGGCATAGGCTTCGTAGCGCACATCTCTTTCACTTTTTCGATTTCTCTGCTGGTTTTGCCGTTTCTCGTTTCGACGTCTTCAATTGCGTTCTTCAGATTATTTACTTAATAAAAATATTGTTGCTAATGTTTTTTTATATGTATTTTTAAAAAATGTATAAGTAAAAATATATGTTTAAAATATTTATATTTATTTTTTTTTATACTTTAAGCATTAATCCTAAAACATTTCATTTGTCATAAAATCGTGTATAGATTTTTAATGAATGAAATTTTTAAATTACAATTTTGAAAGAATACTTTTTTAACTCTTTTTGATTATCCGAGTCTCTGAATTTTTCTATCTAATGTTGCTGCAACAATTAATCCCAAACGTCTGCATTTGTTGCGCCTAAAGCTAATCTCTTTTTATTTTCCATAGTTGCGACACTCTCTAGAGTCTAGACTCATTGTGCCTTCATCTACGTGCGCTCTTCAAAGGCAAGTGAGTTTTTTGAGAATTTTCCCGAACAACAATTTCACAGTGAAAGCTCTTCTAATGCCTTCCGAAGAAATTCTTTGGCTCTTACGCCGTTTCACTCTCTATCTCTCCACCTCTCCAACGAGACCACTCCAATAGGTTGATCGCTCGCTCTCTCTTCGCATATAAGTGCACACGTCTGCGAATGGGCTGAGTTTAGAAAATGGAAAAGTAACGAGTTTGGGGAAAAAGCATTCGCAACGCCGACAGAGTCAACGACGGCTACATTGGCTTTGCGACGACTGCAGGGACTGCAAGACGCAATGAATACGCAATCAAAAGTGAACTCGTCGTGTCAACGCTTGCGTTGCGTTTTGCTTTTGCTTTTGCTGTCTCTCTAACACTGCTGTTGTTGCTCTGCTGCTGCCGCTGCTGCAGGCATATGTTTCTATTTCATGTTTTTTTTTTTTCAGTTTTGGTGTTTGTTGCTGTTGTTGATTGTTTGGTGTGGCTTGCATGCACAAAGGAACGACTTTTCACTGACGTAACAGTTTTGTTCGCTCTACATGGTTGTTGTTGTTGTTGTTGTTGTTGTTATTTTGGTGGCAACAGTTTCCTTGTTGAACTCGATAGTGGGTGAGCCGCAAGCAGCCATTACTGCCATCATTGCAATACGCCGCTGCTGACGCTGACGCTGTCAACCTCGTTGTTGCTTTTGATGATGTTGCAGATGCTCAGTTGTTGTTTGTTGGCTGTTGCAGTACTTCACACTGAAATGTTCGTGGCCATTATTTTCTTGCCATTACTGCGCCGTCCGCCGTCGGCAGAGGCAGCGCCTCAGCAACATCAATCGCGACGCCGACGACGCCGCCTGCATGTGAAATGAATTGATATGTTGAGTCAACTTTTTTCTAAACTTTTTTCTGGTTTTTTTTAATTATGCTCTTGTTGTTGTTGCTGTTTGTTTATTTTAGTTTTTCCTGAGTGCGCTCGCTCGCTCTGGCTCGCCCGTTGGCTAATGCGTCGGCTGCGCGACGCTCATCTAATCAACGAAAGCTGCGGCTGCGGCTGGCGGCAGACGACGGCTGACGACTGACGGCTGACTGGGCCGGCTCTTGGCTGCTTTCTTTCATTCACTCCTTTCATTTCACTTTGTTCCGTTCGTTGGGACGCACGTTGAGCGCGGACTAAAATCTCAAACTCATTTCAAAGCATTTGATTGCCAGCTCAATTCAAATAGAAATAGTTTCCATTTGATTTTTTGCCTGCAGTCGGTCGCCGCTTGCGATTATAGATGGCTTGTGTTCTCCGCTCCAGCCTGGCGGAGATTCAGGCTCAGCAACGCGTCGTCGCGCACACAATCGAAAGTGTTTCGCAGTGTAGTCGGTCGCTAACGAACGAACGCGCGGCAAACGCGCCGACTTCCGCTTGATGGCGTTGCCGTGCGTCTAGTGCGTCTGCCTTTGTGTGGAAAGTAAAATTGTTTAATTGTTTTTTTGTTACATTTTCCAGTGTTAAAACAACAGCAACTGCAACAACAACAACAACAACAACAACAACAACAACAGCATAAAACGAAAGAAACTGATTTTGTAGCCGAAAAGACTGAGCAAAAAATACTTAAAAGTGTTTATAGAAAATAGATTTTTAAAAATTATACAATAAAAAATTAGTTTATAAGATAAGAATGAAATTTAACCACTTCAACGATTTAAAGAAACAGGAAAATTTTAGTAAAAACATTTTTCTAATCTTACTAAGTCTTACTAAGTTTTTCTAATTTTCCAAAGTAAAAACATTTTCGAAATCATTAACGCTGCGTTGCATTTTAAGCTGTTTTCAGAGGAAAAACAACAAACTCAACAACAACAACACAAAAAATAAAATTTACATTTACTGAATTATTTAAAAAAACGATAAAGCTAAAATAAAATCTTTTTATTGAAATTGTAAAATTCAGTAAAAAACATTAATGCATTAAACTTTTAAATGAATTAAATTTTAAGCTATTAATTGAGAAAAAATAATTATAAAAAAAGCAAAAAACAAAAAAAATTAAGAAGAATAAAGTAATTAAAAAGAAAATAAACGCAATAAGTTTTTTTTTTGTATTAACGCAAAAGAATTTTAGTGATTTTATTAAATTAAATACAAAAAAATTATAAAAAAAAATTATAAAAAAAATTATACATAAAAAATTTTATTAAAAAAAAAATTATAAAAACAAAAAATATATAAAAGTAAAATAAAAAAAATGAAATTTTGAAAATTTCAAAAAAAAAAAAAATCAAAAGGAAAAATTATTTAAAATCATTTTAACATTTAAGAAATGTGTCGTCTTGTATACTTTGTTAAGAGAAGTTTCTGTGCCGAACCACGAGGAGCTAATTGCAGTTTAACGAATACGACTATAAACGTTGTGAAGGCATTATCAAGGCAGGAAGGAAAAAAAAAAGAAGGTGGAAAAGAAGGAAGGAGGATCTTAAAGAATGCTTCATGTAATGCACAATTCACGCGGATGATTTTGGGCGCAACAAAGAATCCATTTTTACTTACTTAATTTTTTTAACATTACACTTTTTTAACATTAACATTAACATTATGAAATCGTCGAGTTTGTCAAGTTTGTCGATTTTGTCAAGTTTAAAAATTTACACGCCGCCGCAAAGCGTCGCCTAAGCGCTTTACACTGAACAAAACTGATGGTGGAAAAAACCCGAAACGGAAGCAAAAATAATTATTAATTTAAGAATGTAGTAAAATCCGTCCATTTTCTATGTAACCGGAAAGACTACAACAACAACAAAAAAAACAACAAAAACGAAAACAAAAACAATACCATGCATTTTTTATATAACAAAAAGCATTAATTGAAAGGAAAAGTTTCATAAAAAAAGCGAGAAAAATTAACCATTTTTGAAGCTGCCAGCGGCTGCATTTTTTGCGAATTCATTGCATCAGGGCTATATTGCCCCCAACGTTTCAGTAAAATACAAAAATTTTTCGATATGAAAAAGGACATACACTAAGAGAAAACATATTGTAAGAGAGATTTTAAGTGAACTTCATGGAAATTAAGCAAAACAGAGACTGATAACGGTTAATGAAAGTGCATTTTTATGGAAATTTTTGCACTTTAAAACAAAATACAATAGCAACAATAACAACAGCAACAACAACAACAATTACCAACTAACATTTATAATAACAGCAGCCGATTTTTAAGTGTATTTTTTAAGGGACCTTAAACGAAGAGAATAAGAATTCAAAAAGGAAAAACCGCGCACATAAATCTTTCATATAATTGCATAATTTTTATATAAAATAAAACATTCCACTTCGATACTTTTGTAATAAAATAAAGGAAGAAAAACTTAAAAATTTTAAAATAAAAATAAAAATAAAAAAGAATTTGATCTTTTAGAAAGAAGGCGGGGGTTTTCTCTCCCCCAAAAAAAAAAAAAAAAAACAAGAAAAAACCAAACAAACAAATAAAAGAAATTTAAAAACATTGAAATTAAAATTGAAGAAAAAACTGAAACAGTGCTGCAGCTTAAATATACTTTACAAGAATCGCGAAAAAAGTGGCTCTTGAGCCTTTTTTGATTGCGAGCAGAGAGAAGAGAGCAAAGAGAGAGAAACATGTTTCGCCTTAACAAACTCAAGAAATTGTTTAGACGTTTTCAAAACATACTCAAAAGCGTGCAAGTTTATGTTGTCAATATGTTGACGGACCGGCTGAGATTGACTAAAAATCTGAGGTTAAAGAAAGTCAAAAAGAATGACGATGGTAAACGCAAAAGATTTAAAAGACAGTAAAAAAGTGTAACAAACAAACAAACAATCAAGCCGTCAAGTCCAGAAGTCAACAAACAAACAAACAATCAATCAATAACTATTCTTTAATGATTAAAACCAAAACGAAAAGTATAAGAAAATAATGAACAATTTTCTCATGCTAAATTTAAAAAAAGTTAAAGCAGGATTAATAAATGATTTGAAAAGAAAAATCATTCAAATAAAATTGAAGAATACGAGAAGAAAAAAGAGAAGAAGGTGTTGAGAAAACGGTGAGGAAAATGAAAAAAGATTAAAAATTTTGAGAATAGTTTTTACACAAAACAAACATTTAAAGATTTCTACTGTAAACGGAAAACAGTTCTAGAATTAAATTGAGATAATGATAACAAAGTTAACAAAAAAATTGACAAGAATTTACGAATTTTTCAATGAAGTTTTTTAAAAAAAAATTTTTATTAAAATAAAATAGCAGTAAATATAAATCAAACTAGAGTAATTAGTGTTTTTATAACAAAACGGCTAAAGAATTTATAAAAATATTAGAAAGTAAAAAAAATCATTTTCACAAAAAAAACTAAACTAATTTCAATAAAAACCGAGCAGTAATAAAATCCGGAAATTCTTACACAATTCTTGTAAGTTGGTAAAAAATTTTTTAGTAAAAGAACTAACACCGAAAAAAACCCAGAAAAACTGTAAAAACGAAAAAAAGAAAGGAAGAAAAGAAGAAACAGAAAATAAAGAAGCAATAAAACAAATGTTTTACAAAAAAAAAAACAGCGTCATAATTACAAGAATTATTGTAAACTTTTTCCAAAAAAAAAAAAAAAACTTTTTTAAGCAGAAGAACTCTATTGACTCGAATCTTTTACCACAACAACAAACCGACGCCAACACTCTTTTTTTTTAAAGAAATAAGTTGTGGAGAAAGAGAAAAAAAAAGGAAGGCCCAAAAAAAAAAGAGAGAAGAGCTTTCAACCCTTTAAGAGAAGAACACACACACATCCACTCATGAACACCATGAACAACAACAACCAACAGAAAAAATCCAATGAATGCCCATAAATCGAGCGGCGTTGGTGAATTTAGTGAAACGGCCCGCGAAATTGGCTTAAACTTAGTTAAGGATGCAGCTACAACAACCACAACAGCAACAACAACGGCAACAATCACCACCACCACCATCACCAGCACCACAACAACAACAACAACAACAACAACAATAAACACAGCAGCGCTATCAGCAATCACAATCAAAACATCTCCAGCGACAACAGAAAGCGCTTTTAAAGCGGAAATACGTACCGAAAGAGACGCAAGAGAAGCCAGAAACGAGGGCAGTATTGCAGCAACAACTAGCGAAATTGTTGGCAGCATTGTGCCGGAGAGGGCGGCTGCAAACGAGACAAGGATCGTTAAAGAAAACGGTGAATATTACGAAAAGCGGCAACAAACGCAAGAGTGTTCAGCAAGTAACAGTAGCGGTACTAACAACAACAACAACAACAACAACAACAACAATAGTAATAATAATAGAAACGATAATGGCCGTAATGAGAGCACACAGCAAACGGAAACAACAGCAACAGCAACAACAACTGCATTAAGAACATCATCGTCTTCACCGAACTTGCTAGCGCCAGCCATAATCAACGCACCGCTCAATAGAACATTGTTGCCCCGGAGTTTAACAACAACAACAACAACACCGATCAGCACTCATTCAGCAACAAACGCAGCAGCAACAACAGCAACAAACAATGTTACTCCGCCTGACAAAAGCACAATTAATGTTGCGAATCTCCTCAGCCTGGCAACCTGCTCCTCGTCCTCCTCGGCAACATGTTGCAGCCACAGTGTTGATGCAAATAACAAGCCTTGTCCGGGCGAAAGTAGCGGCAGCAACAACGACAACAACAACACCGACAATACTGCCGGAAATGTTGATGATGAGGATAATATCAAACGGCCACAGCTTTATGACAGAGAGTCACCACCACCACCACCACCACAACAACAACCACAACAACAACAGCTACAGCAGCAGCAGCAGCAGCAACAAGAAAACAATGAATTAAACCTTAAACAACCGACAACAACAACAAAATGTAACAAATGCAATAACAACAATAACATACATTATAACAATTACAATTGTTATTATAGAAAAAAATCGCGTGTGCCAATGTGCCGTTAGTATTTTTTTTTTCATTGTACAACAATTATACATTAGCATTATAAAGAGACGTCTTCGTCACACCCCCCCCCCCTCTCCCCCTTCTTCTTCTTCCTGCTTTCTATCCATTAATTTCTTTCTTTTTCCTACAGTTTTTAAAACAAAATGCATTCGTAGACTCAATGCCTTTTTAAGACTCAAACAAACCACTCTGAGGCAAAATACCACAACAACAACAACAACAGCATTGGCTTACAACAAAGCAAAAACAACAAAATCAAAATTTGCAACAACAACGAAAAACCACAATTGATTGACACACCAACGCCAACAAACAAGAAAACATTTCCCCGAAAACTGATTGATTGGCTTGCGCACAAAAAAAACCGCACAAAAAAAAGGAACACCCTTCGAAAGTGACAGAAGGGTGCACCACACACCCTGTATCCTCCCCTCAGACGACCACCACTTGCGCGGGATTTTGAGCAAGCTTTTCTAAATTTCTCTCTTTCAAAAAAAAAAATCCCCACAAAATTGGCAACGAAAAAAATTTCCCAAATTTCGAACAACCCTGCAAAATTATGACGTCATTAGGTAAATTTCGTATAAGCGTGTGCGTATGCCGGATTGTTGATTTGTGTGTGTGTGCATGTGTGTGTGTGTGTGTGTGTGTGTGTGTGTGTGCAGTTCGAAATAAGATCTTTTTTATAAGTATTCGTTATTATCTTAATAATTACTTTATACATTATTTATAAAATTATTTTATTTATTTTAAAATTTATTTAAGAATTAGCTAAAATTAAGATAATCTACTTAAGTCTACTCCACACTACTACATACACACTACTTATATAATGACACTACATATATATGACACTCTTAGCGAGAGTAAGAATACAAAAAAGAATACAATGAAATTCATCACAATTTATCATCGAGCAAATGCTTGCCTTAAACGTATTCGTTCGTATTCGTATTCCTTAAAGTCATTCTCGCTCACGCTGAGTAAGAAAGTGTCGTTCCAGAATGTTTCCGTCAGTCAGTGTCGTATAGCGATCGACATCGATTCGAAGGATAATAGAAACTTTGAAAATGTGTTGCCGAAATAATAATGCATACTCTGAAAGATGTTTAGATGAGCAGAAAAATCGGTTGACTTGAGGCGCCTTAACCAAAGCATCTTACATGAAGATGCAGCAGACATTCATCGATGAAATTCATCAGAATGAGTGACCTTACGAACCAATGATTTAGGTCTTAAATTCTAGGCCTTAAATTGCAATGTTGTAATATCGAGAGAATTTTGTTGTCTGAGGGTTATAATCCTTTCCACGGCCTAAGGCCGCCACGCATCTAGACTTTTAATGCGAAATACTTTGTATTATTGAGAGAATTTTGTTGTCTAAGGGTTATAATGCAGGCCACGGCCGAAAGCCGCCACGCATCTAGACCTTTAATGCGGAAATACTTTGTATTATCGAGAGAATTTTATTGTCTAAGGGTTATAATGCAGGCCACGGCCGAAAGCCGCGCCGCATCAAGATATTTAAAGCGAAAATACTTTGCATTGAGGGTTATAATTCTTCCCACGGCCTAAGGCCGCTCCGCATCAAGAATTTTGATGCAAAAATACTTTGTATTATCGCAAGCATTTTGTTGTCTAAAAATTATAATCCTTCCCACGGCCTAAGGCCGCCACGCATCAAGATATTTAATGCGAAAATACGTTGCATTATCGAGAGAGTTTAGTTGTCTAAGGGTTATAATACTTGCCACGGCCGAAAGCCGCCACGCATCTAGACTTTTAATGCGGAAATACTTTGCATTATCGAAAGAATTTCGTTGTCTGAGGTTTATGATCATTGCTAACAGTTTTAATCTGTTCAAGAGGCTGGAGAATACCAAAAAACTGGGTTTGTAATTTCGGGATTTTTTCGTTCGGGATTTCGTTACCAACCCGAATTTACTACAGAGATACTGAATTCTTCTCGATACAAATCATTGGAGTTTTGAAATTTTCGAGTGGATCGATCGCGAATTTTAGTGGTCACACTTTTAAAAGACCCGCAATAAAATGTAAAAAGCTTTAAAGAGAATTTATTCAAAATAATATTCATTCGTTCATTGCTATAATCCAATATTTCATAATTCATATTTTTAAAGATCTCATCGATCAGCGGAAAAACTCTGTTCATTTGGTATCTTAACCATATCTAAAACTCTCTATAGATCTCTCTCTCTCTCTCTCTCTCTCTCTCTCTCTCTCTCTCTATTCATATTCTTAATTTACCAAATAAATTCGTTAGTGCAAAATTTGCGAACACGAGCACGTACAAGAGAAGGTAGTGCCTTTTTGACACGCAATGGAACCACATGGATCTAAACTACGTTACTTCAATCGGCCGTATTAGGTTGCCCAATATTTTGCGTCGGAGTGACGAGTGCCGTTGAAGGCTTTTTATTTATTTTTTTATCATTAATATAATTATAAATAATAATTAAAATTATAATATTACTAATAATTAAAATAGCAATCTTTTATCAACGACTGCGCTGTGCCGTCATTTCCTAAATATTTTTCAGAAACAAAATATTTTTCGGGCACTTTGCGCTGTCGCTTTTTGTTGCTGTCAAATACCGGCTGCACTAACACTAACAACAACAACAACAACTTTTACAACTGCTACTATTAAGAGTAAGATTAAAACAAAGCAGCAAAAGCTAACATTATCACGACCGCAGCAGGCAGCAGCAGACCGCAGCAGCAGACCGCAGCAGACCGCAGCAACAGTCAGCAGTCAAAAACTGCAGAGAAAAAAGAAAATGTTCACGCATGCCACGATTTGAACAAAAGTGTACTCGTTGCATGCGACTGTGTGTTTGCTTAACTGTACAAACACACGCTTACGCGCGCACACATACTCGTACACGTACTTTTTCAACTTTGTGTTTGCTTAGTTTGTTTTTTTATTATTATTGTTTAGACTAATCTTGCGCTTGATAATGAAAATAGGTCAAAATTTTAAAAATACACACAACAGAAACGACAAAAGCAGCGCTAGCGGCAGAGGCAAAGGCAAAGGCAAAGGAAACGGCAACGGCACGGCACGGCTACTGCCGCAGAAGCGGCAACAACAGCAACAACACGCACTAGCACAATCCACACAAGTAAAGCGTGAAAAAAGTTCACGAAACGAAACAACTAAAAACTAATAAAGCACCAAAGTGCTGGAACGACAACAACAACAACAACAACAACACAAAGAAAACGAGAACGATACGACATAAAAAGCAAACCAACAAGAATTTTATACCTCAACGCATTCTAACAGAAAACTTAAGCGTGTTATGAATATAAAATATTATTTCTAATGCAACAAAAACAGCCACCGCCACAGCCGAAACAACAACAACAACAAAACATTTCATTTTTCTAAACTCTCTTGATGATGATGACGGTGTTGATGATGATGAATCGTCAGTGTCGTCGATGTCGACAGTGGCACAAATTGTTAAAAACACAATTTTATTTAAAGATTCATACAATTTTTGTTAAAAAAAAAAATATTCATAATTTATTTATTTTCGTTTAAAAGAGAGTTTTAAACTTTAAACGGAGTTTTCACTTTATTTTGTGTTACGCTGTGTTTTCAATTTTGAAGAATTTTTATGGCATCAGGGCCCACTGTGCTTTATATTTTCTAAGTCTTAATTCAAAGCAGACAATTAAAAAGTATAAATGTATGTGTATGTGTGTGTGTGTGTGTCATATACATAACATTATCTCTGTAGATTTTTATTTTTTGCTTTTTTGTGCCTTCAATTTTTTATTGTTTAGGGTTGTCGGAAAAGTCGTGACGCTTTTTTATAACACATTGTTGCAGCATTATTGATGGATCAAATGGACGAATGGATCAAACATGATAATTGTTATTTTTTTTCCATGTTTTCCACGCCCTCTTAATGACTTTTTTATGGAGAAAACATTAGTTTCAATGAATGTGTGTTTACATTCATCAAAAGGTTGTTGAATATAAACGGAAAATGTTCATACAAAAGAGACTGCTGTTAATTTCACAAAATTCATTCTAACTAAATTCATTCATATTAAACATATAATGTTTAAAACAAGCATTTATCATATTGATGCCAAATCAGTGTGTTTATGCTTGAACTAACCACGAAACAGCTTGTTTTTTGACTCAGTGTAGGTTATACGATTGAAAAAAATTGACATTTTGAGCTACAGTTTTCTTTCAGAGATAAAAAAATAGCTCTGGTTTATGTAAACTGTGAACCGTTAATTGGGCTTTGGGCCCATTGCGCTGCTTAAGACAGTAACCAATCTAGATAATACTTTTTCCAACTTTAAAGTCTAGCTTTTTAATAGAAAATAGTATAAAATTGCCTCATTTCAACTTAATAAAAATTGAAAGTGTTGTCAAATTACGACCGCGACTGTGTATAGTACTCGTAGAATAATCTTTGTTCTTGCTTTTAATAAATTAAAACATTTTCTAAGCTATGCACAAGTACGTCATGACTTTTCCGCCCAACCAATAGTCGTTGCTTTTCTTTTCTAAACCCATACAAAAGTATGTATTCTTAAATATTATTTTTTTTTTGCCCTTTTTTCACAACGTTTATAATCTCTTCATTAGCCCAGTTTTTTTTTTTAAGTTTAAGTTTACGAATAATTAATGCATTTTGGTGGATTTCTTATATTTTTTTTTTTTTGAAATTTCACCAAGCCACAATACAAAAATCCAAAAGTACGATACATAAATATACACGTAGTAAATTTTCAGCGAAAAATATCGAGTTAAAAATATGATTAGTTCAATAATGATCAGTCTTTTTTGTTGTTGTTGAAAAGAACTTTATAAAGGAAAAAAAATTATGCATTTCGTGGTAGGCACTCACTCAAGCATTTTGTGTGTGTGTGTGTGTGTGTGTGTGTTGCACATGTCAAGTGAAGTCATAACTAAATTCATTTGACGTTACTTATGTACGCATACATATTTATATACGACACACACAAACATAAAGTGGCCTCTGTATATTTTTTATAAATACTCATACAAATGGTTGCTTTATTTTTTCAAATTTTTTCATTCTTTATTGTTGTTGTTGTAAACTGAAAGAAATTTGGCTCTCTTGCATCAAAGTTTATTGACCTTTTAGCCAAAATTTCATCATGAAATACACTTCAATAATATTCATTTTATCATATGAAGAAAATGAAGGTATTTGAATAAAATCAGAAAAGAACTGCACCCAAAACGGCACCTAATATGTACTTTTGGTACTTCTTACTCAAGAGAAACATTCGATCTACAAAGGGAGAAAAGTATTGTACATTCTAAGGTCTGTAGGTTCTTTTCTCAGTAATAATGCGAAATGGCATAGTCTTCAATTTCATTTCTTTATTCTTGGTACCGTCTGTTGGATGGATTTTACCTATCAGTTCCAGAAGACGGCACCGTCCTTAGTCTATCTAACTAACATTATTCTATGTCGTTTTATTCTCGGACAATTAAACTTCAAAAAGAACTTCAAATTGAACAATTTCGATTCTAATAATTCTCGCTTTCTTTTCTTATCGAAATGCTATCTCAATATCACATCAAGTGCAGCACTTATCGATAATACGAGTATTTTATTATATGTATTTTTTAATCAAAATTAACTACAGAAAAATTTAAATCGTGTATTCGATTGATTTACTTTCCTTTTTTCTGAATATATTTTTTAGATTATCAGATCAAATAATGGAAAAGGTTTTCTTTGCGAGGTTTTTTTTTACGATAATATCGTATCGTATATCCTATAACAATATAGCTACTCATACTAATAAACGAGTATATGTTAAGATATATTATGGTTCCAATTATGTCCAGACACGAGCATATTCAGCAGCATTGAAAGTTTGAAATGGCGCGGAAATATCGATTCTTTACCAAAAGTGAAGTGATTGTTGAAAAACTGTCGATTTCTTTTATTGCAAACCATAAATTCTAAAATTAATAATGATAGAAAATATTAATGTTAAGTAGTCCCTTTGAGCCATTTTATTAGAAAACTTTACTAAGAACTTACTTTTAAGTCTAAAGATGTCATTTAATTTATCATCACTTTTGCATTCTCTGATCGTTTAAATTCAGAGAATTTCAAAGAATTCTAAAGTTTTATTACTCTTGAAATTGTCAATAAACAATTCCGTTTTCGTAGACCCATTAGCGCGATACAACGTAAGCGCAGCAAGAGAAAAAAGAGAAAAAATTCACTTTCAACGAGAGTGAGAGCTTTGCAACTTATCACGACGACGCGACGTAACTGCCTTCGTGCAATTCTGCCTTCGCCACGACCTACGACAACTAATTGCGAATTGTGAAAAAAGGAGTCGAGAGTAACGAACAAATACAAATGCAAGAAAATGCACTCTTTGGCATTTGTTGTACGGTTATGAAATAAAATGAAAGTGAAAACAAAGAGAACAGAACGATAAACAAAACCGAGTTTTAGAAGGAGTAAAATAGCGTACGTTATACATAACGAGTACAAACATACATACATACGTTATAATCGTCTAATGTGAAAAATTACATGAATAACAGCGACTAGAGCGCTTACAAGCGGTCACATCGGCCGCATCATATCCTACACTCACGATCTCATACCGTAAACTCACACAAAGTGTCAAACGATGACACGATCCGCTTTGTTCATTTTCGGGTTGAACGAACAACAATTTTGGAAAATAACAAAGCAGACTCGACGAGAGTCACGACGAGAGTTCGTGCAAGTTTATGGAATAAGTTTCAAAGCACCCAGATGTATGTACTCGTATAGAAGGCTTTGCCTGTAAATTCGGTGTTCCACAAGTCTAACTCACAATAGAAATTCCACGTAATATTTTTACCACTAAGTGGCAGCATCTTATCTACCAATTCTAAAATAGACGAATGGGTTTTCTGGGCTTATTTCATTAATCGTTTATTTCCAATTCTGTGTATTTTTAATGGAATACCACTTAACACATATTTTAGATGACTTAAGTTTACATTATTCCAAGTTCGAAACGATCCAGTCGAATCAAAGTTAGTCGGAAAATAATTCCGAAATTCAAATTTTGGGAATAATTGAATTCGCTTTATTCGTTCAGACGGATAAAAAAGTTAATGGAGAAAAATCTACCAGCACAGCACTGATATTCTACGATATATTTCTCATTTTTACGTATTATCACAAATTTCGTAGGTATTAACAATTGACTACTTTATCAATAGATGACCCTAAGATGGCAACTTTGAAACTATGTAATTCAATAGTTTTGTCTGTCAATTACTGGAAAAACTATTCGTAAGTCCTCCCATCCACACATTTGATGTGAAAAAGCCATTCAGTAACAAACAGACAGAGGAAAAGACAAGCACGAAAACATGCACGACTTCAATGAAAACCAATAAATAATTTAAGAATCCCAAGATTTTGTATTACCAGTATTACTTACAAACGCAGACCTAAACTCAATAGACCCATCCACTCAAATGCAGGGTGCACAAATACAAAAACACAAAGCGCATGAACCCAAGAGAGAGCGAGCAAGCGAGAGAATGGTACATGCAGCAAAACGAATCCATGTTAGTGAGAGCAGGCGCACTCAGTGACAAAGAGAGTAAGCTTCATTACCATACATGCAATACGAGTAACAGCTCATGTAATAGCTCACTTTGATCCAATGCTGATTTATAAATAATTCTTGAGAAAGAGGGGCAGGAAGAGGGGCAGAGAGAGAGAGAGAGAGAGAGAGAGAGAAACGGAAGAATTGGAAGAAGTAAAAAAGCAATTCGAAGAAAACAAAAATTCATAATTCTATTAAAATTAAAGTTACTTTGTTCTTTTCGGAATTATTTTAAAATATTGTATATTTTTTCACGTCATCGCAGGAAGTACCTACTCCGGAAAAATGTATATAATCACAGAAAAAACAAATTTCATTTTTATTAATAAATTTTTTAGGTTACTTTTTCTATAAATTTTATACACTTAACACTTTCTTGACGAAAGAAATTTCTTAAAAATTCCCAAAAATCTCTGGAAGCACTGAGTTTGCAAAATACAAGTATCCAGCTAAATGATTTTTGAGCAAAGATTTTTGTGATTTTGATAAATTTAAAACCTCAACAGAGGTATTTTAATTTTATAAAATTTATTGGAGTACTTTTAAAATTTTCCTCTTCACACTGGAAGAGATCAAATCTATAAAGTTGAAAAGTTCAAAATCTGAGAAGATAAAACAACTTTTAAAAGAACTTTTCACATTGCATTATAATGCATCATTAATTTAAAGACTTAAAAAGACGATTGATTATTAATTTATTTTACGTGAATAAAATTTGAGGCCCAAGATAAAAAATTAAATTACAATAATTTCTGCAAAAATTCAAAAATTCGTTCGATAAAAACAAAGAATTCCGATTTTTTTCGTCCTTCGGCAAAAACAAAGAACTGAAAATTTTCAATTTTAAACTTCAACGTAATGAAAAAAGTCGGTACCAGAGACCGACTTCAATAAAAACGTTGCCCCACTTTAGTTTGATTCTTCCGCATGTATTAAAAATTAATGGACGTATGAGTGCAGCCAACTTCATGCAGCGCCTGAACACAAACCCACAAATTCAACGTAAACGCATACAAATAGTTATAAGCGCTTTATATGCTATATAAAGACCGCCCCTCCCCCCTCCCCCCTCCCCCCCCCCCCGAAACCCTCACTCTTATCACTTTTCTACCATGTAACGCAACCATTAAGCTATTTTACACTCGAAAGTCTGTAAATAAATACATCATCGACAAACATGCAAGCTCACCATGTGAAAAAGTTTCCTTCACCTTTTTGCCGAACGTTGAACTATTTCTGCTGGCTTAATTCAAACGGCCGACATTCAACGCCCCACCACTGTCCCCTCCGCAACTACGCCACCGCTGCCATCCGACAACGCTCTTCACTACAACAACAACAACAACAGCAACCATGGCAATGCAACGTGCTGATTCGCGCACACACACACGACTCGGTTGCAATCCTGCAAAGTGCAATCAGTCACAACCACAAGCAGCATCGAAAGTACGTATACGTACAACAAAGCGGCAGCGTTTAAAAAGTGTGAGTGGCGGTCTCTTCTCTCCACACAACCACTCGGCCAGCCCACTGCACCCACCCAACATCGTGACAATGGCGTCACTTACGGAGCAGACATATTAATTCTGAATGTACTCGTACACTATAAAAAAACACAAAATAATTGTGTATTGTGCATTTTTTCGCATAAACAGTTACCAAACAAAAAACTCGAGTTTTTCGATTTTTTGTGCAGAAAAATGGGCCGTTTTGTACTTGGCGCCAAAGTGGTAACTACCTGAATTTCGAGTATATTCGTCTGTTAGCTTTCCCCTTGAGAAAAACATGAGACTGTATTCATAATTTGTAGCTATTTGAAGCTATTTGTAGGGTTTTCCTTTGAGTGGGGATGCCCGCAGGGAATTGCCGTGGTTTCCGCAAGCGTTATAGTGAGGTATACTCGTATACAGAGAAGCCTAAAAGAGCTAATGTTATATATACTTCTACCAACATGGCTGTCATTGGTTGCAAAACTCGTAAACCTGGTTTTTTACTCCGCTTTCAACTAAAATGCAATGCAACTCGGAATATGTCAGAAATTTTGATTTTTCAATTCAATAAGCACGTATTTTTGCAGTGTATTTTTTAATCAGAATGCGCACAATACATTTTTCAAAACATCTTAAAAGCTTTTTTTTCGTACGATTAAAAAAATATCGATGTAATAATTTTCGAAATATCCTTATACCAATCCATAATGTTATCATATACATTATACTTGAGCTTTAATTTTATTAAAGCTAATACTCTAATAACTAATACTCTTTTTAACTTTCAAATGTAAAAAAGATATGACTACATTCTTTATCGTTTTCCTCGATTTTCGTTAGTAACGAAACTGTTCCATATAATACAGTTTTCATAATCTTTTGCTATTTCATAGTCTATCATACGTATAGCATAATCATACGTAGCATGTATATATTTTTTCTCGGTGTATCTTCATCTTAGCTCATCAAACCCCTCTCTCTCTCTCTCTCTCTTTTCAGTGCAAATTGTTTTACGGAGTTACATAATTTTGAGAGTGCAAATATTCTAGGCCTATTCTAATTCTTTACCCGTTTCCACTCTTTCAAATTTTTGTACTTAAAAACTAAAAACTTATGATGATTAAAAATTACTCCTATTAATATGGAATTATTAATTTCTGAACATAACTTTAAAAAAACAGCATCTACAATCAAACTATTGATTGAGTTCGGCTTTTGTGTAAATCAAGTCCAAAGTTGGTTTCAAAAAAGAGCAATTTTTTTTTTAGTTAGCATCTCATAATATATTCGTACGATAGAAATAAATTTTTAAATGCAATATAATGAAAATTTTTTTAAAAAAAAACATCATCAAACCAAACCTTGACAATACTAAAGTAAATTTGCAAAAAACTCTATAAATTAAAATGAACACAATCGACACAACAGCAGCAGCAACAACAAGAACGAAATAATTTTACTTCCCCATCTTTTCGAGCGTTGTTGTTGTTGTTGTATGGCATTTGTTCGTGTATTTGTGCAGATTCAATGAACGAAGAGAAGCACGTGTACGACTGCCCCTCTGCACCTCTCTCGGCGATCGAGCACTTCCCCGGCACTGTCTCAAAAACAGCATCCGATTGCCGCTGCTCGCTGCTCGCTTCAGCTGCAGCGCCGCACCTGTCTCCAGCGAGCAGCCAACCGATCGATGCTCGTTCATCGTCCAGAGACTCGTTGACGATGTTAGTCAGAGCTACTAAAAACTGGATTTCGGTAGCGCTGCTTGAGAGAGGAGAGCTCAATGCAAATGCAAATGAATGTTTAAGCTTTGCTTCTGCGCTCACTTTTTTTTTGTTGTTTTTGCAAGGAACGAATATGTATAATACTTCCGCCAAAAAATATTCAGCCAAATGCTAAAAAAACACTTATACGTTTAACATTGACTTTTGTAGCGCATAACAACTGATGCGAGTATTTAGTAATTCAGGCTAAAGAAAACCAAAACCAGCTCGGTCGAATGCGCCATGAAACGTCAAATTGCGTGGAGAAAAAAAAAACCCATTGTTATAAAAATTCAAATTCAACACAAATTCTATAACTAAACGATGAAATTGAAGAAATTGACTTTATTATTTGTAACACGGAGCCATCCATCCGTACACCAAAAAACTGTTAAAGGCTGTTGCTATACATATCGTAGGTTTCAGGATTAAGGTTTCGTAGGTTTCGAATCTCAATGTTTTACGATTTTATAAAAAAAATCATTGTTTCTTTTCTAGTGTAACATTAAAAATATTATCAAATTAAACATAGTAGGTAAAATTTCGTACAGACAGACAAAGCGCGCATTAAAACCGCGTTAGTAAGTCTCTCAATCAATTTAGCAATTTTTTTTCAATTTGTCTAAATCGAATGCCTTTCATTTTGGCATTATCAATGAAGGCTCATTTACTCTAAAACGCCGTCACGGAAGTCATCATATCCTTTCGAGCCAGCCCTTCTTTTCCTCTCGAAGTAATCGTAATATCGTTTAAGCACACGCTTGCCGAAGAAATATGTTTACCTCCTTTTTGATTGAATGAAACTTTTAGCATTTTTCATAAATCAAATATTTCTTCTGGTTATTCTGTTTTCTTCAAATTATATACATACTGCATCATCTTACTTCCGATTCTCTTCAGAGATTCACATTTTGAGTTTAATAGAATAAAATTCAATTTTTTCATTTTACATTTTACATTTTTAAAATAGTAAAATGTAAATAAATTACCATCCTTTCACAGACTACGCTTCAAATATTAATTGTTTGTTACAGTTAAGATTATCTTGTAATAAATTAATTGCAAATTTTTCATAATTTTTTGCTTGAGCATTGAAGGTACTAATTTTTTTGCCAAAAAACTGGTACACAACAACACCGCCATACATAACAATTCCTCAAACTCAGCGCTATCATGACTTATGATTTCAGTAAATGAGTAACGATGTAGGAATGCTGTGATGTATGTAGGTCAGCCGAATGCCATTCAGCTTTTCGATTACTTCTGTAGCTACAGTTTTTCTTCATCAAAATACCATAAACTGTAGTTACTCTCCTCATTCGGTTTTGTGTGTGGGCGCAGATAGTCTTTTGATTACCATAATGCAAAATACATACCAAACATAATTTATGCAGTATCGAATTTATCGAATTAATCATCGAATCCGTTTCGATCATTGACTTTTCTTAAAAGTCAAAATCGTTTTGTATTAGAAACTTTAAGTTTTTTGCTAATACGAGTATGCTTGCAATGATTGCAAAGAATAATTGCAAAATATTAATTTGCTATAGTACCTATATTCCAAAATACTGTTTCTCTATCAGTATCTCTTGCAGTCTCCCAAACACTGAATTCAGCTCACTTCTACAGAGTTCAGTTATTGAAAACGAGCTCCTTAAA
The DNA here is from genome assembly GCA_949752815.1 of Conops quadrifasciatus. Taxonomy (NCBI): domain Eukaryota; kingdom Metazoa; phylum Arthropoda; class Insecta; order Diptera; family Conopidae; genus Conops; species Conops quadrifasciatus. The sequence goes on from OX457081.1 coordinate 12,134,415, forward strand.
TCTTTGCAAACTTTTCCATATTCCTTAACGTTTACCGTATATTTGCTAAGAGTGAAGTTGGCAACACAAACCTAGCATTCAATACATATCTTTCAATACCTTCTGAAGGTATTGAGCTCAATTGCTCTCGTTACCGCTCTGCACCGAAGTACTCGTAACTGCAGACAGCAGGTTGAAAGAGGTGCTGCTGCTGTTGTTTAAATTCGACACTCTCCAAGTTCCGTCACCGCCTTGTCGCCCTGGTCATACAGAAGTGCAACGGTCCCAAGGTGTTGCGTGACTGCAGTGGCACCCTCACTCTATTCACATCCTCGCTGTATGATGTCAAGCCTATCGCCAACGTAATCCGATCGCTTTAAAATGCTACGCATAGGAAAGAACGCATACGCAATGCAAGTACGAGCATGACGACAGTCGGCTCCTTCGCACACTTTCTTGCCTTTTTTTTTTTTGAGAGCGCATTTTAGCATTTTTTTTAAGCCAGATCTGGCGGCGTTCAGCACTTCAACACTTGACAGAGAGAACGCCAAAAATTAATACGACCACAAAAACCGAAGCAGAAAAAGCAGAACAAGACGTTTCTTTTTCAAAAACCAGTTCTTTTAAGGCTCCCAAAAGGCATTTGCACTTGCGCAATGGCCATAAAAAAGAACTTGACAGGCGGCAATAACACTTCGAGCCTGGGTTGGGCTGAGATTTAATAGAGCACTAAATCGCGATGATTGCACTTGTTGCCAATGATTAATTCGTCCGCGCTGCGCTAATGCACTGCCGCACACCGTTTGTTAATGACAGTATTTAAAATTTTAGATTAAGATTAAGATTTCAAACTCAAGTAGTTTTAATTAAGCCTTCAGGTTAACACCTAAGCCTTGGATGAGTTCGTCCGTTATCACTTTTCCATCAGAGTTTATCGATTCTAAATAGTATAGGATAATAATAGTGACGTTATCATAGCTCTCATTATAGCTTAGTTATATTTAGTTCTAACATAGTTAGTATGTATTTGTAAATCCATTTTCCTGGAACACATTTCTAACACTTTTTCCATATTTTCCGCTTAGGAATTATGACACTGAGCCGTGGCCCGTACAGCGAGCTCGATAAAATGAGCCTATTTCAGGACCTAAAGCTGAAACGACGCAAAATCGATTCCAGATGCAGCAGTGACGGCGAATCAGTAGCCGATACGTCCACCTCGTCGCCGGACCTTTTGGCGCCGCTCTCACCGAAAATGTGCGACACGGCTTCGGCGCCGATTCCGATCTCAGTAACGCTCTCGGCCACGACATCGATAAGCACGACCTCGGCGTGCTCGAATGCTTCGACCTCCAGCAGGCTGATGCAGCACTCACCGCCTCTGCCACCACTGGCTCCAGTGAGCGCCGCTGCGGCCGTAGTTGCCGCAGCGACTAAGGCCGCGCTGGCAGCCAGCGCAGCGAAAGTCGAACCTCCACAGGACCTACCACAACAGACTGAGCTCCAATCCTCGAGTAAAGTGGTGGCCCACACTACCACCTCCACCACAATGTCGCCCCCATCTCCGTCGCCCTTGGCTCAAACACCCCCATCGCCTGATTTGATGACCACGAGGCGACTTTCAGCCGCAGAGGAGCCGCGGTCGTCTTCTGCATTGGCGCCTCCACAACGTGCCACACCCACTCCGCCCCACAATAACGGGGTAGGCAGCAGTAGTTGTGGCACCAGTAATGGCGGAGGCAGCAGTCGCGCCTCGCCCGATTCAATCGACGATAAACCGTCGACCACATCAACGCAGGTGCCCTCGAATGGCATTCATGGGCGCACCGAGGGCGATGTCGGCGGAGCTGCTGCGGTAGCTGCTCCTAGCAGCGCATTAAGTGTCATACGTTCAGTCAAAGAAGAACGCTTTCTCTCGTCCCCCACGAAGATGCTTTCGTATGCACAGCAGCAGCAGCTCCAGCAGCAGCAGCAAATGCACTTGCGCGAGCAGCAAATGCAGCATCACCATCACCAGCAGCAACTGCAGCAGCAGCAGCAGCAGCAGCAGCACAGCCGGCAACCATCACCAAAAACACCGACGCAATCACAACAACACGTCACCGTCCTGGTGACTCCCTCCAGAATAAAGTCTGAACCTCAACATTCACCGTACGCCTCTGCATCATCCACAACGTCGCACCTGGCGTCATCGATAGCGTCAACGTCAACATCGTCGGCGTCGTCGTCGTTGATCGGCGCACCATCCTCCGCGCTGCGGCAGCACTCCCCTTCGCCACATCAACATCACCAGCCGCCGCCTCTGCCGATCGTGCAAACACATCATCTGCATCAGCAGCTGACGCAGCCCCAAAACACTCGAAAGTCCAGCCCGCCCACATCGCAACAGCAGCTGCATCAGCAACAGCAGCATCTGCTGAGTCATGCCGCCCGCGTTGCCGCTGTCGCCGCCGTCGCCGCAGCTGCGGACAACGGCCTGAGCATTAGTGCCAGTTCGTCGTCGACGTCGCCGATGCAGCACCTAACACAGCAACAGCAACTGCAATTACTGCAAGCCGCTGCCATGTCACGACCTGCACACATGTCGCCGAGCTCAATGTCCCCTTCGTCCCGCGACAGCAGCCGCTCTTCGCTGCCATCGTCGCAAGTGCATTCGTCGCAGTCATCTCAGTCGCCACAGCACCACTTGCTGCAGCAACACCAACACCAGTTGCAGCAGCAGCAACAACATCTCCAGCAACAGCAGCAGCTGCAGCAACATATACGCATCAAGAAGGAGCCCGTGTCGCACCTTAATCATGCAGCTCCAATTGTCGGTGGTGGCGGCAGCGGTGGCGGTAGTCAACGGCACCTGAGTTCGCCGCACCAGCAGCAAGTGTCTCCCCAACAGCTGCCGCCGCAGTCAATGGGAAGCATGGCTCAGGCCCTGCTGCATCCCAGCGCACTGCAAACGCTTCGCCATCCCAATCGCGACGCAGCCATACTCTTCAGAGTCAAGAACGAAGTGCAGCAGGCGGCAGCTGGTGGCTTGCCACAATTGATTCAGCCCGGAGCGGCAGCGGCGGCTGCTGCAGCTGCCCAACGCATGGTCTGGGTCTCGAATGCGCGCATCAATGGTGTCAAGCCGGAGGTAATCGGCGGCCCACTTGGGAACCTGCGGCCTGGTGGCCCTGGTCAGTCCCCCTCGCCGCATCACTCGTCGTCGTCGTCGTCATCGCAGTTGTCACCGCAAATGCCATCGCAGACCCCGCCGCGAGGTACGCCTACTGTGATAATGGGTGAGAGCTGCGGAGTGCGCACAATGGTTTGGGGCTACGAACCGCCGCCTCCCTCAGCCAATGCGCCACTCGGTTCACATCAGTCGCCATCTCTTCAGCATCAGCAACAGCCACAGCAGCAGTCGCCACCAGCACTGCAACCGCAATCGCATCATTCTTCACATTCTTCTATTCAATCGGCCTCGTCTCCATCGGGGGGCTCCATAACGCCCACTCACACGCCCGGACCACAGAACAACGAGGAAGCAGCGCAGCTGCTTTTGTCGCTTGGCCAGACACGCATTCAGGACATGCGACCACGCCCGCACCAGTTTCGCACACCGCATGCGTTGAACATGGAGCGCTTGTGGGCGGGCGATTATTCGCAGCTGCCTCCAGGCCAGCTCCATGCCCTAAACCTCAGTGCCCAGCAGCAGCAGTGGGGCGGTTCGAGTGCGGGTGGCGGCTTGAACCGTCCTCTGGACGCACCGCACGATCCAACGGATGAGGACGAGCAGCCTCTAGTCTGCATGATATGCGAGGACAAGGCAACGGGTCTGCACTACGGGATCATCACATGCGAGGGGTAAGTTTTTAAAATCCTGATCCAATAGCGAAAGGTGTTCTTGATTCTTCTCCTCCCTCGCCACCAGTTGTAAAGGTTTCTTCAAGCGGACCGTACAGAACCGTCGCGTTTACACATGTGTGGCGGACGGTACATGCGAGATTACAAAGATACAGCGCAACAGATGTCAGTATTGTCGATTTAAGAAATGCATAGAGCAAGGCATGGTTTTGCAAGGTCGGTAGAAGTTGAAAATAGAATGTCAAATTTGTGCTTGCTTCCCATATTATTAAAAGTTTTCCGTTTCTCACTGCCCCCGAATAGCCGTCCGCGAAGACCGAATGCCGGGCGGGCGAAACAGCGGCGCCGTCTACAACCTGTACAAGGTCAAGTATAAAAAACACAAAAAAACCGCCCAAAAGCAACAGCACCAGCAGCAACAGCAGCAGAGCCAACACCTCCAACAGCAGCAGCAGCAGCAACATCCCTCACAGCACTCGCACCACCAGCCGTCGCACCAACTCCTGTCCCCGCAGCATCACCTGCACCAGCAGCAATTAGCCGCGACTGCCGCGGCGGTGGCGGCCGCCGCCCAACACCAGCACCAGCAGTCGAAGCTTCTAAGCGCCAGCCTGAGCGGGGAGCTCAAGCCCATGTTCCTGGGCCCAGCACTCAAGCAGGAGCAACACCAACAGCAACACCATCACATGCAGCAGCAACAGCAGCAGCAGCAGCAGCACCAACAACTGCACTCACCACACCAACAACCCCAACACTTATCTCCTCACCACCATGGCTCCCCGCACCACGCAGCGCAGCAGGTGCTACATGCGGGGGCGCCTTCAGCTCACAGCCTCTCGCCGCACCACTTGCAGCAGCAGCAGCAGCAGCAACAAAGCCAGCAGTCACAAATACAACAGTCGCAGGAGGCTGCCATCAAACTACCTTCACATCTGGTAAACGGTACTATTCTAAAGACAGCCCTCACGAATCCCAGCGAAATCGTGCATTTGCGTCATCGCCTCGACAACGCCGTCAGCTCTTCGAAGGACCGTGCGATTTCGTTCGAGCACTCGGTCGCAATGATCCAAACACTCATCGACTGCGACGCTATGGAGGACATTGCCACATTGCCGCACTTCTCCGAGTTCCTCGAGGACAAGTCGGAGATCAGTGAGAAGCTGTGCAACATCGGCGACTCCATAGTGCACAAGCTGGTCTCGTGGACCAAGAAGTTGCCCTTCTACTTGGAGATCCCCGTGGAGATACACACCAAACTGCTGACCGACAAATGGCACGAAATACTCATCCTCACAACGGCTGCCTACCAAGCTCTGCATGGCAAGAAGACCTCCTCAACCTCCTCGGCTTCGTCGGCCTGTTCCTCCAGCACCTCGTCCGCAGCATTAGCTTCGTCGGCCACTTTGACAATTTCACGGCTGGGCGCCACCCTGCACTCGCCCAGCCGCTCCGACTCCCCCTCGTCCAACCACCACCACCACCACCATCTCGCCGCGCAGCAGCAGCAACTGCACAATCACCGAACATCGTCGCCGCCTCAGTCGCATCACCAGCACCATCGCCTTTCATCACCTCTGCCGGCCGCCCAACTGCACAAGGACGACCCCGAGTTCGTGCAGGAGGTCAATGCCCACCTCAGTACCTTGCAGACCTGCCTCACCACCTTGATGGGCCAGCCGATCGCCATGGAGCAACTGAAGCTGGACGTGGGCCATATGGTCGACAAGATGACGCAAATTACCATCCTGTTCCGGCGCATTAAGCTGAAAATGGAGGAGTATGTGTGCCTGAAAGTCTATATATTGCTGAATAAAGGCGAGTATAAATCTTTTAGCGCGACAAGGCTGCATTTCGAGTCAACAGCAAATGAATTTTTGTTTCTTGCTTTGCAGAGGTCGAATTGGAAAGCATCCAGGAACGTTACGTGCAGGTGCTGCGTACTTTTTTGCAGCACTCGTCGCCACATAATCCGCAGGCGCGTCTGAGCGAACTCCTATCGCATATACCAGAGGTAAGTATAAGGCATAGGTTTGAAAAAGTCGACCTGACTTCTTTTCTTAAAATTGTCTCAATTTGGTATATTTTCCGACAATACCGGGCAGGGAAGAATTTTTGTCCCAGAGTGCCGGCATTGAAATTTTACGCACAACAAAATTGTTCCTAATTGTCTCATTGTGCTGACTTTTGTAAAGGGTTATCCATTCGAGTTACGGAAAGTAAAGCCCTGCCGTTTGGCAGCTGTCACATGTCAGTGTTATCCGAACTAGCATTTGTTTAGTTGAAGTTTGCCATCTTACAATATGCATCTTTTTACCATCAAACAATGCGTTAACTTTGTTAAAGCATTCTACACGAATGGTGGTCATTCTGCTGTGGCCGCATTTCGAGCTTTACGAGAAGATTATGGTCGTCGTAATTGTTCTACTGAGCGTACAATTCTAAACGAAGTGAAGAAATTCGATGAAACTGGACCGGTTGCAGACATTGTAAGACCTGTGCAACATCGCTTCGCACCCTCGATCGAAAACATTGCCGCTGTGAGCCGCCGTAGTGTTGAGGACGACCCAAATTTATCGATTCCACGGCGCGCTCGGCATTTGGGCAATTATAGAGGACTTCTTGTTGCCTGCACTTGAAGGTATGGATCTGGACGCATATGTGGTGGTTCCAGCAGGATGGCGCCACAAACCACAGGCAACACGGCCAGTTTTGCTTTACTGCGGGAGACCTTTCCAGGACGCGTTATTTCGCGATTTGGCGATGTTAATTGGGCACCAAGATCGTGCGATCTGGCGGCTTTGGATTTCTTCTTATGGGGCTACGCGAAATACTGTATTTATGCGAACAATCCCTCAAGCGTTTAAAAAAAGGCCGACTTTTGTCACAAAGTCATCGAAAATTACCTCGAAAGGTTTGAGGCCTGCAAAAGGTCCCGTGGAGAACATTTAAACGATACTGTTTTTCACGAATAACGGCAAAGTCTAAGCATCATATTGAAAGAAAAATTCAATCGATATCTGATCTGAATATTTAGTGCGCTTTTTTTTACTTCACTTTCCGAAAGAGAAAATGGATAGCCCGTATTACTACGGTACCCGTGTCTGAGATCGTCTTTAAAGACTTTTTATATAATCTCAGTCTATGGATTATAAGAATATCCAAATTCAAAGCAATGTACTCGTATATTTTATCTCACGTATTGCACCTTTTGTGTCAATTTTCCTGATAATGGTTCCTTTTTCTTGGCAGATTCAGGCTGCTGCTAGTCTTTTGCTGGAGAGCAAGATGTTTTACGTTCCCTTCGTTCTCAACTCCGCCAGCATAAGGTAGCAAATGCTTGAGCGTGGACTTCTGCCGCATGACACCGATTCGCCGATATTGAGGCTCCAAGTAGCTTCTACGCCAAACGCGTCAGCTGGGGCTGCAGCAACAACAAGGTCTGCGGTATCTCGAACACCCACACCCACGCTGACGAAGGCAGAAGAACTGACAACAGCAGCGGTCACAGCATCGTTAGCAACCACGACATTGTCGCAAGAGCAGCAACAGAAACGAGAATATGAGCAGCACCATCTTCGTTTTATAACTGCCTCCGCCATTAAGGTTGAACGCGAGGAGCAGCAACACTTCTTCTTGCAGCAGCAGGAGCTGGACGAGCAGAAACAGCAACGGGAAAAGGAGCAGCTGGAACTGCAACAGCAAAAACAGCAACAGCCACCGCAACGTCAATTGGAGGCTCCGACTTCTATATTGAAGACGTCGTTGTTAGCCGGCGCTGCAGCGACACTCGCAACCTTGAGTGCAGCCGCGCACCCAACAGCAATGAAATCAATTAACACTGCCAGCAACAATTCCAAAAACGCAACAACAACAACTGCAGAGAGTAAAAGACTTGATGAACTTCAACAACAACCACAACAGCTGACTGCTGCTGCTGCTGCTGCTGCTGTCGCCACTAGGTCGCCCCCGCCCGAAATGGAATTTCAGTCGATCCTTCAGACGGCCTTGCTATCCAAGCAGCACGCGTCTGCCGAGTATGCCGCAACACCGGCCAATGTGTTGAAGACGGCGGTAACTCTGGCGAGTCTGAGTGAAATTGCGACTTCACGGCAGCAACAGCAGCAGCAACAGCAATCACAACAACAGCACCAACCAGTGCAGCAATTGTCACTGCCCAGCATGCAGCAACAACAACAGCAGCAGCCACCACCACAAGCCAATTTCCGAGGTGCGCTCAATTGTTGTTCCAGCACAACCAGGACAACAACAACAAGAACTGCAACAGTGACAAGTCACATGTTTTCAGCGTCATACACAAACACAACAACAGCAACAACTGCCGTCGCTTTTCGGCAGCAACCATCAAACCCTGTTTTCAATTTAAACGCACTGACACACACAGCAACAAGGGCAGTAGCAACATCTCCGTCACCATCAGCATCAACAGCATCAACAGCATCATCATCGTCATCATCATCATCCTCATCAACATCATCAATATCCACACCAGGAAGTTTATTATTTGGTAACAGCAAATGCAGCAGCAACAGCAGCTTCACAAAATATAAGCATAAACTGAACTCGACCAAACTGAAGGCTAGTTTTGGCAACAGCAGCGCCGGCGGTACCGGCAACAGCGACCACAACAACAGGCCGCTTGCAGCGACACAAGTCATTGCTACTCAAACCATCAAAATGCCACCAACTGTTGTTAGAACTGCCACCGCTACGACGCAAACCCAAACCGACGAACTGCAAGCAGTGTTCACAACGCCAGCAGCAGCAGCAGCAGCGCCACCTGCGCCGGCAATAACAACAACAACCGCCACATTTTCATTAACAGCAGCCACTTCAGCAACATCATCATTATCATCAAGCACAGCAGCCACGCAACAGCTACAATCGACTGCCACTACATCGAGAAATGTTCCCGTCACCACCGCCGCCGCCGGCGCCGACGCACAACAGCAGCAGCAGCAGCGCCCTAATGCGTCCGATGCCGTCACTGTTGTTGTCTTTCAAACAATGTTACCTGATGACTGAATTATTTAGAGAACTTCTGAGCCAAGTGCACTCACGTTAACTGAACACTATGAGAGTTAATCGACCTTTAGGATAATGCAATTTTAACGTAGCGTCTACGCCTACTACTACTGCCTGTAAATTTGTAACTTTAAACTGCTTCTGTTGTAATTTTTACATTTTAATTCGTAAAGAACTAGGTTAAGTCAGTTAAAAACACTTTAAAATAGTTTTAATGAGCCAGACGCAGCAAAGGTCAGCCAGCACAGCTGCTTCTGTGGCCCTTCCGCTGCATTTTATCGCAAGTTATCGATAGTTAGCGCCAGCACCTGTGTCGTAAAAATTAGCTAATGCGAAAAAAAAGCAACCAAAACAGACACGTTCGGCAGACAATGTTCGGCTAAAAACGGGCTTCGGGTTTATCTTCGCCTTACTGTTAACGTACTGTTAAATAAATTACCATAATTATAATTACGTATTATTACTAAATCTACTGCTAAACTGATATCTGAAACAATGGAATGATTACCGTTACGACTATTATTATTATTATTATAATTATTATTATTATTTAAAAGCTAAAAGTTTTGCTTAATTTTTAACAGCATTTTTTCCTATATTTTAATTTGTAAAAACAAAAACACAAACCTTTGACAACTTCGCTTGACTTACACTTAGTTTTTAACTTAAAGTACACCATTATATTTGTTGTTGTTTTTGCCCTTGTATTGTACCTTTTTTAATAAAAGATAATAAAAATTGTCTTCACGGATAAACTTATCATACGTAGAAACGTTGTTCCATTATCTCACTATTATTATTCTTATTTCTATTGTCGCAATCATTGTTTTTTGCGTACGATAAATATTTTAATTAAACCTACAGAGAAGAGGACAGAGAAGTGTACCATAGAACGACCTTATGACAGGACACGTCCTGAATTGAGAAATCCAGCCGTTGCTTTATACAACAATCCGGAATGCAAAAGAATGGAGACGTGTTCCAGCATACTGCCCAAGTATACTGTCTTTAAAAACTTCTTAGAGTGCAATAGTAGTACAATTCGACCACTTGCTGAAGCAAAAAAAAAGTTATCGGCATTAATGCCTTTTTGGCTGTCATTGTTGCTGTCAAAAAATTTTAGATCTGGTCTTGATTTACAGCTGAAGAGGATTCCCAATTGGACCCCCAAATTGGGCAAAAACAAATTGGGCAAAACTTTTTATGAAAAAGTTAGGGTTGTTCTTAACAAAATCCTCTTGTAAACTTGTCCTACAAAAATTTAAACGACAGAACAATTCCACTACAGAGAACAGAGAGGTATAATTACGAGTAATAATAATACATTTATTACTCTATTGATTTTCTTGATTTTCAGGGCTATTGGACAACTTATCTTGATAAATAAATTTTGAGAAAATTACAATATATTTTTCAATGTTCATTTTACATTTCATGCCTAATTGTTTTTTAACCGCCCAGTAATTAATTTATTAAAATCGTTTTCGTGTTCTGATACCTCTTATACTTCCTTCACGTTTATGGCCCTTATACTATACTTTCCACACATTTCATAGATTTCTTCCACTAATACATTAAGTTTAATTTCTGTGCATGAGACAAATGACGAAGAAGAATTTAGTAGCAAAAACTAAAGAGCATTCGTTAATTATAAATATTTTCTTTCGTTGGTTCGATGATTTCAAGTACTCACGATCGTGATTCTTACCATCCACCCATAATATCTATTTTCAAATACGTTGCTTATTTAATAATTTTGTAAAATAATAGCCTTATTTTTCATAATCGAACGAGCCGATTCCCGTTAATTATGCTTTGTTATATTCGCTCGATCGACAGTATGGAATTTCCTATAAACGAAAAGCTCGTTTCATAATTTCACAATAACAATACTTCTTACGAGTTTCGCGTTCGATAAGTAGATTTTATAAACAATTTTATATCCTTCATTCAACGAAGAGGCGGGTGAATTGTTACACTAAACGATAGATTTGAAGTAATCGTTCCCATATTAACTTAAATGCAAGGTGATTTCTTAACCTTTCTTTTCTTGAAGTGATTAAGTTTAAAGTTAATTTACTGCAGTTAACTCCTTTTTTATAAATTTTATAAAATATATGTATTGTATGTATATATCCATACGTTATACATAAACATACGTAATACATAAACATACATAATACGTAATACATAAAACGCCTGCAGAAAAATTATAACTGCATAAACATTGCACACAAAAACTTACTCGACATGAACCAATGTAAATAAACGGGAAGCCAAGCATTAAAATACCGTAGAAACGAACGAGTCGCTTTGTAGGAGTTTAGAAATTCGATTTGAAGATCACGGTGATCAGAAACGAATAACGAATATTATTGAAATTAAGGCCATAAGGATAGCTCGAACATCGAACGTACGAGTACTTTCAATCTTACTCACTTCGTTGTTAGAATTGCATTTTATATCCCTTACGAAGCATTTTAATCGCTGCCAGAAGCTTTTCCGTAGTTTTCGTTGGTCGTTGTTGTTGTTTGCTTTGTACAAAACCATAACCAAAGACAATATACAATATACAAAAAAGTTTGTGTATATATGTATGTGTGGCGAAGAAGTGCTAGTGAACTAAACTGAAAATTAAAACTGAATTAATTCTTTGCAATAAGTTATCTTTAAACTTTCTATAGTATATACATGTAGCCAAAAAAGTTTAAAAAAAAAGAGCCAGAACATAACCAAATTAATTTGCATTATAGTTTACATGGAAACGTAGAATCTCAACCTATCGCTCTGTATGACAGTTTAATTCGTGCGCTTCCGTTAATTGCCGTCCTCTGAAATTTACTTTCAACAAAATCTCGTAAGAAGTGTTGAAAGTGCTATTGTAAAGTGAGCGGACGTTACGAGTATCAAGCGTAGTTTTCGTTGGTAAGAAAGACGAAAATGTCCACGCAGCAAAAATAGCAAATCTTAATCGATGAGAATCACTGCGTTTGTAGATAAGAAATAAGGCCCTTTAATTAGAATTGTGCTAGCAGCACCCATAACCTGCTAATCTCAAAAATTCAAAAAGCTCAACTCAAAAATAAGAAATTCAAACAAAAGTTGGAGGAATGTAACTTTTAAACTATAGGAGAGTGAGAGAGAATAGATTATTATTCAGACATGTAGATGTCAATCCAGTTCTTTAAAAAATGTTAAAAGTTCTTACATTCTTATTTTTTGTGCTTTATATCTGTATCTTCCATATCTGCAAATGTAGTCTGCATGCAAACTTGTTTGACTCTCAGCTAACCACATTAAGGCACCGAATTTAACAGAACGGTAAAGACACTGAAGAAGGCACAGCACCGGAACCGGTTTGTCTACAAACCAACCTTGACAAGTGAGGACATAATTCTTTCAAAAACCCGTCCATTTTCACAATCACTATCACTTTTTAAATCGAACTATAGTATATTTTTAAAATTTTTTTTCAGCCGCAGAATTAAAATTTTTAAATTAAGTTTTTTCACTATAAAATCTTTAAATGAACCTGTTAAATTCTTGCACAAGTTTTTATTTGGAGTCAAATTATTAAAGTTCAAAGATTATGTTGAATCTTGTATTAAAATTTGTGACTCAAGAACAGTGCTTTTGGATGTAAAACTTCTACAAATCGTTTCAGCCGTTTGCAATTCAAATTTAGTACTAAGGCTGTGTTCAGTATTTTTTGCAGAGCTCTTGTTTTATTTCAGGCACACACGCTGCGACAAAAGTAAAGCTTGAAAGAGTGCTTTGTATAGTTTTACATTGTTTCATATTCAAACTGTGTTACAAAATGGGGATTGTTAGGGATTAGAGATTATTAGGATAATTACACCGCAAAACTTTTTAAAACCAAAACTCTCATTAAATAATATGTTTTATTTTAAAAGCAATTTAAAAAATTGATAATGAGAGATTATTTCCAACACAAATACACTACGTCCACTTTAAAGTATACATCTATCAAAGACCATATATGGTCTTCTATAGAAAGGACAACTAACTAATGAAGTCCTCGGCGCGCTTTTCATACTACGCAGACTCAATTTTTACACCATTTTTTCGCTTATAAAATCTTTTCCAAAGGCGAAGGAGAAAAATATTTTTTCCCACATCACTTCTCAAGTTTGCTTTAGCGAAAAACCAGTTTCAGCGACCATATGGCAATTTTCAGTGTTTTTTTTTTCGTTCCTTAAAACAAAATAAAATATTTTCAATATATGTATAAAAAAAAATGCCAACCAATGAGGAACCGAATCTAAAATGAAAACGCAAAAAAGCATACAAATCCATATAAGCCCTGTTTCTTAACGTCGTAGTTTGAAGTAAATGAAGTTACTTCGAACTTTTTGAAAGTGACAAAACTACTTTCTAACTGGAGAGCGAAAGAAGAAGAAGTAAGTAAATTCTGTCGAAAATCAGTGCGAACTTTTTCTTTTGAGCTGATTTTTGACAGCCAACAATTTTGACATTAAAGTTCAAACTACTGTCACAGTTCGGAGCTTCAGTTTGAGAAAATTAGATACAAAGCTATAATAACACCGATTTGTTGGAAATCGCAAGTCTGATAAAGAAATGCCTTCGAGTGTAAGAGAATAAAAAAAAGCTGTAAAAATTGAAAATGAATTGCTGAAATGAATAGAAATAATTTAAATAATAAGCACACAAAAAACACCCACACAAATATATTTATAGTGGTAAAGAAAATAAATAAAAAACAAGGTAAAATTTCAGAGTTAAAAAAAAAATTTTTCAAAAAAGAAATCGTTAATAAAAAATGCATAGAAATGTATTAAAAACAAGCAGCAAGAAAGAGTACTGAGGCAACGCAGTAAAAGAACGTAGTGATTACCGTAAAGCAAAGAAAATATTTTTGCACTATCCGCATCAGATGATTGTTTGGACAAAAATCCCGACAATTGAATCATATACCAATCAATGGTTTTTTATTTAATAATTGACAAAATTAATACTACATTAAAAAATATAATTATTTTGATTTTCTATACTTCTGAAAACATTCGATCATTAAAATAATTGCAAGAAATTCATTTCAGCTCTAAAATGTTCTCTAAAATGTCCCTAAAATGGTTTTGTATTCATTAATTCTAACGGAAATTAATATCGTGTTTTTATTGGGTTTCGTGACGCATGATTGTAAGTACATATTGTACTCAATTCTGTAATTGTTCATTTCTGCAAGTAATGGAGTTATACCACGGAACAAGTGACAGTATTGGAAACATTTCAGAAAAAGGTATCTGTTAATTTAAAATTTCTATGGACGCAATAAGTTGAAGATAAAAGACCAAACTGTAAACTTTCGCCATGTTTTATTGTATTACTTCTGCTCTGAGAAGAAAACGCATCAAGCTTTTGTATAGTCACGTAAAGTTTAAAGTGCGACAAAGCTCTTTAAGAACATCAGTGATGATCGAACGACAGGCAATAAAAAGCTTTTTTCAATCGTTGTTCATTATACGAGTAAATACACATTTTAAGACATTAAAAAAATAAGTCACGACTTTTCCAACAGCCCAATTTGTACTTTCTAAACGCTCTAGACGACATTTGAAAAACAGAATTTTAACCAAAATAAAATAAAGTACAATTTTTAAAATTCTGCATTTGAGTTATTTTTTTTTTTCATATTAGTTTATTTTGCCTCATTTCAGTTTTACATAAACTGCATAGTTTTACTTGTTAAAAGACCCTTTGTAAAAGTGAATAGTTGGCAACACGGAACACCAACAGTCCGCACACTAAACACCAAAATGTGCGTCACCATCAAAATAGTCGCTTTTAAAAAACACAACAAAAAAAATCGAAAAATTAAAATAGTTAGCAAATTTAGGAAAAATTAGAAAGAATCTAAGTAAAAAAAAAAACATTGTTTAATTGTTAATTGTAATTATCTTAAGTCTAAACATTTACCTAAAACAAAAATTAATTGGTGCTGTTGATTACGACACAAAAAATAATTTGCGCGTGTACATATTAAAAAAAAATAAAAAATTCATTGTAGTAAATTAAACAGAAGAAACTTGAAAAACAATTAAAAAAAATATTTTAAAACTAAAATTAATATTACATAATTTAAATATATATATGCGTTAGTATGGTAATATAACACACTCGTACACACGGACTGAATATAATACTTTAAGTGCTTAAAACTTGGCATAAGAATGAATTAACAACTTAGACGTTACGAAATAATATTACCGCTAAATAAACGCGTATAAGAAAAAACAAAAAAAATAGACACATACTTTTAGGCACTTGAAAACCAATGCAATGTCACTCTATTTAAGATGACAGTTAATAACTTTTCATTTGAAGTAATAAATATGCAAACATCAATACAAAAATGCGTACATATTAACATATTTTTTACGTATGCAAAACTCGCTTAAAGATTTTCACCACAATGCAATATACACATATACACATAGACAAAAAATCACCACAGCCGCGCTGAATGTGCAAATAGCGCGGTGCTCATTGTACAATATTCCATTAAGCCTTGATTAATTATTTCACCAAAAGTTCCATGATACACATTTTTATATATACGAGGATTGCCTTTTATATTTCGGGAATAGAGAGAAAAACCCCACAAATTAATCTTTATTGTTTATTGTTTACAAAATAAACAATTGTTTTTATTGGCTTTATTGCTTTTTAAAATATTCTTCATGAAGATCGATGCACTTTTGCATGCGCTTGAATCCAACGCAAACAAATCTTTTGACGGCCAAATTTAAATACAATATTGAGTCACATGACGATCTTGCAATATCAGTTCACGTACAGCATCAATGGTTTCTGAAACAACGGCCAATTTGGTGAGCACCTACCCGATTTGGTGTACGTATGGCCACGATTAAATTCGGTGTACCACCGAAACCACAGTGATTTTTTTAATGGTGCTTCATCGCCAAAAGTCGAATTAAGTTCATCGATTGACTGTTGGTGAAACAATACACGTCGAAAATTGTAAAAAATAATCGCACGGAACTGTTTACGAGCTAACTTCATTTTTCGGCCGAGCTAAATTTTTCGAGTCACTCTAAACAACACAAATAGCGTCTGTACGTCCGGAAAACATTCGGAGTACGAATACCGACAAAAAAGTCGAAATTTACGATAGAGAGTCGGTTTTCAGGTGGCAGCACTAGAAACGCTCATTCCCGAAATATAAAAGGCAACGCCACACAAGTTGATTCCTTAAGCATTTTTATTTCTTGGTGATGTTTTCAAGAGATCATTGAAAGAGAGAAGGATACAAAATAACTATGGATGAACAGCACTGTTAAAATTACCCGTTTAACCCTCTCGATAACAGTCTTAATGGCTTACATACGTACATCTTGAATTAAGTTCGATTCAAATAAAGAAATAAATCCAATACGTAACTTCAACTATACCAGAAAATGCTTAATGCTTTTGCATGGCAAGTGTTTCTTATTTAACAGCTACATACTTTCAGCCAATATATCTATATGCAAAAAAACGTATGTAATCAATGAGAAGAAGAACACACTCAACAGCACTCCGAAGGAATAGACGAGAGAAGATCGAATACCAATGAGAACTTGACACCAGATGAATATGTACAGCTAGAAAAAGGATAAAGAGCGAAATGGGAGAGCATTTTGAAGCAGACTGGACCAAATAGACCGAATCATAACGTCACATGAATTCATCAATTCATCATCAATTAGCATCAGTAGCAACATTGTCATAAATTTCAATTCAACTTAAAACCATTTAATCACAGTCTTACAAAAAAAAAACAAAAGTTTTACAAGTAGCATTCACAAAATATTTACAACTCGTATGCATACAAATATATGATGATTCATACAAACACTCAAACACACACACACACACAACTAACATGCAGCTCTACAAAAATACTTATTATATACAATATTATGATAACTTCGACACAACACTTCATCACATGAAATCGCAATGACAGCAATGAGTACACAATAAACAGTAATAGCCCAACATACCACACAGTACGTTAGTGTTTAAGTGACATTAAAATGCTAAGTATGTAAGTATTAGTCATGTTGGGACAAAACTTTAGAATGCTATAATGCATTGGCCAGACTTAAGTTAAGTTTAGAGCAACAGCATGAACCGCGAGAAAACTGATATTCTTAGTATTACTATGATGTAAAATAGAATAACATTCATAGCAGACAACATAACCCTATTAATTGTATAGTTAAACGTAGAGAGACTAAATACCTAAGACACACCCACTTTTACAAGCCTCCGGTCTTCTACATACGTACGTCAAGCAAACTCTGTTTAAATATTGCACTAAATGGTTTACTAATTTTTAAGCAATTATTGACAAAACAAATACATCATAACTTACTCAGTTAAACTTGAATTTACACTAAAAGAAAAATAAATTTACTAATTTACTTGTTGTTGTTGTTTTTATGATCGTGCTATTACTCTTAGAATTTATTAATTTGTCACAGCCACATTTACACAAATAACAAAACACTGACGTTAGTTTTGTTGCTCTGCTACTCTTGTTAAATATTATTCTTATTCTATTTCTACGATTTCGTAATTGAATAGTAAATGCTGTGTTATTTGCAGACAACACATTTTAACACAGTTTTATCCTACTGATCCTACAACAAACACAGCAGACAAACATTAGCAAATTGTATTAATTCGGAAAAAGAAAATCCCTAAACAAAGTTTTATTAAAATGAAAAAGAACAAAAAAAAAATACAAAAAGCCAGGAAAAAAGAAAAAGTTTATATTTAGCGATAAACATGAAAATTAAACAACAATTAAATATTTATTGAGGAAATTAAAAGAAAACATAAAAACCTATATACAATATACATATGTATATATATATATTAACAATAATATATATACATATATAAAAAAATAGATATATTTAAATAATATTGAAAACAATGATTCTTATTATTATTGAAGTGGATAAAATAAAATACAATAAAAATAAATCAGTACTGAAAAATTAAATACACAAAAATTTTATTTTGACAAAAGGCCGGTTTACACGCTCATGCAATTGGCATGAAATAGTCACTAGTATTGTGGCACCGAGGAACAACAATAATACAGAGCTTTTTATTATTATTAGGCTCCTTTAATAATAATAAAAAGCTGGTCCAGTTTTATACATGGTAATAATAGCACTTTTAAATCTGATACAACGAGCCTGCAAAAAACCAAAACATCAGACTCTAAGCCGTAGATTATCTCTACTCTAAGCTTTGAACAAACTGACGTAGCATTGGTTGTTATTGTTCGCTTGAGATATTACGACAGTAGTGGCTAAGTGGACGTTTGACGGAGTTCAACAGATGGACGCGAAGTCATCTGCAGTAGAAAGAACTATTTCGAAGTGTAGGTGTAGGTCAATAGCTTTCTCAATCTGGTATGCTGGACAGCGGCTTTAATTCCTGGACAGTCCAGACCAATCCTTAACTCTTGGCAACCATAGTCACGAGACCTTACGTTACGTGTTGACTAATTGCAGCTTCAGAGAGAGAGAGAGAGAAAAAGAGAGTACGTAAAACAGCTTACATAATATGTTAACTAATTAACTTTATTGTCAATAGTTAATTTAATATGCCATTTTTTAAATCAATAAATATAAATATTTTTTGTTTCTTTTCCTGATGTTGAGAAAAAATATAAGCAGCTGTCATATTTTTTCAAATTTACGAGTATGATGGCAAAGTGTAAGAATTCTTGTTGAACAAAATCACTAAAATACGTTCAAATTAGGTACGCGATTTTTTCCCCACGAAAAAGAAGAACAAGAAGTTTTTTAAACCAGTTCGTGTACTCGCACAAAGTCAATGAATCCTTAAAAATGCAACCGAAACAATGAAATAAAATAATTACAAAAAACTTTTATTAATTAATTATCAACGCGTCTTCAGTTTTTCGATTCGGCGCCGATAATTTTATTGTCTTGACAAATTATTTCCTGAGATTCTGGTATTTTGAATTTCAATTTTTATGAAATAAACTGATTAAGAAATTAAATTGAAATTCTCTTTAGTGTTTTTTTGGGATCCTGAATATTTTTGCTTGCGGTTTTTTTTTTGCTAAAGCTTTTTTTGACTTGTGTGATGAACCATGAAATGCTGTGAGCATCATCGAGCTGTGAGCTTCGCTGTTCAACGAAACACTGCGGCATTATAAAGTGGCTCTGCTGAGACTGACTTGCCAACATTCAGCGTTTAGCGTTTGCAGAGTTAAAAGCAATAAAAACTTGGAAACTTGCAGAAACAATTGAATTCAGTGTATTTAAAAATTAAAAAATGAAATTTGTGTTGTGCATTGTGTTCATCTTGGGCATTGCGTCCGCCGCCAGGGCTGCCGTAGCGAGAGCTGACTTCAGTAATCCTTGTAAGTTGACAGCGACTTAAACACGAAATTATTCGTTTGTTGTTTAGAAAATCAATTTATTTGAGCTATTTCTTACTATCAACAACCATAAAGTTATCATTCGTATAGGCAAAAATTCCAACCTGTTGATAACCTCGAGCTTATTGATTTAAAATGTGTCCATTTTCTGTATTCACTTTTTTTAAGGAAAAAACTCAAGGTTGAAGTTTAAGGTTATTCTTATTAACAGATCAAACCAGACTAGACTGAGCGACTAGACTTCGATGTCAGAAACTGTAGAGCTTTAAAAAAAACATTGGTTTCGCGGAATTTGATATTGCAAAAAGTGTGACTGAATTAATTAATGAAAAAATCTTAAATTCGTAACAAAAGGACCGTGTGTTTGAAGTTATTTAAAAAATTTGTATTTGAAATAAATATTTTATATAATTTGTTATTAAAATTTATAATTTGTTTTTGAAATAAAATTTGTATTTCTCTGTCTTTCTCACAAACAGCTTATCCTGGAAAATGTGTTATCAATACAAATACAGTAATGTCGCCTGGACAAACGGGCAAGGCACCGAACCATCCCTGCGCAGGGGTAACTTGCATGGAGGGTGGTGTGGCAGAATTCAAAACGTAGGTTCAGTAAAGCAGTTTATACATTAACTTCACGCCTCATCATTAGTACAAGCATTCATATCCGAAATCCTGCGACGATTTTCATTATAATTTTTTTATATAATCGGCCTTTAAATAGAACTCGTAGCATCAAAATTAACTATGGTTAACTATGGTTAACAGACAGCTGTTAATAACATGACATTTATTTCACCCACAGCTGCGCCGCCGTCGCCCCACCAAAGGGCTGCAAAATGCGTGACTTCGTCAACACGAATCGTGGCTATCCGGCGTGCTGCGAGCGTTCGTACGACTGCAACAAACACTTTTGAATTGAATCGAATCCACGGCAGTTGGCCAACATAAATTTTTAACATTTACTAAATCTCTCAACACGTACATTTAATTAATTTATTTTAATTTTAGTTTTTTCTTGTGAATTAAATGTTAATGTTAAATTAAATAGGAAAATTAAATAAAATAATTATAGAAATTTTTTAAAAAAGCCCGTTTTGTTTATTTTAATAGGGAGACCGACCGCCTTTTTGTTACTGTTATCGTTGTTGTTTTGGTTTTTTTCTGTTATCAGTTTGTTTGTGGCTGCTTTAATTATTCTTTATGGACGTTTTAATACCTTCACTCTCCAAGTAGCTGACTGTAAATGAATATTGCAGGAAGTTGGCGTACAAGTACGTCATGAATTTATTACCAAGTCCGCTCATAAAAGTTTGTATAGGCCATAACTTAACTGTTAAGCTGAATTTCAAGTTATTGACTTTTATATTAACGGAAGTCAGAAGCGAGCATTCTTTCCGCATGACGTTTTGCAATTCAAGTACGATCAACACATTTCACAGCTACAAACTTCTCTACAGCATTTATTCCATAGGGCAGGCTTAGGCAACAGGTTTCTGGCTGATCATGCGCAGGTCATCAAGTGTCAAACGTCTGATAATTTCAAGTAACCGACTCCAATACCGCTTCAAAAGTATTTGACAAAACTTAAGTAACAAGTATTTAAAGACCGAATTATATTTCTTGATATTCGTTAAGTTTTTCGACATGGTTGATTGATCGCGGATTTTGGAAGAAAGAGACGAAAGCAAGTGAAAGCGCATCATTCAAATTTAATAAATTTTGATCTTGTAACTCATTTACAACACCGCTTTCCTGTACAAACATCGCCATATATGGTACTCGTATAATATACGTGGCGTAGCCAGTTAATTAATTTTCTCCAGTTTAGATGCTTCTAATCTTTCTCCAATAATTGTGGTTTTTTGTCACCAGTAGGCGGCCTACGCCCATTTTTATGGAAATATATTGTTGAAAAAAAAATTTTCAACTTTGCTGAGCCTCGCTGCTCGTGTTCTTCCGAGCTTTAAAGCAGCAAAGCACCTCTAAATCTCTCCAGAAATACACTTGATCTGCATTTCTTGGTTTCTCTGCTGCGCTTCAATGCCATATTGTCAGAAATTGTGATTTCTCGCAACTACGAAATAACATTAAATTCAATTAAGATTAAATTAAGAATTTAATCATAAATAATCATTTATTGTTCCACTTAAAAATAAATCTTTTCTGGTGACTGAACTGTGGTAACTCACTGAGTCATACCTCGGTCAGAGAAAGCAACATTACAGTAGTACAAAAACGATACAGATATATGTTGCCATATATAAAGGTTTAAATCAAATACAAATCTTTGCCTCTGGATTCTGAAACAGTCCCTGGCAAATTTTCTAACTATTAAAAGCGTTAACTAAAAAATATTCCAAAAAAAATTTTCAATTTTCAATCAACAAAAAACAAAAAGCTAGGAAGAAGTTTTTGTAGTGTTTTTATGTTGACAAATTGCTGCTAAAGCTTAGTTTAGAAAATCCATACACTTGTGTGAATCGCCTACGATAATTCCAAAATCTATTTACATTCTCAATTTCAATCAAATAGTTCTTTCGGAAATTGTGGCTCGAATTCGACTGCAAATGTCGGTCTCTCCTGAGCTTCCATTTCGAGGTAAGAATTTATAAAATCTCTAAAAATATAAAATTATAGATTTTGTGTTATTCACAATGTTTTTGCTGAGTGTGTGAGAGAACTTACTCTTCATCCGCCAAAGTTATGTTGATGCGTCCCGTTGATATTTCAGTGGGACGAATGGAACCAAAGAAATCAGTAATCGGAACCTTATTTGGATCACGATTATATAAATCTTTCCTTACACCTACGGTAGAAATGCACAGTCGTTTGGGGCATACTTGCAGCTGATTAGATAGAATGTACGAAAGCGTTAAATTTTAAAACAAATACTATTTCAACTCATACTAACGAATTCGCCCATAGTTTTATCACTGTTGGGCTGAACTTTCTCCAGAAATTCCAGAGCATAGTATGTGTAACGATCGATCATATAAACTCCAATCGATGGATCAACGTGATGCTGGAAAACGATAAGTAAAAAAATTTAAGTGATTTGCACTGGTAGTAGTAATAGCAACAACAAATATTTGTGGGCAATAATTGACTGCTTGTATTGCTCTCATTTATTTACCGATAGTGAATCTTCGCCCACCAGGCTACTGGCTACCGCTAATACATTGGGCGAAGTAAATTTCTCATATAGTGATGCGGCTTGGCAGGTATCCACCATTAGAAACAATTCATTGTATCTATGAAAGAGAAAAGCACTAGTTTTATATAACAACTACTATTTCATCTTCGAAATTGTTTTCTTTCACCTCTTCTTTTCCCACATTTGTTCCACAGCATCGGCCAGCTCTTGACTAGTGATTTCTTCAGAGTCTTGAAACTTTAGGAAACCATCGCCACCATGGCCAGTCAAGTAAATCAACACATTGCTGCCTGCATCGGTCAATAGCTTCTTAGAGCGCGCTGTACCATTTTGATTACGTCCTGTTAATAAACGTACAAAATTCTCCACAGTAACCTGAAACAACAAAGCAAAACAATCAAGTTTGGGGCAGCTTTCCAACATTTAGTTCTTGCTTTACTTCATAGCCTCTGTAGTCAACCTCCACATCGTCGCCATACACATTGATATGCTGATTGGCATTATTGTACACTTGTCCGGGCCGGGGATTGCGCGGATTGCACGCCATGTCATCAGCTATCATTAGGATGATCTGCGAGTCGGGTATTCCAAGGCGCTTCACCGAACGATAGATGGACAGCACATTCGCGACATGGCGATAATTAAACCAAAAACGGGAAGCGTCCACCAAAACAGCCCAGTTGTTGGTGTGTGTTGAGCGTTGCACGGAATGAACATATTTCTGAGGTAACTGATTCTATGGAGGCAGCAAAACTTCCTTTCTAGATCTCATTAATAGTTATCTTATTTACAGACCTCATCACACTTCACAACAATTATTCCAAAAATCAGGATAGATAACAAACAAATAATCGAGTACATTTCAGTTCGGTATGAAGTGCGTGTTGTCAGCAACTGTATTTGTTACTCGTTAGTATGGATTACATAGCTGTGTCGTTTACATAGCAAGTCAATTTAAAGTCTTTGACGTAAAATGCCATGAACAATAAAGTAGCTTGTAAATGATGTAAATCACGTAAATTTACTTCGGCGTAAACGTCGAATAAATGTTTTCAATGAATAAATTTGAGGGTGAATGTTTTCAATGAATAAATTTGGTTTTGTCCTATTAGCATTCTCTGGATCCACTTTTTAAATAAATCTTGGTAAAAGTTGTATTAGAACGATATTGTGGATATTATTACATTAAAAATTGAGAACAAAACTAATCTCTTTGAAGAGGTCAGATGTAATTCTCCGTATTTTGTATTATCAGAATGCTAATCTTTGGGAAAGCAATAATAGAGTTGGCTAAAGTTAGTTTATCTTTCAAATGACTAAGGATTATTAATAGTGATTAGCAGTTTTATTTATAGTTTTGTTAGTGATTTTGGCAGATTGATTGTGTATATAATTTATCTCTTTCTACTGCATTAGTGGTAGAAAGACACGAAGCTAAATGGCCAAGTAATTCGGACTTCGAATCAGGGTTGTGAACTGCTAAATCCAAGAATTTCCGCGGATTAAGCTAAATCCGAAACATCAATTTCAATGTGAAATCTAAATCCGATTTATGTGAACACAATATTAAATATAATCTGGATAAACTTTTGCGAATTCGTAAAAATTGAATTTGAAAAATTGAATTTCGATTTCGATAAGCGTTAAGCATTATTTTCTGTGGAGACACTGGATCATGCTGATAGACTAATAGGTCGTCGTTTTGCAGAAGGTTACCAACACACATTTTGAAAAAATCTGAGATAATGTAATTGTATTACATTGAGCCTATTGCCCATAAGACGACGAACGGCTATCCTCGCGTTTTGCAGAAAAAAGTTTTCAGTGAAAATCTTTATTTTAGAATGTAAAAAACACAATATATATTTTTAGAATATAGAATGTAAAAAAAGTCAAATTTTTGTTCTTTTTACTTAAAGTTAGTAAATTTTTCTTTTAGAGTTAATAAAACTTGTCATTTCGTTTTCGTGTCAGCAGTCGGAAACATTCGATAAGTCCTTAAATTGATTTTATTTTTATATCATTATCAAGGATAGAGTAACATTTATTTTTATCTGTAGTAATTGGCACGAATTGGTCTCTAACACCATACAACCATAGCAAATACAATGCATACAATGTTGCCGTCAACACGGACAGTAACACTAGAAGTTGCTGTTAGAAACAACAATAAAGAATATTGTGCCACGAGACAGAGAAAAATTTTTCTCTTACAGGCGACCAGAAGTTCTTGGATGCTCTGTCTTCGATCCTGTGACGTTTTGTGAAGCCTTGTGTTGTTTGACACTTTGTTATTGTTGATGTGCGAGAGTGTTAATGTTGTTGTTGTTGTTGATTGTCGATTATTGTAGACGGTGTCGTTGGTGTCGCAGTTGACGTTGCCTTTGGAATAAAAGTGTTTTGTCTTTCAGGCATTTATGTTTTTCTTTTATATTATTTATCGTTATTTATGATCTGTAAATAGATTTTGGATAAAGCATTTTCCGAATTTTCCGAAATCGAAAACTAAAATCAAAAACTAAAATCGAAACTAAAAAGTGGGCGGGTTACGCCCATTTTTTGCAATATGACTCTCATCAATACGCTAATATAGGAAATTAAATTGATAAAGCGGATGCTCTAAAAACTAATGCATTTATATTTACTATAGAAAGAAGGCTCTCTAAGAGCATGCTATGACACAGAATATATACTTTCTTCACCTGCCACGCCTACTTTAATGCGCTACAAATGTGTGTAAGGCATAAAAATGTTAAATCAATTCGACGTAAAAGTTGTCCACTACTTGTGGCTCGTTACTTGTGGTCTCGCCTGACAAATGCCCAGGGGGGCTTACCATCTAGCTGTAACCTTCACAGTTCTTTTTGTCCTGCGTTCGTTGGTTGCCGCTTCGTGAAGAAAAAGCAAGCCCTACCCCCCCCATACAACAACAACAGCAACAACTTGCAACATCAGATAAAATCAAATACTTGTTTGTCCGGAAAAATGCCAGAAATGGGAAAATATGGTCGGAACTAAGAAGGAAAATCATTTGTTTGTGTTTGTGTGTGTGTGTGTGTGTGTGTGTGTGTGTGTGTGTGTGTGTGTGACGGGGCGTGTACAATATACATACTCGTATAAACATTTGCGTTCTATCAAAATGTTTTAATGAAAATAATCGACATATCGTAAAATGCACCACATGCGTTAAGACGAAACATTGAAAAATACTTACTCGTTCCTCAAGCCAACTCGTTACTCTCATACATATGCATTAGAGAGCTGGCTGCATGAGACGTCTCGAATTCTTGTCCAAGACGTCTTGAAAGTTTTAGGATTTTGCCTGAAATGCTTTCAAATCAAGCCGATTTAATTGTTTTACATCTGTAGAGAGAGAATAGAACGAGCGTTAAACTTGTACGAAGTAAGCCAAGGTTTACGGTAAAAATTCTCAGTTTTTTTCGTGGCTGTACCACAAAACCAAACAATCCAGAAGTCAGAAGTGGACATATAGTTAAATTGCAGACGGCTTAATCGAATCCATCATTTAGCAACGTCCAGAGCTTGGATACCATTACGAAAACGCTTAGCAACCACAGCATCCAACCAACTTGTCACACGATATAATAAATGTGTCTAGTCAGACCGCATAAATCGGTATCTCTTTTCACAACCAGAATTGAATTAACAGTCACGAATGGGTCCTACTGCTTGCCACTGTCGGACAACGACTGACAATATGTTATTGGTACTGGCTACAAACTTCATCCGCAATAAGTCCCATTTTGTATAAATATGATATTTGGCACTGCCATTCTTCTCTGAGTTTGGGCCGGCAAAAGTTCTTATCCAAACCATCCAAACCGTGTAACAGATAAGTGAGGCCCATCACTTTTTTTATTTAACACATCATCAATCTTCTTCAATCAATCACTGACAAACGCAGCGATAATGCACGCATTTTTTCGAAAGCAAAATTCTAATTCAATTAAGTCGCAAAAGACTAAACACGCTTATTTCCGTGTTGATTTTTTTTAACTTTTCTGTAATTTGGCGCTATTTGTTAGAATATAGTAAATGCACGGTTTAAAATTCTATAATAAATTGCTTTTATTTCAAGATTTGAGAACATATTTTTAACATAAAAGAGTTAAAAATAATATAACATATTATTTACAAAGAATATAACATTTAAATAATTGCACAATTGACTTATTTTACTTTTATAAGAGTATTACTTGGAGGACTCCTTCTAAATAATGATCCGGTATGATAACATTTTGCATAATATTGAACTTATTATATTATTAAACTTAAACTTATCATAATATTTCGATAAAAGTTTGAGAAAACATTCCTTACCTGCACAATATAAAACTTTGATGGGAATGGCTTTGTTGTCTTTAAATGATTGATGACAGTATGGTTTGAACTGCATTGCGAATTGTACAGATAACAGATTGGTAGGTTGAAGAAGGGTAGTAGTATCAGAGCAATTTCATTTCATACTTCAACTTAGCATTGTTATTCTTCCTCTTCGTTGTTCCTACTTTTGTTTGTAAAGTGAAATCGCCCTCAAGAATACAGATCTACAGGTTTTCAAGCAATCGCAGCCACGTTGAAAGAAGTTAAATAAATAAAAATATATAAATACAATAAATTACGTACGTATTATTTTACATTTATTACGTATGCATATAACATATTCCTACGTGCATATATGTACATCGCTAACTCCTTTTTTATAATTGCCTTCATTCATCAAAAAATCGATTGAATTCAATTTCGTACGCTTACAATAAAAGCGATTGTGTCGATACCCAGGAAACGCTTCATTTACACGTTTGTTGTGGTTACGAGTAACAACAATATTTTTACAATATGCATTAATAATTTACCGAATATGCGTTATAACGTATACTAAATGCAATTTATCAAATGTATTTTAATGAATTTTCTGTTGAATATTTCATTATAGTTTGCTAACATGCTAACATATTGTATGTACGCATAACATAACATATAGCACATAGCATAAGATAGTATGAGAGTCAGCATTCTTATAGTTTACAGCTACTCTATTGCTGTAAAAAAAGAACGGTAAAAATATAAACCCAAAAATTTATTATTACTAGCTTATAATCTTCTTAGAGCATTCATTACCACAAATCAACAAATACCATTCGTTATGTTGCATTTACTCTCTGTTACACAACAACAGCAAATACAATCTCAACCAATGTTAACTTAGTTCTCTTGAGCGAATTACCCCGCTAGGAAATAATCGTAAGTCACACCAAAGACTTGCCCCGGTGAAATAAAAGCAAGATGGGCTAGTCGTACTTCTACATACATATATTAAAGGAGAAATACCTTCATCTTTGCTTCTCAATCTTTACAACATAATGGATTGCAGAATATCGAGAAAATTGCAGTATTTCATTCTTTATTTTATCAATAAATATTAGTATTTTACTACTTGCAGACGCTGTACAAAGAGATGGATGGCTTCCTTAAAAACAGATTTATTTCGTTAAATAAGAATAAAATTACAAATAAAAATTGTTTAACAATGATTTTTAAACCAGAGAGAAAGAAAGAAGAACAAAAAAAACTGTTAATATTAATTCAAAGTGAAAAAAAAATTTAAATAATGTAACATACATGTAAATAGATATGTAAATAATGTAAATTCATATAAATTTAATAGGAATAAAATTAAAAATATCGGCTTTCCATTTATATCGTAAGCTCGGGGGCTGATTCAAATAATACTGAATAAGTGCATAGAATTGCATTTTAAAATATAAGAAAAGTATTCTCATAAAGAATACAATAATACGAGAGTTTTTTAAAAAGTTCTCATAAAGAAAAAATTATGATAACGGCAAATGGTCAATGTTTATCCATAGCGTAAAAAATAACAAGAATGCGAATCTTGAATAACAAAC
This sequence comes from Conops quadrifasciatus, assembly GCA_949752815.1. Lineage (NCBI taxonomy): Eukaryota > Metazoa > Arthropoda > Insecta > Diptera > Conopidae > Conops > Conops quadrifasciatus. The sequence continues at coordinate 12,162,844 of OX457081.1, forward strand.
CTTTTTTTATGAAGGTCGAAATATTTTTTAATTATTGAACAATATTATATAACATTTCATCACATACGAGTAAAAGTGTTAAGATAATTTGCTGCAATTTCAATAACTTCCATTAGAAAATAAAATCAAATAATATTGCAACATTTAGCCCGCATTTCTCTCACTGTTCGACCCATTAACTGGCAATGTAGACTTAAAGCTCTTGCTCTCTCGAATGTGAATAGGTTTTTTTGTACTGTTGCTCAATTCTGTTACGATGCTCAGTTTCTGTTATGATATCCTTAAATATCACAAGTTGTAAGAGTCCTGTTGCAGTTTCCTTTTATCGTTTATCGTGGGCGGATGTTCGTTGTGTGAACAAAAATGAATTTTAGAATAAAAATGAAAGTGAATTTTGAAATTAATTATGAAATAATTTAAAATCGATAAAAAAGAGAGAGAAGTGATTACAATTAAATCTTAAAAAACAAATATGACAAAAAAAGTGCTATAAGGATAAAATAATAATATTACTATTTGTATGAAATGGTATTATAAGCAACCTCAGCAATAGCAATAGCCCCGACCAGAATAACTTGAATAATTGATTTAATATTTAATTGACAACAACAACAACAATAATAACTTTATGAAATGCATTCATTCGAGACACGTCAGTCAATATTGCTGACCAAGGGAGACCTCTAGTGGACACAATCAGATAAATCTTAATGGCCCGAATACGAGTTGTCCTTTACACATATATTTTTCTTACTTCATTCCTTTCCTTTCACCCTTTTTTTAACACTATTTTTGTTCTGCTTAACCTACTTAAACGTGCTTAAGAATTTAAAATACTTTAAAAATTTGTTTTAAAGTTATCGTTTAAAGTTATCGTAAAGTTCCTATTACCTTCCTATCCAAACCCTATAGGTCCTTGCCTATTCAAACTATTTTGGTCGGTTTACCCGAATTTTTCAAAAAGTCAATTGGAAGTACAATAATTTTAGTACAATCAGAAAATTCTAAGAAAAATAATTAAAAGAATCAACAAAATTATATAAACTCCTCGAAAAATATAAATAAACATGTTTGATATTGAAATTCTATTTTAAACAATTTAAGAATTTTCTTTTTTTCATATAAAAAAGACTTATAAATATCACACGTTTTAATAATTATTCAATAAATTGAAGGATTAACATTTTAAACTTCTATACATTTAGAGCTTAAGAAATATGTCAGAAAGAGCTTCACATATTTCATAGCTTTTTAAGTACAACAGACTTAAGAAAGTCTGACTGGATTTTTACTACGATAAAATTTCACATTCGCTTTTAATTCGCTGAAATACAGAGTTCTCCATTTTCCCTTTCGGAAAGTAAAGTAAAAAAAGCACACTAAGTTTTCACACATCGATTGAATTTTTATTTCAATATAATGCTTGGACTTTGCGATTATAAGTAAAAAATAATATCGTTCAAATGTCCTCCACGGGATCTTTTGCAGGCCTCAATCCTTTTGAGGTCATTTTCGATGACTTTTTGACACAAGTCGGGCAATAATTCGGCCATAACTTGACGTATGTCATGCTTTAAATGCTCTAAAGTTGAGGGATTGTTCGTATAAATACAATTTTGCGCCTAACCCCACAAGAAGAAATCCAAAACTGTCAGATCGCACGATCTTGGTGGCCAATTAACATCGCCAAATCGCGAAATAACGCGTCCTGGAAATTTCGCCCAGAAAGAAGCAGAATGATCATTCGTGTAGAATGCTTTAACAAAGTTAACGCGTTGTTCCATGGTAAAGCGATCCATATTGTAAAATAGCAAACCTTCAACTAAACAAATGCTAGTTCGGATGACACTGACATTTGACAGCTGCCAAACGACACTGCTTTACTTTCCGTAACTCGAAATGAATAACGAAATAGATTTGTCTACTTGTTAGGCCTGACGAGAGAACCAGAGCGGCAACTAGGCAGAGCGAGGTATAAGCAGGAATGCATACATGAGCTTGTGTTGGTTCTCTCAACACGGCTGTCATTGATAGAGATGCCAACGTTTCTGAACCCGCTAAATTGATTTTCAATATTCTCGAAATTAATTTTTTAAATTCTTTAATTATTCATTATTTTCTGAAATAAGTAAATAAAATAAATAAATAAATTAAATAAAATAAATAAATCCCGCTAAAACCCCGCAGTTCGCAAAGAATCTTTTCCCCCCTCTTTTTCCGCCGACTTGACAACGCTTTCTCTAGCGTTCTCTCTCTGAGCTCTCTCATTGTTTGCCTCACAAAAGCTGTCGCGGGCAACTCAGTTTTTTAACAGCCAAATTGGTCTTCTTCTGTTAACCTTTTTGGCAGATAACGTTATTGTTGTTGTTTTTCTTGTAGCGTTTTAATAAATGATGAAGTGATTAATAAAATATTGTTATTAGTGCCCGTTATATACAATACTTTTATCTTTTGAGTCCCTGTTTTTTTTAACTTTTCTGTTTTGGATTATGAAACATAGCCCGCCATGTTTTTTATCAGCGATGATGACAAAGGGTTGAAAGATTATTTTTACGCTCTTTTCTAGCAACAATGATTGCAATCGGGTTTTTCTTAAACTCATTATAGAAATTATCTAAAGAGGACTAAAAATCTTATTTTTCTCGCAATTTCAATGCGTCGAGAGTGTTTTTCTTTTTTTTCTTGACAGTTTCAGTTTGACGGGTAAAATGTTTTATTGACAACTTGACATACATAAAAATGCAAATGGTCATATGATAAAAAGTTGATTTCTTTTTTGGGTTTGAATAGAATTTTGGCTGAAGAGCAAAATTTAAGTATAACAATAAAAACCTCTGGCTTTGTTTTAGAACTTTAATCTTTTGTTCTGAACTGATGATACTCGTCTTAACTTTAACCTTAAATGTGTCCTTGTTGGGTTGTTTCGAAGAAAAAAAATTCTATTAACTTAACTCAATTAACTTGGTCTGCTTTAATGTTTCTTTCGTCCATAATGATGAAAGCATTCTTTTCTGAAATTAGATATACTTTTTTTGCAATAATCTGATTGGCTTGGCAGAGACGGCAAAAGGGCAAAAGACCGCAAAAACTGAGAGAATTTCTTTAAATTCTATTTTTAAATGGAACCGTAACCATTCGCTTTGAGATAATTTTATGCTTTCGTTGAGCACGTTACTGAGAAAGTTACAAGATCTACATGATATTTCGTACTTCGTAGAACAGTTTACTGCAACCAAACAAGTGGAACCCAAGACGTCACGTCACGTCTGGCAAACATTTATTTTAATAGTTCAAATTATGGTCACAAGGCGTGCTATCGCCACCAACATGTTAAGTATTTTATCAAGTGTGATAAACGAAGAAGCAGAGATGTGACTACTTTCTGATAAACGTCATCATTTACTATCTCGAAGAGAAGAAAAAAGTCAATCCTTTTAGGATTTTATTATTGCAAATAAGTACAAAACCAAAAAAGGAGAAGAACAAAAACAAGAAAAAGAAGAAGAAGTAGTAGTTGCAGCTAAAAAAGTAGAACGAAGAAGTAATAAAACAGTTTTCAACATTATGACAGAAAATAAGGAAAAGCACTGTAACCGAAACAAGGCTAAGGACAAAACCAACGAAAATGACAAGTCGCACGAAAAGGATAAGGAACAGCATGAAAGGTAAGTGTGTGTGTGTGTGTGTGTGTGTGTTTGAGGTTATTGTTGTTGTTATTCTTCTTGTATAATACTCATATAATATAATAGATTTCTGGTAATATGGTTAATGTAATTGTAAAGCTCTAAATAATATATAACGTAAAATATATACAATACATATAACATACGAGTATATACATATAACATACATACATATACATATAACATACTTGTACATATACCTATTTTATGTTATACATACATATATTGTATTGATGACCCAGTGGTCAGTATATAATACGATATCAATTTACAAATGAAAGAATATACATATATGTATCCAACATATGTACATATATTAATATATAAATATATTAAATATACATACATGTAAAACTATTATATATATTAAAGATGGACTGATGATAAAATGAGTTGCCGCCGTTTTCTGTAAAAATGACAGATACGCCATCTATCGACGTGATGGGTTATAAACCTCAAAGCTATAGGTTCATTCATGTACAACTTAAGAAAATTGCTCTCAGTTCTCTTTTAACCATTTAATATTATATAAGAGTGAGCGACTTTGTATTGTTAAGTGCACTAAATTTAAAGCGTAAATACGATTCGAACTCTCTTGATTGTTATAAAAACACTTATTCCTCGTCTCGCCAGACTCGTCTAACCCATTTGGATATATCGGCTGGCTTGTTGTTGTGCATCCCTTCTTAAAAAACCGTTGTAACTATTGTACATACCGAATTATCATAATATAATTCTAAAGGGCAAACATTATTGTTTAACATTATTGCAACCAACATAAAATGTCACGTTTTTGTGTCAAAAATCTTTTAATCAGACTTAAGATTTCATGTAAAATAAGTTATGCAAGAAATATACAAAATATATATATAAAATATATAATTACGATATATATGTACATAAAATATACTCGTATATGTATATTATTACTGTATTATTAAATATTAACATATTACTCTTAATTGTCTTTTATTGGGTGAACTTTTATGTATGAAAAACAATTGAGCAGGATGGACATGACCAAAGGTTAAGATACGAGTATGGTGCCCCTTCGGACAACCAATTAAAACCAAAATCGGCGGTTATAGGCTTAGTTTTATCGTTCTTAGTTTATACTCTTTTAGTAGTTAATTACTTCAATTGAACTTGATAATAAACCTCTTATTTAGCATTGATTGATTGATTTGGGCATCAAAATGACGATTTTAGACGATTTAGTTACCAATATTGTTATGGTAACTGTGGTTTTCTCCCTCTCTGACAAAGTCTCTGTTCTCCAAGGATGCTGCTGTTTATCGTAATAATGTTTAAACTTTAAGAATTCTTATAAATCTATCAAAATTTTGAAAGCTTAAAAAATGTTAATCTTTCCATGAATCAGTTCTCGATGGTACGAAAAACTCAGAACTAACTTTGTTTAGGATGAAAAAAGGAGCAGATTTTGCGATTAATAAAAGACTCTACTGAAGTGGAGTCGAAGCAAAAATCAAATGAAAGTGTTGATAATGAACGAAATGTGGTTAAAAATATACTAATAAACATTTGATATTACATAATCATGAATTAGTTTTTCCATTTCGAGAAATTAGTTAGTTCCGAAGAGTCTTGAAAAAGGACATAATTTCATCGTCATTTAAATGTATTCTATTTTAGTAAATTTAAAAGTTTGTTGGAAAAAATCTTTCAATACAATGGAAAAATGTATTTCTGTACGAGTATTTGTGTATGTATGTATGCGTAGCTGTTTTTATTCTATATAACATATTATTTAAACAAGAAATTTAAATAGTTAATACAATAATTTTTAGTGCAAATCAAACGAAACCGCATTTAATCGAATACAACGAATTCGTTAAAATTTGTCAGAAAAAGTCGATCAATGATGATGAAAAAAACATACGACCTGAGTGACCAACTTTAAGGTTCAATCAAAAAGTTCGATCAAAGTTCAAACAAAAAATCAAAAAAAAAAAAATTAAAAATAAAATTAAACAAATTTGTATAATTCTATATAATTCTTTAAGTTATTTTCTTTTAGCATTATCAATTTCAAAAAAAAGTAATTTTACTCGTATTTCGTAATTCTATTTTTCTCATTCTCAGTTTATTTCCTAACAATAGAAAGTTAAATTTTTCCGCCCTCTTGCCTCTCCCCTTTAGTGTATCCTCTTTTAGACGATACCATAATTGTGAATACTTTCTGTTCCTCCGTATTTCTGTTTTCTTTTGAGTTTTCCACACTCTTTAACCTTTTGTGATTAGTCCTTGTTGTCAAATTGTTTGCTTGGCCATCACTGTGATAGTATCAAAAGAATTCTGGGTGTGATGCGCCAACAAACACTTTAGTTCAAAACTTTGCAGCTTATCTAACGTTAAGCTGACACTAAGGACTCGTTTATACTCGCGCTCTTCACTTTAGACGCCACTCGTCATCTTAAATTCTTGGCAAATTATCGACTTGTTGACCTTTTTGTATAGTTCTTTGTTGTTTTATAGTTTAAACACAGATTTTTACCATCCCTTTTAACCCTTCTTTGAACAGATTATCACCCTTCGCAATAATCTGTTTAATATTTTAAAAGGTTAATTAAAAGCCAACTACCGACTGCTGACTTTTCTTTCCAACTTTCTGGCTTATCATAATTACGAGTGTACATATTTAAAAGCTGTGAGCAATGAAGAATACAAGGATCCTCAGTGAAGGTCTTCCAGAGCCGCAGACTAAGCCATAAATTAAGCATGGAATTTTAACGTACATATTCACAAATATAATCACATTAAAAAGTTCTTCAAACTTTGTCGATGGCTTCAAAACGGCATTAAAAACTTTTAACTAAGACGATTCTCTAATATAAGATCAAGCTGTCTTTCTTCTTCTTTCTGTAACGTACATATACTTTGTTATTCTGAATTTGTAGTTCTAAGACCTACGACTATTATTAACTATTATTGACAAAAGTTACTTCTATTGAATCTCTTTTCTCTTTTCTTTAACTAATCTTAACAATCGCCCGAAGAATATTGTGGCAGCTTTTCTGCTACGAATAGATGTGCCTATGTATGTACATATGTCAGGTTATTTTGATTGTCAACATTTCAGTTTCTTAATTTTCTTTGGTTGCTTTAATCCTTGTCAGGCGAATGCTGCCAAACTGCCAAACTTTAGCTTTTGCCAATTTTCCTGGTGATTGGAAAGCGCTCGATACTTTTTCGACTAACTCTATTACCATTAGATGTATTCTTTTTGTCCGGAGAACAAATAATAATTACTATTCAGCAACGTTTCTTAACTAAACCTAATTAACCATCAACCATTAGTGAGAAAGGATGCATTAAATTTGACCGAAAGCCCCTTCATATAAGACCTTACTGTTTTTTTCGCTAGAATTCTCTCTACTTACGGCCTCCGTCAACTTCTGGGGCAGTTTGGGGCGGCATGCCTTGGTCTATCCTCTTCACACACTCGGTGGCTTCTTTTAACCTAAAGGTTAGTGACATACACTACGAGTATGGAACGTTAGAGTTCGACATTCGGCACTTGCTCGAACTAGCCGAATGATTATACAAAAAAGCCTGAGTATCAGGGCCGACGCGAAGCAGGTTCAGCGTGTTCGCCGAAACCCGGCCACGCATTTTGAAAGGGCCCTCACGGACATAATTTGTGCTCCGGTTTTTGCATCGAATATTTTTTGCTTTCTATATATGAATGAGTTGGCGAATTTGACGAAGGCGAAGATGACAAATATTTATTATTTGTTGCCAAGATCTTCAATTAGAAATTTTTAAAAGAATTATAAATAATGGCAACTGTGCCTGGCTTCGTGGCTCCGTAACTACGACCGAACGTAGTATTCTGGCGGCTAATAAAGGACTAATAAAGGATTATTCTCGATCATCAATAATAATAAAATTGAATATTCTTTCAATAGAAAGCGAAGTAGCGGACTCAATGAATTTTGAAGACGTAATGAACAATTTTGCGGCGAAAAAAGTGATAAAAATTATGTAATATTCATCTCCACTTAACCTGAAAATATACATATGTAACTTCCTTTGTACTTATAATAAATAATTCCTTATTGTGAAATTTAAGTATAGGATTTGTTGTGAATTCTGGCCCCGCAAAATTTTTCAAGCGAGTCCCGCAAAAGGTGACGCCGGCCCTGCTGTATACTCAGCACAAGCACAATATTATACACAAACACATAAACACGTAAACGTGTCTATTTACACGTGTTGGAGTGAATAAATGAAGTCGGTTAGTTATATACAGACGAATAAGCAGACTAATGGACATACTGAATTGATAAACCGTAGAGGCAAGAAGAGGAAGATTTTAATGGATACATTAGTGAGCATAATCAACAGACCAATTGGGAGTAAAACAGACTAATCGAGAGTATACATATACAATTATGTAGAAATGAAAATAACGAAAAATAATTCATGGCCGATACTTTTTAATATATCGTCTTAAATTGCGATAACAAGACGAGATGTTTTTCGAACGTGACGATATCCGATGAGAATATTCTGAGACGAGATGAGCTTTTACAGACGAGATCAGCTTTTACAGACGAGATGAGCTTTTACAGACGAGATGTGAGCCGAGAACAATATGAAAGGTTCCTCAATCGACACGAGATCAATACCGAGACAATACAGATTTTTTTTTAAAGACGACAACGATTCTCGAAATAAATAAGAAATAAATCGTTTAAGTCTTGAAAATAATCGGGATATCCCGAGACAAGTGTACAACCAGAACAAGATATGGTTCTTTTTCAAATATTTTATAGAAGCTACTATTGACTTTTTATTCGGGGAAAAGCTTTTTTAGAAAAGTGCATAAATTTGTCTTAATATTTAAATTTTAACTTTAAAATTTTTTTAAAAATTTTAATTTTTAATATTTAAATTTTTTAATATTTTACAAGTTTTCCAGAAGCTATCGGTATCGTATTATAATCGTATTTACTAGTTTACTTTTTGCAAGAACTTAATTAAAAATTATCGAATAAAAATTTCGAATAATTTGATTTGATTTTTGTGACTTTTCGTAAAAATAGCTAAAAAATGCTATTTTTATTAGATTTTAGTCTTTAAATTTCGAAAGATAACATTTTTATCTTTGCATATAAATTACCACAAAATCTAAAAGACAAATTTCTCTTTTAATACGTAAAGTAATAAATTACTACAAAAGGAGAAAAGCCCTCGCCGCGGCGCACCGTAGAGGAAAAAATTGCCGCAATGTTAGGCAACAATGTAACCGAAATTGACATGGATTAACCTCAAGGGTCAAATTCTGGTTGCCGAGAATGAGGGGGAAAAAGAATGGCTGCAATGACCAGAACTGTTGTTTTTTCCCAACAACATCACGGTAATGGATTGATTGATTTGTGGATGCGTGTGAGGGTCATATTCGCTAAAAGCAGACTGAGTTGTTTTGTTATATTTTATCAGCCTTCGAGAAGATGAAGTCTTGTATCAATGTCTATAACATTATTTCAGACCAGTTAAAATTGATTAACCACAGCTTCAGGCCTTCAACTAAGTAAGTGTTGACACTCATTAAGGTTTTTTGCAACCAAATTTTCTACACAAATCTACCAAAACTCTTCTCAACCTGCCAATAATGCATAGACTTTCAGATACCAGACTTTAATAAGTATTACAAGCTTTATTTAAATTAATAAATAACTACTTTTATAATTTAAAACTGTCAGTTTTAGTTCGCTAGAATTGGCTTCAGATTCTCATAAAATATTCAGAGTTAAAAAATATGCACTTTAATAGTTAAAGGCTCCCAAATTTATTTGTCCTGAGCTATCATTAAAATAAATTATGATATTAAATTCTTATAACCAAACTTTATCCGTTCAAAATGAAAGACTGAAATTATACTGAAATGAGTTTAAAGAAGTACAGTTAAAAAGTCCAACAGCTTGGCAACAGTTTTGTGCTTTAGTTAGCAAAAAAGAAACTTTTAAGTGCATTAATTCCACTAAAAGTGTTACGATGGAAGGCTATTATAGACTATCAGTAGCCCTTTGTGCCAATGGCTTCCTTAACGTTGAAGATTTGCTAAATTAATGACGTCAAAACGAGTAGAAAAGCGAAATACAAACGCATACTCATGCTACGACTATATACACACAACAACACAAAGAACACAAAAGTTTGCACTATCTATTGCTCTAATTTAAGCAGACGTAAAGCGCGTTCACCTTCACTTCTGACGTCATCACAAGAAAAAGCTCTTAAAGGTTAAAAGAAATAAGCATGAATACTAAACAATTTGTCCCTTTTCGTTGTTAAAAGAGAGGGAAAAATTCTTTGAATGAATAGATTTCTTTTCAAGTGTAAATAAATAAGCGAGGTATAAAGGTTCCTTCCACTGGTTTTTTTTTGTACGAGTATATATGTATATATCCACATTTTATTAAGGTAAAAGCAAATTTGTTTTGTCAGCTCTAATTTGTGAAACCTATTCGTTTTGAATAATTGTGAATTAGTCCCTGGATAACATACGGCTGGATGACTTTAACACTAAAGTTATGGATGGATGATAATAAGAAAAAGTCTCGGACTGAAAAAAGTTATAAATTTTGCTTCATATTACTATAAATCGAGGGATGAACTTTCAAGACGGAAATTCGTTCTAAAACCGGGAATATCTTCATTTTAGCCGTGTGGAAAAATATGTGCAAATAAAATAAATAGCGCTCCTAATGAAAACATCAAAGAGATCAAAGAGAATTTCAAATTTAAATTACTGTATTGAATTGATGCCACTTTATTATTACGTCGTATACTCGTATACTCGTAACTTGGCCTATAGAACTCTTAAAACCGCCTTGACCTTGAGTTGGGTAAAATTATTTACTCCTTTTTGGTGCTATTTATAAAGAGGAGGACATTTCAACTGGAAACTTTAGCAAGTTTTTATTTAGTGCTTCTCAAAGCGTCATAAAATTCCTGCAAAAAAAGTACATTTTGTTTGATTTTGTTTCGTTTTATTATCATACTTGTTAAATATACAAGTATCATCATTAATTTTATCACTGCCAGCACTTTTTTTATTACTACATACAAAAACAGACAAGCTATTACTCATGTCTCTTGACATGACATTAATGGATCCTCTTTCGACCGTCCTTCAATATCGTCAATCGTGACAGAAGATATTTCTTAAATTAACGATTTCAATTATTTATAACAATTCCATTCTGGTTGCGACCATGTTACGATGTTCATTCATTTTTGGCGCTTCTATTTGCAACTTTTTTTATTATTTTTGATTTGTGTTCTTCAACAAATCGATAACAATAAAAGCCAACAACATTGCTATGATTAGTACAATGGTAATTGCTTTCTTCTCTGATGAACCTTTTTTTAGCTGTGTGATTTATGACCAAAGACTCTTCTTCTTCTTTGCATGGTAGACATGAACGTCTAAGCCAAGGTTTCTTTAGCCTCTTTTTCTGATAACTTTGCTCTTCTTTTTCATGAGTCAGTGTTTTGTTTTAGTCCATGTCTTCCAGACAACATCAACGAACCATGAGACACCACATGTCACTATCGTGCATGATTTCATTCAAACTTGACCGCACAAATCGTCGATGGCAATTTCATACAAAAGCTGTGACCGTGTCTTTCATGACATAAAAAAGGCTGATAAAAGAATTGTGGCGTTGAAAAATTGTCGCATTAGAAGGATTTGATGGTAGCACAAAATGCTCAAAGGAAGCAGAGAGCGCTCGAGGAAACATCGAGATAAAACTCGACTCAACTGAAAGAACCGGCAACACATCCTGAGCATCGTTCGAAAGACCGCCGGAAAAAACTACATTTCTGGACAGATATAAAAACATTTAGCAATACTTTTTTCTTTTCTTTTCTTTTTTCAAACACTTTTTTCCAACATTATGATACTTTTAATGCGTTCATTTGGTTAAGCCAAATATTTCTCCTTTGAAAAGCATCGTATAGCATTTAATAATGTTTCAGTTTTCAAGAAACTTATGCTGCGGTGCTGTTAGTTATGTATAGTGAGAAGGATGTATAATAAAGAATGGATTATCTCTCTTTTTGTTCCTCCCTCGTAGGAATTGTTTTAATGAATCTATTTCGACATATCAATTAGTCGTAAAGATTGACTTTGTACCTTCGTATCTCTGTTTTTTTCCGGCCTCCGTAATTAACAAAGTTACGGATGGATTAAACTTGACAATCAACGCTATCGTGCCAATGGAATGGGTAACGAGCTTAATTGGATTTAATTAATTAAGAATGCGGGATTTATTTAGTTGTTGTGCACTGTTGTGTTGTACTGAGTTATTGTTTGTCATGCTGTTTTATTATATCTGTAAACATGTTTACTTTTAAAAGAATTAAGTATTTTTCGATGGAATTTTTAAACAAGAATTTTTAAACATTTTTTTTTCATCTCACGCTTTTTGCTACAATAATCCATTTTGTTATCGTATAACGGGGCGTATGAGCGACTTTTAATTATTTCTGCAAACTTTTCTTCAATCGAGATAAATGAATAATTAATTAAATTTCGAAAATATGATAAAAAATATGATAAACAAATCCGACAGAACAGATCAGATCAGATTTAAACCGATTCTCTTCGGTTTTTGCAAAACAATTAAAAGTTTAATTCAATCGCTTTTGTTTTGGTTGCGATTTTAAGTGCATTAAACGCACAATCGACTATAGTTTCAAAATTCACCATCGTAATTGAACTATTTTATAAATTAGTTTCCATTGATAACCATGCGTTTGTGCTGGTGCCAAAAATGCCACAAATAGCAAAAAATTGCAAATCACAAAGTGCTGTTTCTTTTTGTTATGAACGACGGACAAAATTCGAAAAACCAATAACAATAATAAAATCCAATCAAATGTAATTCCAAAAGAATTTTCTGGTTGTTGTTGTTGTTGTGGCTTTAACTCTCTCGATATCTCGATATCTTCAGCCAGCTGTCTCGAATCTTAATTAAAGAGATACAAGTAAATATATTGATTTCAGAGAAGCAAACAACATCCTGATGTTGCTCAAGCGAAGAGATGGTAAATGCTACACTATAATGTATGTATATATATAGATCGTTTCGGTGTAGTTGTGAGTATGTGCATGTGTCTATTTTGTGCCTGTGCGCTTCAGAGGAGCGTTTTAAACGAGAAAAACCATAACAAAAAAAAACAAATTAAAAGAGTAATCAAAAGGATAACAGTTGGAAGCTCCAACACATTGCACTGAAATTCTGACAATTATTGCTTGACAGATGACTAAAGGTGATGTACAATATACATATATTAAGCGTGAGAGACGCTACGACTACAAAAACACAAAATATTTTATGCCACGAGTATATAGTATGTACACATGTACAAAATATGTCTAAATCGTATATGTTTTTATTGTTACTTCTCTCAAATTGTATAAAAAGTTACCTTTCATCCACCTGAACCGTCTCAAAAAAGGTGAAACGAGTAACTTCTTCAAGATATTGAAGAGCACCAGGAAAATTCTAACATCATCATCATCAACTACGAGTATGATGTAATTTGTAAAATAAACATTCAAGCATGTTGTCCTTCTCATTCGATTAAACTTTTCCATTAAAATTCTAAAAACGAACTGTGGTGGACTATAAAATAAACCACATTCTGTACATAGTTAGTGTTAAAATAATAAAAAGATCTCTTCAAACATACTTCACTCTGACCACAAATGCAATAACTGGAAACACTTCAGAGAAGAAAAACCAATAGAAAAGGAAAAAATAGGGCGAAGCAACATTGCATAATAAAGAATTTTAAAATAAAAACAACACTAAAGAGAAAAATCACCTCACTCTATAGCAACAATGTGTTCACGCAACTGATGGACGTCATGTCAGCAGCGGCAGCGGCAACGGCAACGGCCCCGTCTTCCGCCCGGTCGAGCCCACGCGGTCTCTCGCCTTCCAGCATTGCCCCCAGAAGCATAGCCGCCGGCAGATTGAGCGCTGGTGAAACGGAGCTGTTGAGTCCGTTCTACGGCACCGCCGGCAAGAGCTTCCACAGCGAGATTCTGCTCCTCGATGTGGACACGAGCGATTTCAGGCCGTACGAGTATAATAACAGGTAAAACAAAACAAAAAAAACCAACACAAAAAAAAGGGAAAAACCATATTCATCGACACCAAAAGCAGTCACTCTCTCTAGCCCGCTTGCTGCTGCTGCTCTCTCTCTCTCTGTCACCCTATCTCCCTCTTACCCTCTCCAGCTGAGTGGTTTTGTGTCCTCGTAAATTCAATTTAAGTTCTTATTATTTTTTTACCAGTTGCGTACATTAAAACGAAGTGGAAAGAAATGTACTTATTAATAAGCCTCTTCTCGCTAACAACCGTACATACAACAGTAACATCGTCGTCTGTCGATGAGGAGCGGGGGGGGGGGGGGGGAGAGAGGAAAGCTCGACAGCTGGGACTAAAGAGTTTAAGACTCTAACAAGTCGTAACTTTTTTAATACTTGATGGCAATCATCGATACTGAGCGCTCAGAAACCGCTCAAAAGCCTCTGCTTATTCACGAACAATTTCAGAAATAAATTTACTCAAGTAAAAGACGGTCATTAAAGGTCATAATAGCTTTTAGAGAAAATTAAAAATATTATTATTATATTATAAATTAATCTCCAGAATGGTTTACTAAAATTAGAATGTCTTTTTTAATAACAAATTTGTAAAATAGACATAGACCAAGAACACAACTTAATCATAAACGCAGTTTCACAAACTAATCGGAATTATAAACATAAAACAAACACGAAAGCAAAATTATGAACATGGTAACACTCTTTTCGATTATTTGTACTCTTTTACTACGATTATTACTTAACGATAGTTTTAGTACTATTGGGTGACCGAAGAAGTCATGACGGTAAAATAAAGACATTGATTAGAGCCCAAAACTATCTTATTTTAAATTGATTACTAAGGGATGACGAGATATATTTTAGACAACTCAATATTTTAAGCAGAAAATAGTACACATTTCGTAATACGTTTTATGACGAATTCTTATTCACGAATTATTTTATAAACGTATTATTTTTCTATTGTAATTATTTTAATTAATTTTAATTACATGAATTATAGCGCAAACTGTTTTCTGTCGAAATTGTTACTATCATTAAATGTATATGCTTGATTCTAAACGAAAGTTTATGCGAAAACACAATAATCAATAAATTAAATTAATAAATTCAAACTAGTTTAATCCAAAATAAATTTGGTTTTAGGCCCCCTTTTGCGCAATCCGCTATTAGCCGTACGTACGTACTTCAAACCGCAAACATCGTTAGCAAGATTTTTTATAAAAATCTAATTATGTATATCCTTTCGTAATGGCTTGCAAACCGCAATTATTTAATGGGCATATAATATATGTATGTTTATGAGTCTACACCACGTAACATATTTTTAGTGCTAAACCGCAAAAAAGCCAAAGTGGTTTGTGTTTAGTCGGCAGCAACCTTTGCCTTTCGTGGCCGAGAGCATCTACAACGTCTAAAGACGTTTAACCTTTATTTTTATTTTCATTTAAAGCGAATTTACACCAACCCTCATCATTATGATTTTTATGACAGGACATAACCTCAGATCTACCTTCAGTGTTTGTTTTTTTCGGTTATTCTCTTTTCTTCTCTCTATTAAAGAAGAAACCACAATTAAACAAGTTTATATTAGTTTTCTTAGGCCTGGTAACGACCCGCGACTAACAAAGAGCAACTAATGAATTGTGCCTCGCACAATCGGAAAGAAAATGCATGTTACAGCGGATGTATAATAACCTCATCACTTTAAAATCTATGAGAAGAGAGTACAAAGGATGTACGATAATTTTTCTGTTAGCGTTAAAAATAGTTCAATGCTGATAAGAACATATGCTCCATATTATTACTCTTTTACTTGTGCAAATGACACAAACCAGAAATTATATATGCACGTAGTTGCAGAATGCACAGTGCATACTCGTACATATGTACATGCATACAGTCTGCCTTACTAGGCCCACTTATAATGAGGAAGTCCACTAAAAAGCTTTGTAAGCAGCATATTGTATTGCATTGTAATGGACTTTGTAACCGGATATTCGATTGCAGTCAAACCAAGAACGAGCAACGAACGGAAAGGCATATAAAAAAGGCTTTTGATTTATTTTTAACTTTTTATTAGTGCTAGAATAGAACAATAAAACATTTCTTGGTCACAAATATGAAAATAAATAAAATTTAGATTTTGATTTATTTATTGTTTCTACTTTTTTTCCTTCATTAAAAGCAAATATTTCATGTCATTGTTCTCATGTGATTTTTTTTTTGCTTCGACTTAACCTAACTTTTTGTAGCATCGTATGCGCAACATTTTTCATTGAAAAATCTTTGTAGCGTTCGTTTGTTCGTATTGTAATTGATGAAGGTAAATTTTTCAGAATTTTCGGCAATTTTGTGTAATCTACTCCAATTGGTAGTCTACCGTATGTATTCGACATGTCGAAAATGTCGAAAACTCGACAAAGTATTCGACACGACAACCCAGAAAATGGGAAATATATATACAAATAAATATAATATATACAATGCATATACATATGTACATATATATGTGTACAATGCATCAAAAAAATGCATCTAAAATATGCCACAAACAAACATTATTTTCAACACCGAACGTGTTTTAGAAATAATTTAATTTTATTCCTTTTACTTCCTCGCATGTAAATAAAAAGAAAAAAAATTGAAAACAAACGAAATGCAATAAAAGCAACCCAGATTTCAAAGAGTTGAAATCTCTGAAGGACCTTAAACCTGTGTCAACCTTTATTTGAAAGTGTTTATAAATATAAAAGGAAGACAAAATAGATAAATTAAGATAAAATTGAATGAATTCTAGTTAGTTTGCCAGATCAAACTATGCTTCTTGATTATAATTCGATTGAATTGGATACAATTTCCAAAAATAGACACTAAAATTTCGGAATGGAATTATTTTTGAGGTAAGAAGATGAGGAAGAAATACATATGTATGTGAGACAGCAGGAAGCTGAAAGAATTATATTTATGTTTATAAAGACCTGCTTTTCAGCAAACTGCAATCATATCTTCAGTTCTTAAACCCAAGATAGTCACGTGGATAGAGAGCTGTGGAGAGAGTGAGAATCATATTTTATTTACGTATGTATGCATGTATGTTCATAGACCTTTTTTTATGACCTCTTATACTATTTATGACTGACACATCTCATCTTATAACGCATTATAATTAATTTCATAACCATCTATCTTTTAATCGTCTTTTTGTAATTCTACTTTCTCTTCTCCTCTTCTTCCTCTTCTCCTCTTCTTCTAATTCTTCTTCCTTTTTCACTTTTTATGTACCTACATATATCTTACCGCAACAAACGCTGTGTGTGTACATACGAGTATAATTCTTTACACTCAACAGCTCAAAGCAAGCAGTTATTTATTAAAATAATTTTTCCATAATGCAGGTGTCACCACGAAAAAACAACAAACCTCCCCCCCCCCCCCCCCCCATTTTCCAAAGGTTTTCTGTTCACCTCTTCCTCTTCCCATTTACGTCGCTTATGAAACCCATGCTTTCACCCGCATTTCATCCGGGAGATAAAAAAAGACTTTGTTTGTCGATTGTCTTTTTCGCAGCGTTGCAAGTATTGGTTAGTGTGTCAGTCTTCTCCTAAGCTACGTTATTGTATTAAGGTCCTTCTGTTCTCTCTTCTCCCTCTTCTCCTCACATTTCCCAACAAAAGCTCTCAGTGCTCCAAGGAGACGTCGATGGAGTGCCAGCAAAATGGAGAGCTTTCATTCCGATGTCTTTAGATTGATGGATGGGATTGAAATATTTACGATTTTCAGCATGTTTGCAGATTATCTTAAGCTAAATAAAGTTCTGATGAGTGGATAAGTATTGTACACACGATGACAGCCGTTTGCTAAGAATAAACTTCAGAACTGAAACTGAACAAAACTTATTTTATGCGAAGAAGTGCGAAGAATAAAAGCAAATACTTATGAAAAAACATGTGAGCCCGTTTTCTTCGAAAGTCCATTTCATGGAGAAGTGGTACTCGTATTAATGAACGAGAAAACTTTTATTCTGTTCTCTAAATTGAATAAAAATACGAATAATAATATTTTTATTAAATTTAGAGAACAATCTTTTCATAATCTATACAATTTTTATAAAACAAAACATAAAACTTATCGATAAAAAAGAATGTACTTAGACCACTTTCAAAGAAAACGGCTCATTTATTTTTATTTTAATAAATACTACAACTAATACAAAAATTTTACGATATACATATTATTTAATTAATTATTTTTATTGGTTTAAATCATTCGTCTGATACTTAAGTCTTTCTCCTCTTTTAAATTTTAGTCTCAGACATATTGAGGGTAATGTCTAGATAATAATGACATATTATTTGTACAAAAAGTTGTACAATCAGAAAAAATATTTACTTTATTAACAGTATGCTCACACAAAACGATCAAACTGTCCTCCCGACAGTTTTTAATTTCAATAACAAAAAGTCATTAAACTCATGGTTGGTTAAAAGTCATGGTTGTTAACTTTTAATAGTCATTTCGAAAAAAATATTCAAATAATTTACCAAATACTCTTCTTCATTGTCTTAAACGGAACATTATTGATAAAGAATATTTATATTTACGATATATCACTATATATTATTACTTAAATACTTAAGCGCTTAAGAAATTATAAAAATTAAGATTATAAATAGTCCTGAAAATATTTATTTAAGTTAAGAATCGATTGGGTACAAGATAAAAAAATAGTAATAAGATAAACAAAAATAGTAATAAGTTTATTTTAAGAAAGCACCTTTAAAATATTAAACCAGACAACAAACTGTAGATATTTTCTAAGATTGTTGGCGCTCTGAATCCGAATCCAACCTCATAACATCTTTACCATATGAAAATCTTCTTCTATTCTTCTATTTTTTATTTCTAAAGGGAGAAAACACGTTTTCTCTTATTTAAGTATGTATATTTTAGATTAACTTTAACGTCACGAAAGTTTATCCTTGAGATTTAGTTTATCAAAAACCTTCGGAAATATTTTGATTCTGTCTGCCTCTTTGATTTATCACAATTTTTATATAAAACTCCACTAAATTACTCTGTGTAATTACTCTAAATTACTCTTACACTGTGGTTTATATTGTGCTTTTATTTTAAACCATTTCAAATATAGTCATAAGGAGGAATCATTCGGTACTCAGCGTGTGTACAAGAAAACTTCACCGAACTGCGTTTTGACCATGTACCTGCCGACGCGCGAGATCTCTCTGGTTGGTAACAATTCATCGATTTTAAGCGGTATTGTTTTTGTAGATCCGAAGGCCATTCAAGGATATCGTGTTTATGCACAGTTGACCTTAACTTTTCGGTAAGTAGCAGATAAGTCCTCTTGAAGAGACCAGAAAAATCCTCATTTTATAAAGTAAACTTTTTCTTGTATTTGATTTTTCACATTTTCATCGATTTTTTCTCTTGGTCTGCTTCTTTTTGTTATCAGATTTGTAAGATATTAAATGCTCGTAAGAGTATTGAGTATAACCTTTAGAGAGATTAAGTCTTTCTTTATTTATCTTCGATCTACAATTAAAATATTTACCTTTATGCTTCAAAGAGTTGCGGTTCTTTTTGGTTTTTTCAAATACGATAAATTTTTACGGCTGACAATTTTAACTTTTTATTATTTCACTGAAGACAGACTAATTGCACTTCCGCTTTGAAAATGTGTTCTCATTTCCTTGAATTTTCTACTTTTCTCTCATGCCATTCTTCTGCATGACGGTGCTCCAGCTACGGTCGAGAAGACGAAGAAGTGATGGGTTTGCGGTTCTGTAATGAAGCCATTATGTCGCTGCATCAGGTCTGGCCACGAAATGAAGAGCCATCACGCGAATCGTTAAGTCCGCTGCAGGTAAGAATATTTTGACCGGGATTTTATTTCCCTTTAAAAAACAAAGAAAAATATTCTACTTTAATTAGAAATTAAATCTTAAAATATGTTCATAATAAAATCTTAATTTATGTCAATTTTTAGTCTTCAAGAACATTAAGCTCATAAATAATTTTTAATATAATGTAGTTACAACCATTTATAACTATTTATAACTATTAAATATCTTCAAACAACTTTGTAGATTCCTTAAAAAAAGCAAAAATTTTATTTCATTTCAAATACAAATACAAATTATTGTAATTATTTCAAATACAAATAACCAGAGAAATTTAATAGCTCCGCGTTTTCAAAAATCATTGAAAACTAATTATCATAAAAGGACGCTCATATTTCTTAAAGAGCAAAAAGGGATTGATATTAATAACTAGAAATTAAGTCCATTTATGATAAAAAATAATGATGGAGTTACTCCACATGTCCCATAAAACTTTAAAAAAGTAATATACTCTATTAAAGGACTTCCTAATTAACGCTTTTTACTTCGTCTTTGTTTTATTTGTCTTCTTCTTCTTCTTCTTCTTATTTTACAGGATGCTCTTGTTAAGCGCTTGGGTGTAGGAGCGCATCCTTTTACATTAACTTTGACTCCGAATGCGCCACCTAGTGTCCAATTAGTGCCAGCTAAACGTTACTATGGTGCGCCGATCGGCACCAGCTACGATGTACGCTGCTTTATAGGTACGTATTACAAAAGGTTGGCCAACCCTCATCCGGGTGTAGGATTGACAATAGTTAAGTATGTATTTCAAGGAATTAGAAGGCGAAGAATAAGAAGAAAATAGTGCAAATAATTTTGTTGGTTGGGCAGAATAACGAGTAATGAATTTAGAAACTTATACTCTCATGACTCATGTAAAGAGCTTGATGTATTTAGATTTAATTTTAGATTTAGATTTTATTAATTTTTACACCACAAACCTTAAACAATTATTCCACCTTTTACCACTTTTTAAAATATGTAAATAATTTCTAAAATCAGCTGACAAAACCGATGAAAAATTCCATCGTCGTGCTTCTGTTAAAATGAACGTTCGAGTCATTTACCGGGCCGATGTTTTTCACTCGAACGGACTCGACAACATCACCGCCGCTTTGTTTAACAGCTGCCGGGATCAGCAGGCGGCGTCATCGCCATTAACAGCGGCTTTGACAACGCCGCCGGCTATTAACACAAAGCAAGTGTCAACAACATCATCAACGAGTGACGTACAAGAATCAATTGTAAACATTTCATCCTTCACTGCCACCGAATCCAGTCCCACCGATGTAGCAACAACAGCAACAGCAACAGCAGCAACAACAACAACAACATCCTCCACCTCTTCTTCTTCCTGCGCGAACAATAAATTACGTAAATCGGAACGCGTCGAATCCTTTTCGAGGCTGCGTCTTTCTCCGAAAGCATTTCGTTTCAGCGGTCGTTTCGGGCGCAGTAAAAGTGAAATCGAGAAATGTCCCAATGAATCATTCTACAACTACAGCAAATCCTTTCAAGAAGTGAGTAAAAAAGTACGAAATTCAATTAAAGCCTTTTCAAATTCAAAACGGTTTGATTTTTTGCACATTTTTATAGTAATCGATCAATCGTTTTTTTAAACGTTTCGTATCGTTTTTTTTTTTTACATGACATCAATAATGTATGAACAGTGCGACAGTGTCGGAGGAGGTCCACAGGGCGCTGTTGATAAACCCTTTCTGCTGCAGGATGGACGCGTAGGTCTACGGGCCAGTTTAGACAAAGCGTGGTACACGCACGGCGAAGACGTTTGCGTAACGGTGAACATACGAAACGACAGCCGCAAAACCGTGCGGAAAATTCGGGTAAGTTTCGGCGGCAATGACGGCAATGACGACTGTATGGCGTTAATATCATAAAAGAGTAATGATCATGAATAAACTGTTTCGATCGTAACCATAATCTTTTCTGTAGAACGAAATGATAATAATCATGTTAATTTCATAAAAAATGTTGAAGAGAATGTTGAAGGCACCGCGGTTAGTCAGGACTTTTAGGGCATTAGCTGACAAAAAGTAACTGCAAAAATACATTATACTACAGTTTCGAAATAGTAGATTATTGTAGCATCGAAAATTCGTACCTAAAAACCTTGGACAATTATTCAATATGGCGTGAAGGCAGAGCACGTATCGAATATTTTTCTTGGATTCTGAAATTGAATTGGAAGGAATTCTGTAATTTTACTGTATTTCTCTTATATTGTATCTTCATAAAATTTTGTATAGACTTCTTTAAATTATACAATATAAACCTCCAAAATTATCTGAATTAAAATGCTGTGGAAACCACCCCCCGCCCGAAAAAATTTTAACAACCAAAAGCTGTATACGTCACTGCTAATGAATATACGATACCATTACTTTCAAAAATGTTCATCTCTGTGTCAGTGTAAATACGAGCCCACGAGAAAACCTTTCCAGTATGTACATATTTGTACAATATACCCACATACACATACACATACACTTACTCGCCTAACAAAAATAATATGAAAAAGTTTCTTTATACCGTTTCCGGATATTCCATTACCACAGAGAAAAAAACGAAGTGCACCAAGTGTAAAAACGACGAACAAAAGTCAAGAGAAGCTTGTATATGTTTAAAAATAGATGCCTATAAATATTTAAATCAGGAATGGATGCCCTTTAAACCTTCTTTAAATAATTCCTGGAATATTTCGGAATATTTTGTTAAATTTTAAAGAAATTCTGTGTTATTTTGGGTAGAAAAAAATACAAATTGGGTAAAACATGACGAAAAATTTATTTTCTTATGTTCGAACTTTTTACTTTCTTATACGCAGTAGAGGATGTATTGTTTTATTCTACACTCAGAAAAATTTTACTATTAAATTAATAGTTTCTTAATAGTAGTTACTGAGTAAGTTATTAAGTTAGTAAGTTAGTAAGTTATTATAGTTATTGTTATTGGTCAATGTGCTTGGTCAATTCTAATCAACATTAAAATTATAGTTTTTGAATTTTTGTATTTTTGTGTCCCATTTTAAAGCAAAAGTAAGATGTACCATTAAATTAGTAGTATCTCATTTTAAAATAAAAGTAGGTCGAATAATATTTTGATATGATGTACCATTAAATTAATAGTATTTGTATATTTTAAACACATAACCCATTAATATAATACTGGTAGCAAATACATAAAATGAATAGCATGCATACTATTAATTGCGTAATAGCATGTATGCCATACTATAACATTAAACTGGTCAAATCATTGAAACAATATACATTTAAACTTAAAAAGCAATAGGATGGAAGTATTAAAATTACATTGCTATACTATAAATAAAATAGATAAAATACTATTAACATAAGTTTAAAGTATTTCTAGTAGAAATAAATCTTCGCATTATTAAATAAATAGATAATAGTTCGCGTCTCATTAGAATAATACAATAATACCCCAATTTTTCAAAACTAATAAATTTAATAGAAAAGTTTTGTTTTAATCGGAAAAAGCTATTAATTCTTGTACTATAAAATCAATAGGCGTACTATTGCCGATTTAATGGGACGTTTTTTTCTGAGTGTACCCTGAGAAAAGATACAAATCAGCAATGTCGTAAATTTCTAGGCCAAATATGAGAACCAAAAATCGAATCTGACCACAAGCAAGGTTGGTTTTTGTAAAAACCAAAATATATTTTAATTTTACAAAACATATAAGAACAATTATTAATAAAGTAACAACAAGAACGAAATACGAAAAAGCAATTTCGAGGCAAACTTCTTCCTTTCTTGATATCTTCGCTAACAGATTGAGATAATATTATTTTGAGATTAAATAAAAAGAAATTAATTGACCCCGCCCACTACATAAAACTGTCTTTCCACTTCAGTTTTTAATAAAATAAAACAATTGCCATCGTTTCTTTGAAAGGTTTGTGCCATTCAGCACGTCGATGTCTGCATGTTTAATAATGGAAAATTTAAAAACATTGTCGCCGACTCAGACAACACTTCACCCGTTGATCGTACTGTACCGCCCGGCGGCACACTGAATACCAGCATCGTGTTAAAGCCTCAACGCGGTGAGCATGCATTAAATATTGAATATTGAATTGACCAAAATACCGAAATAACATTGCATTTCAAATAAGAATTGAATTGATTCCGTTTTACTTTTTTGTCCAGGACCGACCAAGAACTGGATAGCGCTGGAAGACACACTACAACGCAGCACTGAACCGGAGGAAATCACTGGCTTTATTGCCGCCTCAGCCATACGCTCGCCTATTGTCTTGTCCAAGCTACAGGGCAGCTGCAGTCCAAGTCCTAACATGACGACCGGACATTTCCGGCATCAGCAACAACAGCAACAGGAACAACAGCAACATCGTGACATGATCCTTGCTCGGTTTCAGCTGGGAAATGCACAACAACAGCAGCACGGAGATGATAGAAACGTTTTTGCCATTTATGTTTCATACTACGTCAAGGTCAAGCTGACGTTGAGCGGCATGGGTGGCGAGCTCTCTTTGAAGCTGCCTTTCGTTTTGGTACATATCGACGAGGAGCAGCGTCAACAGAGAGAGCTCTCACTGGCGCAAGAAGTGACGAACAAAATTGCTCTAAGCGAAGTGCCAACAGCAACAATAAAAAGTAAAGATTGTGCCAATAACAACAATGCAAAAGGAGGAAATAGTGTCGGAGACGTCACAACGGACGCTGCCGGCAGCATCGTCGTCTTTGTGGAGAATAAAAACGAGGGGCAGCGGCCTTCACACGAGTACAATACGAGTACAATGGAAGAAGTCGACGACGACTTCAGTTTACACCTAGCAATGCCCCCAACGATGCTAACTGCAGCAGAAATTACAACAAAAACTGAAAAAGCTTCGAAAAGCTCGGCGACAAGAATGAACAGCAACAACAATAAACGTCGACTGGTACGCAGTGAAACTCTGGCGCGGGATGAAGATGCAGAGAAGATGGCGGAGGGCGGGGTAGAGGAGGATGATGGCCGGAAAATGGAGGCTACAATCAATGAGGAAACTTGTGAAATGGACAACATAATATCAAGAGCAACAGCAACAAGAACAACAGCAACAGCAACAGCAACAACAACAACAACAATAGAAACAGAAGCATCAACAACTTTATGCAATACTCGATTTAACTCAATGACTATCGTCTCCGATGTCGAAGAAAGCCATGTTCATGTTGTACAAATCCATCATAGCAACAACACTTCACAAGAGCAATAACAAGTAGTCCAGTCAGAGTCGACGACGACTTCAGAGGTTCAGAGTTATGATGATGGACCGGAAGTTGTGCCTCCCGAACTTTGTGAGCAGCCATTTATGGATACAAACGAACACGTAAATGATTTAAAAGTGTGATGCTTGAGAAGAAATAATCACACAAACAACAACAACAACAACAACAACAACCAGAATAACTGCAATTTAAATAATATCAATAACAACAATAACCATTTAACAGTAGATCATTGATGAAATTCATAAAAAATTTAGCCCTTTTTGGTTGAATGAAAAACGCTCATTTTATGAAAAAACCTTGAACGCACTTTTCAAATTGAAAATCAATTTTATTCGATCTCGAAATTGGTAAATTGGGCGTCATTAATAAATGAAAATTAGTGATTTTTCCTTTTGGCATTTAAGCCAGCAAAAAAAACTTGTGATGAAAATTAATTTCACATTTAACTAAATGATTGACGGTTGATTGATTATGATGGTTTATTACGACGCATGGTTTATGTACGTACTATATAAGTTCCTTGGAAAAGTCTGCAAATTGTCAAAACTGTCAAAATCTCTTTTAAATAATTTTTCCTTAAGTTCTTGATTATCAATTCTTATCAGATTTTTATCAGGGCGTATCTCAGATGTCAATATAGTATTTCACATTTTATTTTTAATTATAACTATATTTTTCCCATAGTGTTGTATAATATCACACTATTACTAACTTGTAACTCTGATGAGAAGTTATTCTCGTATATCACATTAAACTGCAAATATCTGTCCTTAACAAAGATATCACTATAGTAATATAGAGCGATTGCTTTAAGCTACAACTACTAAGTCAATTTCAAAGGAGAAATATTTAAAAATTGGAAAAATATAAGCCATTATTGAAAGCCATTCATACTTGTCGTTTGAAATGAAATCTAAAATAAGTAAAATAAATCTACAGATTTTAGAGAAACATTAAAGCATTTGACTATAGATTTATAAAAAGCAAATTTTTTTATAAGCGTTAAGAATTACTTATAATAAAATACAATCAACTCTCCTATAACCCCATTAATCGTACCCGTATTCGATGGAAATCGCACTATAAGAAACTCAGAATTAACCTATTCTGAAACCTGGTCGAAACCAACGGACTGTACTGCAAAGCGAACCAAGCGACCACTCACTGACTGAGGAAGAAGAGCAAGAAAGGGTGACAAAGTTGTTGAGCGAAAACCGCGTTATAAGAATAACGCGTTATAGGAAAGTTGACTGTTTATATAAAATAATAAAACGTTAAAAATCTGTTAAGCCTAAAATATAAACATATCATATTGTATCGCAAAAGGCGCGTTCTTAATTAACTGAACATTTTCTATTATTACACCAGAATTTTAAAAAAAAGGAAAAACCCAAAATGAAAAAGTTAAAATTGACCCGCGGTGTATAAAGGTTTTCAAAGGCATTTCAATTTAAACAATATTTCAATTATTATTAATGAAATTATGATCTTTTTGTAATCTATTTCTGCACTGCCACGATAATTATAATATTTTAACACTAAAGTAATAGTGACACTTAATAGTGTCAACACTAAATAGTGACACTATTAGTGCAAAAACTGTTAAAAAGGAACTAAAAAACTGGTCACTATTTAGTGACACTATTAGTGCAGTTTTCTGGACTAGGCCAGTTTTTTTAGTTCTCTATCAATTGTTGCACACACTTTTGCTCAGTTTTTATTAATTTCTTTTCGGTCAATTTCATATCAATTTTTCCATTAGTTTTTATTTTTATCAGTTTTCATTTCCAAGAGTTCTTTTTTGGTCAAGTGTTTTGTTCAGGCCTTTTAGTAAGATGTTTAGTCAGTTTTATTAAGCATACCGATCAATTATTAAGTCAACTATGGAAAAAAATTTAAAACTTTTAGAACAGTTATTTTCATCAGTTTTTTATCAGCTCTTTGATGAGTTTTTTCGTCAGTTTTTTTGAGATTTTTTGGTCAGCATTTTTGCTCATGTTTTTAATCAGTTTTTAATTAGACTTTTCGGTCAGTTTTTTCATCCTGTTTTCGATCAGATTTTTTGGTCAGGTTTTTCGATCGGTTTCCGGTTTTTATTAGGTTTTTGGTCACTTCCAAAAGTATTAGACCAACAATTATCACTTCAAAATAGACCAAAAAAGCTTAAGTATTCTCAAAGACTGTTGAACTAACTTTACTCAATTATTTATTATAAATTGCAGGTTTTTATTAAGATGAAAATGACAGAAAATATATTGAAAATATACGAAAATATTCTTCAAAAATATTCTATAGCCATATTAAAATAAATGAAAAAATTAAGTTTAAAATGTATGAGAAAATAATATTTAATTTAAGCAAGACTAAAAATTTCCAAAGTATTATATATTTATTGAGTGTTAAATTGAGTTAATTGGAATATAAACGAGTTACATACAACGGTTTCAAAGGTTTTAATATCAATTATCAAGACAACACAAAATCACAAGCATCAAAACAATTTTATTGTCAGTTTTGAATAAGTTAATAAAACAAATCGTTAAAGGATTGTTGAGAAATAACCATAAAAACGATGAAAATTACAAGGCGAGAAAAAATACTGTTATATCATTGCAATGAGAAAATATTGCGAGCAGTATATACGATACACATATAATTATGCACATTTGTGCCACTTACACTTACAAGATCGATCATCAGCAACTACAAATAAAATTTATATATAAAGAACTAAAATTTTAAAAACATGATTTTAAATATAATTTAAAAGTTAAAACATCAAGAACTTACAAATTCAATTAAATTGTAAAAAGACATATGCCTAAAAAAATCGGTAGCTGATAAAATATATACATACATACATATGTATACATAACTTTGATATTGTGTATATACGATATACAGAAAATATTTGAATATACTCGTATTATTTGAAAAAAATAATATTAACTAAGAAAAATTAAGCTTTAAATTCGCAAAAGTTAAGAGACCTTCAAAGAGTTATTGCAAGAGCATATACATACATATATTGCAAATATATAACAAATACTCGTAATTCTGGTAATGCAAGACAACCTTGCACAAAACAGTTATGAAATTTTGGTCAAAAGACCGTAATAGTATATTGAAAAGCCAATGAAAGGAAACTAACACCGATTTTATTTCAGCCAAATTTTATTGAATCAAATGCAATTAGAAAATAGATGCAAACGTCTTTAGAGCTGGCCTCTATTTCAAATTATTTATTATTGTTTTAAAATATAAAAAAAAATTTAAACAAAGCTTACAAAAATACAAAGAAGAAATTTCAATAAATAAGCAAAGCTCCAGAAATAACAAAAAACCAACCTTTTTTAAACTAAGATCAAGAATTTATTGTACTTAGTCAAAATTTGCACTGTATTTAAACTGTATAATTTAAATTTTAACTGTAAAACCTGTTAAACCTGAAAATATTGTGCGAATTCAAAAAAACAATTCTAAAACGAAAACAGAAAACGCTAAAGTTTAATTTCATCTGAAGAAGACATATTTAAAAAACTGTAAGAAAATTAAAAGAAATAATTTGTATGGAAAATCCTAAATTGTATCGTAGAAATATACAATGCGAGCATATCGAATATTGTACAATATATCTTAACAATGGAAACAATTGTTAATTACCGAAATTAATAAAATTGTATGTAACTTCAATAAACTTATTAGAAAAGAATATATAAACAAGTGAAAAAACAAGGTTACTATGAAGTTTGCTTCAAAAAAGGTAGGTAAGGTTTTTCAACGAAAAAAGCGTCCCTGGATCGCCCCGGGTCAAGTATATTTGGGAAAATGTTTCATAATAGTCTGAAGTTTTAGGAACTCTTCCATTAGCACTCACCCGTCTCAAAAGTTAAGGCTTCCGAAACCTCATATTTACAGTATATGTAAGCTTTTTTTTATAAAAATCATTAAACACATTCGTAATACCCACGCCCATAAAGGCGTGACTTTATAATTGTCCAAAGTTTAATAAGCTTTTTATCTTGTAATGATAGCTCTAATACCATTTGAGGCACACGCATTTAAAATCAGAAAAAAAATTGAAAAAGCATCTCTGCAAAACCTTATGTTGTACACCTTGACTTTGGCCGATCGAGCTCGAGTCCACTGAGGTCGACTTTCAGGCTCCCAGTAGCTCCCAGTAAAAACAGATTTTTTTTAAAATATGCCCGCGACTTTTTGGACTTTTGCGGTGTGCGACGTTCCCAGTTAGCACCATAACCTCTAAAGTCTAAACCTTCCATTATTCCGTTCCTCCCCTGACGACTTTGTTGCTGCCCAGTTTATCAATGTTGTCGGCCCCGAAGCGTATTCCTCTTCCGCATTCGGAGAAATCGAATCGTGTCTCGGTGGTGATACGACTTTATTAGTCGTTAGTCCTTCCACGGGTTCCACCACTGTAGGAATCTCCAGCCAGATTGGGAAAGAGGGACGGACAGTGTACTCTCGCTTCAAAGCCGCGGCCAATAGTTTTAACGTTGCATTCTCTGACTGAGGTATAACTCAGCGAGTAACCAGGTATTTGTTTACTTAAAATTAAAAAAATATTATAAGGAAAGAGTGTGATCATTCCACAACACAACAGTTTTTGGTGTTCTTTCAGGATACTTTTATTTTTCATAAATAGATATTGTTGTTGCTCTTGTTACTGTCATAACAATTATTTCTAAAGGTACAATCCATACACGTGTATTTCTTGACCAATTTACATGTAATAATTAATTATTTCTATATTTATGCATAAGAAATAATTATATGTATATGTATGTATGTACTATATTTTAATTATTAATATGCGAAAATTTTCCACTGAATTATTGCATTAATATTGTTGATATCTGGAAGTGTTTGTTCTTTTTATACATGGATTAACAATTACATACGTACGTAAATTGTAAATAAGTTTTAATAAAATAACATTTGAGATATTGAAGTCTAACAACTATGTATGTATGTAGATTTAAAAATATGTATGTATTTAATTTAAAAGGACTTTTAAAAATCTTCCTATGCAACACGCACACAAACAACAACGCATTAAACAACAGGAAGACCAAAAGCATAAGAGCTGGGGCCATGGAGAGACATTTATACTTATCGCACTCTGGATTTTCCTTGCGCGTGTATGTGTGTGTGTGTTTCTCTTGAAATTTAAAATTTAAATTTTTTTATATTTTTTTTTTAACAATGAATTATTATTCGGTTAAACATTTTTCGAAGCTTTTAAATCTATTCGTGTGTTTTATAATTTAAACAACAGTACATACTTGTTAATGCAATTTTTAATTACGTCACAAAGTAACGATTCTTCGATTCTTCGTTTAAACGAAGTATTTTACTGGGTGGCAAAAAGGCACTACATTCTAGAATGACAAAATAATTATTACTTCTTTATAATTTTAAACATAATATAACATAGCTTTTCAGTGTTACAATGATTTTTTTTATAAAATTTATGTTTTTATTAAACATTTGTAATAATTTATTTGAATATAATGTAATACAAAGATTGGTGTTAAAAGTTTTATTTCAATTTATGTACTTATTTAAGTCTTAAATCTTTTAAAAAACCTTGCAAAATTCTATTTCTTTTTTAAGTTAATGAATATAAGTATAAAAAATCAGTATTAAAAATCAATATAAAAAATTAAAATTGAATATAATTTCCAAAAAGAGAAAATTATCCTGTCATTTTTTTTAAACCAAGGACAAAAAATTCTAAAAACCAACTAAAGTCTTACCTACTAAGGTAATAATTGTAATTGATAATGATGAATTGATTGAATCTTATCAACCGTTTCTCAACCGTTAAAATCAACGAATAAAAGCAAACAATTTTTAAAGTTAAGAAAGTGAGAGAAACAAATTTTTAAATTACTGAAGTAATACTTCTAACAGGCATTTTATATTAGAAAAAAATTAAAACACTAAAAAAATTAAAAAATTATTCATTTCCATAAGTTATTATTTGAAAAAGTTTCGCTTTATCTAGCTGTTGATTTAAAAATTATAGTGTAATTACTTCTGAATACACTTTATTATATAAACAATTTGCTATTTATAGAAAACAAAATATCAACAAAATATTAATACCTTCAAAAAAAGCGATAGAAAATAGTAAACTGAAATACTTTTAAAAACTATTTCTACGACTATGTCAAGTTCGAGTAAAAGTAATGAAGCAATTTTCAAATGAAATTTATTTTAAATGCTTAACTTATATTCAATAGTAGTTAATTCTTGTATTACAATTTAAATAATATTTGACAGTGAAGATTTAAACATGCTCAAGGAAATTTTAACTTGTAAAGACATGTCAAATATTCATGAAAAACGCGTAAATTTAGTTTTTTACTAAAAATTATTGGTTTTCAAATATTTAAATTTATGTTTATATTACAAAATTTTTAATTAATGTCAAAATTTCAAGAAAACTTTTAGTATATGTATATGCACTACTTTATATGCGTTATCATTTTATATTTTTGTTTAAATAAACATTACAATAAAGTAAAATTGCAAAAGGAATAACTAAAAAATAAATTGTACATCTTTTCGTGTAATTGAATTTAGATAATATTATTTAGTGGAAGAATTTAAAAAGGTGAGGTTTTTTATTAAAAAAAAAAAGTTGTGTTTCAACGAAAAGTTCCATTTTACTCTACAGAGCTCAGTCAAACAAAGAACAGTTTCCTAAATAGTTGGTAGTTAGTTGTTGTATATTCTATTTCAAAGTTTCGTTTTGTCTCTACTCAGTATTATTCTAAATTTCTTTAACAAATATCTTGTACTCATCCTTGCCATTTAACTGAGTTGCTGAGCGAAATCTTCTTCATAATGTCAGAAATTTTGTTTATTTTTTAATAATCATTAAAAAACCAATTAATCTATAAAAGCTTTAGATATTGGCTGTTTGTGGGTGTATGTGTAAATGCTAATTATATAAACACAAATTAAATTTTTTACTTTTACTTATAGATTTAATTTTAAGTCATCCGTTTCCATTCTTCGCGCCTTGTGTAGTACAGCACGAAACATGGTTTCTTTCTTTCTGCAGTTTTTTTTTAAAGATTCCTTTCTGTCTAAAGAATTTTCAAAATTGTTTAGATTTTCTTCAGAATTTTTTCAGATGTATTCTATTTATTCTTTTTTTTGTTCTTTCCTTAAAGAGTTCTTGATGCGCGTTTGCGGTAACTGTTTATTTCTATTATTATTAGTGTTGTTGTATTTTATATTATCAAATTTTATTTTAATATAGTAATTAATTAACTTTTAAGGAAATGGAAGCGGATGGATGTATTATTTCTTTTTGTTCGATGCTATAAGAGGCGTGTTACGTTGCGGTGTTGTGGGTCGCGATGTATTCATGCCGCTGTATAAATATTTGGCCTTCTTCTCGGATGGTTTCAGTATCTGTAAAGCAACGATAACAAATAAACAAGAAGCCACAAAGTAACAAAATGTCCATCGCATCGAATTAGTACTAAACTAGCCCGCTAACCTGGAATGAGCACATAAGCGTATCATCCACAGTCATCATGCCGCCGGCGTTATCGAATTCGCCACAATAATTTGGCGCTGAGAAAAGTGTTACCAGTTGACGGCGCGCGAAAAACTCATAGCCATCCTCGACCACCTGCGAAAAGAAAGGTGGCGCGCTTTGTTAGAACATCGGAAACGCGTAGCTCATAATAAACTTCCAAGCACTCACCTGATGCGCTCTGCAGATTAAGTCTAGCTCATGTCGACGTAAAAATTTGGAAACCACATCCACGCCGAAGGTAAAACTCACACCGCGATCATTCTCGCCCCAGCCCTGCACATCCTTGTCCGGATCACTCCACAGCAGATCGCACAATAACCCGGTGTCGGGCACATCCGTAGGTCTCATCAGTCGACGTATCTGTTCCATGCCCTGCAGATCAGGACTCAAGCCACCGTGACAGCAGAAAATCTTCTCATCGATAATGGCCGCCACCGGCAGGCAGTTGAAACAGTCCGTAAATGTCTTCCACAGCTTGACATTGTAGCGACGTTTACACTCGTCATAGAAACCTGTCAAGTCACGTAAGTAAGCGTTTTGAAGGTATTCAATCAAAATTTTCTCGCTAGACCGAGCTCGACGTCGATAATATTACACCACTCACCGTAAATTCTATTAATACTTGCGCATTCGTGATTTCCACGCAATAGGAAGAAATTTTCCGGATACTTAATCTTGTAGGCCAACAGCAAACAAATGGTTTCCAGCGACTGTTTGCCTCTGTCCACGTAATCGCCCAAGAAAAGGTAATTGGCTGCCGGCGGAAAACCCCCGTATTCGAACAGACGCAAGAGATCTGTATACTGTCCATGAATGTCGCCACAAATGATCAACGGTGCCTCGAGCTCCAACAATATTGGTTGCTGCAGAAAGATTTCGCGCGACTTCAGGCAAAGACCACGCACCTCGGCTTCAGACATTTGCACCGATTTGCCGGTACGACAACCGCGCACTGAAACCAAATGGTAAAAAGTGCAAATGCATTTGAAAAAATTAATCTATAATAAATAGAATACAAAGAAGGCTTTTTCAGGCAGTTGGACAAAATGCATGAAAAGGAGCCAAAGCTGAAAGTATACACAATACGAACTATAAATAAAACTAATGCCTACAAAACGGTCTCAATAAAATAAATTAATCAAATTCAATTCAATATTGAAATGAGTGCATACTTAAATTCGGATAAATTGCTTAAAGGCGAGTAATAAAAACTGATGAGCCAGGATTTTATAATGGTAAAGGCTATGGCCTCGTAATGAAGGAGTTTTCTACTCTAATATTCCGATCAAAATACATATTAAAACAACCGGAGCATCAAATCAAATCTATTTCAATTCAAAGCAAGTGTTACCTCAGAAAATACTCGTATCGAAACTGCGCTACAGAGATCAGAAGACAGGAGATGCAGAAGGGTCAAAAGAAAAAGGGTCAAAAGCAAAAGGATACTTTATGAAAAGAAGAGGGGGAATTGATCCCCTTCCTTTCCTAAATGATTTTTTACTTGTCCCGACTCAAGCTATACGCCCAAACCTTTTGTCCCATCTTAGGCGGAACACCCTGTATATATAGAAACACCTAATAATCCGTCAATATCCAACGAAAGTGCAGTTTGAATTTTAGTTTAGGAGATCTGCTCAACTCGGTTTGACCCGGGTGTTTTCTTTAGGTAAAAACTTTATTTCGAACAATTAATAATGGATATTGAAGGACACCTAGTAGTAAAAAACCTAAAAAAAAGTATGTTAGTAATTTTTGTGCGAAATTTTCTTTAATTAAAATCATAGAAGAAGTGAAGACAGCCCAAGAGGAAGTGTTTCTTTCCTTTCTCATTGTATACTACGCACAAGTACTCTCTTTACGTAAATGAAACATATTCGTCGTCATACAATTTGCATTTCCACACACTTTACGACGTCTTTATCAATATGCAGCAACTGCTTCAAGTCCTGGGCGTCGCGACGCGGGTAAGAAGACTGCAACGGTACGGCTTAAATATGTATTTACTTTTGTTTAGTTAACCAGCTTTTCTAAAGTAGCCATAAAGACTGAAGAGGAAAAGCAATATAAGGAAAAATAAGATGAAGAGTCAAGCGACGAAGTCATATAAAGCAAAAGATAAATAAAGAAATTGTACACACTGAGAGAACAGAAGCTTTTCTTTTCATTAAAAGCTAGTGAAAGGCAATTCCTTTGGAAGGTATGCTTCTCTACTTTTTACGCTTAAGCCATTTTCTAGAAATAATTTAAAATATACCGAAATAAGTTATAAAGCGTAGATTAGTTTGGATTAGAAAAAACTAAGAAATATGTTTAGCAATCAGAAGGTAGCTTAAAACACCGAGATGTATTTGTAGAGCAATTTTAAACTAATCACAAAGGTTTAGTGAGACTTCTGCAGTTTCCAATATCCAATAAATTTTTTCCTACAGTGAATTCTTTCCTACAAAATTATCTGTAAGTTTAACTAAAAGGAATGAAAACTTTCACAATAAAAAATTAATGAGCTTAAGTAAAATATTTATCTGTTTGCAAATATTCGTTTAGTCAACAAAGAAGCCACCTCTGTTTATTCTGCTAACATTATTCTGCTGATATAACAGTAGCAAGAGCGTAACAGCTGTTAACATAACAACTATTTCTCTTGATGATGTTAAACTAATACATTGTTTGTGAAAATAACTAAAGTTTTACACTTCTCATTTTCTTTCTTCAATATAATACGAATATTTTAAGCAGTAGTTCGTCGGGAGAAGGGGGGGTCATTCCAAGGGTCCGAAACCCCCTGGACGAAAAAAATCATTATTTCCTAAAAAAATTTCTAAATTTTTTGCGTTTTTATCATACGATATTTTCCTAATATATTCATTAATTTTTGTGAGACGTCTCCTTTCCTTTTAATTTAATAAATAACATTTATTATAAATTTCAATCGCAATTACTTTATCCCTTACAAAGAATTTTTACCCCCACCAAAAACAAAATCTATATACGCCGCTGAGTTCAACTAGGTACTAATATTTATGGAGTTATATAATGGAACATTTCATTTAGTTCCATTTACATTCTTTACTTTTATTTTCTATGATACATCGTATTATTTATACTTTGAATTTATTTCAGTGTTAATTTATGCAAATGAAACACTTGTCAAAAACTTTGATCGGAAAAAACATAATACGCGTTTTTTTTTCTTCAGTTTCTGTAGTTTTAATAAAAATAGAAACCAAAAACCAAAAGAACCTAAAGACCGTATGGAAAATGAATGAATGAATGAAGCTCTATTTTATGACCTGAATCTGCTTTATATTATAAAATTCTCACACATGCAGCAGGAGGCACCATTCAACCACAGCAACATCATGCACAATATCCTTCATCAAAGCCTTCTTCTCCTACTACTCCGCCTTCTTCTCCTCCTCCTCCTTCCCCTTGAGCTTGTGTTCTTTTTCCACAATTTCAAAATGCAAACAGAGCAAAGCATTTCTGCCCACGCTTCTGCTAATACGAGTATGACTAGGATGAAGTGCAGTAATGAAACTACGTAAAGTTAAGGGAAGGGAAGGGAAGGGAAGGGAAGGCAAGAAGAGGAATTCCCATGATAAGGAGAAGAGTGCTCATTTGTTCAACGCTCCGAGGATACCCAAAGGCGGAAGATATAATGAGATGTTAAAACCAGTCGGAGTGCTAAATATATGAAATGTGAATTGGTAAGGATTGTATCAATTCACATTCTTGCTACACGCACAGGGAAAAAGAGAGAGAGAAAAAACAACATAAAAACGAGAAAACTCGTTGAAAATAATATTTAACAATATTCTAGAAAAGTTGAAAATTTTTCAAGCAACTTCTTTATTTTAAAAATATAGAAAGATTTTTAAAAAATATTATGTATTAATATTATTCTTTTAATAATATTGTTTCAAAACCATTTGACCTGAAAGAATGTGAAAATTGATTTAGAGGCGGAATCTCCAGGTTCTTAAATTTGAATTAAATTTCGCACGAGAGTTCCATTTTCAACTCTCGCTTGCTATTTTTGTCTCCTTCTTTAAGCCCGCTAAATATTTTCTTTTCGTAAAATTGTATGTCACAACAATATTGCACATACTAACTACGTTTCGTTAAAAAGTTTCGTTCAATATTTCTTACAGAAGAGCAAGGAACAAAACCAACCACACTTTTCGTAGAGCTGATCAGCTGTTCGCCTATTTATACACTGCGATTTACATAAGAACATTATAGCCCGTCATCTTCATTTGACATGAAGTTCGCATCAATCTGATAGTAGTAGCTTATGCTACTATATACTACTATATGCTACTTTATAAAAATTAAGCTTTTTTATATTGAAAATGTTAACTTCAAATTGAAAATTTATTAAAGTTATGGAATAAGAAGCCCAAATATTTCTAAGAATTTCATCCTTAAGCTAATGTTGTTTTATAAATAAGATTTTATTTTCAAAAATGCATCACTTTTAAAGAAAGTGCGATTGTAATAATTATTGTTAAAGTCTGTACGTTCCCTGTACATTTCATTTTCAGTTTAAATTTTAAATTCTCATAAGTTCAAGCGTTATTCATTCATTTCAATATTTAAATAGACCCACCCACCCTCCAATATCTATATATTATCACGCTTTGTGTTTAATTTTAAAATTACATCATACTGATCATTACTTATGTGTGTATTCGTGTGTACCTCCAAAATTGGTAACTCTTAATTAATGCTAAAAAGCTGTTTGACCTCACTACTTATTTAGCATTAACTATTTTTTCATTTAACATCAGCAGTTTTTTTTTATTTAACTTCAACAGCTACAGCGAAAAATATGAGTGACTTCAAATCGGCAGGAACAATCGGGGAAATATTAGTAATAATTTATTTTTTAGTAAAAATTTATCTATCATCATTATTGTCAAATTCAAAAACACTTTTCTGTTTCAGTTTTTTTTCCTTCATGATAATGAAACAGAATGCTAAAATATGTGCATTCAAAAATTGTTATTAGTTTTAAAATAAATTCTATCTAAAACAAATAGTAGTATACATATACATATATGTAGATAGATATAGGCAAGAGTATGTACGTATTTACTTATTCTGTATACTCAGAAGACTCAGAATCGGGCCTAAGTTGGAGGAAAGACTTTAAAATATTTTTTTAAAGTTTCTAACCGAATAAGAAACGCTCGCTTTCTTGATTACAAGCGAGTAGTTTATTTATTTTCAAACTTTTGACAGATTCTAAGGAATAAAATCATTTCTCATAGAAAAACCTTAATGAAAATAAATAAAACAAAAATAGATAATAGCACAAGAAGGAAATGCCAAAATAAATAAACCTTAAAAAAGTTATTCCATTCATACAAAAAAAACCAGGGCAAAGCTATTTAGTGACGGCAACTTGACTTCCTTTTCAATGACCTACTTTTACAATAACAATTTAATTGCGAACGAGTACTTTTCAAATGTCATTTCAGTGAAGCTACGAGTAATTTGGTCTAAGTAAATTTTTACTTCATTTTTTTGAACTAATCGCAAAGAGTATATAGATCAGTAGAGGAGAAAACAAAAGAGTTTTAATAATTAGCAATGCTAATTATTTTAAAATGCTAGTAATTTAAAAATAGAGAAAGAGAGAAAAGCAGGGCAGACAATTTATTCAAAAATACATACATAATTTAAACGAATTACTATACGGTTGATACAAATTTACCACTACCATTTTTAGTAAAATTAAGAAATTATTTTCATTATTTTCATTGAAAAATTAATAATAGTTTTCCATTCATTTTTTGTCTACAAAATAATCCACACTTCTTTTGACGAAGAGTAAAATCTTTAAAGCTAACTCTGCCAATCGATAACATCTGAATTTATATTCTTATCGAAAATATCCGAATACCAAAAACTCCAAATACCTTTCCGACCTTTCCGATCGGCAGAGGCACAAGCATACCAATATAAGAAAAAAATACCAGAGTGACAATTGAGAGACAAAAATTTCATTTATTTTTTCATCAAAATTCAAATATTTTTTAAGATTAAAAAGGAAGAAATTGTAATAACTTTACAAAAATCTTTTATTGTTTTTTATTTCAAATCGGATTAATTTTCACCCAATAATACAAATAGCAATCAACAAAATCCGGGAGTATCGAGTAAATTTAAATAAATAAAATTTTCTATTGTACGCCTTCTGTTTATATAAATTCATTATAAACAATGTTCAGACACTAAATCTCGATACTCACAAAAATTGAATTTTCCATAAATTCTTTGTTTATGGAAACAAACATATACACGTATGAACATACTCGTACATCTAAATTGCGTGTAAAGCGACAAGTTTTGCAAACCGATTTTTAATAGGCTTCAAGTTTTACAGTCTTGTCACGTGAGCGTAATTTCATTTGAAATTTAATTCGATGCAAGACAAATGTATTGCAAAATAAAAATAATAAATGCGTAAATTTATATACATTATTATTGAGAATCAAAGAAATAAATAAAATCAATGTTTTGCACAAACAAACGCACAAAGTGGATCAAATTTATCAGTTTTCTTAAATGTATGTTTTTTCTAAAATTTGCTCTATAATACGATGTTTGGCTTTCAAGTGTACGTTTCATGGGAAATTATTTTGTAAATAATTTATTTCTTGTTAAATGTTAAACATAAATCAAGAGGTCTGTACACCAAAAATCGAATATAGAGTCTTCCATAGCTAAGCCAACGTAGATTGGTAGATGCTATCTAGATACGTAGATGCTCTGAGGGCGGGTTCTCATAAGGGGATCTAGATGATCCCTACCTTGGTATATCCAGAATTCCTATCTTCAAATACGGTAGCTGTGACTACCGTAGATGGATCTACAGTACTATATGGAACCTTTTCAGAGGATTCTTTCGTCGCTGCAATAAATACTGTGGAAGGATCTATCTTTGGCAGATATCCTAAAAGACCTTGAGAGGTTTTCGAAAGATATTATCTATCCTTTATATCTAGATGTGTTTACCGCAGACTTTTGAAATTGGCCCTTTCACAGATGTCTATACCGACCGCAGACAGGTCTGCGTTAGATATGACTTATACTCTAAGCACATCTAAATATCTAGGCTTATATTTTAGAGTCATTCTTAAGTTCCTTGTGAATCGGACAAAGGTGGTCTTTGTGGGATTCATTTCTATTCCACTTTATATATGTATCGTTTATTTTCGTTTATATTTATTATTCTTATTCTTAAAAAGACTTGAGTCCATGGAAAAAATTAATTTCCCTTGAGATAATTCAATATTTCAATATTTCCAAAATTAGAATGAGTAATTTTAGGATTATCTTCACCTTCCCAGTGGTAAATGTAGCGAAGGCCTTTGAAAATCATTGATGATTGCGTACTGATTTTGTCGATGAATTTCAAAGGACTTCGCCACGAAGGTAGTTGTAAGCGAGAAAAATAACTACTACTTACGGACCTGCCTTACGGCGTCAGGTGGAATCGAATCAAGGGTGTAAATTTCGTAGCTAAGAGCGAATTGATTGCGTATACAGGCCTCATTCGTTACTCGCTTACACCGTAAGCAAGAACCCGAAGTACTCCGGGTCCCTAGGCACTCTATGTGTAAATGTAATGCGAAAAGTGGATGCCGAATCGAGTCGATACGGCACACGAAATCATGAGGATATCATCGATGATATCATGACCATTTTTACCACTGGGTTTTTGATTCCAAAAATTCTCTCTTGCTATTAATTTACTCCCGTTGAATTTCTGTACATAACAAAAAAAAAAAAAAAAAAAAAAAAACAAAATTGCCTTCAAATTCTTGTAAACATTTGTAGATTAGTTTTTCTTTTTAGTTACCTGCGTCACTGTCGGACGTAGCTTGAAGGTGAGCATTATCCAATATGTTGAAATTTATATTAAAAATTCTTTATATTAAAAGTTCTTAGCATGTGAAGCAATTATGCTCAGAGCACTGTGGTTTTCAATGTGAACTCACGGTCGAAAATTTTGGTTTAATTTTCCAACTTAGCAGGTTCTTAGCATATATGTATGTATGTACATCCTAACCAAAAAATTGATATCTTCAACCTTCTCTACTCATTCCTATCAACTTTAAAGAGAACAAATTTTCATGCAAAGTTAAAGTTTCACGCCTTTCTGTTGACAATTTAAACTTAATAGTTGATAGCAAAACTAAGGAATATCGCAAGCTAAAGAAAGTTGAAAGTTGAAGACGTACCACAGTTGTTGTACCGTTAGGTGAATTGTCAAATTGTGAGTCGACGATTGAGTTATACATACTACAAGTACTTTGATTAAAAAACATAAAGCTGTAATCTCGTAAAATTTTATTGAACTTTGTTCTCCATATTCATTTAAAAAATCTTAAAATCGAACTTAATTAAGTCACTTTTACAATACCCATTTTTATCATTTCATTAATCAGCAATTAATCAATCATTTCAATTGAATATATTGTATCATTTAAAATTTTTTTCAAAATGAATAAATAAAAGAGAAATGTAAATATTACAATAGCTAGCTTGTTGAGCTTGAAAATAAACTTCTGCCACTTTCGAAATAAACGGCTCATATATAGAAAAATACATACATAATAAGTCTTAAATAAAAAGAAATGCATAACGCCCAAATTTACTTGCCAACAATTAAATTAAATAGAGCCATAAAATCTAGAATATATCCAATCCATTATATAAAATAAAAAATATTCTAAAAATAAACATTTTCCAATTTAAATTTTCTAGAATGGAAATCAAAATCAATAGAATAGTTATTAGTAAACATGAATAATACATAACAAAATCTGTTTTTAAAAATAAAACTTTGCTTTTTGGCAAAAACTGTGTAAGAGCGAAAGAAAACAAATACATACATTAAATAGCAATAACACATATGAGTATATAAATATTTTTTTTCCTATCAGAAGAGCAAATCTCAAGCTAAAATTTGCACTTTTGTAAACAAAATTTTTTTCCAAACAAATTTTTCTTCAAAAAATTTTGGGTCGAAAATTTTCGACAATAATTCATTTTGCAACAAAAGCAAAAAAAATACTATTAGAGCAGTTTTTTAATGAATAAAGATTTAAGAACATTCTGTACAATACGATATTATCTACAAAATATAAAAATATAAAATGATATAGAAAGTGTAAATATCTAACAACAATTCCTATAACACGATATATTTAGAAGAAAATATTAATGTCATAATTTACATGAGCACGTTCTTGTGATAAGTCAATATTAGTCGTACGTGAGCGAAATACAAACTCTGTATTGAATTGAATTTAAATTGCCACCGAAAAGCACGACAAAGCACCGTCTGTGTCGTACAAAAAACGTGAGCGTCACTAAAAGACACGTTCATAAAATCACAGAAAAAATGCAGTAACAATAAAAGGAGCGGGCGGGAGGGTGGTCATGGTTCACGATGTACAGCAGAATTCTCTAGATTTAATTTTCTTAATATCAAAAGCAGGTCAAAAGCAGGTCACCACACTGTCATATTTTTTTAGGGGCACTCTTGCAACCATGGTCTCATCAATTAAAGTCACATTTTAAAAAAGATCTGTGTATTTTAGAAGTTTTGAGATTAAAAAAATTAAAAGAAGAACTGAAAAAGAATATTTTCTCTTCTTTCAATTCAAATAAATTAATAATACAAAAACATACATACATACATATAAAAATTTGAAAAAGAAGGTGAAAAGAATGAAGTCAGCTATTCTTATATTATAGTCATTATTTTTTTAAATGACGCCAGTGAGAATTTTTTGGTCTTTTTTTAATAAAAAAAAATTAATAAAAAATATCTTTATGTGGTATATATGTATACGATAATTTCAGTGAAATTTCAATAAAATACTATGATGTTTTTGTAAGCATTTTCAAATAGCAGACGAATAGCGCGAAAGCGATAGAGAAAGAAGGAGAGGACAATAGAGGAAACAATTACAAACCATAAGGTCAAGACTAATTTTTCAATTTAAAAGTGCGAAGAGAAAAAGTCAATGGAAAAATATGCAAATTTTAGCACACGATATTCTATTAAAAATTGAGTTCGAATATACGGTCGAATACTGGTCGAATATACGAATATTTGACTAAAAAGGTCCCGGTTTTTGAAAAAATTTAAGTATAGTGCTGCTACTGACTTTAAATACGTATATCATTATTTAAAATGTTAGCAAAATGAATTGTTTTAGCAGCGTTCTTTTTTAGCAGCAGAATCTTTTTCAGTCAAGACAGTTTTGGAATCAGTAAATTTCACGGACACTCAGTGTTGACAGATGACAGATTAAAGGATGATGTACAGATCTAAGCACGAATTCAATGGCGCCAAGGGTATCCAAAAAGGGGACCTATTAATAACAATTCGTGTATGTTTTGTTAAAAGAAGAATATAAACCCACGCCAATTTGCTTAAATGTTATTGCTGTTATTTTCAATTTTTTTTTTGTTTAAAAATTTGCTTTATATTTATATAATCCTACAAAGTATAGCAAAATATTGCATAAAAGCTGCTCTTATGAAGTCATTTAATT
Organism: Conops quadrifasciatus; assembly: GCA_949752815.1. Lineage (NCBI taxonomy): Eukaryota > Metazoa > Arthropoda > Insecta > Diptera > Conopidae > Conops > Conops quadrifasciatus. The sequence goes on from OX457081.1 coordinate 12,206,036, forward strand.
TTTGGTTTTTTTTTTTTTTTGTTTGCTCAGGTGGAAATTTTTCAATAAAACCGCACTTTTTTACAAAATCAAAGGTATGAAGAGGCGTATGCTTTCTGTTTTGTATCTGTATCTTTCTGTTTTGAAATACATACAAAAGATTTGTTTGCGATTTCAAGATTTTGCCATGATACGAGTATAATATTAATATCAATAGTACAATAAGTCATATTTTCACCATAATTTTCGGCAGCGTTATATAATATATAGACATTAATCTTGAGGCCAACGTCAAATACCTGAAAATTTCTTCACAAAAGAAAATATTTATTCCATTTAAAGAAACTTGAAATCATTTAAAAGTGCAACAAAGAATTTGATTTGCAAAAAAATTAATTTGATTTGCAAAAGATAAATTTGATTTGCAAAAAGATTAATTTGATTTGCAAAACGATGAATTTGAATTGGAAAACGATGAATTTGATTTGTAAAAAGATGAATTTGATTTGCAAAAGGGGCGAATTTGATTTGCAATACATTGAATTTGATTTGCAATACATTGAATTTGATTTGCAAAAGAGTGAATCCGATTTGCAAAAGGATACATTTGATTTGCAAAACGATAAATGTGATTAGCAAAAGGATGAATTTGATTTGCAAAAGATAAATTTTATTTGCAAAAAGATGAATTTGATTTGCAAAACGATGAATTTGATTTGGAAAACGATGAATTTGATTTGTAAAAAGATGAATTTGATTTGCAAAAGGGGCGAATTTGTTTTGCAATAGAGTGAATTTGATTTGCTAAAGAGTGAATCCGATTTGCAAAAGGATAAATTTCATTTGCAATAGAGTGAATTTGTTTTGCAAAAGGATGAGTTTGATTTGCAAAAGTGTGAATTTGATTTGCAAAATTGTGAATTTGATTTGCAAAAGGATTAATTTGACTTGCAGAAGAGAAGAATGAATTTGATTTGCAAAAAGATGAATTTGATTTGCAAAACGATAAATTTGATTTGCAAACAGATTAATTTGATTTGCAGAAGAATGAATTTGATTTGCAAACATATTAATTTGATTTGCAAAACGATGAATTTGATTTGCAAAAGGATTAATTTCATTTGCAGAAGAATGAATTTGATTTGCAAACAGATTAATTTGATTCGCAGAAGAATGAATTTGATTTGCAAAACGATAAATTTGATTTGCAGAAGAATAAATTTGATTTGCAAAACGATAAATTTGATTTGCAAAAGGATTAATTTGATTTGCAAACAGATTAATTTGATTTGCAGAAGAATGAATTTGATTTGCAAAACGATAAATTTGATTTGCAAATGGATTAATTTGATTTGCAGAAGAATGAATTTGATTTGCAAAAGGATGAATTTGATTGGCAAAGGGGTGAATTTATTGTAAAAAACCTGTATAGACGTACATATGTATATATACACAATGTGCGAATTCTGAGATTGAAATGTGCTAATTCTTAAGAAAAACTGCGAACACTGAAGACTGAATATCAATAATACCAAATGGAAAATTTTCCATGTAGTAGAATTCAATACTGTTGAAGCATGATGAAGTTGATGTCCCATAAAAAAAAGTGTGATTTTCTGCGTTAAAAATATGAAGCCTTTATCAGAATTGAATTCTACTACAATACAAAGAAAAAACTAAAGAGCGGCAAACCTAAAGCGACAAGCACTCCCAGCTGCTGGGTCAAGCTGAATAGTGCTGCCACTTTGCACTATTTTCAGCACTCTTCAGTTTCCACTTCTGCAGTTTCTGCTGCATTGCTGCACTTCTCGTTTACGTTTTTCCGTTTACGCTTCAGCTAATAAAATACTAAAGGTCAAGGAACAAAGTGAAAGGTGTTCGGTACGGTTTAGAGTAAGTCACTGAATACAAAAGAATGAAATGCGAACGGAATAAAATGAGGTTACAAAGTGGAAAAAGGAGAATTTTTATTTCAGATTTATTTAAAATTCCGAAAATGCATACTCGTACATATAAATATTATTATGAAGGGTGTTGTAGAAAACACATGTAGGTACTTTTTTTCTTTTCCTTTTTATTGTATATATAAAAGAATATTTTTCAAAAATGTTCAATTTTACATTAAAATAAATACAATCGATGAAGTGAAATGCTATGCATATTGTGAGAGATAATAACCTTCAAACGAATTTCAAATAACCTTCAAATAAATAAGGCTTGAAAATTACTTTTGAAAATTAAAATTTCAAAATTAAAATTGAACTTTTATTCGTCAATAAGAATTCACTTCATTGTTAAGTCATAAACGAGAAAGCTAAATAACAAGCAACATTTGGAACGACTAAATTAACAACAAAAATTTTATTTGAAGGAGAAAAACGTCAAGTAAGGACTTATTCACTTATTCATTTGTTCCTCACGATTCCGAACGTGAGAATACGTAGATACAATCAATGGGTGTGCCCGAGAAGTTCGCCTGAGATAAGTCGAAGCTGCATGCTGAAGAATGCAATAAATCTCACAATTTGTTTGAGAAGCTTCTTATGATAAATAAGCCTTCAAAAGGCTTTTACGATCGAAAAATGACTACGTGGTCAAAATGTCGAAATCACTTTACCTCCTAAATTAAAATTATGAGGAAAAAAATTTTTACAACAATAATTTATTTAATTTATTTTAAAAGTAATAAAATTGTGTGTGTTTGTGTAGTATATAACATTTTATCAGAATTGTGAGTCAAATTTCATTACATGAAAATTCAATTAACTGTCTTCCCTTTCATTTTTTTGTGGGTTGAAAAAAAAAACGGGAAATTTCTGGTGGTTGGGTTGACACTCAACATGAAATTGATGGGTCGCTTTTGTTACGATAATGCGATATCCTGAGCTGAAGTCACTGATACAATTTTCATTATTCTTCTGCGCCAAAACCGACACGAACCAACCAATTCAATGAACAAACTTAAAACAAAAGGAAATGACAATGTTAAAAATAATAAGTTCTGACAAACGTCATTTAAGAACTGAATATGTCAAGTACATACTTGATGAAAAAGCGGCAAGGAGGAGGTAAAGAAGATTAGAAAGGAACGAAGGAAGGAAGGAAGGAAAGAGGAAAGGAAAGACGGAAGAACGAAAGCAGTTAAAAATGAGGAGAAAAAAGAAAGCAAGACAAAGAAAAACCATGATAGGAAAATATCAAGTCATTTAAGCCTACTTGGCAGGCATTGATACGGATAAAGTAGCTGAAGAATACAAGGGTAGTGTGGGTATATACATATACATATGTATATTCCAAGGCTATACATACTTAGGCTATAATTTGAAATCAACAAAAATGCTCTAAACCGGAAGCTTATAAGTTTTACCATCACGTACAAGCATATTTGTCATATTCGTCGATATTGAATAGATGACGCGACACTCAATCGATTCCTCAGTTAAACCCATAATACCAGGGTGGTCTCAAAAGTATCCGACCTGAACATGAAGATGGCAATATTCGCCGACAAAAGTATTGAAACGTGTTTGTGAATGCTTTGACAGGTTCTCACCAAAACGTCTGCCATCTCGAGAGCCAGCAGAATGTTATCATTACAAAATTCCGACCTACTACAATTCTATTATACGAGTATTCCTGTGGTATTATAAACTTCTTACAAACGTACATAATAATGATATCTGTTATAATACATACATATATCTATTTTCGTTCTTGTATAAATTACCGCAACTTCATAAATAATAGAATGTTCAGAGTCAAATAACCTCAAGAGTTTGTTTTCAGCCAAGTTTAAATTGAAAATCAAATGCATATTAAAGACACATAAATCGCCTTAATAACCTCTTAAGGCAGTAATTACTTTTACTTTTAATACAGTAAAAATACAGGACTATGTAATGTCATGTTGTTGTTGTATGTATTGTAACACTAATGGCATGTGGCTTAAGTATGTACCGTTTACGTAACCCCGATTAAGAGTAAGGACGTTAGAAAGTGTGACGTTAGAACGTATGACGTTAAAAAGGTAGGTTTTTTTCACCATGTTACCATGTTAATGAAGAACATGAAATGAAGTCTAGTAACAAAAAATTTATTAGAATTTAACACGTAAGTAATGGTAAAAAAAAAAATCCAAAAAAAATGTAGCGAATTTTTTTTTTTTCTCAATTTGATAAACGAAGGCCTTTTTCTATTTAAATTGTAAATTACAGAATAAAACCTTTTGAGGTGGTAACCACTTGATCGGTTAAATGGCTAAAGATCTCTGTTTGAGCAATATTTCGGGTACACGTAGCACTTTTAACAATTTCTAATTTAAACCGATCCAAATTTCTAACTAAAACTTTAATAGATTTATGTTTGAAAAAAACCAATGTAGCCGAAAATTATTCCACCTTCAAGAGCTTATGGAAAACATGACCTTTTCACAACTTGAGGTGGCTCAACTTATTCCGAAATTTTCCTAAATCCGGAATAATGAGGTTAGCCGATGGTTTTGCCTTTTATATGGCGACTTGCTTCGACTGTTTAGAATTCGTTGACCCAAAAGCGTATGATTTTAGTTAAATCAGAAACCTCTACTTAGGTGAATAATACGCGAATCGAAATGGAAGAGGTTCTGTGCAAGAAATGAGGATTCCAATTAGCATAAACAGTAGTTAGCATACTCTTAAATACGAACCACTGAAAAGCAACCGAAGTGCGCATGACAGCTTTTGTAAAACCGATCTTCAAGCTATTTCTAATTCTATTTCTAAAATAAGAGGATAAGTTTCAAGGTTATACGCATATCATGTGAAGTGCCCTCACGTAACTTGTTTGTATTTTAGCCTATAAATTAAATACGAGTATATTGAGGGAAAAATTGTAAGAGGAAAATCATGAAAGTTCCAGTTCCTGTTCGTGGTCTTTGTGAGGGGCGGGGGAAAGGCACTTTTCTAAATACCGAATTCGGCTACGAAGAAATCTCGTAATTTCAATTTTGATTTCTTCGGTTCTTCACGTGGATGATGCACCGTTATTTGGTCACCTTCGGCCGATACTAGCGTCTCCGATAATGGTGTCATCGAAAACTGCTGCAGCAATTTCTTCTCTTGTTCCTGCAATTCATATTGTTGTTGCTCTTCGCTGGCACTTTCCACACTTTCTGAGTGTTGTTGCTTTTGCTCTTTTGTGAACTGGACCATATGCTGGGCGACAAGTAATTTGCGAGCATGATTTTCAGCTTCTTTCTCTTTTTTATAATCTTCGTTTGTTTTAAGTTTTGTTTTTGTTTTTTTTTTGTTTTTGTTTTTGAAGGTTTTGTTGAATATGAATGAAGTTGAGTGGTTTGGTTTTTTTATTATTGAAAGGAAGAATGTTTTATAAAATCAATACAAAATATCAAATAATTTCAAAAAGAAATGTAAATTAATAATTCAGAAGAAAAAAATTGTAAAAAAGTATTTTAGCAAATAAAAAAAAATCGAAAGTACAAGCAATAGAAAATTTAAAAAAAATAAAATTTTCAACAAACATACCATCATACACTCGACAATTCAAAAAAAAAATATGAGTTATTAAAGAAAATTTGAACAAATTTAAATTTCACTAAGAAAAAATTGCTATAGTTACTGCGTCTTAACTGTGCAAAAAAAACTGCACCAATGTAACCGTAAAATATATGAGATATCTGTGAAGAGGAAGATAAACTTAAATCTGTTAGAAAAATTAAAAAATAACGCTTAAAACTAGCCATAATTCGTTTATTTTTTTGTTGTCCCTTTAGTGGATCCATTTAACATCAATTGAATTCAATTTAGCAATTTTTAACGCAAAAAAAGTACATTTTAAAAATTCAATGTTGCAACGAATGCATTGACGATTTCAACCATCCTATATATCGTCACCGTAGGCTAAGCGGCGGCATTGAGCCTGGATCAGTCATAAAGTCACACCTATGTACATACGTTTACGTACATATGTGTGTGGCTTGCCGGTGCTTGCAAAAATTTAATTAGATCGCACTGTGTTCGTTCGTCCCACTCGTTCGCACTCAAATAACGTTCAATTGAAATTCGTTAACGAAACTCTTCAACTCGTTGAGTGTGTGTGAAGAGAAGTGTATGTACTCGTACAAATGAAAAAACAAGAATTGCGAATCCAATGTCAAGAGGCAGAAAACTGTCTGCTGGAGAGAGTAGACAGTCGTTAGCATCACAGTTTGAGCCGCTTGTAATTTTGTCATGGTTGCTTCTTTCTTTTTATTTGTTCTCATTCGATGGTTTCACTGTTTTTTAAATGTTAAAAAATCAATAAGGTTAAAAAATTGGAAAAAGTTAGTGTCAAATTTATGATTGACATGCACGATAATCAACACACCTCTATTGTAATCTTTCAATTCTATCTAATTATAAAAGTGATGTATGTTCTTGACTGATAAATTTGTAAGAAAAGAAATATACGTATACTCAATCACAAAAGTTGCTAACTGTGAACGTTCTATTTTTCTGTTACTTGTTTATGTAATTTTGAATGGATAATTATCTTATATATGTACATAAATATTTACTCAAAGCTATTAAGCAGGTACTTTTTGAAAGCCAAATTCAGAACTTTAGATCTAGAAAACATTGCAAAATCTTTCGTCTAATTAACTGTTTAGCTGAACATTTAGACTGGCTTATTATTGATTTATTGTACAGACAAAAAAAAACTTCTTTTATGGACCTTATTATTTTATAGATTGGCCTAGTTTTCTTGTGCTCAAGGGTTTTTGTCAAAATTGGAGCCTTCGAATTGCAGAAGCTAATAAATTGTCTAAATGATGCTTTAGATAAAATAAAAATCAATTGGAAGAAAAAGCAGCGAAATATTTATATACGTTTTTTTGGTATAAATGAATATTTGTATGTACATATGTATGTAATCTTTCAATTTTTAGGACAAAGCTTGACTTTCTTTATTGTCGCGAATGCTGCTATCATCAAATATTCAATTTTTTTTCTTTCCCCTTCTATCCCGCCCAGAAGACCATTGATAGCTCTTTCTAGTTTGGTTGTCTCTTCTTTTACTCTTTCGAAACATAATAAATGGGTCGATAAAAGAAAAAAGCTAACGTTGCTTAACCTTCAGTGTTCTCTTTTAGAAACGCTGTAGTTATTATCCATTGTTCGAGGAGAAAGAAAAGGAAATATGTATTTTAAAAAATTAATTACTTATTCCTCTAAACTTACCAAATATTGTAGACCAAATATTGTGTATGGTACATTAAATGTATGATTAACTTGTAAAATAAATATCATTACAACAAATACTGCCTGTCAATGTTTTCGAATAGTATATCGTACATTTCTGCAAATTTCTACAAATCTAATGAGAACCTCAGAAATAATGCTGAAATTATTGTGGGCAAAATATATTAGTTGCCCAATGGAATATTTCAGGTGAAGAAGAGCATGAAGGCCATTTATTTTAAACAGGAAATCCATTAATGACGAGCTGGACCGAAGTGCAGAATAAGCAAAAATCATGTCGTTCTTTCAAAATGTTTTATTTAATTGAACTATAAAGGCAGAGCGAAACACATTAAAGGAGGGCGGGCCGAGGGTACGGCGCGCACGTGTATTTAATGTATGAATAATTAGTTTCCTCTCGAGATGTGAACGCTAATTCTATAGTAGGATGGACCATGACTTTATAACATTGGAAGTTTAACAGATAACAGAAAATAACTCAATAATTCGAATATTGAATCCATTTAAGTATTTAAAATAATAAGAATACTTCAACGTAAAGATAATAAATTTTTTCTATTTTTATAGCATAAGATACATTTTTATTGTGTACAGGATCTTCCTAGTTATGCGGCGATTATTTTGGAATTTTTTAAATTTGGAGACTTTGCCGAGAAGATTTTTTGTGTGTTTTCAATGTAATGACATATGTATGTATGTCAAAACTTCTTTCGAATTTATATAAAATGCGTATAAAAACAAGACATAATACAAGACATACAATAAAAGTGCATATGTATGTAAATGAGAAAGTGCTTTTTGCAAAAATATTTTGCATTTTCCCTTCGCTGCTAAAAGTATAATTGAAATTATATGCGTGGTTATAAATTATAACCACCCATATTTTTCCTGCTCGGCGAAATTTTAACACAATTATAAAAATTGCCCATTGTTGTTGCAATTACTTGCTTCTAAACTTTTGTTTTTCGACTTCTTCTGAAGTAATTCAGAATAACTTTTGATGTACAATCAGCTTATATAGCGGGTGTTGCAAACAAAAGAACACCAAAAAAAGGTCGCTGATGAGGAACCGTGGCAAGTTCCGAAATAGCTATATCTGCCAGCTTTGGGCAATTTTTATAATTGTGTTAAAATTTTCGCAGAGCAGGAAAAATATGGGTGGTTATAATTTATAACCACGCATATAATTTGAAGCATATATAAATCTTACAATAGCAATTATAACTTCATTTATCCGACTGACTGACTTTGTAAGAAACGTTTTCAAATTGAGAGTTGAACTTTTTAGTTTAACATAAAGGTTAAAACATAATTTTATGATTTCATGATCTCTATATTGTGAATGAATCAATAGAAAAATCGTTGATTCTCATCATCATGCAAAAAAGATCCACACCACATTTTTTTAAAACTCAAGTATATAAAATAAAACATTTCAAACCGAAAATATAAAAGCGAAATTCAAACATATTAAGTTTTAATAGAATTCATTTTATCTACTCACTCTCCAGTAATCGCTGAATCAAGCTGTCGACATTTAGATCGAAAGCCGCCATTGTGAATTTTTTTATTGTTTATACGGCCTCTCTGTGGCGTTGCGATAGCTGCTGCGTTGACTGATTTTCTTCGATTCCTTAATACTTGGGAAGGAAAATCTAGATGAGAATTTCCTTTCAGAAAACGAGCAAGCGGAAAAGACACACTTAAAATAAGGCTTTATAGCTGTGCAAGGCACACGCAAAAGCACTAATAAACTTTACAAATTTCACAATTTTTTATTGTTTCCGTATTCACACTATTCTTATTTCATTAGACGCACTCTTTGGTAGCTATTAAAATTTTGCATTGGAAAGCACAACTCAAGGATGAGGACGAAATGTAAATGTAGGATTTTGATGCGCGACTAAAAATTTGGGCGTTTTACCATAATATTGTCAGAGCTTAGGAAAACTTCTACTTCATTTTTTAGTGTGACTTTGACAGAAAATTAAAACCTCTTTCTGCCTCTCGACAAAACACATTTCAAATCACAAATAGCCACAAGAACAAGCGAATAAAAATAACACTAGTAATTTCAAAGCTGTCCGTTTTTCTCAAATTGGCTAATTTGCGCGAAGGCTATTTTCACCAGAATTTTTTATTTTCCGTGCTAAGTCGTTGTTGTCACCTCATAAGCGCAATAAATTGAAGCAAACATGGCGGCCACTAAATTAAAACTGAACGAATGAAATTGAAAAGCCAGACGGAAAATTTCAAGTTGTGAATTTCAATGGTGCAAGTTACATATCGAAACACAGAATGACACACTACGTTTTTTCCAAGATATACCGCAACCCTGCAATCAAGAAATCTAAAAATTGTAGAATACAAGTTTGCGCCGATCAGTGGCCTTATTCTTTGGGCTATAGAAATTTTCCAGAGAGATAATTCTGTTGCCATTATAATTATAATTATTTCTCGAATATTGTAAAATGGTGGTAAAAAAGGCGCTCTTGTGCCACAACACAAAATTCTGAAAGTACGGAATTGCGATAAAAGTGTACCTTATTAAAAACTAAAATAACAATACAATACAATATAATACAATGCAATATTATATAAATACAATTTAAAAAGAAAAATTTGACCGGGGGCCGTTTTACGTTTCAGTAAATAAATTCACACTGTTTGCACGGTTCAAATGACAGTGCAAAAATTTTCAACAATTGTACACTTTGTTAACATTTGCATTATACACTTTGCACACGAACGTAATATGAAAATTAGGAGTTTACACAAAAATCGACGTACACTTCAAATTCAATGAAACTTCACTGAAAAACACATCCCCAGTGTTCATTGATGCAAACGAAAGATTAACAGGGGTATTCTGAGATTCACTAACTATTGAATCGTCTCGAAATTGCATTGTAAACAAAAACAAAAATCGTCTCTTTGTTGTTGTTTGCAATACAATTTCGAGACAATTCAATAGTTAGTGACTCTCAGAATACTCCTGTAACCCCCTTTTTCTGATCAAATGAAAAAACTCACCACAGTGACACATTGCCATTCATTGACAAATGTATGTATGTATGCAGCAGTAGCGAAAATTGTGTTCTGTCTGAATCCAGGTTTACATTGCCATAATTTGATTTATTAAACTGTCAAATTTTTTTTGTTTTTCTGTAGAAATCAGTCGCATCTTTCTTCATAGGTTCAGCATAACAACATTTTATAGAAAAGCAAAACAATTTGAAAGTTCTATCAATTAAATTATAGCTATCAGAGATAATGAGATGGGACATTCTCTACACCATGCGTATTTTCTTGATCCAATCGTTCAAAATCGTCCGAAATTAGTTAGAATTTGGTACACATTTGTACGATATGTGCATCAGCGTTTTATACAAGGACAAATTAAGTATTTATAATTAGAGAGCGCTTAAATAAAAATGTCATAAAATTTGTTATCCTCGAAGATTGTAGTTGTCTATTGAAAATATTCTGGGCTTACATATATTTACAATTTCTCAAATTTTGTTGTTGTTTTTTTTTTTATTGCTGTCGTTTTTGGCGTTGACCGCAACAACAAAACCACTTTTACTCGCTCTCATTTGCTTTAATTTCAAGATTTTCAATACAAAAACGAAGTGATTCTTGTCGATTCTACTTTGTTATTATCGGTTGATCAATATTTTTGCATTTTCAGTAAACGAACGATGGGATCGAATACAATCGAACGAAGGGGACAGGGTCGAAGCCATCGTTTCTAATCACTTTTACAGTTTATAGCCTAAACACAGTCAAATTTCGTTGACTACAAATGACGTCGCTAAGTGTCAAAATAACATTGTCTCTTATGGGAAACGAGAAAAAAATAAAATTTCGCCTTCATTGTCAACGAAAGCATCGTCGGTGGTCGCTCGATTTCTACTTCCTTAGCCACATAGTACGTTTTGTTTGTTCTTCTTTTTTTGTTTGTTTGACAACTAGAGCTGAGCGATATAGTGATTTTTGTGGAGCAGTTCCAACCAGTGACAGTGACAGCGCTGTCACAGATACAAAAACCTGTGACTCGTGACTTAAAATAGCAGCCTTATTCCAGACGTTCCGAAAATCGACTTTTTATATGCAAAACAACAACAAAAAGACGGAAAAAAGACGATTTTTGTTTTCGTTTTATATTATATGCAACATTTTTAAAAAATTATCTATGTATTTTTAAACATTCAAAAAATATACATCATTTTTTAAGAAGCATTCTGACAATTTTACATTAACTAATCTTTAATAAAAGCCTCTATATAAAATCTTTACAATTAAATAATTATAGTATATCCTAAACCTATTTAAAATTTTTACATTCTTCTCCAAGAATGAACAGAATCAAACAATTCAAAAATTAACTGTGACTGAAATATCTGCTTCACAGGCACCCTGTGACAACTCGTCATTGTTTAGTAGAAAATACTCGTTCAAACAGAACTGTGACTGAAATATCTGCTCCAAAAGGCAAACTGTGACAACTCGTTGTTTATTTAATAGAAAATACTCGTTAAAACGGAACTGTAACTGAAATATCTGCTCCAGACGCAAACTGTGACGGCGTGTCACAGTTTAAAAGCAATCGTCGTCGCAACTGTGACTCGTGATTTTTATGTATCTGTGACAAAGTCACAGTTCATAAAATATCGCCCAGCTCTATCATCGACAACTGTCATCGTCAACGAAATGACTGTGTTCAGGCAATTAGAAATCGCTTTTTAGGACCAAGGTGATAAAAACACCTTAATCGATTTTAATCACATGGTCTATTAAAAATCTCACAATAAGAGTTATGCCCTTTAAAGTTTAAAGTTTTCCCATTTTTTACGGATTTTTCAATTCACAATCACGTTAGTATAAAGTACTTTTTATACCCTACAACCGATGGGTTTAGGGTAGAAAAGTATATATATTTTGGCTCAGAATCACCTCCTGATTCGATTTAGCCATGTCCGTCCGTCTGTCTGTCTGTCCGTCCGTCTGTGGAAATCACGATTACATTAGAACGAATAGAGGTATCGTCATGAAATTCGGCACGAATATTCTTTATTATCCTACGCTATTTGGTTTTGAAAATGGGGAAAATCGGACAAGTGCCACGCCTACTTTTTATAGAAAATATACACTCATCCGGGCTTTTAGCTCAATTTCGTGGCTTGTAGACCGAATTTTCAGCTAAAATTTTATTTCCGAGTCCACAATCTTAGACTAAAATATATTTTCGTGACACGCCCAATTATATACTATATCATATAATGAGGTGTTTGGTGGGAAAAGTGATGTTGTAGATGAGTTAATAGATCAAAATTTGCACCTGTAATTTAAAAAAAAAAGTAGGTGTCACTCGCCAACTTTTTATCACTTCGATAGATGTGCGGGTGTAGGGTATATAAGCCAGGCCGAAGATAACGCTCTTACTTGTTTTAATTCTACTTTGTTACATTCTACAGTACGCGGAAACACCTGTATACAAAAACTTCACATTACCAAAAGGATTCTGCTGTAAGGGTTATGATACCTGCCGCGGCCGAAGGCCGCCAATATGCGGAAAAACCTGCTTACAAAAGAAACTTCACATTACCGAGGGGATTCTGCTCACCAAGCAGGAAGACGCTGAATGCAAAATTACTACATTACAGTAGTAGAATATAAAAAAAGGCTTTGTACTAGAGAGCTGCATAAGACGTCTCGAAGCCTTGTTCAAGACGTTTTGAAAGTTTAAGCGGTTGTCTGAAATGGTTCCATTCCTTTCAATTCGAGCCGACTTTCGGAAGCGCTGCTGAAAACATTACCACATATGATTGCGATAGTCACGGCTTGATTCGAAATCAAATGCAGGCACCGCATCAAAGCAGCAATGATGCTATGTCAGTTTCGAATCATTCGAGAAGTCTCAGGCATACTTCTACTTTGAACTTACGTGATTGGGAGCTCTCGGTTCTCTTAATATTGACATAATGATATGGGTTAATTAGACATTTTACAGAGAAAACAATTAATGAATAGGAAAAAGGTACTAAAAATTAAAATTTTACGTTTTTTCGTAAAATTAAAAAGTACACTATTTTTGATAAAATGTTATTTTACATAAATAAAAGATATTTTTAATATACTTTGTATCGGTAATATATCATCCGAATATTTTTTATAGTATAGGATATAGACGAAAAAATTTCAAACTTAAAAGGGCTATAACTCGTAAATCTGACGAGAGCGAGTAATGTTGTTGTTGTTGGGGTCAGCGCCAAAAACAACAACAGCCCGAAAAACCAACAAAATTGGAGCTTGTGTAACGGTAAATCTGTTTCTCATTCTGCACTAAAATAGGCTGATTAATTTAACCTCGATCCTAAATTGCCATTGGATACATTCCCCCCCAACATTCATTATTGCAAATATTTGCAATCTGAGAGAAATATATATTTTTATTAACCCAACCAATAAAATAATTACGAACTAAAATTTTATATTTCCCTTTAATTGTAAATTAAATTGTTCATAATTTCGAACAATCTTTGTTTAAGCAAAAAATTTTTAATAGAATATAATGAAGCCCCAACCACGGCAATATTAACTGCTGTAAAACCAAAACCCAAGCCTTCTAATTTCACATACATTGAGCTGCCATGTCGCTGGCGTCAATGCCCAGCATTGCCAAATCATCCAGTTCCTCCTGTCGTCGATTCTTCTCACTTTCTGTCGGTGATGGCGGTGGTTGTGGAATGTCATCTAAATCATAAACCACCGCCGTTAAGTCCTCGTTAGATTCGGGTATGGGTATATCAGCAGTTAGTATATCCATTAGATCTTCAGGTTTGTCATTTGTGTCAATTTCTTCGGTTGGTGTGTCCGCATCATCAACAGGGCTTTTATTCGCTTCTACGACTGGCTGTAACGGGGAGGAGGGGGGTGGAGGTGGTTCAATGGAAGCCAAGTCGATGTCCAAAGCATTCTGAGACGATGTATCTTGCTGTGGAGATACTACTTCGGAGCCGCCGCGTTTGCTGAACACCAACGGTTCATTCATGCTTACTTGGGACGCTTCGTCTATGCCAACGGCGGAAGTTTCCTCAATGGTCACCATATGAATGCCCTCCCTAGCCAAATCTTCAGGTTGCATGACGGGTTCGTCTACTATTATTTGGGTTTCACCTTAATTAAATTTAAAAAAAAAACATTTCGATTTATATTTTCTTTGGATATTTTGACAATTACTTTTAAATACCTGCAGATAATTTAATTTTCTTCTCTCCATCACCCTCCGACTTCTTCTCGCCGGGGAAAATTATGTTCAATGCTTCTTCGAAGTCTTTCGGCAAAGGCCCCTTACGTGGAATCGGTGCATCCGAGATAGGTTTGGGTACGAACTCCTCACTTTCGGTTTCATCGATACCAGGCGGTAGCATATCCTTATCATCGTCCGCTTCCGGCGCTGGTGGCGGCGGTGGGGGCGCTTGCCCCATAATATTAACAAACTGCACTGGATCTGGCATAAGATCATCGTAATCTATCATACCAGCGTCAGGATGGAATGGCGGTGCATTTCCATAGACATCTTCCATCATAGCCATTTGTATCTGAGCAGCGGTAGGAGGGACCGTCCGCCCGGCGTTGGTAACAGTAGGCATAAGCATATGCGCTGTAGGCGAATCTTCATAAGCTTCCATGCCTTCTCGTTGCTCCATTCCTTCAACGCCAGATGACTGCTTCTTAAAGACAGGCATCTTTCCAATAAATGGCAATTTTTTTCCAGACTCTGCCGCAACTTTAGGTTTTGCGGGTGCCTTTTTCACAACTTCTTTCTTCTCCTTTATTTCACTTGGCTTCTTTTCCTTCTCCTTTTCAGGAACACGTGGTCTAAATTCAGGGTGACGCACAATGGGTTTCTCAACACGATTTGCACTAACCGAACGTGAACGTGAGCGTGATGAACGCGAGCCACGACGTCGTCTGTCATACGAGCGACTTCTACGAAAAATTCTTGTTGATGTGGATTTTGTGGGCAAGAAATAAAAAGAGTACTTGTCTAACTTACCTTCGACGCACAGATCGCGAGCGACTTCTGCGTCTACGTCCTGCACGCCAACCAACTGGTGAAAAGCGCCCTCGACTGCGGGTTCGACTGCGACGACCTCCACGCCCACGATAACTACCGCGAATGCGGCCACGGCTACGACTGCGACTACGGCTTCGACCTCCGCCGGCATACCGACCTCGACTACGACTTCGGCTATGCCGACGTTGGTCATTGTCGACTCCGCGATCTCTGCGCGTAGTACCGCGTTCCTTTTCCTTATCTGAAGCGTCTAGGACAGTCCGAATATTAGCGACTTTCGTGGTGTTTTGGGTTT
Source organism: Conops quadrifasciatus (assembly GCA_949752815.1). NCBI lineage: Eukaryota > Metazoa > Arthropoda > Insecta > Diptera > Conopidae > Conops > Conops quadrifasciatus. Next base: position 12,221,631 of record OX457081.1, read on the forward strand.
CTTCACGTGGTTTGTTTTTAAGTTTGCCCTTTAGCTCTTCCAGCAGTTTCTTCTCGCTCTCACTTATTACCGGCTGAACAGTATTCCATTGGGAAATGATGGCATCATCACGTTTGGTTTCCTCTTCACTTGGAGGCGGCTTATTGCCCTCTTGTGTCACCGTCCATTTGCCAATGGGACCGGACGTGACAGGCGGCCGCACTTCCTCTGGTACTTTCATCGAAGGCGGTGGCGGCGGTATGTTGTCGTCCAATTTTGACTCCTGCTTTCGCATGGCAACTCTGATAGAGGCAACCGGGCTGCTGTTATGAATATCCTTTATTGCAGACGTCTTGACAGCTTCGCTCTCTGACGATGAATCATCTGAGGATGACGAAGATGAAGAAACGACGACCTTTTTTCGTTTTTTGCTACGCTTCTTCTTTTCCTTTTTCTTTTTATCAGAACTTGAGATTGAAATTTAGAAATATTAACTTTAGTATTTTTATAAAACAAAAGCTTTCCATCCTTTTCCACCTTTTCTTCTTTCGTTTTTTGGATTTCTCCTCATCTTTCTTGGATTTTTTTACATTTTCGGAGCCTGTCGTGGATACCGATGTTATTTGTTGCGGCGGAGGCACTAACCTTGTTGCGTTAAGCGTCCTTTGGCGATCTGCTAGCCAGTCGACCTCAAAGTGCGGATTCTTCTCTAAGAACGACTGTTTGAGAATGTAAAAACAGAATTTTCATTAATCAAAAAAAGATCCAGACCAGACGTAAGCAGGCCAACAGATGTTTAAGCGTACATTGTATTTATTTGAGTGCTGCTGCGACTTTAGATGCGATGAAGCGCAATGCAAGTCGCCCATCCAAGCATTGCACAATTTACAGAACCAAGCAGTAGCAGGCACAAAGAATGTCAGACCACGTATGGGCGTACGTCTGGTCGGTGCATTCACATACGCTGGATATTGCTAAAAAAGAAATAGCGAAGGAATTGTTGAAAGCAAGGTGAAACTCTTCTACTAAACTTCCTTACGCACATCATTCACCATAATCGCATGCCAAGGCGTCTCCACACGCTCACGCTCCAAATGTTCTTTACTGTGTAAATGATTCAGGTAATCCTTGGCTGTCTTCGGAAATAATTCACATGTTCTGCACCAGTGCATTTCCGGGTCATAAAACACGTAATTAAATTTGTTCTGCTCCTCAATTCTAGAATAAATCAAACGCGAAGAAAATAAACATTTCCGAACTAACAAATTATAGAGATTAAGAGATTTGGACATCTAAAAATTATATTCTCGATGAGTAGAGAAAGTTATACTTTGACAAACCGAAATGTTTCATTGCTCTATGAAAGGATGAAAATATCATCAAAGGAGAAAAGAGGTAAAGACACGTTAGAAGATTAACATTACTTTCCACAATTGTATTTATTGTACTGTTTGTTATCCAGGCTCACTCACAGACTTTATAAAAGTTTGAACATTAGCATTCAGATTAATTATTTAAACTGACGAAACCGCTCTTTGCTCCTTTTTATAATAATAAATAATATAAAAAACCTGCCCAAGTTCTAAATAGAATATTTTTCATTTTTGTTAAACTCACTTCTTTAGGTCTTCTTTTAATTTGCGTTCGCCGGAAAGATCCTTTTTATTTGCTTCCTTCTGTTTAGACTTCATCGATTCAATTGCTTTATTTTTTAAGCGTTCAGGAGAACTATCATCTTCTTCATCTTCAGTTGACGAGGACGACGATGATGAAGACGATGAGCTCGAACTGTCTGATGAACTGTCCGATGTTGATGTGGATTTTGCAGATTTCTTTTTTCGGCTGGCAACTTGAGGGACAACCTCTTTAGGTGGGCTGGAGCTACTTTCGGTTTCCTTTTCAATATTCTCCTCGCCTATAATCCCAGTCAGCATGTCTATGACGTTTTCAATGGTGCCGAGTTTCTTCTGTATTTGTCCCTAAAAAGGATGTAAAGGTAAGCTTTTGAATAAAATGCGAAAGCTCTAAATCATTCATATCAAATGCAAATTTCTTCAGTTATTTTTGGCGTAATGAACCCAGCGCTGTTACTGAATAGGCTTGAAGAAGAATTCCTGTCGCCAGAATGTGTGAGAACAAACGTCAGAGGGCACTTCCATCGAAGTCGCCGAAAATCCTTTCGCATACGCCTTCTCCAACGTGTATCTTTCATTTGTATCCGTAGAACGAAGTTATAACGATTTGTACAACAATAAAATGTTTAAACAACTTTAAAAATAATCCTTAGAAGTAACTACGACTACTAACAATTTTTGGATAGAATACAAATTTCTAATGCATATTTTTTATAAACTAACATCAGCCATACGTCTGCATCAGCAAGTTTGTGTTGAAGTGCATCATGATAAACAGCCTCATTTAGCGAGCTTTTTGTTTTTAGTAGAAGTTTTTATGTATCCTTATATAAAATAAATGGGTACAATAGTCAAGAACAGGTTCATACGCTGCGAAAAGGTAGTTTTTATTTACTTTTATAAAACGTGCTTTCACCTTAAGCTAACAAGATTTCTATTCATGAACTTATTAAATCAACGCATATAATTATTTGAAACATGCGCTAATTTGCAAAGCTCTGTCAAAATCCAGTACAGTGTGCAAATTTGTTCCGTAGTTGCCGGTATAGGTATCTACATACCTATACATACATACCGGTATAGCCCGAAATCGGTTAATCAGCTTTACTGACTCTACAGAATGTAGAGTTAAAAAATTAATGAAATCATTAATTAGCATAAACTTCAAAGATATTACATGGAACGGTGGAGAAGTATAAATTTCGACCGAATATTTATCCGAACATTTTGTGGCTTTACCACCTAAAACAAAAAAAATTTGCACTTCGTTTTTAAGTTAAAACCTAAACGATTTAACCCATACGCGAAACTGGTTTCCACAATATATTGTACCTGTAACTTTTCATTCTCATCAATAAATCCTTTGGTGGTTGGCGATAGAGGTGCACCTCCGGAATTGAGGTCCTTCCGTTGTTCCTTCAACATTTTTAATTCTTTTTTGAGCACAGTGGTTTTTTTCAAGTAGCTTGCACGCTGTTTCTTCAACTCGTCTCGCTGATTCTCAGCTTCCTGTGCTACAGCTGCTAGAACAAAGAAGAGCAAGAAACACTTTATGAACAACGGCTTAATCCTAATGAATAAATCTACAGAATTCTTTACGGATTTTTATTTACGCTTTTCTCTATTTCTGAAAGAGAGAGGAGTGGAGTCGGCCAACCAACCCAGTAACACACGAGGTGTTGTTGTCGCAGGAGTTTATAGAATTATTTGTTTAGCAATAACTCTAAATGTTGCTTGCAGAGTTGAGTTGACTTTTGCTTGTTTGGAAAATGTAGCAAAATTTGTTTTTAATTTAAAGACTTGGTTTTTGCACTTGTGCAGATCGTTATGTGGATAAGCTAGTGGGTGGATAAATACATGGCGAAGTGAAGGAGAATATAGAATGTAGAGTAAAAGTTGTGGCACTAAAACATTTGAATAAGGCATACCATCGTGTACCATGTTCGGCTCCACGGTCCCTGGAGCGGCATCTGTTAGCACGCTAAGTTTGTTTGAAGCCGTAGTCACAACAGCGGGGATGATTGTTTGCGGGGTTGCCGGCGGCGGTTGCGTTATTTGTGCTGGCGGTGGCTGCTGCATTTGCAAAGTAGTATCGGGAATAGCTTGCGCCATCCAATTGGCTTGAGCATAATTATCTAAGAATATTTTAACATTTTAAAATTTGCTTTCTAGAAACTAAATCCTTAACGGAAAAAACTTCAAAATGAAATAACAATAAGCACCTGTTAGTCCCCAAGTGGGAGCAGTCTGGTAGGTAAATCCAGGTGCTGGCGGTGGTGCCATCGTAAATTCAGGTTGTACAAAGCTTTGCGGCGGCGGTTGAACAAAAGCCTGGTTATATGCAGCCGAGTATGCATCGCCGTACATCGCCGGTGGCATAACACCATACTGCGCTGTTGGTGGGGGTTGATTTAATTGTGGCGGCGCTGGTGGTGAAGTCGGTTTCTTTTTTGGAGACCAATGTCGACCGCTGTTAGATCGTCGAGGTGATATGGGACTGCGCGTCCGACTGCGACTCCGTCCACGGTAGCCACGGCCACTGTTGCGCCTATCCCGGTCACGTTCCCTCATGGGTGAGCGTCGCCGATCTGGTGAGCGACGCGAATTCCCGTCATACCGACGACGGTCAGGTGAATAGTCACGGTAGCGAGTGCGCCTGTCCCGAGGTGACGGAGATCGTCGTCGTCTTGACACAGGCGACGGCGTCCGACGCCCCCGGGACTGCGAAACCCGTTTCGTCGCAGGCAATGGACTGCCCGAAGGTGAACGCCGACGACTGGACTTGGAACTGTTACTCTCTCGTGGAGGTTCCTTCACTACGTCCTTAGGTAGCTTTTGCGAGTCTGCTGAATAAATTCAAAATGACTATTTTTTGTAAAAATTTTTTTCAAATATGCTACCGTAATCGCCTGCAACTATGTCTGTACCCGGTGGCGCAATCGGCTGCTTTAGATTAGAATCATTCTCCATTTTGAAGCAATATACAAAATGCCTCTATGCAAATTTCTGCTTCTGTGGTTAAATTTTATACAAATCGCATCAATAATAAAAGCTTTTATGAGAAGTTTAAAAGTAAAGAAGATATCCCACTTCTATTCAGTATTATTTTCTAATTTCACAATCACCATTTAATTTTCTTCGGCCAACGAAGCGGATTTCAGCACAGAAATCTCTGGATTTCAGATTCTTGATGTTTCGATATTTATATGTTGGTCACCATGATTCCTGGTTTTTGTAGAAATGAGGATTCGAAACCATTATTGAGCATGCTTACACGGGCGACGGATCGCAATGTTGCCTGTGTTTTTATTGTTGTTCTGACCAGTTTGTAATTTTGAAATAGTCACATATATGCGATTCGTCGCAAAACCTTATTATTTGATATTAAGATCTTGCAACTCTTACCCTTCTCTTTAATGCTACTGTGAAATATTACTTTTTCTCTCAAATAAAAGTGCGATCCGTCGAACGTGTAAACATGGTCATATAAGTAACCAAGGTACATACATGATCCTGTTTACACTAGCGACGGAAAAAAATGACATTACGAATCGGCGCATGGGATCCGTCTTGTAAACGTTTAAACACAGTCCTTGGTATGTATGAAATGGGCCAAATTATATATGGCCCATTTTTTAAATGCCTTTTTGGCCCTAGGCTTTGAGTGTCATTTCATTTTTTGGCTTTATTTCATATTTAAAAAAAGGTAATATGTATAAATATAATAAATTAACGCCCAAGATAAGTCTTTCATTTTTATTTGGCATTTATTGCATTTTAGTAATTAGACGTTTTTATAAAAGAAATAATACCCACAATGTTCTCATAACATGGACTAATTATATAATATACAAAATTCAACAAAACCCTACAAGAAAAGTGCCCCTTCGACATGAGTTCTCAGCGAACAGGACTGCCTGATTATAGCACCATCAGGATAATGGACATAGAGGGTACACGGTTAGAAGAAAAAAACCACATACATTACAACAAAGTAAAAACAGAATACCTGAATAGGTAAAATTTTACAAAAAATTCCAGAAATGAAGATCTATTAAATATCAATGCTAGCAACTTTTCATAAAATCAGTGAGCAGTGCTACGTAAGAGCTCAGAAATTCAAATTTAACAACTAAGTGATAAGTACCTTGCTTTCGCTATCGTATTAAGCGCTGCGTTTGTCAGAAATAAAGTCATAAGCCTTAGATGCAGAAACGGAATTATGCTGAAGATGTTGGAAGAATTGGAAGATGTTGGAAATTTTGGTCATTCAAGTCCACTGACTTTCGTAAACATTAGATGTAGAAGAATTTTTGCACTGGAATAAGTGTTAAATCCCTCCCTAACTCCAACACTTCACGTCGTTGGTCAAGGTATTTTATCAAGGTATCAATTAGCAAGGTCGGTTTTGAAATACTACTTTTAAGTTTTTTGAAGTCACTTGAGTCAAAACTGTCTGAATTTCCCAAAAAAATTTTTAAAACCGAAATTAGTATAAATGGTTAGATTTCCGAGAAATGTGAAAATTCATAAGGAAACATTGTGTTTTTAACCACAAGTAAATTAAGGAAATATTTGTAGATTCCTGAACGTTGATCTACTAATTATAAATATGTAATAAATTATTGGAAAGCAATTTCATGTCAAACTAATCCTCCGTCGGATCATTTAATAAAGAAAATCGGGTTTTTGATTTCACGCGGAAAACGTTTAACAATGAGAAATTGCAAATATTTAGTTACAACAATTCAATATGAGTGTAGTATTAAAAATATAATGTATAAAATTTTTTAAAATTTTCTATACACTTCATAATGAAGTATTTAGAAATTCTTCTATTCTTAAAATCTAACTTTTTCATGAAGTTAAAAATAATTTACAGTAATTTTATGATCCGACAATGATATTATTAATAGGAATATGAATCAGTTTAACGAAGAAGCCAATGAAGCCCATGATGCAGAAACCAATAGCGGTGGCAATAGCAATTTTCTGAAATTCTTTGCGATCCGGTTTGGTGCAACGTTTTACCAAACGTATCGAGTCCTTTGCAAATAAGCGTCCGGGTTCACAGAATTTAACAACCTTATCCATGTTGAAGTGAAGTGCTGTAATGAATAAATTTTCAAATGAAAAAGTTGTATATACAGAAATAATTTTTAGTATCATTTAGTAAATCAAATTGCGACCAGCAAGGTTTTGTTGGTAATGCCACCGAGGTGCAAGAAATTTCGGTAAGAGAAATTAAAGGCCATTAACTATTTAAAATATAAAATTTAGAACCTTAAACTTTTCATTAATAAATTAAATATTCAATTAAAAGCTTTTTTATTATACGTGACAACCAATTGTCAATTATACTCTCGAAGAAATCAGTTACCAGAAAAACTTGGTATAAAGGTCACGGAGTTTATATAAACAAATATGTGTAGTATTAAACTGAGAATAAATTAAACAAATGTTTACATTTTTCAATAAGTAAAACTTAAAAACACAAATTCGACTGAAACACACCTGCCCGTCGTAAGAAAATTTAACACGAATGAAGAAATTTTCATTCACTTTCCTTCTCTAACTTCGTTAAAAACGAACAGTGCTACCAATAACACGAAGATCGACACGAATTCAATTCCACGTAAGTAGGTACAATGCTGCCATATTAGTACTTTTAATGTTTGGATTTTTTCAATTTTTTGTGGTTAAAATATATTTGGTTCCGGTAATATGTATACGTTACGATGAATTTGATTAATCAAGTGATTATTCCTAATTACCGGTTATTGTGTATAATCACCGCTCGGTTTGGTAACTGTGATAAATTATTGCAAAAAGACCACGTTACCGCGAGGATTTTGTTGATTGAAGGTTATAATCATTGCCCCGGCCGAAGCCCGCTATGGGTATCTTTTTAGTTTATTTATAAATTATATTTGTTTTTAGATTTTAAGTTTTTTAGATCACACAGATTTTAGAAACACATTTTCGTATCAGTTTTTCAATTGAATGAAAATATTTGATAGAATTTTATAAAACTATTTTACAAATTTCATGAACGTATATATAAAATTCAAAGTATTAAGTATAGTGTTTGTGAATGTTATATTGTTTAACACTCTACACCCGCTACGCAGGAAGACCGCTGTATTTCACTGCCTCAATTGATGAATATTCGTTATTTTCGAATCGGAAATTCCGATATTTATCACATTAGTCATTACGAGATGGGAATTGTATAAAATAACTGGTTAATTTAATAAATATGCAATATATTATAATAAATATCCATCTAAAATATTTTCTTTTATAAATTAGCATTAGTATTATTAAAATTAGTAAATACTTATAGCGGCCCATACACGACACAGATGTCGGCACAAACAGTCGCTCTGCACAGAAAATTTTCCCACGTAGGATGTGTTTGCGCGTTTGCGCAGATGTCTTAGCAAATATGAATTACATATTTCGATATTTTGGGGTATGCGCAGATCGATATGTGTCGTGGAGGGCACATTTCTTGAGCGGTGCGGACGTGCTACGAAAGAAACGAAAAATTACCAGATCAATAATTCTAGTTAGAATTTAAAGATTTATACAAAAACTTAAAGTTAAAAGAAAAGAGTAACATAATAGAGTAGATAAACAGAGGGACTACGACAGATTATTTATTTATTTATTTATTGGTAAAATTGGTAATTGGTAATTGGTGGTAAAATTAAAAGGGTATTTTCTGATAGCAATTGAGAAGCCAAGGGATACTCTTTGCGCTCACTCAACCAACTGAAATTATTTTTGGGTCTGTGCAGATGTGTGTTTGTCTGTGGTCGTCGGACGGACAGCCGATCTGCACAGACAGCTATGTCGTGTATGGGCCGCTTAGGAGCCAATGTTATTTTTTTACATTTCTCTCTGATTAAAAACTGCTACCGACTTCCATGTGTTTATAATACCCTAAATACATGTGCCGATAAAACGCATGCAGCGCTGCTTTATTTGCTGCTGTCAAAATACATGTGCAGATTTTGTTTGACATTTCTATGCATTTGAAATTGAAAATTTGAAGATTTTAAAATGTGAAGGTTGAAATTTGATATGGATTTGAATTAATTTTGCATTTTGAAAATAATGAATTTAACGAGATCAAATTCAAATTCAATTTTAACGGGATCAAATTCTTATGCCCGAAATACAGAAATACTAGGTTCGTTCGATAACGTGCTTGCTGGTACTAGAAAGCACAAACTTTTACTATTTTTCCTAGAACTCGTTCGATAACTGAGAGAATTTACGCAAGTGAGAACGAAAATCATTTCCCCTTCGTACTATTTATTACTGGCAAAATTTCGACTAGTAAAAAGTAGAACTGACGATATTCCATTTGTGAATAGAAAAACATGAAACTTTTTGTTTACTTTCAAATGTAAATTTTGACATTATTCTATTTTTTATTAGAAACTTGTTCGATAACTCTTGAAGCAAAATTCTCTTTGTTTACAAAATTTGAAGTTCTATTACTATTATTTACTAGAAAAATAAACGAGCAGACCTACTGTGAAAAACATCCAAGAATTGTTGACATAACTAGGTAGCAATGTTCCTGCGCAGCAAATATTAAATTTGAGACATCAGGCAGAAAATTTCCCCACGCAGATTGTGCGAATTCTCTCCCGTGTATTTCACATGGAAACTGTTTTCTGCAATCGGAATATCTGCACATATACATATTTTGGCGGCTCCGGAAAATAACACCCAAATGAAAAAAGCCCATTTTTTAATATAAAGATTCAAAATCGTATAATTTGGGTGTTATTTTATTTTTTTTTTTGGCTTTATTTCATTTTCGAAAAAACATGAAATTTTTGTACAAATTATACAATTTCTGAAAATGGTTTGGTATGGTTTTGTTGGCTCAGGGTTTAAACCCCTGCCCCGGCAGAAGGTCGGAACGCAGAAATACCCTGGATAAAGAAAGATATTTCAGCAAGAACAGGGCTTTGTTGGCTGAGGGTTTTAATCCCAACGCTCTACTCGCAGAAAAGTATTGGTCTATACAGGGTCCTTCTGCTGAAGAGTATTTGTATATTAAATCGTCCAGTAAGTTCAACAGCTGCTACGTAGCTACCGCATCTCAGCATTTATCGCAAAATTGGGCCTTATTTATATGGGCCTTATTTTAAAAATGGGCCACGTATTTATATGGCTCACGTCTATATTTTAACCATTTCTCAAAACAGTTTTCTTTTTTGGATAGCTTTAAAATTATACACGCTGTAAAATTATATAATATTGACCCTCACGGGAAAAAGGTTCGCCATCACTGCTTTAGAACTTAAAACAGCGTGAACTTCGGCCTGGCCGAAACTCATATACCCTACACCTACATTACACACATTACACATTACCCACCTAAGTACCTTGATGATGGAAACTAGAACGGGCCATTTTCATTACACTTTTTGGTCATGACAAATAATATTCACGCCAAATTCAATGCCTCTCTTCCTTTTTTGTAATCATGATTTCCACAGACAGACCGACAGACAGACGCACATGACTTGGGAGACTCAGGAGGTCATTCCGAGAAATTATATGTATGTACATATATACTTTCCTATACCTGGCACGTCTCCTTTACTGTGTTACAAACGGAAGAATAAAGTGAATATATCCTTTGGATGTAGGATGTAATAATCAATAGCATCATTATCAACTTTGCTCTGATACTCCATGTGGATTCTTTGTATAATTGTTTGAGCTGAGAAACTCTTATGTGGAAAATAAAAAGAAATAACATATAAGTACATATAGCATATACATGTAGCATACAAATAACAAAAAATCTCATTTAATTTAAAATGTAAGGGCAAACAATAGAAAGAGATGAAATGTATACACTCCTCCGAACGAAAAAAACATCGTTATTACATTCGTCTTGATTCTTCTTTGTGCATCGGTTGTTCTGTCTTCGTAAATCATTTCGAATAGTACGATAATTTTATTCCAGATAAATTAAATTGGAACTTTAGTAGATTTCTGGCAGTGCGTGGGAGTGGTTCATTTCGGGTTTGGGACAATATTTTATTGAGGACTTTATACTCGTACTAATTGGTCGATTAGTAAACGTTCAATTAATTAAAATGACGAAATTTGGTATTATTTTGGGCGTGACCTTAATAATGGTCAACACCGGAGTGCTGGGATTACAATTTAACGATTGTGGTAAATGAATTTAAACAAAACCTCATGGAGTTAAACATTTTTTGTATAAATACGAAATATCTACTCGACATTTTGCTCGATATCTTGCTCGACAAAAACCAGTCAAAGAGGTCAAGGTTAAGTTTAATGCAATTGGCTAATACATACTTACATTAGTAATAAACTCTTGTCCGGGACGCCAAACGCCAAATGTTGATTTATAAGTATGTACATATGTATGTATGTATGTATGTATATAACTAAATAGATGTTACATATCTACGTGCATACAATATCAAATAACAAAAAACAAAGATTATTTGTAAATTCTTAGCTTATTCAAGATAATATAAAAAAAGATATAATATAAAATATAAGATAAAAACTAAAAGGAGTATAATCCAAACAAGCAAACAAGTAAAAAATCTTGATTTTGAGTATTATTCGTTAAAATTTAACAGTCCTTGCCATTCAGTTAATAAATAAATTAAACATTATAAATAAATATTAAATATGTAAATGCATTTGAACAGTTTAATTTATTAATTAAACTAATAAATAGTAGTTTCTCAATTATTTTAAAAACATTAACACACTGAAACAAAAAAAATAGTTTTATTTTAATTAGCATAATGGAGCGTAGTAGAAATCAATATACATTACTTCATTGAGATGAATGTGCTTTAAAGAAATAAAATTAGGAATTATGTCATTTTTAATTGGCATAATTTTACCATTTATTGCGACATTTCATAGACAAATGAGTATCGTTTATTCCTTGTTTAGAGAAATTAAATCGGTATAAAGTATGTAGTGTGTTTAAATATGATGCGAAACTGCTGAAGCTTACCTAAGCGACAAATTGAGTTGCCTCATTAGCTTCAAACACGATAATAAATGATGGTTAGGAAATTTTACATACAATTCCCAAAAATTCAATTGCCATGGTTAAAAAATTAAAAATACCATCATCAATATACATACATACATTGCCGAAATGAGACGCGGGCCGAAAAATTTTGTTCTATAATTTGGTAGATAAAAGACTCAATACACCCCCACAAGACGTAAAAACCGAACCTCTAGCGAAAGTCACTTTTTTTCTGGTTAACGTCTCATTTTGCGCAGTGTTAAAATTCACAAAGCTTACTCCGCAATGTCATACCTATATGTATGTGATAAAAAATCACATAATTTTTTTTTTCTAAATTGCATTATGTAACGTATTTCTAATTTTCAGGTTCTAAGAGTGGTAAATTCACAAAAGTCATTGTTTCCAATTGCGACACAACCAAAAATGAATGCATACTTAAAAGAAATTCAACAGTATCAATAACCATCGATTTCTCTTTGGGTAAAACTTTAATTCACGTTACTATTTATACATTTCTAAGAATAAATATTGTTTACAAAATATATGTTATTTCAGCTGAAGATGTGTCTTCAATAAAAACAGTTGTACATGGAAAAGTTTTGGGCATCGAAATGCCTTTCCATTTGCAAAATCCAGATGCATGTATTGATAGCGGCCTTAAATGTCCATTAGAAAAGGGTGAAACTTATGAATACCTTGCGAGGTTACCAGTGCTGAAGGCCTATCCAAAAGTCAGCGTATTAGTTAAATGGGAACTACAGGATCAAAATAACGAAGATATCATATGCATTGAGATTCCAGCAAAGATTCAGTAATTATTTAAGTATGTATACATTATTATTATTATTATAACAGTATACAAAACAAAAGAAAACATTTTATAATAAAATAACTCGGTAAAATAATTTTTTAATTTTTGTTTTTACTTTTACCCACTTAAACTTCAGGTATAAGCAATTCTTTGCAACATTTTCGCAAGGCCGCTTTTTAATATTCCAGTTTCTTAATATTTCTTTCAAATTTTTTTTCTTTATTGAGAGCTCCAGTTGTGCAGTTGTGTAACTATTTTTTCCATTGAGTCTTATGGGAGACTTATGTTATTAACAAATAAAACATAAAAAAAAAAGAAGTCGCTCGCCGACTTTGGTCGATCAGAAATGTCAAAATAATATTGGCTCTTATGGGAAACGAGAACAATATAAAATGTCTGTGCTGCCGACGTACAAATGCAACAAAAATGAAAAAAAAAATATTAAATTTTTTGCAGAATACCAGATTGCGTTTGCGCAGGCCCGTTATTCGGTGTCAGCGTATTTGACGTTTGGTACGTGACGTCATTACAGCATAAACATTTGTGAAACTACAAGTGTAATTTGTGAAATTACATAGGCTTTTCAATTTGGCAATTTAAATAAACAAAGTATAATGAGGTGCAGTGTAAAAAATTGGAAAAATTGGAATGGCGATGCAGCTTTCCATCAGTTTTTATATTATTATTCGAAAATAAAGCGAATATTACACAGATATATTCATTTTGAATAAATTTTCACAATAATTTCTTTGTAAAACTGCAAAATTATTTTAATACATATTTAAAATTTAACTTCAATGTTTACATTTTTACGTACGAATTGTATGCGAATTTAACAGTTCGGCCATATTGTACGGCTGTAGTGACGAGGTACGCAGAACGAAGCAATTTTGAAACCTTGAAAAATGGGCGAAATCTTATAGTTTATCATTCTTGTCTTTATACAATATATAAAATCTTTGGTGCGTATGGGTGTCAATCCAACGATTGACTTTACGTTGACTTCGCAACGTATGTTCGAATTTTGTACGTCACTAATATTTATAAAAACAAACTTAAAAATAAAACTGACAAACGAAGTTGAAAAATGTGTATATATAACCCTACGCACATATTTCCACTTCTCAAATATTTTTTGATACATGCCTGAATTCAAGAAATTAAATTCAAAAAATTTTAATATTTATATTTTATTAACAATTTGTCAAAAATATTGTATTTTTACTCCCTTTCAGATAAATATGCTATTATATTTATAATTAAGCATCTTTTAATCTTTCTTACCAAAGAACTTATACATATATGCAGAACCGCCCCTACAGAACGGGCAACTGGGGCAACCGCTCCTAGCCCCGCACTTAACCCCCACACGGTTCGGTCCATTTTCTGACTAAAACGCTCAGTATATACCCGGATAAATAAATACACGTATTATATGGAAAAACTTAAGAAACTTCATATTAAAAATTTTTTAAAACTGATTTAAACTAGCTTCTCGATGAGCTAGGCTAGAAATTTTACGAAAATTACCATAGCTCAGAAATAGATGACAATGCAATAATAACCATAACTTAACAACCCACGCCCACTTTAAGGTAGAAAATTTGGGCTCGCATGCAAAAAAAAAAATTTAGTTTAATGTGCCTTTGAAAATTAACTGCGATACAGCAACATTTTTAGTGTCATAATTAGTCGATAATTCATAAACACAGCTTTGGAGAAATATTCAAGCTTGCACTTGAAGCAAATATCTAGGACACGAGTGAATGAAATTACAAAACAGAAGTACTAAGGCTTATATAAAATTATTTTAAGCTATGCATTTCTGTTCCTACAACAAACATAAATGTTTGAATCTATATTCTCTTATCTATGGCATCCTTATTTATTTGTTCTTTCTGGTTGTTAAGATCGTTCAATGTCCTTACAAGAATAAGGAAGCTGTTTACAGACTCAGCTATGGTAGCCTTTCTTGTTGAACATGACCGTTTTCTTCAATACATTATTTATACCTTACGGACGTATTCGTTTAAATATATTACGGAGCTACTCGTCTATTTAGGGACAGCCTCAAATTTGCGTGGCACTAAATTTTTGGGAATAAATGCAGTATATGGTAAGTTAGCCGATTCTCACAGTTTTTTTTTACCGTTAGGCGTGACTATGAAAACCGGAAGTAGCCATTTTTCTCGGCAGAAGGTAGCCATCTTGAATTTAGGAGCGTCTGACAGTACAATAAGTGATGCTAATTAAAGTTAGTTATCTACTAAACTAAATAAGCTAATGGAACATTATTTAAAAGTTTTTTAAAATGTCTTTAATTTATGTTAAATACTTAACGTAAAAGAGAAAAAAAAACAGATTTCTCTACGCTTTTCAATAAGAAAATCTGGAACAGATCGAAGACAGCACAAACTCTCCAATTCTGTTGTTGTTTTTTTGGTTGTTGTTGCTTTTTGCGCCGAACCCAACAACGACAACATTTTTGTCGCTCTCGTATAGTTTAGGAGTTATAGCCCTTTAAAGTTTGAAAATTTAACGTTTATATCTCCTAAACTGTATAAGATATCTAGATGATATACTTACCATTGGGAAGATATTAAAAATATCTTTAATTTATGTTAAATAATATTTTATCTAAAATCCTGTACTTTTGGAAAAAATTTAAATTTGTAATTTTTAATACTATATTTTTCTATTTATAAATTTTTTTTTCTCTGTAAAATGTATAATTAACCCATATAATTATGTCAATATTAAGAAAGCCCAGGTTCTTAGCTTTGCAGACATATTTTTTTCAGCAGTATGGTATTAAAAAAAAAAAATCTAAATTTTCTGCAAAAGTACACGATTTTGGATAAAATATTATTTTACATAAATTAAAGATATATTTAATATCTTCCGAATGGTAAGTATATCATCTAGATATCTTATACAGTTTAGGAGATATAAACGTTAAATTTTCAAACTTAAACGGGCTATAACTCCTAAACTATACGAGAGCGACAAAAATGTTGTCGTTGTTGGGTTCGGCGCAAAAAGCAACAACAACCAAAAAAACAACAACAAAATTGGAGAGCTTGTGCGGTCATAAATTTAAGCCCGTTTTTTCTCTGGCGTGCTTATGGGATTTTTATGTAATATAACCGAGCGAAAGATTCGCCCCGTAGCGCGAAGCGAAAATCGCGTTCTGTGTGGTGTAAGCTGAACAGTTTAGCCGGTTAACCTACAATATTACTACACAAATTGTCAAGAATTGGCGCATTCTGTTCGAAAAGTGAATTCATGTAAGACGTATTGAAGAAAATAAAATGCCTCGGAGAAATGAGCTCGGAAATCGCTAAAGAATTTGCTGAACAGCATAATTTGCATCGGCAATTAAAAACTGAATACGAAAACTTGCTGCAAGACTTATTTGGCTTGGTAAAATATCGTAAGCAGAAATTATGGAAGGAGGAGGAGTATACAAAACACATATGTCTGAAGGTGCATACTGTAATTATAAAGTTATGGTTAAAAATGGCTTGAATTGTTTTTATTTCAGATAGTTTCGATTTAAACATAAACACAGAGAAACTGAAGTGGTAATTTACTTGGCTATTATCATTCAATTTACTCCACCATGGCAATAGTAACAGTAAGTGCACAAAAATATCGAGCTAATGTTTGAAAATTCGGTATAACTTAAGAATAGGGGATTGGCTCCGATTTTTTTCATTTTCTTTTCTGTAATAGGGCTTACCCTCCCTTGTTCAACCATGTTAAAAAATAGCGTCGGACTCGTTTAGTTTATGAGATATAGGGCTTTAACTGTCAAAATTGGAAGAGCTATATCTCTAAAACTAGTTAAGATAAACGCGTAATATTGGTGCCGTTAAAAAGGCTGTTTTAAGTCCTTTCTTTTATCTAATAACCTTTTTTGTGAGTACTGACATCATTACGGAGGTAATTCAACTTTTAAAAAAATTGGCGTACTTCGTTTTACAAAATAATTTTTTTCTCCCTTAAATGACAATTAAGGTATAAAATAGATTTCTTTTTTTTATAGCCCATAATATTACCTTTCTAACGGTATATAATATGTGTGGGTATCTCTTGTGTTTTTGAGCTAATTAATGAAAATATCTACAAATTCAGTGATCGCCTGCAATACTGCGTAGTGGGTATTTACGAATATTCAGGGTTATAACAAAAAAGCTTTATATTAAAATAAGGCCTCCAAGCATAAAAACCTTAATGCAAAAAACTTCACATTACCGAGAGGATTCTGCTGATTGATGGTTATGACCCCTGCCGCGGCCGAAGGCCGCCAATACGCAAAAAAACCTGTATGCAAAAAACTTCACATTACCGAGAGGATTCTGCTGATTGATAGTTATGATCTCTGCCGCGGCCGAAGACCGCCAATACGCGGAAAAACCTGTACGTAAAAAACTTCATATTACCGAGAGGATTCTGGTGATTGATGGTTATGATCTCTGCCGTGACCGAAGGCCGCCAATACGCGGAAAAACCTGTATGCAAAAAACTTCACATTACCGAGAGGATTCTGCTGATTGATGGTTATGATCTCTGCCGCGGCCGAAGGCGCCCAATATGCGGAAAAACCTGTATGTAAAAAACTTCATATTACCGAGAGGATTCTGCTGATTGATGGTTATGATCCCTGCCGCGGCCGAAGGCCGCCAATACGCAGAAAAACCTGTATAACAAAAACTTTACATTACCGAGAGGATTCTGCTGATTGATGGTTATGATCCCTGCCGCGGCCGAAGGCCTCCAATACGCGGAAAAACCTGTATGCAAAAAACTTCACATTACCGAGACGATTCTGTTGATTGGGGGTTATAATCCCTGCCGCCGAAGGCACGTGCCGCCGCTAACACATGCAAAAACCTATAAAAGAACTTCACATTACAGAAAAGAAAGCTTCACATTATCTTTAAATAAGCTAAAGATACATGAACTAAAGTAGTGAGTGTATCATATTATATGTATATCGTTTTAAAGGTAAAAGAACAGGCTTTTTAGCAAAATTTTTTTTTGACACCTTAATGTATTCGTTTTGCAGAAAAAAATTATTGTTTCCAGAAAAAATAGACAGTTTTCTACATAAAGTGATATAACTCCTTAACCGTTATTATATATGAAAAAAAGTATTTTACGTAAATCGTAAGCAGTAAAAGTACCTTTCAAACGGTATATCATCATCCCGATAACTCACTTAGTTAGCGAGATATTCAGCTTTTGCTTACCACATTTATTTGACATTTAAATGCTTCTAAATCCAAAATGGCTGACGTCCGACAAAAACAAAATGGCTGCTTCCGGTTCTAACGGTAATATCTAACTGTAAAAAAAAATTTAAAAAATCGGAGCTAATCCCCTATTCTTAAGTTGTTCCAAAATTCGTGCAGTTCATTCGTCTTTTGATATAATTTTTTTTATAAATGAAAAAAGCGAATTTATATCTATGAGCGTCAAATCTTTTGCATTCGAAGATTAAATGATTTTCTGATTCTGTTACATTACATGTTACATAACATATATTGTTTTCCTCAACTTTAATCTTATGGCGGTATACCTTCGAGTAGGTATAGCCAGTAGAAAGCCGATTAATGAATTTGATGCCGAAAGAATTTAACTTGGACTGTTTGAACTAGAGATTATTGAGCTAAGTTGGGAAAATTTTTGAGAAGGTATTATTATTCAAATAGTTTTTATATTTGTTTGACCACTCTTCTCTAAGGATTTGGTAAATTTTGCTACATGTCTCTTTCACAGTGTATTAGGCGATGATGCAACCCTTTTCAGCTGCGTGTCTTGCAAAGTAGTCTGCTTTCTCTTAAAAAAATGCCTGCATGAGAAAGACACCAGATTATTTCAATTTCTGTTAGGCTGCTATTATTGATGAGGTGTATTTGCTTAATTATTACGGGGGGAGATGACTTGGTTATGTTATCAATTTTGGTGGTAATTGTTAGATTTTTTGGATACTTAGTATTTAGGTCTTTCGGGTCAAGGTTGTCAAAGAATTTCTTATATTTAAAATTAGTTACATTGCAACTTGAATTGATGTTTTCTTCAAAGACCAAGTTTGCGAGCCGCTTGGTCTAAAAACTTATTTATGTGTAGAGATGATGAAGAAATCGTTAGCATACTGATAGATTTGTATGTTGTTATGTGGGTTGGAATGCAGTTTGAATGTAGATACATTGAATAGTGTCGGACTGAGACAACTGCTTTGCGCAGGTCATTATTTACCGTGATTTTGCTTCTACCCAAAGTTAATATTTTTTTGGTTCGAAAGTTTTTGACCCGATTTCTTATGTCATTGGGCAGTTAATTTCTTTTAATTGTTGTTAAGAACCCTTGTCGTCGTCCTTGGCGTGGCCATCTTGGCTAGCTCCAACCGATCAAAGAAACTGGGCGCGGGATCACAACCCGCCACGCTAAGGCGATGTCCGAACAATAAAAATAAAAACTACACACACAGCCCATAACACCCCATAACACTCTACTTTTGGGATCTTGTTTCTCAATTGTATTTACCCATACACACAATTTCCTAATATGGAACTGCTGCTCTATTACTGAGTTTTTCTTTTTGCCTATTGAGACTTCATTTAATAACTGAATCCACGTTCAATTAATTCACATTCGACGACATCCGAAAAGCACATATCACAAGAACAAACGACTACCACGCCATTTATCTGCACGGTCTGGTGATGCACCGCCGTATCTCTATTTCGCCAATGATCAATCCGATTAATGTGAGCAATACTTCTTATGAACCATAAGCACTGCTGGATTTACTGGAAGACACTTTATTCGACGCAACTGCCTCTCCGTCACATGAGTTCGAGGATTTTATGGAAGCCAATCACAAATCTGTCCCACCGGCACCGTAGAGTCTGTCCCAATCTAAAAAAAACCCAACAAAAATTTCCTTTAATATTTAACAAAACTTGCCTCGGTGACGCTTTGTCTAAAATTTTGTATAAAGGCAAATGTTAGCGGTTTGTGATCCGTGAAAATTACGAATGATCTCTCTTTGATCATATATTTGAAGAACTGCACCGCTTGGTAGACGGCCAGTAATTCGCGGTCGTACGTGCTGTACTTTTTTAGAGTAAAAACCCAGGGGTTGCAGCGTGTTCTCAACGCGTTGTTGCAGTACAGCGCCGATCGCGTAGTCTGACGCATCTGCACACAGGAATAGCCCTTTTGGAGCTGGGTGTTATAAGAGTGTCGCATTGGCCAAATCGTTCTTACAAGTTTCGAAAGCTTGTGACTTCTGCTCATTCCATTTGAGCGGCGTCGTATCGTTCCTTTTATTTTCTATGATCATACCTTGCAGGGTCATTTGGGTCGAAACTGCGTTCGGAATAAAGCGGCGATAAAAATTTACTATGCCTAAAAACTTATTTAAGTCGCGTGCCACTTTAGGCCTTGGGAATTGACGGATGCGCATTTAGCGAAGTTAATAGCCAAGCCATTTTTTCGCAACAGTTCGAAAACCTGTCGCAAATGTTGCTGGTGTTCGCATTCGTTATCCGATGCCACGCAAATATCGTCAATGTATACAAATGCGCAATGCGACACGGGCGCTAAAACTCTATTAATGTGGCGTTGAAAGGATTGGGCAGTATTTCTTAACCCGAAGGTCATAAACCTGAACTGAAATAATCCGAAAGGCGTAATGATTTCGGTTTTCGGAATATCGATAGGTATTCTGTGGTATGCCCGTTGCAAATATAATTTCGAAAGGACTTTTTTCCGTGAAGGATGTGCGTGAAATACTGTACATAAGGAATGGGGAACTGTCTGGTAACGTTATTTCATTAAGGGCACGGTAATCCCCGCAAGGTCGCCACGAACCGTCGTTTCTTGACCATGTGCAACGGACTAGCCCAGTTGCTGTTTGAAGGTTCGCAAATTCCCCTTTCTAGAAGAAAACTGAACTCAGCTTTAGTCGCTTCTAATTTTTCCGCTTTGTAACATTTCCTCAACAGGTGCATATTGAGTTACCGCGCGACTTGTGGAACGTAAACGACCGACCTTAGAGCGTACGCGTGGGTTTTTCAACTCCTACAGTTGGTCTTCGAGGCGATTAAGTCGCTTTTCGGTAGCACTTGTTGACGGAGCGACTACCAGAGCCTGGCGTGAGCGGTGATCACCGACTTCCATGATCTTGTCCGCGAGCGCCGCTTTTCCAAATCATCGTTGGACACCTGTAAAATTTCCCGCACACGCGATGTAAATTAATAGCTACGCGAGTATAGAAAGCAAAAGTCGACTTAGCTCCAGACTATATGGCCATGAGAACTATGTACGTCCTTCGACTTTTGTCAACTGCGAGGGGAAACTACTACTACCGTGTGTCGATAAGCAATACTAAAAGGACTATGTTGTGAAAACCATCTGTTAATCAAATGTCAATTTTACACAATTCGATGAATTCTATGGGTTAATTTAGGTAAGTTAAATTTTTTGATAAAAGATCATTAATGCTGTTAAGAAAAAATTTTTTTTTCTCTAAAAATCATAAAAATCATAGAATTGTATCTCTTGCAATCGATAATTACATGGTTATCATTTTCTGTTTGGTTACGAGTTACGCATACTGTGGGTGGCCTGCAAGATAGCGACCTTCGAACTTTTTTAATATTAAAAAATTAGGTAATATGTGGAATTAAAGGAACATGGCAAAAGAACATACATATATCACACTTCTTTGTGTAGGCACTTTGTAAAAGTATTGTAAAAAAATTCTAGAATTATAGAAAATTATAGAATTTTCTAGATCTCGATTATTTCGAACATTTTCTCACCTTCCACTTTTTAGTTTATATTTTTTGAAGCATCAAAAGTAAAAAACTAAAAAATTTAATAATTTTTCAAAATAAAATCTGATAATTTATCAGCACAATGTAGGGAAAAAAACAAATTTGCTCCCAATCGGATATTTGCATGTGTTTATTGAAAAAATGGCGGACCCGTTTGAGTTTTTGAAATTTTTCTTATCAACGTTAGATGCCTAGGAACGTCTGTGGAACGCAGGTTTATAAGTGATATGGAATTACAAAAAAAGTCCCGGACATATTTTGCTAACGGACAGATACACGACTAATGGATTTTATTTATATTTCTTGTTATTATTATTATTATGTTATATTATTATATATTATATTTAATGACCATATAAAATGTCGTTAAGAAGTAGGCACTCGGAAATATGTTCAAATATGACAAGAGCTCATCTGTTATCAACAATTTCATTACGTGCTCCAGTGTCCCCGCTGAGTCTTTCACCTTAACTTAAAATTGTTTCCAAGGTAAAAAGTAACATTTGTTATAAATGCCTTTAAATTTACAATACATCAATAAAATACCATAGCAGAAGAAAATTTCTCGTTGTTGAGCCTCTCCTCGACATCGTGGGCTGCATCCATAGCGTTCAGGGATGAAATAGGCATTTATTATCCTCTTGCATATCGTCGACTGCTTCGCCAGTCATGTGGGCAACTAATTGTGTCACTTTTTTAATGAGTACCTTACATTCTCGTAGAGTCTTATGTTGTGCCATGTGCTCATGCTTATCTAATGTATACCGAATAGAATTATCAAAATTTTTCTATATTAGTTTTTAATTGAATAAATTTACCATTTTTTCCAAACGCTCCATCCGATTTTCCATTGAACACATTCTGTTTTAGACGTCCTTCAATATCGCAATTGCCTCTATGGAATAAAAAAATTTATAATGTGAAAAGTAAATTGCCTGCATACTGTAAATACCTCTTGTTAATTCCATAAGGCCGCTTCCACCTCCTAATTTTTCGTTGGACTGGCAACATCAAATCTTCTCCTTTTTGCCTATTTTTGACGTATTCAGGCTGTATTACGACATATTTAGTTGTCTGAAATAAAAATATGACGGAAATAAATTTGGCAGTATAATTCAAACTTGAAATTATAATTATTATGCACTGGATAATTATATTAGTAATAATAAAAAGTTCGTAAAAAAGAGGATAGGGATTAAAATAACTTTATTTTCTTCTGGAATACAAAAGTATTTATATTGAATATCAAAACACATTTATGCTAAAATTCTTTATATTGCTTGTCCAAAGAAGAATTTCCTAAACCCCGCTAAGAACTAAGAGGTTCTTTAAATTTTCCGTCTCCTGAAATCTATGCGCAACAAAAACCTCCTCTCCCCGTATATAACAAGCTAATGACTTTAATTGGTCCCTCCTTAATACTGTAGCAGTAAGCATCTTTTTCGATTTTAGGAATTACATGAAAACATCTCATTTTAGTTGAACGTATTTCATCTAAATCCTGCCTTTTATTAAGTCTCAAAAATTTTTCCGTAATATATACATAAATTTAACACATATATATTTATTTTTTATTTTTTATTTATTTTTTATATATATAATATTTTGTATATTATAATATATATTTTTTTTATGCACCAGCTTTTTCAGAGACTTGAAAGGCTGAAAAAATATAGATTCGACTAAGGAAGAGAATAATAACACGTCCGATCAGTTTAACAATGCTTTTTTATTAAGAAAGAAAAAAGGAAACCCGGATGTCCTCCATTTTTATACTTCAGGTTGATTTACATTTTAATGTTCAGAACTATTGCATTTGAGTTGCCAACTATATTTTATGCAACATACTCCGCCTCAATTCAAATGCGGCAAATGATATTTCTATTATAAAAATTAACAAATAACGTTTATCATAGTTTCAAAAAATTTATAACTTTAAAATATCATAACTCAAAACATTTATGTAAAATACAAAAGAAAAATTTCAAACTGGATTAATTCGACCTACGAATTTATTTAAACTAATACTTCCTTTTACGCGAATCACGTGGCGACTGGGCCCATAACCATTGAAAGGCTGAAAAAATATAGATTCGACTAAGGAAGAGAATAATAACACGTCCGATCAGTTTAACAATGCTTTTTTATTAAGAAAGAAAAAAGGAAACCCGGATGTCCTCCATTTTTATACTTCAGGTTGATTTACATTTTAATGTTCAGAACTATTGCATTTGAGTTGCCAACTATATTTTATGCAACAAGACTGCATATGGTTTTCAAATTTATACGCTAAAAAATTGTCTAAGAACTTAAACTGTTTAACACAATTAGGCAAATGAAGTAGACCGTTAACATTAAAACTATTAAATGGTCTCCATATATTTCGCCGAACAAGCTAACTGTTCGCCTAATCATGAATATGAATATGTGACTGAGTAAAAAATGAATTTTATTGGGGACGGGATGAAAATCAAGGAACTCACTTGTTGATTTCCTGAATTTGTTGATTCGCAATTGAAAGCAGTAACCTTTGTGAATTTACCACTCTTGGTCGTTGGCGTCGGCAGATGAGAGTTGTCCAGTTATTTTCGTATTGGTAAATTCCAAAATCCGTCGATCCAGGAAGCAAAGTAGTTGCTTTGGGAAGATGTACAATGTTTGTTGCTGCGATTGCTGAGATGTTGTTCGTGTTTGGAGTTTCGCAAAGAAAGGGTCGGTTAGCTCGCACGTGTAGTTAAGAACTGAAAGACTCAAGAAAACGAGCATTAGCGATGGTAGATTTCGTGGTTGTCTACTCGTTGCAAAACGAGGTGTTTGCCACGAGCAGACTGGGATCACCAGATGTGTCGTGTAAACACATCTGGCGTAAACACTAACGAACTCTTCCAACATTTTTTGAGCCATATTATTGTAAGTGTAACATGCTTTGTCGCAAGACAGAAGCCGGATACTACTGTGAACAGAAGGGAATAATAATAAATATCATTGCTAACACAATATTTTAAAATATATATTCCAAAATATAACAAAAATTGTCTTAACTCAGTGGACTTCTCTACCGAACTCGGAAGGGGCACATTTCACTAAAGAAACAAATTTCGAATTCATTTTTTGAATATTTCCTGCTTTAATATTTAATAGTAATAATTTTTTAGTAGCCCATATCAACGAGATGCATTGCTTCTAAAGGAAATTGAGAAACCATCAAAAAATTATATATTTCCAACATATTTTTTTTGGGCCCTAAAGTCTACACTGCGATGAAGCTCATCAACTCTAACTTTGTATGACAAATCTGTTCTTAGCAAGAAAGATTCTTTCGAAAAACATATTCTTTCCACTAAATCCTTTCCTACCTGACAACATTTCGGATAACTATTCTTACCATTGTGGCCTTGAACACTGGTGGGAAAAGACTTAGCAGGAGTGTCACAAAAGAAAAATTTAACACTAAACTTTTTTATAACTTCATTAAAACCCAGTTTCAACCCGTTTCCTTGATGATGAAAAACTTCTTAACAAAATTCGCGTATAAAATCGTTTATGCTACAAAGCTTAATAATACCTGAGAAGCAGGCAATGGCCTTTCTTTATGGCAACTAGCAATTGATCCAAGGATTGACCAAAAAACTTTGTTGAAGCTTTTAAATACTTTGAGTTTATCAACTCCGACATCTAGACAAACTCGAGAGATTTAGACGAAAAATAATTTTGTATTCCAAAGTAAAGAAATTCTTCATTTGGAATGGATACAATTTGCATTGGTTTTCTTTCAGTGTTTAATAAAGATTTGGCTGACAAAGGCAAGACCTTCACTCCTGCTCTAGTCAAACTTTGTAATAAGTTTGTGAGGAAATTACGTAGGAGCAATATTATTCCTAACAGCCCATGATCTTATTTCACTGCAAAGATCGGCTTTTAGCCCATTCTCAATAGAAAGGCTAAAAGCTATTAAAATTTAAACAAGAGCTGTTCGCGGAATCCCTATTACTACTACTACACTCGCTATACGAAGCACAATCTGATCTTGGATTAGGAGAAGATTCATCTACTCGAGGAATACGCGGAATAAATACACTTTTTCTATTCACTGCATCACTTTCTTCATCTGAAAAATTAACACATGTGCTTTTTCGCTGAAAACATTTTTTTTTCGGCACATAAATTATTTGCTAATGTTTTTCTTTTCATTTTATATGCTTTTGTATTTTCTTTGTGTGTTTTCGGAAAAAAAAACACTTCTATTTACTACTTCGTGTTTCACGTTGATTTTTTTTGGCGCTGGTTTTCTGGCGCTTGTAATGGCAGAATGAGAAAAAATACACTTCAGCCACGTTAATGTCGGCATCTCTTTTCCACTCAGCCACCCTAATAAAAAATAGTGAGAACGTGTTAGAGACTCGTGAAAATAATACAACAGTGTGTGCGAATTGGGTATTCTGGTTT
The DNA here is from genome assembly GCA_949752815.1 of Conops quadrifasciatus. NCBI lineage: Eukaryota > Metazoa > Arthropoda > Insecta > Diptera > Conopidae > Conops > Conops quadrifasciatus. The sequence goes on from OX457081.1 coordinate 12,247,422, forward strand.
TACTCGGTATATAGTTATATTTTTAGCCGAATTAAAACTATGTCTCGTGAAAAATAAACAACAACAACCACCACGCAAACCACGGCGGACCAAGAGCGGACAATACTGGACGTCAAATTCTGGCTGCGGCGGTAGTTTTTTCTGCTTGTGAGCCATTGGGGGTGGCGGCGGCGCTTGTTCTTGATCACGGAACGGTGGTGGAGGCCACGGCGGTTGTTGCTGCTGTTGTCGTTGCTGTAGAAGCTGCGTTGGTTGCTGCAGTTGCTGTTGAAGCATTTTTATTTCTAAAATTTTATTCTCTATGTTGATATCTGAAATTGAAATTTATAGAAGATATATATGTATTTATTAACTTTAATTTTGTTTACTCACCGTAGTACATCATTTTGAATTGCCAATGAAAGTAGAGTAGAGTAGAAAGTTGTGTAGAAAGTAGAATTTTCTATAAAGTAGAATAAAGTGTAGTTCGTGAGCCCACTAAATGAATTGAGCTGACACTAGCTTTGTAACATCGCTCGACAAATGTCCCTGGACGTTTGATTTCCAAAATTATTTTAAGGAGCGACAACTGCTCCCTAATAAAGATAACACTTTATTTCTGAACTTCTTTCTCAGTTAAAATTAATTTATAATGGTTATTGCGGTTTAAGCAAATGTAGAACTGAAAATAGTAAAATATTAAATACACTGATACACTAATGATTAATAAAATACTTCGATTTCTGATAAGGCGTTTTGGAAATCCGATGATCGTGGCTATTGGTTTTGTTTTATTTGGTGTCAAATGCTGACTTTGCGTCTGGTACGTTAATGACTGTTGGTAGTTGCTATTTTCTGCTTTAGGTTCCTTGACAATTATTGGGGTCATTGATGTTGACGGAATGGGGAGCCGACATAACTCGCGCGTTTAACCCAAAAAACGCTGTGCAAAACATAAGCAACAAATTGAAAATAGTGGCGTGAAGTTCGAACCGGCGCGGATAGTACAGAGTTCGTACAGAGCTGTTAGCCATTAACATAACAAGTACTAAAGTCATGCGATTTTTGCATGTACACCTTGAGTATTTATTTTTAGAGGGAAAAACAAAGCGGTAAATGTCGGAGTCGAGTTTGGCGATATTATTTCTTAAATAATTTTTTATAATTTTTAATTTGCTAAATGACCTTTCAGCTGCTGCAGAAGTGACAGGAATTGTAAAGAACAATAACATTGCTGTAAATACTTCCGTTAGGTCGCATTTTAGCACTCCATATTTGCTCATTATTTCCTTACATAATTGGTGAACAGTCCATGCTTGAGTTAGTTGAGGTAAAACTAGGTGGTAAATATTAATAAATTGAAGTGAAAAACTAAGGCCTATTATATCTGAATATTTTCTTTGGAATTGGTCACACTTTTGTAATAAAGTTGCTTCATCAACATACATGTTGTAATAAATGTTGGTGTTAGAAAATCGAATATATGACAGACTGCACTTATACCAATAAAACGTGTATCTAATTGAGATATTTATTTTTTATTTTAATTTAATTTTTAATTTAATTTAATTAATAATTTAATTTAATTTAATTAATAATATGGTTGTACATTAAGACTTAGAGTCTTTTGAAGTACATTACATCAATTAATACTTATTTAATGGATAATGCATTACATTATATATTAACACTACTGTTTTAAACTGTATTAAACATGAAAAAAATTAATGAGAATTAAAATATCTTATTACTGCTATTTTAAAGCACGATTTACGCGTCTCACTTTTAATATACACTGGCAAGGAGTTCCAGAGTTTAGTTACGCTAACAAAAAACAGTCTTGAGGAGCTGACAAATTTACATGACGGAACTATAAGATTATACGTTCGGCTAGACCGCGCGAAATTGATATATTTATATAAATACTCAGGGCTACATGAATGAATTAACTTGTGTAGAAAAAGAACGTTCCTGTATTTAAAAAAAACTAACTACACTACCGTTCAATATCCTAAAGGCGTAATCAGAAATATGATCAAATCTTTTCTTGTTAAAGACATATCTGGCTGAATTATTGATAGTTAACTGTAATTTGTTTGCAGAGGCTGCATCCATATTACCATATACTAATGCAGCGTAAGACATTATAGGAACGATGAGACTATGCACGAATTTTAATTTTATATTTATGGGAATGTAGGATGATGTAAAGTTCAGTTTCCTTAGAACATTGTACATGTACATGTACATTTTGTACATTTTATACAGTCATGTTAACATGGTCTGAACAGCTCAAATTCTGATTAATTACGAATCCCAAGTTTTTAACGGTTTTTACGTATTGGATATTTTCACTTGATAATACAAGTTGTGGCAGATTCAGAGACTCTTTATTATGTGAAATCACTATTGCCTGCGTTTTGGACGTGTTCAGTTTTAAACAATTCTCTTTCGACCATGAGTCAAGGGAAGCGAGATCTTCATTTATTCTACGGAGCATATCTCCTACACATTGTCTTGGACATGATAGATATATTTGTGCATCATCAGCATACAGATGAATAGAACAATGCTTACAGCGAGAAACTATGTCGTTAATAAATATGCTTAATAGCATGGGGCCTAGAATAGACCCTTGAGGTACTCCTGCATAGTTGTTTTTCAATTCTGAGACAACCCCGTCTATCACCACACGTTGAGAACGATCTAAAAGATAATTACCTATTAACTTCACCGCATTTTCACTGAACCCAAAGTAGTATCTCAATTTCTGTAGGAGGAAACTGTGGTTAACTGAATCGAAAGCCTTTGAAAAATCTAAAAGAGTCATAATCGTAATGTCACCTCTGTCATATGCAGGACGAATATCCTCCATTATTTTAATCATCGCCGTTGCGCAACTGTGATCGACTCTGTACCCAGACTGGTACTCGGATAGCAATTTATGATTCTTAAGATGACGACTAATTTGTCGTGATAAAACATTTTCAAAAACTTTCGATAATGCTGGCAACAAACTTATTGGACGAAAATCTTCTGGCATAACACATTTACTTTTCTTTGCTATTGGTATTACGTTCGCTATTTTCCATCGGTCGGGAAAGGTGGATGATGTTATGCAGAAATTAAAGATATGCGTTAGTGAGGGCAAGAAGCATGGAACAAAAAGTTTTAAAAATTTTAAAGTTATATTATCATCTCCTACAGCATTAGATTTAACCGCATAAATAGACTTTACTATTTCGTCTTCCGTTATAGAAATAAAATTAAATTCATCTCCACCATAAAAATTATTTTGGTCAAGTGAAAAGCGGGTTGGATTAACATGTGCGCTCGATGCTAGGAAGTGGTCATTCATTGCGTTCACATGGATACTACATTTGGGTTTAATTTTCTTAAATCCGATGGACTTTAAATTGTTCCATAACACTTTGGGTGGAGAATTAGCGTTGAGTAAGTTTTCAAAATATAATCTTTTTGAGTCGCGGACAATTTGCGTTACGCGATTCCTTTCTTTACGATAGGCTGCCCAATTATCAGGGGTTTGGTTGTGCTTCCAATAATAGAATTTTTTATTACGGGCCTTGATCGCATTATTTACCTGGTTAGTATACCACGGTTTCGTTTTAAACTTGAACTTAAACTTTCTTACTGGGACATATTTGGAAAAAAGATAATAAATAAGAGACATAAAATGTTCAAGTTTCATATTAGTTTCAGAGTAAAACCAGCAATCATTCCACGGTAATGCACTAGCTTCGCATAACAACGCTTCCACATTCACTCTCTTAAAATCCCTATAATAAGATTGCGTTTCAACAGGGTCGTTCCCAAAACTAATTTTATAAGATAGAAATATTAATTCATGGTCTGAGACACCAGGCAAAGAAAATTGTTCAAAATGCGACACGAAAGATCTGTTGGACACACAAAACAAATCAAGCAAACTTGGTCGGCAGTTCGGTCCAAAGCGAGTAGGGTGTTCGTTGACAACGCATAGTCCGATCGAGCTCAATGAGTTGAGGAAATCATTAGTGCATGAATTATTTAATGACAAGTCAATATTTAGATCACCACAAAGAATCAGATGCTCGTAATTTACTGCGAACTCGAAAATTTTTGTGAAGAAGTCTCGTAGTCTATTCGATCTGTTCGGATTATAAACGCATATTACCATACACTTTTTTTCATGTTTTCTAAATTCGACGCAGACAGACTCGACAAGATCAGAGTCACTAGATTCGAGTAGAATTTTGCACTGATAAAAGTTTTTGTAGTAAATGCCGATTCCACCTCCTCGTGAGCCAGATTTCCTGTCCGCTCTCACTAAATTAAAGTTTTGAAGTGAACAGAAATTGCTGTCCACATCTTCGTTGAACCACGTCTCAGTGACACAAAGTATATCAACTCCGGTGCCCCTAAATATATGATCAATATAATCAATTTTAGCCGCATTGAAACTACGAGCATTCAAATGGCAGATTTGAAAGCCGCTCTGGTAATTGCTTACTATTCTCAAAACCGTGTTTAAGTTAGCATTAGTATTCACTGAATAGTTATTCATATGTGTAATTTAAGTAAGAATTAGCAAATTGCGTGATTAAAAATATAAGTAATTACAAAGTAATAAATTTCAATATAAAAATTCGAAATAAATGCAAAGCAATAAACTAAGGTTAACAGAAATAATAACTAAGCTTAGTTGTTGCAGCCGGCAATAGAATCGACACCTTTAAGATCGTTAACCAAATTGGGTGGACCATCCGCACTTAATTTGACAAAGACATCTCCCGATCGTGTAAAAACTGCGTAAATTTTATTGCCCCGCTTCAGGTGCAAAGCCCGTTGTAATATTTCATGATTGGCCTTAGTAAGACTTTCGTGGAGAAAGACTTTGCTATCATCTCCAAGATGCAGATCACGAAGTGTAAGAGCACGTTTATTTTCACGACAAAATTTCGATGTTGAACGCAGTAAAATGGAGCGATCATATGCATATAGCATTTTGACCACCATGAGGCCACCCCTCTTTTTACTATCATTTTTAATTCGGAAAAAATCTCGAATAGCAGGGATCTTGCTCAAGCCGACCACATCACATATTTTGTTGATAACAGCAGGAGGAGTTATATCCGGAGAATTAGGAATTCCTGATACAATTAAGTCAGTCGACAGAGATCCCCGTTCCAATTTTGTGAGTCTTCCATTTAAATTGTTCACTTCTGATTTTAGTTCGGCAGACTCAGACACCATTGATTCGATTTCAGCAACACGTGACGTAATATTTCTAATATCAATTTTTAAGTTTGCAATGACACCTGTCAATTCTCCAATTCTTTCCATTATGCGATTCTCAGATGTTTTTATAGTCGCACCAATCTGCTCAATTAAGCATTCTCTCAATTCAGCAAATTTGTAATCAAGAGATGACGATTGGAGAGATTTGTCAGCACTGGAAGATGGTGGATTGAGAGCAACGGGACTAGCAATCTTGAAAGAGGCAATGTCGCTATTTGTACGTGTAACTCGTTTGGTAGTTTCGGGTGCTTTGTTGTTGTTGGTACTCTTATTTGATGACATATTTGTAATGTGATGAGGAAATTTATTTAATAAGTTTTAATTATGAAGTATCGAATTAATGTTGAGACCAATTTATACACAGAATACACAACAATGTCGCGTGCTCAAATATGCAACTTAAAAGCGCGTTAAATTAGAAAAAAAACCGGATAAAAAGTGCGATTTATCACGAGCCAGCAACCGACACATCTACACAGCACGAAGCATTATCGCGATAATATTACTGTCTAGTACATTATTGAAAATCTCAATTTTAAATATTTTTTATCGGTTTGGAAATCGGTGATCAGCAGCTAATTCATTAAAATGTTTCTTAACTTTTCTTTGCCTTTTTTCTTGAAAATGGGTATCAATACCATATTTTCTTGCAGTTTCACTGGCTTTGCACTTGAATCATTCGAAATTATTTCTATAAATTTGTAACTTTGCTTTAGTCTCTGCTAAAACTTTACTCGCCTCGCCCTAATTGTTTTCGCATTTTTGTAAAGTTTTGGATGCATAATTAATGTCGTTCAATACACTGTGCATGTTCGCAAAGCAAAAGAACTCGAAATTTAGAATTTTTTTTTAATACTCTCTGCTTCACTACGCTCATCTTTATTAGGACTCTTTAGAACTATTTCTGATAATGCTTTGATAATATCAAAATAACGAAGTTTTATTGCAGATATCGTATTGACCCTACTGGACTATCTAGTCGGATTTAGTTTTTTTAGAGTGGTGTCCGATTCGCCAGTGAATTTTGACAGTAGATCCCAACGTTTGATGCTGTTTCCGAAAAACTTATACAAATCTTGCAACGTTGCGAAAAATCTATATTTCCACACAACTGCTAACGGCATCATTTATCACTAAATTTAAATTATGAGTGGCACAATGTACGTACTCTGCGTTAGGCTAATATCCTTAATATGTTTTTGTACACCATTATACACACCACTCATCACACTGGCTCCATCATAGCCTTGCCCCACACATTTTTTTAAATCAATATTTTTTTCGATAAATAATGTTGTCACTTGGTTGACTAAATCTACTGCGCCATGTTTGATGGCTGCATAAAAGCCTAGAAACACTTCTTTTACTTCTATATCAATTGGCTGTCCATTTTCCGATCTGGTTATTACTGCATACATCACAACAATGCTTAGCTGATCTACCTTCGATATGTCCTGTGTCGTATCCATTATGATGGCAAAAAACGGTGACGCTCTAATTTGTTCTAGTAGATGGGTTTCGAGTTTGGTCCCCAAGCTCTCAATCATTTCATTTTGAATTGTTGCACTCAGATATCTTGTAGATCCTTTTGAATTGTGTTAAACATAAAAAAACACAATTTCAAAAAAGTCCTGATATTAAACAGTTAATAATTATAAACAAAATAAAACGATAAAAAACTTAGAAATAATTATTATTACCTTTGGGCATATCCAAAACTTGCCGCAAAATGTGATTATATCGGGCGACAAGCTCTGAAAAGGACAGAAAATTTCCGTGGTAGCCTTCCTGACTTAAGTCTTCTTGATGTCCTTTCAAAGCCAAAGAACTCTTTGCTAGAGTAAGTATGATATCGAATAACCTTTGAAGAACCATTTTCCAAAATGATGCTTCTTTGCGAATTTCATTTTCAAGTTCCTTGTCGATAGTATTAGTATCGTTTTTTTCCAAAATTCATACACAGCACACGCTTCCGAATGGCCACTCGAACAACTGTGTTGTTTAATTCTTTCTGATAAATGCTTCCAATCTCGAATTCCCGTACACCAAACATTATTCCAGAACCTATTGTTCTGGTTGATGTCTGCTGGAAAAGGTCATGAAGGCTGTAAAGGCCTCATTTCAAGAATTTGACGTTTTTCGTTATCACTTAATATTTTGTTCGTGAAGTTTCCCAAGTCATAAGAAGATTTGTCGCACACATTTTCGAAAAATGTAGAGGTCTGTGGTTCCTCCAAACCCTCGGCTCTTATGTGTGTCATGCAAACATCATCCACGTTCACACGATCGGCAGCGGAGGTATCTCCAACTGCAATAATTGTCGACTCTTCTTCAGTAGGCTTCTCAACCAACACTGCAGTTACTACATTATTTGAGTCAATATCAATAGAAATATTTTGGCCAGATGTACTTGCAGAAGGCTGACTAAAAAACTTGTCAATTTTGGGCAATTTTTGTTTACTATCTTCTCTTTCTTGGCGTTGTTTGCGTTTAAATGCACCACTGGGTTTCTTTTTTTTATCCATAATTAGTTGTCTAATTTATTTAAACAATACAATATTAGATTGTGCCCGAGTAGGTAGGTACTCACTGTTCACTGACGACGTTAAAAGTAAAATAAAAGGAAAGAGAAACACAATGATACGCTACAAGTGTCGTTGGGGAATCCCCGGGAAAAAAATTATCACCGTTGGTGTTACCACATTTAACGGTGGAGACCATGAACGATCTCCTGGCCGCGGACCTGAAATAATGTACCTACTGCAGGTGACTTGCATTTTTTCACGATATTTCGCGTTATACAATGAGTTGTAGCCGAAATCTATAGATTTGACACGATTTATTGACTTAACGGACATCAATATGAGTGGTAAAATCAAATAAAATTGAATTACTATATTGAACAGTACAAAAAAGTTTATTGACATTAGCTTCTTACTCCTGATACAGCATTAATTTTTTTACCGTTCTCGAAAAAAATTTTAACTCGAATTCACAATAAAACGCACATCGATGAATAATAAAACGCACATATCACTATCCGTCAAATTGACAACACTGCCAACCTACAGAAAGAATTTAGGGGAATTAGGGGCATAACTTTTGAATTTCTCTCAACTGAGTTGTCATGATTAAAGTGGGGTTGCAACCTGTCATATTTATTTTGAAAATGGGAGAAATTTCCAAAAGTTCAGTTCGATCGAGATTTCTGGTAAGGATTCGAGGGCCACGGGGCATTGCCCCGTCTATCCCCTAGGTACGCCAGCTACGCCTAGCGTACGCCTAGCTACGCCACTGCTTGGCTACATCATCATTATTTTCCATTATTTTCCCACACATATGGATATATGTGCGCTTGTAATTAAGATTTCTCTTTCCTTTTCTTTGGTTTTCTCTTAAGCATTCCAACCGTAATGCCTCACAAAATACGTAAGCTTCAGAACCGTATTTTGAAGCTCTCCGGCAAACTGGCTGAGCTTAATGCTGAGATCCGCATTCTGTATATTGTATGTTTTTTGGGTGAATACTTTATATACATATGAATCAAATTGACCCAGTCCGTAAATGTAGTGGTAAATATATACATCTTTGCAAGGAAACATGTTATTTTCAAGGCTACCGAAACTAAAGTAACTCTAACAATGACAAAGAAATATAAATAAGAATTGGCTAAAAGAGCGACGAACAAACGATTTCGTGAGGAAACAGTCAAACAATTAATATTTTTACCGCTATCGCTATCAATCAAACAAAAACATTTGTTGAGTATAAATTGAATCGGTCATTTTAAACACAGCACAAGTCTAGTGATTAATTTTAGAGAAATTAATAAAACTGTTTATTTTAACTTATGTTGCTTTTGCAATGACCGATTCAATTGTACTGCAAGTATTTTTAATAACAAGGAAAATAAATAAAAACTAAGTAAGAGCGTTAACTTCGGTCGGCAAAGTGATTTAAGTTATAGATAGGAAATTTTGTATTATCTCATTTACAACACCGCTTTTCACAGATTTTACTTCAACAGTTTTACTTCAACTTTTTTATTTCTATACTTTATTTCTATATTATACATAAGTACAAGTATTACATAAATACGTATACATGTACATATATTGTTTTATATATAGATGTATACAAATTTGCCGACATTATGTCCTGCACGGCCGCGAACTGCAACGCGTGGTTGGCATGGGGGGCCGCGTGCTAGTGCTCGCGGTGGGCCCCACGGTGGCGCTCGTGGACGTGCAGGTGTTTGTGGACGCGGGCGTTCGTGTCCGCTCGCGTTTTGAAGGTTTATATCTGAAATTTAAATTTATAGAAAATATATATTTATTTATTATAATTTTATTATTGTATAATATATAGTATATACAAAGTGAGTAGTATATACTCACCGTAATACATCATTTTAAAATTTATAAAAAAAAAATAGTTTATAGTCTGCGAGCCCACTAGTTCAATTGAGCTGAAAGCCAGTGGTAGCGAGATTGGGAATATTTCCAATTCACAGCATAAGTCCAATAGCAGCATAAGGCTACCAAGGCCGAGCCAACCACCACGGCGGTTTCTAAAGCACAGCAACATGTGTATGTTAAATTCGTGTTGTTGCTGCTCGTGCAACGGTGGCGGCTGTGTATGTTGCTGCTTGTGCAACGGTTGCAACGGCGTATGTTGCTGCTCGTGCAACGGTGGTGGCGGCGGTTGTTGCTGCTCTTGCCGTTGCTGCTGTTCTTGTTGTTGTTGCTGCTCTTGCTGTTGCCTGTACTCACCGTAAGGCCTTAAACACAGGCAAGCAACGCAACACGGCAACAGCAATAGCAACGGGAGACAAGAAATATAATAATAGTCAGAGCAGCGTCTCTCACCAACAAAATGTTATATATGTATACACAAAATTGAAAACAGGCACATTGTCATATGTCAAAATATTGAAAATTAGGGCATATGATATAAAAGTGAAAGTAGAGAAAAAAATAGCGTATTCAACTTTACTGAAGTGAAAACTATTGAATTTAAACAATTTTAATATATATATGAACCAAAAATTAGTAAGGAGGATGGCTCTTGAAGCACTTTTACAATTGTCGGAATTGTTTTGCTGGGCTTGCACAGCACGTTTGCATGCTGTTGAGAAATTGCTGCTGGAAATCGACGGATCTTAAAAAACTGGCGAGTAGCAGCTTATGTTAAAAGATGAAGAACATTTTTTCAAGGCAACAAGGTAGGATGCCACAAATTTCCAGGCATTGCTAGTGCTTCTGAGACAGAAGTTGGTCCGGAACAGTCGGAGAGCAGTTCCACCGGAACAGAGGTTGTCGAGAACTCTTCTGTAAGTAATTGCGATTAACAGCGATAAAGGAAATTACTAACGTATTCATGCCTTCAAATACCTGGCCCAAGGGTGCAATGTGCAAGTCCTCGCCTAGACGCATAAGCTAGGAATATCAACAGTTAACCGAATTATTAGAGAGACATGTGAAGCTATATGGGATGAGCTGCATACACTTTATGTAGCGCCACCAAATTTAACCGATTGGGCCAAAAATGCTGAATCATTTTACATAAACACTGGCATGCCCAACTGCTTAGGAGCGATCGACGTTAAGCACATAATAAGTCCCCAAAATAGCGGCCTAAAAATAATAAACATAATAAGTCCCAAAAATAGCGGCTCGCTGTACTTTAACTATAAGCGGCACTTCAGCATAATCTTGATGGCAGCCTGTGATGCCAGCTATTGCTTTTTTTTGTGGACGTTGGAGGTTTAGGGAGTCAGAGCAATAGCGGAGTTTTTTTGCGTAGTGTTTTTGGGAGGCAAATATTGAATGGCACCCTGCCGGTTTCACCGGATCGTCCGCTGCCAGGCTCTGTGGTAACATTTCCACACTATTTTGTGGCGGACAGTGCATTTCCGTTGAAAGACAATATTATGCGGCCATACCCTGGAACACGCGGACAAGCAGGCGGACAAGAAAAATTTTAACAAAATGTTGTCTTGCGCACGTGTGCACATCGAAAATGCGTTCGGCATTCTTTCAAGCCGCTGCCAAGTTCTTCGCTCGCCCATACATGCCAAGCCTGAAAATGTGATCAAAATTGTGTTGGCTACAATAGTGCTGCAAAATTTTTTGATGCTCAAAAAGGACACGAACTATTTTGAAACCGAGGATCCGGATAGGTTCGGAGACGAAATTCGTCTGCAACGAGTTCGATTGCCAACGCCAAATCTATCTACATCGCATGCCTTTTCCCTGCGAGATACACTGAAAGATTACTTTTATCGACACAGATCCATTTAGATTCTTATGTAGGCAAAATATTGCAAACCACTATAGTAAAACTTAATTGTTTCCAATTTTTATTTAAAAAAGCTTAAAACTTTAAGTCCAGACTTTTTCTCTTTAAAACAAAACTTATCGCTATAAAAAAAGGAAAAAATATAAATAGAAGGAACAAGTTTTTCATTATATTTTCATTATTTTAATTATTGTCACCGAGTTGTTGGTAGTTGTGCAGCGCGGTAAAAACCACCGCATTCACCTCATTTATTAAAGCAGCCTCTATCTCTGTATCCGCCACAGCCCTAAAATCTTCCTGCATTTTGCGCTGTTGAAATGAACTACGCTACTGAATGAAAAACATATAAATATTAAGGGAGACAGTCAAAATCCCGAATTACAAAATCCCGAAACGACAAAATCCCGAAAAATTTTAAAATCCCGAAACGACAAAATCCCGATGCGACAAAATCCCGAAACGACAAAATCCCGAAAAATTTTTAATACCGAAATGAGAAATCCCGAAAATCACGAAATAGAATTTAAATTAATGAAGAAATGACATTTAAGTCAAAATTTTTTCCGAAGCGAAGTACGCGCCTACTTGCCTTTCTTTACAATGGCAGAAAAGCAAAGTTGTAATATCGAGAGAATTTTGTTGTCTGAAGGTTAAAATCTACAATATGCAAAAAACTTCACATGACCGTGAGGATTCTACTGATTGAGGGTTATGATCCCTGCCGCGGCCGAAGGCCGCCAATACGCGGAAAAACCTGTATGCAAAAACTTCACATGACCGTGAGGATTCTGCTGATTGAGGGTTATGATCCCTGCCGCGGCCGAAGGCCGCCAATACGCGAAAAAACCTGAATGCAAAAAACTTCACATGACCGTGAGGATTCTGCTGATTGAGGGTTATGATCCCTGCCGCGGCCGAAGGCCGCCAATACGCGAAAAAACTTGTATGCAAAAAACTTCACATGACCGTGAGGATTCTGCTGATTGAGGGTTATGATCCCTGCCGCAGCCGAAGGCTGCAAATACGCGGAAAAACCTGTATGCAAAAAACCTCACATCACCTCACCTCAGAGCCTCCGAGAGGGCTCTGCTAAAATTTTTTTAATAATGTTTTTTTTTATTTTTTAATAATAATTTTAGAGAAGTAAAATAAGAGTAATTTTTTATTACTTCCTTGGAATTGTTTGCTAGTGGTTTTAAAATGTTCAAGAAGATGGAGAATACCGAAAAACTAGTTTTTTAATTTCGGGATTTTGTTATTTCGGGATTTTGTCGTTTCGGGATTTTGTCATTTCGGGATTTTGTCGTTCGGGATTTTGTCGTTCGGGATTTTGTCGTTCGGGATTTTGTCTTTCGGGATTTCGTTACCAACCCAAATATTAATATACACACTGTGTCAATTGACGACACGACTCAGTGTCTATGTTGCCAAAATATCTTCTATGATTTAGGAGATACGAGCAATGGAATTTCCAAAGGCCTATGACTCCTAAACCTAAAAAAAGAATAACAATGAAATATATTCTACCTACATATCTCGTTAAAGCATTGGAGCTTCGTGCCTATGTTGTTGGCGCGGGCGACGCCAATAAACTCGTTGATTGCAGAAGAGTGTCGTCCTCCACCAGGTTTCCAGTGGTACTGCGAAGATATCAATTACATTCCTAAATTATATTATTAATTTGCACCACTTACAATGTAGTATTTTGAATTCCATCCTGGAACTTCATAGCGTCGTTCCATTTTCATGATTTTTGTTTCACAGCATTGATTAATGCCTCCTCCATGTCTGCAGCGATGCTGTTGCACTTATAATAATTTTCCATTGTGATTATTTAAAAAAGAGTTCAAAATGCAAATTTGAATAAAATTAACATCGAAATATACTCACATGTCTGCAGAAAGTTCAATGTGAATAAAAAAGTATAATATGAAAAGAATGACAACAATCAATAAACGTAGAGAAGAAGAACAAGAACGCATTCGTCGCTATCTGCATTAGACTTTAGATCGACAGCAACACGGCATCATTCTTGTCGCGAAGGGGAAATCACATTTTTTTCTCGATTTCCATAAGAGCCCGTGTAATTTTGACAGTTCAGAGAGACGTAAAAAACATTTTTGTTTATAGTCTGCGAGCCCACTGGTTCAATTGAGCTGAAAGCCAGAGATAACGAGATTGGAAATATTTCCAATCCATAGCATAAGTCCAATAGCAGCATAAAGCTACCACCACCGAGCCAACCACCACGGCGGTTTCTAAAGCACGGCAACAGGTGTATGTTAAATTCGGGTTGTTGCTACTCGTGCAAGGGCGGCGGTTGTTGCTGCTCGGGCAATGGCGGCGGTTGATGCTGCTCGTGCAACGGTGGCGGCGGCGGTTGTCCTTGAAGATGGAACGGAGGTGGACGCGGCGACGGCGGTTGTGCTGGGCTTGCCGTTGCTGCTGTTCTTGTTGTTGCTGCTGCTTTTGCTGTTGCTGCTGTTGCCTGTTCAAAAAGATCTCCTTTTGTTGCTGCAGCTGCTGCTGACAATTGTCTATTTCATTAATGGCGTTGATACCAATTGAATTAATTATAATTTTAATATTGTATTATTACTCACCGTAATACATCATTTTAAAATTTATAAAAAAAATTCAAGTTTTCAATTGATCTGAAAGTCAGAGATAACGAGATTGAAAATATTTCCAATCCATAGCATAAGTCCAATAGCAGCATAAGGCTATACCTAAATGTGCTACCAATCAATACATTTCTCAGCGTTAATATACTATGTCATATACTTGATGGTTAATATAATTGATCCACCTTGTTTTTTCACATTTGATTTAATCTGATTTGAAAAAAATACTGAAAAATATTGTCATCTATAAATTCTTTAAAATAAAAAAGGCGGTGAGTAATAACTGTGACGAGCCTTTTTGGCCTGGGTAAGCTGTCGGTGTCCAAGGTCCGAACACAGAAATTTTTATCAAGAAATGCGACGTGTACACACAACCGTCAGCCTAAACAAGCACTCGGTATTAGTATATTTGACTCTTACTGAGTCGAAATCAATGGCACTACAAATCACTATTATCAGGATTTCAACCGAAAAATCGGTCGCGACGCGTGCACACAACCGTCAGCCTAAACAAGCACTCGGAATTGGTGTATTTTAATCCTACGGAGTCGAAATCAACGTTACTGGAAATCACAATTATCAAGGTTCTGAACGAGAAATCAGTCGCGACGCGTACACACAACCGTCAGCCTAAAGAAGCACTCGGTGTTGGTGTATTAGACGATTCAAAAGTAAAATTGAGACCAGAATTTTTTAGGGTTTTAAATGAGGAGTCGGTCGCGAGGCGTACACGCAACCGTCAGCCTAAATAAGCACTCGGTGTTGGTGTATTAGATGATTCAAAAGTGAAATGAGGGCAAAATTTTCAGGGTTTTAAATGAGGAGTCGGTCGCGACGTGTACACGCAACCCTCAGCCTAAATAAGCACTCGGTGTTGGTGTATTTGATGATTCACAAATAAAATTACCCTAGGCCAACGCCACTTCAAAAACTTCCATTACCTCGAACTCGACAGAACAAAAAACAAGTAAGAGCGTTATCTTCGGCCTGGCCGAAGTTCATATACCCTACACCCGCATCTGTCGGGTGATAAAAAGTGGGTTCTACAAGTTCTACAAGCTAAGAAAAGAAGCTATAAGCACGGATGAGTGCATATTTTCTTTAAAAAGTAGGCGTGGCACTGGTCCGATTTTCCCCATTTTCAATACCAAACAGCGATAACAAAGAATATTAGTACCTAATTTCATGATGATACCTCCATTCGTTCTCCTGTAATCGTGATTTCCACAGACAGACGGACAGACAGACGGACGGACAGGGCTAAATCGACTCAGGAGGTGATTCTAAGCCAGAATATACATATATAGTTTTCTATACCTGCCACGCCTCCTTTAATGCGTTACAAACGGAAGCACAAAGTGAATATACCCTCATCCCTTCGGGTGTAGGGTATAAAAATTGTATCTCAAGAAATTTTATTTAAAAGTTCACAAAGGTTCAGTACTTCAGTTTGGTTTTAAACCAAAAAAAAAGAAAACGAAAAGTATATAATTCTTAGATAGTGAGTAAATTAATTACACCTTACTTGCAAAGTTTTTTTTACGTAGTCCTCGATTTAAACTCGTTCATGTGTTTTCTTCTTCCTTAAAATTCGTTGCGTAATTTATATCGCTGTTCAATTAGATATCAAACAAAAAATCATTTTTTTTCATATCAGCACGAAATGAAAGTTATTACGCGACACGTCTTTCATAGACGACGTTCCCAGAGCAAGAGGCCGACAATCGTCGTCTCTTCCGCGTTATTCTCAGACAAAGGGCTTTTTTGTTTTTCCTTTTTTTTTACGCTTAGCTTCTTTAATTAAATCCCGGGTTACACCTGGTGCTTGGATGTTTAAGCTGCAGGTTGCATTTAACTGGTTTGCGGTTTGTAAGGACTAGTGCCTTACTAGTCCTTACAATCTTTTTGCTCGGGTTCTTCTAATCTAAGTCTAGATTGCGAAAAAAACGGAAAAGACTATCGTATCATTTCCTCACTTTTCCATTCCACTGATGTCGATTGAGCACTTGCGTCAATCCCTTATCATTTTCTGATTCTGAGTCGTTATTGCTTTCTTCCGAACTGCTATTGCTGATTGCAATTCGACGTTGTTTATCTGCCCCCAAGGCACCGTCACTCTCGATCAATCAAAATATTTTCTTCTAAAAAATTACCTTTAGCAATATTTTGAAGATAATTGAGTATCGTATGATAAAGCATAGAGTAAGAAATAACAAGAGGCCGAATCAGCCAAAGTTACTCAAACGGCATCACAGATGCGGGCGGTATGGACGAAGAAACGAAGAAAAGCATAGATAGAAAAATACAATAATAAAATAAATAGAGCACGCAGTTTGAACAATTTCTCTCGTTGTTCATGGCCCGAGCTCTTGTCTTTCATATGAATTACTTGCCCTTTCCTCCGTTCATTGCGTATGCCCACCCGCTAAAATGCCAGCACACACACAACACACATGATAAACAAAAAGCAGGCAATTTGAATGATTTCTTTCTTATTTATGGCCCGAGCCAAATACACTTCATGCGTATTTCTTGCCCTTTCGTTTCGTCGCTTTTGCAAATTCTGATGTTGCTGCTTGTGTGGGTAATTTTATGCGTCTGTGTATGCTTTGGTCGTGTGTTGGCAAGGTTGTCGGCGCTTGCGGCCGCAGCTAGAAATTTTTGCAATTAAAAATTGAAAATACATTTTAAGATATCTGTAACATAAAGAAACATATTAATATAATAAATAAATAAATAAATAAATAAAAATAAATAAATAAATAAATAAATAAATTAATATAATAAATATAATAAATAAATTATATTTATTTATTATATATTTATATATTTTTTAAATATAATAAATTTATAATAATAAATATTTAATTTTTCATATTATAAATGTGAAATTATAAATATTTTCGATGTTTTATAATCGGTCGAGCTATCCCCGAAAAGCCGGGGTGAACCTGTCCCGCGCGGGACATTTAATTTTGATTTAAAAATCGGGACGTCTGACAACGCTGTTATGGTCGCTCACACCTTCAGTTTAAAACTTTCCACACTTACCACACTTTCACTTTTCACACTTTCCACACACTACTCCATTCATCTTACTAAACCTCGTGGGGGAAACAACATTAGCGTCTATGCCAAGGAATAGTGGGCTGCTACCAGCCAGCGGCAGCACACGATTCATGTTCTCTATATATAACGATATCTCGTCCTCAAACTTACACTAAACGCTGGCAAATAATAATTTGGCAAACGTTCTCTCCACGCGCACACACACCATGCATACTCGAATTCACATGCATACAAATTACATTCATGTCATTCACTACAATGACGGCGTTGCATCTGGTATCCAGAAACACCCGCATGTCGGCAGGCAGTCCTCTTACACATCCCCCTGATGTGTAAGGTTCCTGGACCAATGCAACACCGCTTCCTAACCTACGAGACTCATTACCCAGATCTACCATCACCGATTAAGAACCCTGACAATATTGTTGAATGCAATTCAAAGTCATATTAATGCCTTGATATTCAGTGCATTTACGCATTGGTGAGCTCTGTGACCCGCCTGCCCACAATCCCTACAGACATCCTCTTTTAGCCTGCATTCAGATACTCTGTGATCCATACTCAAACATCTAAAACAACAATTTACCACATGATATTCCCTAGTACGGAAAGAGAAATACCTAATGTAACAACTACGTCTAAAAGAGGCACGCGCGCTTTCTTTAAGCACGATGCTACCTGTACCACTTTCCTTACTATCCCACGGCTTGCTGACTAGACGAAACTCTTTGGCAAAAACCTCTTTTAAGATTTTGTCCACTAAATTGAGGTCATAAAGATCACTCATGAATTCATTAGGAGTGATCTTCAACTCTACCTTTTCGACTACTATCCTCGGTCCTAATATGTTGTTAACGCTAACAGATAATCATACCTCGTCAAATCTTATGTTACCTGCGATTCTATCCCTTTCGGCTATTGTCGGAGTGCGTATTACTGCGCCTCCTCCCTTAATTGCCTTAACCTCATGCAATAAGATTCGGACCGACCTCTTCAACAAACTTCTTAATTACTTCCTTCGAAGTGGTTTCTGGTTTGTTGCCTTTTACAACAATTCACCAGGGGGTCAATTCTCGTTCTGTGAAGCGGTGAAGTGAAAAAAAAATTTTCATTTTCGTTTTCACTAACACTTTTCACCTTTTCACTTCACGGACTGTTATTTTGCGATTCTGTTTTATATTGTGTAAACAATCATTCACTGTGATAAGTCGATAACAAATTTTGAAAGTTTCTGTTACATTTTTCATTATTGTCAAAAGGTAAAGTCGTTTTTTCAACAATACAATTCAAGAAATGTCGAGTTTAATAATACACTTGAATTTATTAAACAATCGACGACGTGCACAAGGGTAAATAATCAAATTATTTAGCGTTATATGTATTAGAAGGCTGCATTTGCCTCATTGAGGCAAATACAAGCATTGAAAACAATACAAATCTAACAGAATTAATGTTTTGAAGGTTATATCTGAGAATACAGAGGCGGCGTCTTCGTGATAATCAAAATCCGTTTGAGGTGATTAGTGACCAACATTTTGTTGATTTATATAGGCTGCCAAAAACATTATGTTTGGATCTGATCGCTGAGTTGAGCCCCCTAATGCGACAGTCACATAGGAGGCACGCCATATCCAGCCACATTAAGGCTTTGTGTGCCTTGCGTTTTTTTGCGACTGGTAGCTTTCAACGTTGCGTGGGTCAGGACAATTTATCAGCCTTATCGCAGACCTCAGTTAGTCGGATTATTGAAGAAGTCGCCACTGCTTTGAACAAAATAGCTTATAAATATGTAAAATTTCCAAAGCGTGAAGAGTTTTCTGCACTTAAAATTAAATTTATGCGAATGCACCAGTTTCCAGGCATTATTGGTCTAATTGACGGAACGCATATTAAAATATCGGCACCGAAGGGCGAAGTTGAACATGTGTACTATTGTCGTAAGGGGGGCCACTCAAAAAACGTGATGATAATTTGTGATGCCGACATGCTTATTCTTAGTGCAAGTTCTCGATTTGGAGGCACTGCTCACGACTCATATGTATGGCGCATGTCTGAAGCTTGCAGAAATCTAGAATCTTTGTACAGTGCTGGCGAGCGTAACTTCTGGTTTCTAGGGGATAGCGGATATCCCTTGCAGCCGTGGCTGATGACTCCAATTAGCGCAACGTCAACTGTAGCCGAAGAACGGTACAACATAGCTCACAAAGCAACACGGGTCCTTATTGAGCGATGTATTGGGGTATTAAAAAGCAGGTTCCGTTGCCTGTCGAAGGAAAAAGTTTTGTTTTACTCTCCCCAAAAGGCCGGACTCATTATTAATGCCTGCGTAGTCCTACATAACTATCTAATTTGTGCTAGAGTACCGTTTCCAGAAACGGATGTGATTCCAGAAGACTGCGACAACTTTTCACCTTTCTTGACAAATACCGATACTCTATCTGCCGCTAGAAGGGTTCGATCAGAAATCGTACGAGAAGCTTTCAGATAATTGTAAAAATTTCGGTAAAAATTGGATTGTAATAAAAATTGGAGTTATTGGTATTGGATGAGATATTCCGGCGATATCTTAAGAACTTCTTTAAGGACCTCCGTCTGTGTCTCGATAGCTTTGGTCTGCTTCTCAATTGCTGCAGTTTGCTTTTTAATAAGCTCTAATTTTTCTTTCTTGTACTCCTTCTCCTCTTCTAGCAGCATAATTTTTTTTTTTTTCAATGCAAGCAGCTCTGCCATGCTATCGGGTGCCACACTATCCTCCCTTCTTCTTCTTTTTCTCCTTAAGGAAGCTGTTGGAGTTGGATTGGCTTCAATTTCGACTTGAGCCTCATCCCCTACGAAATGCACGTCCGCTTCTCCTTCTACTTCAATTTCTGTATTCTGCAATATGCAGATAATACAGAAAAAAATAATTAAAAAATAAATTATCTGATACTAAAAATACCGCAATTATAACACATACATCGAACCCAAGTTCTACTGTTTCGTCGCCGTTAACCGCCTCCGTTGTTGAGATTTTTAAAATTTGTTCCTCAAACGCCGTTAAGTTTTTGATAGATTTTTCCATTCCATTAACGCCGCTTCTCCCATCCTTCTGGGTTCCACCCAGAGCATTAAGCTCCTGTGCGAGTGCCTTCCACTTCGCCTCTTTATATTTCGCGCCGTCAGCCGTAACGAATCTATAATTATTTATTTATTTTGAACAAAATTAATTAAATTACTACAAAAGGCCAAATATAATATTATATAAAAATTCTTACTTGTCGTTTGCTGTGTCAGGATGGGCTTCTAAGTAATTAAGCAAGTTTTCTTTTTGAATTTCGCTTGCGCGCTTGCCTCTGAATTTTTTATCCATTTTCACGGGCTTTTTACAAAGTGAAAATAATTTTATCATATGAAAACTTTTTGACAGTTATTTTAGTTTTTTCACAGAACCTGAATCAGAAACACAGTGATAACGTGAAAAAACTTTTCATTTCACCGTTTCACAGAACGAGAATTGACCCCCAGGTATCAATCAGGTTTTTAATTTCTACTGGGGACGCGGCCCGCTTATCAACAAAAGCGGACGGACGCACCATGCTTGTACCAAAGAATATGTATTGTATAGAAGGCGCATCTCATACAAATTTTCGAACGAAAAATTTTGTTCTGTGGGTCGTACCGGTACGACCCAAGTTTATAAACATTGTTTCTACACATTGTCTTTTTCGCTCAATTTTTACTCAATTTCTTGTGGTCATGTTAACTTTCCATTGCTATCGTATTTTCTCGTTTTTCGGCAAACAATGGCCGCAGTGAACTTCTAACTGAAAACCCAGCAATCGTTTATAAGGCTTGGTAGCCTAGTGGATAGAGTAGGTTACTGACGAGTAGAAAGGCCTGAGTTCGAACCTGGATGCGGGAATGTTTTTAAAAATGTCTTTGTAATATTTATTTTTTCAATTTAAGGCATTTTTAATTTTTTACATTTTTCTTGTTATTCTCGTCTCCATGCCAGGTGTTCTTTTTTTGGGTAACGATGTGTACAATAATTTGGAATACATGTGTTTGTATCATTTAGCGTCTGTGTGTCATCGCATGTAGAATAAGCTTTGCGTGGCTATTCTTGAGTTCTCAGAGTTGCCGACGCTAGACGTCGAAAATAAATGAAAACGACAGAAAAGAATGCCTTTTTAGCAATAAGAAGAACGTAGCGCAACTGGGTTTTTTCTTATTGAAATATTAGGACAAAATGTCGGTATGTTCGGTGCATTTTATCCGGTACAATGAATTAATATAATTTTTTGTTAAACGTAACCGAATTTAATTCTAGTTATTCATTTTTTTTTTTAAATTAGTGGACATTTGGGATAACGATAAACTAATTCATGTCCATACATACAGAAATAGTTCAAATTTAAGAAAGTAAGCTTACAAATTTTTAATATTTAAGCTTTTAATAAGGATTAACGAGATAATATTTTAGGAAAATATTTAAAAGATTATGAGCAATAAATACTTGTATTTATTAATTTTTTGAATTTAATTTTTCAAAATAATTTTTTAATACTTTTTAATAAATACATACATACTACAAATATTTTAAAAATATTAAAATTTTAATATAAGTTTATATTAAAATATTTTTAAAATATTAAAATATTTGTAGTATTTATTAAAAAGAATTAAAAAATTACTTTGTAAAATTAAATTCCAAAAATTAATAAATACTGCTTACTGCTTACTGCTTGTAACAAATATTTTCGTAAAATATGATCTCGTTAATCCTTATAAAATTTTAAAATTTTTTTTAATCCTAATTTCTCAAATCGCGTAACATACAAAAATCTTCAAATATCTTTTCAATTTGCAAAATTGAAAGTTCCAAAAATTTCTAGTTGCGGCCGCAGCCGCCGACAACCTTGCCTATGACCAACACACGACCAAAGCATACGCAGACGTATAAATTTACCCAATACAAGCAGCAAACAACTGTTCGTTGTCAAAAGCGACGAAACGAAAGGGCAAGAAATTCACATGAAATGCATTCTACTCGGGCCATGAACGAAGAAATAAGTCGTTCAAATCGCCTTCTTTTTGCTTATCATGTGTTTTGTCTGTATGTTGCAATAGAAGCACCATATAAATTGTTAATAAGCAATGCGTTTGTAGAGTGAAAAGAAGAGAGAGGGGAAGCAATTCACTTGCTGGCAAGAGTGGCAAGAGCTCGGGCCATGAAACATCATGTCCCGAGCTCGGGTCATGATATTCGTCGAGTGTGTGCCTATACTCAAAGAATACATGTTGCTAATACCCCTTCGCCTACCGACCGACCGCATCTGTTTCGAAAAATTGAAAATTTTGAGTGATGCGCCTTCTATATATTGTATATTCTTTGCTTGTACTATTCACATAGTACTATAGCCTATATACACGCTTGTGTATACACGCTTACTATGGGCAGACTCGTAAACATCAAGGCGACCTTTCAATCTTTCGTTTTCACTCATAAGTTTAAATATCATTCTCTCACTCTCAAAAGTGAGTGAAAAATTTTGTTGTTCAAGATTCGGCCTCTTGTTATTTCTTAATCTATGGATAAAGTTAACTTAAGTCTTTTACATATGTCTAAGGCCTTTAACAGTGTAGATAAGCATGTGCTATGCGTTAAACCATAGAGTAAGAAATAACAAGAGGCCGAATCAGCCAAAGTTACTCAAACGGCATCATTGATGCGGGCGGTATGGACGAAGAAACCAAGAAAAGCATAGATGGAAAAATACACATGACAGGCGAGAGCACGCAGTTCGAACGATTTCTCTCTCTTTGTTCATGGCCCACACACTTGCATTTCATTTCACATACTTGCCCTTTCCTCTTCGCTTCTTTCTCTTAAAACGAATATTCCTTCTTATTCATGGCCCGAGCCGAATGCATTTTATGTGTGTTTCTTACCCTTTCGTTTCGTCGCTTTTGACAACATACTGTCGAATAAAATGCACCGAACATACCGACATTTTTCTTTAATTTTGTAATAAGAAAAAACGCAGTCGCGCTTCGTTCTTCTTATTGCTAAAAAGGCATTCTTCTCTGTCGTTTTCATCTACTGTCGACGTCTAGCGTCGCCAAATCAGAGAAATCAAGAAAAGCCACACAAAGCTCATCGCTTATCCTATATACACACAGACGCTAAATGACACACAACCGATAAATGACACAAACACATGCATTCAAAATTCTTCTACCAAAGAATAATTTCCAATTTCTCATCTTGTAGAGAGAATTTTAAGCTAAAATTTTTTTTTTAATCCACCGTCTTAGGCTAAAATATACTCTCAAAAGTGGACGCCCATTAGGTAGGGAGTTAATAGATAAATATTTACTTCCTGTAAATAAAAAGAAAGTAAGAAAGTAAGTCACCAAAGTGTTGTCTTACAGGTTATGAATGCAAGTATGTTATGAAATTACAACAACAATTATTGCAACAATGTGATTTACTTAAAAGTCAGTCTTCGGTACTAGTGTTGCAATAGATTTACAACTATTTTTTGTTGTTACGGCAATAGTTTTTGACAGAGAAACAGTTGTAAATCTTTTAGTGGCCTATTGCGTAATAGATTAAACTGTCAATTTCCTTTTGTTTTTCTGTAGTCAGTTTAAGTGAAATGTTAAGGGTACTCATTTAAACTGCAAATTTACGACTTTCATAAATATACGCTTCTATACGCAGGTTTAAATGAGCGCACCGAAAAAATCGTCTTGCACGCGGTGCGAAAATCGCATTCTGTCTTAACGCAACTTGAAGAGGCTTTTAAGAGCTTGTACCCTTATTATGTTGGCTGTTTTAACGCCAACATACATATATGTACATATACATAAAATAATATTAAAAGCTTACCTGCCAAAAATTGAGCCACACTTTTAGATAAATGGAATGACTCAATTATATTAAATACGTCTGCATCTAAAAAACTTGCATCTAACGATGTTTGCGGATTTTCTTCTGTATCAGTTGAAAATATCGTATCCAAAAAATCAGTCATTACTATCAGTCAGAAACTTTATATGATGCCTTCCAAATATTCCGCATGTACGTCTGCACTTATCCTTTGATCACTGCATACTAAGACTAAGCACTGAGATGGGAAGAACGATGCTTTAAAATTAGCTGTCAAAACTACAACATGTTGTTGCATGCACGTTTGATTTAACAGCTGCAGCTATAAAAAAAAATTGCCTGTGCTTTTAACAACAAAGGATCGTGGTTTCGGCTGCTTATAGCAGTATAATGTTCAACCATTTTTAACAGTTTCATTTGCTGTACTTTTAATAGATTTGCAGTACAGTCAACAACAAAGTACTGTAATTTTTGCTGCTTATCGCATTCAAAAGCTCAAACTAATTTTTGTAAATTCAACAACCATAACACAGGTCAACAGTGGTTTTGGTGCCGAGAAGCTGTAATTTTTTTTTTTTAACTTAGGACATTATACTGATTACATTAGTAACAAAAATTTTGATTTCCTACGTGTTGTTTTCTAGATTTTGACTTATAAAGAAAAAAAAACAAATTTGCATCAAAAACAGCATTTATTACTTTACTATGTACATAAAAATTTTCTTTTTCGTGAATGAGGTGTAGTGGAACAATTTGACAATTCCTCTAGAGTAAAAAGTTTTGGCTATTCCTTCGAAATCACTGTCGCCACTTGCTTCTCCAAAGATTTATTCAATCGATGGTTCACGGATAGAACCAAACGTTGTAGTAGGTTCTCCCTCTGAATGTGGTAAGGGTCTTCTAGCTGATTCTAGAAAGTTTGGATAAATCATTTTTTTAGCGTTAATGCCACGCAAATTAACACAACAAAAGTAACAGTCGTCGAAGTGATTTTTTTGTTCTTTCCATTGCATAGGCACAGCGAACCTCATACGGCTTCTTTGACCATTGAATCACTGTCTCAAGTATTCATATCACAATTTGGGGTATCCACGGCTTGTATTCATCTACTACTTCCAACTTAAAGTAGGAAAAATAAGCACTTTTTATAAATTCTGTTATATGTTTTCTGAACGTTTTACCTGTGTATTCATCACAAATGTAACAAAACACATTTGAGTCATTGATGCAACTTCTTTGCGATTAAGACATGATATTTAAATCAATTTATTTAAAAAATGTAGCGATAAGACCACAAAAGGCGAACACGAAAGTATTGAAATTAGCCAATATTAAAAACTGACGGTATATTGAAAACTACACGTAGGAAAAAAGAAGATATATATCTTTAGTGTTGCTAATGTACACCTAATACAAAACCATTAACGAAATCTAAGCACCAAAATTTTTTTTCAAATTTGTGGACCTGTGTAATCAACAACGCACTGTAAAATGATTTATAAACTTTTGCAGTAATTTCAACAGTTTTACCTTAAAGATAACTGTTTTCCTTGAATTTGTTACAATTATACGTAAATCTGAACGGGAACGCTGTTTATTTCACCATTAACCGAAATTTCGTCAGATTGTAAGCTACGGATTGTAAAATTTACGGCTCACATTTTTTTGGGTGTAGGGTTGCGCTGAGCCAAGTTGACAAAAGAGTTGCTGTCTTAAATAAATTCTATATAAACTATGGTAATTACATTTATTTTGTTTTGTAGCATCGAATATATTGTAAAAATAATTAGATTAGTGCATAGTGTCGATACATTTGGTGTTAAATTATATTTACTGTTCCTTGCTCAAAAATGTATTGTCAACATTTTTAAATAAAAGCATAAAATCTTTTATTGATTACATAAAAAGTAATATTTTCGATGTTTTATAATCGGTCGAGATATCCCCGAAAAGCCGGGGTGAGCCTGTCCCGCGCGGGACATTTAATTTTGATTTAAAAATCGGGACGTCTGACAACGCTGTTATGGTCGCTCACACCTTCAGTTTAAAACTTTCCACACTTACCACACTTTCACTTTTCACACTTTCCAGTTAAAACTAAACGAACCTACAGCTGCTCTATTTACAAGAGTAACATCGATGTCACTCCTGCCCCTCCCAACCACCTCATATGCGAACACTTCACTTGGGTCATTTATGGCATGCACCTCACAGGGGGCCATCCATTCGCTCAGCTGTTTGCCCCGCATTCGCTTACGATGCTCGGATGTTACTCCATTCATCTTACTAAACCTCGTGGGGGAAACAACATTAGCGTCTATGCCAAGGAATAGTGGGCTGCTACCAGCCAGCGGCAGCACACGATTCATGTTCTCTATATAAGACGATATCTCGTCCTCAAACTTACACTAAACGCTGGCAAATAATAATTTGGCAAACGTTCTCTCCACGCTCTCACACAGACTATGCATACTCGAATCCACATGCATACAAATTACATTCATGTCGTTCACTACAATGACGGCGTTGCATGTGGTATCCAGAAACACTCGCATGTCGGCAGGCAGTCCTCTTACACATCCCCCTGATGTGTTGGGTAACCTGTGCAGCGAAAAGTAGGCATACAACAGCTTGCATATATATGTTCGACATAGCCTGCTGCTCGATTTCATTGACAGGTGACATTGCTGCTGTTAGTTTCCTTTTCCTTTGTTCTTGCTAATTTTTGCTGAAATGGCCTTTCTGCTTAGATGTATGACATTTGAATTTCGATTTGTTTTTTGCTTTTGAGTAGAGAACACTTTCGCCGTTGTTATTGTCGAATTTTGCATCTTGCAACAACAAATTTTTTACATTGTCAACAATAAGCTTTGCCTGAGAATTTTCAACTGCCATAACAAGTAAGCGGATTTCGTCCGGTAAACCGGCAAGCATTAATGACGCTTTTATTTCCTCATCGATATGGAGACCTGTGTTTGTAACTTTCAGTGACGTCATGATCATTTTATTCACATATTCTTGCATCGAATCACAATCAGAGAGTTTAAGCCGTACCAACTGCTTTAACAGTTCGACTTTTCTAGTAAGTCCACGATTGAACATGCCGCTTCCAAATATCAAAATTTTCGCGACCGCGTAACTTTTCAAAGGGAAATGAAACCGCGTTACTTGTACTCATTGCGACAAAAACGAAAAATAGAATTTACAAGGGAAAGAAAAAAAACAGAGATAGATTTTACTAAATTTACCAATATTAAGCGTTAATTGTATAAGACCGCGTGGCTGGGCCCATAATCTCTTCTAAAAAACCGAGAGCAAGAATTAACAACTGCTTAGTTTGAAGGCAAAACACAGAAAGAAACTATATTTCTTATTGTTCTTCATTTAAATATGTTCTACAGTGTTGCCAGATTATGTTTACAATATATTTATTCATTTAAATAGGATTGCAGTGAACATGTCGCGAAAAAAAGGCCACAAGAGATAGTCAGAATAAAAATCGTCGGTTTCGCAAAGAAGTGATATTGTAGCCACTGTAGGATTGTTGTTCCACATAAGCGGCCCGTGGATCACGGGTATTAAAGGGTTTAGTTAAATCGTGGCTTAATTCGCCTATTTTGGCTGCGCATCGTACAAATGCCGCAAGCTCTCGCGATATTTGGATTTTATTACCTCTAAATTACCACCTGTTGCAGCAGGCTGCTCTTTCGCCAAAACAGTTCGTACAGTTTCGTACGCACCTTTTATGAGCGTCCATTTATATTCCAACTCACCGTTTTAGACTTTACATAAAATTAATTATTTAATTTATTAGACAATTACATAAAATGGCCTTCGTCTCAAGCAGAGGTTCTTAAAATATCACAAGGATTGGCTAGTGGACCTTTTTAGACAATGAAGTTCTGACGGATGTATAAAAAAAATAAAATTTTTTGCATTCCTCTACTCGTGTAGTAGTTGAAAATACCATAGGCATATTAAAATCTCGTTTTCGACGCTTATTACACTTTACAGAACAATCTAATTTAAACTCAGTTATCAACCTTACATATTCGGCATGCGTTCTGCATAATGTGTGCATCATGCATCATGATGAAAATGAGACATCTTCTCAAAACTATATAATCCCTGACAAAAATGCATTTTCTTCTACGCTAGGAGAAGTCGGAGATAGAAGGGCACTTGTTGAGGAATTAATCTCAAAAAATATTTTATAAAACCATAAAATATTGTAAATTTCAAAGTTTGTTATTTAAAAATCAGCATAAATTAGAAGTAAAATATTTCAAAAATTTTTTTGAATTTTTATTTAATTTTAAAATACAAAAGGGAACTTTTCATTGTTCTTTCAAATACAAAAGTTACAGAAACCTTCATTATTCTAACAAAATTAATGTAATTCATTGTTATGTTAATGTAATTAACTTTATAACTTAAAATATATTTAAAGTGTTTGATTTGAGGAGATGCTAGTTTGCATCCCCTATTTGTCCGATTGAAAAGAAAAATTACGATTTAAATTTTTATGCGAAGAATGCGCTGCCTTTATTCACGACGATTAAAAAAGGAAGGAAATTAAAAGATTATCTTCTCTTTTCGAGAAGAGAGTTCGGAGAGTTCGGAAAGTCTGAAATGAACAATGTTATGTTCGCAAAGCAAAGAAAAAGGAAGTGAACAATGTTATGTTCGTATAGCAAAAAAGTTAAACAAAATACAAAATACAAAATAATATAATTTAAGTTTGTTATTGCTGCTGCCAACAGTGTTACTTAAAAAATTCACTTTTTGAGTGCACTGTGACGAACTTTTCTCGGCTCCGGGTATGCTCGCCGGATGTCCAGGGTTCGTGACAGAAAATTTGTTGATTCGCAGAGGACCGGGGAAAAGAAAATACAAAACACTGTTTCTTTTCTTTTCTATTCACTTTATTAAATTTCTTCCCTATTCTTAAACTAGTTAGAGCTAAGTCACTATCGTGCTGATGTCTGCCGTTTCCTTAAAAAAAAGAGAGATATTCAATTTATATGTAATAAAACAAAATGTCCACTTCCGTCCGAAAAAAAACAAAATGTCCGTTCGTTCTCTGTTGTTGTCTCTGTCTTTTCCAACGTACCGACGACCTACTAGGCCCGGCTCGCTATCCGTCTGTTGTTGTCTCTGTCGTTTCCAACGTACCGTCGACCTACTAGGCCCGGCTCGCACTCCGTCTGTTGTTGTCTCTGTCGTTATAACGTACCGACGACCTACGAGGCCCGGCTCGCTCTCCGTCTGTTGTTGTCTCTGTCGTTATAACGTACCGACGACCTACTAGGCCCGGCTCGCTCTCCGTCTGTTGTTGTCTCTGTCGTTATAACGTACCGACGACCTACTAGGCCCGGCTCGCTCTCCGTCTGTTGTTGTCTTTGTCGCTGTATCGTTGCAACGTACCGACGACCTACTAGGCCCGGCTCGCTCTCCTTCTGTTGTTCGCGTTCCTGTTTCGTCAACTCGGAGGTCTGCACAGTTCACCGATCTAACCTGCTTGACCGCCGCCGCTTGACTGCCTGCTTCAATCGTTCACTGTCTTCATAACCTCATGTTCTGTCCTGTTTAAGTCTCGCGAGAGTATTTCGAGACTCTCGAGATCAGCTGTTTTCTCATACTGCCTATTGTTATTCCCACAGGGTGATCATAATCACGCTTTTAAACTAATACTACATTATCTTTACTCTATTACATTTTGTTAATTTAATCTTTATTTGGTTTTAGTTTACAGAAAATTAAAGGAAAATTAAATATTTCCTTATATTGTTTTTAGTTTAAAGAAAATTAAAGAAAATTTAAATATTTCATTATTTTGTTTTAGTTT
This sequence comes from Conops quadrifasciatus, assembly GCA_949752815.1. Classification (NCBI taxonomy): domain Eukaryota; kingdom Metazoa; phylum Arthropoda; class Insecta; order Diptera; family Conopidae; genus Conops; species Conops quadrifasciatus. The sequence goes on from OX457081.1 coordinate 12,277,414, forward strand.
AAAGGAAATTAAAGAAAAAAATTAAATATTTCATTAATGTTGAAACAATAATAGGAAAAATAAAGGAAAATTGTTGTAATTGTTGTATAAATTGTAAGTATGTAATGTATGGATGTGTGGTGGAAACGAGGTCCGACTTCCATCCTCACAGCACTAAAAAATCACTTTTTAAGTGTACTAAAAGCACTAAATAATTCTTCATGTCTTTTATTTCGTTGTTAATTTAAAAATAGAAGGAGATCTTTTTGATCCTTACGTCTCTCGGCCTTTATCTTTTTCATTTCCAATTTTTGGTTGAGTTTTTCTTTCCGATTTTATTGGTATCTTCCCAGGAGATGGCGTCGCAGCTTGCGATGGTCCGGGTCTGCCATCTAAATTTGTTGAACTTTGTAAAGGGATCGGAGAAAAACTGCTTATATAATGTTTATGTGGCCCTTTCTTAGAAAATTTCATCCATTTTTTCTTGAAGTGGACATTAATTGAGGCTCCCGTACGCATATTATTATCTATTGCGGACTTATACGACCGCAACATATTTTTAATTTTATTTTCCAACTGCACCGCCGTTACAAGAGATTCCTGAAATAAATGGCTTTTTATTTGTTTTATTATAATAAATTTTAAAATAATACAAAAACTCGGAGACCTATAAGATCTTCTAGCATATTAGAAAATGCAAATTTTTTCTTCCGGCAATGTTGCAGTTCATGCGCTCTTGCCGCATAAACTGTTGTCTTGTTTCCGATTCTGTCCAAATATGCCGATCTCTATAAAGAAGTTGCATTAGAATTAAAATTGTTATAGAATTGTTATAGAAATGCTTAGTTTTCTTCATTGTTTTCTTCAGCCATTTTTTCTAAATCAGTTCTGTATTCCAGTATTTATAAATCACGCGTCTATTTTCTTTTATTTCAATGTATTTTCTGTATATTCTATTATAATACACGCATTGGAAATTATAAGTAGACTACTTTCTTTCTAGACCACGGTTTCGCGGATTTAAGGAGAGGCCATCTCATTATTTTTTTGTTTTCACTATAGCGAATTTTCCAAAAATTTGTATGCACGTTGAAATTTTCGCAATATACTTTTTAATTAATGCAAGAGAATATACTTTTGAGACAAGATGTCAAAACACGCGGAAAAAAAATTTCGAGATAGTGTCTGTTGTAATTGAAAATCACTAAAGTGAGCACCTTAACCGGCTCTAGGTTTTCTTCTCTAAAATGTGTTGAATTTCTAGATTCGGTAGTTGAACCGACTAGATTGTCTCTGTTGATAAAATAATGAATAAAAAACAGGACACTGGAACTGTGTTTAATTCCCAGATGTAATATTCTAGCTTCGGTACTTGAACCGAACTAGATTCCTTGTTGATGAAGTGATAAGTCAAACAGGGCACTTGAACCGTGTTTAGTTTCTTAAAATGAAACGTCTCAAATCAGTGGAATGAAATTTTGTGATATTTATTTATAAATATTTATTAATAAATATTTATTTAAACCTTAAACTATGCATGCAGGCTTTGTAGTTTATGTTAAAATACAAATTCTAGTTCAATAAGAAATTTAAAATTTTTTGTTGAGATATATGAATGGAATCAGAAAAATTAATAACTGGAAACACAGAATTTTGGAAAGTCTGCGCAGGCGCTACGAAGTGGTTCATGTTGAAGATATGTTGATCTACAAAAGCTTATATTAAGGAATTAATGTCTTCTCGATGTATGGCAAGGGATATTAAGTTTAATGCTGCTTAGTAAGTAAGCGGAGTCCGTGAGACCGTAAAGTAAATTCAGAATAAAAATAGCATTTAGCATCAATCTTCGATGAACCAGCGAGGTTATTAAGGATAAGGATAACTTCTTTAGAAAAATATTTGGTGTTTAGAGCAATCAGACCACCGCCGCCTCTTGTTAAGAATACACCTACTGAATGTAAACGCTAATACTCTGGACGAATTAATTGACGCAACAATGAATCAAATTTCAGCTCACAAGATAGAAATGAAAGAATTAGGGCAAAAAAAAATTCCATAACGAACATAAAGAAAATCCATATGACTTCAGAACAAAAGTCAGACAACAGAACGATCTGCTCGACACGAAGGAAAAGAAATTAGATATCAACAAAAAAATAACTGGACTAACACTAAACCGTTTAACAGCGACAACCGACAACAAAACCAACAGCGTCAGACAAATAATAATAACAATACATGGAGAAAAAATACGATCCCACAATGCCTTTGGTGCAATACACCAGGTCACAATGCATTCAACTGCAATGCAAAAAGAAACTGGGAAACTGGCCCAGACAAGGCCAATGATCTAAGAACCCGAAAAGTATAGCAAAATTAGGCCAAACCAATTGGAACCAGTAAGTCAAACGTTCAAAAATACTGTTGACACGCTTCCGATTAATTGCCCATCAAATAGTCCTAAAACTAACATCTCCCAATTTACACAGACCGACAAAGTATCCGAGAACTGTAACATTAAAGAAGATATGATTACGAAGAAATCTTATATGCAAGTAAAAAATACTGCACTGAAAGAAAATATTCAGATCGTAATGATATTCATATTTCAATTACTGTAGTCGTTAGCAGAAAAACAATTGAAATAATTAAAATAAAATTTTTAAATATTTGTTACTCGCAAGTAAATAATAAAAAAGCTTTGGAGAGTTTCTCAAAAATAATAAAAACGTTTAAAAATTATACTAATTTTGAAAATAATATCGAAAATAAAAGAATGGATTCACTAAATGAGGAAAAAACTGTCCACAGACAAGTAACGTATACAGAGCGCGATGCAGCGAATGGCGTGTTCATTGAAGTACCTTGCAAAGGTGCGTAAAATGGAAAACTCGTTTTGTTGGTTGACTCTGGTGCTGATGAAAGTCTCGTAAAAGACGACTCATTAGACGATTCAATAACACTTAATACAGCGGAAATAAAAGATTTAAGTGGAGCTTTCGGTGGATGTATAATTACGAAAGGCTCATTTACAATTAAACATAAAAACCTTAAATTCGTATTCAACGCGATTTCCTTTAAATAAGGGATACCAGCAGATGGTATTGTAGGTAGGGATAACTTGTGGAATCAGTCCATAATAAATACAATTAATAAAAAATTAATCTTTGTCGACAACAATGGCAAATATAAAACATCGTTATTGATGCGATCTAAGCACGATTTGGAACAAATTAACTAACTCGACACAATACGTGCAAGAACAGTAAAAACAATCCAAATAATTATTAATACAAAGATACCGGTGGTAATCATTTACAAAGAAGAAATTTCGCCAGGAATATACATGGCAGAGACACTTGTCAACGTTGTAAACAATAAAGTTCATGTACCTATACTGAACTCAACTGAATACGACTTTACAATGAAAGAGAATTTCGTTCCTAAATTTTCAAATTTCATTAATTTTAAAAGACCATCTCCTAGTAAGATACATACGTTACAGCAGATGAGTACAACAGATAGAATAAAAAGTTTACTGAAACATATACAAATAGACCCAAACTTAAACAGCCAAGAAAAAGCCTAAATAGAAAGAATATGTGTAAAATACCATGACATATTTATGCCAGAAGGCGACAAATTAACAGCCACACAAGTTTTAAGACACGAAATACCAACAAAGCAAGAACAACCACCCGTCAACCAAAAATAATATAGATTGCCTCACGTACACCGGGAAGAAATTAATAAACAAGTAGAAAAATTATTAGAAGACAATATAATTAAGCCAAGTACTTCTCCATGGAACTCTCCAATATTATTAGTGCCGAAGAAATCGATGGGAAACAATGAGCAAAAATGGAGACTTGTAGCTGACTATAGGGAACTTAATGACATCACCATAAAACAAGTTTTTCCTATACCCCGTATAGATGAAATTTTAGACCAATTAGGACATTGTAGATATTTTTCAACTTTAGATCTTGCCAGCGGTTATCACCAAATAATAATAGACAGAAAAGAGAAAAAACAGCGTTTAGTACGAGTTTAGGGCATTACCTAAATCAGCAATTAGCTCTCCTCCAATATTGGCTTATGCAGATTTCACAAAAACGTTTAATTTGACAACTGATGCAAGTAATGAATCATTAGGAGCAGTGTTATCACAAGGCGAAGTAGGAAAAGATAGACCTATAGCATTTGCAAGTAGAGCATTAAATGATGCCGAAAAAAGGTACTCGACAATAGAGAAAGAATTTCTAGCAATAGTTTGGGCAACAAAAAATTTCAGAGCATACTTATTAGGTGGACCTTTCAAAATTTTCACAGACCATCAACCACTAAGGGGCATAGCAAATTTAAAAGATCAGACATCTGGATTAGCTAGATTCAGACATAAATTATTTGAATATGATTTTGAAATCATATACAAACCAGGAAAAACTAATTTAAACGCCGACGCACTTAGTAGAATACCACAAAACAATGACGAGATTAAAGCAGTACAAACACGAGCAAAAACTAAACTGAAAGAAAAACAAGAAACAAAACCAACCAATACCACAACCGTTCAGCCAAACAAAACTACAGAAAAAGGTGAAGGCGAAATTAACAACAACAATAACGGAGTTGAAACATCCAACGATAATCATGACTTAATAACTCTGACAAACCCAAATGAAATAGAAACAATTTTAAAAGATTTCCATAATTCCCCGTTAGGTGGACATCAGGGTGCAGAAAAAACATTTTTAAGAATTAGGAAACAGTATAGATGGCCGGTCATGCAAAAGCAAATAAAAGACTACGTTAAAAATTGCCCGAAGTGCCAAATAAACAAAAGTTCAACATTAACAAAAATGCCAATGATATTAACAGATACACCACACAAACCTTTCGAAAACGTTTACATGGACATAGTCGGTCCACTGCCAGAAACTACTTCAGGAAATAAAAACATAAAAACAGAAGCTAATACAATAGCTAAAGCTTTTTATTACGAAGTAATAACTAGATATGGGATTCGGAAGGTCTTAGTAACAGACAATGGAACAAATTTTATTTCAAAAGTTTTTTCAGACACTTGTAAAATGTTAGGAATTAAGACATTACACATTACACCATATCACTCACAAGCAAATGGCTCATTAGAACGGAGCCACAGACCATTAGCAGATTATCTACGGAGTTTTACAAAGGAAGTCATAGCTGAAAACCGCTAACAACCTGACCAATCATTGTGCGAGGTACGCATCAAATCAACCCAATTCATTCAGAGTTGCTCCAATGCCCTCCAGTAGATGATGGAGCAGCAACAGCCTCCACACTGCCGGATCGTCGTCCATCGCGACGGCTAAGTCATGGACCAAGTCCATGGTAGCCCACAGTTCAGGGTTTCCATCCCGCACAGCTTCCAGGTATTCGTCAATAGGCGCCAAGAACTATAAAAAGAAAAGAAAGAGAAAAAAAAAATGGAATTTAAAAAACAATAAAGACACAAATCAAACTTTAACTCACCGACATGTTTCTGCTACAGTCCAAAATTAGATGAATAAATGATGAATTAGATGAGAACAACATTAGATTAAGTAGATGTTGACTATTCCCTGGTTCTGTTAAGAATAACTCCACAATAATCACTCAAACCGTAGAGTTAGATTTTAATTTACCGAAGAAGAAGAAGATATCAAATTAAATATAATATAAAAAAGGTCCATTCTAAAGTCTGTGATAAAAGTGATAAAATAACAAAAATTTCGACGCGATTTAATAGTTAGTGACTCAGTTAGTGACTCAGAATACCCCTGTTGGTTTTTCTCCTAAATCTAAATCCATTATCACATTTATAATTTAATTTAATCGTCAAACTGGCAAACAAAAGTACATAGCCATTGTAAAAAGCTTCTCCAAAATCTCGCTGCAATAGATACCCAATTTAGAATAAATGAAACTAAAAGGCACATATTGTTACCATTTGTCATTTATATAAATCTGTTGCGGCTCCACCAACTAGCTCACCGTCAGCGTTGGGTTGTCTAGACTGCCGCGAACAACACTTTTAAAAAAAAGTAAATGTTACCACTGTTGGGGAGTGCTCAGCTTTTCCGGCCGTGCTCAGGGAAAGTGGGGGGTCTTGACCCCAACAGTGGAGTGGACAACCCGTTACAAACGAAAATTCGGACGAGTTGAGGCTAAGCTGACTTAAGAGTCATCTAGGAGACATCTTCCCGGATTCTCGGGGAGACCCCGACCTTTGAGGTGAGGTGGATGAAAGAGAGCGAGAGGGTGGAGAGGGAGGAGTAGATGCAGTTGTACCTCCCCCTTCTATACTCACCCTACCTGGTTGGCACCATTTGCTTTAGATTGCCAAGCGCTATTGCGTCGCTTGGATCAAGGGGCGGAACCGCTTACTCATCTATATCGTTCTTACGCCATTTCCAAAAAAAATGAATAGAACGAAATTATATGATTACAAACACCATTTTCCTCTTGATATACTATTTAAATTTAATGAATATTATACATTTGTGAATTCATTTTTGCATCAGAATGTACTGTTTATAATAAGTCCATTGCATAAAATTAACAATAGACAATTCGCTTATTCTAAAGACACCTTTAATACTTAAATCTTACCGAGATCTGGAATCTTTGATGGCGCCACCTCACTCTCCGAGGACCTGTCAAATATAAAATGGTAATTGATAATAACCTTCACGCATATTCCAAGGTTGACACGGTGAAAGTTAAATTGTCTCTTGATCATTAATTTTAACAATAATATATAACTTTAATATATAGTATACGAGGGTTGCCTCTTATGTTTCGGGATTTGGCAACCCTAGTGTTGCAATCTGGCAACTGACAGCTCTATCGTAAAGTTGGACATTTTTGAGGTTATACGTACTCAGAACGTTTTGACATACGAGCGCTATTTGTGTTGTTTACGAGTATCTCCAAAACATGCATTTTGAATGCAGCAACCGCTTCTTCAGGTGTCGAAAAACGTTGATCTCTCAGTTTGTTTTTTACTTACGGAAATAAAAAGAAGTCATTCGGTGCCAAGTCAGGACTATACGGCGAATGACTCATCAAATCTATGTTTTGGGTGCTCAAAATGGCAGTTGTTTGAGCCGATGCGTGGATGGAGAGCATCCCAATTGTGTGAGATCCAACGCGAACAAATTTTTTTGACAGTCAAATGTATGAGCAATATTCTATGCTGGTCCCACTAATTCCTCAGGTTGTCTCAATCTCACGATAGGTCACATGACGATCTTGCAATATCAGTTCGCGCACAGCATCAATGGTTTTCGGAACAACAACTGATTTTAGACGACCTTCACGAAATTCGTCTTGGAGTGAACTACGACCACGATTGAATTCACCATACCATTGATAAACACTGGTCCTTGATGGAGCTTCACCGCCAAAAATTGAATTAAGTTCATCCATGCACTGTTGCTGAGTTAATCCACGTCGAAAGTTGTAAAAAATAATCGCACGAAAATTTTCACGATTTAATTCCATTTTTGGGCCGAGATGAATCTTTTAAGTTACTGTAAACAACACAAATAGCGCTCGTATGTCAAAATGTTCTTAGTACGTATAACCTCAAAAATGTCCAACTTTACGATAGATCTGTCAGTTGCTAGATTGCAACACAAGGGTTGCCAAATCCCGAAACATAAGAGGCAACCCTCGTATAATATGTATTTGTATACGTATGTATATGTATTTTGCGTCTAGCGTTATAATATAAGGTTTACATATGGCTTGCATCCGGAGTTTTAAGATGAATCAGATTTAATTTTAATTTTTAAAAATTAAAAATTTTCTTTTCGGAAACTGTTACTGTTCAATGAAACTAATGTTCGTTTTAATTTGTTTTTATTTATCTTAGTGAATCCAATAATATAATCTGTATAGTTATTTTGCCAAAATTATTTTTTTTTCTTTTATTTTCTTACTTTCAAAGAATTAACTAATATTATTAAGAAAAAGTTAAATAAAGTTATAATTTAATAATATAATATATTTAATATTTAAAATATTAAATATTTAAAATATTTAAAATGCCTTATCGCATCCTGGTTTAACTGTACGAGCTCCTGTTGCGAATTGTCCTATACAAGATTCTGATAGATAATCTTTATGGTACTTTGCCTTATTCCTTCGATGTTTCGCTGCTCCACTACAATAAAGCTGCTGTTGTTGTTGCTGTTGATGTTCGGTTTTTTTCTGATATTAGTTTGCTAATGAATTCGAAGAGTTCGTCGATTTCTATTTTTGACAACAGCAAAGGTAAAAGGAAAGTTGTATGTTTGTGGTTCTTGTTGTTTCTTTTTAAATTTGCAAAACTCTGTCATGCGGCGTTGTCGAGGAAAAAGCTCCCTCTCCAAATCGAAGCATATATTGCCAGCTTCTGCTTCCACGGAACTATAACCATATTCGGCGGCTTCTGAAATGTCATCGTATGTGGCATCCATTCTATTAATATTTTCCGCCAACTTCAAAAGATGTGTCTAAAAATAATAAATACAAATACCATATTAGTATTAATTTTTTAAACATAATATCATATTTCTAATGTCATTCATGAAAAGAAATACTTTCAACAAACTTACCAATGCTCGTTGCTTTTTCTCATCAGATAATATTGTAGAACCAAGGAAACTAAATCTAGGATCCAAATAGAGTGCTGCTAGAAATGCTTCATTTTTTACCAAAATTGTCTTTCGTTTTTACAATCATTGGAATGATTTTTTCGCGTATTTATTGCGAATTCCCTTCATTTTACATTCGCATTGGAGCAAGTCCCTGCAGAAATCCTGAATTACGTACTGCTCTTTCTGTAAATTTTTTGTAAAAATTTGCTAAAGGCTCAAACGCATAAACAAACTCTTCGCAAAAAGACCAATCTATTAGACTTCTTCCAGATTTCTCAATTCCGCTTTATTTTTCATGAGGAAATTCACAGCAGAGAAAATTGGCGGCGGATTGTTGGTAACTTCCTCTTTATGATTTCGCATATACTTACTAATCGATTTTATAACTTCCCGATGTTTGTCTAGTTGAGTAACTAGTGTTTTTAGAAGATCGTGCGCGAAGATAGCCCCGCGACTTGGGGTTAAAATTTTTATCGAGTTAATCATTTCTACTTATCATCTCCATCATTTTGTAAGGAATATTCATCAGAATTTATTTCATTATCCGCAATCTGCTCATCACTCAAGAGCTCAGATGCTTTTACCATATTAGCGCCCTTATCAGTTGTGCTTGAATATAACAGAGATAGGCTTATGTTATAAGTTTTTGAAGAATTAAAATTTTTTTCCTTAATCAGAATGGAGGTGTGCGGTTTTTCTAACTCTATTGTGACTGCAATATATTTAGAAAAATAATTAATTATTAGCTGTCTTGGGAATAAACAACGTCTCTTTTAAACAACACGTCTCTATGTATAAACAACTGTATACCTAGTGTGTTGATACATATTTGGCCACAGTTTATAAATTGGACAATAATGCCCAATACTCCTGTTTAGTCTCCTGTTTAGTCTAGTAGCAATATCTAGACTAAATCACTAGATCACTACATCTTTAGTGAAAGTATTTTATTTCTGATTGCTGCCTTTTAAGAATTTTTAGCATTTACACTGGCCGTTTTTAAGTTCGCTACCAAATTTTTTGAATTCATGCGAATATTGAAACGGTTCTCAAATGGTTGCAGAAGTGGTTGCATATAATTTTTATCGTGAAAAAGTCTAAAAGGGGCATTATTAATGGCAGCAATTCCCATGCAGCATTTCACAAATTGGTCTTTAGATAATGTGTAATAATTTAACTTTATTGATCTTTTATTTGCATTAACATTGTCTCTATCAATTGCAATTTTATAAAAAGTTTCGTAATGTCTTTTAATGGTGTAAAATCTATTGCCTTTAAATTTTTACCGCACTTAGCTTTTACCACAGACACTTTGAGATCTTCACTATTAAAGAGATTCACTATTAAAGGATTATAATTGTTCCATTATAACGTAGTTGTTGGCGCGAAGATTTGAGATGAATAACATACAAAATTTGAAACCACTTAGTTATATATAGGTATACAAATGTTTTTTAGATTTGAACGAAGGGGTTAAAAAAGGTTCACTATAAAAAACATTTGTAAATGTTCACTATCATATCATTAGCAAATTTCAAAATCGCCTCCGCTACCTGCATTGCAAATTGCATATCAGGTGCTCTTTTTTGTACCAGTTTCAACTGCAAGGACTCTATAAACCGATATTATTTACTTTAACAGATATACATTTTCGCAAATATTCCTAAGTCAAATTAAATATAAAAATGTCTTTTCGAAATAAAAAAATTAAAATTATTAAAAAAATGTACAGATAATATTTAAATAAAATCCTGTAAAGTTTCTGATACTCTATAGTGACGATTTCTCAACTGTTGATGCATTTCAGCACCTGAAATGTCCGTTCATATGTCTGTCTGTCTGTCTGTCTTTTTTCAGTCCGTTAATCCGTCCGCCAGTGGAAATAACAATTGCAGGAAAACGAATAGGTATCGTCATGAAACTTGGAACGAATATTCTCTGTTATAGAATACCTAGGCCCTTTGGTATTGAAAATAGGGAAAATCGGACAGTGTCACGCCCACTTTTTATAGGGAATATGAATTGAATTCCCTTTCAATGATTCGTCTGAAGACACTGACGACACAAAGTATATTAAAGTGTATGTAAAAAGAAATTTACACATGTATGTATGCATGTATGTGTGTAAATAAAATAAAATAATTTTTATTGAAAATGTCTACTTTAATTAAATTTACACTTACTGTCCTCATATCGGTTTGTCAGCAAACATTATTAATTTTTTTGAAAACCGTACCACTTAGAACCATACGGTTTTCACAAATTTAACAGGAATTTTATGGGACATTTTGCTTAAAGGAGCAAAAAAACTTAAAACTTAAATTCATTTTTTCTATGAATTTCTAGTTTACCCTCTCCCGGCTAAACGGCGGGCAAGCAACCCCGCTCCCATACTCCTTTGAGCAGTTGCTTTCCATAAACGTATTTTTGGATATTATTTCAATTAAATGTAAGAGCATTGTCTTCAAAATTATCAAAACATTTATTTACGTCTTCGGTCTCACTACCTGTAAAATTTGTAAAACTTTCCTCAACATTTTTCAGAGTAAAGAGACACTTGCCCTGCTGCTCATGGCCGACCATGGCATCGCCATAAAATGACCTCTTTCCCTACTCTTCTGCTTCTACCAAATTTAAATAAATAAGTAATCTATTTTGCAGCTCTACCTCCTTCCACTAATAGGGAGTTGTGCTTCTCTAAGCTTTTCTCTTAACTCGCCAACTTGTAGTCTCATTATACTAGAAGCGTCCATCGTTTTACTTTTTACAGTGTTAGGTGTTACTTTTTATAGTTAACGTAAATAGTTACAAATATTTTCCCATATACAACTTAATACTACCTTATAACTGAATTTTTCTCCTCTGTTGTTCGTTGTTGTTGCACGTCACGTTTACTTTCTTTCTTCTTTTACCTCTTTTCCAAATTCATTGTTTTGCTCTCAATAACTCTCTACAGTAAAGTTGATTTCGGCGTTACTCTAGTTTTTCATCGATTACCGTAAAAACAGTTTTACATTTTTTCTATAAATTTCTAGTTTACCCTCTCCCGGCTAAACGGCGGGCAAGCAACCCCGCTCCTATACAATTTTTTTTTTGTCACAACCTATCAAATACAAAAAACCAAAAAAAATAATTTTGTCCAGCTAGCTTGTTCTAGACCAGTGATGCGCAAACTACTATACTGACATATCAATTATTGCGTATGTATTAGAGAGTAAAATACACTTAAAAATTTTTTAGTAATAAAACTTGTACATAAAATATTTAAGCGTTTTACTCGGTAAATTTAATTGTTAGGATTTACTAAACTATCGACATTAATTTCAATATTTAATGCTCTCCTTTCAACGCTAGCATGAAGACTGAAATCGTTTTTTTGTCGAATGAAGCAAGAGCCGAAGCATATACGTATATCAACTTCGTACTCGCGAGCAGGCTTTGCGCATCACTGTTCTAGACGAACCACTGTGCAGCGTGTCGTCGTTTCTCCCTTTTATCTTCTCGAATATTCCGCGTACACGCTTGAGATTTCGTGTACCGTTTATTTATTTGAAGATTCTACAAAGTTTATTTGTATAACTTAACTGATTTTTATATATCAGTTTTAAAAAAACATAATTTATTTTTTAAAATTTGCTTGCTACTGCAAGACCTGTTTATTCAGACATCAAATTAAGACTAAACTTTGTTTTACAAATTTCTTAAAGGTAACTTAAAAATATCTATGCTATCCATCCAAGCTAAACGCTGACGCTAGGTCTGGTTTCAACTTTCGACAAAGAGAACAAAAACTTTCTGTGTGAATGCAATTCAGCAGAATGTGCGGCAAGTGCTATGGATTCTGATGAACGTTTCCTTTAGCGCGTGTAATGTTCATCTAGAATATTTGTGACGTTAACTTATACAATATTTTGTTATTTAAAAATATATTCAGTTTTGTTGAAATTGTTCAGAGTTTGTTGTACAAATTTAAAAGTTTTATTGAATTTTTAGTTATTAATTTTATTCAAACCAAAATGGTGTTTGTTTGCCCGCTGCTGCCACACGAATGAATCTTTGCATACACAACGCTCTATTCTTCGAGTAAAATTATGAGAAGAAGAGGGAGAGTAGAAATAGGAAGGAGATGCCAACTCAGGCGAAAATACATCCTACATTTACAATCATTATATGCACTTACGCAGACTTCTTTGCTCTAGTTATAGAAAAGTATGATTGAAGCCACACATGGTGATTCCTTTCCATATCACTTCGTATTCTGCAGCAAGCTTTCCAGTGGACTTGGAATTTTGATAATAACAAACCCAGATCGTGGTCTAATTTCTTTAAGTCTATTGCAGTACATATTAACTTTACTTTACACATTCATCAGCAAAGCACCTAGATCCATATGCTCTGAAGCTAGCCATACTTCGAACAGTTCTAAAATTTTAATTTGAGGTGCCATTGAAAACTGCAATATCTCTTGAAACCGTAGATATCTGTAGCAAAATTTTTTCCATCAATTATGCAAACTCTTAAATTAAAATTTAAGCGAAAAACTGGACTGAAAAATCACAGACTTCTTCGCGCTCAGTTTTAGAAAAGTATGAATTGGGAATAAATAATTTCAAATTGGAAATAAACAATTTCAAATTGGGAACAAACAATTTCAAATTGGGGACAAACAATTTCAAATTGGGAACAAACAATTTCAAATTGGGAATAAATAAAAAGAAGTTTTAAATTGACAACTATCAGTAGGATAAAAGTATTAATTATTTTTATTAAATGGATATATATGTGAAAGAATAAATGAAAACTCAGACACAAACAACATTAAAACATTTAAAAACTAACATCCATCATATTCAACGCGTCAGGTATAAATTATTTATATCAAGAAGAAGGGGAAGATCTAAATAAGTATGCATATTATTAATATTGCTTGGTAAGCAAAGAAGATATAGTACTTACAACTACTTACAAGAAAAATGCTTTAAAAATGCATAAAACTTTTTTAATCCAAAGTTCAAGTTCGATGGAGTCCGGTACCTATATAAAACCATTTTTAGAAAAAAGAATTTTGGGGTTTTTTAGTTAAGGTATTCTCTTTCCGTCAGCATTAAAAAAATTTTAAAAATCGTGTTTTTGTTAAAATTTTTTGCACCCTCGTTACACTGTGCGTCTTATCACTAATTCGCACACTGTATGTGCAACTGCCTTTAACAAAGTGCGTGCCTTTACTTTGTAAGCCACCGATGATACGCGATGATACGCGCCGGTAATTAAGTTAGTTTAATAAAAACTACTCCTATAATAATAATAAAGAAATAAAAAAACAATTGTTTTTTAAATGAAGAATGATATTTGTAGACTCATAAAAAAAAGAGGTAATTTTTTTTTCCTTCGGGGAAGAGTTTGGAGAGAATTTTTTTTAAAATCGTACGGTCTACCATCTGTATTACATACTAATTCAATTCTTTTCAGATCACCACTGAGAAGAGGCTTTTAACAAAGCAACTTCTATGACTTAACGTTTGCTTAACTATTGTTAACTCGGAATCTATGCTACACTTTTTCAATATACTAATTTTCTGATGATCTTTTTCAATAGTATATTTTTCAATATACAATATACGAGTACTATCTTTTTCATTAACTACTATCTAGTTAATGCTAATGTTATTACATAGCATTAATGATTAATCTTAATGCATCTTAATCAATTAATATACTCCTAATAATAATCCTAATCAATTTAATTACTAGATGAAAAGATATGTATATGTTAGATAGATAACACAAATGACTAGTTAGAAATTTTTTGTAATTTGAGGAAAAAATTAAAAAATGTGAAAAAGTATATATATAAAAAAAACACAAAAAAGGGAAAAAAAAAGAAACCAATAAGAAGAAAAAAAAAATTGATGAAAAAAAAAAATCCCAATAGAAAGAAAACATATATTGTACATATATAAAAAGATGAGAAACAATAAGAACACAGTAAGAAGAAAAAAAGAATCCTGATAGAAAGAAAAAATATATTTCATAAAAAGATAAAAAAAGTATATTGCCGCAATAGCAGTAGGTAGCAGCAAACAGCAACAGACAACAACAGCAGTAGCAGCTGACGACAGAATAGCAGCAGCAACAGTAGCAGTGACAGTAGTGGTGGCATCAACGGTAAAGCTGGATGTATGGTTAATGACCAGTCGATTAAAGGCGTTAAAAGTTACAGCGGGCTGTGTCAAATCAGTTGTTGCAGAGAGTTTGAGAAGATGGAAGAGAAGTCTGGTGTATTTATCCGGGGTACGACGGCTCAGTGCTTACCACAAATACAGTGACACTCATTATGCCGCATTACTGCCGGATTGGCCAGGAAGATCGATAGGTTCGTGTACTCGAAAGATAGTGGAATTCCCAATTCCAAGTGATATGGATTCCCACCAATTCCAAGTGATCTGGATTGCTGATAAAGAGAAATTAGCTACAACTATTGCGCAGAGTGACATAATGCTTCGAACTTGCAAAGGAATCTATACTCGTACATGCGTTAAAGCATAGCGCGTAGGCTTAATCCAAAAAGATGCAGAAAGAAACGGATGCTATGCAAATAGTTTTTCGAGATGTTAACAATTATGGCACCACCAGTAAAAATGTATTCTGCGTTGCCGAGACCGCTACCACTACTTGAGTGAACACTTGCAGCTACCAATCACAAGACAAGGAGTCAAGATAAGAGGCGGTGAGGAGTACTACAGCAGCTGGACTTATGTAATAAGTAATTATAAAAAATTGTGTTGTAATTTAAGAACGAAATAATATTATAAGAATATACTCGTATTTAAATCTATGTATATGATGGTGACGAATTAATATGATGCAAAAATATACACATGAATAAATCAAATACATGTGTGTACATAGAAATCTATAGTAATAAGAAAATATTGTCAAAGAATGTATTAGTAAATAAGTAGATTGTAAGGAAAATAATATTAATATTATTTTAACGTATTATATTAACGTGACAGTACTATAACGTCATGCATGTATGTATTTGTAATAAGAAAAAATTACTATCGTTTCTCGATAATAATTTTTTCTTATCCTAAGGATGTAATGATGTTGGGTATCGTCATCATCGAACATTTTTTATCGAGTTGCGATAAGTTACGGGCATACTTTTAGGCCAAATTAATTACAATAGGTGAGCTAAACGTTAATCTTTTCATTCCCAACTCTTCTCAGAAGTAAAGAAAAATACACTGTTCAGTATTCTACTTTTAAATGAGCCCAGTAAATGTATTTTGCAAAATTTACAAAAATGTTTTCAACTGATTGACTTTTATATGATGTTACATATGTAAAGAGTTTTTCAGCAAGAAGTGGTATTTTAAAATTGTTTTTACTATTTCAATTCATTGCGCAAATGTGTGAAGTGATTTGTACTTCTTAAATGACCTCACAATGACAGTTTAAAGTTAAGAGTTCAAAAATGGCTTAAAATTTAAAATAATACCTCTTGTTGATACCCTTTATATACTAAAATAGAAGAATTGATACAAGTAACACATGAGCTCTTTAAAGTAACTTTTATTAAAAATGTTTTTAATTTTAAAAACTTATTTATGGTAATTTACAAAACAATTATTGGTTTTAGTCCAGCATTAGTATATATTGCATTTACTACATTTTTATGTAAGATCTTTTAATTTACAGTGACAAGAACGACCTCTCTCTACCCATACGACCCAATGCTTAAATCCATCAGTCCTTTTATCTTGACGAGGTGGGGTGAAGGAGTGAAATTATATTTTTTAGATGTAGATGCTTTGGGAGCGTTATTTGATGTTGTCGAGCGGCCTCATACATAAATATATGCCTGGAAATTCAGTAATGACATTGGCTTTGTAGAAGGACTATTAGCTTTTAAAGTCTTGTATAGAAGCAAATATGTAGTATAATAGAATGCGCATCTCATATAAGCAAAAATTTTGTATGGCGGGCTTTACGGGCTTTACAACGACGGAACCTGCGCTCTTTGTTGAAGATTTGTGTTCTTTTTCTGAGCGTAAAAAAAATCTAAAAGAGAGAAGCAATCAGCCTGATGAGCGTACTTTTTGGTCTCTTTTGCGTTCTTTAGGCAAAAAGAGTTATTTGCTTTGAAATATCAAAGGCAAAGAAAATTTTTCAATGCTTGAAAACGATAACAAAATTAAATTAAATAAAATTAAAATTCATCAAATTGAATAAAGTATAAAAAATATAATATAATTATAATATAATAATATAATATAAAAAATATAATATAAATATAATATAATATAAAAAATATAATATAAATATAATATAATACAAACATAATATAATAATATAATATAAAAAATAATAAACGTTTTTACAACAAATTCAAAGTTTAACGAAAATTATTTCAGAAAATTTCAAAATTTCAGAAAACACAGCATTTCTCAGCATTTTTAACACATTTATTGAAAATATTTTTTTCGAGTCTCTAGCTCACCGGGAAGCTAGTTTAAAATCAATTTCAAAATTTGTACCGAACATGAAGGAAAGCTAATAAAAAATTTTAAAAATATTAAATTTTCCTCAAGCGGAGGAAAATTTTTTTAACTGCCGGCAATAATTTTCAATTTTCGTTGTTTGGAACTGTGTTTTTCTGCAGCCCAGATGCATTCCTGGCAACATTTTTTCGCAATTTAGTTTCATAATTATTTTGTATGAGACATAGCCAATAAAATATCTTATAGAAACTAACTCTAAATTCATTTCTGTTCGATTACAAAAGTTGTCTTCCAAAAAATAGTCCGCATACATATCGCTATCTAAAAAATCCAGATTATTTATTTATTTGTCATTGTCATTTTCATTAATAGACAAAAAAGTTTTATCTGTCGGCGCTGGAATTATTTCAACTTTTAATTGTGGCGTTTCTTCGCAATTGCTCGAGGATGTTGACCGAACAATCCTTGAAGCCATTAGTCTGGCTAGGCTTCGTCGCTCATGTTGAATGGTAATGGTGACATCGGTGATGGAGGTGGCGATGTTGACGGTGGAGGATCGGCTTCGACTTGTTATCGTGCATATAGATAGTTGGTCGGTGAAGGTAGCGTCGCACAGTGGGGTAAATGGTACCAAAACAGGAGATTAATTTGCTCAGGCTATTGTCAGTATGAACAAGTTTATTTAAGAGTCAAGAAAATGTAAAATACAGAACTATTTGCAAAGTTCAATGTTCACTTCAACCAATTTCATGGCTATTAAATCGTCGAGAAAAACCGACACATCTACCCACATGCGATGCGTTTCTTCTACTGCCCTCACTCATCGTTTATTGTCGTTCGACTGTCTTCGGTCGAAGGAGTGCCCTCACTCCTCATATTTCGTCCCCGGATAAATCTGCTCCTTCGTCTTCCCATTCGAGGTTAGGGTCGACACGACACCACGGCTTCATATGGTCACTCGATAGGACATTATTATACCTCTTTTGGGTTCCTGGCTTATCCGGCAAATCTTTAACAATATACCGGTCGTAATTGAGAACTTTCGTCACGACGCACAGTGGTTGGTCTAGAACAGGCTAGCTGGACAAAATAACTTTTTTGGTTTTTTGTATTTGTTAGGTTGTGACAAGAAAAAAGTTGTATGGGAGCGGGGTTGCTTGCCCCAGTTTATACGGAGGGGTAAACTAAAAATTTATAGAAAAAACGTAAAAAGATACATATGTTTAATCGATGAAAAAATAAAAAACACGTAAGTAAGACATTTTTTTTTCTTTAAGCAAAATATCCCAATAAATTCTTGTTAAAATTTTGAAAACCGTATTGTTC
This sequence comes from Conops quadrifasciatus, assembly GCA_949752815.1. Classification (NCBI taxonomy): domain Eukaryota; kingdom Metazoa; phylum Arthropoda; class Insecta; order Diptera; family Conopidae; genus Conops; species Conops quadrifasciatus. The sequence goes on from OX457081.1 coordinate 12,295,898, forward strand.
TAAGTGGTATGGTTTTCAAGAAAATTAATAATGTTTGCTGACAAAAAGATACGAGGACCAGTGAGTGTAAATTTAATCAAAGTAGACATTTTCAATTAAATTTATTTTAAATTATTTACACACATACATGCATACATATGTACATGTGTACACTTCTTTCCACATACACTTTCATATACTTTCGTCACTGTTGCGACAGTGACGACATGTCGTCAGTATCTTTATATGAATCATGTGTATATACATATATACATTAGTGTGTCCCAAGGCACAAGGAGGATTTTTTTTTTCGCAAAATCAGACACGCATACCCTCTCTTTTTTTTCTGTTTGACCTCAAGAACTCAAATAATAAATATTATTGCGATTGGATTAGGATAACCCGTGCTGACTTGATGCCAAACATAAGACATGAAAATTTACACTGAGCTAATATGAAAGGATTATAGAACTCAATAGTTATTCGATAAATAAGGCAGGAATATGTCCAAAGAATATATGTACTATATTATTTTGAAAACATTATTCCTTAAAATTTTCTTTTCAAAGTTTGCTTTTTACAGTCAGGATAGATTTTCTGATGTTCTTGTACGCAACGTAATAAAAATTGCTTCTGTTCCTCCTTAACCGTAATCAAACCATGGAAGTCTTGCATCAATTTCACCGCTCTTTCAGCAGAATCGTTTACTGCCCCAAGCATTGAAACTTTCTTTCTGGCTTCTTGAAACGAAGCGTTATTTGACCACAAAGCAGGACTTTCGTAGAGAAAACTGTCATTAATTTTAAGACGTTCAAATAAGCACTTGCTTTTGACCGAAATGAAGTCAGAGATGTTTTTCTCTAAATTAAAAAAAAAGAGAAAAACGGTAACGAAATTATGACATAAACAGAGAACTAAAGAAAAAATTTCTAGATATATTTATTTTCAAACTAACCGTATAATGGTCCCAAAAGTTCTTTCTGTGATGGGATATAACGTTTACCATGGGCTAATGCATTTTCGTTGGTTAAATTTTTAACCATTTTTATTTTGGTTTCTTGGTCCACATCATCGTCAAATAGTGACAAGATAGATACTTCATCCGTCAAATACCATAAATGCTGGGTAAACTTCTGTAAAGCTGCTTTCGATATGCTTTTATCAATATTTTCGTAAGCCTTCATTGACTTCAAAAAACACAAATCTTGGTAAGGTGCTTTTACTGCCAAAATGCATTGAATCCATGGCTTGACGTAGGATGTCACGATGAACAGGCAGACGTCTAATAGTGCTGCTTTATCCTTGCTCGTTATTTCCAATTGGGCACTAAACAATGACATTTTGAGGGAATAAATCGCTCTCGCCATCCATCGAGCATGATGCATGGCACCTGGAGGTCGAATTTTAAATTTTCTATCTGTGTCTCCACCTAAAAATGTTATAGAAAGCTCTACCAACTCTCGATAGTCATCTCTGACGATTACTTTGGTCAATTCGGTTTGATAATACTCAAGCAAATTGTCAATTTTGGAAACAGTCAGGAACGATGTAAGCTTATCTCTATAGCACTGTATTTTATTAGGATCAACACTTTTCCAGTTATTTCGGAATTTTTTGAAGAAAGGGCTATCAGGACTTGTAGTCACTTGACTGAATTTCACTTCGAACACGCTTTTTAACACCAACTCATAAACGTGATGGCGGCAAGCAAAAATAAGTATTTCTTTATTAAATTTTTGTTCTAGAAGCACGCAGCTACCATTGATACGACCTGTATTTGAAGCGGTAGTATCACAACAAAAAATTTGAACTAGATCTTCAAGATTCCAGTCAACAATGGCGTTCCAAACAGCTTGCGCATGTTCGCTTCCTGAAGAGCTTTCCAACCTTGGCACAGCAATAAGTTGTTCTTTATTTCCATATGATATAACTATCGGAAGACGTTCTTCTTTTGATTTCCGAGCATCTAAAGCAGGCAACAGTTTGCCATCCCAGTGGACAATTACAACATCTGGCACCTCGTTTTGAAAATCATGTTTTATTGCTTCTGCACGCTCTTTCCGTTTTTTTGTACGTATTCGTTGAATTGAAGACTTACTTATTGGAAATTCATCAGTATTATGCCCAAGTGCCTCAACGGTAGCTTGCAGAATATACACAGAATCTCTCATGCTTAGCTGACATCTATCAAGGGCTGCTACTAATTTTGGAGTGATGAAATCTTTCCGCATAGTTGTTTTACTTGTTTCGGGTCGTGTGTCCTCGATTATCGTGAGCAAGTCTCCTTGTAAGTCCATATTTTCATTCGAATCAGATGATGAATAATTTTGTAACGGTTCATAAGATGCTGCCAACAGAGTTGTCGCGGATAAATGTTTAGCACGCCGCTTTTCTTCCTCAATACTTCTAATTCGTGCCCTTTTCTCTTTATCAGCCAGTTTTTTGTCCACTCCAGCTAAGTAGCCAGGTCGACCTGGCTCTCTCTGGCGCTCCAAGAAGGCTCTATCTTCATTTGTTTTTAATAATTTTAAGGCATCCGCGTGTGCAATATCAAACAAATTGGATAAGTTGCTAACAAATTTTTTTCGGCGCTGCTCAAATACAATTTGTGTTTTTTGTGCATCTTTTTGCAAGTCCCTCCAAACTTCATATAAATTAACAAGTTTCTTCACACAATTCGGTAAAGACTTAGTTGGTATTCGCGCCTTTTACCAATAAATAATGCACTCCCGAATAGTGAGATTTGCACTTTCACTAATCGTTAATTTCACTTCGCGGATATTGTAAAACAAGACTGCTAGGACTTGCCCATTAGAGGGAAGTTTTGACCCTATAATCTGATGTTTCACGTCTCCTATTAAAAATATATTTTTTTTAGAACTGCGCATTTCCACTGACATGTTGTCTAACTGAAAACAAAACCTTTACTAACAAAATAGCATGCAATTAGAATGCATGCATCGATAGGTTTCGCGTTCGCCTTATTTTTCAAGTACTGCCATGTTCCGATGCACTAATATACATATATATATATATACTTAAAAAGTAGGCGTACGAGGACCAGTAAGTGTAAATTTAATCAAAGTAGACATTTTCAATTAAATTTATTTTAAATTATTTATACACATACATGCATACATATGTACATGTGTACTCTTCTTTCCACATACACTTTCCGACATGTCGTCAGTCTTTATACGAATCATGTGTATATATACACTACCGTCCATAAGTTTCCGGACAAACCTCTTTTTCAGAAAAACTGACCTAAATCTCCTATTTTTTCCAGTTTAAAAATAAAAAAATTATTTGTTTTCTTTCATTAATAATATATTTACTTAAATAAACTAAAAAATTTACATTGCTTAATAATATAATTACATAATTAAATCATTTTCGATTATACTTGTTTTTCGTCGAAAAATGAACCTTTTACTTTTACCACTTTTGATGCTAATCTAGGCATCCTATCCATTAGGTTTTGAATCGTTTGGAGTGAAATGGATCTCCAAGCAACTTGGAGAATCTCCCAAAGGTTTTCTTTTGATGTGGGACAATGTTTTCGGACTTCCCTGTCCAGTTCATCCCAAAGCAGCTCTATGGGATTAAGGTCAGGTGACTGAGCAGGCCATTTCATATTTTTCAACGTTCCTTTGTGTTCTTCTTGGTCTAGATATCCTCGGCAGAGCTTAGACGAGTGTTTGGGATCGTTATCTTGCATCAAGATGAATCCAGGTCCTATTAACCGCAAGCCCGATGGAATAGCGTGTTGCTCTAAAATCGTTCTGTACTTCTCCTTATTTAGGATTCCATCGATACGGATGAGATCTCCAACGCCAGCGGAAGAGAAACATCCCCAGACCATTATAGAACCACCGCCATGCTTCACTGTTGGGACCACACAGCTAGGGAGCATCTTTTCTTCAGCTGACCGTCTAACGAAAATTCTCCTCTTCTGTCCGTAAACTTCAAATTTGGACTCATCTGTCCATAACACATCCGACCACTCAGATTGTGTCCATTCTTGGTGCTCCCTTCCCCAAGCTAGCCGTTTAATTTTATTTTGGGGTCGTAGCAAAGGTTTTCGTACCGCTACTCTACCGTGAAGTCCTGCGGCAGCTAAACGCCTTTTTGTAGTTGTAACCGATATCTGCGTTGAGTGCGAACTGTTGAATTCTGCGCAGATTTGTGGAGCTGTCAGTCGTCGATCCCTCTTGCTTATCATTTTCAACGTGTGATCCTCCTGGTTTGAAGTTAGTTTGGGCCTTCCGCTTCTTTTCCGAGTCGTAACACTGGATGACTCTTTGAAACGACGTAGGGTATCGTATACTGTCGACTTCGGTATTTTCAATTTGTCTGCAATGGCGCGGACAGTATGCCCTTCCTCATGTAATGTGATTATTCCAGTACGTTCGGCTGCAGTTTTTTCCCGGTTTCTTCCCATTTTTTTAATATTTTTTCACTTTTTAACGGGTTAACTTCACAATTCAAAACTTCGAGAACAAGTGACTCAAAGACCGTAAAAAACTGACTTTTATAGTACGAAATCGAACCTAATTTTTGCAAAAAACAAACTGTGTGACAATTTCGCAATTTTTTAACAAGAATTTATAAACATTTTTCACAGAAAAATAGAAATTTTGGCCTTTTTTTATGACTGTTATGATTTCTTTACCTAATTAGCAATTTTGCCTTTTTTACTTCCTATACCTGTAAATCAACAAATTTTGGTAATTTTCCTTGAATCCTGCTACCTGTTTATTGTAAACAAATCTACCTAACATTTTTTAAACAAATTTTATCCATTTGGGTTCACCATAGGTAGAAAACTACATAAATGTGGTAAAAAATGGTTTGTCCGGAAACTTATGGACGGTAGTGTATACTTAAAAAGTAGGCGTACGAGGACCAGTAAGTGTAAATTTTCAATTAAATTTATTTTAAATTATTTACACACATACATGCATACATATGTACATGCCCAGCGGGCTCGATAGCCAGCGCTTCTCATTTGTAAATGAAAGAGACGCGCATCTTTTTCTTACCCGTAGGTGCTGTCAATATAGCGCTTCCAAAGATGTAAGTTTGGAAATAAAAAGGCATGTCTGAAATAATTGAGAGCATATTTTCGAATTTGATTCGAAAAGTTATAGCGCAGTTTTCCCAGTAAAAAAAAACTAGCAAAAAAAAGTTTGGAAACAAAAGCAGTCCAGTCCGTAGCCTAGAGAATGTGTGCTTGGTTTGGAATACAAAGAGTACAAGTTCAAATCCCGACGACGCCATGAAAAAAATTATAGGTAAAATTTTGAAATACGATATAAATTAAAAATCATAGAAATTGAATTTAAATTCTAATGTGGGAGCAGTAATGATGATATTCAATTCAACATTAATAATATTGAAAAATAAAATAAAAAAATAAATTAAAAATTTTTTTACCAAACCGGGAATCGAACCTGCGATTTTTAAGCCCGCAAGTCAGCACTCTATGCTTCTGCCTATGCCTCTATATATTTTGTCTATGAAATTTTACTTACATATACGCTAGGCATTTTGAGAGGTTCGAAATTAATTTTCGAAATTTATTTTGATGAGAGGGCTGCTATGGTGACAATTTTGTTGATCGCATCTTCTTCGCTTCCCCAGGATACGATAAAAATGCGCATTTTTTGCGGACATGTAGAGCAAAAAAGGAAAGAGACTGTCATACCAAAAGGCAGCGCATTAGCGCACTTCAAATGCGTATCATCATGCGTGTTGGAGCGTTCTTTGGCCCGCTGGGTGTGTACACTTCTTTCCACATACACTTTCATATACTTTCGTCACTGTTGCGACAGTGACGACATGTCGTCAGTATCTTTATACGAATCATTGTGTATATATATATATATATACATATATATATATACTTAAAAAGTAGGCGTAACAGAAGTAGGATGTTTTCCATTTTTGATTTCAAAGAGCTCTACGTAGCGTAGGAGAGAGTATTCATGGCAACTTCTATGACGATGCTTCAATTCGTTCTCCTATAATCGTCGCATCTGTCACCAGTGGGCGGGCCACGCCCATTTTTAGGAATATATTTACGTCTGAGACGTTCGAATCGCGCTAAAAATTTTATCTTTAAATGCACTCTACCAGCTGAGAAATTGAGCTATAAGCACGGATAAATTCATGTTCCCTAGAAAAAGTAGGCGTGACACTAGTCCGATTTGCCCTATTTGCAATATCAAACAGCCTAGAATAACAGAGAATATTCGTACCAATTTTCATGACGAGACCTATTCGTTCTCCTGCAATTGTTATTTTCACAGGCGGACGGATTGACGGACAGACAGGCAGACAGACAGACGGACGGATAGGCTAAATCGATTCAGGAGGTGATTCTGAGCCAGAATATATATAAACTTCTGTACCTGCCACGCCTTTTTTACTGCGTTACAAACGGAAGGGCAAAGTGAATATGTATGCCTTCCTTCAGAATGTAGGGGGAAAAAACATAGATGTGCAAATATATCGCAATGAAATTTTATACCGAGTTAAACTAGATGAACGCGCGTATAATATATATAAATTTCAGAGCGGGTACATGAGGTGACATTTAACTTTTCTTCTTGTGAAGTTGAAGAAGGAAAACAAATTTTTTTTTTTTGAGATTGTATTTATAAATTATTCCTAAAACATATAACTATTAAATTTATCCTTAAAGAATACTACTAACCTTCAGTTTAAAGCTGCATAATACAAACATAGTCTAGAACTTCTTTAACGTGAATAATAATCGTATTATTAGATGAACAACTGCAGCAAATTTTCCTTAAAAATTTACGTTTTCCTATATACCTACCCGCGTAAGTCATCATAGTAGGTTGACCGGAAAAAAAATTTTTCAGAATGCTAGTTGTCACGATAGTAAATTATTGTTTTTGTCTAGCTAGCTTGTTCTAGACGAACCACTGTGCGACGTAGGGTCCCTTATATCGCGGATTAAGTTTGTGCGATGTGCCAGTCGCTTGCGGAACGTAGTCTATGATCACAAAATCGCCTTCGTTGAACTGGTGAGGCTGTCGATGTTTTTGGTCAAATCTTGCCTTTCAAATCCGTTGCGCTGTTGCAATATTAATTGCCGCCTCCTGTAATTTTTCTGGAGTTCCCTCCGGAATTTCTTCATCATGTAGCGCCTGTATAATTCTGTTTTGAGTCACTTCCCCTGGATTGAAACTAAAAACAATCTCATTGGGTGACATTTTCGTGGTTGCGTTAGGCTGGGAATTTATACTCCACTGCAGTATCGATAGTACGTCGTCCCACTTGTTATGCTTGGCTGCTGAACATTTCAGTGAGTTTAAAATCGTTTTATTCACCCTTTCCGCTTGCCCATTCGCGCGGGGTGTCCTTACAGCCGTTTTTAAATGCTGAATCCTTTGCCGCTGTAGAAACTCTTCAAATTCTCTTAAAGTGTAAGCCGTTATTCGGTCCGTAGTAAGACGTACGGGTTCACCGGGTTGTTTTTGTGTTACGCACTGCACGTAAGAGCGTGAACTTACTTAAATGGCATACTAATACGATAATGTAATTGTTACGTATTTTAGTCTTTGGGAATGGACCCAGATGGTCTATATTCATATTTCTAAAAGGGATAGGTAACATTTCGTTTATATGCAACTGCCCTTCTGCCTTACCACTTCTTGCTTTATTAAGGCAACATTCCGGACAAGCAGCAATATATGATTTAACATATCTTCGAATCCGTGGAAACCAAACCAAATTACTAATACGACCAACTGTTTTGTTCACTTTAAAATGGCTTAAATCATCGTGACAAGATTTCGTTATGCGCCATCGAATGCACTGTGGTACAACCAGTTTGTGATCGTCATTCACCTTCCGGTACAATCGACCTGCTTTTAGGATATAATCTGCCTCTGCTTGTTTCTTTGTAGGTGTATCCACCGTTTACGTACCCTTAAGAATATTTATTATTCGACGTACCTTTTCATCTTGGAGCTGAATGGTGGAAACCCAATCATCGTTGTATGGAAAAATGCTTAAAACTGTTCAGCTTAAAAATGCTTAAAAATGCTCAGCAACTGTTGACGTCTTAGAAGATAGTTCGGTCGGACATCGACTCATACCATCTACATGGCGAAATATATAAATTCATTGAGGGATGTGAACTAGCGAGCAAGGGTTTCACCACAAACGAGACAGAAAATTTAATATCTTGCGTTAAACAGCGCCTACACGGAGACGCTTTTAATTTGGTCAGATTAAGAAAATTTGAAAAGCTTGAAGAACTTTTTCTTTTAATCAAAACCACATACCTAGAACCGATATCGCTGGCCTCTGTCCAGCAGAAAATTCAAAATTGTCGCCAATTACCAAATGAAAATGTTCGGTCATTTGCCAGACGTATAACTGCAATTAAACTACAAGCTGAAGAAATAATTAGTACTCAATATACAGTCACAAGAGATTCTTCACTATGTAACGAACTAGAATTATCAGCAACTTTTGCATTCAAGATAGGTCTAAAAGACCCCACATTAAGAATACACCTACTGAATGTAAACGCTAATACTCTGGACGAATTAATTGACGCAACAATGAAGGTATTAGACCTAATAGAAGTAGGAAATACATCAAAATTCAGCTCACAAGATAGATACGAACAAATCAGGACAATAAATTATTCCATAACGGATTTAAAGAAAAACCATATGACTTCACAACAAAAGTCAGACAACAGAACGATCTGCTCGTTCTGTAAAAAATCAGGGCATACTCGAGACGAGTGTAGGACAAGAAAAAAAACGCCGTATTGCGAACGATGCACAAAATATGGACATGAAACAAACTGGAGATGCAAACAAAACAACGTACGACACGAAGGAAAAGAAATTAGAATACAACAAAAAAATAACTTGACTAACACTAATCCGTTTAACAGCGACAACCGACAACAAAACCAACAGCGTCAGACAAATAATAATAACAATACATGGAGAAAAAATACGATCCCACAATGCCTTTGGTGCAATACACCAGTTCACAATGCATCCAACTGCAATGCAAAAAGAAACTGGGAAACATTTCAGGGAAACCAACAAGGGCCCAGACAAGGCCAATGATCTGGGAACCCGAACATTATAGCAAAATTAGGCCAAACCAATTGGAACCAGAAAGTCAAACGTTCAAAAATACTGTTGACACGCTTCGATTAATTGCCCATCAAATAGTCCTAAAACTAACATCTCCCAATTTACACAGACCGACAGAGTATCCGAGAACTGTAACATTAAAGAAGATATGATACGAAGAAATCTTCTATGCAAGTAAAAAATACTGCACTGAAAGAAAATATTCAGGTCGTAATGATATTCATATTTCAATTACTGTGGTCGTTAGCATAAAAAACAATTGAAATAATTAAAATTAAATTTTTAAATATTTGTAACTCGTAAGTAAATAATAAAAAAGCTTTGGAGAGTTTCTCAAAAATAATAAAAACGTTTAAAAATTATACTAATTTTGAAAATAATATCGAAAATAAAAGAATGGATTCACTAAATGAGGAAAAAACTGTCCACAGACAAGTAACGTATACAGAGCGCGATGCAGCGAATGGCGTGTTCATTGAAGTACCTTGCAAAGGTGCGTAAAATGGAAAACTCGTTTTGTTGGTTGACTCTGGTGCTGATGAAAGTCTCGTAAAAGACGACTCATTAGACGATTCAATAACACTTAATACAGCTGAAATAAAAGATTAAAGTGGAGCTTTCGGTGGATGTATAACTACGAAAGGCTCATTTACAATTAAACATAAAAACCTTAAATTCGTTTTCAACGCGATTTCCTTTAAACAAGGGATACCAGCAGATGGTATTATAGGTAGGGATAACTTGTGGAATCAGTCCATAATAAATACAATTAATAAAAAATTAATCTTTGTCGACAACAATGGCAGATATAAAACATCGTTATTGATGCGATCTAAGCACGATTTGGAACAAATTAACCAACTCGACACAATACGTGCAAGAACAGTAAAAACAATCCAAATTAATATTAATACAAAAATACCGGTGGTAATCATTTACAAAGAAGAAATTTCGCCAGGAATATACATGGCAGAGACACTTGTCAACGTTGTAAACAATAAAGTTCATGTACCTATACTGAACTCAACTGAATACGACTTTACAATGAAAGAGAATTTCGTTCCTAAATTTTCAAATTTCATTAATTTTAAAAGACCATCTCCTAGTAAGATACATACGTTACAGCAGATGAGTGCAACAGATAGAATAAAAAGTTTACTGAAACATATACAAATAGACCCAAACTTAAACAGCCAAGAAAAAGCCTCAATAGAAAGAATATGTGTAAAATACCATGACATATTTATGCCAGAAGGCGACAAATTAACAGCCACACAAGTCTTAAGACACGAAATACCAACAAAGCAAGAACAACCACCCGTCAACCAAAAACAATATAGATTGCCTCACGTACACCGGGAAGAAATTAATAAACAAGTAGAAAAATTATTAGAAGACAATATAATTAAGCCAAGTACTTCTCCATGGAACTCTCCAATATTATTAGTGCCGAAGAAATCGATGGAAAACAATGAGAAAAAATTGAGACTCGTAGTGGACTATAGGAAACTTAATGACATTACCATAAAACAAGTTTTTCCTATACCCCGTATAGATGAAATTTTAGACCAATTAGGACATTGTAGTTATCACCAAATAATAATAGACATAAAGGATAGAGAAAAAACAGCGTTTAGTACGAGTTTAGGAAATTTTGAATTTAAAAGAATGCCATTCGGATTAACTTCAGCCCCAGCGACATTCCAGAGATTGATGAATCAAATATTAACAAGGTTGCAAGGTATTGACTGTTTTGTATTTCTAGACGATATAGTTATTTACGGTAGAAACATACAGCAGCACGAGGAAAGGCTATGTAAGGTACTAAATATTCTACGAGAGCACAATTTAAAACTAAACACCAAAAAGTGTCAATTTTTACGAGAAGAAATAGTTTATTTGGGTCATAAATGCTCAGAATCAGGTGCATTGCCAGGTCCACAAAAAGTAGAATGTGTCAAGAAAATAAGCCCACCAAAAAGCAAAAAAGAAGTACAAGCTTTTTTGGGATTAATTAATTATTACAGGAAATTCATTGCAAACACTGCAAAAATAGCACTACCAATTAAAAAATTACTGAGAAAAGATGCAAAGTTTAACTGGTCAGATGATTGCCAGAAGCCTTTGAAAAATTAAAATCAGCAATTAGCTCTCCTCCAATATTGGCTTATGCAGATTTCACAAAAACGTTTAATTTGACAACTGATGCAAGTAATGAATCATTAGGAGCAGTGTTATCACAAGGCGAAGTAGGAAAAGATAGACCTATAGCATTTGCAAGTAGAGCATTAAATGATGCCGAAAAAAGGTACTCGACAATAGAGAAAGAATTTCTAGCAATAGTTTGGGCAACAAAAAATTTCAGAGCATACTTATTAGGTAGACCTTTCAAAATTTTCACAGACCATCAACCACTAAGGGGCATAGCAAATTTAAAAGATCAGACATCTGGATTAGCTAGATTCAGACATAAATTATTTGAATATGATTTTGAAATCATATACAAACCAGGAAAAACTAATTTAAACGCCGACGCACTTAGTAGAATACCACAAAACAATGACGAGAATAAAGCAGTGCAAACACGAACAAAAACTAAACTGAAAGAAAAAGAGGAAACAAAACCAACCAATACCACAAAATTTCAACCAAACAACACTACAGAAAAAGGTGAAGACGAAATTAACAATAACAATAACGGAGTTGAAACATTAAACGATAATCATAACTTAATAATTCTGACAAACCCAAAAGAAATAGAAACAATTTTAAAAGATTTCCATAATTCCCCGTTAGGAGGACATCAAGGTGCAGTAAAAACATTTTTAAGAATTAGGAAACAGTATAGATGGCCGTGCATGCAAAAGCAAATAAAAGATTATGTTAAAAACTGCCCGAAGCTCAAAAAAGCCCGATAAACAAAAGCTCAAAATTAACAAAAATGCCAATGATACTAACTGATACACCACACAAACCTTTCGAAAAAGTTTACATGGACATAGTTGGTCCACTGCCAGAAACCACTTCAAGAAATAAAAACATACTAACGTTTCAAGATGATTTTTCAAAATTTATGGCTTGCGTAGCAATTCCAAACGCAGAAGCCAATACAATAGCTAAAGCTTTTTATGACGAAGTAATAACTCGATATGGTATTCCAAAAGTCTTAGTAACAGACAATGGAACAAATTTTATTTCAAAAGTTTTTTCAGACACTTGTAAAATGTTAGGAATTAAGAAATTACACATTACACCATATCACCCACAAGCAAATGGTTCCTTAGAACGTAGTCACAGACCATTAACAGAATACTTACGAAGTTTTGCAAAAGAAGACGGATCCAATTGGGATCAATGGTTATCGACAGCAATGCATGTTCATAACCATACCCCACATATTACAACAAGATAGAGTCCATTCAAAACGTTGTATGGTTTTGACTCAGAAATGCCAACAAATCTTTAAAGAAAATGCAGCCCACTTTATAATGCAGACGATTCAACTAAACTACAAAAGTTTCAGATACAAAGAGCTCATGAACTAGCTAGACAAAATCAAGTAAAGGCAAAAGAAATATCAAAGAAACAATACGATAACAAATTAAACCCAGTATCTCTTAAAATAGGAACTAAGGTTTTACTAAAAAACCAAGCGAGAAAAAATAAATTTTCACCGATATGGTTAGGACCATACGAGGTAGTGCATGTTAAAAGCCCTGTTAACACCGTGATATTAATTAAAAAATAAAGCAAAAACATTTCACAACAACCTTCTTAAATTATACAATCAATAACAACTATAGGTAAGAGAGACAGATAACCTGAAAGCTCGATTACATCATCACCAAAACAAAATGAATAAATTTGAACAAACGAGAAGAGTTTGTAAAGTAAAGAAATATTATTTAATATGTATAATATGTTTCCATGTACTATATTTCTATGTACCTGTACAAAACATGTACCTGTCATAACTCATACAGTCCTATGTCTATATTTTTAAATTTGTCTTTTTACTCAATGAAATTTTCAGTCGTTATACGAGAACCTTAATAATTAAAGTAAAACCTTATTTCATCGAAAATTAGATTTTTATTGAATTTAAAATTTGTTTAATTAAATATTCTTTAATAAATTTCAATAATACAATACATTTATAAAAATTTATGTGAAAACATTTTTTTTTTTTTTTATATTTTAATTTTAACGGTTCACAACCGCAAGCAGCTCGACCAGCCACTGCGCAAGGCGTGGATTGGGTCGATTCAATTTAGTGAGAGTAGCACCAATGGCACCCAGTAGTTGATCAAGTAACACCAGCCGCCATACGGCCGGTTCGTCATCCATAGCCACGGCAACATTATGGACCAAGTCGATAGTAGCCCATAATTCGTGATTTCCTTCTCGTCCCACAGCGTCCAGGTATTCTGTAATTAGCCCCCAAAACTATAATGAAATAAGAAAGAAAAACAAAAAAAAAAAAAAAAAAGTGGAACTTAAAAACAAGAAAGACACAAATCAAGATTTAACTCACCGACATGTTCGTGATTTTAATTTACCGAAGAAGAAGCAGAAAATATCATATAAGATATCAAATTAATAAAAAAAAAAAGAGATCCATTCTAACGGCAATGGTCCACCCTAAAATAAATGCATAAAATAAATATGAGCGCTGTAAATATTGCGCTCAACAACACAGCTCGCACGAAATATTTATGATACGTCAGCATTTCTAATTTCGCATATCTAACACGTTCGACAAAAAATATGTTGCTTGTAAATGACAACACTAAGTAACTAAAGACATAACAAATATAAAGATTTGCATATAGTATATTTTTTTTTAAAATACAGAACAAAATATTGAACTTGAACGCAAAAATCATTAACAAAATTAAAATCATTACTAATTTTTAATTAATGTTTACTAACTATTAATTTTAACAAACAACGTTTAGATAAAAATCACTCAATTATTTAAACGTACACACAAAAAAAAAGGTGTATTATTTTCAGTTATTCAACAATTAATATGTTCTGTCATCGAATGTCATAGAGCTCATGATATTTTGTGAAAATCAAAAATAACAGAAAAAGGGCAAATGTTTGAGACTGTCATTAAACAACACCGTAACAACATCTACATGAATACTACTGTAGAATACAGTATACTGTAATCAACTAATCGAGATCAGCAACCATCAATCAATTCATTGTATGTTATAAGTAAAATTAAGATCATATTATATAATTGTATTTAAATTTTAAGATTTAACACAAAACAAAAAAAAAATTAACTTAATTCGTAATTAAATTATTTTTTTTTTAAATTAAGGGTGGAGGGATGTTGTGAGTCACAGGTTGCCTCAAAAGCTGATCATACTAAACAATAGTTAATAAACCATGTTGCACTTTTAGGCAAACCTTCTGTTTTGCCAAGCAATAACTTATGGCATACTTTCAGGCAAGTCTTAAAAGAATAATGAAAGAGCAGACTTTCAGGCAGACCTTCAGTTTGATATTATAAATAAAGCCAAACTCTACCGTGGGAAAGTGCTGACATAGCAATTCCCACAAATTATTTTAAACATGATCTGCAGGTGCAATTGTGACCAATCTCTTGCGTTCCCTTAGCACGGGAACTATAGGAATACAGAAATCAAACCAAGGTGTTATAAAAGATAATTTAGAATTCAATAAACAGTCGCATTTTTAATCTCAAGAACCAAACAAGAGTTGTTTTATTAAACCAGCAGTTACAATCGGTTCAAGTGCCGATTGTACACAATTGAGAATTCCTGTAAATTTGTTACAGTTCAAGTGCCGATTGTAAACAATAGAGAATTACAGTAAATTTGTCAAACAATAAAACCACTAGCTGGTTAGAGTACCACCTAGTCAATACTACAACTAAATTAGTTCTGCACTAATTTAAACATACTAGTTCAAAGCACTTGAAATTACATGACCACAGTGTTATAGTTAAAAACACGTAGCTCTGTAGTCATTGTTAGTTTAGGTTGTAAGAAATTACAACAGCATCCTCCAGGGGAATTTGCCAGAAGGCATCTTTTAAGTCAATTGCTGAAATAAATTGTGTATTAGATAGTCGCATAAGGAGACCTTTCATATTGGGAATTGGATAAGCGTCTTTAATAGTTATCTTATTCAGGTCACGACAATCGAGGCAAATTCTTGTCTTGCCAGGTTTTACTACGGTGGCTACAGGAGCTGACCATGGACTTTGGCATTCTTCGATGACTCCCAGTTGAAGCATGTGTTCTCATTTAGCGAATAGTAAGGCCTCTTTTGCTGGTAATGTTGGATAATACGTCGTTTTATAGGTTTTGCGTCACCTGTATCAATTTTGTGTTCTATAAGATGAGTTCGCCCTAGTCCCAGTTTAGAGTACGAAGGGAACATATCCTTAATTCGGTGAAGTGCTCTGTCTTGATCTTGGTTTAGCTCGTGGCTGTTGACATCGCCAATAGGAGCTTGTGATTGTATTTCGGAGACGACGAGTTAATCTAGCCCAAACAATTTCCAAAAGTCGTTTCCCAGGTACAGATTTTGCTTTAACTTTGGCGCCAGATATAATGTAATTTGTTCTATTTTCCCCTTATAGGTGATAGAAGTCGTAAGCTTGCCGATTACTGGTAGTGTTTCTTCTACTTGCTGTTTGAAGTGACGAGCTAAACGGTTTGAACTTCGAGCTGTGTTCTTGTACGAATTCACAACATCCCGAACCAAGTACGCCGATGGTTGCTCCGCTATCTAATAAGCCTTTAAGCGAATGGTTGAACAATTGAACTTCCGCAAAAAGTCTTGGGTCCTTCCAAAGAGAGTCGTCGTTTGCTAATACTGCTGAGGCGATGCTCTTGAAGTTCTTTTTCAATTAACGATGACGGAGACGAGTTTTGAGAATCCGTTTACCAAGCTGACCTTGAGTGGGCACCTTGTCATTGTTGAAGATTTGCCCTCTTCTCAGATTCTAGAGTTGCCATTTCTGGTGGAAAGTTTTTGAAAGCTCGGCTGGGATTACTATTATAAGACTGCTAAGTTGAAAATTTAGAATATTCTTCCCAGTTGAAGGGGTCGCCCTATAATTTCTTCAGCCCGGCGTGGAACGCCGTTGGGCTCAGTCAAAGGTGCCGTTCAAGGCACTCTTCTTTAAAAAAGGACTTTGCCGTTATAAGGCAAAAGAATTTGGAAGCCGGTTGGTTTGGCTGTTGAATAAATTCTGTGTTTATTCTGGATCGCTCGGGTTTTTATATCCGAGCTGATCCCGTTCTTTTCCTTAGAGTAAGCGTAAAGTAATTTTACATATATATATTTGTGTTATTCTTACTAAAGCATTTTCTTACCATTTCACTTTCACTCAAAAATTTCTTTAAAATATTTTCGAAAAGTTTACATTAATTTTGAGCACTTTTTTATTATTTATCCAATTTAAAGATTGGCTTCAAAAATTGGGCGGACCAAATATGTAATGTAAATGCTCTGCTGCAGCGCAGTAGCTAGCGTAAACGAAAGTATTGATTCTGTGTTAAGCGTGCTTGAAAGTGCAAGTGCAGCAAAAATATGTATTGACTGTGTTAATAGGAAATGTGTACAGGGGCGGATTGTGTGTATGAGGGTACACTACACCCTCACTCTTAAGAGGAAAATTATATTGTTAAATAGAATTTTTCAAAGTAAAATGGAAAGAAAGCTTTTCTAATTTACATATTTGTAAGTATATATTAAGGTTATGTTATAACTTAGTGATATTAGTTGCTTAAATGAAAGTTTGGTATATATATATTTTGTATTTTTATATAAAGTTTTTCATTTTTAAGTTTGTAAATTTATACTTAAAATTAAAATCTTAAGATTAAATATCTAATGCATTATATGGTTTTAATAAATTGTTGTGTAACTCTTTTTGTATGCCATCTATATCTATAATCGAATTAACACCTTTTCTTTCTATAATTTTTTATGGTCCTTTATATGGACTATTATATTTTTTCCTTTTTTCTACTTTTACTAGAACTAAATCTCCAATATTCAAGTTAAGTGGATTCGTGTATTTATTTGTTTGTTTTTCATTTCGTCTCTTTTTTTCGTTTGCAATATTCTTTTTTGCTTTGTCAATTGAAGTTCGTAATCTGATCCTAAGTTCATTGGCATAGTCGTCAATGTTGTTATCTGTTGTTGTACTCATAATAGCGTCAGTTGGTAAGTGTGGTAATTTACCGAAAATTAATTCGTGCGGTGAGTAATTTGTTGTGATATGTGGGGTAGTGTTATATGCAAACATGTAATATGGTAACCAAATGTCCCATTCATAATTATTCGCAAAATTTAATAGGAATTCGTTTAACACTCTGTGATTTCTTTCTACGGAGCCTAATGTTTGATGATGGTCCGGGGTAGAAAATACTTGTTTTATTTTTAAGATGTCACATATATTTTTTAAAAGTTCATTAGTAAATTCTGTCCCTTTATCTGACTTTAATATTTTGAAATGTCCGAATTTTAGAATTAATTGTTCTACTATGGTTTTGGCAATAGTCTGAGCATTTTTAGTGGGAATAGCATGTGCTATTATGTATTTTGTTAAATCGCATTGCATAGTTAGAATGTATCTGAAACCATTTGATATTTTTAGAGGGCCTACTGTATTTATTGATACTACTTCGAAACTACTGTTTGGTGTGTCTGTGATTGTCTGTTTCTCTAATGTATGCTTAGTAATTTTGTTTCGTGCGCATAAGTCACAATTATTTACAAATTTTTTAACCATTTTTTTCATATTTTTCCAAATATATTTTTGTTTAAGTGTTGTTAATGTCTTGCGAATACCTAAGTGTCCTTTATTATGGAATTCGTCAATAAGTTTGTATCTTATCAAATCATCGTTTATTTGTCTTGGGGCATTATAAATTAATATTTTCAAATGGGGACCATAACTATTAATTATATTTGCGTACGTCTTTAAATTCTTCTCTTTCGCATATTTTAAATATTTCATTGTTATTTTCGAGCGCTAAATATTCTATTTTTTCCTTCTTCATTCTGGATAATAGCTTCCGCAGAGTCGAATCTAGTTTCGCTGCATTATCGCTACATCCTACGTGCACGTTGTTATTTTAAATCGTAATTTTACAATTAGTTATATTTTTGTCGACTTTGAATTTTAATTTTTTTATATTTCTGACGTCAGTTATCGATGTGCAATCCCATATGTGAAGTTGATCAGGCTTCTGATGAGGTTTGCTTTTCCCCTTGTTATTCTCTTTCTTACTCATTCCCCTTGTTATAATAAGTGTTTTTTTTGTTGTGTTGTCGATTTCAGTTGGTATCATATTTTTCAGTATGTCTGAATTTATATGTATTCTTGATAATGCATCTGCATTTGTGTTTAGTTTTCCTTTTTTATAAATAATTTCAAAATCATAGTCGCATAAATCCATTCTTATTCTTGTCATTTTGGAAGATGGATTTTTGTGTGTAAATAGAGATATTAATGGGCGATGGTCTGTTATGACCGTGAATTTTCTTCCGAATAGATATGGTCTAAAGAAATTTATACTCCAATGTATTGCTAGGAGTTCTTTTTCTATAACGGGTTTGTTTAAATCGTGCTTTTGTAAGGCTTTGCTGGCATATGAAATCGGTAAATCGTTTCCTATTTCTCCTTGTGATAGAACTGCACCTAGTGCATAGTTTGATGCGTCTGTTGTTAAAATAAAGGGTTTATCGAAATTGGGATACTGTAATATGGGAGGATTCATTAATTTGGATTTTAACTTTTCAAAAGAATTCTGGCAGTCATCGGTCCATTGAAATTTAATGTTCTTTTTTAATAGTTTGTTTAAGTCTTTAGCTAAGTCTGCAAAGTTAGGTATGAAACGTCGGTAGTAGTTGCAAAATGCAATGAATCTTCTAACATCATCTGAATTTTTAGGAATAGGATAATCTTTAATAGTTTGAAATTTTGCTGGGTCAGTTTTTACTCCGTTATTTGTTATTAAATGACCTAAATATACTACTTCTGGGCGTAGAAAACAACATTTTTCTGCATTTAATTTCAAATTGAATTTTTGTAGTCTCTCTAATACGCGAATTAAATTTGTGTTATGGTGTTTGAGGCTACATCCGAATACAATTATATCATCTACGTATAGAAATGCTTCGGATTCTAGACCAGAAAGTGCTATAGTAAGCATTCTTTGAAAACTATTTGACGAGATTTTTAATCCGAAAGGAAGTCTTTTGAATTGAAAATGACCGTTAGTTGTGGAAAATGCGGTTAGTGGTCGAGAGTTTTTGTCTAAACTTATTTGATGAAAAGAGCTGGTCATATCAAGAGTGGAACCCCATTTAGCTCTTCCTAGTTTATCGAAAATGTCTTCTAGTCGTGTTAAGGGAAATTTATCATTTACTACTTTGTCATTCAGTTTGCGATAATCTACTACTACTCTCCATTTCTTTTTGTCTTCAGTATTTTTTTTTAGGAACTAATAGAAGTGGGGCATTGTAGGGACTGGTTGATGGTTCTATTATTTCGTCGTGTAGCATTTTGTTTACTTGGTCGTTTATTATGTTTGTGTGTGCTTGTGGTAATCTATAATTTTTTATGTAGACTGGTGTTTTGTCCGAAAGGGAAATCTTTTGTGTATAAAAATTGTTTATTGTTAAGGGATCGTTTTCTAAATGGAAAATATTTTGATATTTTTTTAGGATATTTAATAATTCGTTCTTTGCTACTTTGTCAGGGCAATTAATTTGGAGTTTATTTACTATGTTTTTGAAACGATCTTCGTCTTGCGTCGTGTTGTTGTAGCAAATGTCGTAATCTTTAAGTGGTTCTGTTGTGAATGTTAAGTTTTTTATGGTGGCTTCAGTGGTTCTTGTATTTAAAATTTTAATGTGGATCATTCCTGTTTTGGGTGCAAGAGAGTTACTTAGGAAAATACCTGGTTCTATTTCTTTACTTAATATGAGTTTTTCTTCCGTGAGATTAAGTTTAATTGGTTGAATGATTTCTGTTCGGGGGGGAATTTTAATTTGAAATATTTTTGCATGCATCGGCACGGTTATAGTGTTTTCATTTGTATATATTGATAATGTAAATGTTTCGTAGTCTATTTTGCATAAAAATTTTCTTAGGAAATCTCTTCCTATTATTCCATCAGTTTCTATTGGGAATTCTTTGTCTACTAGATGAAAATTATGTGTAAGAGTTTCTTCTCCAATGTTTAAGTTTAAGTTTATTGTCCTTAAAGAATAAATTTTTTCTATTGTGATGCCAGTAAGTCCACATTTTTGGTCAGTGTAGTATTCTTGGTTGTTTAATTGTGCACAAATTTTGCATAATGATATGTCAGCGCCAGTGTCTACTAGAAATGTTAATTTTTTGTTTTTAAATTCAAGAGTTATATAATTTGTTATATTATCCAATATTGTGTACACTTTTAAATCTGGCTGTCTAGAACGCTTGGGCGTTCTAAGCCTATTTCGTTTCCCGATTCTTGTACAATATTTACGTTTCTGTTATTTGTGTTTCTGTTCTGATATGTATGATTTCTGTTGCGGTTGTTGTTATTGTTGGAAGAATTGTTGGTGTCGTAGTTGGAATTTCTGTTGGTACGATTGAAATTGTTATTGTTGTATCTCGTTGTGTTGGGTTGGTAATTTGTATTATTGTTTCGATTTCGATTACTTTGGTAATTGTTGTTGTTATATCTCTGGTAGTTAATGTTGTTGTTATTATTATTTTGTCGTTCATTGTAGTTGTTGTTGTATCTGCGGTTATAAGTCTGCGGTCTGTTTTGGTAATTGTACTTTGAGTTTCTGTTACGTACATATGCTATTTGAGCACAGTTTTGATTTTTTGTTTGCTCTAATTCAAGTGCTTGTTACTGCGTCAGAAAATGTATTCGGCTGAGAGGCGAATAGTGTTTGTTTGAAATCTTCATTGATTCCATTTTTGAAAATTGTAAGAGCGTTATTGTTGTTTTTTGCTCTGTAGTAGGGTTTGCACCAAGTTCCTTTATCTGTAGACTATTTAGCTCAGCAATCGTTGTTAGAATCTTGTCTTTGTAGTTTGTAATGTTCCCTTTTTGAGTTATTGTAGTTAACTCCGTGTGTAGTTGTGGTATAGTCTTGTTGGTTTTATATCGTGTTTCTAATGCTGTTTTCAGTTCTATTAGTGTTTTTGGTGTCTGAATAGAATTTAGTGCAGTCTTGACATTCGAGCTTAGCTTTATATGATAAGCGAACTCTATTAAATCTTGCTTTGCTGTCAGTGTTAGTGTTTTGTCAATGAATTCTAAAATTTTGATAAATGATTCTAATTCTTTATAGTTTCCAGAAAAAATTGGAATGATTTTACTAGCAGTTTCCATATTAAAAGTCGCCATGTTTTCTATTGTTGTGTTGGTACTAGTCTTTCAGTTTCTGGGTTTGTATTTAGTAGTTGGTTATTTAATAAAGTTTTAGCGATTTCGTAAGTTTTTGAGAAGTGTTCTGTTGTATTCGTTAGTACTTCGTCCTTGACGTCAATGGTTCCAATTAAAAATGAAAATTCGTCTTTTAATTCTTTGATCTCATTCAATTTTAACTCTATTGTTTCTTTTGTGTAAGACCTACTGCCTATCTTTTTTATATTTGTAATTACCTTTTCTATAGCTGTTATAATATCTTTTAATCTTTCCATAGGATATTTTTCTTTTCTTTGTTTGTTTTTTTTTAAAAATTCATTTTATTAAACATTATTTATTGCTCTTAAATTTATCCTCTTATTTATATAGTTTTTTAGATATACGTGTATTTTACTTAATATAAAAAAGGTTACTACTATTGCTATAATGCATATAAAAAATACTTCCACAATGCTGAACGTTGACAGTCCATATGCGCTGCTGTTGTTGTTGTTATTGATGTTGATTAATTCTTCTTTCGATTGGCTCTTTCCCATTTTTCCTAGACTGTATCTTCTTTTCTAATTCATCAATCTCAGCCCAGAGACGGCAGGATGTGGTCTACAAGATGAGGTTCTTTTCGTCAAGCACGATAGCTTTTAAATACGCTAATCGTTTCCTCAGCTTCACTAGTTGACCACCTCGTCTTTTTGGGGGTTTCGATGTTTCCGGGATTGCAGTAGCTGCTTAGGTTTTTCTTTGCGCAACTCTTCTGTTGTAATCTTCAAAGGATAGCGGAGCAGGACCTTGCCTTATTTTCTTGCTAGGTATGTACGTTGGTGGCTGGTCGGTGCTGGATGATTGTGGTACGTATTCCATGCTAGGTTATCTACTGTCTTGTTTGCCTCACGCACTATTCTTTCGTGTTGTGCTAATATATGTCCGTCTAATTTGTTTTTCTCAATACTGGCCTCGCAGATGAAACAGCGTGACAGAGGCATGTACATATCTTCTTAAAAAAAAATTTACGGATGCAGGATCTACGAAGTTGGCAGGATCGCCATATTATAAGACTGCTAAGTTGAAAATTTAGAATATTCTTCCCAGTTCAAGGGGTCGCCCTATAATTTCTTCAGCCCGGCGTGGAACGCCGTTGGGCTCAGTCAAAGGTGCCGTTCAAGGCACTCTTCTTTAAAAAAGGACTTTGCCGTTATAATAAATTCTGTTGAATAAATTCTGTCTTTATTCTGGATCGCTCGGGTTTTTATATTCGAGCTGATCCCGTTCTTTTCCTTAGAGTAAGCGTAAAGTAATTTTACATATACATACATATATATTTGTGTTATTCTTACTAAAGCATTTTCTTACCATTTCACTTTCACTCAAAAATTTCTTTAAAATATTTTCGAAAAGTTTACATTAATTTTGAGCACTTTTTTATTATTTATCCAATTTCAAGATTGGCTTCAAAAATTGGGCGGACCAAATATGTAATGTAAATGCTCTGCTGCAGCGCAGTAGCTAGCGTAAACGAAAGTATTGATTCTGTGTTAAGCGTGCTTGAAAGTGCAAGTGCAGCAAAAATATGTATTGACTGTGTTAATAGGAAATGTGTACAGGGGCGGATTGTGTGTATGAGGGTACACTACATTACATTAATTGGTAACTTAAATTGGGTGTTGAGAGGGTCAGAAGGCTGATTATGTTTGGTGTCTATGCTGAGAGGTAATGTGGTTTATGATTTTATTATTGTGGAGGGAGCTCTCTGGATGTCCCTTTCTTCCGAAAATTTCGTTCTGCACATTTTGGACAGTTCGAGACAACATAGTTATCAGTGCCGCAGCGATAACAGAAGGTCCTGTTCGACCTTTGCGTACAATTTATTGTACTCTCTGGATGTCCCTTTCTTCCGAAAATTTCGTTCTGCACATTTTGGACAGTTCGAGACAACATAGTTATCAGTGCCGCAGCGATAACAGAAGGTCCTGTTCGACCTTTGCGTACAATTTATTGCGATGTGCCCCTCTTTGCGACAATCAAAACGTCAGCCGAGACGGATCGGACCGTTCGAGGGGTGTACGTTTGACTGCGCTCTCCAAAGCCTCAACGATATCAGCGTTTGCATCGTCTTCTATTTGGCTAATCTCGTGAATTTTGATTTTTGGTTTCACCGAAATCTGTGGGCTTTCCATTTTGAGAGTGCACCTTTCGGCGCAGCGACCATCCTTCAGGAAGTCAGTTAAGGTGGTGGCCGACGACTTGTGTACAAATACTAACATTTTATTGCTGACATTTCGCTTTAAAATGTCTCTTAGGTCTAAGTTCGATCTTGCAAGTCGGAGCAAAAGCGTGAAGTTAAATTCGCGTTTCCATCGAGCTCCAAATTCGTGTTTTCAGCGAGCATTATACATATATTCGTTTGCTTGCTTGCTAAAGTTTTTATTAGTTAAGAGACTGAATTGCAATAAAATGGAAATTTTTTGGTAAATATTTTTAATAGTACGTTTCGCAAAATACTTTTAAATAAATCTTGAATATTGTAATTTTTTATCGGAAAAAATTCTTTTTCCTATTTTTCATACTAATAAAGTGGCCACTACCCTTTGAACTGTACCATGATAGCACCTAGTTTGTTGGAAAGTACATAGTCAGAGCTGTCTAACGAGACTACGTGGTTTTGAATCCTATATCTGAAAATTCTGTAAATGAATTTTGAAAAGTGTCGCTTCTTCTATTTTCATCCTGTTTTTCATACTTGAAGGGGCAGTGGTCACTACCCTTTCAGTTGTGCCATGATGAGACCTAGTTTGTTGAAAAGTACATAGTTGGAGCTCTCCAACGGTACCACGGACTAGTGAATCGTATATTTGAAAATTTTGTAAATTAATTTAGAAAAGTGGCATTTTTCATATTATTTTTGGTACATGATTAAGGGGCAGTGGTCACTATCCTTTGACGTGTGCCATGATGAGACCTAGTTTGTTGGAAAGTACATATTTAACGCTTTGCAACAATACCACGGACTAGTAAATCCTATATTTGCAAATTTTGTAAACTCATTTAGAAAAGTGGCATTTTTCTATAATCATACTATTTTTGGTACATGATTAAGGGGCAGTTGTCACTATCCTTTGACTTGTGCCATGATGAGACCTAGTTCGTTGGAAAGTACATACTTAAAGCTCTCCAATGATACCACGGACTAGTGAATTCTATATTTGTAAATTAATTTTAAAAATGCAATTTTTTCAATCTTCATACTAATAATTTTATTATTTCTTCATATTCATACTTTAATACATGCTATAATACTTTTATTCATATACTTTAATACATTAGTTTAATAATTTTAATTACATTTTAATTGATTTAATAATAAGTAAAATAAACAATAAATTAATATCGACACAAGAATCATATGAAATCCTTTTCTTCCATTTTTCCGTGTATGACTGGTAATATCTGTTGTAGCAGTAATGATCTATAGTTCGTTGGCATTTTATGCACTGAAAATCACTTGTCGATTTCTCGCAGTGAAAGCAGCTTTCCTAGGAATTGCGTTAAAAAGTGTGTTTTTAATCTTTTCTCTATACGTGTCAGGGCTTTCTAATTTGGTTAAATCTTTATTGTTCAAAATAGATTCGATAAATTGGCAAATATGCACGCCGCAGTTGTATAAATCTTTTTGTTAGTCATGTAATATATTGACTATTTTCCAATCTCCGTTAATTTTTAGTATATGTGAAATTTCAATAAATTTTTCAAACATGGCGCTAATTTTTTTTTCATTTTTCTCCCATTGGATCTAGGAAGCTAAATTCTCGATTTTCTAAATTTGCATACACTACAGTGTAGTGTCGGTTATTCAAAACCGGTATTATTATTTTATTCCGGTTTTTCAGATCAATAAACGCTTCCACGTTTATATTTGTAAGATTGGAACTATGGAAAAGTGCACATAGTAACGAAAATATTTTTAATTTTTAAATTAAACAGCAATACATGGATATAAAGTTCAATTACATTATTAAATACCTCAGACTTCCCTTCTAATGATGCTAGTTCTTCTATGTCTAACGTTCCGTAAGGCATAATACGCATAAGCATAACGCATAAGGACAGAATCTGAATTATTTATTGTTTCATTTTGTTCATTAGCTTCTATATTATTAAAATAGAAATTTTCAATTTCATTTATTTTTGCTTTAATATATTCAGCAGAAATTCTAACATACTCCGAAGGTCGTATGTTTTTCCTTTCTTCGAGGAGGTATATTTTTTCCTTTGCAAAATACCCTTCTACGGGTCCATTTAAAACTCGTGTTTTTTAAGTAGTTTCGACGTGAAAGCCCATTAAATTTGTCCACATTGGGGCATAAGCACAATATTGTATGATTGATTTCAATCCTTACAATAAACCGAATACTTATTCGACAGTATTTCGGAATTCAAAACATCTGGTTTAAGCCAGGTTTCAGTAAAAATAATAATGTTGTAATCAACATCCATACTTGTTAATAAAAGGTCTCTAATTTTAGTATTGATTCCTCTGACATTTTGATAAATAATGTCAAAGGAATAATTATTTAGTTTTTTGCAGTTGTAACATTTGTAGTAAGCTTCGTTCTAGGCCTGTGCTCATATTCGCGAATCACCGGATTTTCAGGCCAAAAGCTTTCATCTAGAATCCGCTGTAGTAGGTGAATTGGTAAGGTAATCTTAAAAGAAGATATATCCCTCTTATATTTGAAGTTGAATTTCTCGACAGATACAGCATTATCCAAAAAGCCCAATTTCGAAAAAATGTGATGGAAAATATCATCAACAGTTGTATCAGCTGCGAACCGGGAGACAAATACGGTCTTCCTCGGCTGAACTACAACGAGCTTATGCGTAGTAATTGGTGTCGAAGAAGTCGTTAACGGATTGCTCACCTCGGCATCAGCTTCAGGTCTTAAAGATGATGTTGAAGCACCAATATATGAGCGTGTAACCGTCTTGCTTTTGTTTTAGCTTTTCTGATTATATTCTTTTTGATGTTGTTGTTGTTGTTGCTGCTGTTGCTGCTGCTGCTGATGTTGTTGTTGTTGTTGTTGTAGAAGTAGTTGAGCAGCGGAGCTCAATTTCTGTAAGTTTGGACTGCGTATCAACAAAAACAATTTTGATAAATCATTAAATCCACTTTGCACACTGCTTAGCAGCTTGTAAATGTTAAAATCCTCCGACATGCAGTTTACACAATTTTCACAGCACCAGCACAATCCACTACAAGCACTAAGAGCTTCCAATGTATTCAAAGGGACTGAAGCACAGTTTAGATTATAGAAAGATTTGCACCAGAAACGGCATATTAGATGTGTAGAGGTATCATTTAGTTTACACGATGGAGATTTATAAGCCATATTCAGCCGATAAAAAAGGAAATTACTATTACTTTGAAAAACTTTACGTAGAATTTTTAATCTTTAAATCTCTTTCGCCGTCTAATTTTTGACAATTAAAAAGGTCTAATTCACATTAAACAGCTGTATACCTGTTTTCACGCGTTACGGGTGAACTAACGCGGTCTCGTTCACGCCTATAACACGAATGTAAATGCAATAAAGGAGAAAACCAAGATGGAGAAAGAATTGTTCCAAATGAATGAACTTCACTACTCCACTTATCACGACAATTGCAACTCAATTAATGAAATATTTCATGAAGTAAATCGTAAAACGGAAAACAGCCGATTGAAAAATAGTTTATAACAAAATAAAGAAACCTTCACTGAAGTAATTTTCACGAAAATTAAGAAGTTTTACAGATCACCAGAAACGCGTGTTAAGCCAACAAGAGAGAGTTGCCAACTCAGTAAGCATTCTGCTAAATTAATGCTATAAAACTCATTTTTTATTGCTGATGGCTGGCTCTCTGGCTTAAATTCTAAGTAAATGCTTAAAGCTTTTTTATAAAAAGGGCTATTGTAAATATTTTTATTATCATTTACATTTATATTTTCGTTCTCTTCTTCCTTTTTATTCGCTGTAGTTACAGGAAAATCCACATCACAATTTTTTCCAAATATGTCATTACAAATTTCAAGCGATTTCTTCAACTCTTATAAGCACTTTTGCTGACGTTTAGAAATATATCGATATCTCGAAATATAAGTTTTAAAAAATGGCTACAGCAAATTTGAATTACAACAAATTTTATATGTTGCTGCTTTCTATTTTGTACTTTAATGCAAAAGTCAAAGCATGATGTCAAATAATCTTTTAAAGTGCTTATATGTGCATTCTTGTTAAAGACCCTTATGCAGGCAAAACTCCAGTCCAGGACTATTATTTTTGTTATAAGCCGTATTATTTTATTTTGTAAGCAAAATATTTTTAAGCTGAGTAGAAATCGCTCTATGTCTTCAGAAAAATGGCTACATAAAATGGCCTCAGCTATTAGAAATAGAATTCCGGTCTTTTCTTTGTTGTTATCAATTACATGTAATATCATGCTATATAAGAAAAGTCTTTTTGTTTCCTTTTCAGTTTTTTTAACAATTCCGCCTGTAGCATCCATAAAAATCGTATTTCTACTTTTTTTTAATAAAAATTTTGAATTTTTTTGTGCTATTTACAACTGCGACAGGAACCATAAGTATATTTCAAAGGGTTCAGATACCCGCTGAATAAAACATTTATATTTTTGTTCTCTCCGCATTTTCACGATATCGAAGAAAATGTGAGTGTCTCGATCGAAGTCTCGATTTGCTTCCGACTTCATTTTTCTTGCGGCCTGTAGAGAGCGAACACCTTGATTGTTACCCAATTTCCTAAGATATTGGGATTGTGCACTTAATTTTCCGTCACGCCAGTTTGAAGCAAATTTATTAATAATTTCCTTTTTCGCTACGATTCTTTGAACCGCGCGGATCTGTTGTATTTTCCTTAGTTCACAAGGATGTTCAATATCTTTTTTATTCGACAACACTTTTATTTTAATTTCTTGGTTAGAAAGGTTAACAATAAATTTTAATTTTCTGCATCCCAGAGCGCTATATATGCATTTAGCATACAATCGTATAATAGGTGTCTTTTTGTTGAACCCAGTGCTAGTAAAATTAATTGGCCAATACAAAATATTCCGAAAGTGCAAAATATTATGAAAAGGCAAAATATAATTCAAAAGTACGTTTTCTAATATACATATATACACTAAGTTTATACATTATAACTCATCAAACCACATAACACAAAACCCTCCCAAAAAGAGCTCTTCCGGGTTACAAAAGGGCCGGCTTTTGATGCTTAAAAATTAAGATCACACTAAATATTAACTTAACTGGTACTTAACAAGAACCATCAGTATCGGTTTAGCTTGATCGGTTGCACGTTACAGTTTCAAATTTGGATTGGTGCGTTGGAGTCAAGTTTACTTTTTCTTCAATTTAATTTACAATACATTATGAATTTGAAGCGTCGCAGACAGGCAGCGACAGACTATGTTAATTACAAACAAATTACTATTCAACATTACATTTACCAACAAATACGACGGCTAGTCTTTTTCTTCAAAACGTCTCACGTATGAGACGATGCGATTCCTCAGACGGAAGATTTGAATACAAAAAAAGTTTCGCTTCAATCTAGGAATGAAAAAAAAAACAATTGCTTAAATCTTAGCGGTGGGTGGACATTTTGTCTGCTTTTCGATTGAACTGATTAGTTAATTGTTGTTTACAAAATCGATTTGACTAGCCCGCGGCTAAACTACTTCGACGCGAAAGTTTTATTGCTTTTGGGTTTTTTCTCTATTGTATTTTCCTATACACACAACTTGCAATTAGGGAACTGCTGCTCTAGTACTGAGCTTTTTTCTCCTACTGAGAACTCATTCAATACTCGAATCCTTTAAATTAATTCTGTCGAAATATACAAAGACAAAAACCGTTTATAATTAGTTTTAGGCATTCTAGCTGCATGCTACCACATTCGATGGCATCCGAAAGACAACGTATCACACAAACAAACGACTACTTCGCCACTTATCTGCCCGGCGTGGTGAGGCAGCGCCGTATCTCCGTTCCGCGAATGCTCAAACCGATTAATGTTGATTTAATTACGAGCCACTGCATAAGCTGGATTTACTGGATGACACTATATCCGACGCCACTGCCTCTCATGCACGTGAATTAGAGGAATTTACGGAAGCCACCCAGAAAACTATCTCACCGGCACCGCAGACTTTACCCAATCTAGGCCACTTCGAACGCAAATATTGCGATTCTCTTGTTTTCCACAATCAACCAATTTTCAATACTTAAAATTTCCGTAGATTAAAAGATTTTAATTCTCTTTTCGGATCCCAGCTTTGTATCTCCGCTACACGCCAACCTTTATCCTCGCCTTCAAAGCGAGCCTTGAACTCGTAATTTCACAAATGCTTATGCTGTAATGATGTCACGTACCAAGCGTCAAATACGCTGACACCGAATAACGGACCTGCGCAATACGTAATTTTGTATTCCATCATTCTTGGCTTAGAAGTAATCTTTGTTTTCGGTAGTAACTTTCTTTTCTTTTATCATTGTCGAAATATCTTAAATATCCTAGTAGAAATTCTGCAAGTTCGATAAAGATTATGGTTGTAAAGTTATAAGTCTCCACAATGCAAGATTGCATATGTTTCAATAAATCCTAAACGTTATTATTTATTAAAAACAGCACATTAATTTTATTGCCTTTTTATGATTTAATAATTAATAATTGAAAATTATTAAAATGTAAATTTTTACACAACTACATCTGCAACATTTTACAAACATTTGTATTACATATTAATGATTGCTGCTTCCGAAGGTGTGACGATCTTAGTGCTGGCGGCTGGCCACAGAGCAACGCTTGTTGTTGACCACCTCGATAGCATTTTCAGCATACGTATTATTTTCTTTATACAGCTTAAATAAATGGGTTTCATAAACTGGGAACAAATTATTATTATTATGTTTGCAAGTATCACACGAATTTACGATACGATACCTTTTCCAAAATAATATTCTCTTCAGCACGCACATTTCTTTGGCTTCAATACGTTCAGCCATTTTAGTAGCGGCGATTTAAACGAATCTGCATTAGAAGATTTCGCTTTTCAAATCAGCAATCGCAGTGCTTAGTTTCTTCTGTATACACGGTTTTGATTTCGCGTTCATGCATGCTTCGTTGTGCTATTAAACGTAATGTATCCATTTCTGTTTCATTACATAATTACTATATGTACACTTCGCTAGAGCTGTTATTTAGCTGTCCATTCTATTCAACCTGATTGACACCTGATTTTGTCACTTCCGAAAAAATACTTGCTGCCTTGTCTATAGTGGAGCAACTCTGTACTAAACTTTGTAATATTTTAATGACAAGGTAACTCAAAAATGTTACTTCTTGCTTGCTAAGATAACATTTAGATGGATTTACTGTAATGCCATAATTACGTAATTTTTGCGGCATGTAACTGATGGCGATGTTCTTCTTAATTTTTAAAGGCAGTAAAAATGTCATCTAAATATGGCCATGCGAATGGTAGATCACGCAGGATGTCTTGCGTAAATCTCTGAAACGTTTGGCCAGCATTTCTATATCCACAACACACATAAACATATTTATA
The DNA here is from genome assembly GCA_949752815.1 of Conops quadrifasciatus. Lineage (NCBI taxonomy): Eukaryota > Metazoa > Arthropoda > Insecta > Diptera > Conopidae > Conops > Conops quadrifasciatus. The sequence continues at coordinate 12,327,087 of OX457081.1, forward strand.
GCGTTAGGTTATATCGTGCCATAAAGGTGTTTCTTTATTATCTAAACTTTAATATTATAAATATTAAATGCAATCGCGAGCGTTCTTGTCCAATACCGGAAGAAGAGAAAGGAAAGGTTTTTCTTCTCTACACTTCACACTAGGGTTGCTCGAATCTTAACCTGCAGCGTTGCCAAAATACTCGCATATTTTGACGTGAACTTTACTCTGCGTTTGGTGCTGCTACGGTGTTCCGGAATCGGTGTTTTTTCTGTTCTCTCTTGGCTTTATTGAACTTTGTTGTGTAAGAATCGCGTCCTTATCGTCAATAATGTACGCTGCTTTTTAATCGGTCGATGCTGACATTAGTTTGTTTACAATGCCTGTCGATAGTGAAATATTTTTCGAAACCTTAAACTACTGGATACAATACAGTGATTTTCTAAACTGTTCCAGATATTGGTCAGATATTTTACATAATATTTCAGATTAGATAAACTTTGGAATAAGAGTTTTTATATTGCCTTATAGAGCATACAATTTTCAAGAAAACTGCATTTTTACTTTTTTACCTAAAACTTTCCTTTATTTTTTATGAATTTTTTTTTGAAACTAATTGAAATATCTTAACAACTAAATTGAATTGGGACATGGGAATGTCATTAAAACTATCTCTAGGTATTCTACTTTAGGCCCTGTAAATTTGATTAGCCGAGATTTTGTCTAAGATATCTAGCAACGGTGTTTTATATCAAGACTTTATCGACTTTTATATAACTAGTTAATTATTTAATTCTACTACATGGTTTCATAAAAAACTGACAGAAAGGGCTTTTAGAAACATAATGACTTTTATTTATTCCTTTTTGATATTTTGATTTTTTATTAAAATTTTATAAAATTTTATAAGAATTTCTTTTTAAAAAATAACATTCGTGCAAAGTAGCTATGCAAAATTCTAAAAGCGCCATCTATTGGACTTACGATTGGACTTACGAGCAAATATGAAACGATTACTCAACTCGTCCAATGATTGATAATACATATATTCGTTGGTATCTACACGCTAAAAAATCGTTGCTAACTTATCAACTAGAAAAGTAGAAAAAATGATTTTGTTAACCAAACTTTTATTTCTTTTGTGAATTTCTTAGAAACTATTAAACCTACAGACATGGTTAAGATATCAATATTTAGAGCAAAATAAGCAGTTTTCACGAAAGTATTGTCTTTTACAGATTGTAATTCAGAATCACCTTAAATCCATGTTATTGGTTTTGCAGACTTTCTGCTATATCTTAAATACGAAATTGAATTCGATAATAATATTAATACCAAAATATTCTTAAAACATCCCTCTTTAAGATCTATTTTACCGCATTCGCCGAGAAAATGTTTACAAGCCCAGCAACGGTGATTTTCTAATATGTTCCAAATATTGGTCAGATATTTTACAGAATATCTCAGATTATTCAAACTTGAGAATCATGGGTGTTATATAACCTTATAGAGGATTAAATTTATAATAAAACTGCATTTTTACTTTTTTTGTTAAAACTTTTCTTTATTTTTTTTGAAACTTTTTTTTGAAACTAACTAAAATATCTCAACAACTAAATGGATTTGTGATATGATAAAGGTATCAGAAATATCTTCAAGTATTCTACTTTATGTCCTGTAAATACCATTCACCGAGATTTGGTCTAAGATACTTAGCAACGGTGTTTTATATCATCCCTTTATAGACCTTTATATTAGTAATTAAATATTTAATCATAAGCAATGCTTTCATAGAAAACAAAAAGAAAATGTTTTTGGAAACGTAATCAGTTTTATTTATTTTTTTCAAATATTTTGGTTTTTTTAACAAAAATATTATATAATTTTATTAAATTCTGATTTTAAAAAAAATATTACCTATAAAGTAATTGAAATCGTTGCTAAACGACAATATATACAACGAGGATAAATTCACTCGTTGTATAGACGGCAATAGTTACGTTCCACCACGTGTTACTGGAAAAAAATCTTAAGAAATCAAAATATTTATATAATTTAAATTTCTTTTTTGAATTTCTCTAAAACTATTAAAGCTAGAGTCATGATTTAGGCATCAATATTTAGGGAAAAATAAATACTTTCCAACGAGAGTATTGTCATTTAAGGATTTTAATTGAAAATCACAAAAAAAACTATTTTATTGTTGTTCCAGATTTTTTTCTATATCTCAAATACGAAATTGAATTCGATAAAACTAATGATACCAAAATATTCTGAAAAGAACCCTCTTTGAGATATATTACACCTCATTCGCCGAGAAAATGTTTACAAGCCCAGCAACGGTGCCCAAATCTTAGATTTAAAATTTTTAGAGTTTTTGCCTATAAAATTTTTTTTCTTGGTAATATTTCAAATATTTTTATTTAGAAACGTTTATGGCCATTCCCTACATAGATCCAGATAGGTTTTTTAAAAGAAAATTAAGTCTAAGTAGCAATATATACGCTTGGATTGTGTTCCACTTTTTCCGTTATAGCGTCTATACTAAATTACTCAGGCATATAATTTTGATGTCAAAAGATTTGTAAGATTACAGGCTTTTAGATAATATATACCTATTTGGCCGAGAAAATGTTTTAGTAGCTAAAAACCGTGATTTTCTGATATCTTCCACATAATGGTCAGACATTTTACATCATATCTTCGATTATTTAAGCTATAGAACCTAAATATTACATAGCCTGATAGCGCATAAAAATTTGCAAGAAAACTGCGTTTTTACTTTTTTATTTAAAGCTTTCCTTAATTTTTTATGAGCTTTTGAAAATAAGGAAAGGAAAAAAAATTTCCCAGGGGTGTAAACCACCCTGATCGTTGCTAACTATCGTTGCTAATTTCACGGACGTGTTCAGGCTATAAGTTTGACATTTTAGCCGGTTAACCTACTAATATTGATCCACAAAATTGTTAAGAATTGGCGCATTCTGTTCAAAAAGTGGCTTCATCTACATTACGTAGCAAATTAAAAGAAATTAAAAATATAATACAAATTTCATTTTTTAGAAAATACATTAAATATCAAAATGGTCAATGAACCTAGTAAAAGTGTGCTAGTTGACAACGTATTGGAAAAAATAAAATGTCTCGGAGAAATAAGCAAGGAAATCGCTGAAGAATTTGCAAAACAGCATAATTTGCATCAGCAATTAAAGACTGAATACGAAACCTTACTACAAGACTTATATGACTTGGTAAAGCATCGTAAGCAGCAATTATTGAAGGAACAGGAGTATACGAAATATATGCCTGAAGGTGCATACTGCACGAATATAAAATTATGATTAAAATGGCTTGAATTGCTTGTATTTCAGATAGTTTCGATTTAAAAATGATCACAGATAAACTGAAGCAGTTTTGTGATTTACTTGGCTATTTTCATTCATTTGACTCCGCCATGGAAATAGTAACAGTAAGTTCACTAATAAATTTGCGAACAAAAATATCAAGCTAATGTTTATAAATTTTTCTCAGTTTCACTACCAAAATGAATGCTCCGTGAAATTTAAACTCAGCGACCCATACGAACTCATTGAAATTCGTCCAGCTCATTCGTCTTTTGATATAATTAAGGATTCTTTTGAGAAAACCAATGACATTATTGGCGTACTGTCGGCTTTGCGAGAATTCTTTGATTATGTAATAGAATCAATTAAAGCATGAATATAATAAGGTAACAAATTTTATAGTTTTTGGATATTGAATTTATTTGACAGTCCAAACACCATAACCGCAATAAATTCGCAGCTCCAACCAATATTACGTGAAAATATCTTATGAAAATTCGGGAGATATAAACCGAAAAATACTAACCCGAGAATATAATTATGCGATAATTGTATTAAGTAATTATTTATTCATTTATAAAATTATTTATAAAAAAAGGAAAATGTAGGCAAATTTATATTAAGTAACTACAGAGTTTATAGTATTGGAATCGATAGAATTAACAAAAGACAAATCGAATTGTGATACCGTTAATTTTTAGTCAATTCAGAAAATAATTTTTTTTATCTTGAGTAATACGAGTAATACGAAAAACAATATGCTTGTTCAAATAAGGCCGCATCAGTGGCCCAAATATCATAATTCCTTTTACTGTATTTATGAAAGGCCTTAAGATAACAGCTTGATTATTCCCTATGGTGATGACTTTTTCACTTTTCCAAGCTTGGTGATGATCTTTAATTTATTAGGGTAGTTAGTAATGAGTGTATGGGTAAGATATAATATATGGGAAGAAGAATGGATTTATGGGAATGGATCGTCTCCATTGTTGTCGATTTTCCTTTCTGGAGTTTAGACTAATTTTTTCCCCCGATGTGGTAAAATCTTTTTTTAAAGAGCAAAATATAAGTACAGTACGACCTGGCTAGTCCGGACACATATAGTTTCGGCTGTGTTCGGATTACTGGAATATCAGGAATTTTACTGGATTTACTGGAATTCAATAAAATACTCGTTTTTTAAATAAGATTTTATTAAACCTAAAAAGATTATACGCTTAGAAATAAATCTATATGAAGGTTAATAATATAGTGTTTAACAGAACTTTATTTCTTACGAAAAAAAATTTGGCTTTTGGCATGAGTTACGTTTTTCAAATGCATTTTTTTAGCCTTGTCATTAAAACTTTTTAGAAGGAGTATATCTGCGTGGGACCCTTCATTTTGTTCATTTTTCGTATACTCAATTGCTCTGAAAAATATTTTTTTTGCCTCTTAATTTAAAACATTTTCAGTGTTGTCAGCACTGTCATTAGATTCATATACGTATTCTGAGATTCACGACCTATTGAATCGTCTCGAAATTGCATTGCAAACAACAACAAAAATCGTCTCTTTGTTGTTGTTTGCAATGCAATTTCGAGACGATTCAATAGTTCGTGAATCTCAGAATACGTACGTCAGTGTCGCTTTCTTGACATTGGCCTCGATATTGTAAGACGGAATGTTTAATTTCACGATTAGAATAATCATAAAAAGCTAGTTCGTTAGTTTTCACCATTTGCCCATTCATTTATTTTTTCTGCAGTCAAGTATGTATGTTATTGCTTACTAAAAATGAAAAACGCAGACGTCAAAGTTTGTTTACATTTTTTATTTCTGTATCTGCCATCGGTCTATATAGTTTGAGCAATTGCCCAAGGACTCCAAAAGTATCTGGCCCACACCTCACTCTCTTTCCCTTTAAAGTAGTCGATCGTAAGCTCACTTCTGAAGTAGATTAACGTAAGTCCACATTCGGTGAATTGGACTTTTAAATTGGAATTATTTTGTAGATTTTCCATGCTTTAGGAAATTAACTGTTGTTAATACAATTGTTAAAAATTATTGTTAGAAAGTGAAGAACTTCTTTAGTGAACTTCTTAATTGTGAAGTTTGAGGTAAGATCTGGGCCGGCGGATTTTTTTGAAATTTATGGTGAATATAATCTTCTTTAATTCTGTGACATTTGTAATGATGATGATCTGCATTGTTCATTGCATTGAATCACATCATCTGTAAAGTTGTAAATGGGCAGACTGGAACGTCTGAGGAAGTGGTATTTATTTCTGCCATATTAGCTGAGGGTGGGATTTTTTTTCATAAAGCTCCGTATAATGATTGTGGAAAGTGTTTGTTAAAATGTCTGTGTCGAATATGTTCTCATTATTGTGTTACAGCTTTAAGCAGCATTTGTTGTTAATTGGGGCAACAAATCTGTAGAGATTTTTATTTCTGTTACCGCATTCTATTTTTTTTTAATGGGTTACATTTAAATCCGGTTTCTCTTGTTTAAATTCCATTAACGAAACCATCCAATCAGAAGTCTCATTATTTCCATTTCTAGTATAATGCTAATTTTTTATCATAACATCCTTACACATTACGTTTTCGTTCACTGTACTACTTTTATTTTTTAGTTTCCTTTAAAATTTTATCTTTATCTTAACTTTGGCTACAACAACAATTAATCTTTAACCTAATAAATTTTATTTCCTCTTTAGATACAAATTTTACAGGGGTATTCTGAGAGTCACTAACTATTGAATCGTCTCGAAATTGCATTGCAAACAACAACAAAGAGACTATTTTTGTTGTTGTTTGCAATGCAATTTCGAGACGATTCAATAGTTAGTGACTCTCAGAATACCCCTGTTAGTTTTCTTGCTTTCAGAAAATCTCTTCCTAAACATCAAAGCTCATAGACTCGTCAACAACAGCACTCCGTTTCACCATATGTCTTTACTGTTTAACTTTGAAAAACAAGAAACTCTTCCAAAAGTTTTTAATTTACTTTTATTAAAACCAAAAAAACGTGTTTTTATCAGAAAATTCATTTAATTCAATTTTCCCAACTTCGCGACTATATAAGGCTACAAAGATAAACTAAAATAATAAATAAAATGTGTTTATTTTTTATTTTAAATAATTTTTAAAGTAAAATTTGTTACCAATCTGATCTACCAATTTAAAATCTACCAATTTGTTAGAATTTCTATCTGAAACAATCAAGAACTTTAATGCTGGCAAACAAACTGATGTTATTTATACCGACATCACTAAAGCCTTTGATACAGTGAATCATAACCTCCTTATTTTGATATTACGTTTATTTGGATTTCCGCAATGTCTGATAAAGTGGATATCTTCTTATCTTACTAATAGTACTCAATATGTATTAGGCTGGTCCTTATTTTTCAACTTCCGATTTTTTTTTTGTTTTATTCTTTTAAATTATGACACGTAATAAAAAAATTATAAGTACCAATTTTTAGTTCCCGAAATCGGATAACGGGAACCCGTGCCGCATTTAAGGAAAAGCTTAAAAATTTACCTACGGCATAAGTGTACCGTAACTGTAACTACACTCACCGCCATTGACAACAGCAAGTGTTTCTACTTTAGCTCTTGCTGAGAGTTCAAAAAAATAATAAACATTTCATTTTGCTAGTACTAGAAGATTATGGGCGGTGTTATCCCGATGCGACTAAAATCAACCTTAATAAAAGTCGGCATGTATTGACATACATCCAGGGAGTTCCGTATAAGATGTATCAAAAGTTTAGGACGTGTAGGTTGAGTCGAGACAAGGAAAAAGTCATATTAGGGGGAAGGGGCAATTTTCCCCAATTTCGGCGCAGGAGGGGTTTTTCTAAAAACGCGACTTCAAACTATAAAAAAACTATAAAAAAATTCCTGTTTTAAAAAAAATAATTATCCAACCTTTAAAATACTTTTAAAATTAGATTTCTAGGTCATATAGTTTTTGAAAAAATTAATGCCAAATTTAAATTAATGAAAATTTAAAATTTTCAAAACAAATTTGGAAAAAAAATTTTTGGTCGCAATTTTTTACAAAAAATTACATGAATAAGCATACTTTTTTTTTGATTCCGTAGTTTTCTGATAATCTACAAAAAATGTTTCAAACAGAACGGATCTATGTTCTTGAGAAAATTGAAAATTACGACATATACTTCCCTCCCAAAAACACTTTTTGCCTGCAAAGTGCAAAAACTGCAATCAGGTGTACGCAGTTTTCTGCGGCACGACTTTCCGATATCCGATCTCGCTGAAAGTTTGGATATATAGTTTTCTTATCACATGTAAAAATTTGGGGAGGTAAGAAAAAAAAATTTCACAAAATTTTTTTACCCATATAACTAAGGACCACCCTAATATGTATTCTATAATAACACGAAATCAAAGGTTTTTACGGTCACGCCTGGAGTTCCACAAGGAAGTCACCTAGGGCCACTTTTATTTTTGGTATTTATAAATGACTTATCACTATCTATAAAAGTTATAAAATTTTTATGTTTGCTGATGATGTTAAATTATTTAAATCCTATGCAAACGAGAGCAAGGCACGACTGCATCAATATGATCTAGATTCCTTGGTTGCATGGTGCAATTTAAATTGTATGATTTTAAACCTAAAGAAATGTAATAGGATGACATTTGCTTGCAGTAGTCAAATAGGATTTAACTATAATATTGGCACTCATAAACTGCATCATTTGGAGCCCGATGATGATCTTGGTGTTGTCCTGTATTCAAAACTACGATTTAATGTTTATATTGATCGTATAACTAGCAAAGCCAATAGCGTATTGGGATTCAACAGCGTACGGTTGGGCATTTTTCAGTGAAAATGGTAATCGGCAGAATTCATATTTTCCACCATTCATAGAGAACACGGTGTTTTCTCGCCATCGCACTATAGGTTCGGAGGCCTGGAAAGGTGGCCAAAAGTCCGATTTAAGAGAATTTTGTTTTGAACAGCACAATTACGTGCTAATATAAGGTTTTGAGGTCGCTGATTACAATTATGGCATTAATTGTTTTTATTGGTTTAAGTCATTCGTCTCTACTATGCCTTCTCATTTTTTTAATTTTAAAAGTGGTTTAAGTAACTTGTAGCCTTAAAAAACCACATTTCCTTACAAGTTACACACAAAATTTCACAATCACCAAAAAAGCTAATCAGCCTTGTTCTGCATTCCGATCCGGAATTGATTCTGAATCGAAATTGAATTCCGATCTGTATTTTTAGAGGTGTTCTGCAATCCGATCGAATTTCACATGTTCGAAACGAAAACAATTCCGATTCGAACTCATCTAGCTATTTTTTACCTGTCACTTTGGCGTTTAATATACTGAAATTTGAAATACGAAAATTGAAAATAGTAATTGTGGCTCTCAATAGCGTTTTAAAGAAAGTACTCGCCTAGCACGTTGAGGATGTGGGTTCGAATCCCATTTACGCACACATGGTCATATAAATAGAAATTTGATTATTTTTTTAATCTTTTTTAGATTGGTGGCTAATTATTGTTGCACCTAGTATTCCCTGGAGCGCTTTGTATTCTCCAGAAATACTTTTGTCTGATTTTACATTTCCCAGCATGTCTATGATTAATTATCATTCGTGGTAAAAATTAAATAATAACAGGGCTACCTTTTTCCACTCGGCACTTTTTCCATTTGTGGACCAAAAATATTGAGTTCCTCCGCTAGCTTTTCCCACAAAAGTCGCATGGGTTCAAAAATTTAAAATTTTGTACAATCAAATTCAAATTCACCAACAAAAAGTTGGTCGAATTACTTCCGACAGAAAATTCCGATAAATCGAAATGCAGAACACCTTAATTCCGACAAATACGCAAACATCGGATTCGAATATCGGAATCGGAAAACAGAACACCTTCGAAAGAAAAGTGATCGAAATCAAATCCAATTCCGTATAAATCGGAATACAGAACCAGGCTGAATATCTCAGAAGTAAATATTGCCTCAGACATTTTGAGGTATAGTATGAATATATTTTTTAATTTAATACAATGCAAACCTTTAAACGCGAATAGTGTAACTTAGACTATTTTTATAATTATGGACACATATTTGAAAATGGGCTAGTTTGGGCAGGTTAGAATTGTAGTATACTCCATATACTTTAAATTGGCGTATAATAAATACGTTTTTTAAGTGGAGTTTCAAAATGGAGTAATCAAATTGTACCAATCAACATTACTAAAAATTACGAAATTCACGAATAAAACACCTTATTTATTAAATTAGTGCGGTTTTTTTAAAATTTTTTTAGCTTGTGATGAAGCTTCTATACCAATGTGTAAAACATAATAAAAAATACTTACTAAAATAATTTATTAAACTGAAAACTAACTGGAACAATGTAAGTTTTCTAATGAATAATTAGTCGCTATTCTTGTATTTGGATAGATACTAATGGAGCAATAATGAATTATTATGCCAAAAAGTTCTTTCATATTTTCACTAATATGTCTAGACAATGATGACATATAATTTTTTGTCCTATTTCGTATGTGAATTTGGCCACTTTTCCAGGTCTACGAACCCATAGCGCATCGGTGTGACTCCGATTTTAAGTTAAGAGTTGTAAAAAAATTTGCCTTGCCTAAGTTAGTATTAGCTGCATTCCCATCGCTACTGATCCTGATCCCATTTGGTCACGGGAACGGCACGGGTTAATTGGTAGCATAGTAATTCCATAGTAAATTCCTTGTGCGATTCATCCACAGAATAGTGGAATCAGTATGGGGCAAGAGCTCGTAAATTACAGTTCCACAAGCCGCTACAAGACGAGCCAAAACACGTCCAAGCAAAAAAGCTTTCAAAAATTAATTGAACATTCAAATTGGCCGAAGTTATCAGCATAAATGAGTGCCACAAAAAATTGAAAATCGAATATACGTAACCCGCGGGAATTCAAAATTCGCGATAGTTTTTGAACAGACCTCGTATATATTTTTCTGTATAATAGGAAACAGTTTTATAGTTAAATTGTTTCCAATTCAGTGTTATAGCGAATTACCTTATTATTCGGTCGGTCCGTGATTCAATTCTTGTCCGTGATTCGATTCTTGTTTTTGGAAGGGAAAGCGCGCAGCGAAATCAAAGAGCGCTTGGATGCTGTGTACGTTTAACGAGTTTCAACGTGGTCGCACGTCGGTTTTTGAGAAGCCACGCCTAGGTGCCCCGAAAACGGCTAAACCGGAGGATAACGTGAAAAAAAGTCACGATCTCGTATTGGCAAACCGCCGATTGAAGGTGCGCGAGATAGCTAAGACAGTAGGCATTTCAAAAGATCGCGTGGGTCATATCTGCATGAAATATTGGGCATGAGAAAGCTGTCGGCGCGATGGGTGCTGCGTTTGTTTACTCGGGACAACAAGCGCAACCGTGAGACCACTCCAGAGCAGTGTTTGATGCTGTTTAGGCGCAATCCGAAGGAGTTTTTGCGTCGTTTCGTGACCGCCGATGAAACATGGTTCCACTGGTACACACCAGAGACCAAGGAACAGTGGACTTCACCCGGCGAACGTGCTCCGAAGAAGGCGAAGACTTTCCTATCGGCCGGAAAGGGTATGGCCTCAGTTTTTTGGGATTCAAAAGGTGTCATCTACATCGACTACATGGACAAGGGCAAAACGATCACAGGGCTCTACTATGCCGAATTATTGGGCCGATTCGACGCTGAATTGCAGAAAAAACGTTCCCAATTTGGCGAAGAAAAAAGTGCTCTTCCACTATGACAACGCACCGGCTTACACCTCCGCCGTCGCCCAACCAAATTGGGCTACGAACTGCTGCCCCATCCACCGTATTCTCCAGATTTGGCCCCGTGCGACTTCTTTTTGTTTCCAAACTTGAAAAAGTCATTCCCCGGGCAGAAATTTGAGTCGAATGAAGAGGTTATCGCCGCCCCGGATGACTACTTTGCTGACCTCCAGAAAACGTACTTTTCAGACGGTTTAAAGAAGTTGAAGTTGAAAATTTTCGTTTTTCTTTTTTAGGCTAAGTACTTATCGGACCGCCCTCGTGTGTGCCTTATATTTACACTTGTATATATGCCAGATCCGGCTCGAAGGACCAAAAAATGTCTGATTAAATTTGAAGAGCAATATTAAGTAAGAAACACGTAGAACGGTTTTGTGGAGATTTTGTAACTGATTTTTATTTTATATTTTTTTATGGTAGTTCGCACCATGTGTATGTCTTAAAGATAAAGACTACTTCCATGACCTTGGACACCGGGATCGAATCATCTGCTTATTATCAGTACAGACAGCCGAACCCAATGCTCTTATCATGTACATACGCTATCCTAAGTAAACTGTACCAATTAGTTTATTTATATATGATTTACATTCGAACACTGTTGTGACCGTCTCAAGATAGACCGTCATAAACGACCCAAAAGCAATTGGTACAGTTTTATAATTAAACATACTCCCTGCGTTGAATAAGTTTACTCTTTCAAAAAACATATTTCAATATTTTCAAATATACGTATGTACATACATATGTATGTATATCGTTGTAAAAGTTTTAATATTTGGATACATTAAAGTACCCAGCAGAAAAATGAAGCAGTAAAAAGCAGTGCCAGAAGTACTTCCTGTGGAGGTAGTAGGCATTACCAGCTCGATTCTTTCGTTAATTATTTTTTATATGAAATGGGCTCGTTTTCAAGGCATTGCACTCTCGCTTCTCACAGAACTTCTTATAGAAGAAGTAATTATGAACGACTTCTAGAACGACCTCTACTTTAGCACTTCTATGAGAGGTTCCCAAAGAACAACGGATAGATGTTGTTACAATCAAGCTATTCCTACATCGCTTTTAATGAATACCTATGTAAAGCGATTGCTTTGAAGCCCTTCAGGAATGAAAGTTCATTGTTTAATTTTAATTTAATTTTCGTTGATTATAACGTTTATTTTATGTATTTTTATATTAATCATTACAAAAACCATTACAAAAGTAAGCCATTAAACCAATACATTTAAATTATTATTATATTAATCATTAATTTCATAAATTATAAATAATTTTTTGATACTATAAACTGGAAAGAAGAGTTTTCTTTTTAGTGAGGCATGTAATCTTATGTATTCGATTTTTGGCTATTTTGAATCCTTTTTTGATTTCAAAAATGTAATTCTCCTTAGTTAACAATTTATCACCCAAAGCTTCTGCAACGAAACAAACAAAAATATTTAAAAATTGAAAGAGACTCAATTTGTTATACGTACTTTAAAAAATCTCATTAATTGCAGAATAAGTTTTAAAGGCTTCCTTGTTTTGAATCCCGTCGTAATTATGGCTAAGGAAAACTTCCTTACCCAACAGGTTATGCAGGTTTTTTGTTATACCCCCCTGATGCCGGTTTTGTTATACATCAAATTTCCGGTTATGCAGAAATATTCAATTTTCATTTAAATTTTTTATTTCTGCAATTAAATTATGCAAATATGTATCTATATTATTGGGCTTGTGCTTTCCAAGATAAGTTCCAATCAAAAATACATTAATTTTCGTAATATTAACAACTCTTCCAATTATTGGCCACAAGCTCTCCAAACTACTCTTATACAATGGGAGGCCATCAACACCGATATCTAAAACAATTTTTTCGTATCCGGATAACACATATCTTGGTACTTTTTTCAATTGGTTTTCTAACCCCACGTGTACATAAGTACCTGGTGATACAGTTCTTATATCAATTCGTGCACGTTTTATTTTCAAAAGTCCAGCCAGAGTAGTTGGCACATTTAAACCTTCCAAATTCAGTATATTCAATAATGCATTTGTGCATTCCCTTGTGGGATTAAAACTTATATACCATTTTTTTAATTTTTTTTTTAAGATTCTCCATCCTGGCCTCCTGTGCTTGATCTACTGTATTTTGTCTGTTAAAAAGTCCGTCAGGTGGTACATTAACACTTTTTGAATTACTATCCTCCGTGCTGGCCTCCTGTGCTTGATCCTCTGTATTTTGTCTGTTAAAAAGTCCGTCAGGTGGTACATTCACACTTTTTGAATCTCTGTCAAAGTCGTTATAAAAAATATTTTCTTTATTCGCGCAATAGTCCACGCAATTTTTTAATTTATTTAAAATAATATTTTTTTCTTTTAAGGTTTTCCTTTTTAAAGAAGTTAAACTTATCCCTCTTCTGCTCATTATAATTATTATTTATAATTTACCTTAAAATCTTCCGGTCTTTTAATTTTAACAAACACTACTTTTTGGCTTTGAAAGAATTCTATTTTATTAAAAATTATTTTTTTATGAAGGAAAAATATTCTGTTGCTATGGTAAGGAAAAATTTTTACGAACAATTTCAAATTTTAAATTAGATATCGACAGGCACATTACCCTCTGCATTCTTAGGAAGGAGCGTGAGAAGAGCTCTGTGTGCAGTGATGTGAGGATATGTAGTGTGGTTGCTTAGAAGCTTATAGCATGCGTTTTTATGGCAACGCCTTCGAAATGTTGCTACTGGGTATTGTTGTTTTGTATATTATAAAATCACAAATATTATTAAACTATAATAATCTATTCATTCTTAGCGGGGATGAGAAGGTCGAAAATCAAATAAAAGTGCTTGCTAAATAGTTTACTGCCCTAATCTAAAGATCCCTAGATGCTTCAATGGGGGAAGGTGATCGGTAATATTCAGCAGCGGAACCTGATATTCTATCTCGGTGAAGAGTTCATCAGATGCTAATAAGTTGACTTCGGCAGTTGTAGCTAGGCATCCTGGACTTAACTGGAGAATTCCTTGATCGTTGAGCATGATTGATGTGCGGAACCCATCGCAGCTTACGTCCATTGAAGAGAGAGTGTGTGCTTTTTCAAAAATAATTCTACTTCACATTTTTCGGAGTTTATATTGTAGATTGGATGAGTTTGTGGACATAATATCACCTCTTCCACCTTTTGGCAATGGAACATTTTTTCTTCTGTCAAACCATAGTATATGCTTTTATGATTATTTAAAAGTAAATACTGGAATGATGGCTTCACGCTCACGTACAATCCATCATGAAGTGTAGGATAGGCATATATTGCAAAAACTTAGAATTTTTTTCTGTGTATTAGCGGTATTTGAATGTTAAATATCAAAGAGATGTTCCTCGAACGACCCGTTACTGTGGCGATATGGCCGAGCTCCAAGGGATTCATCGTCGGCAATTGTAAGCTCTCCTCTATGTTTAGAACAATGTTTTTAATTTGTTGTTGAAACTTTTCCAGCGGCAAAAGTCTTTCAAGGAAATTTCCTTTCACGTTCCAGAGAAGGTTTATCATATCTCTTTGAAGGAATTTAAACGATTCTAGTGCTATTGCGAAACTACTGGCAGCATTCCAGAACAAGTCATCACTCAGTTGGTTGTTTATGGCTTCGCTTAACTGGTACACAGAGCTTCCAAGAGTCTGTAGATTTTTCCACATCACCTCATTCTGCTTCTTCATAATACCTTCTGTGATGTCTTGGACCGATGACTGATTTCTCATTAGTTCTAGCAAATATTCCTCATTTTTCTGACTTCGAGCCACCTTATTTTCGAGTTTTTCAGCGTGTTCTTCATCCATTAGGCCAAAAAGCGAATGGTAAATTGATCCCACAAACGGCAACACAGATCTGGGGAAGCGTTTTGTCTTCTTTTGTCTTTTGTAAAATATGATCTCATCGTGGGATAAGATTCGATCATATCTGCTACAAATCTGATCCATGATATTTGCTACTAAAAGGTCGTCGCATTCATTTCCCGGAGGCTGGAAAATCCTTTCTGCAGCTTATCCTTGTACGCCAGATAGTCGCTGAGGTCTGTATGGAGTATGAGATTCCACGACGTCCTTGTTAGTCCTACTCTACCCTGATTAAAAAAATATGCCTGCTTTGTTTTTTAGATTTTCGATTTTAACTTGAGCCCTTATAGGCATTACTAATAACAAAGTTAACAATGTTAAAATACAATTTTTATTTTTTATCCTATTCGACCTTCTCAATTTTCCTTTTTTCACTTCTCTTTTTTCTACCATTTCATCGAAGGTAGGAAAAGGACAAACAGTGTGTACGGAGCTCTAAACCATCTTTCCCCATTATGGCTTTTGTTTGCACGAAGTGTGCAAATAAATAAATTATAAAAAGGGAATAGTGATTTTCGTTTATGACTTACCAATTTTATTTGAAGTGGTTTGGGAGAGGTTATCTGGAATTAATCCAACGATGGTTAAGTTTGGGTGTTTTGGAGAATTAATCCAACGATGACTACGTTTGAGTGTTTTGGAGAATTAATCCAACGATGACTACGTTTAAGTGTGCTGATCGGAAAGAACTTGAGGTCGAGAAAGTACGTACATGTGTTCGCGCTGACGGTAGTTAAAAAACAAAAGTACATTAAAAAAACCTAGGGATGTGCAACGCACTCGCTGCTTTCCCAGTGCGCTGACCAGGGTTGCCGATGCATAGAAATGCATCAGGTGTAAACATCCCGCCCGCCTTGCAGTACTGCAATTAAGACTCAAAAGACGGTCGGATGTGAGGGGAGGTCAAAGTAGTCTCCACGGGTTTGGGAAACCAGTTTGACCCAGTGTTTGGGGGACATGATCTCAATTTGGAAGGAGATCATGCCGGGGTTTTAGGAGACGGAAAGGATGGGTGGCAGAGGGAAACAGACCGCTTTATGGAAGCACGGTGCCCGAGAGTAGCCAACCGAACGCCGTATTTTGGGCAAGTGGTTGGCCGTGTGTACAGGGGAGAGCACCTGACCGGTAGAGGCGAGCGGTTACGTCGGTCCCAAGACGTAGCTGCACCACATGGGGCCGGTTAAACTCTGGATCCGCCAATTTGATGTTATCAAAGTTGTCTTTGACCTTGGATCCAGCGAAGCTCGAGGGGGTGGTAATGGTCCAATCCGTGACCGTGGCGTGGAACTCGATTGGTTCGAAGTTCTCAGCGCGGGAGCGGAGCGTCAAGAGGGCGACTGCCTCTGATCCGAGCCTACAGGGGAAGATTCCCAACTTAAGTAGGAGGCTCTGGAAGATCTCCGACATCTCACTACCGGAGTCGAAGAGGGCACGCTCATAAACATATCCATCGCTGGAGTTTATTCGCACCATTGCCGTGGGCCGAAGTGTCACCGACCGCTTCATGTGGGCCGTAAGGGACTCGACACTGGAGTGGTGCAAGGAATGTGGTGCTGGTGGGGGTACCACTCGCGTCGCGGGGGGTGGCTCAACGCGGGGAGCGGGGCGGCGTTCCGGGAGCAGAGCCGGAAGCGGTGCAGTTGAGCGAGACTGCTGTTTAGACGGTGGGCGACGGGCTTCTGCACGTGGTTTGTGCAGTAGCGAGTGGTGCTTCCTGTTGCAATGCCGACAGCGCATCTTGCTGTGGCAACTTGCATCCGAGTGGGAGAACGCCAGGCAATTACTGCAGAAATTGAGCCTTTCTACGGTATGCCAGCGCTGGTCATAGGTCTGCCCTAGAAAAACGGGGCATACCCGTAAGGCATGGGACCCTGGGCAGAGCCTACAACCCGAGCGGTATCCTTGGGGATTAGAGTCGGTGGCGCGGCGTTTGGGAGGAGGTGCCAGATCGGAGGGTTCTGGCCGAGAGCCTGATGCTCTGCATGAACGTTGCCATCCCTTGTGGCAAACCTCCGGGGGGAATGATTCCCAAGCAGGGGGAATATAGGCTCGTCGTCGGTTCATCTCTCCAGGGGGTATGGACTTGTGAGACGGACGGACTCGCGTGCAACGATAGATGCATCGCGCTTCGGCGGGGAGATCGAGATGATCGAAGCAGCAATCGGAGTGGGCTGCAACGGTGTCGGATTGGGGTCCGAGGCCGTAGCAATGTCATTCGAGATGGTAACCTCGATGACGGTCGTAGGGGTGGAAGAGAGGTTTTCGGGGGGATGATGGGGAGAAGGAATTGCCACTTGGGAGATGGGAGTGAATATCTCCGGGGTGCTGGGTCTGGGCGACAGCACATGGCGGTCCTCTTCCGGCTGAAACTCCGGGCGCGGATAGGTCACGAGGCATGAGGGCCTCGGCATCCGAACCGTGACTTTCGCTGGGGACACCGGGGTCGAATAATCTTCGACGAAGTCAGCAAATCGCCAGGAGGCGGACGTCGGGGTGCGGATTGCACTTAGCCGGTAGTTCGAGTACCGCGGCGAGTTGTCTGGAGACGTCATATCTGAAACGAGAGTGTTAGTAGAGATGTGCTGGAAGCACGACCAATTTGGAGATTGGCCGGGTTATGCTTCCGCGTTCGGTTCGGACGTCAGCAACGCGGACACGATCGTCATTTCCTCTATATACGTGGGATACGCGACCGAGTCGCCAGGTATTGGCGGGGAGGTTATCTTCGCGTATAACTACCAAGTCATTGATTTGGACATCGGGTTGGGGTATTTCCACTTGTGGCGTTTGTGAAGTTCTTTGAGATATTCTGCTTTCCATCGATTGCAGAGTTGTTGATAGATGGCCTTGAGTTTTTGCCACCGATTAACAATCTTGATCGGTTGTGCGAGAATTTCCGGTTCAGCTGGAGCCAAAAGTGGACCGCCAATTAGAAAATGTCCGGGGGTGAGAGGTTGTAAATCTGTGGGGTCATCAGACATACGACTAAGAGGTCGAGAGTTCAGGCAGGCTTCGATTTTGTGAAGAATAGTCGAGAATTCCTCAAAGGTGAATCGCAATTGATTCACTTGCTTTTTGAGATGCAATTTAAAACTTTTGACACCAGCTTCCCACAGACCGCCCATGTGAGGAGCTCCGGCGGGGATAAAGTGCCATTTAATTTGTTGGTAGTCAAAGTGCGAAATGAGAAGTTCTCGACTTTGCCTGAGAAACTCTTTCATGTCCTTTTGTAGGGTTTTAGAGGCGCCCACGAAATTTGTACCGTTGTCTGAGTACAAATCCCTTGGGCAACCTCGTCGCGCCGTGAAACGAGCGAATGCCGCTAGGAAGGCGGGAGTTGAGAGATCGCTGACGGCCTCGAGATGGATTGCCTTCGTCGCAAAGCACACAAAGACACAGACATATCCCTTTGTGATGAGACATGCTTGCCCTGTGTAATTTTTTATGTCAAAGGGTCCAGTGAAGTCGAGGCCAGTGGCTGCGAAAGGACGAGAAAGAGAAGTACGTTCGGGGGGCAGAGTCGCCATGAGTTGCGTTCTCTGTCGATTTTTGTTGATGACGCAGGGTTTACAATGGTGAATGGTAGTTTTGATTAAGTTGGTCGCTTTAGGGATCCAGAATTGCATGCGAATCAATCGAAGCATCAATTGATTGCCGCCATGCAGGGTGATTTCATGGATAAAGCGAACGAGGAGTTTAGTGAAGTGTGCGTTATAAGAGAGGATGATGGGGTGTCGTTCATCGAAAGGTAATGATGGACACGAGGCTAAACGCCCACCGACGCGCAAAAGTCCATCTTCATGCAAAAAAGGATTGAGAGAGAGAATAGAGCTTTTTGGGCTCAAAAACGTTTTCTGTTGGAGACAGTGGTATTCATTCGGAAAATTAACCTTCTGCGCGAGTGTCATGAGGCAAGTTTTGACAAACTGTATTTCGTCTGCCTCGACACTATGAGAAGTTCTTCTGAAAGAGGAACGATACTGAGGATGTGTTCGACGGAAGAATCCAGGGGGAGCTAGCATGCGTCCTTGTCGAAAACGGGCGCCTTGGCGGCGAATCAGCTTTATTTTGTTATATCTGCGGAGAAAGGAAGCGTTAGATCGACTCTGTCATAAATGATTTAGAGATACGAGTTTGTGAATTGGACGAGTAATAGTGCTTTTTTCAGTGCGTATGTCGGCGACTCGAACGCGCTGGTCATTGCCCTTGTAGACCTTGGTAATACGGCCCAGACGCCAAGAAGTAGAGGGGAGATTCTCGTCTCGAATGACCACCAGGCCATTGATCTGGAAGTCAATCTGTGGTACTTTCCACTTTGTGCGACGAGCTAATTCTCGCAGATATTCGGATTTCCACCGATGACAGAGGTGTTGAGCTAGGGCCTGAACTCGTCTCCATCGATTGAGGATCGAAAGAGGGTTATCAAGATTTTCAGGCTCAGGTGAGGCTAGGAGAGGGCCACCTACTAGAAAGTGGCCTGGTGTAATGGCTTCCATGATGTCAGGGTTCTCGGACTGTGCATGAAGGGGGCGTGAATTGAGGCACGCTTCTATTTTGCTCAAAAGTGTTGAAAATTCTTCAAAGGTTAATTTAATAGATGGGGCCACCTTTCTTAGGTGGGCTTTGAGACTTTTGACGCCTGCCTCCCAGAGTCCTCCCATATGGGGAGCCCCTGGAGGAATGAAATGCCACTCGACATTTTGATGAGAGTATTTTGTCTCGATGATGTCGCGAGTACGAGTGAAAAAGTGTTGAAACTCCAGTTTGAGTTCCTTTGAAGCGCCGACGAAATTGGTGCCGTTGTCGGAGTACATGTGGGCTGGACATCCTCGGCGAGCTGCGAAACGGGTGAAGGCTGCTAAAAACGCTGCTGTCGACAAATCACTACTTGCCTCAAGGTGGATGGCTTTTGTCGAAAAACAGACAAAAATACACGCATACCCTTTTGTAATAAGGCAAGCACGGCCGGTGTAGTTTTTGATGTCGAAAGGGCCCGCAAAATCAACACCAGTATTCGTAAAGGGGCGGGAAAATGTGGTGCGCTCTTTCGGCAATGCAGCCATCAATTGCGTGCTCAGCTTCTTCTTATTCAAGACGCATGGCTTACAGCGGTGAATTGTTGTTTTAATTAAGTTTTTCACTCTCGGAATCCAGTATTGTGTCCGGATTAAGCGGAGTGTCAACTGATGGCCACCGTGCAGCGATATCTCGTGAATAAAATGAACTAGCAATTTGGACAAGTGGCAGCTGTAAGGTAAGAGGATTGGATGGCGCTCATTGAACGGCAAATTAGGGCATGAAGACAGCCGCCCGCCTAGACGCATTGTTTTATCTCCATGTATGAATGGATTTAAAGACAACAAACAGCTCTTTGAGCTTATTCTTTTGTTGTTTTCGAGCGCGTGATATTCATCAGCGAAATGTGTCTTCTGGCAGATTATTGTAAGACGACATTTGGTGTCTTCAATCTCTTTGGTTGAGAGGCGTAGAGTGGCATAAGGCGAATTTCGTCGAAGACGAGTGTTGTAAATAAAACGATACACGTATGAGTGTACGCGTAGGGCTCTCGGTAGAGAGGAAAACCTTTCAGTTAGGTCTTCGTCTTGGTTAAAGTATATGTAATGAGCTTTAATTGCTTTTTCTTCAAGTGTGGTGACAAAGTCAGGAACAGTTTTCCTTTCGGGCCAACGATCTCGGTCGTGGATAAGCCATGGTGGTCCATTCCACCAAAGATGGCTGTGAGCTAGTTCTTGGGGCGAAACTCCTCGACTAGCCAAATCGGCAGGATTATCTTGTGATTCGACATGGAACCACTGAGTGTGAGAAACTTTTTCTATGATCCTTGAGACGCGGTTGGCTACAAAGGTAGCCCAGACGCACGGGGGCTTCTTCAGCCATGCTAATACTATTGTGGAATCTGTCCAGCAAGTGAGATTATACGAATTGATATGCATGCTGGGCAAGAAAGCCTCAAGCATATCGGCAGCAAGAGCGGCACCACACAATTCTAATCGGGGCAGTGATAGCGTTTTAATGGGCGCTACTCGCGTTTTTGCGTACAGCAACGACACGTGAACCTTTTTCCCTATTTTCACACGGGCGTAAATAACACCTGCGTATGCTTTCTGAGATGCATCGCAAAACGCATGAAATTCGATTTCGCACTCTGGTGAGTAACCAATCCAGCGTGGTATGCGAATCGAGGCAATATGGTGATAATTTTCGAGAAAATTCAACCATGATTGCTGCGTTGAAGGGGGCAATTGGTCATCCCAATCGATTTTATCGAGCCACACTTGCTGGATAAGCATTTTTGCCACTACAATAATAGGGGCCAGCCAGCCTGCTGGGTCAAACAATTTGGCGATTAGAGACAAGACTTCTCTTTTTGTATATTGCGCCATTATTTCTATTGTTTGCGTATTAAAGTAGAAAGCATCATTCGTGGCATTCCAACGAATGCCGAGCATTTTGGCTGTGCTGCTATCCTCAAGTTTTAGAAAATCGCTATTGAGTAAATGGGATTCAGGTAACTCGCGTAAAATCTCTTTGTGGTTGGCTGCCCATTTGCGTAGTGAGAACCCGGCCGATTCAAGGGCTTTTATTAATTCGTTGCGCATGTCATTTGCGCTTGAGAAGTCATGTGATCCTGCTAATACGTCATCGACGTACATCGAATGTTGCAGAATATGGGCCGCAAGCGGAAGGTCGTGCTGTACGTCTTCTGCCAGTTGCAGTAACGTGCGAATCGCTAAAAAGGGGGCGCAATTGACGCCAAACGTGACTGTTTGCAATTCGTAATCTTTCAGTGTAGCGTCTGTTGGGTCTCGAAAGAGAATTCTTTGATAGGGGGTATGTTTTGAATCAACTAGAATTTGGCGGTACATTTTTTGAATGTCGCCGCTGAAAACATACCGGAAGAAACGCCATCTAAGTATCAGAAAAGTCAGGTCTGCTTGTAAAACAGGGCCAGGATATAACACATCGTTCAAGCTCAGCCCGCTGGTTGTGGGGCATGACGCGTTGAAAACCACTCACTTTTGTTGAAATACTGTCAGGCTTGATGACAGCGTGATGTGGCAATTAGTAGTGATTAGGGCCAGAAGGGTTACGTTGTGGCAGCACCGCTTTCATGTGGCCTAAATCAAGGTATTCATGAATTACTTCGTCATATTGCCGTTTCAAATTTTCATTTTTGCTTAAGCGTGTCTCAGACCGCAAATATTGTTGCATGGCAATTTGACGTAAAGTTCCCAGACTATATGTGTCTGGAAAACCACTTTTAAATGGCAATGTGACGATGTAACGGCCGTCAGCGTTTCTACGAGTGGTTTTTACGAAATTTTCTTCACAAAACTTTTCTGAGGGGGATAGTAATCGAGTTTTGGGAAGCTCCTCCACCTCCCAAAAACGTTCGAACTGTTGTTCGATAGTGACTTCATTGAAGAAGGCCACTTTTATATTGGGGCTATCAATATATGATATGGGGGCTGGGCCGGTGACGATCCAGCCAAAAACAGTTTGCTGGGCTAGAAGAGAATCTAGTACGTTGCGGCGGATTCCGGCAAGCAAGATTGCAGGGTAAAGATCCGCGCCAATGAGGACGTCCACATGTTGACTTTTAGCGAAGTGTACGTCGGCTAATTTGAGATCTCGTGGTAGATTGCGAAGCAGCGCGCTATCTAATGAGTGGGCAGGTAATTTTCCTGTAATTTGTGCGAGGACCAGTGTAAACCACAAACCGTTGCTCGCACCGCCTGCAATGGAATATTTAATAGTTTTTGAACACGTTCAGAGATAAACGATATCTCTGAGCCTGGATCGATGAGGGCACGAGCGGTATAGCATGTACCGTCGTGATATATAGTTACCAAAGCTGTGCCTAATAAAACTTGTTTGGGCGCGGTTGCGAAGCATACCTGGTGAGTTTCTGGTTGACACTGCTGAGTTTGTTGAGTGGACTGTATGTATTGTTGTTGTTGATTCGCCTGCGCCGACGTTGTGGGCCTCGGAGAGGAAAAATCGTTGTCAGCTTGTCGCGATTGGCTCGGAAACGGATTTGCAGCGGGCTTCTTATAAGAAGAAAATTGTTGGTTAGGTGAAGCTGCGGTTTGAGCGCGATGGTTTTTCTTGTGCCCTTTCTGGTGACCGGAGAATTGTTGTTGCGTATACGATACATTACTCGGTTGAAAGTTATTTTGAGCCTGGTCGCGATGCAGAAGCGTGTGATGCCTTGCGTTACATTTTGCGCAATTGAAATTACTGGGGCAGTCTTTAGCAGCATGCGAGTGTGCTAAGCAGTTTATGCACAAATGGTGTTTTCGCACTTCTGCTAACCGCCTTTCTGAGGGCAATTTCAAAAATTGTGCGCAAGAACGTATACCGTGTTGCTGTGAGCACAAAGGACAGATGGGCCGCGCGACGTTCAATTGACAAGTATTGACGCGCTTGGCAGTTGTAGGTGGTTGCACCGAATTGTGTGCCTGTTTACCTTTGGCAACGCCCGCACTTCTTATGTCGTGCACCGTTTCAAGCGTTTGAAAGCGGTGGGTTAAGAACGCGTCGAGAGCTGTCCATTTAGGTATTTCGGATTTATTTTCTAATGATTGTTTCCACAGTGCCAACGTAGCTTCCGGAAGCCGACTAGAACAAAGAAAAACGATGATTGCGTCCCATTTAGAGGTATCGACACCCTGTAGCGCCAGCGCGGCGAGGATATTATTAATTTCGCGCTGCAAATTTTTAATATCGCTTCCGATTTCTTTCAGAATTGGGGCCAGACCGAAAAGGCTTTTTAATAACGTATTAACCAGAACGCGCTTGTTCTCGTACCGATCCGAGAGGGTTTGCCATGCTTGATCAAAACCTTCATTGGTAAGGGGTGACTTTTGCACTATTTCTTTAGCCTCACCTAATGTTTTTTGGTTGAGGTGAAATAATTTTTCGACCGGCGAAACTCGCGAATTTTTAATGTAAAGGGCCGTGAACATGTCACGGAACGAGGGCCACGAGAGGTAGTCACCTTTGAACACTTCCGTGTCGCATGGAGGCAAACTAATATTGTACCCGCTCGGCGGTGACTCGGCGGTCTCATTTGAACGCGATTGAGAAATTGAGGGGCCTGGTGCGGCAACTGGAGTCAGAGAGTGGGTCAATTGATTAATGAGCCCAAGGCAACGGGTGTAAACACGGTAGGAATGACTACGCTTTGCTTTCACTGCATCCAAACTGGATGCCAGCTCACTCCTAGTTCGGCTTTTTTCTACGAACTTATCGTACGTGGCTTTCAATAAATGCCACTGAGATTGGAGCTCATCCCTGTGGACTGCAAGCGTATGTATGTTGTGAGTATCGACTGGAATTTCCGTGAAATCAACGCTAAATTCGGCTAAGCCGTCGGCCAGTCGAATAAACGAATCGAGTAACGCCATTACAATGGTGAGTTCGGGGCACAAAAATCGATAAGGGCACTATATTGTGAGCAGGCGCTTGAGTGTACGCGAGCAGCAAAGTGGCGCAGCGAAAAAAAGAAATAATAATATTTGTCCGACGACAAATATTTTGAGCACTATTGAAGTGAACAAACACGTGTGTGTTTGCGCGAGCAGCAAATTACGCAGCGAAAAAAAATAATATTTGTCCGACGACAAATATTGTGGGCACTACTGAAGTGAACACGCACGTGTGTATACGCGCGAGCAACAAAATTTCGCAGTGAAAAATAATATTTGTCCGACGACAAATATTGTGGGCACTACTGAAGTGAACACGCACGTGTGTATACGCGAGTTACGTTTTATTTAGTCGTAGCCGATAAAAAAAATAAAACGTTTAATTAATAAAAGCACCTTGTTCACTTAAGTGAAGATTTTTCTTTATTACGGAGTTTTCAACTTTGGTTAAACAACTGAACTTAATAATATCTTACGCTAGTATTTATAATGAACTTACGCTAGTATTCTTGTTCTTCTCCAACACTTGTTTACCCAAAACTGTCCTTGAATATTTACTGTCGATTTAGCATTATTAGTTTCGTGGGAATGAAAATTGTTATCGTCGGAAAAGTAATATTATATTACATTGTAATTGAATTGTCGAAAAATATAGTCTGTTCTATGGTTTGCATTTCTGTGGGAACGGAAATGCTATTTTTTGGAAATATGAAATTTGTGTGAACGGAATGTCACATGATTTTAAAGAAGTATTAATAACGTTTTTTATACGTTATACCTAAAGATAGTTTCGTGGCAATTAGCGGGTTGCGTCGTGGACGTAACTTCTCCCCCCCTAGATCGAAGACTCTCCCGAGTCGAGCCTGTTATATTATTAATTTTTATTCTAAATCTCTTATTTTTGAGAACAAGTGTTGTTACAATAATTATTAGAATTAGTATTATTATTATTGTTGAAAAAATATATACGTAATTTTCTTTACGTTTGTACTTAATTTCATTAATTACATCTAAATTGTTTATTTGCTCAATTATAATGTCGTCGAAAACTAATTTCTTATTTATATCTTTTATATTTTCTATGATATTAGGAACTACAAAGCTGTGTTTTATTATTATATCATTATTATAAAGAATTTTGTTCCCTATATTTATGGAACAATTGCTGAAATGAATTAAGTATGTTCCATTTATCCTAAACTGTCGATTATCGCAAGTACTATTTACTAAAGCGTCTTTTAAGTTTTTTGCAATTAAGATTCCTCTTTTTATTTCAATTATTTCTGGTGCGTTATTAAATATTCGGATGCAATTTCTTTTTATAAGACAATTTTGTAAGGGTTTCAAACTATTAAAATCATTTTCTCCTTTATAAATATAAGTTTCGTTATTGTATCTAACTATTTCCTGCTTCTCAAACAAAAGTTCTTTATTTTCCCTATTTGCTGTTGGTATTAAAATAGATTTTGTAAGTGTTATTATATTTTTTGGGATTTTTATTACAAAGACAATATTTTCATTTATATCTAATAACGATGCCAACTTAATGTTTTGGATTTTATTAAAATCTATTTCATATTTATCTATTTCTTCATTTGTTAGGATATCGCTATGAAGTATTCCTAGTTTTGACGCTGCTATATTATTCTGAATATGTTCGACGTTATCTTGCAGAATTTTTAGCTTTAATACAAAGTCTGTGTACAGTGTTCGTGTAACTATGTTGTCGTAATCTTTGTCAATGTGATTTAGTCTGTTAAGTATGTCCTTTCTATCTTTTTGTATTATATTCTTGATTTTTGAAAATGTTTTATTGAAATTGTTATTTATACTGATCTGCTGATTTAAATTTTCTATTGCTCTATGGTTATTAGTTTCGATTATTTTTAAGTGTTCTTCTATTTCTTGTCTGTCGTTATCGTCCATGGTCCCGTACAGCCATTTTTGTACTGTGCCTAGTGCATTAATTAAACCTCTTTTTTTTCTATGTGTCATTAGAGTTTGAGCCTTCTTTCTAATTGTTTCAATTTGTAATTCCAAAGATTCTAGTTTGTCGTCCAATTTAGATTGTTGTATATTTGTCTCCATGATGTCTATTATGTCTAATATTTCCTTCGGGTTGATGATATGTAATATTGTGTCGTATGCGGTTATGGAATTAACGTCCTCGATCTGTATTTCTGTATATCCTTTATCTGTTTCGATTTTCTCAATTATGAGGTGAGCATTCGTCAATGTTAGTGTCATTATTGTGAGGTAAATTAGTGTCCATTTGATCTGAAAATTTGTATTTGCGTTTAATATTTGAAGTATGTACGTTTTCTAATTCTTTCTTAATGAATTTTGGTTCTTCCTTATGTCTAACGCTTTTATAATTCTTAATATAACCCATTTGCCTAGTTTCCGTATAATTTTCTCTTTTTTCGTTTCTTTTCTTAATATATTGTTTCTTTCCTTGAACAATATTTTTGAAAATTTGTTCCTTATTACATTTACCTTGTTGAATATTTATTGGTTTCTCTTTAGTTGCTGTATGATAGCTGTTATTGTACCATTCTATAGCTTTGTTAATCTTATCTTTAATACTAATGTGCTTATTCTCAATACTTAAAATTCTTATCCTTTCTGCTAACGTGTTATGCAATCTCTCAACATCTGAGTTACCTGTATGATTATTTGGTTTAACTAAGTGTAACTCTATATTCTCCTCCTTTAAATATTCTTTAATGTTGACGCTACGAAATTCGTTGTCTGTTATAAGTTTCTTAAAGTGTCCGTGTTGTGATTTAAAATGTCTAAGCTTTTCTATAATAGTTTGATTTGTACGGTCTTCGAGATAGTAAGCTGTTGCAAATTTGGAGAATCTGTCGATGAATGTGATAAAATTTGATTTGGAGTTAGTGTATATGTCCATATGTACTATTTGTTGTATATCTGTCGGTGTTTCGGTTAATTCGAATTTGTTCTTAATTGGGTTTCTATCGTACTTTGCCCTATTGCAAGTTTCACAATTATTTATGTATTTCTGTATTAAAAGTTTAAGATTCGGAAAATATATTAGTCTCTTAAGTCCTTCGTAATTTTCGCTTATACCTGTATGACCAGTTTCGTATTTATGGTATTTCTGTATCTGTTTGTAGGCTTCCTCTTCTGTGTCTAAATCTTTTGCATGGTAAGAGCATCTTACAAAATTAACTTTACTGTTTGAGTCAAAAAGTGCAATAATTTGTTGTTGTAATACGTTATATTCGATGTCTGATAACTCAGTATAAATGCCTATTTTTCCTGGGCCTATATATCTCCTTAATATGTCAGACGTTCCATTCTCTAAATCATTTCTATCTATATATATCTTTTTATTATTATGTTTTGATTCGTATTCTTTTGTTTTACTAACTACTAATATTATTTGTGTTCTAAAACGATTAACTACCGTCTCAAGAATGGGTATGTGATTATTGAGGTTCTCTTCCTGAGAATGGACTGTTTGATACATATCGTTATCTATGTTATATTGAAGAGATAGATTGTCTAATACACTTACTTCGTTTGTTTCTGTATTTATTCGGCTAAGAAAATCGGCTATTTTATTATCTTGCCCTTTTATATAGTCTATATTCATATTATATTCTGACAATTTTAATATCCACCTTTGAAGTCTTGGATTAACGTCAGTACCACTGGCTTTTACATAAAGCCATTTTAGGGGTTGGTGGTCTGTTAACAAATCAAATTTGACTCCGTATAGGTATGGTCTAAAATACTTTGTTGCCCATACTATAGCGAAAAGTTCTTTTTCTGTTGTTGAATAATTTCTTTCATGATCATTCAGTGTTCTGCTTGCATAGCATATAGGGTGATTATCTTGTTGGAGTACGGCTCCAATAACAAATGTACTAGCATCTGTTACTAGTTTGAAAGTTCTATTATAATCGGGATATTTAAGAACTGGGGATTCTGTTATAATTTGTTTTAATTTTTCAAAAGCGTTAATGTAATTTGGGTCACTAGCTGTTATTTTCGTATTCTTTCTCAAGTATTTTATCATTGGTTGAGCCACTTTGGCATAGTCTTTTATAAATTTTCTGTAATATCCTGTTGCACCTAGAAACGATTTTATCTATTTTTGCGTTTGGGGTAGTTTTAGATTAAGAATATTTTCTACCTTTTTTGGGTTTGGTCTAACTCCTTCGGGGGTTAAAACGTGTCCTAAGAATTCTGTTTTCTTTGCAAAAAATTTGCACTTGTCGAGTTGTATTTTAAGGTTATGTTTTTTCAATTGGTTCAATATTTTTCTTAGCTGTTTCTCATGTTCGCTAAGTGACGTGCTAAAAACTAAATATCATCCATGTAAACAACACAACTTTTGTTGATTAAATCCTTAAGGGACTGATTCATCATTCTTTGGAATGTTGCTGGGGCATTTTTTAGTCCAAATGGCATCCTAACGTATTCGTAGTGCCCTAGAGGTGTGGAGAATGCCGTCTTCTTTCTGTCCTCTTCCTTAACTAGAATTTGGTGAAATCCTTTCGCTAAGTCTAATGTTGTGAAATATTGTGCTCGTCCGAGTTTGTTTAAAATGTTGTCTATATTTGGTATTGGGAATTTGTCGTCCACAGTTATTTCGTTCAATTTCCTATAGTCTATAACAATTCTCCATTTCTTTTTACCTGAGTTGTCTAATTTTTTCGGGACTATCCATAAAGGACTGTTATAAGGTGAACTACTTTCTCTTATGATTCTTTGCTTAAGCATATCGTTAATTTGAGTAAGTATTTCTTGTTCATGTATATGTGGATATCTGTAAATTTTAGAATATGTAGGAGAATTGCTGGTCGTAATTATTTCGTGATATATTGCGGAGGTACTTGTTAAATTGTCACCTTCTCTGTAGAAAAGATCTTTATTTTCTTTAATTAGTCTCTTAAGAGCCGTTTCTTCTTCTTTGTTAAGTGTTTCAAATAAGTCTTTAAATTTGTCTTCTGTTTCACAGTATTCTAACTGATGAATTTCTTCCTCTTTATAAGGGCAACTGAATATAAATTTCACAGGATTATTATTTATAATTAGTGTGTCATTCCCAAGATCTAATACTGCACCCAAGGGTTTGAGAATGTTCTGTCCTATTATTCCTTCAAACGGTTTCCTATCAAATTTTGTCAATTTCCATACCATTAACGCATCCTCCTTGAATTCTATTGGTAAATCGGTTATTATTTGAGAGTTAATTAAAACTTCATTATTTATTGATCTGCATCTTACAATTTTCTGTGATCTAATTCGTTTGTATTAGGGTAAAGATTTTTCATTTAAAAGTGATATTGACGATCCTGAATCAATAAGACATTTTATCTTGTCGTTTCCTATTGTGAGCTCTACTATAGGTAAATGGTTTTCGTTGGGGCCATATGAAAATTTACATCCTGTTCAAGGTGGTCTATTTCCATTGGTTGTACTTTGTTTTGAGAAGGTCCGTTGTTTCTGAATGATTGTCCGGAATTGTTCCGTGGATATCCGAAATGATTTTGTGGTTGTCCAGAAAAGTTGAAGGGTTGTCTTGTATAATTTTGTTGCTGTCTTGTCTGCCTAGTTTGATGTGATTGTAGTGAATTATTATGGAATTGCCTATAATTTTGTGACTGGTCTGAATGGAATTGTCTTCTAAAGTTTTGTGACTGTCCAGTATGAAATTGTATTGCATTGTGTGGTAACTATTCTTGATAAGATTGTCTTTTATCTGGTTGCTTATAATATTGTGGCTGTAAATCGCGATTGTCATATTTGGAATATTTCATAGGATATTGCCTAATTAAGCCTTCTGCTTCTAATATCCTAAATGCCTGTCTTATGTCTATGCAATTCCTGTTTAATATAACGGACGCTAAATTTTGATTTATATTATTTAAGAATGTTCTTAATATTATTTTTTCATTATGTTCTGGTTTAAATTCTGAAGGTTTATTATTATCATATTCGTATTTTTCGTTTAGTTTACACAAGATATTCTTAAGATATAAAAAGTAGTCTCTTACATTGAAATTCCTTGCTGCGAACGCCTTCTGGTAAAGTTGATGATAACTTTCCTTAACTCCGAAGTTTTCTACTAATGCTGTTTTTATATCCTTCCAGTTTGTGTCCCGTCCTAGTGTCCTTATTACATCTAATGCCTGTCCCTGGATCTTGTTTATGATGATTCGTTGGAATACATAGTTTTTCACTTCCTTGTTACCTTTTAGAAGTGGTAGTATTGTGTCCACCTGTCTTAGAAAAGAACTCAGAGCGAAGCCATTGTCGCCTCTAAAGTCTTGGATTCTTTGAGCGTCCTTGATGAGGTCAGCGATGGAGAAGATTTGTATATTTGTACTTGTAGCCATTTCTTCTGTTGGTTTGTCGTACGGTTTTTCAATTATTTTCTCTTCTTTGATTTTCGGCATGAATTTCAAAAGTGTTGTCGATAGGTTTGAAAGTTAGACGATATCTTTTTTCTTTAATTTCCTCCTGGTAATCTATTGTTTCGTCATCAGTTTCAATGATTAGAGGATGAGCTGCCTCCTCGAATAGTGGAGTGAATGATGATTCGCCTGGTTGCGCTTCTGTTTGTTGATTATTTTGAGGTAACATTAACTTTGTTCAATTTCACTTTGTTCGATTTCACTTTATTCTGGTTGAGCTTCTGTTTGTTGATTATTTTGAGGTAACGTTTACTTTGTTCAATTTCACTTTGTTCGATTTCACTTTATTCTGGTTGAGCTTCTGTTTCTTAATTATTTTAAGGTAATTTGTAGTTACTATCTTTCGCTAAATTATCCTTAAGGATAATTGTTTCCCGACTGCGCCAGTTACGTTTTATTTAGTCGTAGCCGATAAAAAAAATAAAACGTTTTATTAATAAAAGCACCTTGTTCACTTAAGTGAAGATTTTTCTTTATTACGGAGTTTTCAACTTTGGTTAAACAACTGAACTTAATAATATCTTACGCTAGTATTTATAATGAACTTACGCTAGTATTCTTGTTCTTCTTCAACACTTGTTTCTTAAAACTGTCCTTGAATATTTACTGTCGATTTAGCATTATTAGTTTCGTGGGAATGAAAATTGTTATCGTCGGAAAAGTAATATTATATTACATTGTAATTGAATTGTCGAAAAATATAGTCTGTTCTATGGTTTGCATTTCTGTGGGAACGGAAATGCTATTTTTTGGAAATATGAAATTTGTGTGAACGGAATGTCACATGATTTTAAAGAAGTATTAATAACGTTTTTTATACGTTATACCTAAAGATAGTTTCGGGTATACCTAAAGATAGTTTTGTCCGACGACAAATATTATGGGCACTATCGTAGTGAACGACGCGTGTACGCGCGAGCAGCAAGAGTTTCACAGCGAAAAAATAATAAAAATATTTGTCCGACGACAAATATTTTCGGGCACTAACGAAGGGAACGACGCGTGCGTACACGCGAGCAGCAAAATAACGCGCTCCATGGGGCTCGTCTTAATTTGGGCTCGCTTGTTAAAGAGCGAGAACGCGAGTCGTGTTATAAAAACCGGTTGTTGTTTACCGCGAAACTACGAACACACACACTTTCTCAGGGCACTTGTCGTGATATGCAAGAAAAACACGTTTGAATCGAGAACTGTTACTTTGGTACAGTCTCGAATTTTTGCTTTTTATATATATATTTGGGTATATAATATATGTATACCTTTTTCTGGAGCAATCGATCCGGCTCGAAGGACCAATATTTGTTTCGGCAAAAGGCGTGTTTTTTATTCTTGTGAATTGTTTAAGTTGATGATGAACAATGAATATTTCGGCAATGAATATTTCGGCAAACAAGATTCTTAATTACACAAATGAATATGCAAAATTAATGGTAAAGTATACGTTTTTTAACTAAATTATAATTATGCACATTTAATAAAATTAATGTGAATTGAGGATAATATTCTGTTGTGTTTGTTAATATTGTGTGGTGTTGTGAGCGAATTAGAATGAACTGTGGTTGAGAAACGATGTTTAGAGTTACTACTCGCGGTGGAGGTCAATTTTAGACTGACTAACAAGTGTGTTGAGTCGCGCCGCCACGGACCCGAACGAAAGCGAAAGCTTGCTGTCGGGCGAGCGGAGCTTTGGCGTAAACAGTCTGTTTAATAAAAGAAATTTTCCGAGTTACCCGAGTTATAATCCAAGTTATCCAATAATTATAGCAGACCATTATCTCATCGAAAATTAAATTTTTATTGAATTTAAAATTTGTTTATTAAAATATTCTTTAATAAATTTCAATAAAATGTTATTTTAACGGTTCACAACCGTAAGCAGCTCGACCAGCCACTGCGCAAGGCGTGGATTGGGTCGATTGAATTTAGTCAGAGTAGCACCAATGGCCCCCAGTAGGTGATCAAGTAACACCAGCCGCCATACGGCCGGGTCGTCATCCATAGCCACGGCAACATTATGGACCAAGTCCATAGTAGCCCATAATTCGTGATTTCCTTCCCGTCCCACAGCGTCCAGGTATTCTGTAATTGGCCCCCAAAACTATAATGAAAAAAGAAAGAAAAACAAAAAAAAAAAAGGGAACTTAAAAACAAGAAAGACACAAATCAAGATTTAACTCACCGACATGTTCTCGACAACGTGGTTCAGTTAAGAATAACTCCATAATAATCAACTCAGTCCGTAAAGAGTTAGATTTTAATTTAAGAAGAAGAGGCAGAAGATATCAAATTAATATTAAAAAAAAAAAAAAAAAAAAAATGCATTCTAAAGGCAATGGTCCACCCTAACATAAATGCACAAGCGCTGTAAGTATCGCGCTCAACAGCACAGCTCGTACGAAAGTGTATATGACACGTTAGCATTTCTTCGCAAATCTAACACGTGCGACACCGTTCGCAAATCTAACACGTTCGACAGAAAATATGTTGCTTGTAAATGACAACACTAAGTAAATAAAGACATATGTAGCAAATATAAGGATTTGCACATAATATATATTGTTTTTTTTTTATTACATAACAAAATAATGAACTTGAACTTGAACGCAAAACAATTAACATTATTATGAGTCGGCTACTCTAGTGCTATGACACATTATTACTAATTTATTTAACTCTTACTAATTCTTAATTAATGTTTACTAACTAATAATTCTAACAAACAACGTTTAAATAAAAACTAATCATTTATTTAAACGTATACACACAAAAAAAGGGTATTATCTTCAGTAATTCAACAATTAATATGTTCTGTCATCAAATGTCATAGAGCTCATGATATTTTGTGACCGGTCATTGTACTTGAGAATACGAACGATATACAAAAACATATATACATAAACAAACAAATGATGAATCAACAAGATTCAAGATTAATTCATGTAAAATATACACAAAACAAAAAAAAACAAACATGTTGAATAAATGAACAAATTGAACAAATGAATAGAATGTAAAGAAAAGAAAAATTGTATTACTTAAGACATTTCATATTAATTTTACGGAAATTATAATCAATCATCGAATAATTCAATGGTGATTAGGATTAAGTAACGAAAATAAAATAAAAAATGTTTATTTTTACCGAAATAATTTTCTTTCCATAATTGCTCATGTATAATTAGAATAATACTAAATAGACCTAAAGATGAACACCAAGGAGCAGACGTCCCAACCAGCACTCAACAATAATCAACATCAACGGCATGAAGTCGACAACATTTGACCCTTCTCCAACATCTACAACAACGAGACAACAAAATAGCATCACCCAAGTATCAGGCAACAACAAATATGATCACAGAATAAAAATAGTACGAAGAGCATGCAAATTAAACCCACTCAACAATTATTGATATGGCTCAACTACACCGGTACCTATTTCATCAACAATAGGAAGCGACTGGTAGTTAAATATAGCCTGATAGTTAAAAATTTTTACCAACAACTGCCCCAGAAGCGAAAACTTTCAGCAAAAATACATCAATAAGCACACACAACCGGTTGCACGACCTAAATTTTGGGAAACATCAACGCATCCTTCCAAAGATTCTTAGAAACCATTTAAGCCACGCCGATCAGTAATATAAAGCAAAGTCAAAAATAACAGAGAAAGGGTAAATGTTTGAGACTGTCGTAAAACAACACCGTACCAGCATCTATATGTAAAGGAGAAAATGTAAACAATACTACAATCAACTATTGGAAACCAGCAACCATCAATCAAAGGCATTATATGTTATAAGTAGAATTTAGATCATATTATATTATTTTAAGATTTAAACACCCACGAAACACAAAAAAAAAATTAACTTAATTCGTAATTAATTTAATTTTTTTTTACATTAAGGGTGGAGGGATGTTGTGAGTCACAGGTTGCCTCATAAGCTGATCATACTAAACAATAGTTAATAAACCATGTTGCACTTTTAGGCAAACCTTCTGTTTTGCCAAGCAATAACTTATGGCATACTTTCAGGCAAGTCTTAAAAGAATAATGAAAGAGCAGACTTTCAGGCAGACCTTCAGTTTGATATTATAAATAAAGCCGAACTCTACCGTGGGAAAGTGCAAACATAGCAATTCCCACAAATTATTTTAAACGTGATCTGCAGGTGCAATTGTGACCAATCTCATGCGTTCCCTTAGCACGGGAACTATAGGAATACAGAAATCAAACCGAGGTGTTATAAAAGATAATTTAGAATTCAATAAACATTCGCATTTGAATCTAAAGGAAGGAACATCTCTTTATTTTTATTCGGCTCTAATTGGAGCTCAGAAACATATATTCGGCCCTTACCGGCTCAGAGTAAAATATAAAAAGTCGTGACCAAGCGTCATGGAAAGAATCGGCTGGAGAGCTCAGCAAGTACTCAAATTTTGTTGTTAGGGAATACAACAGCTGCAAGAAATAGCGTATCGTTAAACCAAATGGCAGAGCAGCATCTTCTGGCAGCAAAAAATTGCATATGTCAAATTGAAAAAATCCTGTTTGATATTTGGCAGAAAAGCGAAGAGCAGAAATAAATTCCTAAAGAAACTAATTTGTAAAATTCGAAAAAAGCCAAAAAAAGTCAGAATTTTAAAAATATTGAATAGTTTCCTTGTTGTTTGCTGATTTTTGACGAAATTTCTTTGGTGACCGAGGAAAAAAAATGACCAAGGAGGATACAGTGGAGGCTCTCCAAGCACTTTCCCAGTTGGCAGAAATGTTTTGCATGGCATGCAAAGCATATTTGCATGCTATGGAAAAAATGCGTCGGAGGTGGTGAGTTCGCCCACTTAACCAGTTTAGAGATGTCGAGGGCTTTTTTGAAACTGGTACGAAGCAGCTTATGGTGAGCGACGAAGAACATTTCTTCAAGGCAACAAGGCTGGATCCTGCTAATTTCCAATGCTTGCTAATGCTTTTGCGAGAAAAGTTGGTCCAGAAATCCCAGCGTAAAGCAATTGCACCGGATCTTAGGCTGTCAATAACTCTTCTGTAAGTACTTCCAATCAACAACGATTAAGCAAATTACTAACGTGTTCATGCTTTCAGATACTTGGCGCAAGGTTGCAACGTGCAAATCCTCGCCTGGACGCATAAACTGAGAATTTCGACGGTCAGGAGAATCATCTACGAAACATGTGAAGTAATATGGAGTGAGTTGCATACAGTTTATGTAGCGCGGATCGTCCGGATCTGTCCGGATCGTCCGTTGCCAGGTGCTTTGGTAACATTTCCGCACTATTTTGTCGCGGACAGCACGTTTCCATTGAAAACAAATATTATGCGGCCATACCCTAGATCTCATTTGGCGGCGGACAAGCAAAATTTCAACAAAATATTGTCCCGTGCACGTGTGCATATAGAAAATGCGTTCGCCATTCTTTCAAGCCGCTGGCAAGTCACGCTCGCCCATACATGCCAAGCCTGAAAATGTCAATAAAATTGTGTTGGCCACAATAGTGCTGCACATTTTTTTGATGTTAAACAAGGACACAATATATTTCAATGGCGAAGATCCGAAAAGGTTTGAAGACGAACTTCAACTGCGTCAAGTTCGTGTGGCAACGGAAAACTGCTCGACATCGCATGCCGTCAAAATGCGAGACAGAATATTTACATGAAAGCAGACATTTAACTCCATTAAACTCCTATTTAAACTCTAGATAAAAATAAAAACAAATATTTATAATTTTATTTTTTATTGGGTATTGCGGATATTTCGCGCGTTCCAATCACGCACCGCGCCAAACACCAACGCTAGGACATCATCTATGATGGAAAGCTCTATGCTATCCGGCATGCCTGCCGCATATTAAGGTTCCTTGCCAGGCCGGAGAATGCCATGTCGAACCTCGTCTCTTCCGTGCGCGACGCGAAGCGCTCAGCGATCTCCTTAGCCGAGGCTGTAATCTGGGTCGCGAACGCTCCGAAATCGTCCTGGATTTGGCGCTAAATAAAAAACACATATATGTAAATATTTACATACAAATACACATTGTTAAATATACTTGCCGTGGCGGTGGAGGATGGCGCCGGCGTTGCCCGTGCCGACGGTGTCGGTGTTGACGCTTGTCGACACGCTTGTGACACGTGTTGACGCTTGTGTCGGTGTGGACGCTTGTGTCGGTGTGGACGCTTGTGTCGGCGTAGACGCTTGTGTCGTCAGCAGTATCAATTCCGTGCCGGGCTCCAGGTCTTCTCCAGGTTTCTTGTGGTACTAAAAAGAGATTAACCAAAAAATTAATTTACGAATTACAGTTACTTCATTATCAGTTACCAACTGTTCGCCTGAGTCCCGTCCAGGAACCTCATGGCCTCAAAATGGCGCCACTTTTTTCGCCGGCGCAGCGTAGGTATCTTGTAAAGTTTCGGAGATATAGGCCTGACATTTTGAACATTTAAAGGGCTATAACTCAGAAAATATATGAGAGCGACCAACATTGTTGTTGTTTTCGGAATTCCTGTAGAAAACAACAGCAACATCAAAAACAACAAGAATCGTTTGACCGTTTTGACCCCTACAACTTTTTCCACTTTTAAAAAAAATTTAATTATATTTCAGACGATTACAAAAAACTGTTTTTATATATACATAATCAAAGACTAGGAACCTTTTAACTAACAAATAATTTTAGTAAGGGTTGATAAATAATTACTGAAATCCATTTTTTATAAATTTCCTTTTATATCGGAACTCACGAATGTTCTATAAGCACTAAAATCAATGAAATTTTTCCGTTTATTTATTATCAAACTTTGTACATGTTTTCTATAACAATAATAAGTAGAACACATCCTTTATATACATATCTTAATATACGTATATACACTAATTAATTGTTTAACTAAAAATACATTTATTTTTTAAATGTAAAGACATTTTTTTCTTCCTCCCAATGTCCGATTTTCGACCGTGTCGCCCCAGTGTGCGCCGGTAGGTGCACTATCTATTCCCTGAAATGGAAATTGAAATAGAAAACTAAACGCTCACTCTTAATTACCATCCAAATTGAACTGCCCCCCAATCTCGCTCCACACTGCGTCTTTTAAAAGTAAATTTTTATATAACGGCGACGCTAGGTCGTATAAGCAGCTTTGTAATTTTACCGCGTTGATAATGCCTTCGTCAATGTCCATGCTGTAAATATATGTATATAAAAATGTATTTAAAATACTTAAATCCATAAATTTTATTAATTAAGACAATGGAAAGATACTTACTTAATTTTTGAGAAAATCGAATGTCAAATTTTGTTTACAAACAGCTGTGTAAAACAACAAAAATGCGTTTTGCTGCTGTCAAAATTCGAAATAGTTCGACAGCAAATTGAAGATTAAGCAGCAAGTAAGGGCAGCAAAATGGAAATCAAACTTTTTTCTCGATTTCCATAAGAGCCCATGTAATTTTGACAATTGAAGTTGCATCTCGCTGCTGTGATTGTGTTTAATGCTTAAGTCTAATGCTTAAGTTTAATGGATGTTTTGATCCGGTTTTTACGGGTTGAAATTTGGCGAAGTGTTGTCGTGGTCTGGATTAGTTATCATTACTTTCCGAAATGACTTATATTGGAGCTGAGCCCACCTGTTCCTAACGATGAGGTTAATGTTTCCATGACGTCGCTGCAGCTTGAACTTTCGGCGCCTTTCGTTCTTCTGTGGTTGGATCTTTATGCCTCTGAAGGAATCGAATTTGCTGATTTCTCCTTTGGTATTTGGTTCTGGTGGCGGTGTGCTGACTGAGGGTCGCCTCATTGGCTGGACGGATGGTTTCGATGCTTTCCACCTTGTTCCCTGATGGTAAATCGGTTTTGATCTGGCGGAGAGGTTTTTGTTGAGGCAATTTTCTATAATTAGTTTTTGACAAACGTCAAAAAATTGTTCAGAAGCCGCAAACAAACTACCAAAATCAGACAAATATTATAATTTTGGTAATGACTGCATCTTCCTTTATAATGGTTTCCCTACAATCCGTGCAACTCAACTTTTGAAATATTTAACAGAACAAAATCGTTTGTAGCATCTCCTAATGGTAAAGCTGGATTCTCCTATATTGCTAAAGAGGTTTCTTCATTATCAAGCAGTAATGAAGATTCCTTTTCTTCCTATTCTTTTCTAAAGATTCAGTGTCGTCTTCGGCTTTGCAATTACTTGCTGAGCTTAACTGCATAATTTTAAAACTCATAATTTTCCCCAAAATGATATTAAGTTTAGCAACATTAGGGTTTGTGTTTTTGTCATCTTTCTGACGAAGAATCGCGAACGTGTTTTCCAAATGATCTTGATTTAGAACTTTGGTTCTTAGGAAAAAATGTTCTGAATCTGGTTTCAGAATATCGTCAACTAAACCTAATAAAGCATTTAGTGTTATTTGTATACCTCATAGAAAATAAACACGTTTCTTTTCATCTACAAATGAAACGTGGCGTATATAATTATTAAAAGAAATTAAAAATTTATGAACCTCATTACCGTGTTGAATTGCAGATTTATAACAGTTCTCAGAGTATCAGGAACCGCTATTGAAGCAATCAAACACTTAATGTCAATTTTTCCAATAAAAGATGCAGTTGATAGGGCCACATCCCCACTGCATTTTTTAAGCCAGGAAGACCCCTGAACGGCCTTAATTGCAGCCAATAACGCCTAAACTGCAAATTTAACCCTCATTTTTTCAAATGAATTCGAGTAAATATGCTGTTTAGTCAGTTTGGAACATAATTTAGTGTTTGAGTTCCGTTTTGCCTCCCACAGCTCTCTTACAACATTAAAACTGACCAGGCCATCAGACGTTTTTATATCACCCTTGAATAATCCATTCCTCATGAACTTAATTAGGTGTGGAAAATAATGCATGAAGTATACATATTTTCATATTTTTAAATTAAAAAAATTTCTATAAAATTTTTCCATAATTCCGATATCCTAATTATGAATGGTCTAAACTTTGGTTATACCCTAGCTCGGATCTTATTGACATTTCATCCATTACCATAAACATTATTTCTCTCCGACTCTTTTAAAGTCATAAGCTTCTTTTTAATTAGATCAGATGCAAAATTCTCGAAAGCTGGTTGAAGACATTAAATAGGAGCCCTACGATTTATCGTCGAAATATATGGTAAATTTAAATTTAATTTATTTCTTAGAAATAAATAACTAGACCTAGAAGCATAAAAAATATTCTGAGCTGACGTTTTTATGTCTTTAGAATATTTTTTTCGCCAAGAACATAGCAAAAGCTTACAAAATGTTTTCGATTCTTTTGATATACCGCTTTGAGACACGATAGCTCTTCTTATAGAAATTTTATTTTTTTTTAAATATAATCTTTTTAGCAGAAACGCTCCGTTACAACCGCTGGTACTTATTTAAAATACCATTATATTTTTTTTGTAAAATTTCGTTAATTTTACATATCTTTCGCAGTTACTGCAGCTAACTGATTTTGGTGCTTATTTTATATCCTTCCAGGTGGTGTCATGTCCTAACGTGATCAGGACACGTCTAGTGCCCGTCCTTGGGTCTTATTAATTATGATTCGATGAAATACGTAATTTTTTGCTGTTGCCTTCGAAAAGTGGTAGTATCGTTTCGACTTGTCGGAGTGTTGTCGGCTTTTTTGACGAGAGGTTTGAAAACTAGACAATACCTTTTTTCTCTTACTTCTTTCTGGTAGTCTACTTTCGTCGTCAGTGTTGATATTTAAAGGATGATGATTGACCTGGTTAGGCTTCTGGTTGTTGATTATTTTGAGGTACATTTAGTTCTTTTATTTTTAGAAAAAGTCAGTTCGAAATTTTTTTGTCAGTTGTTCATTAATATCTTTTTTTTTTGGAAATTTAAAAATTTTTCACTTTGTTCGATTTTTGTTCACTTTCACTCACTCAATTTAACTTTGTTTAATTAATATTTATATTTCTTCAAAAAGTTCTCAAGATGGCGGGGGAAAAAATGGAGGAGTTGACGTCTTGTCATCTGGCAGGGGGTTGCCATTTCGTCGTAAACATAAACATAAACATGCTCGCCTTGTAGTATTGCAACTTGTACCCTAGATAAAGGTACACGAAGATGGGGTTCGCCCTAGGATCGGACTTTCGCAGTGGTTTAGTGGGTAAATCATTGTGAGGGCTGAGAGCTCCGGGAGTGGGAGCAGCCAAGAGGACAGAAGTATGACTGGTAGAGTGGGTGATCGCGGCCGTTCCGAGACGCAATCGGACGGTGTGGGACATATGGAAGTCGTGATGAGCTAACTTAATGTTAGTATATTCCGTAAACGGGCAATGCTACGACTGGGGGTGACTATTTCCTAATCGGAAACCATGGTCGTGCAGGTCGACGACTTTTGAATAGTCTCCACGGGGTCGGAGGGTCAGCAATACCAACAGATCCGTACCAACGAGTTTTGACAACCTGTATCTCGTCTGCCTCGACATTATAAAAAGTTCTTCTAAAAGAGGAACGATGTTGAGGATGTGTTCGACGGAAGGATATGAAGAGATAGAAAAGAACTCGGAGAGCTCTTGGAAGAGAGGAGAATCTCTCTAACACCGCACATAAATCTTCATATCGAGAGGAGATTGAGAAGTGGGTTTTAATTGGTTTAACCTCTGAATCTGTCTCAAGATTTTGGGTAGGGAGAGGGTGAGGCCATTGTTTTTTTTGGGAACATTAACCATTCAGGTCCATTCCACCAGAGAGAGGACGAGCAGAGATCTAATGGGAGTAGACCACAGCTTGCTATGTCTGCGGGATTTTGGGCAGATTCCACATGAAACCATCGAGTGTAATCGACGATTTCAACAATCTTTGCAACACGATTTGCTACAAAGGTTGTTCCCGTACAGGGTGGCCGCTTCAACCATCGTGCTAGCACGATCGTAGAATCGGTCCAACAGTAGAGATCGAAGCTGGGGAAATCTAAGTGGAGACTTAGGGCATTGACCATATCTGCAAGTAATGCTGCATCGCACAATTTAAGTCGAGGAACAGAAATTGTCTTGATTGGTGCAATTTTAGTCTTTGCGTAGAGCAGCGAAACGTGAACTTAATTTTGAGTGATAGTTCGGACATACACGGCACTGGCAAATGCCTTTTCGGATGCGTCACAAAACGCATGAATTTCGACGGCAGATTTCGAGGTGAAATGAACCCATCGAGGGACTCGCAGTTGGTTAACCCTCAGCCACCTGACGTGTATTCCAGATACACTACAACCTGACGCCGGTCATAGAGACCGCTTGCATATTTTAAAGTTTATGTGAAAGTACTTTAAAATATTGCAATAAATTAAAGGCACGCTTTTATTTCATAGTGTTTTTAATCATAATAAAACTTCAAGCTGTGAAAAAGTATATATAGTTATCAAAAATCAACTCTTAAAAAAAAGTTTAACAATTTTAGGCAAAATTCAAGGAACTTAAAAAATTTTAGATCTGCCAGTACATATTCTTATAATATGATTATTCTTACATATTTATGAGAAGTTCGATATATAATCTGTATTTTATAAGTATTTTGGGCACATATTGGAACAAGTTTTTCAAAATTACAAGGCACAAACATTCACAAATTGCGGCGACATTCAACACACACTTTTTTACTGCATTTGAACGCATTTTTGAACGCAAATGGGATTTTTACATACAAAACATAAATAGACTGTTTTGCGTTTTTTTTTTGGGGTCACAAGTTGTCTTGTTCCATGGGTTGAAGTTCAAGCTCATCACTTCCGACTTCTGAATCTGACAGATCTTCGTATTTAATGACGTAATTCACTGGAACATCTTCTGTGTCACTGCAGTCTTCATTCAGAAATTCTGGTAATAATAATAAGTCTTCAGAATCTATGTCAACTTACTCTAGCCACTGAGCTATCTTTTTTTTCCATTTGAGAGATTTTTACCTTAGAAAAATTAAAAAAATTTAACTTAACAATTGTTACGTAACCTCCTGACGCCGGTCACACAGACCGCGCTTGAAAAACTTTTACCTTTAACTTCTGAATGCGCTCAGAAAATCTGAATTGAAATAAAATTTGGAATAGAAAAAAACTTTAAATTCCGATGCATGGTTTTAATGAAAGAGCCAGGCAACAGAACCAACACCAATCATCCTACAAATTTTTTATTTCAATTCAGATTTTCTCTTTACAAAATTTCTTCCGTTTACACCAGAACTCTATTTCGAATTTTGTTTTTATATATGAATAAAATAATTTCATGTCAATCATATTTTAAAACATAAACTCTTAGATCGATATATTTAATAAAAAGTAAATTATTCTAAGTATTGTGTTTCAAAGTAAAAGTATTACATCGTAAAATGTCGCTGTAAAGTACATATATCTCCTCCTACATACATATTACTTGCCTTTTCATAACGAAATCCTCAAGCATTTTAATAAAATTTAAAAATTTTAATCAAATTATTGGATATATTTTGCGTATCAGCATTCAATACCGGCAAACCAACACAATTCCGAAAAATTAGATAAAAATCATCACCATGCCAGGAACCTAGACACAAGAAACAAATGCGCAGCATTCATGTTATTTGTACAGCAACGTTTTCAAGTGAGCGTCGTATTAAAAACATCGAAAGTGACCATTCGTATTTACCAAATTGAAGATCATTTCGCTTGGCCAAAATTATCAAATAGACACGCAGAACGAGCTAATGATTGACTGTATGCAACAACGTGAAAGCAAAGAATAACCAACTAGCTAAGGTTAAAAAATAAAAAACTTGGAAATAGTATATTCTGGTTGCTTTTCTTTATTAAATTAAATTAAAATATTGTCTGTAAATTGAAATTAAAAAAAAGCTTAATTAAATTATTAAAGTTAATTAAACTTAATTAAAACTTAATTAAGTTAGTTAAAGTAAATCGAAATTAAAAAGTTAAGGAGAATACATTTTGACAATAAACATAAAATATATACATACATATGTATGTACATACATATCTATTGTTTAACAATTCATTTATCTATATATATATAATATATATATTTAATCTTATTAAACGAGCAATTATTCATAAACTTAGCAACGTTCGAAGTTCGTTGGTTTAGACGTTTATGCGAAACCAAAGAACAGGTTTTATAGCCTCAGTTAGCTTATTCACATCGGT
The DNA here is from genome assembly GCA_949752815.1 of Conops quadrifasciatus. NCBI lineage: Eukaryota > Metazoa > Arthropoda > Insecta > Diptera > Conopidae > Conops > Conops quadrifasciatus. The sequence continues at coordinate 12,371,178 of OX457081.1, forward strand.
TAAATTATGGCAAACTATAAATTAATAGTTAATATTATTATCACAAAATTCAGCCTTATTAATTCACTTTGTGTGTATTTTGAACGATAAATAAATATAGTTTGAATAGGATAAGGATATTCGACATAAGCCAGATGAAGACGAATATTTGGTTTTGTTCCGGCAGGAAAAAATTTGTTAAAAAATGTTAATTAAAAAGGTTTAAAAGTGCTTGAGCTCCTTGTCTATCCGCCAGGGTAGATGCGAGCAGCTCAAGCACTTTTGCAATGCGCTCTGCAGCGACAGTGCGTTGCTGTCCAGAATCACGGAGGTCTGCCAGATATTTGTTTTGCTGCCGGAGCAAAACCAAATACTCGTCGTCATCTGGCTTATGGCGTCTGACAACAGGTTCAATTGAAGGAGCGGCTGCAGTGGGAGGAGCGGCTGCAGTGGGAGCAACGACTTCAGTGAGAGCAACGGCTACAGTGGGAGAAGCGACTGCAGTGGGAAGAGCGGCTGCAGTGGAGGTAGAGGCTGAAATAATAAATAATAATTACAAATAAATAAAGGCAAATATTATTTACCTTCGTCATCTGTATGCGGCCGTTTTCTGGTCCCTTGTACTGCCCCTTGGAAAGTGCCGGGCCGCAGCACTACTTCTGATAATCCCAACAGTTGGTCCACTTCTTGCTCATTAGTAGTAAGAAAGCTTATGTTCGCTTGCCCTGCTCCCGTTTTGCTCATTTCAGCAACGTTGTCCGCTAGCTTTTTCCGCGTCCTACTTTTTAGGTCGCACCACACCTATAATTATAGAAAAATGTATAAAAAATATATACAATATTTCATGAATATTTCTTACCTTCTTCCATTCCGCAGTGGTCCTAATGGGAGGGCCGTGGGAATTTAACTTCCCACGGATCGCCTCCCATTGGTCATCGCAATGTTGCTTATTAGCACAAAATATTGGCACGTTTTGTGCCATCTGCGGCCGTTTTTTCAGCTCTTCTATTAGCATCGTAAATTGCGTCGCCGTGGTAAAAAAAAGAAAAAGAAAAGAAAAGTATGTTAAAAGTATGTAACATGATGGAAAACTAAACACCTTTTCATTGTTTTTTCTGTTCCTTATTTCCTTTATGACGATGAAGATGAGCATAAAAAAAGCCGGAGTAGGAGTAGCAGGAGTTCGCTCTAAAAATTTCCACAATAAAATTGGCGCCATAATGAAATTGTATAAATGATACCTCAAATATGATCGAATATCGATGAAACACCGTTGTCCGTTTATATATATTTGCTATATATATAAATATATTGAGTATTATATATATAATAACAGTATTATTTATTTTATTTTATTTTCACGAGTCGGAGGAAATTCGTTGGTTGTTCTGCAATAAAAATTTCCACAATGCAATTGCGCCAGAAAGAAGGATTGCAAAAAGCAAACCTGAAAATTAGCCAAAACGCTAGCCTTTTGGCCTCGCGTGGTTTGACGACCAAAGTGATTTTACATGCTTGGCGTTTACGTAAGAAAGCCCGAAAAACAAGTGAAAATACCAACAACAAACGAATTTTCGTTTTGGGATTTTTTCGTTTTCGTTTTCGTTTTTACTTGATACACAGCTGTCAAACACACGAAAAACTACGAAAAGCACAAAAGGGAATTCCAGAAAATTCCAGTTTCGTGCACGTTTCGTTCGCGTTATGACTTTACATGATCTTACTATATGTTTTTAAAAAGAGGAAAAGGTTTTGCTAAAAATGTCCGAATTTCCTCCGTTGTATATAGCTGAAGCTTCGTTGGTTATTCTGCAATAAAAATTTCAAAATGAAATTGCGCCAGAACGAGGGATTGCAAAAAGCAAACATGAAAATTAGCCAAAACGCTAGCTTTTTGGCCTCGCGTGGTTTGACAACCAAAGTGATTTTACATTCTTCGCGTTTACGTAACAAAGCCCGAAGAACATGTGAAAATACCAACAACAAACGAATTTTCGTTTTGGGATTTTTTCCTAGCGTTTTCGTTTTTACTTTATACGCAGCTGTCAAACACACGAAAAACTACGAAAAGCACAAAAGGGAATTCCTGAAAATTCCAGTTTCGTGCACGTTTCGTTCGCGTTATGACTTTACATTATCTTACTATAAGTATCATAGGCGACTAGCTGACTGGCGAAGTTTGTGCGTTTCGATTATGTCATCGACGTGAAAATATCGTTGACGTCGATCGTTGGTGAATGTGCGACTATAAACTAGATTTAATCTAGTTCAGTAAACTAGATGTAATGACGTCAGCGATTTGATATATGAATTGGAGGCTGGCGACTAAATGCAATGACTGCGGGATGGCGATTGGAATATCGGGGGCGACTGTATCGCTGGCGACGAGTGCGTATGGTTGCGCGGTAGGCGACTAGAATATCGTTGGTGACTTAACAGCAGTCGCTAGCGACTAAAACGTTTTGTCGCGCAGCTGTCGACCAAATAAAATGGTCCCATGGCTGGCGACTGGAATATTGTTGGCGAATGTATTAGACGTCGCTGGCGACAAGTGCGTATGGTTCCACGGAAGCGATTAGAATAACGTTGGCGACTGTAGTAGACGACGCTGGTGGTAGAAGTGATTGTCGTCGGCGACTAAAATATCGTTGGCAACTAAATAGCAGCCGCTAGCCACTAAAATTGGCGTTGGCGACTAAAATATCGTTGGCGACTAAATAGCAGTCGCTAGTGACTAAAGCGTTTTGTTGTGCGGCTGGCGACCAAATAGAATGGTTGCGTGGCTGACGACTGGAATATCGTTGGCGACTGCAGTAGACGACGCTAGTGGCAGGAATGATTGACAACGTTGATAGCAGTCGCTAGCGACTAATTCGTGTGTTTTGTACGGCTGGTGACTAAATAAGATGCTTGGGCGGCCGTATTAGGAGAAAAACTATCTAACGACTGTGTTACCTGGACGTTGCGTTGTTTCTTGTTTAATCCAGACTTTCCTGACGTTGTGTTGTTCCTTGACGTTTTGTTGCTTCTTGTTTTCTTACGATGTTGATTGTCTGTTAAACCTGGTTTGTTCCAAAAAGAGCACAATTAAGATAAACTTTCACTTATTTACTGCTGGTCTCGTCCTTCGTGTATGACTCTTCATGTGGGAAAACGGGAAAGGTTTTAGGACAACCGACCTACATATGTATTGAACGATAGAGTCAGTGGTGGAAGGATAGCTGACCCATGTAATAAACGATAGAGTCAGTGGTTAAAGGATAACTGACCCATGTATTAAACAATAGAGTCAGCGGTGTAAAAGGAAAGGATTAAAGAGAATGTTGATGTTTGGGAAATAATTTTGAAGAGCCTTACCTGGTTTGTTTCAAAAAGAGATCGAGTTTTCTGCGTGCGATTCTTATAAAACTTAACGGGACCTTGTTACTCACCAAAAGCTGTAAAAGCTCTTTTCATGGAACTTTGGTTTGAGTGTTTACCGTTATTTTCTCACCGCCAGCGTTTGTTTTCTGCTGCTTCGAGAGTTCAATAAATAAGTACATGCCAATTCAGAAACCTGTTTTTTTTATTTACGTTGTTGTTGTACATTGTTGTTTACGTTGTTTATGTACATTTGACAAAAGTATATGTTATGTTGTGCGCCAAAATTTTTCCGAAAAGTTACATCAGTGCCCATGTTCTGTAACTTGGCGAGAACGTCTCATAGTGAGTAAATGTGAAACAAAAAGTTCCACCGTCTCTCACTTCTGGAAAAAGAAGTGAGTCTGTAACTTCAAGTGAGAAAATTTAATTCCATTCAAACTTCTCACTAGAATATTTGTTTACTTATGTCACTGTTGTTAACAAATGGAAATATTTAATCACAACTGTCATAAGAAAAGCAAACTTGCCGCAAAAGCAACAGAATCCTAAAAAGACCAAGTGCATCAGTGACCAAGTGAAAAATTATAAATAAATAATTACATAAATACTTAAATTAAAAGAAATATTAAATTAGGTACGTAGGTATCTAATATAGGTATTAGATTTAATTAAACCTAATAGATCTCAATAAAAAATTCCAAATATAGCGAAATGTATGGTGTTGCATTGGTGGAGGCAGAGAGGAACGATCGGAGCAATGCAATGAGAATCCAGCGAAGGCGAATGAGAGACATAAACAACCCATTTGAGGTACCTGAGCAACGGTTTCAAGAGCTCTACAGACTAACAAAAAATACAGCGATTATGCTACTAAACGAGCTAGAACCACACATGAAAAAGGGTGTAAGGAACACATATATACCCGGCCATATTCGCATGTGTGCTGCATTAAATTTTTTTGCTACCGGATCTTTCCAAAGAGACATAGGCCAAGATTTTTTAATTTCAATTAGTAGGACTCTAGTTAACCGCTCGGTTATTGAAGTGGCGGATATAATAGAGCGCAAATTGATGCAGAAATTTATCAAATTTCCCAGTATTGAGGAGTATGACGCCATTAAACGGAGGTACATGAACTTATATAAAAATATATTTTCGAATAGTTTCTAAATTTTGTAGATTTTATGAAGCGACCGGATTTCCCGGCATAATTGGAGCCGTGGACTGTACGCATGTTCGAATCAAAAAGCCGAATGCGGCTGTAGAAAAATGCTACATGAACAGGAAAGGGTACCACTCAAAAAATGTACAGTTGGTATGATTATATATTCTTCTAAACTATTATAAACTAACATGAAACATTTTTGTGCAGATTTGTAATTATGACCTAAAAATCTTGTTAGGATATGCACGATTTGCTGGTGCTTCCCATGACTCCTATATATGGGAAGCATCTGCAATAAATACACTGTTGGATAGTAGGTTTAGACTGGACACAGAGCATCATTCTTGGCTTTTGGGTATATATTGAAATACGTTAAAAACTTATTAACTTATACGTTAAACCAATTTTTATTTGAATTAAGGTGATTCTGGTTACCCCTTAAAACCGTGGGTAATGACACCCTACAGGACCCCATCGGATGAAGATAAGCGGAAATACAACGCAGCACATGCAAAAGCTAGAAACTGTATTGAGCGCCTTAATGGGGTTTTAAAATCCGTATTCCGATGCTTACAGGTGGGTCTCCACACCACTCCTCAACGAGCTGGGAAAATTATAAACGCGTGTACCGTGCTACATAATATTAGAGTTGCGCACGGTATTACTAGTTATGAACCAGACCCTGTTTTTGACGAGAACTCAGATGTAGACGAAGAACACAGTGAACGAGGAGAACTATTCCGCGTAGCATCTGGAATACGTGACCGCTTGAAAGCGAGAATTTCTCGATAGGACGATCTACTCAATTATATCAGCCATGAAAGTTCTTTCTATACAGTCAAATAAATACCCACTTTTTAAAATTACGTTTATTTAATTAAACGTTTTATAATAATTAAATACGTTTATTTAATTAAAAAAATTCAAAAAATTCGAAATTTTATTACAAATTTCATTATTGTATTCCAAGACCTTTTCATTTTGGTCAATGATTTTTTGATTTTGCTCAATAATTTTTTGATTTTGCTCCTCTATTGTGGTGATTTTCTCTAACAGCTGGACTTGCATACTCCTTGCTTCCTCGATTGCCATTTCATACTTGGATTTTGAGGTAGCTAATCGAGAAGCTGTCATGCGGGCGGTAGAAGTCGGTGCTTCTAAGCATTCCATCGGTTCCTGTCATGTGTTTTAGATAACGGATACAATTAGTTATTTATATTTAAGCAAAAAATTAACTACTTATGTACATACATCTGCAGGCACAGCTGTTGGCATTCCAGATTCTGGAGTTTTGGAGTCACCGTCAACAGCATGGATGCTAATAACTGAAATGATTTTTTCCTCAAGGCTATTTAAGGCTGCAGGAGCATCTGCAAAACTCCCCCCACCAGTTCGGTTCATGAATTGGCGCCTGCTATTTGCACCTTTTTTTGCAGCTGCCTTTAAATCATTCCAGCACTAAAATTACTCACTGGCGAGAGTTACAGAACATGGGTACAGATTCTTGACAACATGTGAAGCGAGGGGAAACTGTTCTTGTACATCATCAGCGAGCTGATGAGATACGGTATCCTTCTTTTTCGCATATAAAACTCTAGATACGCCTCCGCGGGCAATTTTTCGCCAAATGTGAGTTGTCGCCGCAACTGAAGCAATTTTTATTTGAGACTGTTGTTCCGGTAAATCTGCCTGAATCCCTGTTTGTTGACGGAGGTTGGGGTTGGTCCATTACTACGATTGATTAGCTTTTTATTTTCTCGTAAATCGTGATTTGGTCTTTCCACGTCTTTGCTTGGTACAGGTTAGCTTTGTTCTGTCTGCTGTCAGTAATACCGTCGACGAAGTACTCGATTACTATAAGGTCCGTTTTGGCTTTGTATGAACAACTTAGCTGCGCCCTTTAGTATTTGCTTCGCGTATATGAACAGCTGGAGGTCCATTGCTCGACGCTCGGCTGGCCTGACCCCGAAAACCAGGACACTGAATCCTCTATGTCGCGAAGTGTAAACAGCGACCTAATTTGCTTAGCTCCTCCCTTAAGGTAGCTACTCTCAATCCTAATATAGTGTCCTTGTCTATTGTTCATCAACGTAAAATCGTTAAATAATAGTTAATCAAATTATTCGTTAAAATTCACAAACTTACTTTACATACAATGCGTGTCAATTAAAAGTAATATTTTAATACAATACTATTCAATTACGAGAAATACTTCTAGAATTTCTCCAAAAATTTCAATTCAAAATATGAGTATAAGTTTCCGGTGCACTTAGCTGCACTGCTGCTATTTCTAGGCTACCGCCTCACACTCTGTCGACTTCGACTTTAGTCCACTCGCAGTTTTGCCGGGACCAATTCTCG